>OW052092.1:12517500-13836737 GCA_932526535.1 Caradrina clavipalpis | reverse complement strand
TACGTTTTATTTTCCTTTTACTGGCTCGTTGTAATACATGTTCGTGACATCTTGAATTGATGATGATAATGTCTCCCTTGGGGCGTCTGTTAACAGTGAACCTTGACCACTAACTCTAAATGTACCCGTTTTGTTCATAAATTAAGGTTTATTTTGCTAGACATCGGGCTCGGGACTGGCCTAGTGGTCCTAAGCGCGACTGCTACGCTAGAGGTCTTGTGTTCGATTCCCAAGTCGAGCAAAAAGTGAAATTGGATTTTTCTATAAAGTTCTTAGTAGCAGCTCGAAGTTAGGATTTGTGTCCGATTAATGGCAATAGGCTTGCCACGACGGACCTAAACATGCCAGCGAACTGTGAGTTTACATTGGTACACCACTGTCTTACCCTTCAGGGGATACCAGCCGTGATGGTTTGTTATCTCATCGTCATAACCTGCCAAACTTTATTCCAACTATGTTAGGTCCATTCTAACCAGATTCAGCTGAATAAAAACAATAGGTTTAGGCGGGGACACAGCGATGGTGACTTGAGCTGTTTGTGCGGTATAGCACATACGATGCATCACACACCATCACCCATCTCACACCGTGCTCTGCGTGTCCTATAAGCTACAAGCAAGTGGACTTAATGGTTGCCACCAACAACGCAGTCAAATTTGTCAAATTCTGGGTCGCAACAGTATAATAATTATATATTGTACTAGAGAACTGCCCGCCTCTTCGTCCGTGTGGCTCATTTCACCCGCGTTATGTTAAGTCTTTGGCTATTGCTCCGCTTCCGTAGGTCGTAGCGTGATGTTATATAACGCCCGGGTGTCACCATTGTGAGGATCGCCCCGAGGACACGGTGGAGCATACTTTGGCGGTGTGCCCTGCTTGGGCTGAGCACCGCCGAGTCCTCGAGGCGGCCATCGGCGGCGGCGCCCTCTCGCGTCCGGCACTGGTTCAGGCCATGGTCCGGAGCGAGGGGGAATGGGAAGCAGTCGCCTCCTTCTGCGAAGCTGTAATGCTAGAGAAGGAGGCGGCGGGACGGGAGAGGGAAAGGAGGGTCCCCCGTCCCAGCGGCCGCCGCGGTAGACGATCCGGGCGCCGGGAGCCACGTGACGACTCCCGGCCACCGTAGACGCGGGTCTGTGGACGGTGAGCAATGGGTAGCTCACCGTCCGTACGTTCACTAGCGACAGACCGTGTCGACGGCGCGTTCGTGTTCCACGCGCGCCTCAAAGAGATGTCAGCAAAATTGGATGGGGCCACTGAGGGCCGATGCCTGCCGGGGCTGCGGGTTGTTCGAAAGAGATACCGCGCCCCCGGAACGCAAAGGGCACATGAAGGAACATAGACGGGTTTTAGTCAGTAAAAGTCTGACACTCCCTCCCGCCCCGCCCAGGGCGGGGGAAGTTATTTGATGATTTCCCGTCTATAAAAAAAAAAAAAAAAAAAAGCGTGATGTTATATAGCTGGTACTCAAGAGTAATGTAGCTATCTATTGGTGAAAAATTGTTAAAATTGGCACAGTAGTTTCGGAGCCTATTCCTTACAAACAAACAAAAACATCTTACCGCTTTATAATATTATTAAGCATAGATATATATAGTTTTTCTTCGAAACGCTAAGAAAAAGAACCTGAATACCAGTATTTTAAACGGAGCGACTGCTTATCTGACCTTCACTACTGAATAAAAATGGGTTGGATAAAAAGTGACCCAATATCAATCAGTATTAGGTAAATACTTCTTTGTACTTTCCGTGCCTGGCCGTCATTTGTCTTTCTTGAAAGTTTTCTACAAGTTATAAACGATCAATACTGTTCAGGCTTTGCAGGAAATGTTTCATTGCAGATTCCCGCGCAATTTCTGTAAGACTATCCTTCACACTTACGTAACACACGTGACAGCTTTAAAACCCGATATGTCTTTGACGAAACTTGTTTGAAACTGAAACATATTCATAGCTTAGTAACCGAAAAAAAAAACACTAAAAAATATTATTTTTTCTACAGCTATAGATGACTAAAAATGGTTCTACTTGTTTAACAAATAAAAAAAATGTTGATCAACGTGTGTTTATTAAATAATCGATGTAAAAAAATCATTTAAAATGAGAATCTTTATCAATTACAGTTTATACGCATCGAAATCATACAACATTTTCTTCTCTACAAATTAAAATTCATTTTAAATATTTTCTGTATTTTTTTTTACATAATATTTGTATCACGTAATTTCTTGAAGAAGCCTGTATTCAAAATATTGTGTTTAGTATTTTTTTCAGTAAGCGAGTATTTTTAGAATAATTGGCTGTAGAAAAAGAAATAACATTTTTATTCAACAGAAAAATCATGAATGGGAAGTCAGTACTCACCTTACGTACAACTCCACGTGCAAACACCTCAAATAGTCAATGTCCACACACACTAAACAAACACTCGAAAGTGAAAGGTATCATTCAATTTGGCCGAAAGTGTACTTATACATTGTACACTGTACTCCACGAAAATAGCACACAATTTATAATTTAAATCGTATTATTCAAGAAGATAAACGAAATTCGGGGTGTGACAATCGTGTCAAGGTCCCCTTTCGGTTGCTACGGCGTAGACGTCCGCTCCGTAGCGGGTCTCCCGTACGACAGCCTCGCGTTGCTACGAGCTACGAGGGGAGATCCGTAGCCAATCGAAGTGAAGCTGCGCGAAATGGGAGTGTGCTCGACTTGGATTTTTGAGATTATTTTACAACGCACAGGATTAAGGGGTTTTGGGGGACTTATTATTTTATTTATTTTTATTAGCATTTTATATCGAGTGTGCGAAGTATTCTGGCACAACATAATCCCCTTTTGAATAATGTATTCAACAGAAACAGACGCCTACACGATATATTTTTTTCATCGGATTTGAATTATCGAAACTTTCATAAAGTTCATTCTTTTTCAGTACAATAACACTTCTTCAGCTTCAATGACCTAGTAGGCCTTTACAAAAACAATATAAAAAAATATTTAATATTTATAACCGAACAAATAATATTTAAATTAATGTTAATCTTTAAGAGCCATTTCCTATTCACTAAAGCAAACTAAAATTAGTTATCTTTCAAATGCATAGAAAGGAGATAACATTAAAGTTGGCAATACTTCACGCGTATTAGAACGAGACAAAGCTATTAAGCTCACCATAATACGTTAGAAAGAGACAGATGTATCTAGGAGAGAGACATCTAAAAAGGGCAAAGTTTCTTTCAGTGAATTATTGAAATGAATTATGTTTTATTTTGTTCATTGACTCGGTTGGGGTGGCAACTTCACCTAACATTTCGTTCTTGAATTTTAAGACACATTAATTAGTTCGAAAATTTTGAGGAGGGTTAACATATTATGTTTAGATCTTTATCTTGTGTTAGATGTGTATGTGTGCGTAAAAGCTTTGAATGTGTGTGTTTTTGGAATCTTTTCTTTGGTTTGCAAAGCCCTGTCTAATTAATAAGATTTTCCGAATCACACAGGTATCAATCAATAGGTATCTATCTATAATCATATTATTAACTAGCTTCTGCCCGCGACTTCGTCCGCGTCAAAATTGACATATTACCCTACGGGAACCATACATTTTTCAGGGATAAAAACTACCCCATGTATTAATTATTTCGTACTATTACCTATCTCAGTGCCAAATTTTATTCAGATCCGTTCAGCTGTTTGGGCGTGAAGAAGAGACAAGCACAAACTTTGGCATTTATAATATTAGTAGAACTTTAGAACTAATATAATAAATGCGAAAGTAACTCTGTCTGTCTGTCTGTCTGTCTCTTCTTCACGCCTAAACCACTGAACCGATTTCAATGAAATTTGGTACAGATATAGTCTGGGACCCGAGAAAGGACATAGGATAGTTTTCATCCCGGAAATCCCCCGGGAACGGGAACTATTAATCCACGCGGACGAAGTCGCGGGCAAAAGCTAGTTAGTAGAATAAATGTATTCAGCTGGTAATTGTCCCACTGCTGAGCAAAGTTCTCGTCTTATACAAGGAAGGCACGACCATTGATCACCACGCTTGCTCAATGCGCATTAGCAATTTCAGACTTACGAGTATATTAATGAGTTCGGGTTTCCTCACGATGTTTTTGTTTACCGACATCACTGACATCGGTAACCATGTCAGAGGCCTTTGAGACGGTTTAGAAACTCTACCAAACGATAAAGAAGAAGTGATTTCCAAAATAAATTAACAAATTAGGTACTAGTACTAGCTACCTATTTATAATACTGCACATTTCAACAATATAACACAATAACTCCCGTATTGTTTTTGTTTTTTTAAATAGCAAATAGTCTACTTTGGTTCATAATATTATAGTCAAATAATGAAGTTTAATTCTCCAACATGAAACTAACGATAACATTACGTTGCTTTTCTTTTGCGAAATTGAGTGGAGATAGATATTAGTGCCCTTATTGTATGTACAACATTTCATTAAGTTTAAAATCTTTATATAAAAAAAAATATACCATCACGCCTGTATTCCCCGAAGGGATAGGCAGAGGTGTACCAATGTACACCCACAGTTCGCCGGTATATTTAGGTCTCATGTAATAGGGGGCGAGCCTATTGCCATTAACCGGGCACAAATTCAAACTCCGAGCTGCTATTGAGAAATTCCATAGAAAAACCCAATAACACTTTTTGCTCGACCTGGGAATCGAACCCGGGACCCCTTGCACAGCAGTCGCACTTGCGACCACGAGACCAAAGGGCAGCCAAAAACAAAAATCTTAATTAAAATCTTTATTGACCAAAATATTACTAAACCACTTTTGTTTGTAAACTGTCAGAAAACTCCTCTTCATGGTACTTCACTAACAAAGGCCCCCACAACACACGACTGAATGCACAACCTAATCCAAAGGTCCCCCTTTTATCTAAACAAGCTTTGATGACGTTATTATATTACGCTAGCGAACCGCCCGCGACTTCGCCCGCGTGATATATTTCACCTGCCATAAGGGACACAGCACACACGCTACTTTTAGTAGCGCGAATCGGCGAATTTGCAACTGTATCGATACTGCATCGCGTTTTGGCGACTCTCTGCGTTCGATCGCAGCTGCCAAATCGCGCGATTTAGCGATGCTGTATCGCGTTTTGGCGACTAACTGCGTTCGGACGCAGTATCGGAATCCCGAACTGTTCCGATGTTAGATCGGGTCGGCTGTAGTGTTGCTGATCCATTGTCGATTATCGATAGTTTGCCGATTTGCAATGGTATTGTTTATCCCACTAATTTTATAAATGCGCATGTTTTAGGTTAGTTAGGTGGTAGGTTAAGTGTTAGGTGGATGATGGATGGAAACATTCATCCATCCATGCTCAAAATGCATAAGTTTGTGAGGTCAGAAACTTTGCATTTTTTACATTACAATTACAATAAATGGATGGATGGATGTTTTCATCCATCCATTCATCATCCATCTATGCCTCCTCACAAACATTTGTATTTAAAATCCTACTTATATTATAAATGCAAACGTTTGTGTAAAGGGATATATGAATGATGGATGGAACCATCCATCCACCCATGCTCAAAATGCCAAAGATTGTGAGTTCAGAAGCTTTCGCATTTTTTATATTATGAATACAATAAAATGGATGGATGGATGTTTTCATCCTGGATGGATGAAAACATTCATCCATCCATCCATCCCTCCTCACAAACTTTCGCATTTAAAGTCCTATTAATATTATAAATGCGAAAGTTTGTGCGGTTGGATTAATGGATGGATGTTTGCGTAATGTAAGACGTGAACTGGTTATAGGATGTAACCAGTACCGCCTCCGGAGCGATTGACATTTTCGGTTTATCAATATTGCAGGCAGCAGTGCAGCTTCATTAGAATCTATCGTAAGTGTGTAGCTTCGTCAAAATCACAACACAACACTAGTCGCATTATGTTCCACATAAAGGTCTGCTCCCACGACCGATAATCGGGCTGATTCTCGGTCGTTTTTTCTCGCCGGCAAAAAAGTCTGTAAAAAATCGGCCCGATTATCGGGCCGATTTTTGAAAGTTTTTTTGAGTACATACACCCTGACACACCCTCACACACACGCGGAACTGTGGGTAATGTCGTACCTTATAGTTCCGAGACAGCGACACGCCGGCTGACGCTGAAAACCAGCGCTGTGGTTCCGTGTCTCGTGCACGGGCCACGGCTTTATGCTGAACGTCAGCCTTTTCGCGCGGTAGTAGCGCATTATAGATTATTGTTTTTGTTATTTTTATTTTTGTGTTGTGCGTCGCTTTCGCGAGAATAAATGGTTTTTCTCTCTTTCTTTTTTACACACAGACAGCACAGACAGATTTTCAGTTTTTCAGTGGGACAGTTTTTTGTTAGTTTTGATTATCGGTCGTGGGGGCAGACCCTAATTATGTCAAAACGCTGCGATCGGCATCTTACAGTGTGCGGGGGGTAGCGATTAGTCGCTGAATCGCGCTTCCGAAAAGCGACTAAATCGCTGCGATTGGCGATTTCAAGTGTGCGGGGGGTAGCGATTAGTCGCTGAATCGCGCTTCCGAAAAGCGGCTGATCGCCGATTCGCGCTACTAAAAGTAGCGTGTGTGCTGTGTCCCTAAGTTATGTATTTGGGTAATGCTCCGCTCCCGTAAATAGTAGCGTGATGTTATCCTATGTTACTCAGAAATAATGTAGCTGTATATTGGTGAAAAAATGATTCAAATCAGTCCAGTAGTTTCGGAGCCAACTCATTACAAACAAACAAACAAACAAAAAAATCTTATCTCTTTATATTATTAGTATATAATAGACAAACACATATACGGACACTAACATATTGACATAGGGTTCTCACGTCTGGCGACCAGTATATGTTGACATTTTGCAGTTGGGTTACTCGCATACACTTGATGTCAACAATTGTAACCATTTAGATGGTCAATACAAGTATAGACACCAATTACAAATGTTCAAAGGCAATCTGAAAAAAAAATTCAACAACAATCGAACTTTCGGTTCGATTATTTTCAATTGCTTTAAAATTATTTTTTAGTCTTAGTCATTCAATATAGTCCAGAAATCATCATCATCTGCCTAGCCTTTTCCCAACTATGTTGGGGTCGGCTTCCAGTCGAACCGGATGCAGCTGAATATCAGTATTTTACATGGAGCGACTGCCTATCGGACCTCCACAACCCAGTAATGGGTAATACGATACTCTTGGTAAGACTGGTTGTCAGACTTTCGGGCTTCTGACTAACAGTAACGACTGTCAAAGATCTACAAATTACAGCCGGGATAAACGGCTTATATAGTCCAAAAAGTGACGAAATAATATACTCTATTGTCATACAAAATGTATGGGGTCACGGGGTCGCGTTTTGACAGCTCAAATAAATCCATTAGTTAGTGGTTTCTAACACCTGTGTACTCCTAATTAAAAATATTGATTTAGTAGCAATCTCTCACCTCAGTGACAATCAATATTAGAAACCTGTCAAAAATGTAGGTATGTAAATAAATCAAACATAATGATTTATGCATGCAGGGGCCGCTTACAACTGGTCCTTTTGGAAATCTATGGGGGAGTCCTATATCCATCAGTGGACGTCCTGCGGCTGATATGATGATGATTAGACTGACATTAGAAGGAGAACGGTGTTAAAAAATAGAAATTGTCGTTCTGTTTTGTACAGTTGTTTACCTAAGAGCCAATATTTCATTAGTCAGATAACTATTAACACAGGAATTAACATGGCGGTATAACAACTGTATCGTACTATTTATTATCACCACCCTTTTCTCAACATATATATGTCAGAAAAACATAACAAAACGTACTCCAAATGGTTGGATTCTTGCTCAAATTGAGACCATTATACTTCCCCATTTCATCACAAATCAATTTATACTAGAGATGAAATTTGTAAGCTTATTAATGTTCCTGACAACTCGACCAGAAGGACCCCCGGAGCTTCGGATGGAATTAGGGGGCCTGTCAACGATGTCAGACATAATTCTTACGTTTCTTTCATGATGTATGGAGCTGTCAGGTATTAAATTGCATTCCGAATTTGTTTTCAGAAATGGGAAATTGGAAATGGTGCAAGCAAGTTTGATGTTGTGAGCTACCATACATATTATGTTGAATAGAATCGTTAAACTATTATCATAAAGCTAAATAGTTTGTTTAATAGTTAGAGCGTGCTAATCTCAGAACCAAAGTAGCGTAGTTAGTTTTTTATTACACAAACACAGTTAGCTAAATAAAAAAAAATAAATAGGGATCAGAAAAAATATATACTACACTTGATCTACCGATTTACTTCGAACAGTTTATAGGAAATAGGGTTCAAAATTAAATGGATGTATCAACAGTACGTGGCGTTATTCGCTCGTATTGTCAATTTAACACCATCACACCTCATATATACTACATACTTTATACGTGAAAATTCGTGGAAATCACTCCTCTCAATCAATATATTACATAGTTTTCATGTGAAAATTCCTCGAAACGAAGTCCCATGTTCACAGTCAAATAAATAATAATACAAGTATATTATGTAACAAACAATAAATGGACGGATCGAACAGATTTTACCCATTGTATAAGCCAGCGTTGGTAAATTTCTGATATTGGAAAACGTGAATTGAAACATTATTTGTATTGAACGATATTTTGGTTCAGAATTTTGTGATATTTGGAATCAGAAAATGGACAGTTTGAAATACATGTTTATTTTAATAGTTGTAGCTATTTTTTATGTTTTATCCTTCGGCAAATAGCCCACTTCATTTGGCATAAAGTTACTGTGATCTGCAAATGTATGCTGGTTCGTTTGTAGCGTGAAACAATAGGCCACTCGAGCTGCTTGTACACAATGTTCATGCTAATATGAAGGATGTGAGGTTTTGTTAGTACATTTACTGGATTTATTTACTATTTTGTTTGCATTCTAAAAGATAGGGTGCGATTTGTGTAAGGTACGTGATTATAGGTATTGTAGTCGCTTTACCAAAGATTGAGGTATCGGGGGTTTTATACTTGAATGGAAAGAACGATTATTTAATAATCTAATCAAAATAACGTGCTCACATTTTGAGCGAGGGTAAAACAAATGCCCAATATAAAAATAAAACAAAGCCGCCAATTTAAAAAAAATAAATTCAACTATAGCTGTCTGTGATTTATAAAAGGTAATCACATTGTGATTCCGTGGCGAAAATCTTTGACAGCGAACAATCCACGCGTGCTTAGAGCTTAGAAAAGTAAATACTTTACGCCCTAAATCTATATTCAAATAAAATACAAATAAATGAAATTCAAGTGTCTGTTTCTATTATCAAAAAACTAAATTGAAATCGCTTCATCCGTTCGGCAGCTATGATGCCACAGACAGACAGACAGACAGACAGACAGACAGACACGTCAAACTTATAACACCCCTCTTTTTGCGTCGGGGGTTAAAAATAACAGCTTTTTATTAAACCTATACCCAATTATTGATGAAAACGGATCTTTATTCAGCAACAAAAATCCATATGAACCTATTTCAGTGCTTGTCTTGTTAAGAGAAACTGACGTTATTTAGTGACTAATAAATCCATAGAACAATTTATGCTAACCTAACTAGCTTACCAGGTTTAGCTAATATTGTTACCTGAACATCAAACAGATAGAACGGTTCATTAATTGGTCGGATGCAGCTATAACTAAATGAAGGTTCTTGGACGTACTCGACCGGAGCTATAAAGACCCGGCTACACTGGAGCAAACAACTTGCTGGCGCGGTCAAAAGCGCGGTCAGATATTGCATTTGTATATATCCAACGTGCACAGTCGCTGTTCAAAATATATACTTAAGTATAATAAAATCGAGTCAAAACTGCACGTTTAATATTAATGAAAAAAGTAAACGGCTACGAGGTAGGGGCATAATTCTAATGCGAAAAATATAGTTTTTGATTTAGATTTTGTTATTTTTTTTTGTAAATATTTCATATAGGTCAAATTAGTCTATAGGCGATTAAATATCACGCTATTTGCTTATATGTGTGTGCGCATTTAGTACCTGCAATTTATTAGAAGAGTTTTTACTATTTGTATTTGTTTTGTTGGTTCACAGTTTCACACTAATGTGGACTACGCCGTTGTCCAAGATACTTCTCCAGTATTTGACCATACCTGCGACCGCTTTTGCACCCGCAGGTGTGCACTCCAGTGTAGCCAGGTCTTAATACAACCATTACAATTACAGAACCTTGAAGTAGGTACTTTTGGGTTAGCTTAATTGAGCTTTGCTTAACCTGAAGCTTGGTCTTTGCTTAGTGTATCATGTCTTCTAGAGTTTGAGGCTGTAGTGGTAAGCAGTGACCGAGATACGTAAACGTTACTTACATAGTGTATATGCTTTGGTTAAGCAATATTCCTGTGATTTTTATTAGGTATGTAAATAATAATATTATTTGAATTTTTTGGTTTTGTATACGTTTTTTCAGGTTTTAAGTTATAAATTATATTGCATGTAAAAATAGAAGAAAGCCTTCAAACTGTTATAAATAAGGATACATGGCTTGGTTTTCTTCTTCTTTTGGGTTTGATAATTTTGGATTATCTTTTTTTTACTTTTTCCTCATAATTAGTGGGCCCAGTAGGTGGCTACATTTATAGCAGAATCAATGAAATTGTTCATTTAATTTCTTAATTAAGTTCGTTTTGAAATCCGAAAAACGACAAATTTTCGTTTCACCTTCACACAAAAGCCAGTACAATTTTGATACGTCACGTACTTCCACGCTTTCCAACTCCTGTCTTCCACTGAAGCATCATACTTGATAGCCCAAATTATTCATCAGCCCGTATAAATTAAACTCGTGCCGTATCATTACTCACGCGATACCGCATCTGCTACCCGGACGATGAATCCTTGGATTTAGAAAAGTTTTATACTGTATCTCACGTAGGTGTTAAGGCTCGATCATACTGGAGCGGATTACCTAAAATAATGGCCTGCTTAAGTATAAATCAATCCATATAAAAACTATAGTTAGTTTATGTTGTATTGCGCCAGAAAGTGGTCCAGTCCAGTGTGACCGGGCCTTTACAAAGTCTTGAGGACCAAGACTAACCTCGATGAAAATCCAATAGATTTTTTTATTAGAAACTAACTTCAGCTCGCGACTTTCTCCACGTCAAATTTAACATATTGTGCCACTGGAACCGTATTTTTTTCCAAAATAACAAGTAGCATAAGTGCTATTCCAGACTATAATCTACCTCCGTGGCAAATTTCATTCAGATCCATAGAGTCGTTCTGGCTTGATTGATTAACAAACATCTTCGCTAACTTTCACATCTATAATATAAAAATAAATCGCAAAATGTGTTGGTAAGCGCATAACTCAAGAACAACTGGACCGATTTGGCTGATTCTTTTTTTGTTGTATTGGTAATTTCCCGGACAAGGTTTATATGTAAAAAAAAACTACCGGATAACTCGGAAATCAGCACCCGTGCGAAGCCAGGGCGGTTCACTAGTTTATAATAATATTAGTAGGAAGTAGGATAGGATACTCATTTTGCACATAATAATTATTTGTTTTGGAGACTTTATTTGTATCCATCGGTGATACAATTATACTTGTCAGATGGAATTGAAAGAAAATGCTTTATTTAATATTTCCAATTCTAAATTCAACTCTAAGCGAATACTTTTACGTCAGAGCATTTGTACTAGACCCACATAAACGTGTGTAGAAAGGGATATTTTTGATTACTTTTTTATAATTATAAGCATAGCCTATTTATTATCTCACTGCAAGACAAAGGCCTCTTCTCATACAGAGAAGGTACGAGCATAGACCACCACTCTTGCTTAAGGCAGATTGGCGATTTTAAACTTATATTAATTACAAGTCCAAGTTTCTTCATGATGTTTTCCTTCACCGATGTCAATGAGGTCCAAGATAAACTAGTTTGTACATATGAATTGAAAATATCGCATTGGTACTTGCCTGATTTTGACCCTGCAACCTTTTCATGATAGGTGGGCCTTTAATCACACAGCCATCATGAACAATTACAAAAAAAGATTAAAATTAAACAAATCTTAAACATAAAGGTCAATTTATTAGATTCTCCAGAACTGATTTAAGATTTCTTTTGTGGACCGAAATATTTTTTGTACAAGTCTCTAAACGCATTACGTTGCGCTTCCGGGTCTCCCTTGGGGTCATCCCTTACTGTTTCGTATCGATGGCTGCAATAACAAATGTGGTCTTTCCCGCAGAAGGCTGGCAAGCCAATTTGCATACATTTTCTGATGCACTGACGCGCTACCTCTAAGTCCGGACAAAAATGTGCTATGTGGTGCCTTAAAGCTGGTGTGTCTGATTCTTCGCTGAAATCGTTGTTCGGTTCTTGAGAAGCAGCTGTAGAAAAAAAAGAATAAGATGAGGACAATGTCGTTCGTTTTTAAGGGGTTCCGTAACCCACTAAGACTCCACTGTCTGCATTCATGAACTGTGATTGTTAGACAGTTGAAATTTTGGCAGATGATGTATTTCTGTTTCCGCATAACAAATACCAAAAAACAGAGTAAAATAAATGTTTAAGGGGCTCCAATACAACAAACGTGATTCTTTTACCCTTCTTGCGAGTCCGAGTCGCTCTTGGCCGATTTTTTATAGACTAGCTTCTGCCAGCAACTTTGTTTACGCGGAAAACTAGTGTACCATAAAACCTATGACACTCAGCAGAAAAGGAGTTTTTTTTTTTGTGTAATCGGGCCTGTACTGTTATTCTTACAAACAAAAAAACAGGTGATCCTCTTTTTAATATTAGTACAGATCTTTAGTAAGCTTTTTTTTTTTTTTTTTTTTTAGAGATGGTAAAATCATCAAATGACCCCCCCCGTCCTGGGCGGGGCGGGAGGGAGTGTCAGACTTTTACTGACTAAAAACCATCTATGTTCCTTCATGTGCCCTTTGCGTTCCGGGGGCGCGGTATCTCTTTCGAACAACCCGCAGCCCCGGCAGGCATTTGGCCCTTAGTGGCCCCTTCCAGTGGCTGACACCTCTGTGCGCGGAACATGGACGCGCCGTCGACACGGTCCGTCGTTAGTTAATAACGTACGGACGGTGAGCTACCCATTGCTCACCGCCCGCAGACCGTGTCTACGGTATCCGCCTGCGGGTGGCGCAATGGTGCCGTTATTGGCAATCCATTGCGCCGGCGGACGCGGTGTCAGCGGCGGCTGCGGGTGCGGCCACGGCGACGGTGGCGGCGGTAGCGGCGGCGGCGGCGGCGGCGGCCGCGGCGGCGGCGGCGGCGGCGGTGCGGGGCCTTCCCCCGGTCCTGGCGGGTACGGCGCAGGCCTTGCCCCCAGCCCGGTGATCGGCCGGCTTGTTAGCCCCCGCACATGCGTCGCAGTGCGGCGGGGCATCACAAGCCGCGGCCTTGTGACCGGGCTGACCGCAGCGGAAACAAAGGGCGCTGCGGTCCACCTCCGAGGCGCACCGACATGCCACGTGTTTCCCCACGTGGCAACGGAAACACCTCAGGGGTCTGGGCTCGAGCAGTCTAACCTGCGCCGAAACCCAGCCCACCAGCAAGCGGCCCCCCCCAACAATGACTTTAGCCGCCGTCACTGGGCAGCTGACCACAATGGTCTGCATGCCCGAGCGCTCCGGGCGGATGGTGCCTGCCTTGACCTCCTCGGCAAGGCATCCGCCCGTCCTGGCGACGGCGGCCACCACCTCCTCCACGGTGACTGAGTCGTCCAGACCCAGAATGCGCAGGTCTGCGCATCTGACGGGCCTGGACACTCGGGCCTCGTCCGCATCTAAGGACGCTCTTAGCTTCTCAGCCAGAGCGTCTGCGGACGGGCCGCTGGTGGCGCCGGGGATCTCCAACATTCGGGCCCCAGTTGCGGTAACCCTAAGCTGGAGGGCCGTGATCCCCAGCTCGCCGAGATCGATTGCCGCCTTGGCCCTGGTGAGCACCGCCGCGTAGGTCACGCCCTTTTTCACCGCCTCCGGCTGTAGCGTGATCACTACAGCCGCGGATTTCGGAGCGCGAAGCCTAGCCGCGGCTTTGCGCTCACCGCGTCGCCGCCGCTCCTCCGCCCTTCTCGTAGCCGCTCTGGCCGACCTGGCCGCCCTGCGCCCCTTCTCCTTTGCCCCGGCCACTTGCCATTCGGCTTCCGCGGCCGGAGGATTGGGATTAGGGGGCGGAGGGGGTGGAGGTGGCTGGGACGCCGCCTTGTCCCTCCTCGGGGGCACCGCATTTTTCGCCGGCGCCAGTTTTGCCGGAGCCGGTTCCGCAGGGTTCGGCCCAGCCCTGCTGGAAGGCTGGTTATCCGGCCTTTGCACAGACGTGGCGGCCGCGTAGGAGGCCCGTTTGCCACCCGTGGCCGTACCGCTCGCCGCCAGAGGGGGGCGCAACACTATACCCTCCAGGACGGAGAACCGTGCCTGGAAGGCAGCCAGCTCCCGCTGAACCAGGTTCAGCACCTGGTTCTCCACTGGCACGGGCTGGCCTCCCTGGCCCACCGTCTTGGGCGCCTGGCGGGAGCCGGTCCCGCGGAGCTCAGCCAGGTCCGCCTGGAGCCTCCTGTTCTCCGCCATCAGGAGCTCCATGTCGGCCGATAGGCGAGCCACCTCCGCCCGGAGTTGCGGGACCTCCCCCGCAAAACTGGCTTCCGCCTCCGCCAGTATGGTGGCCGCAGCCTCCTCCATGGCCCGGGACTTGCTGCCCTTCATTTTCTTGCGAGCCACGCTCGCAACCGCTTCTTTTACGGCCACCATGAACCTGGCCTTCCGCTCCTCAGAGCCGCCAGGTGCCTCGTCACCCGATGTGTCCGGCTGGACCACATCGCTGCCGCTGTTCCCTCTCAGGTGCTGCCCTTCAGCGACAGGCGTCGCCGGTCTCCTCCGGGCAGTCACCCTCAGTGGGCCCCGCTCTTGGACCCCACCGCGCCTGCTGGTGGGGATCTTGCGAGCCGAGGCCAACTCGCCTTCGGAGGACGCCTGGTCCTCCGGTCTGGGCCGCTTCCGGAAGAACTTCCCGGGCGGCCCGCCCATTTCGCGGTGGGAGCTCCCTGAGCTTCCTACACTCACCACACAGGGGGTCGAGTCGGACTCTGACTCAGCATCCCCTCTCCCTCCTTCCAAGGTTTTAAAAGAATAATCCATTTTAGTTCCCACGAGTACAAAAAGTATCCAACCATCCAACCAAAAACAAGTGGTTCGCACTAGCGACTGATGTCCCATAGGGACGCCCGTCAGCCATACATCCCGTCACGGTGCGCCGCCGCTTGGGATTCGGGGTGACTTTTTATAGAGGGTTTCTACCTCGCGGTCCGGGCGGTTAAGCCAAGACCCTCGGTGCCAATCGAAGCCGCGAGACATGACCACGACACTCCGATATGGGGTTACGATGTACGACGGTGACAGAGAAGGACCACCCTCCTCTCTGTCTGCTCGGTGGCAGGGTGAGTGCACGCCGAGCCCGTCCTCACTCCTCCGCTGTGCCCTCTGCTGATCAGAGGGACACGCGGAGAAACGCCCTTGGTCCGTCCTCGGACCCCGCCCGTCAGAATATTGGCCACGAGCAGTGACATTCCCCAAAGAATAGGAATCTCTTCCCATTCCTCAGGGAAGATCACTACCCGCGCCCAGGGTGCACCGGCCAGCCAGCTGCCGTTCCCTCAAGACGTGTCCGGAGGGACAAGCAACCGACGGCACGCTTGGAGGTTTTCTGACCAGCACCCCATCTTTAGTAAGCTTGTACCTAGATTATTTCAAACTGCCTTCAAAAACAATTAATCATCACTATTTCTTTTTAAACATTATTGGAAGACAAGCAATCCTACGGCCCACCTGATGTTTAATTGTCACCTCTGCTAGACATCTGCAATACCAGAGGCCCTGCAAAGGTATTGCTATCCCAAAGTCAAGGTTGAAGTGTCTCATGTGCCTGTATTTACCCACCCAAACCCAATTACCCTATTCATATTATTATCTTGTAAAAAACACCCTGTTCCCCATCATTTATTTACGGCATCCATGGAACCAAAATGCGAAGTAACACAAAGTATAGATCCAATCCCCTGTATTGTGTTTCTCCGTTAATTAACGTGCTAATTGATTGAAATTGATAGTTGTCATTCAATCAAGTTTGGACGTACGTATCGATTTGCACGAAAATGCAGGAAACAATTGTATACAAAGTTTAAATGATGTTAGATAGTGAAAATTTACAATCAGCCAGTCACTTCTTCATTGCAGAAGTGGTTATAAATACAAAATCTAATTGATTGATTAATCGACCGATTTGATTGTCTATTATGAGTCGTAAATATATGTCGTATGCATGCTCTTGGCAATACTTAAAATAATAACTGACTGCCATGAATAACTGACTCGTTGGCCTAGAGGTCTTAAGAGCGACTGCTACACTAGAGGTCTTGAGTTCGATTCCCAGGTCGAGCAAAAAGTGTTGTTGAGTTTTTCTATGAAAATTTCAGTAGCATCCCGGAGTGAATCACAATGGAGAATATGCATGATTTTTTTTAATCGCATTTATTAACAAAATATAAAAATATCGCAGTAGAAACGACAAACAGTGAAATTAAAATTGGCCAAGACATACGACCAACAGACACCGATTAGACATAGAGATCCGACATGGACTGTGACGTCACAACACTACGGCCATATAAACTCCGTGTTAAATTTCGTTTTGCTAGTAAGAGAAACAAATCTTCGGTGGCTATTTTTTTTTTAATTTCATAGTTTTTCGAAACTATTACTTAGTTTTAGTGAACTGTTTATTACATGAAAGAGGATTAATTTAAAAAAAATACATGCATGTTCCCTATTGAGTAGCTCGGGCGTGTAATGCTGGGTTCCTTTATGCAAAACAAATAGTTTATTTTACTAGTCGTAATTCGTTTGAATGCTTGACTATAGTGTATTTTTTTAGACTAAGTTGACAGTTTCATACGTCAAATATAAAAATAACTAGCTGTTCCCCGCGGTTTCACCCTCGCTGCTCAGCACCTGTTGGTCGTAGCGTGATGTTACATAGACTATAGCCTTCCTCAAGAAATGGACTATCCAACACTAAAAGAATTTTCCAATTCCAACCAGTAGTTCCTGAGATTAGCGCGTTCAAACAAACAAACTCTTTAGCTTTATAATATTAGTATAGATTTCTTTCGACACATAAACATAAAGCGCACTATTTTCAAGTTTGACGTAAGAAGCCGCCAAATCAGTCTCTGAGATTAAAAAACACACTATAGTCGTTTGTGAAAGTTCTGTTGTCAATTTTAAATCTAAGAAGTATTTCCAAAAGTTATGGATATAAACCTGAAAAATTAACATAAAAAACAGCGAAAATACCAAAGCATTTGTTTGTCACTATAATAAGTTTTGGTAAGTTTTATCGTGGAACATACCGAACGACAAGAAACAGAAGAATCTATTTACTTACGTAGTTCTACAATGTCCTCTTCATAATCATAGAATATTTCCGCTCCAACATTGTCATCTACACTTTGTGTTTCTTCTTGTGATTCTACACTGTCTGGTAATTTTTCTGATGATTCTTCTACTGGAAATTCTTCATCTTCATCTATAACCGAAAACAGTAAGATTAGTGTGAGGCTAAATAAAATATAGATTTCGTTTTGAAAAACTATGGGGGAGGCTTATGTCCAGCTGTGGACGTGTTGCGGCTGATATGATGATAAAGATGTTTTTTTTTTTTTGAGAATGATTGCTCGTGTTTTTTTTGTAAGCGTAATTGAGGCTGTTTACAAACTCATAAACTCACATGCAAAAACAGCTAGACCCAGGACATCTATCTGTAGGCCTATTTGTTCCGTGCGGAAATCAAACCCGCGACACACAGCGTAGCAGCCAATCACTCAGCAGCGGCTGAGTAATTGGCTGCTGTGCTGTGTGCTAATCGTGTCGACAAATAAAAATGCCGCGCCGTAAAAATTATTTGACAATTTTAAATGAAAGTACATTACGCAATTCAAAAAACGTGACTAAAACTCACAAAATTATTTCGTTTGGTTTCACACTTATTGTTAAGATAAAATAAATGAGTTTTCAATAATCAATTAAAGTCATAATGCTATACTATGTTCCCAGTCCTGGGAATTTGACCTCTTCCCAGAGACCCCGGTGTTGGTTGGCTACCAAACCACAAACCACTAATTTGAAAGCCCGCGTTTAAGCAGAAGGTAGCCGTTTGTTTAGTTATATACAGGGTGTTTGGTAATTTGATACATTCCTTCAAAGGGGATGAACTAGCTAATTTGCAAATTTTCGACCCCGAAAATTTGGGGTCGGAACTGGGTTGATTTTAAGTTAGAGCACTTTTCTTAAGTTTTATTTTGCCTTTTGATTAAAAACGGTATGAACGGTAATGAATAGGTTTTCGATAGATCAATTTATTTATGAGTTATCATCATTTTAAGAATTTGCGTTCAAAATTAAATCATCATCATATCAGCTGTAGGACGTCCACTGCTGGACATAGACCTCGCCCATAGATTTCCAAAAAGACCGGTTGGAAGCGGCGTACCTCCAGTGTTAAAGTTAAATGGATTTCTTATAATCAGTAGTTTTTAGTATACTTAAAAAGTGGTAGAGCTCAAAATCAACCCTATTTCGACACTACCAAATTAGCTTCACTAATAGCAATACCAGTTAACTAATTTCAAATTAGCTCTAGTTTATCACCGTTCATGGGATGTATCTAATTACCAATCGCTCTGTATATATTTCTCCTCAAAATCTAAAACTAATCTTGCATATCCTACTAAAGAATACCTATTTATTGTTTTTATTTTATTTTATTTATAACATTTTGAATATTTTTATGGCAATTGTATTTTCTTTTATTTTACCAACTCGACATCGAATGTATTAGCCATTATTTATTATTATTACCTACTATTTTTTGTACGTAATTTAATTGTTATTATTTTTTTCCTCAGCGTATTTCAAACACAATGTTAATTGTTTTACGAATAGATAAATAAATAAATACAGGAAATTTTTTTAACCAGTGCGTAAATTTTGCCATAATAAACTTCAACACGTTTTATTAAACACGTATATTTTATTTTGATATGTCTTAGTACTAAAAAAAAAAGTTATCGCTTACGAAACATGTTTACTTAAAAACCATATTTTATTGTCACTCGGCGCTAGCGCATTCCCCACCCCATCACCCCAGCCATGCGCCCGGGCGGCGGCCAAGAGTTTTCATTGATAGTATGGCGAATAGATTATGTCCATGTTTTGCTTATTTCAAACTCGGATAAGGATGAAATTTTTTTTTTAACTAAACACGGAAATGTGTTCTATTACTGACACTGAACTACCAAAAAAAATTTACGCACTGGTTAAAAACTTTTCCTGTATAATATCCAAAATGTACTCGCCTTCTGTACTTGAAACTTTGACTGTAATACAAAAGCATTGGTCGGAGAAGCACGCATGGTTTTCTCCACATTTCTGGTAGCAGCGGTATCTCAATGCTTCAGGACCACAATCTTCTAGAACTATGCTGCTTGCTGCTCGTAATGGTTCATCGTTACCGAAGTAATAATCCATGGAAATATCGGCAACTAAAAAAGAAACACACTAATATTAGGTATAAATACGAAAGTATCTGTCTCGTCAGCTTAGTGATCTTAAGCGCGACTGCTACGTTAGAGGCCTGGGTTCGATTCCCAGGTCGAGCAAAAGTGTTATTGGGTTTTTCTATGGAAATCTCAGCAGCAGCTCGTAACACATTATTAAATGGGACCCAAAATATACCAGCGAACTGTGGGTTTACATTGGCAAGTTCGTGCCTATCCCTTCGAGGATGTACATTCGAAAGAAAATCTGTTTATGTTTGATTGGCACCTCATCACAGTAAAACCACAAATGCCCGATTCCTAAAACTTACCGATCGGTATTAGTTAACCATAGTAACCAACAAACGCTTTCGTATTTTCGCTGTTATTGAAGTTTTTTTCTTAGGTTTATATCTATAATTTGTGTAAACTTTTCTTACATTCAAAATTGACACCAGAATTTTCACTAACGACAAGTCAAGCATTCAAAGGTATTACGATTGGTAAGATATATAGCTATATGCAGAATCCAAGAAGTCTGACAACCAGTCTAACCAAGAGGTCTCGTGTTGCCCAGTAACTGGGTTGTGGAGGTACGATAGACAGTGGGTTCATGTAAAACACTAATATTCTGCTGCGTATTGGTTAGACTGGAAGCCGACCCCATAGTTGGGAAAAGGCTAAGTAGATGATGATGAAGATTGCTATGCAAACATTTTTCGTTTTGCATATAGGAGCCGAGCATAAACCTATCATAATAAAACTCGACAAACATGTAACTGCCTCGTTGGCCCAGTGGTCCTAAGCACGACGCTACGCTAGAGGTCCTGGGTTCGATTCCCAGGTCGAGCAAAAAGTGTTATTGGGTTTTTCGATGAAATTCTCAGTAGCAGCTCGGAGTTTGGATTTGTGCCCGGTTAATGGCAATAGGCTCGCCCCCTATTACATGGGACCTAAATATACCGGCGAACTGTGGGTATACATCGGTACACCTCGGCCTAACCCTTCGGGGAATACAGGCTTGACGGTATGTAAATACGAAAGAAAATCTGTCTCTGTTTGTTTGTTACCTCATCACAGTAAAACCACGAATGCCCGATTCCTAAAACTTACCGACCGGTATTTTTTAACCATAGTAACAAACAAATGCTTTCGTATTTTCGCTGTTATTGAAGTTTCTTTTTCAGGTTTATTATATCCATAATTTTTGTAAACATTTCTTACATTTAAAATTGTCACAAGAATTTTCACAAATGACCAGTCAAGCATTCAAAGGAATTACGATTGGTAAAATAGCTATATGCAGAATCCAAGAAGTCTGACAACCAGTCTAACCAAGAGGTATCGTGTTGCCCAGTAACTGGGTGGCTGAGGTCCGATAGACAGTGGGTTCATGTAAAATACTGATATTCAGCTGTATCCGGTTAGACTGGAAGCCGACCCCAACATAGTTGGGAATAGGCTAGGCAGATGATGATGAAGATGCTATATGCAAAAAAAACCGTTTTGCATATAGGAAGCGAGCATAAACCGATCATAATAAAATTCGAAAACATGTAACTTCGAACCTAGACAAAGATATAGACTATATATTGTTCGGTGACTTCACCTGCTCCCTCGATAATTGATATGACATGTCGTGGGTAAATTGTTTTTAAAATCTGCACACGGAACAAAAGCATAGTCTTTGTATATGATAGCTGTTTCAAAATATGACAAAGATATAATAATGACCTACTCGTGAATGCGATGAAAAAAAAACACCAGGAGGAACCTCTTTAAGCAGTACCTACCATTTTAATATTACTTTGTAATTTTAGTTGTTGGATTTCCAACTGACTGGGGTGATCCTAGTGTTGAAAATCCAATAATGCACAAGCCAAAGTAATACTAAAATAATACTACTTTAGGCGATGGTGGTAGACCCTGTTCACTTTGATTGTTATCAAGTGCGCTTATGTATATATCAGGGTTGGTCTCTTAGTAAAAGTTAGTTATATTTGTGAGTACTTTCACGACCTTAAGGATAAATTAGCCTGTATGTAGATGATGCTAACAACCAACCAACATAACCAACCAACCAACAACAACAACCAACAACCAACCAATAGCCAACATATTATTAGCAAAAGTTCAATTATAGTTCATAATAATTCTTAGTCTAAAAATAAATTTACCGAAATAGTCAGTATACAAAATTTTTGAGATCCTTCTAAAATAAAAAGCAAACACTTCGAGGGCTTCGTTGAAAGGCTTTTAATATCAATTTAAAGTCACTTTTTCCAAATAAATTGACGGATTCAATTCACTTTTATGAAATGCGAAACATTTTTTGCGTACCAGCAAATATAAATAAAAATGTGAAAAATGTGAAAATATTTCACATTTCGACTTAATATTTTGAAATGCATCGACTCAAATAGCTGGCTAAATTACTACGGATTCATTCCAACGGAATGTTTTCGATAAAACCGATTTCCACCATCAATATTTCGAATGATAAATCACAAGCTACGAACTAATTAATAAACGAGTCACTTGCCTATATTCACTACTAGCAATAAAATTAAATAGTTCACAACGATATACTTATGCACATAACTAAGAGACATCTTCAAGCTAACTGATCTTAAGATGGCTAGCGTGAAATGAGTTTAGTAATTGATTAACACACGCATATTGATAACTCATAAATGAATTAATTTTACGTTTTCCTTATCTTAACTGATTATAGATCCGTAACTGTAAACATACTGCAAATGTACAGTTGAAAAAACGGTTTGGTTTACAAGTAGCTAGCGCGCTATTTTAAAAAATGTTACGTATATTGAGCAGTTAATTCTTTTATAGGTCGCTCAAAACACATCATTATTTTTAGTTTCAAGTATTTGACATTCTTAAAACGAATGATAATTGGGTACAAATATTTAAATGGTAGAGGTAAACATTGGAATTAATTGCCATAAAAATATCATTATTATGGCAGTTATTACGTCAACAATGCATTAATAATGTTACGTAATAAAATTTATGTGAATTAAACTGAGATTAGAATGCGAACGTTCTTAAAAATACTAGAAGAATCCTCTGAAGTGTGACGTAGCTTTAAAACGTTATTACGCAGTACAAATGAATATTGACAGTGTTGTAGAAAGGTGTCCTCTTTTACCTGTATACCAAATAGTTTGTTTGGCTGTACAGTATAAAAAAGTACTTCTAAAACAATTATGAAGTGAACTGAACCCACAATTATCGTTCATAGTCAAAGTCAAGTTCAAGAATTACCATCTGAAATCTGTCAGGCATCAATATGACTTTCAGAATGAATTCATGTACGGCTAAAGTTGTCTCGGACTTCATTGACTTGGTGGACGAAAACGTGAGTAATTAAGTAAGTTTAATTATTTGCTTAGACTGTAGGTACATGAAATAAGGTATTAAATAAATGTTGTGACCTTTGTACAATCTACCTTAGATTAGGCATGCAAACATTAGGAGTGAGGAACGTGAGGAAACTTCAAATATAAATCTGTAATTGTGCACTGAGCAAACATGAAGATTATATTCTCACAACATTTCTGTAGGTATGAGAAGAGGATTTTAATCGTCACAATAATTCATGTTTTTTGAGTTCAAACTAATTACCAGTGGTTTACATAGAGCGACTGCCTTTCTGACCTCCACGACCCAGCTACTGGGTAACATGATACCCTTATTAAAGACTTTCAGGCTTCTGACTCTGGATAACAACTGAAAAAAGATCTACAAAAGACAGGCGGGAATACCACACCATCAAATACCAATCTCCGGGCTGCTACTGAAAAATAATTAAAAACCTCAATAACACTTAGCCCAACCTGGGACCAGAACCCAGGACTACACACTCAGCAGTTACGCTACGGGACAGCAAAACACCTTAGGTATGGAACAAATTAATACGGCAAAAATAGTCAACCAAAAACTCCTATAGAATTACAAATGAGTCTATCAACTGGTCAAAGTTTTCCTCGACAATATTCAGGACCTGCGGGTCACGTAACGTATTCAAGCACCGTCCGAGGTCAGAACATCTTCAACATACGATAGGTCGAAGGTCATTTTGTGCGTGACAACATCAAAACAAAAGACGACCCTTAGAGCTTATTATGGTTGAGAATATTGGGATCATCGCGAAAATATATTAGAGTAATATTTTGATTGGGTATATGAGCTATATTGTTTTTATCATTAGAAGAATTAAGAGATCAAGGAATGAATGAAGTTAGCGCGAGGATTATTTTGATTAATTAATTATTAAAATCAATCAAACAAACTATGAACTGCCTCTTCAACCTAGTGGTCTTAAGCATGACTGGTACGCTAGAGGTCTTGGGTTCGATTCACAGGTCGAGTAAAGTGTTATTGAGTTTTTCTATGAACTTCAGCAGCTCGGAGTTAGGAGTTGTGCCCGGCAATAGGCTCGTCCCCTATTACATGGGACCTAAACAAACTAGCGAATACATTAGTATACCTCTGCCTAGCTCTCGGGGAATACAAGCGCGATGGTATATAACGTATTTATACGCTTAGTACGAAAACACTTAGGCTTATACCATTGAAATATACCTATAACATAAAGGTTTATCTAAAACATTAAACACATTCCACAACCATGACGGAATCAATCGCGGTATAAACCAATTAGAAACTCGTATAAATCAGCGACAAAGTGTCCGAAGTCTAAACAGGAGAGCTTCAAAACTGGCATCAAACAATGCCAAGTTAAGTCCAATTACAGCGAAGTCTAAACGAGTCCAAGTGGGTGAACTTCATTTCCTTACTTATAGAAAGTGAAGTATTCCTTCTGTGATATCGGTGGTACTAATGTAAGAGATCAGCGGTAATGAGAGGCCGGCAAACCTTGTCCACCGGTCCAGGGTCGTTGTTGTGTTTCAGTATGAAGGGTATGGTTGCCGGTGTAATTACAGGCACATGAGACATTTCAATTTGGTCTCTAGAATGGCATCGCAACACATTTGCAAGGCCTTTGGTATTGCAGATGTCTAATAAGCAACGGTAACCAAATTAACATCGGGTGGGCCGTTGCGTCGGCTTGTTTGACATCAAAAAAGGTTTCCTCACGATATTATTCAGCCTGTGTCAGTGATATCCAAAGTAACCATAGAAAGTTTGGATAGATGAATGGATGTTTGTCACTCCATCACGTCAGAACGGCTTAACGGATCTAAATAAAATTTAACACAAAGATAGATTATAGCTAGGAATACCTACTACTTTTTATTCCAAAAAAAATGTGCGGTCTCGTGGGATTATATATCAACTTTGCCGTGACACGAAGTCGTGAACAGAAGCTGGTATGTAAATAAATTCTTTATCGCAATTTTAATAGGTACCTCCTTAATTAAAAACTACAATCTCTTTAATTAGTCAATTCCGCTGTTGCTTGTAAACTGCGCCACACAACAAAGTAACGACGTTCTTAATGAACTCTCCCTGTAAACTGTTCCAGAAGTTCTGAACTAGTCCACTGGAGCCAAGCGTTAACGTTCCTCCAACATTTTTACATGATTAAGTGCTGGGGCATGGATCTACTGCATTTGCATTTTATTTGTAATTTTTCTGTTTCTCAGTTTTTAGTGTAGATGCATTTTTAACCCCCTACTCAAAATCAGGGGTGTTATAAGTTTGACGTGTCTATCTGTGGCACCGTAGTTCTTAAACGGGTGAACCAATTAGAATGCGGGTTTCTTTATTTGAAAGCAGGTTTCCTAGCTATGGTACTTAGATATATTTTATCAACGATTTTGATAAAATATATCTAAGTATCTATCATAGCTGCCGTTTCAAGGTTATTAGCTCTTTTGTTAGCTGTGGTAGGGATTTTCATTCTTCTGCCATGGGTTATTTAAAATGTTTAATCTTATCTGTACTAATATTATAAATGCGAAAGTAACTCTGTCTGTCTGTCTGTCTGTCTCTTCTTCACGCCTAAACCACTGAACCGATTTCAATGAAATTTGGCACAGATATAGTCTGGGACCCGAGAAAGGACATAGGATAGTTTTCATACTAATATTATAAATGCGAAAGTAACTCTGTCTGTCTGTCTGTCTGTTTCTTTTTCACGCCTAAACCACTGAACCGATTTCAATGAAATTTGGTACAGATATAGTCTGGGACCCGAGAAAGGACATAGGATAGTTTTCATCCCGGAAATCCCCTGGGAACGGGAACTATTATCCACGCGGACGAAGTCGCGGGCAAAAGCTAGTTTTATTATATGTAACGTATAGGTACCAATTATGCAGGTTGAATTTTAATTCACTGTGCGTTTTCAGGGAGTGAAACTTTTACCATAGACCTTCCGAAATATGAATAAAAAAATTGCGCTACAACATTATCGAAATGTATAAAACCAATGGTCAAAGTTGTTTGTATTAATTTGTACTTTCGCCCCCTAAAAAGTAGGTCGAACAAACACGCATTCCTAAAAATAAACCTATTCGCCCCTTATCCGTTATCGTCACCCACTCTACAAGTATTTTTAACTTAATTCTCTCTTACTAGAATAATACCGCCCACATTGTAAGGAATTCTAGTAATTAAAAAACACCGGCCACGTGCGAGACGGACTCGCGCACGAAGGGTTCCGTACCGTTTTCTGTAAAAACGGCAAAAAACTTTTGTTGTTTGGGAGCCCTCTTAAATATTTATTTTATTTTGTATTTGTTGTTATAGCGGCAACAGAAATACATCATCTGTGAAAATTTCAGCTGTCCAACTATCACGGTTCATGAGATACAGCCTGGTGACAAACAGACGGACAGACAGACAGACAGAGAGACGGACAGCGAAGCCTCAGTAATAGGGTTCCGATTTACCCTTTTAGGTACGGAGCCCTAAAAAGAACTTCAACAGCCACCCACGACTTGTCTGCTTGCCTGGTAACTCTAGGGTTGTCAAGCAAAGCTTTTACCTCGCTTTATATAACGTCAACAGGCGTTATGAGTTTTGACAGAGGCCTAAGCTCTCTCTCATTTACGTGTTTAAATGTCTGTAATACGTATCTTCCTGTTAGAAGGGCATACTTAACACAGAACAGGTCACCCTTAGGTGTAGTGAAACAAGGTACTTGATATAAAAATAAAACTGTTCATCTTGTATCCGTACATAGTATTTTATAGAGTACATAATTAATTTATGAGAAAGGTATTTTTTATTGTTTTGTACTAGTGTACATTTGAATTTATTTTTGAGTTCTGTTTTTATATCTCAGATTTATTGTTTTAATTTCGGGTAATCATTTCCACCTGTGTCTTCACCATCTTTGGTTGACTAGTAGAGAATATCTGCCTTTGTACTCTTTTGTTGCATAAAGTTGAAATAAACTAATATACATATTACCTTTTTTAGGTTACGGCATGCATAATAGAGACGACAACTGACTGCGACAACTGACAACGACGACTGACTGACTGCTTACACCACACCTGCGAACCAAACAGCTTATTCTATTGTACTTATACCCTTAAAATTGCATACCACTGCGTTAGATCTTAACCATTATCATTTATTCCTTATCAGCAAAGCCGAGCATGGTACCTAATCTATAAACCACATACATTTTTCTAAATAACTACCAACTTGATGACCATTTGACCCTACGAGGTTAACACACCTGTTGATAATCTCAGCGGGGGCTGAAATATTACATCCCTTATGTAGAATGCTGTTATTTTAATAAGGGACTTTACTTAAGGAGAAGTTTGGTGAACTTTTATTATTTTTGACGGAGAAAAATTAAGTCACTTTTATAATGTAATAAATTGGAGCAAAGTTTAGCATTATAATGAAGCTGGTATTCAGTGATGGTAAAGATAAAAAATAAATAAAAATAAGGTAGTTTAGGTTTTAATTCCTGGTTTAGACGAACGTAATGGAGTTTTTTATTAAAGTACCTCCTCTTTTTTCTTTTTCTTTTTTAATATAGCGCCCACACTTGAAGTTTCTCCTGTATTGTGGATGTGCTTACAAACATATAAACTCATACACACAGACTCGTAATTAAAGAAAACTACCTAGAAATACACCAATTTGTCCAGTGAGGGAATTGAATCCGCGACAGGAGGCGCTGCAGCCAATTCCTCAGCTATTACGACAACATGTCATCACAGAGAAAAACATCGTGTCGTAAAACCATATTTTTTTCTTACCCTGTCACATTAATTGATTAATGAGATAGGTAGGTCCTTACCTTTGAAGTCAAAACTCTACGACAAATATGAGAAAAACAGCACATTCCATCTACTTAAAAAACAACAACAGACTCAAAAATTATTCAACAAAGTTGACCACAAAAACCTCTCCCATCGCTTAGTAAATACACCCCTTAACAAAGGAGCTTATTAAAACAGTCATCTCACCAAGAAATTGTTTCCATAAACCTGTAGAAAGCTTTTTTAAGCCCGAGGGAACTAATAAATTGAGTTCAGGCTACGTTAAAAGTAAAATTGCATGGATTGTTATACACATAGTTGCTGATACTATGCAGGCTTTTCTTGTTCTTTAGAACCTGCTTGATATACTTATAAGGCTTTTGTTTAGGGGACTGTATAAAGTGTAACTTCTTCTTCTTAGCGTTTCGATGGCAATTAATAAAATATAAAAAAATAAATTGACTGCCCCGTTGGTCTCGTGGTCGCAAGTGCGACTGCCGTGCAAGGGGTCCCGGGTTCGATTCCCAGGTCGAGCAAAAAGTGTTATTGGGTTTTTCTATGAAATTCTCAGTAGCAGCTCGGAGTTTGGATTTGTGCCCGGTTAATGGCAATAGGCTCGCCCCCTATTACATGGGACCTAAATATACCGGCGAACTGTGGGTGTACATTGGTACACCTCTGCCTAACTCTTCGGGGAATACAGGCGTGATGGTATATATATGATGGTATATTTCTTAAATACTATGTTTGACCCAAAATTCGGCCACGGCAGCACCATCCGCCGACGCTGTCATTAGGTCCTCACGTGTGCAGGTGACAGGGCATGCGGCGCAAGATAAAAGGTGGGCCATGGTCTGCGGAGAGACCCCACACGTGTTACTAAATATGACTTTTTGATCAAATGTCACTTATGACGTAAAAGAATACTTAGCTAAGCTTAAAGTTCTGCCAGTGTCAAAGTCAAAATGTGACGCAGCCCTAGAACGCTAAGGGTATTACAAGGAACACAGATGAGTTTTAGTCAGTAAGAGTCTGACACTCTCTCACTCAACTAGCTTCAATTTTAAACTGTAACTTCTTGACAATTCAAAAGTGCCTGTAAATGGTCTAATTGAAATAAATGGTTTGAATTTGACTCTCTTTTGCTCTGCTCAGAGCAGAAGAAGTCCTTAGCTGACTTCTTTGATTTCGATGATATCATCTTTATAAACAAAATGTAAATACTTCCAATTTCCATACGTGTTATTTTGTTTTATTTTATTTTTCGTGTTAACTATCTTAGTTTGGTACAGTCCACTGCAGAACTTTTCTATGCCGCGTTTCAGGCTCTCCAAATTTTAAATCCAGTTACCTTATTATTATTTTTAGTATTCTAGCTGCCTTTTTAAAATCGAATTTATCAAATTATATAATTTGAAAACAAAGAGATGATTTATTATTATGAAAAAGAATACAGCAATTTAAAATGTAGGGCCCGTATTATTTTCACGTTTTTCAAATTGATTTGATTGAAAAAGAGTTGCTTTTGTAGATTTGTTTTACAACAAACGCAGTATTTATATATTTATAATAATAATCTCGGGCTATTTTTGTCCCACTGCAGGGCAAAGGCGTCATCCTATACAGAGAAGCCACGAGCATTAATCACCACGCTTGCTAAAGGTGAATTGGCGATTTCAGACTTAGATATATTATAAGTCCAAATAGGTTCTCCTTACGATTTTTTCCTTCACCGATGTCAGAGATGTCAAAGATAAACTATTAATATATTAAAAGTAAATAATATAATAATAATACCAGCATACAACTGTCCCACTGTAGGGCAAAGGCCTCTTCTTATAGAGAGAAGATCACGCTTGCTCAAGGCGGATTGGCGAATTGAGACTCACGATGTTTTCCTTCACCGATGTCGGTGACGTTGGTAATGTCCAAGATAAACTTAGAAAGTACATATGAATTATAAAAAGTCACGTTGGTATTGCCCGTGCCCGGTTGCGAACCCACAACCTTGTGCATGAGAGGTGTGCATCACCTCTCATGCACAAGAGAGCCACTGGCCACTGGGCCATCACGACACTCAACTAAAAGTATAACATAAATATTAATTACATCATTGTTTTTCTACAAATATCTGATAAAATCCTCGTGAATCGAAAAGCAAAGGAATGAAACTTTCCAGAAGTAATTAGAACAAAACTAATTTTGGAGTCTTGAACGGTTGTCGCTGACAAAGAGTTGTAAGTAATGTTTGTTTGGTAAACTTTATCTCGAAATAATTGTGAACGCTGTCTGTTATACTTGCCTCTTTATTACTTTTGATCTTTGGTCAGCATTTTGGAAAACAACTAATTTTGAACGCTTTATAATAAGTAACTTAATTTTTTTCTTAATAAGTTGTTATTTTTAAGTAGTCTAGTCCGTACGTATAAACAACAACAAAACAGTACATAACAAAAAAGACACAACAAAGACAATACACAACAAAAAAGTAGATTAACATAGTAGATTGCAGAGCATATTTTTTTAAATTCAGTATTTTTTTCTTGTTTTTTATATATTTTATAGTATACTATGGTAATTTCTTATTTAAATTACAATCTAGCCTTGTAAGTATGCCAAAGTCAAATCAAATCACTTATTTCAATTAAACCATTTAAAATGATCAATGAGTCAGTTTCTTAGTCAGAACAGTAATTTACATTATTTTAACCTACATAGCCACGTTTACGTTTTTTCTAAGAATGCATTTAATTATCTACAAATTGTTAGTCTTTAATAATTCTAAGAAAGGCTCTTTATCATTGTGATAGTAAGCTAAGCACATAATACTACATTTTTATATTCGCCACTATATTTGCAGTATACTTCGTCCATGTTCCGCGCACAGAGGTGTCAGCCATCGGAAGGGGCCACTAAGGGCCAAATGCCTGAAGGGGCTGCGGGTTGTTCGAAAGAGATACCGCGCCCCCGGAACGCAAAGGGCACATGAAGGAACATAGATGGTTTTTAGTCAGTAAAAGTCTGACACTCCCTCCCGCCCCGCCCAGGACGGGGGGGGGGGGTCATTTGATGATTTTACCATCTTTAAAAAAAAAAAGTGTTACCATGTCGTGTTGGCTGTTAAGGGACTAAAACTTATTGAGTTAAATTCAGCTTTTGTCTATAGAAAACGACGGTTTTGTGTCGCATCCTTCAGAACGCACGCACTACGCAACCCACTAATCTCGTATCCCCATACGAGATTAGTGATTTCTATGAAGAAAAAGCGAAATTAAGCTGATTAAGTGAATTCAGCCTTTGATAACCCTCTCATACATAAGATTGTGGGTTCAAATCCCGCAAGTTCCAAGGTGACTTTTTCAATTTATAAAAGTGTACTTTCAAGTATATTATCTTGGACATTATTGACTTCGGTGAAGGAAAACATCATGAGAAAACCTGAACTTTATAGTTCGTATGGATTATGGATGTGATACGGTCCAATAAAACCAAGATTTAAAACCCCATTATTTCTGTTTATTAAAAATGGTAAAAATATTAATTTATTTTAGGCAGTACATAAGTGCCTCTGCTCGCAATGTACTCTTTCACACCGGGAAGATTCTTAATCTTTTCCATTACAGCTTCGACTGTAGGATATTTCTTCTCCAATTCAATGTCCAAGAATAGATTGCTTGCCTCAACTATGCCGCATAGCACAAACTCTGCCCATGACAGCTGAAAAAACAAATGAGAAACATTTGTAAGTTTGACACATAAATTGGCTGCCGAACTACGCGCTTCTACACATTTCATACGAATATGAATCTTATTTCAAACGATAACTGATACTCAAAATGGCGTACGTGACACGTTTTGAAAGGTATTTTATTCATACATTTATAAGTTAGAGGGGCATCTCTATAGGTATATTTCTATGACTGACATATTGTTAGATCAAAGGGGCAATCTTTGAGTTCATAAGAACGTTCGTATTCTAATTTTCTTTCCAATTTGACTACTTTTTTGTGATTAATCGTCACTGAGATGAGATTGCTACTAGATTTTAAACGTTTCATTTACGGGAATTGGCCCTTTATACAATTATGAGCCTATACAAAATGGCATAGGTACATAAAGGACTCGTGTTAGCAACTAATTTGAAGTTAATAAGACGACTCTGATTGACATTTAAGCCCAAGTAGAAATAGGTGTGTGAAGTACCATCTAAATAAAAAATCGTTCAATTTAATTACATTGGTAGGTAGACCTAGCTATAGAAGATTCAACCCGAAAAAACGAACAAATAAAAAACAACAGCTATTGTAATATTTGCATCACACCACTATCTGTTGTTTGCACAAAATACAGACTACCAATACAGATAGATGCAGCAGATAAAAAGTTGAATGACATGATCACAATAATAATTCCACAATAACATCATTGACTCACTGAAAAGAGCATTCATAATAAAGATATAATTTCTGCAGCAGGTCAAGTTCATGACCTTATGATTAAGACATCGAATGCTAATGTCTTTAAACTTGCACTTTCAATAACAAAAATGTCGGCAGATAATTGTGCTGAGGAATATGATCTGAAGAATTTTAAACTTGAAAGTCATCTTATTTTTTATGTAGATAAGGTTGTGGGGTAAGATAAAATCAACAAGATAAGTCGTATTTTATCGTCAAGAACACACTTTTGAGATGCTAACCAGCCGATCTGTTTAGTAAAAAGTCTATATTATTATGTGACTTTAGTTGAAGTGAGTTGCACCACAAGCTCACTGAATCTGAATATATAGAGGGATTTTTTTACAGAGTGATTCCTTTGGCCAAAATTAAGAAGTGAAAACCATCGCTGTTTGGGAGCGAGAGAAACATGGAGCTATAATGTAGACACAGCGAGCTAAGTGGCTTGCGATTGGAAAGGCTTATGTCCAGCGGTAGACAGTTACAGGCTGAAGATGATATGTAGACACAAAATGAATAGAATCATCACTTGAAAAACATGCGGGTTTTATCAGTCAATTGCACAAAGACAGTTGGACCAAGATTGTCAGGCAGTGGGTAGATGAAGACGTTATTGAAGCAGGCTTAAGAAATGGTGGCCTTAATTCGTCTTTGATGGATTGGTCAAAGAAAGGAGCCGATAGTGAACGATAAGAAACTAAGTGCAGGTAACCTTTGCCCAGGAGTAAGACCGAAGTAACATGAAAACATCAAATCACGAGTACGAATTTGTTAATGCCTGCATGCTTCAAGAATATATGGACGTTACTGATGGCGAAAACCCGTGTCTGAGTTTTAGGCTGACTCAATATACTCAGCTACCCAAGCGCTAAGAAGAAGAAGAATAAACGTGCAACAACCAAAACTAACTGTCAACATAATCTTATTACGAAGTATCACGGTAATTACTCGTAGGACTAAAACATCCAAAGTACTTTCTTAACCTAATTAAACTGTAAGCTTCCCAACAGTTATCAATTTACAGAGCTGTCGAAATAATAAACTGTTTGATGTGAATTTCTTGATTAACTGTCACTTCCAATTTTCTAGCTTTTAGATTTTGGGAGGTAAAAAGTAACTGAAACCCGAAGGTTTAAAACCTGGTAATTAAGCTATGTGACTGTCTCCATAGTAAGTTGACACTTTTTTTCTATAAACAAGAGTCTCGTTATAGTACTGACCTAGGTATATCTGATTAGAAATTGCCAACATGAAATAGGTGAAAATCTTAACTACGAGTAATATTATAAATGCGAAAGTAGAAACCACCGGCAAGCGCAGCGTAGGATGTCCTGCTAAAAGGTGGACGGACAACCTGATTAAGCTACAGGCTAGATGCAGGCCGTTTCCAATCGGCCCTTTTGAAAACCTATGGGGGCTTATGTCTAGCAGTTGAAGATGCCTACTGCTGAAATGATGATGATGACGAAAGTAAGTTTGTTTGTTTACTACCTATTCAAGCCTAAACCATCGACATTTCATCCGTTTTTTCAACGTTTTCTGGTTCTTAACCCCAGACTCAGTAAAAGTACAGACCTTCCATTACACATCTACAAACTTTAAGTACAAACTTTTTCTAGTTACCTTTCCACAGAAATATCCACCATTATCTTTGAGTTGCTTCTCCAATCTTGAAAAGAAAAAGTCAATGACTTCCTTCAGTAATTCATCGTGAAGCTCCTTCTTCTTCACAGGGTCCTTTTCTTTCCTTTCAGCAAGAAGTCCTGAAAAAACAGAGGCTTTATTACGAATATGCTTGTTTTATCATATTTTAGACGCTAGATGGCCGTTATAAATGGCAGTCACAGCCATGCTTATACATGACATGTATTCTTAGTTTATGTCTGACAAGAATTGAAAAATAGGTTTCTATTTAGAAACTTTAGGTAGCAGGCAGGTTTTTATTTTAATAAAGACATGGTAGTAATACTGATGTTAAGTTCGTACCTATTAACGAGTTAACTTTAACTGCCTCGTAAGCCTAGTGGTCCTGAGCGCAATTGCCTCTCCAGAAGAATTGCGTTCGATTCCCAGGTCGAGCAAAAAGTGTTATTGGGTTTTTCTATGAAATTTTCAGCAGCAGCTCGGAGTTTGGATTTGTGCCTGGTTAATGGCAATAGGGTCGCCCCTTATTACATGGAAACTGAAACATACCGGCGGCGGACTAGTAACCAGAAAACTTTGACTTTATTATCTATCATCTTGCTTTAAAAAACCACTTACTATGCCAGAAATCGTACAGGGTGTACACGGCGCTTTCCGCGACAGCTGCCAGCCATGGGTCCACCGGTATCAGGTCTGTGTTCCTTGCCACATACTTAGCGATGGCTAGCGATTGATTGAGGACACGTTCTCCTTCTTCGTACAGAGGAAACTGGCCGTATGGAAGTGCTGTAATTAGATATGGGTATTTGTCCTATATTGAGTTCTATAGCTAGCTTAGTAGAATTTATTTTTAGAATTCTAGAGGGAGTCATTGGTGAGTGGTCTTTCCAACAGGCATTGTTTTATAAAAGGTTTTTTTTACTGTGGTCTGTATAAAACAAAAGTTTGACTGCCTTTTGTTTTAACCCTTTACTTGATACCGTATCTAATAAGCCTAAATAATCTCTTTTTAAAAGAATGGTTGGTGAACGATAATTTAGCAACTGAATAAACTATGTTACAGATATATAAGACTACGAATTTATTTATTTTTTAAAGTCTTTATTTATTGTTTTGTGTATCAATAATTATATTGCTTGTATTTCCATACTCTTCATCACAATCCAAAGAACAATACCACAATCAGGAACATATAAAAATAAGCAACAGTAAAAACAAAATCGTACAAAAATAAAATGAACTTTCGTAAAATTTGCCACCATTAGAAACACAGGCACGTTTTGAGTTGTTTCAAACATTCCTCTGAGGTTTTATTTTGATAAGTTTCACACAGCTCATTCTAATGACGTAGAGGGGCACTGACGAGAAGTGAGAACGAAATTGAAACCGAGTCTCACTCCTTTTTATCAATTTACTGACATATTTTCGGGTATTTAAGATTTGCATCTTATCTGTGTAGATTAGATACAAAATTCAATAAAAATTATAATGGTAATGATACACATGCTAATTTCTAGCATGCTCAAACCAATCAGTGCACGCGAAAATCAAAGTCACGTGAGCTTCCCGTGCTGTGATTGGTTTGAGCATGCTAGTAGCATGCTAGTAATGAGCATATTGAGCACTAGCTTCTGCCCGCGACTTCGTCCGCGTCACAGTTGATGTGTTATCCTACGGGTACCGTACATTTTCCCGGGATAAAAAGTAGCCTATGTGTTATCCCAGACTATAATCTATCTTTGTGCCAAATTTCATCCAGATCCATTCAGCCGTTTAAGCGTGAAAGAGTAACAAACATCCATACATCCATACTTACAAACTTTCGCCTTTATAATAGTAGTAGGATGTGTAATTGTACCTTAAAGTTTGAAGTGTTTTAGGGTAAACATATAACTGAATATAAACGTAAAGATATCCACTTACTATCCCGTTACAAAACTAGACCATATCGTAATAACTCGTGCAAAAATATGAATTTCTACGAATTGGCATTTCATCAAATCACGGTACGGACTGCGTACAAAAACTGATGAACCCGTAAAATCAAAATATTGAAACTTTTGTTCATTTGTAGGATACATTAAACGGGACAGTGGGCAGGTACATTCAAAAATCTGAACTGATATTAAAAAAGTTTTTTCTTCCATAAAACCAATAATTAACCGGTAGAACGTAAAATATGCTACACACATAAACGATAAAGCAAATAATAATGAGTGGATTCTTTGCCTTTCCTTTGAGATGCGAGATAGTAACTTACACCCTGCCAATCTTCAAACTACGAGCGAATGAGTTCTTTTTATACTCCATTTCTTATATTATCATCGTTTACTTAGCCCTTTCCCAACATTTTTTGCTGATTACCAGAGTTTTACATGGAGCGACTGCCTATCTGACCTCCACAACCCAGTTACTGGGCGACACGATGCCTCTTGGTTAGACTGATTGTCAGACGTCTTGACTTCTGACTTTAAACGACTGTCAAAGATCTACGAATGACAGCCGGGACCAATGGCTTTACGTACTTTCCGAGACACGGGGGGTGTCACATCACCAACTCCATTTCTTATAGCATTAGACAAAACGCGACCAAATAACGATAGCAGGGATGTCCACAGCTATTGGGTTATTATTAAATAATAGAGTTTCTTCCTTAAACAACACGTAAATGCCTAATAGTTTACAATGCTTTAAATTTATCGTAAAATAACGAACACAACACATGCTAATATTGAAATAACGATAGCGTTATAACGATATTTGTTTGCTGTTATAATGAATGGAGTATAGATAACCGTTTACAATTATCTATTCCATCATTGCTTATCAGATATTTAAGCAACATAGTCATCACGCGAGTCTATTTAGTAAATAAAAAAAAAATACTTACACTTTTTAATTTCAGGGTTAGGCCAGCTCTCGCGATCATGTCTGATATCTTCAAACTCTTGTTTAGTGTAATGAAGAATGTATCTTATTGGCTCAGCAATAGCGTTCAAATTGAAATAATGTAGTTTTTTCGCCATTATGAACGAGTTTACAATGTGTAGGTATTCACGTAACGACTGTGAGCGACTGTGTAAATGATTCTGAATTTGCCAAAGTACCTATCAGCTGTATCTACTTGCATTGCTCACGTAAATGATAAAAAAAAATGTCAACAAGTGATTTTTCTCGGATTTGCTTGCAAGAAAAACATTCTACAACCTGACTTTGCCACAAGACGATGTGTACTAAAATTAGTTTTGATTTTGACGTTTGACGCGCGTCCGCCATCTTTGATTCTAGTGACGTAATTAGTCGTAAATTGTAAGACGTTATTATACCCAGATCAAAATATTTGCAAACACCTTTAGCAGAGTAGTTCACATTAGTAGTAGAGCTCTTTGTGAAGAAGCTCGTCCGAGAAAGTACTACCATACCATTTTTTTTATTATTATTTCTCTCGCAGAGCAGCGTAGCTGCATTCTGGTTTGAAGGGTATGGGTGCCGGTGTAATTACAGGCACATGACACATTTCAACTTTGTCTCTGGGACGGCAATGCATTTGCAAGGCCTCTGGTATTGCAGATGAGTATAGGCAGAGGTGACCACTTAACATTAGGCGTCGGCTTGTTGACCATTTAAGGAAATTAGAAAATACAAATATATTTTATTAAGTACTCGTTTTAAGTGTGTGAGTAATAACAATGGATACCAAAGAATAAACACACACAAGGTCACCTATTATCAAGTTCTTACCTATGTTAGGTACAAAATATTTATTCAAAACAAACAGAACTTGTTATTATTTTAATGAATACATCGGTTTTAAACCTTATATCATTGAATGTAAGAGCGTTATCACCGTGATAACAATTTTATAAAATAAAATGATAACGGAATATAACAACAGAGCTGTTACCAAAATAAATTATGTAAGCCCAGTTGCACCAAAAATAAACTCTAGAGTTAGTTGCTAACAAAAGGCTACATAATTTTTGCGAAGTATTTTGTTGTTTTAGAAAATGTATTTTATTGTACCTAATATTTATTTTCTATGGACCTTGATTGAAATAAATTTGTGATTTAACCTCGTGTTAGCAACGGGTTAACATTTCGGCGTAAGTGGGCCTAAAATTGTTTTTTTATCTTTGCCCCACGCATGTTTTTTTTTATCTTACACGCGCGGTAATACATATTATTATCATTGGTATGATAATGAAACTCGAAAACCGCGGATTTCACCCTCGTTTAGAGAAATTAATCCATATGGTTTATATCTTAAAAAAAAACATCACGCCTGTATTCCCAGAAGGGTTAGGCAGAGGTGTACCAATGCCCACAGTTCGCCGGTATATTTAGGTCCCATGTAATAGGGGGCGGGCCTATTGCCACTAACCGGGCACAAATCCAAACTCCAAGCTGCTGCTGAGAATTTCATAGTAAAACACAGTAACACTTTTTGCTCGACCTGGGAATCTAACCCGGGACCCCTTGCACAGCAGTCGCACTTGCGACCACGAGACCAACGGGGCAGTTACGCACACGAAGTCGCGGGCAAAAGCTAGTGCATAATGAATTAATATTTAAATTACACGTAGCAGAGAAATCTAAATATTTTGACATATTAAGTCGTTAGTGAATGACACCCGTGAGAAACATAAGGCAGTATCTATTTAAATAAATTACAATGGTTGTTTTGATGTCTGTTGAAGAATACCATGTGACAATAATATGTAAGTAGGTACGTACCATTATTATTGTAGTACTAGCTTCTGTTTGCGACTTCGTTTGCGCGGTATGAACCCTTTAACCGCCGCAGTTGTATATAAGAAACTTATCATTTTTGAGCCCATGGCAAACATGGCATGCAACGTGGTGCCATGGGCTCAAAAATGATAAGTTGCTTCACCCGTGTTAAGTTACGTCTTTAGTTACTGCTCCGCTCTTGAGTCTCATAGCGTGATGTTACAGCCTTCCTCGATAAAAGGACTAAACAATACAAAAAGATTTTTTCAATTCGAACCAGTACTCTCTGAGATTAGCGCGTTCAACCAAACGAACAAACTTTAGCTTTTTATAATATTAGTATAGATACCGGTCACTGTGACCTTGAGTCTGACTATAGCAATTTTATGACTAAGCATACATTGGATAAAACTGTGAACAAGGTCATTGTATTTATCCTCTTCTAAAATATGGCTGAGCCACAGTGACTTGCATAAATTCACAGATGATAGAGAATTTTAGATAACTACGTAATTTGCTACTGAGTCAGTGAATTACTTCTGATAACTTGATTGGATATGCATACGGAACATTAGGGGGGCACTTTTAACTATTAGATTCGATTGCAATCTAATCTCAGTCCCAATCTATCAAAATAGTCATTTTTTGAGCCTAGATTTTGAACGTTTTCTATTAGTGTAATTTGACTTTAGGATGTGCGCTAATACAACCAGACTCAAAAAAATAATAGTTTTAACCAAACATTTACGTGAATTCCAGAAAGGATTCAAATTTAAAATAATAGATGATTGGTTTTCTTTTTTTATTAGAGTAATTGTTTGCTCAGGATCATGCAGTGACCACGTTATTTTGAATGCAATTCAAATTGAACAATGACTTTCTGTTAATAAAGTACAATTTGGACTACCCACACACACAATTACGATCCGTACCATAACCACAGCTCACTGATCACAGTATCATGAATTGACCTAGTTAAGCTGCGACAGTCAAGGTCGGTCAGCGGATGGATGACCATTTATACACAGTTCTTATTTATTCGAGGTGGGTTTACTCTTGACTCTAGTGTAGGATATGCGACCAACCAACTATTTTTTCCAGAGCCTTGATTGACCTATCTATGAGATGAAATTAAACTGCGATAGTCAAAGGATGAATGACCTACATTACTTTCTTTTTCTAAGGATGAGAAATCATCGAATGACTTCCCTGCGTGGCGGGAGGGAGTGTCAGACTTTACTGACTAAAACCCATCCATGTTCCTTCTTGTGCCCTTTGCGAGCCGGGGTTTTTTTTTTTTTTTTTTATAGACGGGAAATCATCAAATAACTTCCCCCGCCCTGGGCGGGGCGGGAGGGAGTGTCAGACTTTTACTGACTAAAACCCGTCTATGTTCCTTCATGTGCCCTTTGCGTTCCGGGGGCGCGGTATCTCTATCGAACAACCCGCAGGGGTGCGGTATCTCTTTCGAACAACCCGCAGCCCCGGCAGTTCTATATCACTTACCACAGACTTGAGACGCGATTAAGAAAAGAAAAATATCAATAAAATAAACTTTTTATTTATCAAACGCAGCAGGTATTGAGTACGGTCCTCTAGCTTTAATATATTCTTTGATTCCAGGTAGGTTCCTGATCTTTTCAACTGTTGCTCCCACCACTGGATATTTCTTGTCTAGATCGATTTTCAGGAACATGTTAGATGCTTCAACAATACCGGTCAGCACGAACTCTCCCCAGGATAGCTAGAAAAAATTCATAGAACAATCATGCTTGTATTCAAAAGACCTACAATTTTGTAAGTTTTGTTACAAGTCTCATAATGGGGGTAAACCTTCTATTGGGTTTAGCTTGGCACAGGCCAAAACTCAGGAGGATTTTCGATACTAAAAACTGAGGTAGGACGAAATCCATGATGTGAAGTCGTTTTTCGGACCACTAGATCATCATCAATTTTGTCTATAACATTTCAATTAAAACATTATAAGGAAATCCGAACTTAAATAATATAAGACTGATATCGCAAATCCATCTAAAGCAAGTGTGGTAATTAATGCTCGACCCTAATGTATTCTATTAAAACATAACCCTCCCACTAGTGTAATCGGGTAAAAAATCTATCGAAATTATGTTAAAATATATTTACCTTCCCATTGAAATATCCACCATTTTCACTTAGTTGCTTACTGAATCTTGAGAAGTAGTAGTCAATGGTTTCGTCAAACAATTTCTTTCCTAATTCTTCCTTCTTTGCTGGGTCTTTCTCAAGGAAGTATGGGGTCACATCTGTAAATAAAAGCAACATATTATAAAAATACACAACAATTGAATGACTCCTAAAGTTTTATAATCACCTATTTTTTAAGGCATCTTTTTTCGTCTCGTTAATGCATTTGTTTTTGCTTACTTAATGTTTTTGCAATAACTGTTTGTAAAAGACACAAAAAATTACGAAATATTTAATTATTTTAAAAAGATCTCTTCCGTGTTTGGTTTTTCCAAAATGTTCTTTTGAAATCAGCTTCAGATAGCATCTGTCTGGCTTATGACTGAAATGGACCTTTTTACTACAACCTTGAGGACACACAATGCTCTCCGTTTTTTTAAACATGTTAGTTTGTAATCTTAATATTTTGAAACCATGTTCCTTAGCTATGCCAAATAAACATTTTTTTTTCATTCTTTGTATTTTTTTTTATTTATTGGTGCCGGCCGGATTTTAAGGATTCCTTATAACTACCCTAACACCCAAAAACTCCTTCAAAAACTAAATTAAAAACTGCAACACCTTCATATTATATTTAAGCCAAAGAAAGACTTATCTAATCTTGTTTTATCTTATCTTCGTTACTGAACACAGATTTACTGCTTGACGACAAAAAGTGCAAGTAAACTATTACCTTACGTAATTCTAGACCTATTCGTCGGTTATTTAAAAATAATCAGCTGTTCCATACACTTTGGTTTTGTACTTTTGTATCATCATCAGCCTGCAATTGCACAATTGCACACCATATAGCTCAATACCGCTATCGTCGCTCCACCGAGCCTGAGAGCATTCCACCTTACACTTGTCGATTTGCGGTCTCCACTCACGAACACGTCTACCCTAGCGGTCATCAGTACTATAACTAATATGGCCGGCCGATTGCCACTTCGGCTTACTTATTCCCACTCTTTTTCTCTCTTTTTTCACTTTTTATGGAATAGCTGAATTTTATCTCCTTCATTAGGTTGGTCTAGAATACTGTGGTAAATGTGTTGGTTACTATATCACTTCCACTAGTTATATGGAAGCCTGGTACTCTTATACTAAATACTTACTTTTCCAGTAATCAAATAGGGTGTACACTGCGGACTCCACGATGGCATGCTGCCACGGATCAGCTGGTATCAGGTCAGTGCCTCTCGCCACGTACTTCGCGATAGCCAGCGTTTGAGTCAGCACGCGACCATCTTCTTCGTACAAGGGGAACTGGCCGTATGGCAGACCTGTTAATAATGGAAAAAGTGTTATAATAAGAAAAGTGTTATTTATAAGAAAAATGTTATTAATAAAAAAAGTGTTATTAATTGAGTGGACAATAAATATGAAATTCTCAGAAGCAGCTTAATTTGAGTTACGATTTGTGCAAGGTTAATGGCAATAGGCTCGCCCCCTATTATATGGGACCTAAACATACCGGCGAACTGTGGGTGTACATTGGTACACCTCTGCCTAACCCTTCGGGGAATATAGGGGTATAATGGTATGTATGTAATTAGCTATTAAAACCTTGGTAGGTTTTTAGTATCTACTATTGCAAATAGTAGACATACATGGTCTTATATCTAATATTTGCAATTTGTAGATATGTACAGTAAATATTTGTTAGCAAGTATTTGTAGTGTAAACAAAAAACTGATTCTCTTAGCGTATAGATGGCAAATATGGATATTTAATAAACTCTCTTGTTAACTTCCACATAGCATTGGTACTACACAACTAACTAGCAGTCACCATATATCATCATAAAGAGAGCCTAGATATAAAATATCATTAGTGTTATTTAGAGTAATTATTCTAGAGAGTACAATAAAAAACATATAATTATTATACAACCGAAATCCATTACGTACCTACATTATTGGTACAATAAAACCACATTCTGTTAATGAAGGTCATATAACAGACAGGTACCTTCCGACTCTGTTGTCAATGGTACCACTATTATGTATTCGACACCATAATAACAACTCAAGCGCACTATGGAAATAGAAGTTTATAATCATCTATTGTTGCGAGACCCCCGGGGGGTTCCTCCCGGTAAATCAATACATGGATTGATTTATACAATAATATTTTATCTATATTATAAATAACATGGATGTGTCTGTTTGTAATATCAAAAATAACAGCATTTTACAAAAATCATATGATAATACGATACTTATTAAAACAGAAAATAATTTAGATTTTTTCTGTCCGTCTGTTTGTTCGGGATAACCTAATAAACGGCTGGACCGATTTTGAGGGGATTATTACTGGCAGATAGCTGATATTATAAGGAGTAACTAAAGCTACTATTATAAAAAAAAAATACCATCACGCCTGTATTCCCCGAAGGGTTAGGCAGAGGTGTACCAATGTACACCCACAGTTCTCCGGTATATTTAAGTCCTATGTAATAGAGGGCGAGCCTATTGCCATAAATCGGGCACAAATCCAAACTCCGAGCTGCTACTGAGAATTTCATAAAAAACCCAATACCACTTTTTGCTCGACCTGGGAATCTACCTGTCCAGGGAGCTATTATACTAAAATAAATTCTCTTAATAACTGATATTTATGGACGAAGTCGCGGGCATAAGCTAGTTATAATCAAAACGAACTAACACACTTCAAAATTTCTCACATTTTTCGAAATTATCATTACGTACATTTATAATAAACAGAGCTTCCTCTCTCCTATCCTATCTAATATGATTATGATGCATGATGATTCCAAAATGATCTTTAATTATAAATATTTAGCATACTTATGGAAAAGCCATAAAGATATTATTCGGTATTAATATTAGATATTTAACATTAATTTTAAATCAATTCAAAGTATACGATTGGGATGTTTATTGAACTGTTAGTGAATAGCAACACATTTGGCATATTTTTTTTTTTTTATGTAAATCATTATTATTTATACTTTGAAATTATTTCATTATATTCATATTTAAAAATGGAATCTATATGTAAAAAGGAAATAAAATCAATCTCCGCCAGATAACGCGAAAAATCGATCACAAGATTTTACTGCTACTGAAACCAAATCTAAATAAAACCATGTAAAAATAACACTGCTACTCACTTTCTTTAATTTTCAGGTCGGGCCACGTATTAATATCATGCCTGTAATCTTCGAAATCCTGTTTAGTGTAATGCAGAATATATCTGATTGGCTCAGCGAGCCCACCAAAGTTAAAGTACTGGAGTTTTTTCGGCATTATGAACTGTTAGACGGCTATCTACAGCGGATACAACTCGTGAACTGAATTCCTGCTCCTAACACCACTATTATTTATATTATTATGTAACAAGCAATGATACAGCGGTTTGTGAACCGGTTTTTGTATGTTATTCCAATATGTTGAATAGCTCTGTATGTAGGTAGGTTTTTGAACAACGATTATCTCTGTTTTGTATGTATCGTGTTGTTATTGTATTATCTCGTCCGGTGATAGAAATGGAGAGTGGTCTGTTCGTTAGTTTTTCATTAGCTTTCAATAGCTATTGTTATAACGTAATTTGGAATCTATATTTATTTCAAATAAGAATTGTTTACTCTCTAAATTTTATACTTAAATTTTAATTTTGTTGCTGTACACATAACAGTTCTATAGCTTTTAGCCTTTAGGAACATATTGTGTACACATTATGAATATAAATTTAAGGTATCGTCAATGACCTTGACGAGAAAATCGTGAACGATGGAGCTAGGAGTTAGTTTTATTTATATTTAAAAAAATGGTACGGTGACAATATGTTTTTACAACGAAACGAATATTTAATTCAAAAGTATTTGATATAAATGTTTACTAACAATTAAAAAAAATTGTCGAGGTAATTTTATTGCAAAGAATAAAATTCGAAGAAGTTCAATGAACATAATAACTATACCATGATATTTTTTGAATTAACTGCAACGGTTTAAGAGAACGAAAGTGGACGGCGTTCGGAAATTCGTAAAAACTTAGCATCTTGATTCCACATGACTTATTATCAGCCTGCTAAGCATGACGTTTCAAAATGAACTTTAAGGCGCTGTAAATACGACAATACTTAAAATAGACTTTTTTCAAAAATGATTTTATTCACATCTATTGAGTTCGTGGCAGTGAAAAAAGATCGAACGTTAACCTTGAATATATTATAGTTGTACCTAGTTCGTTTCCAAATTACGGTTTTGATACTTGAACAGTAAACTAACCATTGACCTTGAACTTCAATCCTGAATATCTGAAGACCAATGATAATTCTACTAATTATAAAGTTGATCTAACCGCAACCATCTCAGCGTGAACAATAAATGTCATGTCATGCCATGTCAACATTTTTGACAAATTGACACAGCCATTATATTGCGATTATTCTTAACAGTTAGTCAATTTGCCCCCTGTACGTCGGAAAAGTCAATTACGATAACGATTAAGATTAATATACGGGCCAAATGTTATTGTATTTTTTGACTAGCGTCTTACCCGGCTTTGCACGGATGCAAACTTCCGACATTCTCGGTAGATTTTTCATAGTTCGTGTAAACCGGTTTTTGTTAAGCGATTGGCACACCGCCCCACATCACGGGGCGTGGCGCGTGAGTGCGTGTTCTTATGTTCTTCGCAACTATCTGTGTTTTTATAGAAAACACATGTAGTAACTGCCCCGTTGGTCTCGTGGTCGCAAGTGCGACTGCTGTGCAAGGGGTCCCGGGTTCGATTCCCAGGTCGAGCAAAAAGTGTTATTGGGTTTTTCTATGAAATTCTCAGTAGCAGCTCGGAGTTTGGATTTGTGCCCGGTTAATGGCAATAGGCTCGCCCCCTATTACATGGGATCTAAATATACCGGCGAACTGTGGGTGTACATTGGTACACCTCTGCCTAACCCTTTGGGGAATACAGGCGTGATGGTATATATACACACGTAGTCCAACACACTGAAAACGCGTTCACGCGCAGTTTTTCTTATCACCTAAGCTTTGTCGCCGCGAATCACGGAGCGTGGCGCGGGGCAGTGCGCGAATCGCCTTATAACGAACACAACACAAAATAATCAGTCAAATCGGTGCAGCCGTTATCAATTTTTGCGCTTAGCAACACGTTTTTATTTATATAGCTACATACATATATACATACATACTATCACGCCTGTTTTCCCCGAAGGGTTAGGCAGAGGTGTACCAATATACACCCACAGCTCGCCGGTATGTATTGTTAAGTCCCATGTAATAGGGGGCGAGCCTATTGCCAATAACCGGGCATAAATCCTAACTCCGAGGCTGGGCTGAGTTTTTCTATGAAATTCTCAGTAGCAACTGAGATTTCATAGAAAAACCCAATAACACTTTTTGCTTGACCTGGGAATCGAACCCAAGACCCCTAGCGTAGCAGTGGCGCTTAGGGCCACTAGGCTAATGAGACAGTTTAGTTTTTTATATAGCTAATGGTTAGTATTTTATAATAAATTAAAAATGTCTACATGTTTGAGATGTTATTTGCCTCTTAACGTTCTATGGAGAAGAAACAATAATTATCACTTGACCGACGACGATGATTCATCTTAATTTAGTTGATAATATTAGGTACCAAATGTTGGCACATGTGGAGACTACTTCAAACAGCACTAATTAGATAATCTTTTTACAACTACATGACCTAATATCCTCTTATATCTCCCGTTAACAAGATAAAAAACTACACATAGGTATATACAATGTATGTGTAGTTTTACAATCACGCCTGTTTTCCCCGAAGGGTTACGCAGAGGTGTACCAATATATATCCACAGATTTTAGGTCCCATGTATTTGAGTGTAAGCCTATTAACCGCCATTAACCATGCCATGCCATGTACAATGTGCCATTAACCGGCCACAAATCATAACTCCGATATGCTCCTGAGAATTTCATAGAAAAAACCCAATAACACTTTGCTCGACCTGGGAATCTAGCCCCACGCTCAACAGTCGTGCCTGCCACCACAAGACTAACGGGGTAGCTGTGTATAATTAACATCAGTAGTATGTACGTACTATACAGTAAAACTCTCTCGTAAAATTTAGGTGAAGTGAGTTTAAGGTGACCTATCCGTCCTTAACGTCAGCAGTTCTATTCTATAAAAATCTCCTTCGGACAATTTAGGTGAAGTGAGGTAGAGGTGAGCTGCGGTATGCTGTCAAAATTTTTATCTGGGAATTTAGGTGAAGTGAATGTGAGGTGAGCTACTAATCCATTAGAAATTGACAGCTGTTAATCTGGTAGGATTCATCCGGATATTTACCTAGGAATATTTTTACACTACAGACTAACACAAAACATCTGGTTCCTATGAACAATTCAAATGGCCTTGATTGCCGGACGTACCTAGAATATAAATTCGTGTTTTCCATTCGTTATATTTTATTTGCACATTCAAAACTAGCATATTTTAATGCGTCTGTTGTTCCCACAATGGTGTTGAATATCATTAACAAATAGGTATACCTAATATAGTTAGCTTTAGATCTAATAGGTATATCAAATATGCAGTTCTCATACGTAATGATAATGGCCACCGGCCATAATTTTATGTATTGTTATACAATCACAACTCCGAAATAGCAACGGCCCGACCAGAATCGGTTAGCTACCAGTGTACCGCCCGCAAGCCGTCACCTTTTTATCTTGTCATTACAAAAAATATTTTAAGAGACACGATTTAAAGCCCTAATTTGAATGCTGTATCGGAACCATGCTGTTATAATTACCAACTACATTAATGCCCGTCTTATATTTGTAATGGGGCAGTTGTAATTTTTTTTTTCCTTTACTGTTGTATTGAATAACATTTTTATTTGACAAACCTAAAAGGACTTCTCCTCTAACTGATAAGCTAGGCCTCTTTTTGCTTGTACCAATCTTCATCGAAATTCTGTCTTCAATGGCCACAACGCCATCCGCTCTGACACTTATCCGATAAGTTACTAGACGCCATTGAGTCACAGTCTTACTTCACCTATCATCACCAAGCCATGCTAGAGGCTATTTTTTAACCATTGGATGACAAAAAAGCCCACGGCCTACCTGATGTTAAGTCGTCACCGCTACCTATAGACATCTGCAATACCAAAGGCCTTGCATATGCGTTACCACCCCAAAGACAAAGTTGAAATGTCTCATGTACCTGTAATTACACCGGCACCCATACCCTTCAAACCGGAACACAGCAATCGATGGTCCCTATTAACAATGTCAGTTCTGCAAAAAGAGTACTGTTCAGTAGAGCAGTTCAAAGTTTGTTTTGACGATAAAAAAAGAATTACATAACTGAGGATATTCAAATTTGCACTGATTATTTTATGTATTGTTAACTAAGTACTGACATGGAGAAAACTAAGCAACTATTTATGGTTAAGGAAATAATGTACCACCGACATTTTAATATGGACAATTTGCAAAGTGAATTGTCGGTTGTGACACAAACGACAGTTTTGTTCGGATAATTAACAGTCATTTAAGTAGGTAGTGGTATATTCAACATTTTTAAATGGAGATTTAGAAATAAATTTGTCGTATGTGTAAGGTTTGCTGTAGTTATTATAAAAACAATAAATTTTATTTAATCAACTTTTCCATATATTTATTTACCAACAACGCAAATGAAAAAAATAGAAATGCACACTTTGAGATCACATGCTTAATTATAATTAAATACAAGAGTAATGATAACAATTCAAACACACATTGAAAATAGCATAGACTATTTAGCAAAGTCTAAAACATAATTTTCTTTCATCCTCTTTATGCTTTAAAAGCATGTATTTTAGTAAAATACGTAACAAAATAAGTCTTATGAGTATCAATGTTAAACTAGAAATGGACGTAGTTACGCAAAAACGATCCAACCCTCAAAGTGTTGATACGCAAAAAGGATCCAACTCTCAAAGTGGACACTTTGAGAGTTGGATCCTTTTTGCAAATAAAATCTGTAAAAAACTATGAGCAATCAACACATAATAAACAATATAGCAGTCAAGATACCTATGGCATTAAGTATCACAAAGTTTTATAACAGGTTAAAGTTTAAAATTGGACGTAGTTACGCGAAAACGATCCAACCCTCAAAGTGTTGATACGCAAAAAGGATCCAACTCTCAAAGTGTCCACTTTGAGAGTTGGATCCCTTTTTAAATAATAATAATAAATAAACTGTCAACGTATCGGCACAGCGACTATAAACTGGAAATCTCCAGGGCCGGACGGACTGCACAACTTTTGGATCAAGTGGTTCCAAAGATCACACGCTCGCTTGGCATCCCAGTTCCAGTCAGCCTTAGAGTCTGGATCGTTGCCCCAGTTCTTAACAACTGGTATAACCCATCTGCTCCATAAATCGGGTAGTACTACGGAACCCAAAAATTATAGACCGATCACATGTCTACCGACGGTCTATAAAGTTCTTACATCTATTTTGAGAGCTAAAATCAATGATCATATTGATAACAATGCTATCATGTCTGTCTCTCAGAATGGATGTAGGAATGGGTCCCGTGGTACTAAGGAGCTACTCCTCATTGATATGGCCATTAACCAGCAGGTTCGCCGTTCTCGAAAGGATCTGTCTATATGTTGGATAGACTATAAAAAGGCGTATGACTCGGTGCCACATACATGGCTCATGAGGGTGCTGGAATTGTATAAAGTAGATACAACTCTGCGCACCTTCTTGATGTCGTGTATGGGGCAATGGAGGACGGTCTTACGCTATCCAGGATGTCGGCAAATCCGAGAGAACAGTGAACCAATAAAGATCGAGCGTGGTATATTTCAGGGCGATAGTCTGAGTCCACTGTGGTTTTGTTTAGCCTTGAACCCTCTAAGTACACTGCTGGAGGGTTCGGGGCTGGGTTATCGGTTGAGAAGAGGTGGTCAGGTCATATCTCACCTCCTTTACATGGATGATCTGAAACTCTTTGCCCCCAGCAATTTGCGACTGATGGAGCTACTGAAGGTAACAAAAACTTTCAGTAGTGCCATCAGGATGGAATTTGGTGTGGACAAATGTGCAGTCATGCATGTAAAGCGAGGAGAGATTATGGAATCTGTGGGAACCCAACTCTCAGATTCCATAAACCTTAGATCCCTTTCCTCAACTGAAACCTACAAATATTTGGGTATGTCGGAAGCGTTAGGCATCAATGCTACTGACATGAAGCAATCGTTGAAGGAGCGCTTCTTTGGCCGCCTGAATAAAGTTTTAAATAGTCTTTTATCAGGCGGTAACAAGGTGCGCGCCTTCAACGGTTGGGTCATGCCGGTTTGATGTACTCTTTTGGCATACTCAAATGGACTCAGACAGAACTTGACGCCCTGGATAGGAGGGTTCGCTCACTATTGACCGCAAATCGGATGCATCACCCAAGGTCGTCAGTAATGAGACTGTATATCCCGCGGAAGTGTCTTGGTCGAGGCTTCTTAAATGCTAAGACCATGCACAACCGAGAGATATGCAGTCTCAGGGAGTACTTCCTGGAAGCCGATGTGGGGATGCACCGAGATGTGGTCTCAGTGGACAAGGGCCTCACCCCGCTCTCGTTAGCGAACGAGAACTGGCGCAAACCTATGGTGTTAGATACTAATGATCGCAAGGAAGTATGGAAGAGCAAAGAGCTTCACGAACGCTACTACCGGGCCCTACATGGGCCGCATGTTGACTTCAAGGCGTCCGTATCCTGGTTGCGCGTTGGTGACCTCTTTGGGGAAACTGAAGGTTTTGTCTGTGCTATTATGGACGAAGTTATGATGACGAACAATTACCGGAGATATATTGTGAAGGACGGTACGGTTGACATATGTCGGGCATGCCATCGTCCCGGGGAATCAATCCGTCACATTATATCTGGGTGTTCTCGTCTGGCTAACGGAGACTACTTGCATAGACACAACCTTGTAGCCAGGATTATCCACCAGCAACTTGCTCTGAAATACAGTCTTGTGGAATCGGAAGTACCATACTATAGATATGTGCCCGACCCAGTTCTTGAAAATGGGCATATCACGTTGTATTGGGACCGGTCTATCATCACTGACAGGACTATTGTAGCCAATAAGCCTGACATAGTGGTGGTAGATCGATTAGAGCGTCGCGCAATGATCGTTGATATTACTGTTCCGCATGACGAGAACCTCGTGAAAGCTGAGAAAGATAAACAAATTAAGTATCTTGATCTGGCTCGCGAGGTTGTCGACATGTGGGATGTGAATACGGCAATTATTGTGCCGATAGTTGTGACGGCCAATGGCTTAATAGCCAAGAGCCTCGACCAACACCTGAGGAGGCTCTCGTTGGGCAGTTGGATCAAGGGCTTGATTCAGAAAGCGGTACTCCTAGACACGGCGCGTATAGTTAGGAGATTCCTTTCTCAGGAGCCCTGACCACCGGTGGCTTGGACCCTGTTCCCGACGCCGGTGGGCTACTATATTTTATATTTTTAAATGTTTTTATATTTTCTACTAATATTTAAAAATGTAATTTATATGTATTTTAATTGAATAAATGAGAATTCCTAAAATAAAAGTAGGTCAAACCATACCTACCTATAGGAGTCAGATAAGTATCAAACTATCCGTTTATAGAGAATAGGTTACATCGCACTTAATTTTCCTACCAAAGATTCAAGATTTTTGTTTTATTCAATGTGAAGTTTTTGCAACTCATACATCCGACTAAATATTATATACATAATGCAGTTATTAGTGTAGAAAGTGACATATCCAACCGACTGACTAAGTTTAGGTAACGTGTAATAATGTCGAAAGTGACACATCCGACAAAACGTCTGCTTTTAAGTTACATGTAACAATGTCGGAAGTGACACATCCAACTAAACGCATGCTTTTAGTTACATGTAACATTGTCGAAAGTGACACAACCAACAAAAAGATCTACTATACGTACATGTAATAATGTCAGAAGTGGTATATCCGACAAAATTGTCTGTTTGAATACCGTTGAAAATAGATGTATCTACCAGAACCTGCTTTATTAAAGGGAATATACCTATACTAGCTGTTCCCAGCGGTTACATCTGCGTCATTGGTTACTGCTCTCTTCCCGTCAGTCGTAGCGTGATGTTATATAGCCTTTACTGTGTCTCATGAGTTTGGCTATCATATACAAAAATAATTATTCAATTCGGACTGGTAGTTCCAGAGATTAGCGAGTTTAATCAAACAAACAAAAAAAAAACAATAAATCTCTTTAGCTAATAATTTATTAGTATAGAGCAAAATATGGATGGTTTCTTAATGTTAAAAATAAAATCCGTTTAGAACGTTTCGACATTATGGGATATATACTTGTTTAGACGTATAAAACAATAATTTACTAGTGCAAATTCATCTGCGCGAGCGCAAGCGCTCCTCCCGGTAACTAAGTGCGTAGTGGCAGAACCGCGCGCACCCGCGCTCTCTCCACCCCGCGGACAGCGCCGGTTCCGTCACTACCAACACTGTTGCGCGGACAAAGTTATTGCAACCGACAATATTAACCAAGAAATTTACTAAATATAATGATTTTCAATAAAATAAAATATTACGTAAGATAGATCTTTTTATTGTGATTCTATTTATGTAAAAAAGTGAAAATTGGTAAAAATGTATTTCCGACATTGTTAATAGGGACCATCGCAATGCTGCCTTGCGGCAGAAGTAGGTATGGTAGTAGTACTTCTCCGGACGAGCTCACAAAGAACTCTTTTACTACTAAAGTCCGGCAGTGCTATCTCACCTAAGTTATACGCTAAAACGCTACACCGACTAAAATAAACCGGCCATCACTAAGTTTTGATCAATTTTTATCAAGAAAAATGCTAATTAACTACTATTTTGTTTGTTTAACTTCTACAGTTATAATTTATTATTAAAAAACATTCATGATAACAGTCTATTCAAACATTGTATCAATTAATAATTTCTACTACTGTCAATGTAAAAGTGCGTTTGTTGGTTCATCCTATACTGCCGTCATAACTAAGAATGCAGTAATCGCAAAATGGCGGTTCCGAGATAAACGCAAAAAACATATTTCATATGATCTGAGCCAGTTGTTCGTATTTTATTGGCCATATTATATATCTAAAAAATCGGAAAAAAATCAAGCTTTTACAAGATAATTTTCCTTTATTTAATTTACTAATATATGCAATTATAATACGTATTACTGCGTTTCGGTTTATCATCAGGTCGTTTCCGCGTCACAGGATACTAAAACTAAATGCAGCACTTGCGCGTATTACTGCATTATGTCTTAGCACAAGTTGATTACTGCATTCTTTTTTAGTAATTATTGCCATTATTATATGCTCGGAACTAAGTTGAAGTGTACTGTGTCTTCTCAACGATTTATATAGGTGCATTTTAAGATTAAGGTTTTTTTAGTTTCTTAGCTACGACCTAAGTTTTTACATCGTGGAATGCAAATAAAGTATTGAGTAAACTATACGGATGTTAAAAACTTACTTTATGTTCTTATAATATGCAGCATTAGGGTGAAGTAAAAAAAAACATGTTTTTGCAAATTCGTATTCGTATTACTCCACCGAATGACGTCGCCGAACTGATTTACTAAGACAAAACGCGGCAATGGATCGCACTGCTACGACTACGGCTACGACTTCGCAAGTCTTTACTACACTTAAATACAGTAATGTGGAGTACTGCGTTTTGATTTAGCAATTTGTCTACTGGATGTAAAACAAAACAATAAAGTAGTGGATATTACTGCATTCTGTTTTAGTTTATTCTTGCAAGTACTGCATTCTTTCTTAGGTCATGCTTAATACTGCGTTTTTTCTTATCATTGAAGCAGTTTTCATGCAAGTACGGCGAAAATCATATCATAAAAAACATACTTCGAGTGAATTTTTTTATGAAAATAATTTTTTTTCATGTACATGAACCTCCTGGGATGCCATTTCTGGAAAAAAGTGAAAATCACAAAAATGTCGATTACTGCATTCTTTGTTATCAGGGCAGTATAATGTAGCAAGTTTTTTAGATATACTTTATGTACCTACTGGGGAAAAGATACCGGCTACATTTTTCTCCTTTTCCACCATTTCTTCATATAGTCAAAGTCAAAGCATTTATTTCAATTAGATCATATACAGGCACTTTTGAAGGGTCAAAAAATTACAGTTTAAAATTGAAGCTAGTTGCTTGTTCCAAAACATACATACATAAACTCACGCCTTTTTCCCATGGGGGTAGGCAGAAACCACGAACCGCCACCTGCTACGATCCTTACACACTCCTTTCGCCTCGTCCACATTCATACATCTGGTCATACAAGCACGCCGGTTACGAGTACTGCGCACCTGACCTTTCTGAAGAACCTCACCGATAAGGTCAAGGTAGGTCTTTCTAGGGCGTCCCCTCCCGGCATTGCCACTCACATCTGCCATGTAAATCCCTTTTGTTAGTCGCCTTTCACTCATCCTCTCAACAAAACCCAAACATTGTTCCAAAACGTAGGTCTCAAAAAACGAGCAAGGAATTTCAAGGACACTCTTTTCATTCTTCCTTAGTGCCTCTCTAGTTAGGACTTGATAATCTTCTTTTTCTTTTCTCATGTTACTCGTGGTCTGTGCAACATCTTTTCTTCTTCCATTTCGTCCTGTCAACCGTCATACTGTCACTGACTCCTTCTTGGTTTCTATGATTCTGTACACAATTCATCCATCTTTTATTTTTTTCACATTTTATGTTTTGTGGATGTTGACCATCAACTCCAAGTATTTCTACTTCTAATTTGCGAGGTGGAATTGCTCTTGAACACTCCTGACCCCGTACATTCGTAAATGTTTCTCAACCAAGACTTTTTCTTCAGCTAACACCGCAGTCTTTCCCAAAGCTAAGCGGCGTGCGATTGGAGAGGCCAATCCAGCAGTAACCTGTTGCAGGCTGATGATAAATCCCTCAAAGCTGTGGAATAAAATGTTGGCATTCAAGAACAAAAAACACACGTAAACAAAGTCAGAGGCAACACCTTGTTTCAATAAAACAATTCCAGATATATGACCTAGCCCTATAATCCGAGTAAGGTGACAAACAAATGTAAACAAAATAAAACATTATCTCAAAAACTTTTCACATTTAAGGTTAATCCAACATTCAATACTTTCGCAGAGGTTAAATTGATAAAATAAAAGTATATAAATAGCGAACTTTCTTTCTCAGTATTAGTATTTGTGATCCTACGAAGCTAACAAAATGGCCCCGGTATACCAACTGAAGTTCTTCGATTTTATGGGAGTTGCTGAGCCCATTAGGTACTTGTTTGCCTATGGAGGTATTAGCTACAAGAATGTAGTGATCAGGAAGGACGGTGACTGGCCTGAAGTGCAGAAGTGTAAGTAGAAAATGTTTATTATGTTCTCTTTTTAATTAAAATCTTTTATTTTACTTGCAATGTTTGGTCAAAATTTGCGAATTGAATCAGAACCATTTCTTTTTCACGCGTCAAGATCTGATATCATAGAAATAATATTATGAAATGGTGGATTTTTCTTTGTTTCTTTTTCACCAATAAATTCACCATTATTGAGTAACATGGGGTATATAACATCACGCTACAGCACACGGGAGCGAGGCAGTAACCAAAAACATAGCTTAACGCAAGTGAAATAAGCCACGAGGACGAAGTCGCGGGCAGTTCTTTGCTTTACTATATAATTTATTTTGATCCATTATAAGACCGACCATATAGACTAACTCTCACATGCACAGAATAAAAAATCTCCTTTAATTTTCAGCTGTTCCATTCGGCAAGCTGCCAGTTTTGGAAGTAGACAAGAAGGTGCTCTACCAGTCTGTGGCCATCAGTCGCTACATCGGAAAGTTGGTGGGTTTGGTTCCCGCTGACGACTTGGAAGCAGCTGAGCTTGATGCTATTGCGCTGAGTGTATTCGATTTCGGATCAAGTAAGTGTGATTTCATAATTTTCAAATCTTTATAAGAAAAAAATGAAAGATTCTCATATATTTATACTTGCACCAGTAGCCCAGGCAGTAAATAAATGACATGTTTGGCTTAGCTTACCCCGGACATAGATTACACATAAAATGTGTGTATTAAGGCCAGAATTTCAGACAATCGAATGTATGTTGCCATTAATTATTTGCCACCTATATTGTCATTAGTTACAAGTACCTAGTAAACAATTATAATTTATGTTTTTTTTTGTATGGAACGACACTCCATAGTGATTAATTTATAAAAAAATATAAAAAGGTGTACCAATGTACACAGTTCGCCGGTATATTTAGGTCCCATGTCATAGGGGGCGAGCCTATTGCCATTAACCGGGCACAAATCCGAACTCCGAGCTGCTACTGAGAATTTCATAGAAAAACCCAACAACACTTTTTTGCTCGACCTGGGAATTGAACCCGGGACCCCTAGCACAGCAGTCGCACTTGCGACCACGAGACCAACGGGGCAGTATACCACGAGACCAACGGGGCAGTAGGATTAATTTAATCAGAGAAATCTCACTAGTTGTCCTTTCAATTAATATCGTAGTATCGTATAGTATAGTAAAGTACTAACGTAGTAGTAGAGCTCTTTGCGAAGGTGCTCATCCCGGGAAAGACTACCCTACTACCATGCCTATTTCTGCCACAAAGCAGCGTTGCTGAGTTTCGGTTTGAAGCGTATGAGTGCCGGTGTAACAGGCACATGACACATTTCAACTTTGTCTCTGGGATGCAGATGCTTATAGGTAGCAGTGACCACTTAACATCAGGGATTCCTTAGGATTATTTGGCATAAAAAATATAAATATACCTGACTTTCTAACATAACTGAAATATTTTATTAACAGGAGTCTACGAATGGTACCATGAGGTAAACAAGGAAAGGAAGGCTTACTTGCAGAAGGAATTGAGAGACATATGGTGCCCGAGGTATCTGCGTGACTTTGAAGAGATCGTTCAGAAGAAGGGAAGCTACTTCGGTGGTCAGGTAAGCGCAATATTTACGTTACTCTTTAAATAGACACTGTTCATTTCATTACTGTCTTGTCAGCTCAGTGGTCCTAAGCGCAACTGCTACACTAGAGGTTTTGGGTTCGATTCCCAGATGGAACAAAAGTGTATTGGGTTTTTCTAAGAAATTCTCACTAGCAGCTCAGAGTCAGGATTTGTGCCCGGTCAATGGCGATCACATGGGGCGTGAACATTCCAGAGTATTGTGGGCTGTACATTGGTACACCTCTGCCTAACCCTTCGGGGAATACAGGCGTGATGGTATTTATGTATGTAATCAATAACTTCTCTAATTACCTACTTCTTCTATTTGTGTACTGACTGACTCACAAAAATTCTCTGTTCCAGAAAATAAGCTGGACCGACCTCTACTTCGTGGGCATCATCGAGTCGGTTGAAGGCATGTGGGGCTCCAAGATCCTTGAGAAGCAGTATCCTTTGCTGCAGAGGATCTACACGCACGTCCATGAGATCCCAGCCATCGACACCTATGTTAGCAACCGACCCAACTACAAATATTAATGAAAGAATAAATATTTGAAGTTTGAAAATGTTTTGTTTTAACTTTATTTTAGCCATCTTTGGTTATTGCTCTGCAACCGTTGGTCGTAGCGGGATGTTCTATTCGAACAAACCTTCCCCTTGAATCGCTCTAGCTACTGATGAAAACCGCATTAAAATCAGTTGTGTGTAATTTAAAAGATCTAAGAGTACTGAGGTACAGGCGGCGGGAAGCGACTTTGTTTTATACTCTGCCGTGATAGACATTAACTGTTGTCTCTAGCTGTAATGATACTGAGTACCTACCAACCTTATCAATGCTTTATTTTTGTCCTTAGTCAACATTAAAAGCAATTCTATGGGTTATCATTGTATGACGTAAAACAATGATATGGTATAAACAATATATAAAATGAGAAACTTTTAATTTTTTGTTACAAATGTTATAATATTGTTATATATGTTTATTAATGTTATTTAATGTTTTCTTGTTCAAGAAAAAAATATAAGACAGTCACTACACTCGTTGATATAACTATGTCTGTCTGTCTGTTTGTCAAATCATAACGGCAAAAACCACTAAACCGAAAAGATATTACTTGGGATCTGTTCAAGGCCTCAGGTTACTTTTCAACCCGCATCTTAGACTATATCTGCCAAGAATGATGCTTTTCCAGTCACCCTTTCTTTATAATACCTTTTTTGCCCTACGAACGTCATTAATAAGTTTTAGCATCTCCGCACACGAGTAATCAGACCGATTATTGGGTCAATTTTTTACAGTTTCTTTCCGCTGATGAAGAAATCTGTCTATGTGTACTTATTATTACACTGCTGTTGGTTGTCCCTAAGTAAGTAAACTCAGAGACCACATCAACATTTCGTCACATCCCATCGAGAAACCAAGTCATAAAGTCGCACACACGATCAACCTTACGCCATAAAATATGGCTGAACAATTCATTCATTATTCGCGCGGTCCAGGTGTTAGGGTCAGTATATCGCCAACAATTACTTAGAAACGGTATTAGGAGCAACCGCTGAAACAGCCGGCAAGTAAACAGGAGCCTTTTACTGCCATACCACTTAAGGGTTGTGAAGGAAAAGGATGGTATTGGGGTTCAAGTACCAGCGATTTTTCCGGATTTTTTGAGACTAGCTTGTTTCATGTTCTTCACTAAGATAGCTTGTGCAAACAGTATCTTGGTAAGCGGTAAGATGTTTCGCGTTATGCATACATCATCTTACTACTATTATAAATGCGATAGTTCGGATGGATGGATGTTTTTTACTCAGTCACGTCAGAACGGCTGAACGGATTTGGATGAAATTTAGCATAGAGATAGATTATAGATTGGAAAAGCGCATAGGCACTGGAACAGCACATGTCCCAGAAAAATGTGCAGTTTCCGTGGTGTAATATAAATTTGACGTGAACGAAGTCGAGGACAGGTGCTAGTGTCACACTAGTGGAAAGACATTGAACGCTTGTCCTGACCAAACAGATTCGACGAGATTTTCCAGTTTCCCGAAGAAATGTCTCATTTATCGTTTGTGTTCTTTTTTACTCAACAGGAGAGATGAAGTCCTGACATTCTTTAAAATGTACCTAGCTTGTACAAAACTTGTAGCTCACACAGAATACAGTTTGTAGCTACTTGGCTTATACTAAAATCCCGTCTGCTACAATAGGACGTTCACTAGCAATCATTCAATGAAGTTTATTCAGCTTTGATTGGATGATTGCGAGTGAACGTCATCGGGAAGACATGGTTCAGTTGGTAGTGTTATCTATGTATAGATCTGAATACTAATAAATCTAGATTACTTTATTGCTTAGGCTTTGTCGGTTAGATATGTTTCAGATAAAGTACTCTTTGTTCTTTTATTTCTTTTTACTTTATTCTAATATATTAATCCTGAGGCCCACTTTCAGCAAAATCACTAAACTTATTTAGCGTTAAATGTGTTATGCAATGATGTCCTAAATACATTTGGGCACTAAATGTATTAAATAAAATAAAATATATAAAAAAAATATACCATCACGCCTGTATTCCCCGAAGGGTTAGGCCACAGTTCGCCGGTATATTTAGGTCCCATGTAATAGGGGGCGAGCCTATTGCCATTAACCGGGCACAAATCCAAACTCCGAGCTGCTACTGAGAATTTCATAGAAAAACCCAATATCACTTTTTGCTCGACCCGGGAATCGAACCCAGGACCTCTAGTGTAGCAGTCGCGCTCAGGACCAATAGGCCTACGAGGCAGTTATACATAGTTAAATATAGTCACTAAATACAGTTAGTGCCTAAAGGTATTTAGAACATCTTTGCATCCCTGTCACATTATTATAAGGTGACAGTGACAAATTGATAATTTAAACTCACTTAGCGCTAAATATTTGTAGGTGAACGGTGAAGGTGGCCCCAAGGGCTACTAATTATGGTTAACTCTAGCAGTACTAGACCGAATAGAAAAAATGTTTTATAGATAGAAAGCTACTTTATCGCCAAGTGTCAAAGGCTATGTTTTATGATACACTTAGCTATCAGGCGGTCAAAGTTGCAGACAGAAGCTAATAACAATAAACTAATAATAACATAATTTGACCTTGACTTTGAAAATATCCACTTAATTTTTGCGGTCGGCAATCTTATTCCTATTCTATTTAAAGCTCAATTTATAGCAATATTTTTTTTAAGCCAGGATGGGAACATTTCAACCCCTCCTTACAAGCGTATCTCCGCTGCCAGGGGCGCCCAACCCGAGGGTTGTGGCGACAACACAGAAAACCCTGTAATTTACGGCCCAGTAGTTGGTAGCGCCTAAGGAAGCGGTTTATTATCGCCTAGAGAGTGAGAGTAGGCAGAATACCTCTCCATCAGCCGTTTTATGTGCAACCAACTTGTTTATTTATTGAAATGATTATTGCACCGCTGTTTATCGTGTTCACGTTTTTCTTTTTTATGCAAACTTAATGTCAGGGCTTTAGTTTCACTTGGTTTTGGGCTTAGCATGAAAACGCGGAGTTAACGTAACGTACATTCGATTGTTGAATTACAAATATCTATTACGCATGTAATATTAATTTAGCTTGAAGACTTCTTTTATATCAATGGGTGATACTAATCGTGCTTGTTGCATAAAATTAAACCAAAATGTTTTACTATAAGTAGTCTTATTTTCAGTTCAAAAATCGCCTCGAAGCTAATACTTTTATCACCTTACTTATTTAAACTTTGTGAAACAAAAAGTATAAAGGCGGACTAAATGCCTTAGCCATTCTCTACTAAAGGTCGTAAACATACATAATTATGTTAGTGGTTACGTAAATTAAGTGAAATGTACACAAGTATAAAATAATTAACACGGTAGGTTATACTTACAAAATCAACTGGTTGCTAATTTAATTAACGGTTAAAGTAAAAGTTATTTGTTTTGATTATTATTGCTGTTCTTCTCTTAGACATTAATGCTACATTTGGTGATTACTATGGCTCACACACTGATTCGTTGTCTTTTGAAATGTTAGAAGTGATCATATACGATCATAATATTGGTGTTAAATATTACAATTGGTTTAGCCTCCATTTCTTAATTCGTAGCACTTAGTACATATTGTAGTACCATGAGTGACTTTTATTGTTGATAGATCGTTTTGACACTAGTATATTTTTTATGGAATTAATGTAAATGTACAACATGATGTAATACGTTTTTTTAAAAGAGTATGTATGGAGTTTCTTGCCCGTTCTTCTCCATACGAAACTACCTTTTGGAATGGGCAACTAGATTCAATAGTTTTAGTTAATTGACGTCCGAAAGTGCCTTATAATGGTCTAATTGGAATAAATGATTTGACTTTTGACTTTTGACTTATATAAAGTAGCACTTAAACATATATTAACAACACAACACTATCAACCATTTATAAACTAACTTGTGTACATCACCCACACAAACTTCACCATCCGTCAAGCCCATACAATTAAAGATACATAAATATGGTTCGATAGGGTTCAATAAATTTGTGGCCTGTCCTATATTTAGGGAGTCTAATCACCATCTTCCTCGATAATAGGAAGGTCGTTAAAATAAATACCTTTGTTTATTAGGCCTATTATCGTAAGTAATTGGATAAGAAAACAGGGACTGCTAAGGATAATGAATCGTATTTTCATTTTTGTTTTGTTTTTTGAAATAATTGGGGTGATGACCCAGTGGTTAAGGTCCTCATGAGGGTGTGGGTTCGATTCTGGGTGAGGACCAATGTGATTTTTTCAATTCATATGTACTTTCTTTCTATTTTTATCTTGGATATCACGGACGTCGATGAAGCTAAAACATCGTGAGAAAACCTGAACTTATAATAAATATAAGTTTTTAATCGAGTAAGAGTAGTCATCAGTGCTCGTGCCTTCTTGTATGAGAAGATTCCTATGCCTTCCAATGGCAGTGGGACAATAAAAGGCTAGTTTTAATTTTCATCATTATATCTAGAAGTCCTCCCCCTTCCTTTTTTCTCCCTTTCTTCCTTTTTTTTGGGGTAAGACACCCCAAAAAAACACGAAAAAAAAAAAAATCAAAACGCTACACTAGAATAACATAGTATCTACACCAAAAACTTATTACCTCACGTCACACCTACATCTTCGTCACGGAAATACCGAACATACTTCCCGCCACAGTAACACCTCAATACAGACTTTATATCTCCAACAAAAATGATCAAATATGCACCCTCTTCCCCTATCTATCTCTCTTGTACCTATAAACTCGACTACACTTTCGCCTTGACGGAAATATACCAACCATTACTGATTTAATAAGGTAATATTTATCATCTAGTCTTTGCACACCAGCAATGGACGCCAAAAAATTGTTTCGGTCACGTTAAAGACAGGATATCGGTGAAAAAAGTGACGTCACATGATGTTATCGATAATATGTGCTTTCAACCATAAGGACCTGCCGGGTGCACATGAGGGTTACAGAGAAAATTTCAATGAAAAGCAAGGACAATGTATTGTGGGAAACATCATTGTTTTTAGTGTCTGGACGTGCCATGAAAGGGTTACCGTGATGGCTGGCAAGATTGGCGCGCTTTGATTTCACCATGCTGTTGATGACGTACCTAGTAGAACCTTCATGTTTCATATAAAGCGTGTCTTGCACAGCAAAGCACTGTCGATATATACGGATCTATACTGAAAGCCGTATTTTTGTTCTAGGTGCCTATATAAAACGTGCTGGTATGTTCCCATACTAGAATTTTCTCCAGTATCGTGCATAATAACATATAAACTCACATAAACAAACAACCAGATCTGGAAAACCGAGCAAGAATCGAATTTACGACACGCAGCGCACTCTGCCATCCACTATGACTACTCGTAATATAGACGTACCTACATGATAATTATTCGACGAAATATCAAGTGACCCTGGCAAAAAATAAATAAGTAATCAAAGTGCAAACCATACAAAAACTATGTCCAAACTAACAAGCACTTAAAAAAGCAGCAAAAAAAACTACAAAAGCAAATAAAACTTTATGTCCAAAAAATATCCAAGAAATACGGTATTACCCAGCTTTCCGGGTGTCGCATTTAAGCCGTAAACTCTGCTTAAAACTTGCCACACTTACTGGGGTATACTGGGGGACTAAAGGGGAATGCGGGGAAGTCAGGGGACTACTACAACGTCGTTTGGGCCAAACCCTTTTATGTCACACGTTTAGCTGCGTTTTAAGCCTAGTGTTTGCGGAACGTTGCGAGAGGAAAATAAGGTTCAAAATTTGTCTGGTTTTACTGAATTTACCTAATCTTTTTTCTGAATAAAAAGTAGCCCTATAAACTTTATATTTTTATAAATCTCTCGCTATTCCAGCCTTCTGTAAATTTTATGTAGTAACGCTTTTACCCGCAACCTCGTCCGTCTGTTATCACGGACGAAGACGACGTCCCGAAATATATAATGGCCTCAGCAAGCTTGGGATTTTGAATGGCATAGACTATTCTTTGTATGTAATCCTCCAGACCGATACTAGCCTCGTACGCAGGAGATATTATAGTGCACAAGTGTGTGCGCAAACACAGGTGCACTCTCTCTTCCCTAACTCTTAGGGTCGGTTCATATCTGACGGAAAATGCGTCGAGCGTATCGTCGCTCATACGTAGACGCGCTAACGCATCATCGGTTAGGTGTGAAAGGTTGAATGTTTTATTATGTATTTGACTGTTTTGGCGTTACGCGACCGATAAAACGCGACGCATTTTCTGTCAGATATGAACCGACCCTTATAGCCCGATGGGACGGCAATCCGACACGACCGGAGAGAGATCAGGCGCAAGACCAACGGCTTTACGTGCTTTCCGAGGCACGGGGGTGTCACACCACCAACTTCCAAACTCCGGGCTGCTACTGAGAAATTCCTAATAGAAGAACCCAATAACAGTTTTTGCCCGACCTGGGAATCGAACCCGGGACCCCTTGCTCAGTAGTCGCGCTTGCGACCACGAGACCAACGGGGCAGTCATCGGGGTAGACTATTCTTTATAGACATAATAACTAATACATTTATGTCCTTTTTTGGGGTTCAAACTTAACCCGTATCAAATTTCTTCGGTGTCTGTGGTCGTCAATCGGTTTAGTGAGTTAGTCGTGAAAGCGTAACAGACTGACAGGCAGAGTTACATTCCCATTTATAATATTAAAATATATTATAATAAGTTAGTTAGTTTGACGGGCCTGTTGGTCTAGTGGTTAGTGGCCCTGACTGCTAAGCCGGAAGTCGTGGGTTCGATTCCCACCCGGGACAAACTTTGTGTGATGAGCATGATTGTTTGTTCTGTGTCTGGGTGTGATTTATCTATAATATGTATGTATTTGTGGGTGTTCGTCCGGTAAATTAAAGATAGTAAATAGTACAGAATAGATGTTATAATATAATCGAATTATTTTTACAAAAGACTCAGAAGGAAAAGCACATAAAACAATATCGAGATAGATGACAGTGTCAATCCGCTTGACACGTCAGTGGTAGCTGGCCACTACAGTAGCCCCCTGGCGAGACCGAGACTACGGTCGATACATGTCCAGGAAGCGAACTCTTCTGCCGCTGCGAGTGTAGGTGGCCGGCTCGTCTGCAGGTGGAGCTGGCGGGCCACTTGGAGGGGCACAGGCTGGGACAGAGGCTGTGTTGCCAGTGTCTTGGGTGACGTATGCTGGCTTCAGGCGATCTATAGTTATGTTGGTCTCTTTGCCTCGTACTTCAAGTTTAAAGTACTTCGCCTTCCTGTCCAGCACTTTGAAGGGTCCAGCATAAGGTGGCTGCAAAGATTTCCTCACGCAGTCCTGCCTCACAAAGACGTGGGTGCAGTGTTGTAAGTCTTTGGGAATGTAGAATGTGCTGCTTCTGCCGTGCCACGCAGTCGGTTTAGGAGATAAGTTGGCCATGTGTTTAGCAAGTCGAGTGGCGAAGCTAGTGATATCCTCTACAGTGTAGTCGTCTGATGGCGACAGGAACTGGCTTGGCAAACGCAGGGGCTCGCCATAAACCAATTCGGCCGAGGATGCTTGGACGTCATCTTTCCAGGAACTGCGTATTCCGAGCAGAACGATGGGTAAGACTTCTGTCCATTGTGAGTTGTTGTGGCACATGATGCCTGCCTTGAGCTGTCGATGTAGCCTCTCTACCATCCCATTTGATGCAGGATGGTACGCTGTGGTGCGGAAGTGGCGTGCACCAAGAAGAGATGCTAGTGCCTTGAACAGTCCGGACTCGAACTGCCGACCACGATCAGTAGTGATCTGCGTTGGGCAACCGAACCTCGATAGCCACCCAGAAACCAAGGCGGCCGCGCAGATGTCAGCAGTGATGTTATTGAGTGGTATCGCCTCAGGCCATCGTGTGAAGCGATCAACGATGGTGAGACAATATCTGAAATCTGAAGATGGTGTTAGAGGCCCTACAATGTCGAGATGAATATGGGAGAATCTCGATGATATTAATGGAAAATGAGAAAGAGGAGCGGATGTGAGACGGGTGATTTTACAGCGCTGGCAATGTAGACAGCTTCTGCACCACTCTCTACAGTCCTTACGAATCCCTGGCCACACAAATTTCTGTGTGACCAGTCGCACTGTAGCTGTACGTCCAGGATGACTCAGACAGTGAAGAGAATCAAAAACTTGTTTTCTTAGCTCAGGAGTTATGTAGGGTCTAGGTGGTTGAGTGGATACGTCGCAATAGAGTTTAATGTCTGAGCCTACCTGGGTAATCAACTTTAGTTTCAGCGACGATCCATTTTCAATTAGCGACTGAAGTTCGGGGTCTGACTCTTGAGAGCGGGCTAAAGCCTTATAATCAATTGTCGTTGTAACTTCTTCAATGCGCGACAAGGTATCGGCTACGACATTTTCTGAACCAGGTATGTATCGTATGTCCGTAGTAAATTGGGAAATGAAGTCGAAGTACCTGTATTGTCGTGGAGAGCAATTCTCTCTAGGGTTCCTGAAGGCGTAGGAAAGTGGGCGATGATCGGTGAAAACAACAAACTCTCGGGCTTCTACCATGTACCGAAAATATTTAATTGCTTCGTAGACAGCAAGAAGCTCTCGATCATATGGACTATATTTGCGTTGAGCTTCGTTCAATTTCTTTGAGAAGAACGCTAGCGGCTCCCACTCTGTACCGTTACGTTGCTGAAGCACTGCTCCTAAAGATATGTCAGATGCATCGGTTAGTAAAGAGAGTTCTGCCTGTGGGCAAGGGTGTGAAAGTAGAGTAGCGTTGGATAGTGCCCTTTTACATTCTTCAAAAGCATCTAGTTGCACCTGAGTCATTTGAATGGGTTGAGAAGCTTTGACTTTGTCTCCTGCCAACATCGAGTTCAGTGGAGCTTGGCTTTTAGCGGCATTAGGTACAAATCTTCTATAAAAGTTTAGCATGCCCAGGAACCTCCGTAACTCCTTCACCGTTGTTGGTACTGGAAATTCCTGTATAGCCTGGACCTTCGTGTGAAGTGGTTGGGTACCAGCAGCTGATACCTGGTATCCAAGGAAGGTCACCTCAGGCTGCCCCCATACACACTTGGTTGGGTTGATGAGGACGCCGTATTCTTTCAGCCGTGATAGTAACTGGTGTAAGTGAAGTCTGTGCAGGTCTGGAGAAGGAGAGTATACCAAAATATCGTCAACGTAACCGAAGCAGAAGTCGTCTAAACCGGTAAGCACTTCGTCTATGAATCGCTGAAAGGTTTGAGCTGCATTTCTAAGACCAAAAGTCATGAAAGGAAATTCAAATAAACCGAATGGCGTAGTTATTGCGGTTTTAGGTATATCGGTTTCATTTACTGGCAATTGGTTATATGCTTTTATTAAATCGATTTTGCTGAATATAAAGCAACCAGAAAGTCGGTGAGAAAAGTCTTGAATGTGGGGAATGGGGTAGCGGTCAGGTACAGTACGGGAATTAAGTGCGCGGTAATCACCACACGGTCGCCACCCGTCATCCTTTTTCTTCACCAGGTGTAGAGCTGAAGACCATGGGCTTTCGGAGCGTCTCGCCGTACCGTTGGCTAACATCTCATCAAACTCTTTTTTTGCGATTTTTAATCGTTCAGGATCCAAGCGCCTAGGCCTGCTAGTAATGGGCGGTCCAGAAGTAGTGTTGATAAAATGCACTGTATTGTGCTTTGGTTTGCATCTATTCACCATACCTGCCGGGCGCGTGACCTCTGGAAACTCACGGAGTAGTCGGTGAAACTCTGTATCCCCTGTGACGGTTTTCACGGAAGCCACATGGTCAGGTATCTGCTGTGAGGAAGCTGCGACGAAAAGTGAAGTAGTGCCATCTATGATTCTGTGATTGCGGCAATCTACAAGCAGATTATAAAAACTAAGAAAATCTATTCCAATGATTGGCTTCGACATGTCAGCAATAGTGAATTTCCAGGTGAATGAACGCCGTAGTCCTAGATTTAGGCAAAGTTGTACTGGACCATAAGTATTTATAATGCTTCCATTGGCAGCTGTTAAGCTGTACTTTGAAATAGGACAGGACGTCTTGATAGCCGACCGTGGGTACACACATAAGTCCGAGCCAGTATCGACAAGGAAAAGCATCTTAGATTGACGGTCAGTAATAAAAAGACGGCCTGATTTTGATGGGCAGTCGTAGGCCGCTAATTCCGGCTGCCTTTTGAGTTTTCCGTCCGCCAGGTGCAAGGCTGTGTACACTTCTTTGCACGGGTACCATAGGTGAAGTGGTACCAACAATGCGGGTGGTTTTGTGGCGGCTGAAGTGGCCTGGATTTGGACCTGCTTCGCCACTTATTGCTTCTAGATTGTGAACGAGAACGATTACGTACCTGCCCTCGGCTATCCACTCTAGTAAACGACGAACTCACTTGCCTGGTTAATTCAGCTATTTGACATGCCATCTCCTTCATCAAATTAGTAGTACAGACGTTCTGGTCGTCCGGCCAGAACGGTGGTGCGCGAACGCCCACACGCGACGCTTCAGCGCCTGAGTAAGCCTCCTTAGAATCCATCGTCGGGGTCACCAATTATGTGGGTGTTCGTCCGGTAAATTAAAGATAGTAAATAGTACAGAATAGATGTTATAATATAATCGAATTATTTTTACAAAAGACTCAGAAGGAAAAGCACATAAAACAATATCGAGATAGATGACAGTGTCAATCCGCTTGACACGTCAGTGGTAGCTGGCCACTACATATTTATAAATTATATAAGTATGTATATCAGTTGTCTGGTTACCATAACACAAGCTCTGCTTAGCTTGGGATCAGATAGCCGTGTGTGAGTTGTCCCTAGATATTTATTTATTTATTTTATTTAAGTATAAATATATAAGAATGAAATTATGTATATACTTACTATAAACTGAGATGTAAATGTACATCTTCTAGGCACCCAAAATACCTTTATGTCCTTAAAAATTTGTTCAGGTAAACTCTACACTAATTTACGTACCAACGTATTTTCACAGAAATGGTGATTAGGTTGATGACACTAAAAAATCACGTCTGACAACAAACAGAAGAGTATAAACACTGAAATGAAAAACTCCAGTACACACATTATTTATGACCTAAGAAGACGCTATAATTCTTGCGAATATTCTCGTACAAACATAGGAATATAGCGTTGCTAAAGTTGAAAAGTAGCGTGTATTAAGTTATGTATTATGAGTATCTAGGTAGCTCTTTTATTTTATGAACTAAATCTCTAACAAAAGCGTGCTGACGTAAAAGTCCTTTGATTTGAGTCATTTTTTAGTTGGAAATACGACTATCCTATAGATAGCATTTAAGTTTAATTTTATTTGACAAGTGAAAATAGTATGATATGAATGAAAATAGGTATACGATTTTTTATTTCAATTTAAAAATCGTTCGAATATACATTACATTGGGCCGTCTGGTCACTTAGTAAATCGTAAATAACTTTGTCACCATGATGTACAGTACAAAATAACCCGTCACTTTGAAGACTATTAAGTAACTAACCACAAATTACAGCAAATCCGCAGCCACACTTAGGCTACCTATAAATTAATAGCAACGAGGCAAACTGTACCATTTACCCGACAATTAAATATCGACTAGTACGTTACGCACCACCCACTACTTCAACACACGTAGCACTGTCATAACGGTAACCAGTCTAAAGGTCGTACGAACCACCTAACTCATATTTAATCAAGATTTATAACATTAAAACATGGGGAGTTATTGTTACCCCAAAATATACGGTCGGGTCGATCCCGTGGTTTCGGTGACCTCGGCAGATGTTCACTTCGGGGCGAACTTGTCGCATGCCAAATTGTAGGGTTAATTATTTTAATGTAAAATGTTAAACGGGCTTTAGTTTATTTTGTGCGGTGTTTTCTTTAATCCTTTTTGTGTCTAAAGGGTGGAATATTTTTGTAGTAGCTTTTGAACTTTGAAATACTGTACGTTAAGACCATTATCGTTAACCAATAGCGTTCTACTTATAGGATATAGAGTCAGTAGGTGAATCAGTAAGTTTCTTATCCTTTATTGAAAAAATAGTATCCTCTGGCGAGACTGGTGTTGTGTCTGGTGGGCTACAGCGAGCGTCTCGATTGTTCTCGGGATTTTAGAATGCTAACGTCACAGAGAACTTGATATCGCGACGTAGGGAACGGCAGTTGTAGTTCCCATGTTGTTAAAGTCAAGTTAAACCATTTACAGACTTGTCTCTACTTTCAAATTGCCAAAGGGTCGGTCAGTAAGGGTCGGTTATCACAAAGTTGAAGCTAGTTGCTCGTTCCAAAATTTAAAGTTGTGCAATAGATGACACTACAAGTATAGTAAGCAAGCAAGTTAGTAGATCCTTAATCACTCTCATCCAGCGGCAGCCAGCCATTTCAACTAAGATTGTCGTTCCTCTACGCAACCTTGTGGCGTTCCATCCTCCACCAACATAGGTATCAACCAAAATCAAAGACTTGTTACAATTGGTTATACTGCCCATGAACATGTATGTGTACGTAGGTACAGAGGGAAATCATTTTTTTATTTCTTCCCCTCTTTGCAATCAAATAATTTAACAAAGGAAGTCGTAACATTATTTTGAGTCTGACGAGTCACACACCTACACACATAAGTACAGCGACCATGTAATCACGTGTTGATGCCATCAATGCCTCGTTGCGAAAAAGGGGATGCTGCTATCAGTCCTGTCTAACTTCATCTCTCTCTTTCACTGAAAAAATATACTGTAACAGTTCATAATATACAGGGTGGAAATTTATTATGCTACCTGGAGGGAAAGTACTCTAAATACTTGAGTTAGCAAATTTTACTGAAAGGAAACATTCCTTTATTTTTGAAAAGAAACAAAACTGCATTTAAATTATTTTGAAAATATTCTTGCCACACCCAGGAATCGAACCGACTAAAATTCGAAAAAAATGCATCCTGTACTTTTATGGCACTAATCGATAGGGTCAATCATAAGGATCAAATCCCTGCAAACATGGTAAATTAAAATAAAATAAAAACATGCAATTTTATTGTAAATTTATTTTATTCGGACGAAACAAACGAGTAAATTCACTAAGTTTGCTGGAAATGAGCTTCATTTCGTGGATGCATGAATTTATTCCTTTAAAAAAATCATTTTAAGTAACTTTTGGTAGCGTAGTAAAATTTTCAATATTCACCACAACACCCTTCTAAAAGTTATTCAAAATGAATTCCTTCAAATAATGAATGTGTGCATCGAAGAAAGTGAAGCTCATTTCCAGCATGCAATTAGTTACTGTACTTATTCCTTTTTTTCGTCCGAATAAAATAAGTTTAGATTGAAATTTCATGGTTTTTGTTAAATTTAGTTTATCAGGTTTGTAGAGATTTGATCCTTGTGATTGACCCTATCGATAAGTGCCATAAAAGTACAGGATGCTATTTTATCCGATTTTAGTCTGTTCGATTCCCGGGTGTGGCAAGCGTATTTTCAAAATTATTTAAAGGCAGTTTTGTTTCTTTTTAAAAATAAAGGAATGTTTCCTTTCAGTAAAATTTGCTAACTCAAGTATTTAGAGTACTTTCCCTCCAGGTAGCATAATAAATTTCCACCCTGTATAATACTGTCCTCGTAAATTTGATTCGCTGTGATCGTGTCTGCTTCACAGACAGTTAAGTTGGTTGATGTGTATCAATTATTTTGGCATTACCCACGTAAATTGTCTCTGCAAATATTTCCGGAAAAAAGTCATGAAGCACTGCTTTTATCGGTGAAGTGGTCGGCATCGCGACTGCTAAGCATGGAGTCCTAGTTTTGGCAGCTGCGCCGAGCATTTCCAATATTTTTTCCAAGGTTGTTCCAATAGGAATTTATCTTTTTTCCAAACATAATTGGTGATAGATGCACCTCAAACCAACGGGTGTGTTTCCACCAAAGGCAGAAGGTAAATGTGTGATACCACTAATAGGATTACCTTCTTTATTTCTCAAGCCTCGCACGGCACAGCTCAGATGTTAAAGGGCAAGTTATAATACCTACTTACGAAATAAGTAACCGTTTTCTAGCTCAGCAGAACTCGCAACGCATCTAAGCTTCCTCGAATAAGACGCAACGTTTCATAGCTCCGCTTCTTAGAAATACAGCCTGAGGCTTATCTTAGATGCTAAGCAAAGATTTTCCTGAACACTGTGACCTCTCCAACATTTTTAAGAAGAAAACAAAGGAAACCTGAAAACGCCTAAAACGATTCCCATCCGCGGTAGATTTATAGCAAATTGCTCTCATCCTACCTTCAGGCGCTGTTTTATTTCAAATGAGGGGGATTTTTTTCCGTAAAATATCAGAAGCGCCGTACTCGTGGTATTTTGGTACCATTTCACGGTGGCTTTAATATTACGGGGATAATGGGGTTTTATGATGTATTCCGTTACTGTTATACAATCTTGTTTAATTTGTTTGGAAAGCTCGCATTTTTTACTTTTCACTTCATAAATGATACAAAGTAATTTTAAACTGTTTTTTTAGCTCTCCGCAAAATTCATTGTGATTATGGAATTGATCGTCTGGGAATGTTGTGATGGTCTTGTGGGTTAAGCGTCCGCCTGTCATGCATGAGGTTGCAGATTCGATACCGGGCAAGTAACAATGTTACTTTTAATGTACTTTCTGAGTTTATTTCGAACATAACTCACATCGGTTAAAGAAAACATGCTGAGGAAACCTGGACTTAAATATAAGTCTAAAATCACCAATTCACCTTGAGCAGGTGTAGTGATCAATGCTCGTGACTTCTCTACAAGAGAAGAGGCCATGCAGTATAATAGGCTGTTGTCTTTAATTTAAATAGGAACTTTTGTTGTGCCTCCGAAAATACCTTTCAAGTATTACAAATAAATACAATTCGCAACACATAACCAACAAAATGAACACATAATAATATTCCCTCCATTTTATTACGAAGGCCGCCGGTGGTAGAAATGATAACAATAAAAAAAACTTTACGAGATCCTCTTGGAAAATTCCCTTAAATTTAGCCAATAAAACCTAGGGTGTAGGCATTACATAAATCATCGTCCTTCGTAACAATAAATGAAAAAGTGGAATCGGTTTGTTTGAACTATTTTAAAAGGTAAGCGAGCAGCGGATTTTGAAGAGAGTACTATTACTTTAAAAAAAGAGAAAAGTCGCTTCAATTAAACACTTCATTAATAGTTTTTGTTAATACATATCAAATTCTGTCTTTCTGTAGTTTGTCCAGATAATAATTATAGGAAAGTAAAAAGATAAGTATTGCTACATATTAGTTTATTTCTGCTTTGCAGTTCCATCGATTTTTTTTTACTATTTTAACCTCTGCAACAATGGTTAATAAATTAACTTTACTAAATAATATAAAAGCGCCTGCTCAAAAACTAATAGCAACGAGTTTACATTGTGCTCATTGCAAACAATATTTATGTTAACCGATAAAACCTGATTTTCTGGTAGATGTCACTCTTGTCGGTTTCTACCAGAAAGGAAGTCAGTATGAAGACGACAAAGATGATTTCATTATTCAACATAACACTTTTATAAATATCATGACGGCCTCTCATACACGAGATTGTGGGTTCACAATCCTGGCAAGTGTCATTTTCTTTTTCATATGTACTTTCATTATATTTCTTGGACTTCGCTGACATCCATGAACGAAAAATGTGAGGCAACTTAGAATTTTATTGTAATCAATATAAGTTTGAAATCGCCAATCCGCCTTGTGGATCAAGGCCGACATTAATGCATACAAAGTCGTGGCCATAAGCCAGTTCTTAACCCTGCAGTGGTCGCGTCTTAAAAAGTTACGTGAGTGGTCGCGCGGCTACATATGTAGTCCAATTTATTTTGTCGTTTTTTAAATGAAATTCAATTGTATTATTTTTTTCTTATTAAAATATGACAAATTAATTCTTCCTTAATAAAATTAAAACAAACAACAAAAATAAATTTTCAATGGTCTTTTATAAATCAGCTATGAAAAAAAAAGTACGTAAAAAGAAATGTCAGTTTAAAAAACCATGGATTACATATGTAGTCCGCGCGACCACTGCAGGGTTAAATAATACATTTCCCATATCTCTAAACCCATAAGTTCTTAACTTACGCCCCGCCAAATACAAACGAGGTCAATGGGCTATGGCGGTGCTATGGGATAGGTAATTTGACATAAATCCATGGAGAGCTATCGACACGCCTTCCTCCTTCAAATGTATTGGAACTACTGGCAGGTATTACTTATCAAAATTTATCACCTTTTTGGAACACTAAATATTTGTGCGGTAGAGGTGCGTTTGTTGACTTCACCTTTGGTTTTGTGGGCATATACTTTTACTCTATTAGTTTAAAATGACGAGATAAGGATGTAAATAGTGGTCTGAGTTATCTCGACTTTGAAAATACGAGAGATTTTTGGGTGAGGTTGAGAGACGATAGGCGAAGTGTTCACAGACTTTACAGTTAATGATAGTTGGAGAAACACCATGGGATTTTAGTCAGCAGGAGTCCGATGCCCTTTGCCTCTTCCCGATGGCCTGGAAGAGGCAAGGAAGGTTTCCCAACAAACACGTAAATACGCACGTAGGTATGGCTCAAGATACACTTAATTACTGACTAAAATACATAGGAAAGATCATGTGATTATAATAGATACGATGAGTACACATAATTACAGTTACATAATAATACACCTACTATAATTTCCATAAAAAAGATCTACTTCCATCATACCCACTTAACCAAGCGCAGAAAACTAAAAATATGGACGACACACATAATAACCATCTCAACTTTATTCTAGTGTAAAACTACATAAAATCGACGAACAACATCAGGTGCCAAAGCTCATTATACTACACTAACCTGCGGTCCCAAGCTAAAAGTTCACCCGCTAAAGTTATGCAAAATATGACCCATCCACCGAAATTAACTAGCAAAACTTTAAGCTTAGTTGATAATGTTTTAATGCGACGGTTTCAATACGCGGCGCGATGCTGGAGTGCTACAGTTTGGAATTATGCATGTTTCACTCGTGTGGTGCAAACTCAGCTTTAGAAGGCATAATGCTGAATGGGACTAAACTAGTTTGCAATCAGCACCTTTGAGACTTCTTCTAAATAGCATATCGATGGCAAATATAGATCACACTAATATTATAAAGGCAAAAGTTTGTGTGTTTGTCTCTTCTTCATGCTTGAACGGCTGAACGGATCTGGATGAAAGGCACTGAGATAGATTGCAATGTGGAATAACACATAGGCTATTTATCCTGGAAAATGTACCTGGAATAATATATCGAATTTGGCGCGGACGAAGTCGCGGGTAAAAGCTAGTATTCAATAATTATGTCTGTTTAAAATAATTTTGTCATTGGATTTTTTGACTCCGAGAAGAGCCGATTTGCCATCGTGCACACTGACTGACATAAATCATTATAACAGCGGTAAAAGGCGAAAGCGAGACGACTTGGATGGGTTTCTTGAAAATTGGCAAGACATAGTGCAAAACCAAGACCAATAGTGGGAATGAAGGGCGCCCTTTGCCCAGCTGTGGCACAGCACGGGCTTATTATACCTACATGAATTTAAAATGAGTGTGAAGTGACGATCTACGCAGGGTAGGTAGTAGCAACTGGATGAGAATTGCCGAGAATCGAGCGAATATAAACACGGTATAAAAATAGTGGAATCGATTCAGTTACTTATTCTAAACAAATTATACTCAGGTTTCGCATATACAAATTATAATGTTGTAGAGTAATTTTACAGAATAGCATTGCAGAAGTCACTTGCGTGCATCCACTTCTCATGTTCTCATGTCATCTTAAAGTATCCTGCATGCGTGTCCTGTCCGACGTCGTGTAATACCCACACAAGATGGCTGCACGCTTGTCGTACATTGTTGCTACCACTTACATTTCTGGTAACACGAGCGACAGCACGTATTATACGCTTCATGAATCTTGGCAAAGTGGGCTGCTTTTAATTTTATGTTGTCTGTACTGTGCTGCTAGGTACTTAATTTTAAGGTGCAGAGTGTAAAGATGTCTACTGTTTACAATATAACTGCTTTACTTAAGATTTCAGAAATGTCTTAAGTTTATTTAATTAATATTTATATGTACAATATATCCGAACATAAAATAAGATATAAAAGGCAATCATCATCATCTGCCTAGCCTTTTCCCAACTATGTTGGGGTCGGCTTCCAGTCAAACCGGAAAAAGCTGAATATCAGTATTTTTTAAAAGGCAATCATTATAAAAAATTGAAAATAAAAGTCACAGACTTTTATTTTCAATTTTTTTAATGATGCATCAAAACATTCCTCCGCTTTGCTGTCAACTGGAGATGTGCCTAAAGAACACCCGGCATTGCCAATTATTGGTTTCATGGCAACAAAACAGAGTTTTCCATTTTCTCTGGATTGACCACTGATTTATTTTAACCGTGGTCTAGGGGTAGAAATCCAGCAGTTCCATCGTATAAACACAGAAAAGGTGACAAGATATTTTGTTTACAACTATAACAGTGAGTAGTCTAACTTGCGTCAGGATCTCACAAAATGATTTCGAGATGGGAGTGATTATCGTGTAAGTGGTAGCGGCAATTATTACGAAAAGAGAGCTAGAGTGTAGCTAGTTTTCTGCTAATAAATACCTACATGAGTAGGTATTCGTAACTTTAGTCTATCCGTAAACATGGCATCAAATTTCCAAACTAAAACAATAAACAAAATAACGATAACGTAAAATTAAATAAAATTAATGTAAATATTTGGTTAAAAGTTATAATTAAAATGTAGTTACGCGGTTAGTGACCATGTTAGTTTAGAAACCTGTTGCTGTTTCAATCTACCAAAGAAGTGTGCCACGAATCTCAGGGGTGTCAAATTAATAAACGATCTAACAAATCGTTGAAATAACATTCACAAAAATATCCGAAATCCTTTATAACAACAATATCTTATATAAGTGAAGGTGTCAGCCCTCCAGCAGGTGTCTGCGGTTTGAGGTAAGCCCGACGCGAGATTTCCTAAACTTATTGTTCTAGATTTGCTATCACAACCAACCTTAAGCTTTTGAAAATAGGATCTAAAATCGATCGTGTGAAACGCATGGGAACTTTGTTAAATTGCTATTGAAATTCTGCGATTTCCACATTCGGTATTCCCGTCTATATAAAGTTGGGTTTCGTATGGGATGCAAGATAAGTGTTTTGCAAAATTATGACTATTACAACTTTTGTCTGTCGACTTTGGACAGCTGTAACGATTTCATATGTTAGCAGGTTCGTTATTACACGTCTGCTGCTTCCGTAATGATTTTTTAACCTAATGCTTTTAATGTTGATAAAGTAAATATAGGAAGACAACAACAATAGGAAGATAACTTACTTTGATTGGATCATTCTCGTGCTGTCTAACATCCGATTTATAATTAGTAGGCTGAGGTTATCCTATGTTTCCAGTATTGGGAATTTAGTCCCAAAGACGTTGTTAGCTTAAAGGATTTCCAAACTTGGTACTCAATATAGAATGCCATTGACACATTACCAAGGAGTATAAAAGAGGACGCTGCTGCCCAGACCCGAGTATTGCCAAACGAATGTACGAATAAAGGGTCTAGCTGTCTAGCTAGTGGCATAGAAAAAAATATTAGCAGTCAGTAAAGTGGAAGCTGAGATAACTGTCTCGGGTGTGCTGAAGTTACATTTTGGTATACCACCACTCATGGTAATCATGCTTGCTAGTCATGGAAGCAATGTAGTAAGAGCTTAAACGGATGATATCACCTAGATGTACTTAACGTAATAATCCTCATTTCACCAAGGTAAAGTAATCCTACATAATTGTCGCAATTCGTTCACCTTGAAACTATGGCCTATACTTGCGCCACAATCATTGCTAAATATGTAATAACAAACAACTATCAAATTATGGAATAGTGCGGGTGCAAAAATGACTTTTTTAAAACCTTTCCAACTTCCAAAACTAATTTTATTAAAATAAGTTTAATGTTAATTTTACGCCAATAAAAGACCAAAAGAAATATAAAAATGGTTGTGCCATATGCAAATCGTGGAAACAATGTACCACAAGTAAATCTGTCTCTAGAAGGTTCATGTTCAGAAATTAACGTTTATGGGCTCATAGATATCAATTTGTCGTGTCTTTATCACTATCCACAACAACAATACGTGACTTTAAATATCGTAAACGGTTCATAAACGTTATCTGCTAATGTTTATGGCTAAGTTTCCAACACGCCATCTTTACACCTTACGTGCTAACCATGACACGCTTTCAAATTTTTCCATTGCGCTACGTTTTAGAAGAAAGAGCGATTAGTTGAATTGAAGGCCGCTTTAGTCATTCTATGGAGATCACGCGTTTGAAGTCAATTGGGGACATCTTAAAGATAATAAAGATCTAGTGCATTTATGAAAAGAACATTCGACTTCACGGTTTTTTACGGTATTTATTATTTAAAATGCGTATTTTGCACTTAATGAAGGATTTTTCTTCATAGAAAATACCGGGCAAAGATATATTTCCTCTTCATCCAAATGTACGTATGTAGCTTGTACAATCTCGGGCCACCACTATTATCCCGTAAACGATAAATGGCCAATCTATTATGTGAACCTTCGGTGATTTTAGGTGAAATGAACTGGAGGAGGTGTCATCCCACCAATGCTAAGGTTTGTCACTTCACCTCAAGCTCACTTTACCGAAATTCCGCGAGAGTGATGTGTAAAGGTTTCTAAAGGTTAGGAGAACGAACTAGTAGCGTCTTAATCATGTTGTCTCAATCCTCGCTATACAGCGCGAGTGAAAGACCACTAGACACTCTTTTGTTTGCGATCCTAATATGACACGGATTAGGGACACAGCACACACGCTACTTTTAGTAGCGCGAATCGGCGATCAGCCGCTTTTCGGAAGCGCGATTCAGCGACTAATCGCTACCCCCCGCACACTTGAAATCGCCAATCGCAGCGATTTAGTCGCTTTTCGGAAGCGCGATTCAGCGACTAATCGCTACCCCCCGCACACTGTAAGATGCCGATCGCAGCGTTTTGACATAATTAGGGTCTGCCCCCACGACCGATAATCAAAACTAACAAAAAACTGTCCCACTGAAAAACTGAAAATCTGTCTGTGCTGTCTGTGTGTAAAAAAGAAAGAGAGAAAAACCATTTATTCTCGCGAAAGCGACGCACAACACAAAAATAAAAATAACAAAAACAATAATCTATAATGCGCTACTACCGCGCGAAAAGGCTGACGTTCAGCATAAAGCCGTGGCCCGTGCACGAGACACGGAACCACAGCGCTGGTTTTCAGCGTCAGCCGGCGTGTCGCTGTCTCGGAACTATAAGGTACGACATTACCCACAGTTCCGCGTGTGTGTGAGGGTGTGTCAGGGTGTATGTACTCAAAAAAACTTTCAAAAAACGGCCCGATAATCGGGCCGATTTTTTACAGACTTTTTTGCCGGCGAGAAAAAACGACCGAGAATCAGCCCGATTATCGGTCGTGGGGCCCAGACCTTTATGTGGAACATAATGCGACTAGTGTTGTGTTGTGATTTTGACGAAGCTACACACTTACGATAGATTCTAATGAAGCTGCACTGCTGCCTGCAATATTGATAAACCGAAAATGTCAATCGCTCCGGAGGCGGTATTGGTTACATCCTATAACCAGTTCACGTCTTACATTACGCAAACATCCATCCATTAATCCAACCGCACAAACTTTCGCATTTATAATATTAATAGGACTTTAAATGTGAAAGTTTGTGAGGAGGGATGGATGGATTGATGAATGTTTTCATCCATCCAGGATGAAAACATCCATCCATCCATTTTATTGTATTCATAATATAAAAAATGCGAAAGCTTTTGAACTCACAATCTTTGGCATTTTGAGCATGGGTGGATGGATGGTTCCATCCATCATCCATATATCCCTTTACACAAACGTTTGCATTTATAATATAAGTAGGATTTTAAATACAAATGTTTGTGAGGAGGCATAGATGGATGATGAATGGATGGATGAAAACATCCATCCATCCATTTATTGTAATTGTAATGTAAAAAATGCGAAGTTTCTGACCTCACAAACTTATGCATTTTGAGCATGGATGGATGAATGTTTCCATCCATCATCCACCTAACACTTAACCTACCACCTAAATAACCTAAAACATGCGCATTTATAAAATTAGTGGGATAAACAATACCATTGCAAATCGGCAAACTATCGATAATCGACAATGGATCAGCAACACTACAGCCGACCCGATCTAACATCGGAACAGTTCGGGATTCCGATACTGCGTCCGAACGCAGTTAGTCGCCAAAACGCGATACAGCATCGCTAAATCGCGCGATTTGGCAGCTGCGATCGAACGCAGAGAGTCGCCAAAACGCGATGCAGTATCGATACAGTTGCAAATTCGCCGATTCGCGCTACTAAAAGTAGCGTGTGTGCTGTGTCCCTTATTCAATCAATCGGCTGCAGAGCTTAAAATAACTGTTATTAATAACACAAAAGCCAGTTATAAATAATTTTATTATTGTTATTTATTAAGTGTGGAAGTACCGTAAAAAAAAAGTAACACAAATTAAAGATGTATCAATTCGACACATACTCAAATATCTAACGTGCCAATAAAATTAATTGCCGTTTAAACATCAATGCGAATGCGTGCCAATGATGAGCAATCGGCGAGACTTTACAATGATTTTATCGTAGAATCGCAAACGTTATAATCATCTGTACATAATTGATGTTTCTACGACTGTATGATCATACTCTTTATCTAATTGTGATTAGTTTTCTTGCGATTTTTTCCTGCTTTTAAAAGAAAGCTATGTATGTGTCGCGATAAATGGTTTTTATTTTTAACCTTATAAAAAATATTTGCCCTAAGCGTCTCCGCACCCGACCGATAAACGAACCGATTATCGAGCCGATTTTTAACAGGTTCGTCGGCGAGAAGAAACTGTCCAGAATCGGGCCGATAATTGGTCCGATTTTTATTGGCCGTGTGAGGAGACGCTAAATATTATATTTTTAAGCAATTTTGTTTGTGACTAAACTTATACTATGTCGGTACCTAACACCTTACGAGCCAAAAAATTAAACAAATAAATATCTACCGAACCTTACTGACCTAACGTATCATTTGACGTAGAAAGGTTAATTTTACCCAAAAGTCCCTAAAATAACTATACGCCATAGGCAAGCATGCTACAACCCCACTTGATGTTAAGTGGTCACTGCTGCCTATAGACATCTGTAATACCAGAGGCCTTGCAAATGTATTATTATCCCAGAAACAAAGTTGAAATCATTCTTGTGTCAATAATTACACTGGCACCTATATAGGTACCCTACAAATAAAAACATATTTTTTATACAGAAATTCATATAATGGTGTCGATTCTGTTATGCACAAGCTAAATTTAATTTAGACTATTTCTATCTTTTTCTTTCCAATCAAACAAGAAAGGGACGGACGTGAATTAGACTTATCAATTTTAGTTGGTCTAAAACCTTTATACAATTATAGTTGGCATGTCAGAACGCGTCGATTAAAAACACGGAAAAGTTCAAGGCAAAACTAATTTGACATCTCTAACTTAGTTCTAAGGTATTACCGTCCTTTTCTTTCGCTGTATGTTAGTAAGAGATGTCAATTCTCTAATTTTAGTTTAGTTTGTGAACAAGGGAATCGGCACCATTACCTTTTAATTATAATTAAATATTTATTAGTATTCCGTGCACAGGTTTTATACTATTCTATACTAATATTATAGAGCTGAAGAATTTTCTGAGGAAGGCTACATCCCACCACGCTACGACACTCGGGAGCGGAGCAGCACCTAACTAAACACGTAACTTAACACGGGTGATTAAAACCACGCGAACTGAGTCGAGGACAGAAGCTAGTCTTAGCTACACTAAGAAACCTAACATAATTAGCCATGCCACACTGCAATGCACTCTTAAAAAATAAATTATACGTATCACCGTTGGTTACCTAAATAAATACACACTTAACCCTATAAACACCCGTGTAATACCCAAGAAAACCCCACTATCTTTTCCCGCAAGCCCGCCAATCATTGCTACTAGACCAGCGTTTCCCAACCTGGGCGCCCGTAGAAAGTACACAGAAGCGGGCGCCGCGAGACGCTCCTATGAACATCAAAAAAGTATGCGGAAGGAAAGTTGTTTTTAGTCAGTAACAGTCTGACAGACCCCAAGGGCGCCACGACAATTTTCTAACGGACTGAAAATGGTTGTGAACCTGGTTTTTTTTATAGATGGGATATCATCAAATAACTTCGCCCGCCCTGGGCGCTATGTTCCTTCATGTGCCCTTTGCGTTCCGGGGGCGCCGTAGAAAGTAAACATCAAAAAAGTACGCGGAAGGCGCGTTGTTTGTTGTTTTTAGTCACTAAGAGTTTGACAGACTAACTAAGAGTTTAACTTGTAAGTGCGCCGCGAACCGAAAAAGGTTGGGAACCAATGTACTAGACCGTTCAAAGATAAGGCTGAAACAATTCCCTGCAGATTATTCGTGCACAGCGGGGTTAAAATCCTTCGGTCGGACAATTATGCGAAATTAGACAGAATTAATTCTAGCGTATCGCGCGTGTGTATTTTACGTGGCCTTATTTGCATTTCAAGTGTTAATCCCGACGCGTGATGGCAAACACTGGCGGCCATGATTAAGAGTACAGTGAATTTTTTTGCGAAAATAATTTCTATAGCGGTGTTTTGTGTTCTGAAGTTGTTTTGGTAGTAATCAGAGTTTTGTGTTTTAGAATCTTTCAGTTGGTTTTAAGTAATTTCATTAGTAAACTTTGTAAGAGTTTTGGTTCTATGATTGACTGGTTTCAAGTTAGAGATGAACTGTCAAGGCAATAAAATAATAATGTTTTTTTTACATAAAAAAAAGGATGATATTTCACACTAGCTGCACCCCCGGATTCGCTCACGTAAAGGTAAAGGTTTTTCCGTAAGGAATTTGTCAAATTCTTCCTACTTCCTACTAATATCCTATCCTATTATTATAATACTAGCTGTTCCCCGCGGTTTCACCCTCGCTGCTCAGCACCTGTTGGTCGTAGCGTGATGTTACATAGCCTATAGCCTTCCTCAAGAAATGCACTATCCAACACTAAAAGAATTTTCCAATTCCAACCAGTAGTCCCTGAGATTAGCGCGTTCAAACAAACAAACTCTTTAGCTTTATAATATTAGTATAGATTACAAATATGAAAGTTCGTGAGAATGGATGGATGTGTGTTACTCTTTCACGCTTAAACGACTGAACGGATCTAGATGAAATTTGGCACTAAAATAGATAGTAGTGTGGAATAATAACACAGGATACTTCTTATCCCGTACAAATGTACGGTCTCGTGGGATAATACAATAAGTTTGACGCAGCGACGTCGCGGGCTGAAACTAGTATTTCATAGGAATATTCACAACGATCCCTAAAAATACAACAGGGTTGTCTCATTTAGAATTCTAACGGACATAGTACAAAAAACTAAGCTCACTTTAGCTGCAGTGTGAATCTGTCAAGGGAAATATACTTGTTGGAAATAAACGCTGGCAACATCCCGGGCATTGTACGAGGAAGATTTGAATAGGAATTTAGACCGCAACAGTGGGATTTAGGTATTTGTTAGTACTGTGCAGAGGTGGAGGGATCTAAATATAATTTAAACATGTTATCTCGTGTGCTTCGTTTATTGAAGTACAAAATATAATTATATTTCATACATACCATCTCCCTGCCATGCCGGGGCTTGCGAGTTGTTCGATAGAGAAACGCCCCGGAACGCAAAGGGCACAAGTAGGAACATGGATGGGTTTTAGTCAGTGAAAGGGTGACAAGGGTGTCCCTCCCACCCCACTCAGGGCGGGAGAAGACATTTGATGATTTTCCATCGGTAAAAAAAAATACATACCATCACGCCAGTATTCCCCGAAGGGTTAAGCAGAGGTGTACCAATGTACACCCACAGTTTGCCGGTATGTTTTAGGTCCTAAGTAATAGGGGCGAGCCTATTGCCATTAGCCAGGCACAAATCCTAACTCCGAGCTGCTACTGAGAAATTCATAAAAAACCCAATAACACTGCTCGACCTGGAATCTGACCCAAGACCTATAGATTATAGTCTATAGGTATGGCCGGGTGGTCTATAGGTAGTATACTGTAGACTATAGTCTACTATATTTCATTTCTATTTTTATTTATGCTGAGAGCCGTAGTTACTGTCTGTCGGTTTGAAGAAGAAAGAAGAATCTATCTCATAGTATAAATCTAACGCTAGTACCTCACTTGGCACAATTGTGCAAATATTTGCATTATACCGCTAATTAAAAAACCACCTTATTCCAATAAACATGGGGATAGTTTTTATTACTCAAGTAACCTAAATATTGTCACAATTATTAAAGAGTTAGTATCCGCCCCATTCAGCCAGAGCCCATAGGTATACAATACCTACTAGTAGGTACCTATGTGGTGTTTATCTAGTTTATAAGATTTTAAAAACAGAACGTTTGTTTGTCCGTCTGAATGACGTCAGTACTTTACACTAGACGTGATGATTATATTTACATAGACGTTTAAAATAATATTAAAAAAAACAGTGGTTAGTGGAAACGCAAGGAGGGGAACACCCAGGAAAGATAGGCATTTGCCTCATAGCTTATGTCCATCGCAATGGTCAAGTGCACGATACTGTCTTAAGAACATGGACAAAGCAAAATATGTATACTAAACAGGCAAAAGTTACAAAGTAACAAAGACTTCTACAATGCAACACAAAAATATAACACTGACACGGTTAAAATGTATGGCACTGGTGGTTCTTTTTCTTGATAACAACACGCAACACACTGGGCGGTGTACAATATGTACAGAATGTATGGTAAACATTTTCGCTTACGATTCCCTTCCACTCATAAAGAAGCATTAGGATCGACTTAAACACTGCAGCACTGCTCGAAAAGTTTTTGTTAATTAATTGATAATTAACTTAAATTAAACAGTATTACAGTTGGCAATAGCTTGTTAAATTATAATTTCTCGCCTTATATATTTGCATGAAGATACTCAATTTTCAAAACTGTTTCCGATTTGCTTAAATTCATAATCAATAAACCAATGAAAATATTATTTTCCCAATCGCATGGGAAGTTTATCATGTTTGATTATCATGTTAGGCAAACATTAGATGAAATGAGATTATAAATAAATGAATTGAAGTACTCAGTGAGGGAAAGTTGCTTCAAGTTTATCAGATAAAGTGAGATTGCCAAACACCATTTTCTTTTTTTAGGGTTCCGTAAGTACAATGTCAAATCTTTGATAAAATTTCAATTAAACCATTAGAAGGAACTTTTGTACGTCAATTACAAAGAAAAAAAAAAAAAAAAAAATCTAGTTGCCCATTCCAAAAGGTAGTACTCAAAAGGATACCAAACAAAACCCTAGTACTGAGACTCCACTGTCCGTCCATCCATCCGTTCGTCTGTTACCAGGGTGTATCTTTTGAACCATAATAGGCAGACCCTTAAAATGTTCACCAATTGTGTATTACTATGGCCGCTATAACAACTAATATAAAAAATTAAATTTAAAATTTAAAAAACCCCCAACACAAAAACCTAAGTTTCCTTTAAAAAGTAAAAAAATAATAAAAACAAATACGTCACGTTGGGGGACCGATGTTGCATTTAGAATACGATCGTCCCGAGCGGTCCCGGTTAGGTTTTTGTGTTGGGGGTTTTTTAAATTTTAAATTTAATTTTTTATTTTATACTTTTTATAGGTACCTACTTATTATAACGTCGATTTTGCTAAGTTTGAGACCCCACTCGAGTATATTTACAGACATTCGGTTTTTCTTCCCTACTTTCACCACTACTAACCACCATAACTTTTAAACGGCTCAAGCTATTTTCATCAAACATGTCTAAGAACACTCGCACGTAAGTTACCTTTAATACAAAAAAAACTAAATTGAAATCGGTTCATCCGTTCGGCAGCTATGATGCCACAGACAGACAGACAGACAGACAGACAGCCACGTCAAACTTATAACACCCCTCTTTTTGCGTCGGGGGTTAAAAACAAACCATATCATCGTCCATCACGCCTGTATTTCCCGAAGGTTTAGACAAAGTACACCCACAATTCGACGGTATGCCTAAGTTCCATGTAATAGGAAATGCTACTAAGAATTTCATAGAAAAAACACAATAACACTTTTTGCTTGACTTGGGAATCGAACTCAAGACCCCTAGCGTAGCATTTGCGCTGAAGATCACTAGGCTAAGGAGCCAGAAGCAGTGTAATACTATGGTTGTTATAACCACAAAAAACAACACAGTTAAAATAAGAGTGGACTCCGATACAAGTAACGTGTTTCTTTTGTATGTAGTGTTAAATACAATACAATGATACGGAACCGTTCGTCAGCGTATCCAACTTGAACATGTTTACAAATCTCGGTGCAAGCTATAATTAGCATACATGTGTCTGTTTGAAACGAAGAAAGTACGTATTTCTATAAATAGACGGAATACAACTAACTAATTACGGATTGTACACAAGTGCCTATATACATACGTTAGTAGTACCTACTATAGTAAGTACTAATCAATGAGTATCAGTTTCACAGGGTTTTATTTTCTCCCGTCTCTCATGCACAAGGTTGTAGGTTTGCAACCGGGCACGGGCAAGTACCAATGTGACTTTTTTGAATTCATATGTACTTTCTAAGTTTATCTTGGACATCACTGACATAGGTAACCATGTCAGAGGCCCTAGAGGCGGTTTAGAAACTCTGACACTAGGAAGTGTGGGGTTGTTAGACCTTACTGCCCACACTATTTTGACGACACGGTTGGCGCAGTGGCCGAGCGATCGACTGCCGCGCTGCGTGTCGCGGGTTCGATTCCCGCACGGAAGAAATATTTGTATGACCTACAGATAGTTGTTCCGGGTCTGGCCATTTGTGTATGTGAGTATATAATGTTTGTAAACGCACCCACGATACAGGAGAAATTCCTAGTGTGGGAAACAGTTTAAAAAAACTATAAAGAAGAAGTAGATCTTGTACTAGCTCTATATCCCGCGGCGTCACTCACTTTCAGTTACGTCTTTGTTTACTGCTCTGCCTCCGTTGGTCATAGCGTTATGTTTGAAATGTATGAACCTTCCTCTTGAATCCCTCTATCTATTTATGAAAACCACAATTTTATTTTATTAGACACTAGCTTAGTTTTTACGAGGTTTTATTTTAATTGACACTTCGAGACTCAGTTTTTTGTATACCTACTATCATATCCATTTAGCAAAAAAGTGTTATTTTTTATTTATTTACATGAAGGTAGAGAGTCTTATGTATAGAGTATAAATGCCATCACAGTCTACGAGTATGTACCAAAACCCTAAACCCAAACCTACTAATCGATTCAAACTTTAGTTTGCTAAAACAATCAGAACACGAAATAGGGGATCGGGACCCCGCCACCTTGAAAACTTTTATCGTAAATTGCGAGGTTTAATAAAAAAGTGTGTTTTTCGATTAGCCTGCAATCTATTGGTGTTGAAAAAAAAGTAAAGTTGGTACCTATAAGTATTTCAAATTCAAATAGGTTTAGTAACCAGTTCACATTATTATTTGTCATTGTACATTACGCAATTTTTTTATTTGAACCTTGTGTGTTTTCATACCCACACACATACACATAGCATCACCCCTGCATTCCCCAAAAGGTTAGGCAGAGGTATACCAATGTACAACCACAGTTCGCCGGTATGTTAAGGTCTTATGTTATAGGGAGCGAGCTTACCACCCACTATCATTGTCCCACTCTAAGTTTGTCCTACTGCAAGGCAAAGGCCTCTTCGCGTACAGAGAGGGCACAAACATTAATCACTACACTTACTTAAAGCGGATTGACACCTCGGCAAAACCCAATAAACTTGGGAATCAAATCCAAGAACAGCTCAACAGTCACGCTTGCATCCACGACACTAACGGTACAGTCACAAAGACTCACTATTTGTGCAACAAAAGACAATTCCAGAGAAAGAAATAGGTACCTACCCACTTCATGTAGATAGAGGTACACAATGTTCCTCGCTTTATCTTTCATAGAATAATCAAAAAGAAAATGGCATCAAAGCTCGAGGCTACAGTATATTGCCAGTATGTGCTCGGATTAAAGCTTTGCCACAGAACAGAAAAAAAATATCTACGGATATAAAATCAACCATTTTTATTAATTGACACAATGGCTTAGCTATTGGCTGCAGCGTGTCGCGACAAAAACATTTGCATGACCTAAATATTTCATCGCGAAGGAACACATTAATGGGTCAATCCTAATTATGGCAATATCGATCTTGTATTGTGTCTAAGGCACTCATAAGAAGAACGATGTTCAATCGTTAACCTTTATGACCTGTCTTAGAACTTTTTAGTAAACCTTTTCTGAAAGTAACTTTTTTTTTGCGTTAATTATTTTTTGACGTCGTCCTTTATCTATACCTACTTCTATACTAATCAAGGAACATATTTACTCTAGGGAGATACTAATATTATAACGGGAAAGGTTTGTTAATTTGTTTTAACGCGCTTATCTCAGGAATTACTATTACTATTAATAATCCTTTTGCGTTATAGGAAAGTCTAAAGCCCGGTTTCCATCGCGAGCGGAACGGACCCATTAATGACTTCGTTAAGCTCGCAAGCGCAAACTGCAGACTTATCTCTTTCCGTCCGACTATTTGTTGGTGGGAATACAAGTATGCAGTTTGCGCTTGCGAGTTTAACGAAGTCATTAATGGGTCAGTTCCGCTCGCGGAGGAAACCGGGCTTTAGGGCTGATTTTTCGATCGTCAGAATAAATATACTAGTTCGGCAGCTTTTATTTAAACAATATGTTAAACTGTCATTTTTATTCTTAAGAAACAGTTTTATATTTAATGAAAAATCAGGCCTTAGACTACAAAATATAACGACACACCGTGTCGACGGCGCGTACATGTACCACTCGCGCCTTAAAGAGATGTCAGAAAACATTCAGAGTGGCCACTAAGGGCCGATGCCTGCCTGGTTGTTCGAAAGAGACCGCGCCCCCGGAACGCAAAGGGCACAAGAAGGAACATGGATGGGTTTTAGTCAGGAAAAGTCTGACACTCCTTGCCCAGGGTGGGAGAAGTCTTTGGATGATTTCCAATCAGTAAAAAAAAACAACAAAGTCGTAACTTTAAGCGGGTCAAACCGCTTGTTCGTTTCTTATACACACCCATCCTATTTATATAATATAATTTATTCTAAACAATTTTCTAAAAATAACTTAACCAAAGACCTCAAGTTATTCATAGTCGAGCCTCGTAAACAAACAAAATATGTTGAAATATTTCTAAGTTTTCGCTCAAAAGGAACAAAATTCACAGCGGATTTTCACCAACATTTTGTAGAAAATACCCCCTGGGTTTGTATTTTAATTTTCTGCCTTTTTGAAGCGGCTGCAACGGGACGTTGGTTGGCCACGATAAAAAAAGGTTAAACATAACAAGTGACGTAGTGCAATAGAATGTTTGAATGAAACTACGCTAATAAAAATGTGATAGACAGTTCGAAATCGAACCGTATCTAACTAACTTTAGAGTTAATTTCTACTTATTTTAAGATTACTATGTAGATATTTTTTTATTTGTAAACTAATACCTATCCAATTTTAACAAAAACAATATTTGGCCATGTTTTCCGAAATTACAAAAAGAAAAACATTTTTCGATATAATAACATATTTGAACTTAGAACAGAAATGATTACGTCTAATATTTTTTTAATCAACATACGGCTTCGATTTTTATCCTAGCGGCCAGCAACAAAAAAAAACGATTTATGCAAGTATTTAAAATTATACCAGACCGACTTTATCAGGCAAAGGGAATTAACTCCATTCTGCCAGTTCAAAAAAAGAAACACTTTTTTGTTTTATTCTTTCAGTACGGTTGCCAGTGGGCAGTGAAATTTTAATTAGGAAAGTTATTTTGCTTATTCTCCTTTTTCTCAGTCCTTTGCTCCCGTTTTCTTTCTATTTACTTTAAACCTTAAGAAGAATGCGCTAAAGTTTAATTTCGAGTGCAAAAATAGCATCGTGCCAATATAAAATTTTATCTGTTGTATTTTTAAAGGCAAACGTCAGTGCGGCGGTTTATTTCGCAATGTCAATGCTTTGAAGTTTGTAAGAAAGTTGTAAAAGATACTTTTTGGATATTGTACTTGAATGGGCGCCAAAACAAAGACACAAGACTTTTTGCAGAAAATGCAATGAGTCAAGTTTCTGGGAACGGAGAATGGTGATGGTGCCTTAAATTGCGGGAAATTTTCCAAGTAATGTTGAAAGATAATGTTTTTTAATAGGTATTTATTTCTTGCTAATTAATTCCTGGAATATTGGCGGGAATCTGAACGATGTAATAAATTGCAAGCTTTATTTTAAATATTTTCAGTAAAATGTGAACGTAATTTTAAAGGAGATAGTTACATCCACGATTTCTGGGACGAAAAATGTATTTACACAAATAAATAAAATTAAACTTTCTGTTTGGAATGTCCAATTAACAGCTAGCAAACAGCAGCAGCAGTAAAAGTGTTGTGTCTGTCTTACTATTTGTCCCGACAAATCTCCAAAATGGCTGGACCGATTGACAGGATTCTCAATTGCAGCTAATAGATTTTATAAGGAGTAGCCTAGGCTGCTTTCATTTAAGAGAATTAGGGCTCCAAGAACACAAAAAAACTGCCATTCACGTGAATAAAGTCGCGGGCATTATTGGACTTGGGGTCAGCGCAACACGTTTTCTTCTTCCATTCCGTCGTGTCAAAAGCCACGACACAAGTTAATTTCAAGTAGTACATGAAGCTTTAACGTACTCGTAATGTGATTTGGAAATCACCTTTTAAGTAAGAAGACGCTTGATACAGGTGTTAGGTGATTCCGCTCTTCTGCCAAAAATTTTACAGAGTATGTAAAAGGCAAGGCAAGAAGCGCAAAAGAAGAGGAATAAAAAATCTAAATAATAGATACCAGGCTATTATTGACTCACTGCAAGGCAAAGACATCTTAACAACACACACATAGACTGAACAGTTAGAAAAAACGGCGGCTAACCTTAATGCAGACTAGCCACGTATGCAGGAGATATTATAGTGCACAAGTGTGTGCGCAAACACAGGTGCACTCCCTCTTCAATAACTCTCATAGCCCGATGGGACCGGAGAGAGATCAGGCGCAGGACCAACGGCTTTACGTGCTTTCCGAGGCACAGGGGTGTCACATCACCAACTTCCAAACTCCAGGCTGCTACTGAGAAATTCCTAATGGAAAACCCAATAACACTTTTAGCCCGACCCAGGAATCGAACCCGGGACCCCTTGCTCAGCAGTCGCGCTTGCGACCACGAGACCAACGGGACAGTTAGATAACACTATTAACCTACAATGTAAATTTAAACTCAGAACGAAGACGTACAAAATGCAGTACAAGTTCTTTTCTACGGCTTCTAAGTGCATGCAACTGACGAGATTCCTTCATAATTGCATTATTGTTCACGTGGTGCTACTGCATGTAAGCCTTAGAAGTATTTGCTAGTTGCATTTGTTATTAAGTGGGTTAGTCTTTCATGTAGTATTTTTAGCCCCCGACTCAAAAAGAGACCACCAGTTGATAGAATTACCAGGACAGGTTTGTAGTAGATTTTTACCGCAAAAGGCGGCACTTACACCTAACAACTAACCTTTTATTTGTTTGAAGTACTTACATCACTAACAAATAAATTAATAAGTACACAACCCAAACGGTTGATAAGAACTACATAAACGTAAGAGATAAAAAAAGCTAATAAATAAATAAATAAATGAATTCATAAAGAGCAAAACTTCTGCCAAAATGAGCCAACTCAAAACTTTCAATAATTCAGCATCATTTCAGGCCTAGGCCATACTTTAGATCGCCTTAATAATCTGCCCTGCCCTGCCCGCATCCAGCGGTTTCCCGCGACCTTCACCAGATCGTCAATCCACTTCGTGTCCGGGGGGTCGCCGTCCGATTAGAACCAGGCCCGGGTCGAAGGCGCGTTGTGTTCCACGGGCGCCTCAAAGAGATGTCAGCATAATAGACGGAGCCCGCTAGAGCCAGTGCCTGCCAGGGTTGCGGAATTTATTCGAAAGAGTTACCGCGACCCTGAAACGCAAAGAGCATTAGCAGGAACAAGGTTGGGTTTTAGTCAGTAAGAGTCTGACACTCTGACACAGAGCTGAAGAAGTCATTTGATGATTTTAATTTTATTCCTGAATGATGCAAACGCAAATTATCAATTTGCCTGTATAATTTCCAAAGCTCTGATCAGTGTTCGCATTTTATTATTACAAACCAGTGTGAAAATCATTATCTACACATTAAATCGCGGTCCACTGCCCTTACCTATATCATGTACTAACAAATTACCCAATGAATATTGCGGGTAAAGGTAATTAAGAGTAATTAATGCACGTTAATATTATGTATCAACAACTAACATTACACAGTTATTTATTAGGCAGAGATATGTTTGTTAATAAATCATTTACGAATTATTAGGTCATAATTATTATGTTTATAAAATTATTTGACTGATAGTTATCCTAATGATTAATCTGTTCTACTATAATTAAGCTGAAGAGGTCTCTAGTTTTTTTGTTTAAAATTAGTAATTTCTGGAACTGCCAGTCAGTTTCAGTAGAACTGACAGTTTTTGTGTATGAACACCAAAATATTTTTTACAATGCTACTGGCCTGTAGTATAGGCTACGCTATTACCGAAGAAGAGAGATGAGCGAAGTACCTACTAACCAAGGACTTAACTCAAAACGGGTGAAAAAAGCCACGAAGTCGAGGACAGAAACGGATTATATGAACATTACGTCCTACGGATTACGGATTATATGGACATTAAGTCCTGCATCGCAACAAGTGGGACATTTTTCCCACTTGCTGGAAAGCAGACCATCTGTTTCTTCTTTATCTTTCTTGCGCTTGCGACCACGCGACCAATGAGACAGTTACAAGTCACCGCCTATCACATGCGACTTTTACTTGCAGAATGTGGCACCACACCTTTCCTTCGAAAAAAATCAGTTACCATAATTGATTGTCAAGCTGATTGAAAGAAGCGTCATCGAATTCTTAAATTAAAAACTATTAAATCATTAATCGTAAGTAGATAATTGTTACAATTACCTACTTCTTGAAGAAAAACCATACTAAACGACATTTAATAATGCGATCATGTATGTAATTGCTATAGAAAGAAACCAGTAGCATTACGACTAATAGATTTTCACTTTTCTTAAACAGAAATTATCTTTTCTCCAAATAAAATTACGGGTTTACGTTTATATTATGTTAATGTGTATGTACCATATCGGACTGTTACATTGGTCTCGTAGTGCATGAGTGTGGAGTCCTGCGTTCGATTCTCAGGTCGAGCAAAAAGTGTTATTAGGTTTTTCCAATGGGAATTTCTCAGTAGCAGACCGGAGTTTGGAAGTTGGTAGTGTGACACCCTAGTGTTTCAAAAAGCACGTAAAGCTGTTGGAACCGGCTGTCATTTGTAGATATTTGACAGTCGTTACGGATATTCAGAAGCCAGGAAGGCTGACAACCAGTCTAACCAAGAGGTATCGTGTTGCGCAGTAACTGGGTTGTGGAGGGCAAATAAACAGTCGCTCCATGTTAAACACTGGTATGCAGCTGCATCCGGTAAGACTGGGAGCCGACCAAAACATAGTTGGGAAAAAGCCTAGGCATTTAGTTTAGGATCTACCATATCTGAGATAGAAACTAACATTAAAATTTCCTGATCTGGTGAGGTATTCATTCAGACAAATAATTATGACTTGAATGATAACTAAGTATGAATTATTATTAACTTTGGCTTTTTAATCGGCGATTTCATCCACGTGAATAACAGAAGACATATTTTCATAACATAAAATATTGATATCTTATGTTAAAACAAGCGTAAGATGATATGACAGTCATCTATATACGTACTTATGATTATAATAAAGCTGAACAGAGTTTTTCTGTTTGTGTATTTCTTACGCGCTAATCTCCAGAATTTCCAGTCGGGTATAAAAAAATATTTTTAGATAGATTCATGGGGCTATAATTCAATATCACGCTACCACCAACAGGAGCGGAGCTGTAGTCAAAGAAGTAACTTAACGCGAGGGAAAAAGAACCACTCAAGCAAAACTAAGAGAGCGAAGCTAGATAAATTAATTTATAAATTCAACTTACCTTAAAATCATTACCTAAATGCTATCTCATTACATAGAAAAATGTTTGCACTAAAGATATAAACATCACATTTAAATATTTAGTGCAAGCATTTCCTATAAAAAACACATTTAATGTGAATGATAACGTACTTAAGAAAGTTCTATGTAACAAATTTCCTGTTAGAAAATATCCACATTACAAACATAACATGATTCATTAATGAACTGTATTGTATTATTTACGTAACTATAGACATTAGTACGTACATATTATATTGAATCTCATCATCTACATACATGCATAAAAAACCACACATCGAGAGAAAATAAGAAAGTTCGACATAATCAACAGACGTTACTAAATGACATTTTGAAGTTATAAATCACTAATCATCGTGGTACGAATGATTTGACGAAATTCAAACAAGTATGTTGGTACACGGTACAGTCAGCAAAAGAGTTTAATGTGCAGGCGAGAAAATGTAACTGGCAAACTGCCCCGTTGGCCTCGTGGTCGCAAGCGCGATTGATGACCGGTCTTGGTTTCCATCCCCAGGTAAAGCAAAAAGTAGAAGCCGGAATTTAGAAGTTGGTGGTGTGATACTCCTGTGCCTCGAAAAGCACGTAAAACAATGGTCACGGCTGTCATTTCTAGATCTTTGAAAGTCGTAACGGATAGTCAGAAGCTGGAAAGACTGACAACCAGTCTTACCAAGAGTTATTGTGTTTCCCAGTAACTGGGTTGTTGAGGTCAGATAGGCAGTAAATATTGTCAAAAACATGACCACTCAACACACGTACAATGTGAAATTGAAAGTGGTTGCACCTACATGCCTGCGTACAAATCCGTTTTGGCGAATGTACATTTTTACTTAACCATCATGACTGTTGAAATATAGATTGGTTTGTGTAACATACCTACGCACTAGTGAAACCGTACCGTAACCACATAAGTGGTAGTTTTGAAGTTTACTATGCAATCTATACGCATTTCAAAGTAATGATTAATTGATTGTAATGTTGCTATCACGCCTGCTCTGTTGGTCTCGTGGTTGCAAGCACGACTGCTGAGCGTGAGGCCCTGGGTCTGGTTCCATGTCGGGAATTGTGAAGTTACAGTTATTTTGTTTTTCCATTAGGATTTTTTTCAGTAGCAGTCTGAAGTTTGGAAGTTGATTGTGTGACACCTACGGGCACTGCGTGATCGTTGGGATATTTAAAAAAATTGTTATATTAAAATGGCTGGCTGTTTGTGAATGTGACTCTATACCTACCTATGTTTACAAACACACCCAAGATACAGAAGACATTCCTGGTGTGGAGTAAAGTTATTTAAACAAATGAAAAAAAAACGTATTTTTTAATTTTGCCTTCAATATCTCAGTAACCAAAATGTTCGTAGATCTATATGGTCCTAAAATAAAAATGAGATTATAAAGATGATATGAAGAACACGTATGTGTCTTGTTAATGTATATATGTCACCGGAAAATAACAAGATCCGTAAGTTTATCAATTTACTAGGAAGTTTATAAACTTTCGTAAGATTCTAAACGGGAGATAAATTGTAATATTTTACGTCCACATTTTCGTAAATTTATGCAATGCTTGTGTCCATAGGAGGAAGGAGAAGTGACACGTGACAGCCAACCAATCAGATCGCGCGTAGCGTTTGGTTACTGCTTACTTATTATTTTACGAGTGAGTTCAGTAAGTTTATCAATTTACGAAAATGTGGACGTAAAATATTACAATTTATCTCCCGTTTAGAATCTTACGAAAGTTTATAAACTTCCTAGTAAATTGATAAACTTACGGATCTTGTTATTTTCCGGTGACATATACATACCTCTCGGCTTCATTAAGTATATTTTTAAAACACGTTTATTTATAAAACATTTTCCCCCACACCTCCATTTATCATTTTCATTTTCAACACAAACCAATGAATCTGTGTCAAACATTACGTCACGAATTATAATTCACAACAACATCTTCAACATCTTCTTAACACGAGCGGAACAGTGAAATTAATTGCTATGTAACATCGATTGCTCTCGTTCTATCGATTTGTATCGATTTTATCTCGATTGTTAATCGCGTTTTGCATACATCATTGCGTGGCCAGGCTTGTTACATGAAGCAGGTTAGGAGACACAGAAGGTTGAATTTGGCCTTCAAATTGTAGTCAAAAAACAAGGACCTAAAAGCTGGTATATTCTAGTGAAGTGAGATTTATGAGTATGAGGATGAGTAAGTTGTCATCCCTTGTAATCCCGACAACAAGGTTGGCGCAGTGGCTGAGCAATTGACTGCTGCGCTAAAAATGTCACAAGTATGATTCCCGCACGGAAGATATATTTGTATGGCCTATAGATAATTGTTCAGGAACTGGCTGTTCGTGTAAGTGACTTTAGATGTCTATAAACGCACTCACTATTCAAGACAAATTGCTAAGCAGTGTTTACCCTACTTTGAAAAAACTAAATGCTAATTAATGCTAACTAATTAAATGCTAGAACGCCTGGAGATGTATCATACAGTACCCGAACTCTATACAGACTCCAGCTCTCACAAAGTATTGAATCTGCCTGTAACCTAGATACTATGTACCAAACTGTACCTCGTTGACATAAATAAACTACTGTATTATTATTATTATCAAGTTTGACAGTTCAACATAAGCCCATTCTGTCGGAATTCACTGCGGGAGATTTTTACCGAATAGACCCGCTACACAGTGTGTTACGGAAAGAGTATATCCATACAAACGTAGTGAAAAGTGTACAGCTGAATCTATAAGCGAAATTTTAGCTTAAAGCAGTAACTTTAAAATGCATAATATTTTTTTTGTATTTCGGCACGTTATTAAGCTCATAACAAACGTGTAGAATTCAATTAAAATCTTTTTTTTTAACTTTATAATTGTGTGAGTTAAAAAATTAAAAAACGTTGCCATGTGGTTTGTTAACACCAAAAGAATCTATGCCTTTAATACGTATATTGAATACTTAACACGCTGTATAGCACTACAAATCGGCACGATTCCAAACTCCACACAAAACCTCAAGACGTTAAAGTTTCTTTCTTTTTGGCGCCATGTTCAACTTCTTATTGTACCAAATAAACCTTTTGTTTTATTTACTCAACACCAGTTGTTCCGTTACGAACGATTAGTTACAATTATCGAGTCTAATTGCAACCCGACGGGAAAAGTCGAGAAGAAAACAATGCAGGTTTTTTATTAGTGAGAGAATGATAGTCTTGTTACTACCGTTTAACTGTCTTGAGTGATAATGGGATGAATAACGGTATTAAACCGTATCTAGACTCGTATCGGCAGGTATGGTTCGATGTGGTGCAAGGAAAGAATATTTGGAAGGACATTGGGAAGCCTTGGGCCCAGCATTGGGACATTTTAGACTAGATTAATCGAGATCGAAAACTAGCCGACAATCTACCTGATGTTAAGTGGGCACCGCTGCCTATAGACATCTGCACTACCAGAGGCCAAATGCGTTGCAATCCCAGAGAAATTCAAATGTCTCATGTGCCTGTAATTACTCCGGCACTCATACCCTTTACACCGGCACCCATAACCCTTCAAACCGGAACACAGCAACGCTGCTTTGCGGTAGAAACAGGTATGATATTAGTGCTTCGCTGGACGAGCTCCTTCACAAAGAGCTCTACTACTACTAGGTACTGATATTTTTTATAAAACACACCAAAATAATAGCCAGCATGTCGACTTCAAAACGACATGCAAACTTTTGATGTTTAAGCCCTTATACCCAACTTGAAAATCTCTCTATCTCGATTTAGGACTAAAAGACCAAGGGTTCTCTAGGGACAAGAAAGGGTTTTCATGTTCAATTTACATGTCTTACAAGATCTCATTCGTCGTATTTAACTTCAAACTTGTCGAAATTTTCATAGTTCAGTTGCTAAATACAGTAATTAGTGAGTTTTCTACGGGCTATTATCAAACTCAGTTACATAACTGATAGCTGATAATTATAATTATGACCAATATCTTGTAGATCCTATTGATTAGAAATATGCTTATCATAATAAGAACACAAAAACATTATTTATCAGTGTTAAATCCTAATTAATCAAGTTAATAATAATTGTGATTCAGAGGATTTATCATATTCAAAGGTCAAAAAGTGGCTCGCTTCTTCATACCGGACCTCCGGGATAATGGCAGGTTTTAATACGGAGTGGGACATCGTAACCACATCTTTTACATGGATTCAGTGCATGATTCTAGACCCCCAGCTTTCCAAACGGCACTAAAACCCATCTTGTGTTCCTCACACAAGATGGGTTTTAGTCAGTAAAAGTTTGACACAACCTTCCACTCTGCCCGAAGCGAAAAAAGTAGTTCGATGATTACCCATTTAAAATAAAAAGAAGGGTTAACATTTTTCGTCAATTAATAAAAATATCCGAATCAATAAAAATAAAAAGCAATTAATAAAAAGCCGATCCATAAATGACCATGTACTTACCGTTAATTGACGATAAAATAATGTGCACCTTCACCTGCACTTTTGTATAGAACAGCTGTTAATAAAAAACGATCATTTTAATTATTCTTTGAGACATCTAGAATCATGGTACAGAATCCATGAACCAGACCACATATCGCCACGACAGTATACAAAATAAAATCAAATGTGAAATCGGAGATATTACAAATCATACCTACATTTTAACTCGTAAATACTTTCTTAACAATTACATTGCATTCATAAAATGACTCTCATACATGTACATAATTATTTATTGCATTTTTATTACTACAACTTGCAATCGGAGTTGATTTCTTTCACTCTTTAATGTACAGTCAGCAAAAGAGATAAGTAACCAGTGTCGTCAAATATATTTAAAGCATCTTTAGAAACCGATGCATGTTTCGGAATTAAGTTTAATCTTATTAATACACTGTTCAATTTTTATTATTTAAATTCAATTAAATTTGAAAACATCTATCACTCTCTAAGAAAACTTGAACTATGTTTAAGATCCTGGTTACTTATCTCTTTGGTTGACTGTACAATCATGTTTTTACTTCATCGCAATTGTAAAAGTAATCTCGTCTGAATATCGGAATTTCTTCTTAATAACATGGGTTCTGTTATCAGAAACCATATACTGAGGTTTAATAATGAAGTCTTATCTCATAATAAATCTAGACGAAGGTCAATGAAAACATGGTGTGATTAAAACCAACCTTTATTAGGTACAAATTCATTATGCATAAGCGCTCCTGCACACGATGCCGCCACCGCACCGTGCGTCGCCGCGCCGACGCCGCACAACTACACTGTACATACGAGTCGCGCGAAGACCGCCACCGCGCCGCCGCCGCGCAGCCACCGCGCGCGTTCCCGTTAAAAAAAGGGATATACTCTTGCCTCCTAAAATATCTCGATTCATTCCTGCATCGAGATTTTTTTATGCCATTGGCAAACAAGCCCACGAGACACGTGAAGTTAAGTGGTCACCGCTTCCTATAGGCATGTGCAATACCAGAGGCCTTGCAAATGCATTGCCATCACAGAGACAAAGTTGAACTGTCTCATGTGCCTGTAATTACACCGGCACCCATACTCTTGAGTTTGTACCCGAAAATAACTAAATTCCTTTTTACCCGACTGCGACAGAAGGAGGGTTATGTTTTTCGAGGGTATGTTTGTATGTATGTATGTATGTATGTATGTATGTATGTATGTATGTATGTATGTATAATTGTTTGGCACGCTCTGCAGCCTGAACGGCTCAATGGATTTTAGCTTGAGAGGTGTCATTAGATTCGTATTTACTGTGAGAGTGACACTGGGTATGTCAAAATAAAAAAATCAAAATGGCGGATTTTTGGCGCCAAATTCAAATGTTTGGATCGCTCTGCAGCCTGAACGGCTCGATGGATTTTAGCTTGAGAGGTGTCATTAGATTCGTATTTACTGTAAGAGTGATACTGGGTATATTAATTTCTTTTTCAAATCACTAAAAAAATAAAAAATAAAAAACGGTAATTTAAAAAACTAAAAAACCCGACTGCTATTCTTTAAAAATCCCTAAAACAAGATAAATTGTAGCAGTCGGGACCCATTCGGGACCATCTGCAATGTAATATAGGTATGTGCTCTCAATTCACTAATCCTCCATTTCTAGAATGGGTCCCGACTGCTACAATTTATCTTGTTTTGGGGATTTTTAAAGAATAGCAGTCGGGTTTTTTAGTTTTTTAAATTACCGTTTTTTTAAAACTTATAAACTTAAAAATAATAATAATTTTATTTACAACACGATACGTTCATTATATTATAATGTAAACGTACAAAATCCTAGAATACATATAATACATAATCCTAGATTACATAAAATTTTATATCCACATAGGTAATTGATAGTGTGCTCTGAAGCGATGAAACCATACAAATACAACAATTATTTATTAAACCATCACAGATTAAAATCTATGCGAATATAATAAAGCTGAAGAGTTTGTTTGTTAACACGCGTTAATCTCTGAAACTACCAGTCGTATTAAAAAATTCTTTATTCTTTGTACATTATAGCCAGATTAATAAGGAAAAGTATAGGCTTTATAACATCACGCTACGACACACAGGAGCGGAGCAGCAACCAAAGTTGTAACATACGGCAAGTGAAAAAACATACGCGGACAAAATCGCAGTCAGAAGCTAGTAACTACATAAAGGCACACTACCATACACAAGTGCCATTTTTAACACATCACAATAGTCATAACAATTGGCTAAATTATAGTCGCTACACTAATTACAGGAATAAATGGGCTTCTGTGTCTAATACTTACTTCTTACGCAATGTAAACCACGTAAACAATGTCAAAATGGGAGCACACGCTACAACTATACCGTTTACACTGAACATTAATTATTATGCAAAAATGTATTACGGAACATAACAAAAGAAATGTGGGAGCCGGTTACGCAAAAAATCGGAAGTCACACAGTTCTGTGGAGTTAGACGTTTAGTCTTGCTTTCATATGAGATCACTGCGTTTTCTTTGCTTGTTTACAAGCGCTTAATGCTCATGCTCATGCTCATTCCGGCAAACCGAATGGTACTTGCACTTTCGAATTGACGCGAATGACTAAGTAAGTCTGTAAAACTTTCTCTTAAACTAAGACATGTTACCAATAACGCTCCATAGATCCATTCCAGTGAAGCTTCTTCTAATTTTTTTTACTTCCATTTTTAATTTCATTTGAACACGTCACAGCGATTGTATTGCTTCGGTGCCGACAGTCATTTGCGTTCTAACATGAGACCAACGCGGCCGCGTTTGCCGTTCACCGCTATACCATAACATCCAAGTGCGCGTTCGCAGCGTTACGCGAAAAACTCTACGGTATTCACGCAAACGTAGTAACGTTAACGCGCACGTTCGTAGTTACGTTATCGTTTTGGCCGGTTCGGTTGATAAGGGATTTGTTTTAACGTTTTTTCGTTTGTGACTGATTGTGAGATGAATTTGTGGCGTTTGGAGAAAATGGAGTGTCATTAGCGTAAAAGGTAAGTTAGACGTAGTTGTTTCTTTATTAATGACTGTTTTTGTTTGGTTAGAAAACATCTTTCGTAAGACTAGGTGTTGTTTGAGTGGTATCGAAGTTTCTTATACTTTTAAGAGCGAGCGATATATTTTTCTTCTTAAAGTTAAGTTCGTGTCTTGAATAACAATTGTTGTTAGTACGAAGTAAAATAAACTATAAATAAAACTTTTATAGCTGTACCTTTTGAACCGCGAACTATTTTTCTTCAAGAAAAGTTTTTAGAGTTATTTTTACAGTTTGTTTAAAATAATATTTTCTATCGTTTAATATTCTTTAAAGCGTTTGTTGTTGTAACATTAGAAATTCAATGAAAACAAAAGTGAGTTTTATCGTTTTCTTTAAAATGTTAGACTGAATTTTATTACGATAATTTAAAATTTGCTTCTAACTAGGTCAGTAATAATACTTAATATACATTTTATGGTAACAGAAACTAGTTTTGTATATTGATCTTTATCCAACCGTCTTGGGTTCTTAAAAACCTTTTTAACCAAAGGGTCCGGTAGAAGGGTTAATACCACATTCCTTGTCAGTATCTACTCAAGATAACCAACATCATTAGTTTAAGAGTATGTTTTAGATATTTTTGGAGGGAAGTGTATTTTGAGGCCATTTTAAGCATAAAACATAAAATCTATTTCCTTTTTTCAAATGACCTATATCTTTCTTTCGTAAGTCTATTTATTTGACGGTTGGCCCCGTGTACCAGCTACTGGATGCTGCGCTGCGCGTCGTGGGTTCGATTCTCGTAGGGAACATAGATATACATCCTAAAGTTGTACCGGGAAAGACAACAATTATTAATTTATAACTTTTTTTTTACCCACGAAAACATTGGGATAAAAGTTGGCGTATTGATTACCAAAATAAATGGCCAACATTAAACGAGTGTAGAGGGGCTTTAAAAATAAGATCATTCTTACTTCACTTAGGTCCTACTAATGCTTCTGCATAGCAACAGTTCTCTATGCTATTCCGTTGGATAAAAGGCTGATATTAAGTATCATTATCTAACGATTACAAAATGCAAATCCTTTTTGTTTAAACACGCTTTAGCAATTTACTTATCAGTAAAGTCTAAACAACGTGGGGTACCTGGTACTTACTCTCGAACTGTACAGTTATAAAATCAAAAATAAGTGGGATGAATTTTTATTTCAGCACTATGTAAAAGAACAGTTTTACCAAAGGACTAACCTAACCTATCACTTCAACCTAACCTATTACCTAAAAAAAAAACCTAAAACCTATCACTTTTTTATATATTGCCGTTGACACTGTTCGAAATTAGAAGGATATGCATTGTAGAACTGACAGGTTTTTTTTTCATTAAATATTTCTAATAATATTTCAGAGTTTCATTTAGGGAGTAACACGGTACTACTTGGTAAGACTGGTTGTCTGACTTTCGGGGTTCTGGCTAACCGTAACGTCTATCAAAGATCTACGAATTACAACCGATACTATCGGCGTTCTCTTTATTACATACATACATACATAAACTCACGCCTTTTTCCCATTCACAACACACGTGTAATATTACATGCAATTCAACCAGCAATATTTTAATCCAAATGTTCGGAAAATATGAAAATAATGCTAGTTTTATTTTATTGTTGAAAATGCCCGGTTCGTGTTGCCGGGAAATATACGTTTTGTTATTATTTTAACACAAAATCTCACTCGGTGTTACTGAGAAATAAAATTAAATGTACGTTTCAAACTATTCTGTTTTGTTTGTAATATTTAAGTATGGTTTTAAATCTTTTGTTTTCAAATGAAAGAGGATACTTTAGACAAGTCTATGGTGTATTAGTTTATGGATAGAACGTGCCTGTATTCAAATATATTGATGTCATTGTTTGACAAACAAGCTGAGATGGCCCACTCGGTGTTAAGTGGTTGCCGTTGCCTATAGACATCTGCAATACCAAAGGCCTTAAAGATGCGTTTTCATCTCATAATCAAAATTAAAATGTCTCGTGTGCCTAAAATTACTCTGGCCATTCTAAACTTCTTATCACACTTCAAATCTTTAAAATAGGAACGCTTATTGACGGTAAAAGTGTGGTAGCTCTTTCAAAAATAAAATTCTATGTTCTAAACCCACCGCACCACCACTTCTCAATACCTACTTAGCTACTGAATTTTCTTTTCCTACCTACTTGATAGGTATGTAAAGGAGTGTGCCCACTTCACCGTATCTTACCATCACCGTGCTTGAAACGTGTCGTAGATAAAAATTCCCGATTATCAAATCGGTACAGACAGCGTCATCGATTGGTTACCCCTCTTGCATTAAAATTCGTTCGAAAAGGGGGTAACCAGTTGATGACGCTCACCGTACCTAATACACCTTTTGCACATTATAATAATTTGGATCAAAAACTTTATTCAAATAAATCCTATCCTACTACTATCCTACTTCCTACTACTATTATCCTACTACTATTATAAAGGCGAAAGTTTGTAAGTATGGATGTATGGATGTATGGATGTTTGTTACTCTTTCACGCTTAAACGGCTGAATGGATCTGGATGAAATTTGGCACAAAGATAGATTATAGTCTGGAATAACACATAGGCTACTTTTTATCCCGGGAAAATGTACGGTACCCGTAGGATAACACATCAACTGTGACGCGGACGAAGTCGCGGGCAGAAGCTAGTAATATTATATTATACTTGACGTAAAGCATTCAACCAAATTACTTTATGATAATCGTATTTCCAATTCGAAAATCGATTCAAAACGATTACTTCTATAGCGCCCTCGGATCGTGTAGCAAACATCGATTAGTATAATCGTGCCATAGTGACATCACAGTGTACCTAAAGTAAATACACAACGTTGTACCGCGAATTAAGTACCTAGGTACTTACGATCCGCATGAAAAGCAACGTGATTTATATTTAACAATACACCCATTTATAGTGTTTTGTTGCTATACGGCGCGTTTTCACCCGCGTTTGGTTACATCTTTGGTTTCTGCTCCGCTCCTGTGGGTCGTAGCGTGATGTTATATAGCATATACTAGTCCTCAGAATCATCAAATCAGTCAGAAAAACATCAAATGACTTCTTTATATTAGCTGATTATATTAGCACCTACAGATGTACTAAAAGTCTAAATGTAAGGGATGACATTTGTTCGTTTTGTGACTATTGCTAATGACAACATGCAGACTTTGCAGATTGCATGCAGATTTTTATATCTACAGATTGTTTTATTTATTATTTACAAATTATGAAATTCTTCAGATAAAAATTCGAGATTCATTCTATGAAAGTCCGTCTTTCGTAATAAAAACATCAAACTGTAATTATTATTTATATATTTTCGTACATTTAACTGCTTTTAACGCGTTTTATTTCTTCGTTACTTTTATAAAATTATAAAACCCACGAATACGAAAACTCTTAATTTTTGCTGCACCGTCGAAAAACTACAAAAAGCGGGACTGCGCTTGTCCGAGGATCATTCAATTTCAAATCGGGGCGTCCCAAAAATCGGGACATCAGAATACGTTACTACATAGCTACAAAACACTATTTCATACTTACCTACCATCACGACTGTATTCCCCGAAGGGTTCGGCAGAGGTTTACCAAGTTACACCCACAGTTCGCCGGTATGTTTAGATCCCATGTAATAGAGAGTTATTAACCGGGCACAAATCCTAACTTCGAGTTGCTACTGAGCATTTCATAGAAAAATCCCATAACACTTTGCTCGATCTGGGAATCGAACCCAAAACCTCTAGCGTAGCAGTCGAGACTAGGACCAAAAGGCTAACGAGGCAGTTCATAGCCTTTTATATTTAGTCTGCCAAAGGGTCGACAGTTCATCTACTCACCCACAACATGCTTGCGTGCAACTACCATGGCGAAAAACGTGACCGAATAATTTTAAACATTCAATCCATTTAAAATATTTATGCTGGAACTCCAAGCGTGAAGAATGACATTTAAAATGTTCACAGTCGCAAAGTAATAGTAGGAACCTAATGTTGCCTTGTAATGTGATATAATGATATGAAAATGACAACTTACTGTGATCAGTTGTTCACTAATACGTCCCCTAAACGTGGTGATTAAGGAAATCACTGTAGGTAGTGTTGTGGATTGTAGAAATTCCATGAAGTTTGAGTATATTTTAGCCGCGTTCTAACACCTAGTAGTAGTAGTAGTAGAGCTCTTTGTGAAAGAGCTCGTCCGGGGAAGTACTACCACCATACCTATTCCTGCCGTAAAGCAGTCTTGCTGTGTTCTGGTTAGAAGGGTATGAGTACCGGTGAAATAACAGACACGCGAGACATTTCAACTTTGTTTCTGGGATGGCAACGCTTTTGCTGGGCCTTTGGTATTGCAGACGTCTATAGGCAGCGGTGACCATGTAACATTAGGTGGGCCGTCAGCTTGCTAGCCATCTTTGCCTGTGACTGTTCTATTGCATGCAGCAAAAGCACAATGCTTTGCACGCATCGCATCGCGCGTAAAACGGATTTGGATGAAATTTGGCACTGACATAGATTATATTGCCTGGAATACACACATACATACATACGTACATAAGTTGCTTTTTATCCCGGGAAAATAAACGGTTCATGTGGGACTATATGCATATTAACTTTGACGCAGGCGGAAGCTAGTTGTACATATTCCTGCAATTCAAGTAAACGTTCTTCTTCGACCACCTGGTCTCCATTCGATAACTATGTCCAGCAGTGGACGTTCTGCGGCTGATACGACGGTGATGATGAAGTAAACCTTCTATCTTTGTTAAACACGCCGTAAATCGCTGCAATTCTTAATTTTTTAATGACTGTTCAGCGCTGTGTAGCATGTCAACATCTCAACAACTTAGACAACTAGGTACATACATTAATTACTTGTACAGTACCTTTTGTCTTACAAAGACACCAAGGCCATTTACCACTTCCCGAATCTATTCATCTGTATTATACTTACTTATATCCATTGATAATATAATAAAGCTAATCAGTTGATTTGTTTGTTTGTGTGTGTGTTCCTTTAAGCGCGCTAATCTCTAGAACTAACAGTCGGATTGGAAATAATATTTTTATATCTGATAACCAGATTCATAAAGAATAGTATATGGTTCTTTGAACGCGTTAATATCAGGAATTACTGGTCCGATTTGAAAAAAATCTTTTCCGTTACACAGCCCGTTTATTGAGGAGGGTTACAAGCAAAACACATCACGCTACGATACACGGGAACGAAGCAGCAATCAAAGATGTAAGCTTAATGAGGATGAAACCGCGAGGTATTACAAGTACTTTATATTGCCATAGACGCCATTTTGTAACACATAACGAATAAGATTATTGTTACAATAGATACCATGATAGGTATGGTCACGATCTGTGAAGTAACTTGTTTTTTTGTGGGCTCTGAACTATATATAGAAAACAGGTGTAATTGAACTTTACAATGCCGTTGGTAAATGACCAAACTGTATGATTTATTTGCTATTCGTTAGGTTACCAAATTAAGTTAGCACATCACCCTTCCATTTCTTTGTACGTTTTCGGATAAATTATACTTAAGTTTTGTTTTTATAAAAAGGCACGTTCTTATTGCAAGTGAGATTATGTTGCGAATTTAATATTTGTATTAACGCATCCGCGAAACAGTACATGGTCCATGGTCATGGTCCTGTATCATGGATAGGATTACAAAAATATAAATAAACTCATATACACAAACAACCAGACCCGGAACAACTACATGCGGGAATAGAAGCCCAGACCTACAGCACAGCAGCCAATCTCTCAGCCACTGCGCCAACCATGTCGTCGAATTGAGAATATTGCTTAATAGAAAACTATCTTATTCACGGTATTACATCAACATTTTATCATTATTCCAATTCTGCCCAGATCAATCGGTTAGTACTTAGGTATTACAGTGTCATTCACCTCGACCAAGATTGCTAAAACGTTTTGTAATTGAAACGATAAATTATAAAATAGGTACAAGCTTTCTCCCACGACTTCTTCCGTGTAAGCGTCTCCGCACACGACCGATATATAATCGGACCGATTTTGGCAGTTACTTCTCTACGATGAAAAAATCTGTCAAAAACCGGCCAGATAATCGGTCCGATTATCCGCTAAATGTCGGTTTTAGCGAACGCAGGCGAAGTTGCGGAATAAAAAGTAGCTTATGTCCTTTCTTGGGATTCAAACTTGGGGTAAGTTTTATCAATTTACCAATTTTTATCAAAATCGGTTTAGTAGTTTTTTCGGTATTTAGTCGTGAAAGTGTGAGAGACACAAATACAGGCAGAGTTACTATAGCATTTATAACATTAATATGGATTTTAATCTTGAAATAGAATCTGTAACGTAACTGCTACAGTTAATCAAAAGATTAGTATTATAACTTTTATTTCCGAGTTCATTTCGTATAATAACTATTACGCATAAGTAGGAAATGCACTTTGATCTGATTAGAAAGTGTTTTGGAAACATGACTTAACCCGTTTCAGATATGATCAACAATAACTTTAATAAATTGAATAATAACTTTGTTCACAGGTCATAACTATTTTGTAACATAATGGTACCGATTCTTACTGAGATTCAGTAAAAAAACAAGTACTTATGAAGGTAGAGATGTCGAATTAGATTTGCCTTGAACTTAGCCATATTTTTATCAATACGTTTTGACCTGTCAACAATAGTTCTCAGGAAGAGATCAACAAAAATTGACAGCACTATTATTGTCGTTTCTCTCTTGTTTTTTTAGGGGAAAAAAATTGTAACAGACTAAATTAAGTTTCACGGTAAAACGGCATAACGGGATTTGGATAAAAAGCACTGAGATAGATTGACAACAACAACAACAATTTACAATCTTTCTTTCTTTTTATCCCGAAAAAATATACGATTCCCGTGGGATAATATATCAAATTTCACGCGGGTGAAGTCGCGGGCAGAAACTAGTTTTCTATAAGTCGCTAACTGAAAGGACATGAAGTCCTTCAAGGTGGACAAAACAACATAATATCAAACTATACATATCCAATATGAGCTGACCTCGTATAGGCTTTCCGTACAATTTAACCGTAAAGTGCCGTTTGAAAATCTAATCAGTATTTTCCAGCGCAAGTATTAAAGGTTAAGATTTTATTATTTTCTTATCTCCATATATACTTAGGTATGTTAAATTATACATTCCTAATTATGTTTTGCTTTCTACCATAGCATTAGACATTATGTGGTTTCCGTTCTATTCGTGTAGGTACCTACATATGTAATTAATTTACACGGAGACTTTGTTTTCTCCAGTGCGTCTAGTTTTGCGTAAACAGATTAAACGGGCAAAGGTCTCTTCTCATATAGAGAAGGCAAGAGCATTGATCACCAAGCGTGGTTAATGTGTTTTGGGGATTTTATTGTTTCCTAGCTATGTTTTCGTTCACCGATATCAGTGATGTACCAGATAAACTTATAAAGTAACATACATATGTACCGTGACACCTGTATTCCCTAAATGGTTAGGCAGAGGTGTAGGGCAAGCCTATTGCCATTAACCGGGCACAAATCCTAACTCCGAGCTGCAACTGAAAATTTCATAGATATACCCAATATAAAGTTTTGAATTAAAAAAGTCACATTGGTACTTCACCCGGTATCAAACCCACAACCTCATGCATAAAAGGCGGGTCACACAACACTAAACTCGCAACATTACGAGATACCGATTAAAAAATCGATACAAAATTAAAATTAGCAACACAGTAACAAATTCAACAATAAATAGTACCCGTTTACTTTAAATTTCGAAACTCCATAACAATTTACAGTTGGTTGCATTAACATACTTTGTATCGGTAAGTTGAGGTTACTAACCGATAAAATATTTTTACCGCTACGTACCTACGGTAAGGCGAGTGCACCTGCACTAATGTGACGAGAGATTAATACAGGATGCATTATGCCGGTATAGTACTAGCTTTTGCCTGCGACTATGTCCGCGTGGAAGATCAATGTACCATAAATACTTAGTCTATGATGCTCAACAATAAAGTAACTTTCTATCCGTGTTTTTTTTTTGTAATCGTACCAGTACTTCCTGAGATTACCTCTTACAACACACACACATATCATCATGCCTGTATTCCCAAGAGTTAGGCAGAGGTGTACCAATGTACACCCACAGTTCGCCGGCATATTTAGGTCCCATGTAATAGGGGGCGAGCCTATTGCCATTAACCAGGAACAAATCGTAACTCCGAGCTGCTACTGAGAATTTCATAGAAATACCCAATAACATTTTTTTGCTCGACCTGGGAATCGAACCCAAGACATCTTACAAATAAAAAAAAAACAAAACTACCTATTCTTAAAATATAATATCAGTATAAGTATAGATAATGGCACAAAAAGGCCAATGAGTTTTTTAGTTAGTAGCTAGTAGTATTATTTGTTAATAACGACCAAATCCAATATTCTACCACAAAAAATAATAAACGAGTATTCACCTACCAAAGTAATGTCCAAAATAATGAATAAATATTAACTTCATATTAAGGCACAACAAACAATAATTTAAAGCAAAAATATCGAAGCGATTAACAGGACCCGAATACTCGAATCAAAAAATCGATATCGGAATCGGAACTCGCTTCATAAACGATAAGTACTGTTTATGTGCGTACGACACGCAAATATCTTTACTAACGATTCGACGGAAAATAAACGTATATTTATTAAAATGTTCGGTGTCCGTGAAAATGTATCGCGAAAGTAGGTTGAATGTTGAAACTATAACGAGAGAAAAAGATAATTATGTTGTTTACCAGTGTCTTAATAATTGCGTACCACTCTAAAGGTAAGGTTTCTCTAGATCTATTACAAATATTCATTAAATTTCATAAATTCATAAGCTTTTTGTGCGGTAGGTACAGCACACACGATGGCCCATCTCACATCGTGCCCTGTGTGCCCTAACAGCTGCACGCAGGGAGATTTAATGGCACTGACAACGCAATCAACGTGGCTAAATTCTGGGCCACAACAATATGATACTTTAATACCTGAAGTTTGTCATCGAAACCAGAGAAAAGGTTTTTGCAACCTGGACCTGTAATATTTCACCAATACGCCTTGAGCAAGCGTGGTGATCAGTGCTCGCGCCTTCTCAGCATGAGAAGAGGCAGGCTTTGCCCTGCAGTGGGACAATGATAGGCTAGTATTATTTATTTTAAGCGTATTTATTTTCCAATTTTCGGTACCAAAAAACAAATCTATATACCTCAATGAAAGACAAAGAAATATTATTGTTCGTTTTATTTATCAATAAAAGCTAAATCTGGTAATCGTAAAAGAAAATGACTATAGTTATTTCGTAATACTTTTCCATGTCTTCTTTTGTTTCTGTTCGTACGTCATCGATATCGAACTGGAACTAGGACTCTATCTTTATGCAAGATTTTAGTTTGTGAACGAGAATTGGCACAAATGTTTCTAGATGATTTTAAACTTATTATTACTAACGAAACTAACTCAGAACTTCCTTAAGCTGAACCTCAGTAAGAGATATCATACATACGAGTACATACATAAACTCACGCTTTTTTCTCATTAATTTCTGATGCTATTTATAAGAGATATCAATCCCCTATTTTCAGTTCATTTTGTATACCTTCTTTTCTAATGTTTCAACTTTATTACTAAAGAATAACTAGGTTCATGTTCAATTGGGAAAATTTGACAATTTGGTGTGCTGGCGTCTGTACCAAAATTTCAACCAATTTTTATTTACGAAAATATATCATATTGACTAATCTACCTAACTAATATCACTAAAAGGTAGCTCCGATGAAGAAGAAAAAAACACTTTTTTATTCCGAAAAATTTCAAGATAATGTAAATAAAGTTATTATTTATCCATTGTTTCTTTGCTATCTCGATTACGTAAACCAGAACTGAATTACACAAATATTTTATACAAAACACTTTAGAACTATAACGCCATTTATCTACCTCGCCAGACCAGTCACGAATATATCCGCAATAATTTCAATCTGTCTACATTTTTTACATAAAATAATTTCACACAGCGCAACACCAATTTTATGGATTTCACAAAATCAATCCGTTCTTACATTCAATCAATGATGACAGATGTCAGAGTGAATGGGAATGAATGAAATGAATGAAGGTGTAATTACGACGAAATCTTTGAATTGTTACTTTATTGATTCGTTTGTTACGTGTTGCTTCTATTTAATGAAATTGTATAATCTTTTGAATGAAAATCAAATTGGTAAAAGATGGTGGTCGTTTGGGTTGTTACGGATTTAATTAAAATCTCTTCTAGAACATCTTTCTTAGATAATTCAGAATGCTTTTTAATGAGTGTAATTATGAAAAGTAATTGATGTTTAAAAGTTTGCAGGGTTCAGTCATTAAGGTCACTAGTTCAGGCACAGGTTAGCTTAGAGATAGCTCTCACGATGTTTTTTCCAATTTAACAAACTGTAGGCGACAGATTACATCAGGGAAATGGTAAAGTCATTTAGAATAATAGTTTAATGAGGATTGACTTGGGAAAGGAAGCTTTTATAGTTGTAGTAATTTGTTTGATTAAAGTGCAATCAACGTAAGTAGGTAAGCCATTTCTTCCGTATTATTATTCCCTTTTATATTGCACGTATATTGCCCTATACAGTCTGACTTTTAATTATTTGTTCATTAATCGGGCACAAATCCTAACTCCGAGGTGCTACTGAGAATTTCATAGAAAAACCCAATTATATTGCTTGACCTGGGAATCAAACCATAGACCTCCCGCAAAGCAGTCACCATTGTACAATATAATTCTAAAGTCTCAACTCTACTGCAGTCATTATTTCAATTTCAATCAAAACTGAATGAGATTCGTTGTTTTTAGGTCACTAGTTCAGTTCACTAGATCAACAACAATACAATACTTGAAACGCATCACTTTCATCATCTAATTCAATTATGTTGTCAAGATACAAAAGCAATACATATAAATAATGATCCGCTTCTGAAACCTCAATAAAAGAACAATTGATTGAATTTGTGTGTGATATTCTACTTCACATTGTTTAAAATATCGGTTATTTTTTTGTGTCCTCGTTCTAAAATATAAATGGTTTAGGTTTAAAATATGTAAAACACTAATTAAAGTAATTGTAAAATGAATGATAGTATTAAGGCGATTCCTCACTGGCGAAGCGTCTCCCGCAGCAGGGCGCGGTGCGCGGTGTGCGCTTCCCGCACGTTGACGCGACCGGCATGCGGCAGTGTGCAGTGCGTGGCGTGTTTTCTATAATATAAAATCTGCCGCCCGCACTACGCGACGGGGCGCGGTGCACTGTGATAATCGCCTTAGGTACTCTATATTTTTTTTTCATTTCGTCAAAGTGATATAAAATAAGCAAGATTTCTGAATCCGTAACCACCATTTCGCTGCGGTGGATAATTTTATACAAATGTATTGTTTTTATATTTAAAAAAAAACTCCTTGAAGTGAACCACTATTTTTATACAAAAAAATTTAAACCTAATTTTTTTTAAATAAGTATTTAAAACAACAATAAAAAAATTCGACATTTTAAAACCCCGTCAACAAAACGTAGAACATCACTATTCCCCGTGACTCTTTGTTATGGAGCCAATACTGTTCACTCACTGTCTGCAAAATTGGGTCTGACGCTGTAGCGCTGACTAATAATGCCGTTGCCACAACGCATTTAGCTTAGCTAAGTGAAATTGACAGATAAACTTAGTTTTCTGTGCGAGTTAACTTAGTTTCACATGCTAATTTACGGTACAGGGTACAAACAACTAACAAACGTAACAAAATTCGGTGATGAAGGTGTAAAATTGCTTGCTCTTTAATAATTTAATTATTTAGGAGTATGCTTATTTTAGCAATAAGTTGGTTGCTGTGATTCTGGTAACAAATTAACTTATAAAACATACATACATACCATCACGCCTGTATTCCCCGAAGGGTTAGGCAGAAGTGTACCAATGTACACCCACAGTTCGCCAGTATGTTTTTATGCCCCATGTAATAGGGGGCGAGACTATTGCCAATAACCGGTCACAGTTCCAAACTCCGCGCTGCTACTGAGAATTTCATAGGAAAACCCAATAACACATTTGGTCTTTTTTTTTACTTATAATTAGGTACTTAATAATAATTTACTGCAATTTTGCAATCAATCGTTATGTACAAAATTGATGTTAAAACTCAAGTAAAGTTGTGTCAGTAGTATTTTATCCTACAGACCTACACAATTAAATGACACCAAAGTCTTTCAAAGCAATTGCTTTGAAAAAGCCTTGTCATTTTTATTGCTTCAAATTTGAAGCAATAAAAATGACACGAGTCCGGCAAAATACTTATCAATCGAAGACAAAAGCTACTACCTACCTATTCTATCTTTTTAACAAAAATGCCATCGTCTTCATTCGCGTGGCTTATTTCAGCCACCATAAGTTATGTCTTTGGGTAATGCTCCGCTCCCGTGGATTGTAGCGTGATGTTAAATAGCCTAATTTCTCAGAAATAATGTCGCTATCTAGAGGTGAAAAAAATTGTTAAAATCGGTCCAATAGTTTCTGAGCCTATTCATTACAAACAAACAAACAAATCTTACCTCTTTATAATTTTAGTATTATAGGCCTTTTGTTTCATTTTTAGTCAACATTAATTACGGATTTCCCGGTATATTCTTGACGACCCGCTTTGGTATATCTTGCACAGCAATTATGTCAGTCAGTACTTAAAAAAAAAAACAATATTCGGTCTATACCTCGCCACAGTCAAACCAACCTATAGCATCGTGAGATAACAACTCATTTCTAGTTCCCTTTACCTAAATTCGCCGGTGAGATTTTTTACAGAATAGAGCTACAGACCATTAGCGCAACAGGAACCATTCAAGATCATCAGAATATCATTACTACTAATGATAACAGTAAAGAAATATGTAGATTTAAAAGTAGCAATATTAGCGAACTGCCCCTGATTCGTCTGCATGGCTTATTTACGTCTTTGGTTACTGCTCCGCTCCCGCGGGTCGTAGCGTGATGTTATATAACCTATGACACTCGCAAATAATACGTGGTTTTCTATGGGTAAAAGGATTTTCTAAATCGGTTCAGTAGATCCAGAGATTACCCCTACAGGTACTCCCTTTCTTGTCCTAAAATTGTTTGTCCGAAAATCATTATCCATAGTTCGTGTGAATTTGAATTTAGGACTTATAAATTTTATAGAAAACGGTTTTATGTATTTGTATATGATTGATTGTAATGTTTATGACAAACGGATTTAGGACATATTATATTTGGGGATTACAATTGTATGGCTTGTGTTATTAAGTTCGGGTAAATTATCATTCGGACAAATGAGGATTAGCACAAAAGAAAATGGCACTTTAAATTATAGATAAAAAACTTAAGTAACACAATAGAGAACACCCCCCCAACTACAACATCATAAACTCACAAATTTTACCTCTTTATAATATTACTATACATATACTCGTATTTACGTTAGTTAGTCGGAAACTCCATATTGTACTGAAGTGCGAAACCTAACGGGATTAGTGTGAGTAACCTCTTGACGGCTTTAGCAAATCCGTATTGAGCGTCATATCTGCTTGAATATTAATTAGTTCCACGTTTTAATTTGATTTTTAAGCAGATTACGGATTAGTTATTAACCTACGCTTGGTAAGCATTACGTTGTTTATTTGAGTATTAAGTATCAACTAATTGTAATGTTTCAGAACTTGAATCTAGCTACAGTACTAATATAATAAAATTGAAGATTTTTTATTTTTATTAAAACGCGCTAATTTCTGGAATTACCAATCGGATTGAAAAAATCTTTTTGTAAATAATAGCCAAATTAACTAGGAATAGTATAGGCTATATAGCATTATGCTACTGCCCACGGGAGCGGAGCAGTAACTAAAGATGTAAATGGTTTTTCTGGTTATTTTCACGCGGGTGATAATGACCAGGCGGATGAAATCGCGGGCAGAATCTAGTATTTTATGAATACCTACTACGGAAGTTTTTTATTTATTTAAATTAGGAATCATCCTACTTGAAAGAAAGAAAGTAATGGTATTAATTTACTGCGCAATTTCTATTTATAGTAGGAAATTAAGTAAGCAAAAACCCAAGATTTATTAAAAAAATGCGATATTTACAGTATCTTACATCTAAACATTGACGATCTATCATCTAGCGGCCTACTTTTATAGAAAAATTTATCAAGAAATAAATTGACCCTGTCTAGGAATACTTCCTTCCTAACAAAGACACAAACGAGTACCTATTGACCGCAAAAGTCGCTTAAGTTTACAAAAGTTTACCATCTTAAAGAAACCTTATATCAGACCCACTGAACAAAGAGGTCTGATACAGAAAAGAGTCCCATCTCCCTAATTAGAAACTATTGTCATCCCTGGCTTATCAATAAATAATAATCATTACATGATACGGTGTAATAAACCTCTACTAACCTTCTCAGAGAACAATTATCATAATTTTTCTCCACAAAAATTATAATCTATAACTCTGATGGTAATGCGAGGTGCCGTGCGTGAGATATTACAATGAATAATTCAATTTATTAATTAGTATTGTAAATTAATCCCGTGCATTATACGCCAATCGGTATTACTGTGATCGATTGTGACAAAGCAGACCGATGGATTCAAATAGAACACTATTATGGACAGAATTATAATTAATTAATTAATTATACACGAATAATTATTAGAGAGAAGAATACATAGTAATCTTAGGCTGAGATAAGTAAACGTGACTTGAGATAGGTAAGCAATATTACTGTCAATGTCGCACAACTGTCAAACTACAAGTCCGAGACAGAGACGGGAACAAAGTTAAAGCACATACTTAGTAACGTTTATTTATCTTGATCTTCTAGAGCTCTTTCAAAGTAGGTAAGCGTTTGGTCGGTCGGTCAGCCGGTCAGCCGAGCTCAGGCGCAGGCATGGGGCGGGTGGGTATCTTAATATCACACGCAGACGGTTCTTTTTTGTATAATTGACGCGTCGATAGCGCCGTGTTGTACCGGTACAGCCGGCAACAAAACTAGATTAATATTTCAGATTTTTAAATCCTCAATATTGAGCACAATATCAAAGGACACACGAAGTGAATCAAAATTTAAAATAAAATGAACTCTTAAATGTTGAATAGCAGTGAATTGTGTTGTTTTGTGTCTTTTTAAATGATATATAAAAGTAACATTGTTACTCGACTTGTTGTTAACCCTTTAACTGAGGGCGACGCGCATGCACGTAAAAAAAACGCACATTTGTTTGTTGCCGTCTTACGTCAACTTTATGGAATCAGGCAACCATCCCTTTGCAGTTCGACGCCTGCACTGCTTCAGCAACGAAGCAGTCTGGCAGCAAATGCTAGAATTAAAAGAGACCAGAGTTATCTAGTGAGAGTTCATGTTTATTCTGCAGAGAAAAGAACGGAAGAAACAGCAATTCAAGGACTAAAAACTAACCTCGGTTTACTCCACAATTAAGTTACAACTATGTAGGTTCTGTAAGGATGTAACGTACAGTCAAATAAGGTATTTGGTATACAGGCAGCTTACTTGCAATTACTTTTCAACAATGTTGTGAGTGTGCTGAGCAGTCAATTCTTTTACATCACTCTCTCACGCCGAAACGAATGTCGAATATTTTTGATACTAAATAGTTTGTTCGACCGCACCTATCTACTTTTGCATGTACATTCTACATGTTTGTGCCAAATAAACTATCAATGCTTAATTGTTTATTCATTACTTGAAATAAATGAATACTATTCTAGCCTCGTCGGGTTTCAGTTCTCGTTAGTAACAACAGCCTTCACATTTCTCTTCTCAGTTGATCGTTGATCCTCTAAGACCCTTTTAATCTAATCATCGTATCCCAAATCACCTGTCCATTATAACGGGATACTTGAACATCTAATTGAACTGTTCAGTTAACTTGTAACACTATAAATTGTGATCTTTAGACGTTTATTGCTATCATCAATTAAGATAATTACGAGTTATAAGCGATCCGCCCCGGTTTCACACGGGTGCAAATACTAAATGGCACATGCTTTTTTTTAAATTACTTAGACTTAACCGGTAACATACATACATAAATTCACGCTTTTCCCCATAGGGGTAGGCGGAACGCCACCTGCTACGATCCTTACATAACCCTTTCGCCTATTCCATGTTCATACATTTGGTCATAAAAGCACGCCGGTTGCGAGTAGGTACTGCGCAACGGATTTTTCTGAAGAACCTCCCCAATAAAGTCAGGGTAGGTCTTTCTAGGGCGTCACCTTCCGGCATTGCCACTCACATCTGCCATATAAATTTCCTTTTGTTAGTCGCCTTTCACTCATTGTCTCAACATGTCCGAACCATCTAAGCATCCTCTTTTCAACTTTTTTCACTACATCCTCTTTTACTCCGCAACGTTCTCGTATAACCTCTGGTAAATTTTTCAAAAAATTGTTTTCATACTTTCCTTGCCCTGACAAATTACGAACACAATAGAAAATAATCAGTCGCTTGAGACATTCTCTAGTGGTGATCTATCATGCTTGCAGCGATTGAGTTTAATATTTACAGATAAAAAAACATAATGCGTCTTACGTGCAGTAACAATACGTCTTAAAAAACTATTTAAAGCGTTTCCGATAAGGAAAAACCTTTGAAATAATCCTATTTCCTACTAATTCGTACTATATGCAACTGATAATATTATAAATGCGAAAGTTTATGAGGAAGGATGGTTAGATGGATGGATGGATGGATTTTTGTTACTCTTTCACGTTTAAACTATATGGATCTAATTTAGCATTGAGATAGATTGTAGTGTGGAATAAGACATACAATCCTTTTTATCCCGGAAAAATGTACGGTTCCCGTGGGATAATATATCAGTCTAATTTGACGCGGGTGAAGTCGCGGACAGAATCTAGTATTTGTGTAAACAGCTATTAGAAAATACAATACTTAACTCGACAGACCCGCTCCCCTAGAAACAACAATACCTATAAAACACTTTCTAATCATATCTTTATTCACAACACTTTATTTGTCTCATTCGATTCGCTCTAATTCACAATAAAATCGATAACACTCAATGAATCGGTTGAAAATCAAACCGTATTCAAAAAGAGAACGAAGATTAAAAATATAAATTAGAGGTCGAGTAACGCAGATCGTTAATACAAATCGAGTGGATCTGACTGGATTGCATTTAAAATCGAGTTACGTATGACTTTTATAGAAAACTAGCTTAGCCTGCGACTTCGTTCGCGTGAAAGTTAGTATTTAATGCTATCCCACGGGAACCGTAATTTTTTCCGGGATAAAAAGTATCAAAGTCAAAGTCAAATCATTTATTCCAATTAGACCATTAAAAGGAACTTTTGAACCTCAATAAATTAAAACTATTGAATCTAGTTGGCCATTCCAAAAGGTAGTTTCGTATGGAGAAGAACGTAAGAACTTATCCTATGTGTTATTTCACACTACAATCTATCTCAGTGCCAAATTTCATCCAGATCCGTTCAGCCGTTTGAAAGTGAAGAAGAGACGAACACACACACACACAAACTTTCGCCTTTATAATATTAGTGTGATTGTTAGTGTCTCTCGATGCGCATATTTATTGAATGGTATATTTTGTGTCGGCATGACTCTATTATAGCGATAGCTGATAATTAAAAAAGCAATTTGTTTTGTGTGGTTTTGTTCCGCTATTCTATTGATTTCTATCAGTATGTTGTTTTCATTGTTAGTAGGAGTTATTTATGGCAAAGTCATTAAGCAAAATAGTCCGTCAATAATGGTTAATATTTAAAAATATTGGCGAGAATTATTTGTACCTCCGTCATTTTTTTGAATCGGTGTAAATATTTACGGCTTTTAAGTAAACTATAGGTGTAAATGTATAGTAATAAAATAAAGGTGACAGGATTTTCTGATTGTTTGTTTATGCGCGCTAATCTGTGAAACTTATTATTTTTATTAACGATAGCCAGACTAATGATATATATATTGGCATCACGCTACGACTCACGGGAGCGGAATAGTAACCAAATCCGTAACTTAACACGGGTCAAAAAACAGTAAATAATACGAGGGCGAATCAAAAAGTAATGAGAATGAAGATAAAACGCGGTAATTAAAGTTAAAATAATAATTTATTCTTCTACATAGTCTCCTTACAAATCAATACATGTATTCCATCTTTTTTCTAAACCCAGGATTCCCTTTGAAAAAAATATCTCTAGGTGGGCAACTCTAAAAGAAATTCATCGAATAATTAGGCCACCGGTTTTTAAGGTCACCAAGTGAAATGAGAATGACAAAAACTTAATAAATGCCAGATAGACTTGGCACCTTTAGAGATCGAATCTTTTATGAATGATCTTCTTTTACAAAAGGTTTTTAATGAAATTTTTGACACGACTTTTTTAATTAATAAAAATGTAGGTTGTTATAACCTGATAGTAAACGGTAACTAACTCGTTAGCCTAGTGGTCTTTACGCGACTGCTACGCTAGAGGTCTTGGGTTCGATTCCCAGGTCGAGCAAAAAGTGTTATTGGGTTTTTCTATGACATTGTCAGTAGCAGCTCGGAGATGAGATTTGTGCCCTTTTAAAGGCACTAGGCTCGCCCCCATTACATGGGACCTAAACTTACCGGCGAAGTGTGTGTTTACATTCGTACACCTATGCCTAACCCTTCGGGGAATACAGGCGTGATGGTATGTATGATAGTAAACGGTACATCTACAGTTGTGGGTGTCGCTATGTGTTATACGAAAGATGTCTTTGCCCTTTTAAGTTAACTTCAAACTAGGCATTTCCCAATTAAGAAATTCCTGATAACGGTATGATATAAAAATCTACTTCATTTGCATGGAAACATGGAAACTGACCGGTAAGGGTAATATGCTTAACTTTCTCTGTATTAAGTTTAACTTTTTCATTGTCATTTCACTTTCAATAACTTTACTTTTAGCTGTTAAACAGTAGAAGCTTAGAAGAGAGGATAATTCTCAATATTTTTGAAAATAAACACATATCATTATGATTGTATTCCCCGAAGGGTTAGGCAGAATTGTACCAATGTATACCCACAGTTCACCAGTATGTTTAAATCCCATGTAATAAGGAGCGAGCCTATTGCAATTAACCGGGCACAAATCCTAACTCCGAGCTTGTACTGAGAATTCCATAGAAAAACCCAATAACACTTTTTGCTCGGCCTGGGAATCGAATCCAAGACCTCTAGCGTAGCAGTCGCGCTTTCACCATCATACACTTACACTCACCTAAATACTCAAAGTTAACCTCAAACAATCAACAAACACACCTATTATTCTCACTCTCTTCATTTCATACTATGATTGATCTGCTTTACCTATTACAACACTTTACCGTAACAAATCAAACATTGTTTTGTAAGCAACGAGATTAGCCCCATCGTTACATATTGCGAATAACATTGGCAACAAATAATGACTTCGATTCGTCACGCAACGTAATGTGGTCAATACGTTCGTATAGGAAGTTTGTTTAGCAAGACAGTTTGACAGTTAAATTATTATCACACTAATATTTTAAAGGCGAAAGTTTGTGTGTGTGTATGTTTGTCTCTTTCTCACGCCTAAACGGTTGAACGGATCTGGATGAAATTTGGCATAGATTGTAGAGTGGAATAACATATAAGATACTTTTTATCCCGGAAAAAATTACGGTTCCTGTGGGATAATATTATATTGAATTTGACGGGGACGAACTCGCAGGCAGTAGCTAGTTGTGAAATAATACCAGCCTATTATTGGCCCGTTGCAGGGCAACGACCTCTTCTCATAAAGAGAAGGCAGGAGCACTGTACACCACCCACGCTCATTGGATCCCTTACATTGAATGGGATGAAAACTCAACTCCAACGAAAATTTAAGTTTCGTTTGTAATGTCAAAATAACAATTTTATACAAAATAAACATTTTATTTTTATGCCGTCTGACTGTTCCGGCTAATTATAACCGAAACGACTGGATCGATATTCATGGGATGGGAATTTTCACTGGCAGATAGCTGATATTATAAGAATACGTTGTACGTATTAAAATGTAGTTGTACATATTCTTTAGCTTAAAGTTATAAATCTTAATCGCTACGCCATTTGCGTCGTCGAAATGCGAAACAATCTAATTATCCGCTTAAACATTATTATAACACACATTATTGAGATATTTTCCGACATTTTTCTTCAAGGCCATATGAGCACAGACCGACGCAATGTAACTCAAAGTATAGTGCGGTTCGCTCACTTAGGGCCACTTTCACCTGCCGGGGCTGCGGGTTGTTCGAAAGAGATACCGCGTCCCCGGAACGCAAAGGGCACATGAAGGAACATAGACGGGTTTTAGTCAGTAAAAGTCTGACACTCCCTCCCGCCCCGCCCAGGGCGGGAGAAGTTATTTGATGATTTACCGTAAGTATATAAAAAAAAAAGGGCCACTCACCATAATCACTAAAATACATTTAGTGCCTAAACGCATCTATAGCATCACATTATTAGAAGGTGACAGAGACAGAATGATAATTTAAACACATTTAGCGCTAAATATTTAGCGCTAAATGGGTATTAAATGTATTTAAATGTGTATTTAAATAAATAATAAATAAATAAATATCTTGGGACAACTCACACACGGCTATCTGATCCCAAGCTAAGCAGAGCTTGTGTTATGGTAACCAGATAACTGATATACATACTTATATAATTTATAAATACATACATATTATAGATAAATCACACCCAGACACAGAACAAACAATCATGCTCATCACACAAAGTTTGTCCTGGGTGGGAATCGAACCCACGACCTCCGGCTTAGCAGTCAGGGTCGCTAACCACTAGACCAACAGGCCCGTCGATTTAGTGATAATTTCGTGAAAGTAGGCCTAAAAATAAGTCCATTTAGACCGAAAATGTTGTTCAAGCGCTTGATTTGATAACCGTGTTTATATCCAGTATGCCGTTCAAAATCTAGTCGCAATCTCATCTCAACGACAATTAATATCAAAAACTTGTCAATAACGTAAGTAAATTATAAGCATTTTTGGCAGATTGACACTGCGATTAGAATATAACCGGTCATACAAATACGGCAAATGCCCTTGTGAACACTTCACATCATACGACGTGTAAAAAAGTAAATCACATAGCTGTAAACTATACAACCTGCTTATCAAATAAGCAACACAGCAAAAAATTATGTGTGAAAAATTGCTATAAGTAGGTATATGGTTGCACGCAATGTAACACAAGAAAAACATTGTGCTTACTAACGGTAGTACAGGAGCCGCGGGTATTTAAAAGCTTAGTTATAAGTTTTAAAGCCGGTTTTCGTACAAATAACGTTAAAATAAATTTGGAGCCCCGTAGCCAGATATTTCCCAGGTATATGGTCCGGTACTTTAAAATTAGCCCAATGATGGGAAAACGTAGAACTTTACATTTAGTTAAGTGTATTTTTACACCCATTATTTAGCTATGAAGTCGGATGAAAAGCAGTTTGGCGGATAAGCATAACCTAAACGCCAATTCTGCTAATTAAAAACGTATAAAATCTAGTCGCAATTTCAAGTAATGGACATGGCAGATTGAGACTGATATTAGATTGCGATCGTTTCTATAACATAGGTCTTCTATAAGATAGATAAAATAGTGCTCCTTTTTTATATATGGCAAATCATTAAATAATTTCCCGGGAGGGAATGTCAGACTTTTACTGACTAAAACCCATCTATGTTCCTTCATGTGCCCTTTGCGTTCCGGGGGCGCGGTATCTCTTTCGAACAACCCGCAGCCCCGGCAGGCATCGGCCCTTAGTGGCCCCATCCAAGTTTGCTGACATCTCCTTGAGGCGCGCGTGGAACACGAACGCGCCGTCGACACGGTAAAATAGATCTCCTGGCTTGGATTCATTTGACAGGTGAAAACTACATTACATTTTCGTTCATTTGACTAGCAAATAATCTTAACTAAAATATCTAGTTACAAACGCAGAGATCAGTTACTTACACTTTTCGTTTGTTATTTGACTCGGTTGACTGTTGGCACATAAAATAAACGAAGCGAGGAATATAATATCAAGTTATGAAATAATATAATACATTATCTTGAAAATATTTTAGAAGATTTAGCTAGGAGCGTTTAATTAAACTTTTTGGAATGCGTAACATAATATCTTAAATGGCGTTAAGAATGAAAATGCCTAAGTTAGAGTTTTAATGTAGATATATTAGTTATGTATGTAGTTTTTTAGGTCGAGTCAAAAACAATTCACTTTATTTTCTAGTACCTAGATACCGTATAGTTAGCACCAAAAGTTGTTTAATACTGTTACTTTTACTAAACATTTAAATAGGCTAGATATAATACAATACTTTACAGCATTTAGGTAATAGAAAAGAGTTTACTAGATCTGGATCCATTAGGTATTTCCTTCAATAAATGATTTAAAATTTGTATATTAAACGACTTTTGTTGTTGACCATACCTGAGTCTAGCCTATCCATTTCCCTAGTCTGTTGAGGTCGGAATTCAGTCTGATCGGAAACAGCTGAATAACAATATTTTACATGAAGCGATTGCCTATCCGACCCGAGTTCATTGGCGTATCTAGAGTTAGTTTTCAGGGGGGGCCTGGCCCCTAAGATGCCATGGCCGATGCGATGCAATGCGGTCAGGCGGAAGGTGAGCCCTACAGCCTGGGGTGGGCACAAGACCATTCTGGGGTGGGCCCGGCCCACCCGACCCCCCCCTACATACGCCTATGCCCGAGTTACTAGGTAACATAATACCTATTGATAATACTGGTTGTCTTTCGGGCTTCTGACTAACGACTGTCAAAGATCTAAGAACAATAGCTTTACATGCTTTTCGAGACACGAAGGGGTCTTGGTATAAAATAGTTGGTCACCAATCAACAAACCGACCGCATCAAGCGTAGCAAAACCATAATAGATCGATACAGTTTTTAGTCAGCTACTAAGTGTTGTATAATTATGATAGTGTTATATAAGTTAGCCTATGTCCAGCAGTGGACGTCCTGTGGCTGATATGATGATGAAGTGTTGTATTGGAAAAGATCCAGGCCATTAAATGGGAATGTTTAATAGCATCTGTCAATCCCGTGTCCGTCAATCTGTCTGCTGATACATAGAACTTCTATTGCAGAAACTTAGTACCTAATATGTAGGTAATACTAAGTAATCGAGACGTAACTCCCGGAACATGGGCCATACTGGCCGACCAATGTGTACTGGCGTTACACAATCACAAGCAAACCTTTGCATCTATGTACTAAGTACCTAAGTGTTTTCCTCAAGTCAAGAGACGATTAGCGACCAATACCGTTGTGATACCCATTTCCTGAAGAGAACACTATAAAAGCAAAATGAACTGTAAAGTTAAGCAGTCAAAGTTGAAAATAGGTTGTGGAAATATTAATAGAAAAACAAAAGCATTGTCGACTGGTCAGGGGGCCTAAAAAGGCCACTTTGACGAATCGTGTTAGGATAATATTATGTGTCATTTTGCAGATCGTAAAATGGTCACATATTGGCAATTCAGAAAATGACCTGTGTTCAATTCATATCCCGCAATTCATCTGTTTGACAGTTTTGTATGAAGATTCTTAAAATGGTTCACTAATGCTGAATTGCTTTGGTGTCAGTTAGCCGAATCATACGGAGTTACGGCCCGTTTACACATGGGAGTACGTTTTACTGGTACGTTTTTAACGGATACGTCATAAATTTATGCTTTAGGCACCTGCATAGGCACCGTATAACGTTCAATGGATCCGTCATTACTGGATGCGATGTGAACAGAAAACTCGCAGTATACCGCCGCTATTCCACAAGGATGGACGCTGTCGTGTTGTATTGGTACTATCGTCGGAGAAGGAAGATTCGACGTTATTGGCAGCATCTACTTATGGCCCAAAGATCTAGAGAGGGTGCTTACAGTTTACTTATGAGTCAGTTACGAGGTGATGAATGGAAATTTTCAATTACTTTCGTATGTCAATGTCTATTTTTGATGAACTTCTTAAACTATTGGAAAAGGATTTAAAAAAGCAAGATACTCGTTGGAGGAAAAGTATCCGCACACAGTATCTATCCGTTAAAACTCTACGTATCCGTATATTTTTTTTACTGTTCCGTCGTCCAGTATTCCATGACAAAACGGAATGTCATTTTTTACGGAACGATATTTTTTACTGTATACAGAATACTGTGCCATGTGTGAAGTCGCTCATACAACTACATACGCCATCGACGAAAAAAAAAACGTACAATATAAAACGGAACAGTAAATGGAGACATGTGTGAACCGGCCGTTACTAAGCAGTCAATCATGTCAAACTAGAACTGCTATTTCAGGATCATCGTCATCGAATCAAACGGCCATACGGTTCCACGGTCGGCTTACAAGTCGCTGATCGTGAGTTCGGTTCCGAAAGACTGCTTTACTTTTTGTGATATTTCAAATTATTTTTGTCATACTAGAAGATTCACAGCAACAATAAAATAGCAGTTTGGATACTTTCTTCCATAACATTGATTTATGTAGGTACTTATTTTTATAAATCTTTTAATATTTCTGCAGAAAATAATGTCTATTCCTAAATAGTTACTTAAAAAAAAGCTTCGACCAGCGCTGACTTGGCACACCATGGAAAAGGGGTTTATTTCTAATCAAGTCCTTTTTATCCTTATTTCAATAAGTTTGAATTTATATTACTCTTAATTTCTATAAAATCATACCGTGGCAAGCATTGGCAAAACGCGACACACAGCGTCTCGCGAGCCACTTATGTCTCAGGATTATGACTGCTAAAGAAATTGAAATAGGGTTTGAAATAGTGCACCCGTTGGTGCGGCCGTGTCTTGGTGCCACGGGCGGCGTCAGTCAGCGCCGGCAAAGAAGATGAAACACTTTGCTTGATAAACACAAACGAGGTCTTTTTATGCTGCCATAGAAATTTTAGTTAACGAGCAAGCTTATAATATTGAGGTGAACAACATTATAGCCACTGATTTACCCTATATGCTAAAAATCTATCATAGGTACCTTTTTGTATTTTAGGTGTTGAGCACACTTAGCTTATGTGCTTCTGGTTCATATCAAAGGTTCATAGGGGTGAGTGCACACCATAAGATGCATCAAGTAAGTGTATATAATTGTATGAGAGCTGTCTCATTAGCTCTAAACAGTGATCACTTCCGGCGAAAATATATCCACTTATCACAAACTCGGGAAGAACATAACGTCATTAAAAACGGGTAGGTAAGTTAAATTTAATTCTTTGATACATTTAAAATACGCGGTAGCAGCCCAGTAAAAAAATAATAATAATAAAACATTTATTCTCGGGTTTCATAGACCTTAGTCTATACATAATAATAACAATTGTCTTAGTAAATAAAACTTAAAATTATGATCACAAAGTCTTCGTGCGTTCCGGTGGCATTTGTCCGCGAAAGCGGCGAAATACCACATCTTGTGGCCAATAGGTTTCTTCCATCACCTGATGCAGTTAGTATGTCGGTATGCGCACAAACTCCTTAAAAGTAGACGTTGCGATGCTGCACTCTCTGCTAGGTCAGTTCAGCGCTTATTGCACGTACTTCATGATTTGTCTTCCGCGTCAGTAGTGTAGACAGTGAAAACGGGAAATATACACCGGGGTATTCGCCTTCGCAGCACGCAGTTTTTGGTTCGGCGTAGGAGTCTTGCCGTAATGGTTCTTACAAACAATAAATAATAAAGATCGCACTCCCTGTGAACATCGAGGCAAATGCTGTGACTACTTGGTTACATGCCACACACATACATAGATTTACTGTAAATCTAACCATGCCGTTCCTGACCATGAATAGCTTTCAATTTTCAGCTTTTACCAAAAAAATATGTTTTTATTAATATTTATATTGACAAGACATTACATTGACAAGCTGTCGATAATGAATAAAAAAAATAAAAATATGAATGTTGTCAGTCTATCAAGTTAATATTTCGTATTAAAGAGCTTATTTACCATATTTGGTTGATTATTTGCATCCGATACCTTAGTTATGTACTAATCATAGAAATTCTGTTAATAAAAACTGTAAAAAAAATAAAACCGGTAAAAATACGATCTTAACTTTTTGCTTGCGGCAACATTTACACCAAATATGATTCTGCTTTGTGACACTTTGTGTATGATTCTGCTAATTTGGGAAACCATTTTACGAATATTTAGAGGAATTGTATAAGATCCGCTGGGATGACAGAAAGTGATTCACTTTTAGCAGAAATGCTCAAGTGGCCTTTTTAGGCCCCCAGATTAATTGGAATTAGAAGATTAGGAAACAACAAATCGTTTGAAAAGAATAAGTCGAGCGAAAATGTATTGGTAGATGTATTGTTCTAATTTTAGGAATTGTTTTGGAAATGGTTAATGACCTCTCGTCGAGGAGCGTATGAACTCTGTACAAAGCTATTACTTAAATAATAATTAAACCAGCCTATAGTCCCACTGCAGGACAAAAGCCTCTTCTCATACACGGCATTAATTTGGTTACAGTGTATTTATGTCTTAGTAAAAAAAAACATAGTAATAGTAATAATAATACCAATGTATCATTGTCCATCTCCTGCAGACCAGACACGAGCTTTGATGACCTTTATCAAAGTCTTAAAGAGCAGTTCTAAAATCGCAAATTTATTTATGTAAAAAAAGTTCAACTGCCTCGTTGGTCTCGTGGTCGCAAGTGTGACTGCTGTGCAAGGGGTCCCAGGTTCGATTCCCAGGTCGAGCAAAAACTGTTATTGGGTTTTTCTATGAAATTCTCATAGCAGCTCGGAGTTTGGATTTGTGCCCGGTTAATGGCAATAGGCTCGCCCCCTATTACATGGGACGTAAATATACCGGCGAACTGTGGGTGTACATTGGTACACCTCTGCCTAACCCTTCGGGGAATACAGGCGTGATGGTATATATGTCACCGGAAAATAACAAGATCCGTAAGTTTATCAATTTACTAGGAAGTTTATAAACTTTCGTAAGATTCTAAACGGGAGATAAATTGTAATATTTTACGTCCACATTTTCGTAAATTTATCAATTTCCGACGTCATACGGTAAATTTATAAACTAACGAATATCTATTCGTAAGATTTTATATGGTTCGACCAATCACAGAAAGTCTTTTAAATATACGATCTTTGAAATACGTAAAATAACACACTGCTCTCTGATTGGTCAATGTACACGTGACACCCAACCAATCAGATCGCGCGTAGCGTTTGGTTACTGCTTACTTATTATTTTACGAGTGAGTTCAGTAAGTTTATCAATTTACGAAAATGTGGACGTAAAATATTACAATTTATCTCCCGTTTAGAATCTTACGAAAGTTTATAAACTTCCTAGTAAATTGATAAACTTACGGATCTTGTTATTTTCCGGTGACATATATATATATTTTTTTTTAAAGTTGGATCCCTCAATATCTCTGTAACCAGAAATTTGTCAGGTATGATCCACATTATTGGAAACATCAAGTACGTTAACGCTTCGTTAAGTTTATTATTTACACAGACATAGGTAATAGTATTTTTTATAATTAATTTTTAATAAGATACGATAGAAAACTATAAAACCATTAATAAGTATATAATATTGTTGCAGGTACCTACAGTAGTCAGCGAGCAATATCAATAAGAGAAACTTTCTTGAACTCTTCACTTCTTCAGGTAATGTCACTGAGTGCAATGAACTCGACTTAATGAGGCTTGACAACTAATAAATGAACTAGGTACTGCCTGCAACTGCAACTTCGATGGCGTGGTTTTTTCACCCGCATTAGGTTAGGTTTTTAGTTACTGCTCCGCTCCCGTGTGTCGTAGCGTGATGTTGAATAACTTATACTTTACTTAATTAATCTGACTATAATATACAAAAATAATTTTCCAATCCGACTGGTAGTTCCCGAGATAAGTGCCTTTAAACAAACAAACAAATAAACTCTTCAGCTTATTTTAGTATAGATAAGTACGGTTAATGGTAACAGTTCTTGAATTATTGTATTTTGCAAAAATGTGTCGTATAGTAGTTACCTAAATGTGTGTTTTCTTTGCTCTGTGTCTCGGGCATATATTTTATTTCAGTCACAATATACAAACTAGTATTTTAATTACGAAAGAAACTCTATTTGTTGGCTCAAAGATAACATACAACACATACAATCACGCCTGTATTCCCCGCAGAGTAAGCAGAGGTGTACCAATGTACACCCACAGTCCGCCGGTATGTTCCCACGTAACAAGGATGAGTAACTTAAAATGAAGATAAGTCTGATATCTGACGAATATACTTGCCAAGCTGCCTTGAGCAAGCGTGGTAATTAATGCTCGTGCCTTCTCTATGAGATAATACTTTGACTTTTAAAATACTACTCGTCCCACAATAAATTTGTTATTTATTTCCACCACCACCATGTATTTTTATCTCTCTCTACTTTGTATATTTTGTTTGTATGTATGTATTTATTTTTTTATTTTTTATCTTTGAAATTTACTGTTCCTTCTATGTTCTTGCACCTACTATGTTTTGTATCTGCATCATCCTAAGGTAGACTGGTAGAAAATGCCTAAGGCATTAAGTCCGCCTTTGTACGGAGTATTTTAAATTTGTGCTTAAAGTTTAAAAAAAAAAACTAGTACAAACTGAGAGAGGGGAAGAGAGGGGGGAGAAGTACAACAATAGCCATCTTTGCCCACTTCCGTATTGCATATGAGGCCAAAAGACAACATTGCCACATTGAATGGCATGTCAATTTTTCAAAGTAAATGCCAGCCTTTGGGTCACGCAAAGTGTAGACCAATCGCCTTGCAATTACATAGGTGATGTAAATAATCGTGACTATGTATTTATCTAATTTCTACTCTATGTTTATCTACACTGGTATGGTTTTAATTTGACATTTTATGCCGCGTGTAAAACCTGTCTATATCGCAATTACACTGTAAGTAAAAGGGTAAAAAGTTGCAAAACTGTATGGCTGGAAGTAAAGTTGGTACTTGCCTGGTTTCGAGCTTATAGCGTCATAAAACCACAACAATAAATTGTATTACTTATGAAGTATTTCATAATCTAAACATTAATGCTATTCCTCTATACAAATAACACGGGACAATAACAGACACGGGGATGTCACACCACCAACTTCCAAACTCCGACTTGCTACCGAGAAATTCCTGATGGAAATACCCAACAACACCATTTGCCTGACCTGGGAATCGAACCCAGGACCCCACGTTCAACAGTTGCGCTTCCGACCACGAGACCAACGGGGCAGTATACAGGATAATTATAGGAAATTATAACAAGTTTAAGTCTAATCTTTTTTAAGGAAACGGCTATTTTAAAACAATAAAAAAATAAACACTTGATAAATGTTCATAGCGTGTTATAACCAACAACTTAAACACAATTATGTAAACACAACAACACAAAAACCAACAATGAGCACCATCAAAGTTTTTATCAAACAACTTTGACAGCACACGCGACGCTCTGAAACCGAAAGTAATTGCTAATGAATTCTCAGCCTTATTGACTTGTAAATAAGGCTACTGCTTCCAAGAACATGATATAACATTAAGTAATTAACGGATTAATTGCTGATTGGTAATCCCTGATTGGATCTGAAGATTATTCTTGTTTTAATTATGTCATAATTGTTCGTGGATGCTGTTTTCTCTGTATTTAACGTGTTCCTGGAACCTATTTGTAATAGACATAATTATAAGACTTAGTAGTTCATATTGTGCCATCACGCCTACATACCCCGAAGGGTTAGGCAGAGGTGTGACCAATGTACACCCTCAGTTTGCCGGTATGTTTTTAGGTCCCATGTAATAGGGGGTGAGCTTATTGCCATTGGCCGGGCACAAATCCAAACTCCAAGCTGCTATTGAGAATTTTATAGAAAAACCCGATAACACTTTTTGCTCGGCCTGGGAATCGAATCCAAGGCCTCTAGCGTAGCAGTCGCGCTTTCACCACCATACACTTACACTCACCTTAATACTCAAAGTTAACCTCAAACAATCAGAGAACACACCAATTCCTCTCACTCTCTTCATTTCATACTATGATTGATCTGCTTTACCTATTACTTTGGTCGACATGGGAATCGAAGTCAAGAGCTCTAGCGCAGCAGTCCCATGCTCTGATCTCTTACATAATTGTTTTAGATTCGCATCAGTGAAGAAACTTTAAGAAAAGACACGTACGGTGAGACGTGCAAGGCTGAAAAGTCATGAATTCGTAATGGATTGTCTACTTTGATGTTTGGCGAATGAATTCGTGAAGGTGGTATATCCGACAAGAGATTACCTAATGGTTGACTTATTAAGTCAGGAGGAAAGATTCCTCTAGTGAATTTAGGTGAAATGAGCGTGAGATATTACAGAGGGATTTTTTCGGATTGGCATCTCGCAGCTCAACCTAAGAAGTTGTGGGTTGCCTAATCAGACTTTCCTGTATAGCCTTAAAAATTAAGGCCTCCAGGCAGGTCTTTCTGCGGGTTGTTCGAAAGAGATACCGCGCCCCCGGAACGCAAAGGGCACATGAAGGAACATAGACGGGTTTTAGTCAGTAAAAGTCTGACACTCCCTCCCGCCCCGCCCAGGGCGGGGGAAGTTATTTGATGATTTCAAGTCTATAAAAAAAAAAAAAAGGCAGGTCTTTAAAACTAAGCGACTACACGCTTAGGGCACCCTCTGTAGGGGACAGGCTGGATCGGATCCAGAATAAGACTGCTAAGAGTCGTGAGTTTTTATACATACTCAATTTGTACTCAAAACTGAAATAACGCCATCTAGTGGCAACAATCGGAAACACAGTTATTCTATACTTATTGACTTAAGTGGACGTTTAAGTTACCACAATCAGATAGCTTGAAAAACATACTAGGCATGCACTGTGACTGTCTTTCAAACTCCCACAAAGTAATTTAATCCCGTTACCCGTTTACACAGGTAGCCTTTTCTAGTAAATTACTAGTACGCCTAAACACGTTTTACTTGCCTATAAACTGCTGTGGACATCCAATGTTTAAACCCTCACGTATTTAGGTTATGAACGTGATGTGGCGGCCGTGGAAAAGTACACAGTTTTGCGTTTTGATATTATTTCTTTGAGATTGCGAAATTAAGTGTTGTGAGTTGCTTTATAAGGGCAATCTTGTTGGAAAAGTTTGAAGACCTAATAGTATGTGGTGTTGGTATTTTTCACGCGGTTTTGGGTTCGCAACCGGGCACTGTCAAGTGCCACTATCATCATCATAATATCGGCCGAAGGACGTCCACTACTGGACATGGGCACCTCCAAAAATTCCCAAAGTACCACTATGATTTTTTTCTATTTCATAATTATGTACTTTCTAAGTTTATCTTGGACATCACTGACATTGGTAAAGAAAAACTTTGTGACGAACCCTGGATTTATAGTTCATATAAGTCTGCAATCGTCAATCCGACTTGAGTAACATTAAGGCCCGGATCGAGCCTTCTCTGTATGAGAAGAGGCTTTTGCCCCACAGTGGGACAACGATACCCTGGTTTTATTATGATGTTTTTATATAATCTATGTCAAAATGACACTGTAACCAAATTTAAGTAACCAGGTCGGGTTGCCAATTTATAACATAAAAAAAGTTGCAAGATATTCATGTTGAGCAAAACATGGTAACAATAACTTAACGATTATAACGTCTTGTAACATTATTTATTGTTACGTTTAGCAAAAATATGATTGTTACACTTCTGGCGAAAAAAATATACGCCTCGAATTGGTACGTGAGATTTTTAAAGAAAATAGACTTAACATACACAGTTTTAGTTTACGACATTACATTGTATCATGATGTACATTAAGCTAAGTAATTTACATTAATGTAAAGTGCAGGGACGGATCAGTATGAAAGACTTTTGAAATGCAGCCCAGGGCCCCGAGAAAACAAAGAGAACAAAATAAAAAAACATTTAAGTGTATTTTATCACTTTTTTTTCCTGTTTCAGACTTTTAATTTTCAAACATAAAATTTACTTAAATAATAATTTAAGTAAGTCAATATTATCACTATCTTCTCACTACACTCTCGGCTCCATTACGCCTTTGCCTTCGGTTCGGGCTGCAGTTCAAGCTCGACTGTAATAACAAACTTAGCTCACGAGTATCATAACAGACTATTATTGTCTTAATTTGTTTCCTATATCTACCACATACACCATCATAGCAAACAGTTTTATTTGATAAAATGTCAATTAGTTTGACTAAATGGGCCCCCAATTACAGTTAGCCTTAGGCCCCACTAGCACACAGTCCGTCCCTGGTAATGTGCCCTGCATGCATCAGAGAGTACATTTACGATTATCGATTAAGTTAATTAAGTTCGGGTAATTGACTTCGGGTGTAGTCGTGTTAGAGGCATGCATGGCAGGTTTACTTAGTAGATAGCATGTGTAAGTGAAGTCACTAATTAATTAAAGGGCACCATTAATTTCGGCTAAGTGGTTCGAACGACGACTAATAAAAAAAGGTGTTCAAATAAAAAAATCTTGCTTTGATATCCAAAAGAGCACTTAACGCAGAGTTTTGTAAGTCTATTATTTGAAAGCAGAAGAAAAAATTAGACACATAGGTCGAGGAAGTGCATGCAAAAAACGCACTTATTAAACGGTATTAGTATCTATATTTGCAACTACAAAAAGTATTTATAGCACGCATGACGGTGTCCAATATAAACGTCGGATATAAAAGTAAGTTTGATTGTGATGTTTTATATATAGAACTAGCTTCGGCCCGCGACTGAGAATTCATCCGCGTTAAGTTAGATCTTTTGTAAAATTATTACTGCTCCGCTCCCGTTGGTCGTATCGTTATGTTACATGGCTTTTCCTGATAATTTAGCTATCTATTAGCGAAATAATGGCTGAAATCGGTTAAGTACTTTCGGAGCTAATTCGGTACAAACAAACACACAAAAATATCTTTCCTCTTTATAATATTAGTAAAGAATAACCAAGTTAGTTGTCTGCCTATTCTATTAGGAAGTGTGTGGAGATATTTACTTCTTATAACATAATTAACACCTAAATATTGGCTCTACTCTAATTCCTCGCAAATTCGTTATCACCTACTGTTGAGCAAACTAACAATTGCTAAGTTAAATAAAGTTTTATTAGCATTGGGCATAAAAGATTCAGCAATATTGTTTGAATTACTTAATACATTGAGATCAACACAATAACCACCTGCTCTTTATAGGACACTACCTTATGCCCGCGACGTCGTCCGCGTCAAAGTTGAGATATTTTTTATTCCAAGGGAACCGCAAATTTTTCCGGGATAAAAAATAGCCTATGTGTTCTTCCACACTAAAAACTATCCATGTGCCAAATTTCATCAAAATCCGTTCAGCCGTTTAAGCGTGAAAAAGGAACAAACATTCGTCCTTCCTCACAAACTTTCGCATTTATAATATTATCAAGGTTAAAAACTCCACTGATGCCGCGATATACGTGGCTACCTCAGTAGGTAGCCACGTATATCGCGGCATCAGTGGAGTTTTTGCGAAGTTTTTTTAGAATTCTTGGGCCCAGTGGCCCAAGAATTCTAAGAAAAACGAGGAATTTATAGCCTATCGAAAAGAAGAAGAACTCATTACATTTCGATTTTCTTATTCACAGAGATATTTTCAGGGTTTGGAACCTACCTACTTATGACTACTGACCTAATGACAGATGCGGTCAATGGTAAAAATTTTCATCACAACATAATTTCTATTTCATTTCTACTGTCTTCGAAATACTGTATTTAAATAAAAATCTTTCTGCATGCCATTTTCCCAGTAATACACCAATAAATCACAAGAACTCAAACATTCAGTTAAACTTCATCGATCTGAATAAACAACAAGCACACTCAATCATGTCTCTTTAAATCCATTCGATTTATAATCGAGTTAATGATTATTGCGATTAACTCATTAATCGTAATTCACTTGGCATTGGAACGCTAACAAGCTATCACTTATTCCTAGTATCGGAATATGTATGAAGTTCGATGCTTAAATTTCTCATACGTGGTAAGAACTTCAATGAATTGGAGAAGTCTATGATTCATAGGACAAAGGTTCAAAAAAAGCTGTAATTAGTGTCACTTTATTATGTGTTTACGTGGTGAAGGAGTTGCATTTGGATTAAATCTGATTTGAGTTTGATATCAGTACAAGTTTCGGTTCGCGATTTCGTCCGCGTGATTTTCATTACCTGCCTTAAGTTGCCTTTGTTGTTAGTGCTCCGCTTTCGTGAGCCATAGCGTGGTGATGTGTCGTTTTATGAATCTGGCTATCATGTGCAAAAAGTATTTTTTTCCGATTCGTATAGATTATAACGTTTAAACAAACAAAAATACTCATCATTCTCTTAAGTACTCACCCCACTTGTAGACATTGACTCAGTATAAATACAGTATTACGTTAGATATATGAAAAAAAAAATTAACAAGACAAGCTTCATAAAATGAAAATATCAAGGTACGGCAAAAACACTCGACAGAAAAAAGCCAAAAGAAGACCGTTCACCGATCTGCAAAAACAAACACCAATTAATTTGTCCCGGTGTGTAACTCGCATATTACTCGTACACTACAGGCCATTGTAAAGGCACAGTCCGCGGTGAGTACGATGCATCCCCAGTGCTCCTGACACATCAATTATCTGCGCACATTTCGGTTTGCTTCCATTGTATTTATATAACCGCAATACCTTTGTTTGCACATGATGTGTAATGAAGATGGGGCGACATTTTCTGTGGGAATAGTTTTTTTTTTTTTGTGGTTTAGTTTTGTTTAGGTATCAAATACGACGACACGGTTGGCGCAGTAGCCGAGCAATCGACTACCGCGCTGAGTGTCGCGGGTTCGATTCCCACACGGAACAAATATTTGTATGACCTTACAGATAGTTGTTCTGGGTCTGGCTGTTTGTGTATGTGAGTTTATATGTTTGTAAACGCACACACGATACAGGAGAAATTCCATTTTTTTTAAGAAATAAAAAGTGCGTGAAGCAATTCAAATTTTATTTTTACGTATTTGCTATATTTTTTAAAACACGTTTTTTTTTAAGTCACTGCCATCTGCAAACATCCTGACGGCCCACCTGATGTTAAGTAGTCGCTTCGCGGACCTATAGACATCTGCAATACCAGAGGCCTTGCAAATACGTTGCCATCCCAGAGACAAATTTGAATGTCTTTGAGCAAGCGACCTATTCTCGTGTATTTTTGGTATGAGAAGAGGCGTTTGCCCTGCAGTGGGACAGTAATAGGCCGAGGGACATAATATTAATAATTTTGTGACCTAAGTAAATATAAAGACGAAATTATCAATAAAAAATAAAAGAAACACAAATTTTTCTACAAAAAGCCCGACAATTAATTACATAGCCATACCATTTTAGAGACAGTGCCTAAGTTGTACTTTTTGTTCGTTTAGTACTTTTTTCCACCTAATCATTGCTTTTATTTTTTGGTCTAACTGAGTAATGTTTTATTCTGAAAAGATGAGACAGCACAATTTGAACACTAATTGTCTGTTTATTTAAGCACTACGGGGAAACCCCCTTTTATTACGTAGGTTGGTTTTACAGCGAAAAAAAATCTGTTGATATAACTTTTTTTAAATAACTTTTATAAGCCCACCCACAGTAAAAACAAATATACCGGCGAACTGTGGGTGTACATTGGTACACCTCTGCCAAACCCTTTGGGGAAAACAGGCGTGATGGTGATGGTAACTTTTATAAGGACTCTTGAAACTAGTGATTCAGGGCTTCTAAATCTCCGATTTAGGTAGAAAGCGTGATTGTGCTTTTGTTTCAGGAAGTTCTCAGTAACAGCCTGGATTTTCGTCTGGTTTTGGAATAATGGATTTGGCTTGCTTAGTACATGGGATTTATGACTTAACCAGCGGTCTGTAGGTAGAGGAAACGTCACAAAATCTGGTGGGATGTTATATATTTACCTATTTATATAAAAGCGAAAGGTCACTCATTCATTCACACTTGACTAAACATGAAATCTCCAGAACTAATTGATCTATGAAGCTGAAATTTTACAGGTAGATAGTTTATAGGTAGAAAAAGTTAGCTAAGCCGTTGATCCTGGCTGTTATTAGTAGATCTTTGACAGTCGTTACTGATGGTTAGAATCCAGAAAGTCTGACTTCCAGTCTTACCAAGAGGTGTCGTGCTGCCCCATAACTGGTTGTAGTGGTCAGATAGACAGTCGCTCCATGTAAAACACTGGTATTCAGCTGCTGGTTCGAATGGAAGCCGACCCAACATAATTGGGAAAAGGCTAAGCAGATGATGATGAGAAACCTCTCATCATCATCTGCGTGAAAGTCAAAGACGCAGTCAGTTAGTTCTTACAACTAGAAACTAACAACTGTTAGAACTAACTGACTGCGTCTTTGACTTTCACGCAGACGCAGTCGCAAGCAAAACTTCATACGACAGTTTTAATACATTCGATTTTTGAAAAATGTCGAAAGCAATACTTTTAAGGCAATGTTATTTACGAGTACTCATTTAAAAAAGCAATCAAGCAGTATTTTAACAAACCACCATTGCGTTTCAGTCGTCCATTTTTTATTATTCTAGAGAAAGTAGAACGAGTGATTTCGAAAATCGATGAAAACGATGTTGATTCGGCTCATTCATTTCTTTCATTCGATTTTTGTAACAGCATGGCATGGTCATAAAAAACATTGTTAACGTACTGGTAAAAATTATCAATTTTGAAACTGATATTTTTATGCTGTGACGGAGATTTCCGCGTGTCTTTAATGCGAATTGCAATTTGCAACCATACCTTTGATTCGTCAACGTAAATTTGTTTAATCACGAAATTGTAAAACAATATAGCATCGTGAGATCTCCGTTAACAACAGGTCAATGAACTCAAAGGCCTTAACTAAATAAAATGTTTGTCTACTAATATTAAACACAGTACGATCACCTCTGGTTCTGATCACCGAGGCTTGATTTTCGTTGTGGAAGATTTGTATCTGATTGATATTCCTTACCTAATCCAAAAAATAGAGGTAAAATTATTTGTTAAATTTTAAGAAGTAGAATCTGAAATTACTGGTCTGGTAACTAAAAAAGCCTCTTCATCTTCATAATCCTTCATTTAAAAAAAAAATCACCTGCATTTAAAAAAAAAAATAGGAATATCTCCTGTTTGCGCACACACTGGTGGACTACAATATCTTCTACGTACATGGCTAGTCTCCATTAATCCAGCGTGACCGGCCTGGAGGATAAAATTATACAAAGAGTTAAAGTTTGAAAGTGAGTGAGGTTGTTGGGGGTAATCTTTGGATCTACTAAACCGATTCTAAAACATCTTCTACCCATAGGAAGCCACGTTATTTGTGAGCGTCATAGGCTATATAACATCACGCTACGATAAACGGGAGCAGAGCAGTAACCACGCAAACACGTAACGTAAGGCGCGGACAGTTCGCTAGTTATTATTAAATTAGAATTCACCACGTAATAATGCCCAGTGATTTAAAGAAACCACCAATCTCGGTAAGAGTTGGTAGTCCAGTTCACTAGAAACGTGTATTCCGAGCTTAAATCAGTCAAGATTAAGCGCTTATGTTGAAACTACCGCCATTTGTCACTCGCTATACAACCGACTCTGTTAATTTGTCTGACAGTAGGTGGATAACTAAATTCTAGATTACTTTAGGCCTATTTGAGAAATGTAGGCCAAAATGTAGCATTTATTTTTTGTTTAGAGTTTATTGATTTGACATCATCATCGTCATCATATCAGCCGCAGGACGTCCACTGCTGGACATAAGCCTTCCTCATAGATTTGCAAAAGAACCGGTTGGAAGCGGCCTGCATCCAGCGCCTTCCTGCGGTCTTAATCAGGTCGTCTGTCCACCTTGTGGGTGCACGTCCTACGCTGCGCTTGCCGGTGCGTGGTCTACATTCAAAAACTTTTAAAATTGGTTTTACATAATACGGGTATTATAATATGTTCGGATTGGTTTCAATTTAATTATTATCAGCTTTATAACTTTTATGGTTCTGTCAGGATTTTAATATTATTTAACCACTAAAGAATTGAGTCGATTTTTGTTTTCTTTCTGTATCTATCTTATCAATGCAATGGAACAGGTAGCTTTATAATCAGTATTACAATATTTAATTTTATAACACAAACGTGAGTTATCCTTTATCTGATATAATAAACAGTAGCTATTATCCTCGTATTGTAAATACACACATAAAAAACGAAAGATCTTTTTCTTTCTCTAGCCTACATTGTTTTGAATTTACACCTCGTACCAGCCCAAACATAAACACATAAATACTGAATCAAAAAAGTGTAATCAAGAAGAAGGACCAACTTGGTCCCTTTTTTTTTAATAGACTCAAACTTCACACTTCTTTCGCTCTGAGCGAGCGAAGGGAGTATCGACTTACTGACTAAAACCTATCCATGTTCCTCCTAATGCCCTTTGCGCTCCAGAGCCGCAGTGACTCTTTCGAACCAATTCCGCAACACTGGCAGGTAGTAGCCTTATCGGGCCCCGTCTGCTAAACTTGACTCCTACCAATTTTACACATACATACATAAACTCACACCATTTTCCCATGGGGGTAGGCAGAAACCACAGAACGCCACCTGCTACGATCCATACATACTCCTTTCGCCTCATCCACGTTCATTCACTTGGTCATACAAGCACGCCGACTACGAGTGCCAACCAACCTACCAATTTTATTTTTAACTTAAATTCTGGCTACATATTTAAAAGCACCTCATTACATAACAATGTAATCTACAAGTTATTAAACACGCTTACACATTTTCAATTAAATTAAGTAATCTTTTTGTAATGTTCAAGAAGCGTGTCGAGTCTCGCATACCGATTGCTCTATGTCTCATTGCAGTAGATAAGGCTGCGCGCATACGTGTCGACATTTCGTCGTTCGTTGCACCGACAGCACCTGTCGCTGGATTTGTGTTATCTTGCATCGGTGTATTTTGACAGAGGATTTGGTAGTGATAAGGGAATGATTGTGTTGACAACTTGATATACACAAAAAAATTGCTTTCATATGTTTGTGTCCGCTAAATTCGGAAAGTAGTGTATGGATTGACTAGAAATTTTTACACAACATTGCGTTTTAATAAAAATAAATAAAAAATATACCATCACACCTGTATTCCCCGAAGGGTTAGGCAGAGGTGTACCAATGTACACCCACAGTTCGCCGTACTTCGTTCGTATTTTATATACTTTTTTTATCAGACTGATCCAAAGTGCAGCGAACCCGGGTTAAGCAATATAATATTATTTAGTCTTTCTATTAACATAGTAATTAATGGGTATTACATAAATTTATTTTGGGGAACACTTCGAAATGCCAAAATAATATGATCACCATTATTTAGGTTTCTTGATCATTTTACTAGAGCACTAATTAATTGCTATTGTAATTAATATTGAAAAGCGTCTCTAGGTTTTCAAGAGCGGCTGAGTAGTACCAAATAAAGATTATTTAGATTAATATTAGATGAATAATTAATGGGTAAGACAAAATATGAATTTATAGTTATTTTGGTAAATACTTTGTCTTTAGTTGGTCTTGAATATATTTTATATCTCTTTTTCAGTTATTAAAATAATTGCAATCCTTTATGCGTTTCTTTAATTCATGAAAAATAATTGTTAGTTGCATATAAATTATGACAGTTCAACAATAATTTTATTGTTTCTTTTTCAAATTTATAAAACAATGCATTACAAAACGTTTCAGTTTTTTTATTAGTCATTTCATTCTCTTCCTTCACACACACGATTACAAATAGCTCTTAAATTAATCTCACGATCTATCACTATCGCAAAAGTAATCTCACATGAATAAAGAAATCATACAAAAAAACAAGGCGCCTTGCTTTTGTAAGTATGTGTAACCATCATTTTAATTATTCAATTCATCTCAAATTTGTTTCATTTAGCAAGAGACATGACCACTCTCAGGGAGTTTTTTTTTTCCATGTTTTAAACATTACGTAACAGCTATAAAATGATTTTGTTATATTAAAAATTATTGCAGTTTACTGAGGGCAACGAGTATTTAAAGAATAAGTGGTAGATACCTAACTTTTTCTTACACAATAACTGCTTTCTTATTGTACAGCGCACAAATCCACTTGACACTTGATTTCTGGAATGAAAAATTCTGAAAAAATATTTACACAATAGACAAATAGAGATTTCTTTCTGTATTAGTAAATCATTTATATTATGTATAACCGATTTTTCGTGCGAGAAATTAATTTGACAAATTGTCAAGCGCACGTGACTATGTGATTTGTTGCCTGAATCAACGACAATCAATCACAATTTGTCACTTTAAACCAAATCATTTATTTGCATTATACATGTTTATAAGGTTTTACATGAGTATAAGAGGTACACTGTTGAGATATGCTTTATTTTTAATTTTACGTTTATACCTAAGTATTCATTTGAAAAAAAAACGTAATAAATCACTTATAAAAAGATCAAAACCAACCGAAGAATCTCTTCATTTCTCAGTAGGTAGTATCAGCAAGAGCATTGTAAGAATATCTCACATCTTCATGAAAATATTAGTCAGTCAAGGTGCGCCAGACACTCTTCACTTATCGTCGTTAAAGATACGTTATACGACGTAAAGGCTATTTTACATTTTACATTCCATAAACTAATCTTGCTTGTTTAAGTTCTTGAGGAAATCGTTATATTGAAGAGTCGTGTTATCTCATTGTTTAAGTGTCGCCCCGTCTGCACGCAGCCTACAGATATAAAACAATTGATAGTGATTATTTTAGAACACCAGTCAGTGTTCTTTCTACTAGCGTGAAAAGGTGTTCAGTGTAGTATATTATTTATACAAGACAAAAATTATATATTCTCCGTGTGTGTTGATTTTTGGTCGTATATTCTCCATTATTCTCCAAACGCATATTGGCGAAAAAATTATATAATTCCAGTGAAAGTATTAGCATATTATACGTGTTGAGTAAACAGTGTGTGTTACGTAAAAAGAGAGTAAAGTTTATTTTATTTTTTCATTATTTTGTGCATATCAAAGCCGTGCCTAATTATGTAAATCGGTATTTTATAAATGTTTATGTAGCGAAACGGCTCACTGCAAAACAAATGTGTTTATTGTGCTCGTAGGAAACAATGAGACGGTACATTAATTGTTTAAACAATTTCTTATTTCGTCTGAAGATTTTGTTTTTTAATCTATACGGTAGACAAAACAATCATTCTTTTATTTTTGTAACATTTTAAGGCTATGTAAACACACATAGGCGGAGGGATGTTGTATAGTGTTACTTGCCAGATATCCAGATGAAGAATATATATCATTCTCTAATATTCTCCAATATTCTCCAGGCTAGTCCGGTTTACTTAAAATGGTCATGCACTCATAAACAGCCTCACGGCGCGATCCCTCCCCATAATGAAGAATATCTGATTTTACGCGAACTGACTACGGTAGGCAATTGCAATTAGCTTCTTATTTTATTTACAAATGGAAAAGTTAGCTCACTTTTTATTTTAGTGCCTACACAGATTTTAATGGACTGTGATTATAAATACGCTGCTACGCTAGACGTCCTGGGTTCGATTGCCAGGTAGAGCAAAAAGTGTTATTGTTTTTTTCTACGAAATTCTCCGTAGCAGCTCGGAGTTTGGATTTGTGCCCGGTTAATGGCAATAGGCTCGCCCCCTATTACATAGGACCTAAAATATACCGGCGAACTGTGGGTTTACATTGGTATACCTCTGCCCTAACCCTTCAGGAAATACAGGCGTGATGGTATATATGATTATAAATAGGAAGTATAAAATTATAACAAACTTTTACCCGCGATTTCATTCGCGTTGTGGTTATTAACACGACCTGCCCGCGACTTCGTCCGCGTTGCTTATTTCACCCGCCTTATGTTACTTTTTTGGTTACTGCTTCGCTCCCGTAGGTCGTAGCGTGATGTTATACTATGATACTCACAAATAGCGTAGCTTTTTTATCCAGAGATTTCCCGATACACAAACTTTACCTTTTTATAATATCTGTAGGTATAGATGTAAATAATACACGTGAGTTGTTTTTTATTGTATAAAATTAAAGAAATAAAACACTAATGCACACGAGGGCAAGCTTCACTGTACGCTGGTAGATTGTGTCTATTCTGAATTTCTGACACATTAACTATACATATAAAGGATGAAATAAATTTCTACTTTTCACTTTCACTAACAACTGACAATCAAAAACGACATATTTTTATTTAAATAAATACAATTAGTAGTAAATGTATCGAAAATAATACATTTATTACAAGAAAAATACAAAACAAAATATAAAATTATCAAACAAAAGCTAATGACATACATTTTTCTGATTATAGTATTTGTAGTTATGTAAAATGCACTAATTAAATAAATTACTATCAAGGTTAAATAACAATAACAATTATTGCTAAACTGATAAAGTCATATGATTAGAATTTAGATTCCGTTTATTTATAAAGCTTATTATCCTACATAGGACAATTTAGATCAAATTGACAATTCAAAAGTGCCTGTAAATGGTGTAATTTTTTTTGTTAAAGATTGGAAATCATCAAATGACTTCCCCCGCCCTAGTGTCAGACTTTTACTGACTACAGCCCATCCATGTTCCTTCTTGTGCCCTTTGCGTTCCGGGGGAGCGGTAGCTCTTTCGAACAACCCGTAGCTGACTTTGACTATGCAACCATCTTTTGATTGATTTATTTACTTTATTTTTTCGTTATTTTTTTTCAAAATTAGTAATTCTAAGAAATCAGTTTATGATTTGATTGTCATGTGAATTTAAACACATACATATACAATTGGAAAGCATGTGATTTCCGATATAACATAAAAAAAATGCAATCATTCATCTTTCGACACTATCTTATTTTATCGTTTCCGAATCAACAGAAACACCATGGTTCTTACTCCATTGGTATAAGGTTCAAAATCATTCCCGTTAAACTTTATCTCGAATGTTTGGTACACGGCCTTCGAGTTGAACGTACAAGGTAACAGATGCTGGAATATTTTGTTAAATACTCTAAAATAAGGTTTTTAGGTAAGTTTATCTACCTTCAGAAATTAATACAAATATGTAGTATGTGTATATCGGCTCTTTTATCTATACAAATAATTTAAATTGAAGTCTCTCTTTGTAATTTCAAATTCACACAAACAGCTTTTCACTAAATGCACATAAAAGTAATAGTAGTAGTAGTATACGACACTTACAAAAAAAAAAAAAAATTTTTAGTCTGTCTGTCTGTTTGTTCCGACTAATCTCTGAAACGGCTAGACCGATTTTCACGGGACTTTCACTCGCAGATAGCTAATTCTATGAAGAGTAACATAGGCTAGACTTACGTACGCTTAGATCTTTTAAACTACCCAACGAATTTTAATGCAGTTCCATCAATAGATAGAGTGATTCAAATACCACCACGCCTGTATTCCCCGAAGGGTTAGGCAGAGGTGTACCAATGTACACCCACAGTTCGCCGGTATATTAGGTCCCATGTAATAGGGGGCGAGCCTACTGCCATTAACCGGGCACAAATCCAAACTCCGAGCTGCTACTGAGAATTTCATAGAAAAACCCAATAACACTTTTTTTGCTCGACCAGGGAATCGAACCAGAATCGCACTACAGTAACCAAAAACGCGGGTGACACCGCAGGGTATATAGTTAATTATAATTCACCGTTTCTATATTCAGTTGAAACAATAGACACAAAGATAAGAACCGGTAGATAATATTGCGTTACACCCACAATCCACAATGTTTTAGAGTTTCTCAGTATTCTGTAGCACTATACCTTGTGTGAAGTGGATTTCTGGATCAAGGGCGGTATCATATTCGGCTTTATAGGGTTCCGTATGCAAAAGGTGTCTAAAATCCCTATTAATGTCTATGACAGACGTGTCTACGATCGGCTGTCTGTATATCATTGAGCTGTACCTTTTTAAGGTGAATGCTCCGACCAGCCCGCAAGATTTCAATGAAATCTTGACATTTTACATGAAGCTTGACTTATGAAGTCATTTTACTGATTTTAATGGTTATAATTTTGAAAATACATACTTCTTACACCCGCGAATCATACTTTAATCAACATTAAACCTAATACTGACTTGCAAATTGCAAAAACGTAAGAAAATTTAAATTTCGCGGGCTAGTCGGAGCATTCACCTTAATCGATTACAATTGACCTCCTAAGGTAGAAATGCGATTTTTGTTGAGTGTGTTTCGCCATAACAACAAATAATATGTCTAAAACTTATTACTTTATTTTCCATAACATAACATTGCACCACGCTTGTATTTCCCGAAGGATCAGGCAGAGGTTTACCAATGTACACCCACATTTCGCCGGTATGTTTTAGGTCCCCTGTAATTTGGGGCGAGCCTATTGCCATTAACCAGGCGCAAATACTAACTCCGAACTGCTACTGAGAATTTCGTACTTGTTCGTACGTACGTTTTCGATCGTCTTTTTTCATGTAGTGTCAAACGTTGCCCAGTGGTACGAGTCCCTTTATGCGCGAGTCCGACTCAGACTTGACCAGTTCTTTTTTTCTTTAATGGGAAGGTGGGATGTGAAATGAAGATTTGAATGTGAACTTCTTAGTGAAAGCCTTTGTTTTTCGTGGTTAAGTAGGCGGTAATAACGGTTTATGACTTCCGAGTGTAAAGTTCGTAATTTCTCTTAAAAGAATTTGAAAATGGAATAAGAAAAAAAAATGAGTTCTAAACTCATTTGTTGAACTGTCAAAATAAACTTTTTTTAATTGTTAGGGTAAACCGATTCCAGGTTACAGGGAAAAAAATTATAGACGAAAAGGGGAGACAAAATTGGGTTTTTTTTTGGTTAATTGCATTTTTGCAATTTGCATCAAAAGCAACACAAGTCGAATAAAATGCTTCAAATAAAAGCAAAATACGTAATAAAAATTTGTATCTGTTTTTAGTAAGTAATGTGGGTATAGATATAGGTATCATTAGACTTATTTTTAGTCCTACAAACAAAGTCCAAGTATTTAAAATGAGTTCATTTAACATCCTCTACATTTGAATAAATAAATAAATGATAAGAATACAGGTAGAGGTATTTAATGATAAGAATAAAACTGGTTCCGTTATTTAAAGATAAAGACAATTAATCGTGTCAATATTTTCATTTTAGTCACAATGAAAGTGAAACATCCTTATTAAACAAAAATGTTCATTATCTTAAACAATAATGTAAACTTTCATTTGTTTCTGCCATTGTAAAGCGTCTGAAGGAGGTACCTACTGCCAGGATTGCAGAATTTGTTCGAAAGAGTTACCGTGGCACTGGAATGCAAAAGGCATTAGGAACACGGGTAGTTTTAGTCAGTTAGAGTCTGACACTCCCTTTCGCTACATCCAGAGCGGAAGAAGTCATTTGATGATTTTCCAAACTTAAAAAAAAAGAAAGGAGGTACCTACTTCGGTTAAAATAATTACACTTTTCCGAAAACGTGGTAGTTGGCAAGTTTTGTAATTTATTTCTTTATTTTTGGTTTGAATAAAGAATAGGGACAGGAAAATAAAACTTATACAACCTGTTTCTTTTATATTCCATAACTCTACATATATAACCTAAAAGTCACATTAGTAGGTGCTTGACCGGTTTTGAACCCGCAACCTCATGCATGAGAATCGGGCGCCTTAACCACTGGGCCATCATAACATGTGGTTATTTATAAACATAATCCAAAATGAATGCAATCATACTAGACTAAACATACGGTTAATGAATAAACTTATCTTTTATCTTATCTGACAGGTGCCTAACTAGGTTTTGTCAGTGATAACACACTATCAGCTATAAAGGTATCACTATCACGTACTACATCAAGCTTGTAGAATAAAAGGGTATTTAGAGAAAACTGTCGGATACGCCCTTTTAAAAAATGTTGACGTATTCTTTATTTGAGCTTTCTAAAAAAAAAGGACGTAAGTGACAGTTGAAGTAATGTGGAATTTTACAGTGATGAGTAAGTGAAATGAAATATGTTCTTAACAAAGGTCATAAGAACTTGAAATTCAAGAAGAGATAAACGGAGGTAGGTCTTCTGAAATTATTGGTTGGCGGCTCTGCCCCCCTAGCCAAGTCACAAACGATAAACGGAAACGCTGAGTAGGCTTTAATAGATCTTCAACTTTATGTGCTTGGTTTTAAGTTAAATATCTAATGAAGATTGCATAGCGGTTTCGTTCGTTCCAGTCGCTAACGCTTAGAAATCTTTAATAGATTTTCAACTTAAGGCTTTTGGGTATTAAGTTGAAAATCTATTGGTACCTACCGAGCGTTTACGATTATCGTTTGTGACTTGGCTAGGGGGGCTGTTCAATATACGATACAACGTTACAACGCTAACGTTATTTCATAAAAAAAAAACACAAAATTGCAGTAATTTTAACAATATATCCAACACAATAACTGCCGTGATTTGGCAATTATTTTTCTAATACTATAATAAAGTGTGAGACCACACAAACGTAAAGTGACGTAAGTGAACGTACAATTTACGCTTAACTTATTTACAAAAAAAAAATATGTAATATAACGTTAAAACATAGTTCATTTATTCACAAAATACACACACAAAATTCTACGTCGAAATAAAAATAAATAATTACCTCACTAATGCGGTAATACAATATAAAAAGCACGCGTGCGCATTGTGATTATGACCCTTAAAACGTTGCAATAAGAGCCACATTACTAGCAAGTGTATTAAAAATAAATAAATATATCTAGTATCATTGCGATTCTAGCCCTAAAGCAAGATTATAGTTAGATAATCTATGCCTACCGACACGGGTCGTTAGCTTAATTTCTACGAATAGTTTATGTAAATAATGGAAAATTAGTAGAGCTAAGTACTTCCTTATATGCATTAAGTCTATTGTGTGCGCATTTATGTTTATTTTATGTGTACAATATTTTTATGTGCTGAATATTTTTTGGTAGATAATATATATACCATCACGCCTGCATTCCCCGAAGGGGTAGGCAGAGGTGTACCAATGTACACCCACAGTCCGCCTATATGTTTTAGGTCCCATGTAATAGGGGGCGAGCCTATTGCCGTTAACCGGGCACCAATCCAAACTCCGAGCTGCTACTGAAAATTTCATAGAAAAACCCAATGACACTTTTTGCTCGACCTGGGAATCGAACCCAGGACCTCTAGCGTAGCAGTCGCACTTAGGACCACTAGACCAACGAGGCAGTTCAATAATATAATAATTAATATCAGTCTATTATTGTCCTACTACAGGGCAAAGGCCTTTTCTCTCATAGAGAAGGTACGAGCATACTCGTACCTTCTCTATGAGAGAACGTTTGTTACGTTTGTTCCAGGCGCATTGCCGATTTCAGACTTAAATTCATTATAAGTCTAGGTCTCATAATGCCAGGGTTGCGTACTTTGTTTGAAAGAGTTACCGCGACCCTGGACCGCAAAGGGCATTAGGAACACGGATGGTTTTTAGTCAGTAAGAGTCTGACACTCCCTTCCACTCCACCCAGGGCGGAAGAAGTCATTTAAGGATTTCCTTGTAATTGTTTTCTTCACTAGAGTCTGTGATACCCAAGACAAACTTGAAAAGTAAATACCTATGCATTTTTAACCGTCACATTGGTACTTGCTCAGTTTAGAACGAACAATCTCATGCATGACAGGCACGAAATAGTAGTTAGTATGAGTAGAAGACAGAGAGAGAAAGAGAGTACTTAGTATGAAAATCAATTATTGTAAAATAGGTAGTATCTTTTTGCCATGTTGGGTATGGCAAATGAAGCATGGCAACGCCGGGAGGGGACGCCCTAGAAATACCCACCCTGACCTTATCGGTGAGGTTCTTCAGAAAGGTCGGGTGCGCAGTACTCGTAACCGGCGTGCTTGTATGACCAAATGTATGAATGTGAGCGAGGCGAAATAAGTATGTAAGGGTTGTAGCAGGTGGCGTTCTGTGGTTTCTGCCTACCCCCATGGAAAAAAGGCGTGAGTTTATGTATGTATGTGTAGTATCTTTTTTAAATTACGTTTTGAAGCGATAAATACTTTAGATAATCCTATCTCATTAACGCATATTATGTAGGTACACCTTCAGTGTTTATTTACTGATTAAAAATACACAATTATCGCTGATTCATTTATATGCTTTGTTTTATCGCTATACGACATATGTAAAGGTCTCGCGGCGTTTCTCTTTCATTGTAATTTAATTAAAATATAATGTGATGCATTGATAATATTCGAATAGATTGGAAAAAAATAAGTTCGTTTAAATCGACTTGAAAGGTAAGTAAAATAAAATCCATTTTATATTTTTCATATTGTATCTCAAATAACATAATTTTCATTTTTGTTTTAACCTTGCACAATGTGCAATAAGTAGTAACCTATACTGCTATACAAATTAATAAAGGTGAAGAGTATTTTACGCGCTAATCTTTGGAACTATCACTCAAATTCGAAAAAAATCTGTTTGTGTATGACAGCCAAATTCATGAGGAATAGTAGAGGATACATAGGGAGTCCCTTACATCTCCTAAAATTGTTTGTCCGAAAATCATTATCTATAACACGTTTGATATAAACCTCAATAACCATAATGTTAAAAATCCCGAAATTTTGTGTAACATAATTATCTTTAGTTCTAAAAGTATTCTGTCATAATATCGAGTACTATAATATTTGAAGCTCCTAATTTTACATGACCTAAAGACATATGTCCTAAGTATTGCGTTAAATAATGTGTATTATTCCGAATGTTCAGTTATAATATTTTTTTTAGTCCTAAAACATTTGCAAAAAATTTGGTTTTAGTGACAGAAACGAATCGCTGCAAAACCGACTCCACGTAGTCTTGTCTGCCCTACCCCTAGAGTGTAATTTAAAATCGCGTAGGCGCGGAGGGGCAAGGCGGCCCGCGAGCTGAGGAGCAGGTGGTTTTGACACTTGCCGCCGCGGCTGAGGCTGGCCGGCGAGGCCGGCCAGCAAGCCGAAGCCGCGGTGGTGAGCGTGAAATCATCTGCGAAGATAAGCTCGCATGGGACCGCCGGAGCCGGAGCCCCGCAGCGCCGGAGCCGTGACAGAAACCATGCCTGCTGCATGTTGCACGCTTGCTTGCATGCTGCTTGCTTGCTTGCATGCTGCATGCTTGCTTGCATGCTGCATGCTTGCTTGCATGCTGCATGCTTGCTTGCATGCTGTATGCTGCATGCAGGCTTGCTTCAAAAACGATAAAAATAAAATTATAAAATAAAAAAAAAAATAATTTTAAGAATACTATTATTTTAAAAAAGTGTTATGTAATTTGAATTTAGGGTTTATAACTTTTATCGAAAAAGGTTTTATGTCTTTTGTATATTATTGATTGTAATATTTATGACAAACGGATTTATGACATATTATATTTAGGGATTTCAATTTTATGGCATGTGATATTATGTGATATTAAGTTCGGGTAAGTTATCATTCGGACAAATGATGATTAGGACAAAAAAAGTTATGGCACTTTAAAGTATGGATAAAAAAGTTAGGTGACACAATAGAGAACCCAAAGTAAACTGAGATAAGATAAATGATATTTACAGAGATGGCTAATAAAAAACGGATAGTTGATAGTAATGGTCACCGCGGGCGCGTTTGATACGGACCTCACTTTTCGTCTGTGATATTGCGAGTGATAATAAAATGCAAATAGTGATAAAACAGATTATTAGTAAGTAGATAACAGTATTGTGTTTGTTTAATTAATTTGTTATTATCGGAACGCGTGGTTTTTGTGATTTATTTCGGAAGTGATGAAGTGGCGTTTTTTTGAACTTATTTATTTATAATTTAAAACAAAAAGAAAACTTTGGCTCACTCTAAGAATTTCTTTTGTGTCGTGGGTGCGTTTACAAACAAATAAATTCACATACACAAACACCCAACCAACTGCAACTGTGCAACTAGAATTTTAACATTTCCCTTCTAAATGGTACTGAACCACGTATCATGTTCGTGAACGCTATCAGTTAAGATTGGTCATCTCTTAACTGCCATTGCCATCTTTTTTTTTGTATTCATTTTTACCTACGTTGTTATCACATATAAAAGCAACAAGAATCGTGACAAGGATTTTGTAAAAAACAGACAGAAAATGACTGTCTGTCTCTTCTTTATCGTGTGGGCAGTAAGGTCTTACGGCGACCCCACACACCCTTTTTTTTTTTTTTTTTTTTTTATAGACGGGAAATCATCATATAACTTCCCCCGCCCTAGTGTCAGACTTTTACTGACTAAAACCCGTCTATGTTCCTTCATGTGCCCTTTGCGTTCCGGGGGCGCGGTATCTCTTTCGAACAACCCGCAGCCCCGGCAGGCATCGGCCCTCAGTGGCCCCATCCAATTTTGCTGACATCTCTTTGAGGCGCGCGTGGAACACGAACGCGCCGTCGACACGGTCTGTCGCTAGTGAACGTACGGACGGTGAGCTACCCATTGCTCACCGTCCACAGACCCGCGTCTACGGTGGCCGGGAGTCGTCACGTGGCTCCCGACGCCCGGATCGTCTACCGCGGCGGCCGCTGGGACGGGGGACCCTCCTTTCCCTCTCCCGTCCCGCGACCCCACACACCCTAGTGTCAGAGTTTCCAAACCGCCTCAAGGGCCTCTGACATGGTTACCGATGTCACTGATGTCCGAGATAAACTACCGACAAGACTGTCCGTTTGTATGTTTTAATATTGCGCTTGCAAGTTTGAATGGTTACCTGTCTATACCTAACCTTCACCGGTAACCCATTACTCATAACACATAGGTACCTGTTTTATCTAAGATCGCGTTATCACTCAGTATGATTTCACTTGTAACACACCTATGTGTGTGCCTCATCTTGATAACTGAAGTCTTTAGAGGAAAAACTTAGGCGAGGTCTTGTGTATGACTATTTGTTATCGAATCTGTTGAAACAAATGAATGGTTAAACTAAATATGAGCACATTAAAGTTTAATATTTCGCAAAATTTTTCAAGTATCCCACCTGAAAAAATATGTATGACTAAAAATAATCGTATAAGTAATAAAATATCACGCACTAGAAACTATACTAGCACATAACGATTATAATATGGAGAAAATGCTAATAAAATCTATTATATTCTAACATATTATTATTATTATATTATTGTGCATAACTACACACGAAATATACGACCAAAGATCAACACGAAATTTTGAAAAAAACTTATTAAAGTTTTAACAAAAACAAATACCTACGTATTTTTCTTAGCATTTTGTGGAACAAAAATAATGGGGTCTCAGATATAAAGAGAAAATGTCAGACAGCATCGAGGATTTAGTGAAACGGTACAAAGAAAATGTTATTAAAGAGGATCACCCGCGAAGCATTGGTCAGTAATAAGGATATGGTTCTTTTTTCAAGGAAATTCAGCAACATTTTCTCAGTGGCCTTTGAAGACGGATTTCAAGGAGATTTTCAGTAGCATTTTTCTTGAAAGAGGTTGTTTTAATAAGACTCTATTTAGCAGCAGATACCTATTTGGAAATAATGTCGTTTTTAACCCCAGACATCAAAAGAGGGGTATTATAAGTTTGACGTGTTTGTTTAACTATCTGTCTGTGGCACCGTAGCTCTTAAACGAGTGATCCGATTTGAATGCGATTTTTTTTATTTCAAAGCAGGTTTCCGAACTATGGTTCTTAGATATATTTTATCAAAATCGGTTAAGCCGTTTTAAGGTTATCAGCTCTTTTGCTAACTGCGGGATTTAATTTTCTTTTTTTGTCGATGGTTGCCTACTTAAAATTTTTAAATATTTTCACTTGTTGAAGTAGAACGTAATACTTTTTTATCTTCTGCATCGTGGGTTCATTTACAAGCAAATAACCTCACATACAGCCAGACCCGGAACAACTACCTTTACCCCATACAAATATTTGTTCCGTGCAAGAATGGAACCAGCGACAACCAGTGGTGCCCCTACAAAAAACGTGACGTCAAAATATTGTAAGCTTTAACAAACTTTTTTGTCCCCTTCCAGGGTTGTTCACGATACCAGAGTATCCAGAGTTTGAAGCGAGACGAGGGATGTGGTCTGTCGCCCTGGATGCCATACTGACCACGCTGAGGTACCTCGCGCCGGCAACACTTCTCACGCTGTTTTGGGGTCAGCAGAGCTTCTTGTTCAAATTATTGAAGCATATCGACTCGGCTTTCAGAGCTAGTAAGTATTACCTAGTTATTTTTTTAGGTCAATGACCTACGTATACGGTTGATCTACATGATTATCCATATAAATATCATTACGCCTGTATTTCCCGAAGGGTTAGAGGTGTACCAATGTACACGGTCCCATGTAATAGGGGGCGATTGCCATTAACCGGACACAAATCCTAACTCCGAGCTGCAACTGAGAATTTCATAGAAAAACCCAATAACACTTTCCTCGACCTGGGAATCGAATCCAAGACCTCTAGCGTAGCAGTCGCGCTGAGACCACTAGGCTAAAGAGGCAGTTACTTACATGGCTATGCAAAATATGCAACAATTTTTTTCCATATATTTTTATGAAGTATCCTACTCAAACAAAAATGTTATAGGTTCCGTACAAAAATACAAGAAGAATGTTAGCTATCCAAATAAAAATTGCAAACATAACTCGACGCTGACATTAATTTATCGCTTTATCACCTATTGTTTTATTATTCGGAAAAAATCGTGTGAATATTTCCCACAGTGCTCAGATGTATAAAAACTACCTACACCTAAATAAGTAGTTGCCGAGTGTTTATTTATTGTTCAAAGAATTTAGTACAGGGTTTTATCGTGACCTAGAATCTTTTGAAAGTGAAATTTAGGAAGTGATTATAAAGGCCTGAAAACAAAAATATTATTTAAATTTGTTTTTTTTTTCTCATTTTTTTTTCTAGTTTTGCTTTCAATTGACTACCTACATATTTGTACCTTATTTTTAAAACAACAAAGCTTACAACCGTCTAGTTTATTTAAATATTACCTCCGTGACACAAGCCTTGTATGAAATTATGTAGGTACCTTTTATTTAATGAAACATCACCTCTGATAATCTAGCAAATGTATACATGCTAAAGATTTATTTACCAATTAATTTCCACTTACCTCCATAGCTCTCTAATCCGCTTATCTTACTCCATAACATCTGAGAGCGGTCAGTTTCTCTGCAATCCATCACTTTCAGTGTGCACACGGCTTTACGGGCACTTTTACCAACAATTCACATGCACAACCGTTAACCTTTGCCTCGATCGTAATCTTACGTGCATAAAATTGTTTTTATAACACAATTTCACTTACTTTACGAGCAGTTTTCGTCTAATCTCTGCGTACTGTCAAATAAATAAAGACTTTCGTCTGCGCCCGCCTCATAGCATAGTAATTTTGAAAGATAACGGTCATTATTGCAACTAACGTGGTTATAAAAGTGGTGTCTTTTATTTTGAACTTCAGTGTACTTAGAAAAATATTTAGTGTAATCCTTGATGCAAGAAGTTGGTGGTTATTTATTTTGTCCGATTGGTATGTTATATATTTTTAATACCCTCATGTTTATGAGGTAATTCAAGTATTATGTATGCACTAAAGGGGGTTGGAGTCTGTGCTTTCCTTATTTTTGATTACACGGGGTCTTGACGGTAATTACGTCAACGGTTTCTGTTTTATTTAAATGTTATATATTTACATGTTCTGATTTTTCTGCCAAATTAAGTAGATTCTGATTTTGAACACATTGCAACTACAGATCGCAAAAAATATATACTAATGTTTATAATGGTAAGAGCTTTGCTTACTTTTGTTGAGGGGGAGGGGGAAAAATATTATAGTTAAGCTGTCATAATATTATGACTTAGGCGGGATGTTTAACTAATCCTCATTACTTATTAAATAAGTGCTATGATGTAATCAATCGTCCTCTTACTTTATTGATAAGTGACCTCTTGGAAATAACATTGATGTAGTGTTTTGAAATGACATGGTCTATTGTGATTTTCTTGCCTTGCGTGTTTGCGATTTCAGGTTCAGGTTTCCGCACGGCATTTACCTTCACCATGAATGAATCATAGCAAAATTGAAAAATATCACATTGTGTTAAAGAGGCGGATTATTAATCTTCCGTCTTCCCCCTCCCCCATCTTGGAGTGCAATCTTACTTGACGAGTGTTGTAGTTCAAAGTCTATTAGAAACTTCATCAAATTAACTGATAGGTAGATACGGAGACTGCAATACCTATAGATACGGTCCAAATGTATGAAACAGCCGATGAAAAATTAACGCTGAGGGTCTACTAGCATGAAATGATTTTATGGTAAATTTTCGATACGGTGATCCCCCCCCCCATAGGTAGGTACACCACAGCTTATCAATCAGTTTAAGCTTACTCATAAACCCTTTTCTCTTCCACAGTAGTATTCTCAAGCGAGGAGCAGAAGAAATCTGTCCTACAATGGCTGGCCGAAGCTGGTCCCGTGAGAGTAGAGCACCTGGACACCGTGTGGCGGCACGGCTGGGTGCTGTGCGGCGTGTTAGACGCGGCCCTGCCTGGCGCTTGCGCGGGGCACCCTCCTACCAGACTCTCACTGAAGCATGCGCAGGCGATCGCCGATCATTATCTTGGTGTTGAACCTGTGAGTCTGTTAAAATTTGTTGGTAGTTTCTTTTAATTTTAAACCTTAATACTTAAAACAGAATTTCTACTTTCGACTGGTTATAAAATTACCTGTCCCAAATAAATCGTAAATAGAACTAACTTAGCCATACAACGAGCTGAATATTTTTTAATGCTTTGCTCTATTTCTTATTTCCAGGTGTTCTCCCGTCAAGAGCTGGAGTCAAACGACTCACTAAGCAGACACCAAGAATGGAAACTCGCTACTTACTTAGACCGCATCCGCCAAGCACTTTCCAAATTAACGCCTCCTGTTTCAAAACCTGTCTCCCAAAGAACTTCTCCAGAAACGACACAATTTACTCTTGACTATGTTGCAAAGGGTTCTGGACTATCAGCAGCACAATTGAACCAGAAAGCACACTTCAAAATTTATCCGACAGCTCAACAAGCCTTAGACCCTGGAGAAGTAACGATTCTAATCAGAGGACCTCGAGATACGTATGGCATGATAGTTCTACCACCTATTCTGGGCAAAGCACAGATGATCCGACAAAAACTCTTGGGCTTACAATCCAAACAGACTTACACTGAAAATGTTTTGCCAATAACACAAGGAGCAACGTACTTGAGGTCGTATGGAAAGAATGACATGAACAAAACTTATTACATTCCGAAAACAAAATACGATATTGAGATCGAAGTAGAAAATCGAACGGACCACGTGAAGATAGGTTATGTGTTAAACATCGAAGGGAAATATTTAGTTTCAATTACAAGCAGAGGTCAAAGCATTGTTGGTTCACCATTTACGGTTACAGCCTCCAACAACATACTAAGTATCCTAGAAAAAGACAATTTCTGTTTAGAAGACGGTGAAGAAATAGATATAGTTGACGTCAAAACTGACAGAAAAGTTGTTCTACGTATCGTCGATTTCGTTACTGAAAAAATGTTGTTAAAAGAAAATGGTACTTTAGAGAAAATAAGTGACGATGAAGCTAAGATTTTAATGACAACTGATACTGAAAATGTTATCCCGAATTTTGATAGGGAAACATATTCTGACGTCGAAAAAGGTACAGAGCAAACAATGATAACAAACAAAAGATTTAATAAAGCAGCTTCTAAAATCTTAGCTATGTATCGCGTTTGTAAAATATTTAATGATCTCATTGCTGAAAAACAATTACATTTTGCAAAGAAAGAAAATTACATTCGATCAAGAAGCCAACAAGAAATTCCCGATATTGTTAATTCGACACTAACAGAAACAAACATAAAACCGTACATTATATCAGAGTTGAGAGAAAAATTCATCGTTCCGGAAAGTATTTCAGTTTCACTGAGGGCAGAAAAATCTACATATTACGAGAGCGAACTAAATAATTCTAAGAGTGAGATTGAGAACGTAACGATAAACATACCCATGATGGAATCAACAAGAAACGATAGTCCAGATAGCTTAGACGGATTAAATGTGTCATATGAACACCAAGAAGATAACGTTTCTGTAGACAGGATGACGCCATCAAGTACAAACAATCCTTTCTTGAATGAAATGTTTGAAGAAAATTATGTTGCTTCCAAGAATTTGGGACCTTATGTAGCATCCGAATATGATACAAATAACTCCCAAAATGAAGAAACAAGAGATAGTTCAATAACTATTATAATCGATCCTAATATGACACCATCACCAACTAATAATAACCCGTTTATGGAAGTACAAGACATAGGTTTTGTGAAACCAGAGCCTATTGCATTTGAAAGGCCCAAGACACCGGTGTTCAAAATAATATCAGGAGAACAAGTTAGCCGTGAAAATGAATCCGTGTTTATAGACCCGAAATCTGAACTGTTGAATGAGGAAGCCCTTGGCAATGAATTTGTGAATCCCTTCTTTATGCATCACCACCAATCCGGTCATTTTGAGCAGCCACAGCCAATGACTGATTTTATAATTGGAGCACCTGTTTCCTTGCCTCCTATTTTAAGAGCACGTTCACCTGAGCCAGACATGAAATCGTTAGAATTATCAGGTAATGAAAAATGTAAGAAGAAGATACAAACGAGTAGAAATCTGAAGGAGGAATCTGAGGAGACTTCAAAACCTGTGGTTTCATCGCCTTTGCAAAGTACTTTAAACTTGCCGAAAGATACCAAAAAGGAAAATTTGTCTGCGGTGTCATCTTCATTTCATAGTTTGGAGTCCAACTTAACAGAAAATACTTTAGACAACTCTAATGCGTCAACTACGAGCGATAATCAGTTTGAACCATATCAGATCGACTCTGACAGAAATCTTACACCCAGGAAAGATATATGGGATTCTGCGTACGTAAGTATCGATGATAGTAACAGTTCTCCAGATAGCAATAATAATGAAAGTACGACAATGTCCGAGACACTTAGTAAACAGAAGTTTTCTCCTAGTGACGACAATTTTGGGTTAAAGCAAGAGGAAATTTCGAACATGGGACCAGCTGAAAGAGAAATATGGCAAACATGCAACGAATTAAAAATCGAACCTGCTAAACCTCAGGAAGAATCGAAACCTCATAAATGGGAAATTAAACGACCAATGTTTACGCCTATCATTGAAGAAAGTGACAGAAGCATATTATCAGGCACAAAAGACCTTTCCAGGACTGAAATATGTACGAAACAGGGCGAAGCTGACACTGTGTCGGTGGCATTTGCTGAACTAAACGACATGTACCAGGAATACTTTCCTAATTCAGAAACCAGTTCTATTAACATTGCAGATGAATTAAATAAGCTTCACAGCATGGAAGTAGAATACGTTAAACAAACCAAGGACACGAGTGTCAATTCTGCATCTGAAGTAACAGATGTGAAGAGACACGTTGAGAAATTAGAAGGAACGATTTCTGAGGTTCAGACAAATGTCACTGAATCTGTTTCAGTAAGTCAACCCCTTCGCATTGATCCTGACCAATATTTAAAATATAGCAAAGAAAATAAAGATGAAACGCAATTTGGTGAAAGAAACCGCAGTAATATAGTACTTGAAAAGAAGAAATACTGGGATGAAAGAATTCGACAAATAGAGGCTAAATCAGCAGAGACTTCAATTCTTCCAAAGAAAAAGCGTATTTCTTCTAAACAATTAAAACATGATTCATTAACCAAACGAAAAGGTAAACAGATTGTTAAGAATTTCCTTAGCGCAGGGGACTACAGTCAAGTTAAAACTATTAATCAGGTTGATGACAAAGAGTTAGAAATTAAAGTACATGAACCCGTCCATTCAACCAATGATCAAATCCAACAAACTCCGATAGACGTGAAATCAGATGAAAAAATTGTTGAAAGGTGGAAGAAATATTGGGATGACAAATTAGAAACGGATCAGATCGAAGCTGAAGCTGTTACGTTAAGAATGCAATCTCCTAAAAATAAAGTAAGGACACTGAGTTCATCTTCAAATAACACTAAAGTTGAGAGCCCAGTTGAAATAAAAGTAGAAAAGCATTACAATAGCAACGCGGCGCCGAGTAATGAACAACCAATAAAACAAGAATTGCCAGAAGAAGTGTTCAAAGCATTTGAAACAAGTCCTAAAAGATTCTTCGGGACCTCAAGACAGCAAATATTAAATAAAATTGACACATTCTTAGGAAAACCAACTACCGACGATATTCCAACGGCAGATGATTCCGGTGAATGCCATGAAAGTGGTCTAGTATCTAGTCGAATATCTTTGTTCCATAATATGTCTAACACAGAAGAGTTGCCTTGGGTAAAACGGAAAAGTCAATCTTTGCAAAATGTTAGTCAAAAAAGAGAAAGTGATAAAAACGTAGTTACCTTCGATGAACCTCTGAATACACCACCAGTAAAAGACACGTATACTGAAATTCCGGAAAATAGAATCAACGAAGCCACTAATGCAAATATTACAGAGGCTGTGAATTTGAAAAATAAAAGAGCGAGATTGGTTTATGGCGCGAATAGTAAGACCTTTGATGAGAGCGTTTATGTAGAACCTGTACGAGAACAAAATAAAGCACCGAAACCAAAAGAACACGTTAGGATGTCGATACAACATTTTGATAAGGAAAGTGAACCAAACAGAATTCCAGGCGAGATTCTTCGAAAGAAGTCATTCAGCAAATCAGAGATGGATATTTTCAATAAACTACCAAACGAAACAACAGACGACTATTTAGATAAATACAAGTCATGTGACGAATTGCCTAAGATTAACGTGAAGAGCTTTATATCGCTTTACGAAAGCGTTACAAAGACTGCTACAGCGCCTAAACCAGCTAAGCGGGCGTTTAGGACCAGTTCCACAGATTCGCAGAAAGTTTCATCATCTTACAGCATAACTTCAGGTGGGTATAGAGGAAAAAAAAGCATTTTCTTTTAACGTTAGCCAGTCGATAAAATAGTTTTTTAGATCTTAACGTTAACGTTTTTGCAGATGCTGTGCACAGACGTGGTGACGACCAAAGGAGTGTTTCAAACTGTGAATCAAAAACGACTACGCCGGGAGTAACCCCTACAAATCTATGGAGAAGTAAGGATTCAGAAACAGTCAGCAATCTTAGTATAGATACAAGAACGTCCGGCTCTTATGACATTGAAATTACTCCAAAAGAAAGAAAAGAAACATCATACCTCAGTCTTTCTGATATTGAACTAGAGATCATAGAAAGCAGTGCGGACAAATCAAGCGAGTCATCTCCTGAAAGAGAAATCGAACCAGCCCACATACAGTATAAAAACAGATTCAAATTAGCAAAAGAGTTTTTTCAATCTATTGAAGAGCTAAGGGAAGTCAAAAAGCCACGTAAACTGAATGAATGCGAACAACTTTTGCAAAAGCAGTCGACTGAATCTCTTGAAATAGAACGGCCACAAAAGCGGGTGAAGAAAAACATCAAGGCTCATTCGATGCCATCAACAGAAATATCGAAGATATGGAATCAATTACAAGAAAGTCAGGGAAGTGGTTCAAGTACGAAACTAGTGAAAATATCAGAGAAATTTAACGTGGATGACTTATTTACTGATGTGACAGAAGGCAAACTGAGTAGACAGGGTAGTTTAAGAGGAATACCGCATAAGAAGGCAGTTCTAGAAGCGTTTAGATCTATGGAAAACATAGCTGATACCAACATTAATTCGTACGAATTCGCCGAGTCACAGTTGACAGATTTCGCTAAAGAGCATACGGTGAAAAATGCACAGACTTACTTAAGCGAATATCCATATTTGCCAACAACGGACCCTTCGAAATATCACTCAAGATTGGACATAAAAGCATCTGGCCTAATCTCATTGAAAGAGTTGAAAGAAAGAAAACCGCGAAGGAATAGTGTGCCTGACTTAAGATTAAATGCTAAATTCACAGTAGATCTTTAGATTACATTATCTCAAAATTCCGTTGTTTTAAAATCGTTTTTTAGACTCTTTTAGTCTGCTAAAGGAACATAGTCATAATCCTAGTATACAGTATTTACTAGTACCTTAAACGTAGTTAATACTCAGTTTGATTGTAAGGATAAGTATTTTAAGTCATAGAGTATCAAGAATGGGCTAGTTTGTGTTCTTTGAGTATTTTTTACGAAGCTTTGTTCCAGTTTTTTTTAATATACTTTTGTGTCATTAGACTAGATACGAAACGACTAGATTTGTGGCTGTAGTGGTTTTTAAGTGTGCGAGAAGGACAGTGAATTTTCGTGTCATCTCGCTCGCACCTTTTATGATCGCAACGTACATACATACAGTGCCTATAAATGACATAGAATATAAATATGATTGGATTGCTAAACGAATCATGTTGTATGAATTTAAAATATTTCGTGAATAAGGATTTTTTTTGTTGTCATTCAATTCGAACGTTTTATTTTGCTATTTTATTGCTAGTGTTGTACAATTTTGTACAGTTATTGAATCTAAATATTAAGTTTTAAGATTTTACTGTAACTATTTATTCTACATTAAATAAATACTATTATTTTCGTCTTCTCATTTGCGACTTTATATGCCATCCTTACTCAAAAATGTTAAAGAAATTTATATCTATACCTTATACTAACACTATAAAGCTGAAGAGATTGTCTGTTTGTTTATTTGTATGAACGCTTTCGATAATAAGATGCAAAGTTCTGAGGGCTATTGGCTTTATATTATTACCAAAAATAAAAAAAAATATACAATCACGCCTATATTCCCCGAAGGGTTAGGCAGAGGTGCTCCGATTTAGGTACACCCACAGTTCGCCGGTATATTTAGGTCCCAAAATATAATAATTATATATTTTTTGGTAATATTATTACCAAAAAATTCGAAATCCGCAAAAGAAGTGCCGGGGGATAAGTTATTAAATTAATAATCGGCATTTTTATTGAATGTATTTTATTGTCATAGAAAATAATTACAAGCAATATTTACAAAGTATTGAACTATTATTTAAATTGAGAATTTAAAATAAAAGAACAAACAAACGAACAATAAGACCCACTTTCACCAATATCTCTAAATACATTTAGTGTAAACGAATTTGAATAAAATATCATTGCATCCCTGTCACATTGATAGAAGGTGACAGAGACAGAACGATAATTTAAGCAAATTTAGCGCTAAATATGTTTAGTGACTTTGATAAAAGTGGGCCTAAAGTATTCCCTAGAATTCAATATTTAACTGCATTGTTCGACATAATTTACTTGAATTGATAATAATCCATAAGAATTTACACCGGAATTCATATAGCAGAGAAACACTTATAGAATTGAAACTAGTTCTAATACAAATTTCTTAATATTTGGGTTTTAGAGATAAAAATTATAAAAATTAAACTAACCCGTAGACTAATTCCCTATTTTTTCATTAATCTAAATAATGTTTCTATCAAATTTAAGAACCTAAGTAAGAATGATACAAAATGTGATAGCCCAGTGGTTAAGGCGCCTGCCTATCTTGCATGAGGCTGCTGATTCGATGCCAGGCAAGTACTAGGGTGACTTTTTCATTTATTTAGTTTTTAATGCCACTCTATATCGGAGCGACAAACTTTTAAAATGTTTCAATTGTTCTAAATTTCAATTAGAAAGAATTGGGTAGATGACACCACTAATCAATTGACATACTTTTCATGAGCTGTCAAAATGCGATTCCCGCAAATATTTTGTATGACAATACTAAACTATGACGTCACTTTTTAGCAAACTCAATTCACTAACTATTTATTGATTTCTTGGCTATTTTTGGCTAAAATAAAGTATTTTTTAGTGAAGTTGTACCTTGGAATTATTGTTTAATGGTGTCTACTAACTAATTGTTCGTTCTCGCGGTATCTACAGGATAACAATTAGACATTAGTTTCATAGTTATTATAACCGCTACAGACGAATATTATCTCATCTACAATCTGTATTTACATAAATAAAAACAGAATCGCTAAATGTGTTGCTACGCGCAAAGCTCGATAACAGATGGACTGATTTGGCCGACCGGGCACAAATCCTAACCCCGAGCTGCTACTGAGAATTTCACAGAAAAACTCAATAACACTTTTTGCTCGACCTGGGAATCGAATCCAACCCCACGCGCAGTTGCGCTTAGGACGTCTAGGCTAACGAGGCAGTTTTTTATTGTATTCGTAATTTCCTGGACAAGGTTTACATAAACATTTTTTTTTAATCCACCGGATAAGGCTGAAATTTGCACTCGAGTGAAACTGGGACGATTTGTTTTACTTAATATGAATCTGTACGTAAGTAGACGCATGGTCGGCGCGTCTCCATTGCAGCCAGGCTGCCAACTGTGGGTCGTTCCTGTCCCCTCTAGCTTCTAACTGTTGGTAGTAAGCTTCCCGGATGATTCGGAAGGCATCCACGCTTCTGTAGGGCAGCTTGGTTATAGGGTCTATGTAGCGAGCTGGTCTCCTGTGAAGATAATCGTTAATGTAGTGAATAAAAGTTGCTTATATTACTTTCTGAAATAAAGACAAAAGAAAAAGGGAGTACAGTTGCATGTCTGTCGCTATATGTAAAACAAATATATGGCTAAGTGAAAGCAGGACTGGCGACCATAAGGTTCCATTTTCAATACTTTAATTATGTCAGTAATACACATTTTCGAAAAAATGGCCTACTATTATAGTTAAAAAGACTGCCTTGCGACAGTAAGGTAGACAGACAGATCTATAATAATAGGCGGGCTTAGTAATAGGATAATTGATCAAATAGTTCGTCACTTCCACAGAGTCGTCAATGGAAACACAGAGGACGCTTTGGTAGAAAGTTTTGGGGTAACAGAAAATTGGAAGGGAGGTGTGATGTACTAAATTACTTTAAGACAAAATATACCATCACGCCCGAAGGGTTAGGCAGAGGAGTACTGGTGCACCCACAGTACGCCGGTATGTTTAGATCCCATGTAATAAGGGGCGAGCCTATTGCCGTTAACCGAGCACAAATCCTAACTCCGAGCTGCTTTTGAGAATTTCATAGAAAAACCCAATAACACTTTTCTGCTTGACAGGGGAATCGAACCCAAGACTGCTAGCGTAGCAGTCGCGCTTAGGACCACTAGACAAACGAGGCAGTTCACTCAAAGACAAAAAAAAAACTATAAAATACATACTTAGTAACAGCACACAGAAGTTGCCTTCGCCTCTTGACCTTTGGTTTTGGAAAACATTTCCTAAATGCTTTGTCTTTGATGTCATTTTCGAACGACAGGAGTGTCCGCTCGTGGTATTTTATGTTGTTTTTCTTCTTAGCTGGTTTCTCTTCTTTCCTGAAGATGAAAGGAGAAAGTATTAATGTGATAAATGGATACTTATAATTTACAAATTTGAGAATTTTCTCTAGGGTAAGAAATTACACACATATAAACAACTTTTATGATGGCCATACAGCACGATCAAAATGTACGAAACAGCAGGGTTATTTTTCATATTTCTGGGTGGATCTCTTTGTAAAGGTTATTCGTATTCTCGAGTACTTTCACCCCGTGAAATATGGCAGGTGAATGAAAGGTAACCATGTATAATTATAAATGAATGGTTTTTATGTTTATCCTCTATGGGTTCTTAAATCATTGATCCGCTTGTGATAAAACTTTGGTAGGTACCACTGCGGATGTTCGCGGAGGCTCACAGCCCAAAAAAAGAGCAAAGTCATGGACAACAGCTAGTTTAAGTTAAAAATAACACTTTCACACGTATCTCCTTTTTGTTAATTAGTTGGAAGTCGATGTTTCATGCACGACCCTTTAAATAAACACCGAAACAAACTCAGAGGTCAAGATTTTCTTTAACTCCATATATTTCCAAATGGACTCCAGTTAATACTGGACTAATCTTATAAGAACCAAGCCGTGGACAGCGATACGCTGATGATGATGGTAAGAACCAAGAGCAAGGAAGGTGGTCTTTTAAAGAAAGAACCATACAGATTCAACTGAACCTGTGCAAATCGAAATACGAAAGAGAACTTACGTCACACTTTCAATATTGACCTCTTCATCAGGACCTATGAAGTCCACGTTCATCTTAGTTTCAGGTTCCACCGACTCAGCAGGTTGGTCAGGACTCTCCGTTTTCACCTCTGGCATATCAACGTCCCCTGATGACAATATTGCTGCAATAATTAAAAAAAACAATGTCAGTCATTGTTTGAATTCAGAATATGTTGCACCTTCTCACAATGAAATGAAATTGTCACTTTGTAATGTCTATCTTTTAGTGTAGTAAATAAAGTTATATTTTGAGTAACTCTATTAAAAGGTGCGTAAGCGTCCCGTCGCGTGACGGTGTGAACTGACCCTTAGTGCCGAACAAAATTCAACTTTATACACTCTAACAGAAAGTAGAAAATCAAATGACAACAGAAGATCAGTTCTTACCCTCTTCATTTTTAATGAGATCACTCAAGTTGAGGTCATCTAATAAGCTGGACTTTTCTTCGGCCGGCTCGATTTCTTCTATAAGGGGAACAGCAAATGAATGGTACCTGAAAATGTTATAAGAGTTTTATGATAAGCTAGTTTTTTCTTGATTATCTACATATACTTACTAATAATATTATGCGGAGGACAGATTTTTTGTTTGTTTATATTGAATAGGCTCCGAAACTGCTAGACTGATTTTAACCATTTTTTCACCAATAGATAGTCACATCACTCCTGAGTAACATAGACTATTTTACATCACGTTACGACTTACGGGAGTGGTGCTCTAACCAAAGACGCAACTTAACGCGGGTAAAACAAGCCACGCGGACGAAGTCAGGGACAGAAGCTAGCGTATAAATAATGCTCCAATTAAATACAATACATGACATATACACATAATATGGCCGCGTTTACATCGAACGTAAATATTTTCAGACGGCGACTGAGAGTTGAATTCAAAATGTGTCAAAAAATGTTGTCAGGTGAGTAACTGCTCATGGTAACGGCTGACTAAGTTTGGTGTGAACGCGGCTTTACTCTGTGTCAATTAAACCTATTGTCTTTGTTTCTTGCTTTCTTTCTTAGGCAAATAATCAATTTGTTATTTCATACCGTATCACAGGTCCAGTAATGGTTTTCTTTGTAGGTCTTATTTTTTTCCTCTCCAATTCAATTTGTTCAAATCTCTCTGTAAAACAAACATAATTATGTGTATACATATGATAAGACGCCAGCAATAATAGCTTCGATATTTCCCGCCTGTATAAGAGTACCTTTTTAAATAATAAATAATAAAGATTTAATGCAATAATTTTAAACAAACTTAAAATATAATATAGGTATCGGAACTAGATTTAAATTTGGAAATTTTTGGAAGTTCGTTTTTTTTTTGTTCTGCCCTAACTGTCCCACGGGTGAGTAATACCTATGTACTTATTATACATACCTAAGCTTTTAAGATTCTCTTTCTCCGTAATCAGTGCTTCCTCTAACAATTCCTCCTGAGTCGGCATCCTGTCTTCCACTTTTTTTGGCTTCTTTTTCTTCAATGCCGACCTGATCTTAATCCTTTGCTGTGTTTCTGCCGATTTGACTGCTGTACTTTGCCTTATTGATTTACGTTCTGAAATTAGTAGTTAAAAGTCAATTTAACATAAATGTTTACTTAAAAAACCCAAACCAAGAGTAATTTCCAAAATTTGACAATTCTAATCTATAAAATATAATGTGTTCAAAGTTAACAAAATTAATATCATAAATGTAAATATAACTCTGCCTAACTATATGTTACCTCATCACTGCAAAACAACTAAACCCATCACAGTAAAATTTTACAGAGCTTTAGAACGAGCGTATCGTCGCTCTTAGGTAGACGCGCTAACGCATCATCGGTTAGGTGTGAAAGGTTGAATCTTTTATTATATATTTGACTGTTCTGGCAGGCCTCCGTCACTCTATGTACTTGCGCGCTATAATTGCCTACCGCCCGGCCGAGCGGTCTCGGGCCGTTTGCGAACCAAATTCAGTGCGGTTTTCGCAAGCGCATCACGCACGTTGTTCAATTTTAATAGTTTCATTCATTACCTACGATGCCGTCTGGTGCCTTATGTGTTGTAGATGGGTGCAAATCAAGTAAAAGAAGGAATAATTATGTTTTATCTAGAGGTATTGCTCAGTCAGCACCAATTTATAAAAAAAATATTTTATAAACATTTACGATACAATTTTAAACTGCCACATATAAGTCAGAACATATTCACAGTTCTCAATAACATAGACATAAAAAGTTATGTTAATTTAATTTTATCGAAAAGGCGGCCCTACGATTGTTGTGGGATCGCGCGGTGCGAAGCGATCACAACTGTACGCTTGAGCACTTAGGCACATTTTAGTTTGCAGTGGTTGCTGACGCGAGTTGACGCGACGGAGTAGGCTATTATAGCAGTAGGTATTGGAAATTTTCTACTGAGTTAAGTATCTGTACTTATTTAATCTGTGGTTCTGGCGTTACGCAACCGATAATACAAGACGCATTTTCCGTCAGATATGCACCGACTCTTATGTGGGCAAAAGTTAGTATGTTAATAAGTCACAAACCGGAACAACCATAGAAATATTCATTGTAGTACATAATTATCCACTGCAAAACATAGGTTTCACAGTTACATTTTTTTTTTTTTTTTTTTTTGTATACCGGAAATCATCAAATAACTTCCCCGCCCTGGGCGGGGCGGGAGTAAGTGTCAGGCTTTTACTGACTAAAACCCATCTATGTTCCTTTCATGTGCCCTTTGCGTTCCGGGGGCGCGGTATCTCTTTCGAACAACCTGCAGACAGTTACAATGATATTACAACTGTGTAACATACCTATAGATGAATCCTGTGGTATTCGTTCAGCCTTTTCCACCTTCTCAGTTTTAGGCTTTGGTTCCTTTGGCTTCCTCTCATTTACTTTTTTCACTTTATCACCCAAAGATGGACCTGGTGCTGTGCCTCCTGGTCTTTTCTTTCTGTTAGGGTCCTAAAACATAGGTAATGTTGAAATAACCTAACCAGATAAGCAGCAAGGTGGCTGAATTTAGGTAAGGTGGGTTTGATAGGAGCTATAATTTCCTAGGAAGATGGGATAACAGGCTACACCACTTAAATTCACCAAGGGAGATGTTCATAGAAGAGCATAGCAAACTGCAGGTTACATACAATAAAAATGATCTTCTAAATTAATAAATACTTGCACTAGCATAATAACAAGTCACCATTTTTGAGAATTTAATAATGTTACTAGATTTTAACATTTCTCTTAAAATTGAAACATGTATAGTAACATCCTGAACAGATCTCTCATCCAGCCATTAACCCTTAAAGCGCGGGCGACGCGCATGCGCGTCGAAAAAAACGCACATGCTTGTTGCCCGCACAGAAAGGGTTAATATTTGTATTTCAAAGTATTTCACACATACATACGATCACGCCTGTATTCCCCGAAGGGTTAGGCAGAGGTGTACCAATGCACACCCACAGTTTGCAAAATAAAAAAAAAATAAAAAAAAAAAGAAAGAAAAAGAAAGAAAAAGAAAAAGAGAAAGAGAAAGTATTTCACTAATGGAAAAAAAAAGATTTAGGTTCTGTAAATTATGAAGAGATAAAACCACCATTACCATTTCTGCGGGTTGTTCGAAAGAGATACCGCGCCCCCGGAACGCAAAGGGCACATGAAAGAAACATAGACGGGTTTTAGTCAGTAAAAGTCTGACACTAGGGCGGGGGAAGTAATTTGATGATCTGCCGTCTATAAAAAAAAAAATAAAAAAAAAATAGCATAGCAAATGGTAATGGTTTTTTTTCAGATTATTGCTATGCTGCCTGCATGCATAAAACACAGAAACTATAATAATATCATCAAACTACCCATGGGCCCAAAACAGATCAGATCCGTCTCGTCTTAACAACGCTCACCTTATAGACTTTTGTACCAGTTGCTCTTTTCCGCTTCTCTTCAGAATCGTCATCAGACTTTGGTTCATCGTTCTCATCAATACTAAAATCTGAGTCCACTTCATCATCTATTTCTTTCTCTTGGCTACAAATAAACAACAAGTAAATTAGTTGATAAATAATCTAAAATTGTATTGTTGGAAATAGGCTAAAACATGTATGTACGACAAACTGTATGAGGAAAAACAGGCAATGTAATATTCACTCAACATATTCTGTTACTGTTTTATTTTGCAAAGTAAACCTGGCTTTCTGATAGTAGTTATGCTGTGTATGTTATTATAACAATTAATTATTGATTTTGGATACTATTTATCTGGACATGAGGACATAAATTACGAAAAAGTCATAATTTCGATACGATATAATCATAAGTTAACGGTAGGTATCCTAATGTTAGCGGCAAAATTGGTTTGAACTGTTCTGATTGCAATATCGCATTATCAAGAGTGGCCACAATAGCCTTCTTCCTTTAGAAGCTAAGTATACTAGGCTTATGTTTACTGTTATATATTGTACGATTCTAGCTCATTATAGCTTAATAAAATACTAAATAACATACAAATAATCGACATCCTCTTCAGTTTCTTGGAAGCCTCCGTAAGTAGTTGTATAAAACTCATCCTCTTCCTCTTCATCAAGCACTTTGGCGAGAAGGTTGCCTGCGTTAGAACGACGCTCTCTTTTATCCATTATGCTCCCTCGGTATTCGCTGTTTTATTTCAACAAACGTACCAATTTTTGGAGAAAAATAAATAATATTACACACACAAGCCATAAAAGCCAGTGCCACAGATAAACACAATCTATCTGTCACTGTCAGACGTCAAAGATACATTTTTAAATGTAATTTCATGACCTGGCTACTGAGGCCTTTAAGTCTAACGTTAAACCTTCGAGGTCAAACCTTTTTTTTTACAGGGTATTATGTTTATGACTTTTGTATAACGTCCAATAGTTAGCATTGTGTCTAATAATAATTCTAAGTAATTGCAAATAAAAGGGCGGAATGTTTTATAAGTTCTTGCCTTCTGCCTGAACAGGCCCCAACCACGGCCTAGCGATGTTTTCTGGCACAGTTTATAGCAACTACAACTAAACCATTGCTAGAAGGCGCAAGAAACGTTCAGTGCTGCAGATTTTGTAGTGCTATTCGACCCGGATTTACACTCTACTAAAAACATAACTCTCTGCAACAGATTGGTTAAAATATGTAATTTTTCTCCTTTCACTTGCAGTACGCAGATATTATCTGCGTACTGCAAGTGAAAGGAGTTAAGATTTTTATGGTTTTGCCTTTTTGAGAAATGTTCCTGTGGTTCATCTGTAATCAGTTTTTGAAAGAAATGTACCTAGTCAGCAAGTTTTTTTTTCTCGGAATGGAAATCATCAAATGTTTTTTGCCGCCCTGGGCGAGAAGGGAAGAAGTGTCACACTTACTGACTATTACGCATTCATGTTCCTTCTCTTGCCTTCTTAGAAATTTCTACTGCAAAAACCCGATAACACTGTCCGATCTGGGAATCGAATCCAACTCCACGCTCATCAGTCGCGCTTGCGATCACGGGGTCAACGTGGCAGTTATCTATTGCGCTGCTAACGATGATGTTTCTCCGGCCTCAAAAAGAATAAATTGGGTAAAATATACGAGTAAATAAAACAAGTAAATATTTTGTGCCGTTTATTCAATTTTTAACAGTTATTATAATAAGATTTTACGTCAGTCATCTTTATTTGATTCAGATAAAAACCACATTTCGTTAGATTCTTTTTCTAGTTTCTGATTTCATACCGGTACATAGAATTCATTCATTGCAATTTATGAATATGTGTGAATTAAGTCGATTTGAATAGTCCCAATGTACTTGAAAGAATGAATCGACTTAAACCAGACATTACAATTTAAGAATTAAATTAGTAGGTAGATATTATATTTAACTATAGTTTAAGTTTCGTTCATTTCATGTGATTTTACATTTAAACTTCAATTACGCTTAATATTACCTACTGTTTTGGGATACCGTTTCTATTGATGAGACACAAATGAGATAAGTTTGAACATAAAACCACAGGAAAAATAACCCTTTGGATACCTAGTGCTATAACTGAGATAAGTACACAAAAAGATGACTTTATTTAACAAATTAACACATTCTTAACTAAAAATCACATGATAATAAAAATTAATATAACATTTTAGTGACAATTATAATTATAATTTCAAAAACATGAACGAACAAGAAATGGAATGTATGGGGATCAGGTGTCGCTTATTGTGATGCCTTTAACGTTAAAATTGATCTTTGATAAATATTTATCATTAATTACATATAATATTATTATACTGTGAGATATAATCTCGAACACTCATTCAATCAAGAGCAGCACTAGCCACGAATAAGAGAAAATTATTATAAATTCCCTATTTGATTTAATTAATAACCGTTAGTAAAGCATTTTATTATCATCGAAAAACAACAATATATAATTTTGAAACAATAACTTTGTTCTAATAAATTAAACTCAGTTTATTATTTGTGTAAACGAATAGAAATGGGACTTATTTAATTAGCAGTGTTTCTTCTATGCTTCCAGCAATACAATTTGATTAAGTCCCAATATAATAATTATTATCCGATAATAAACTTCCATCTTTCATATAATTGCTACACATTTCTTTCCAAGAAATTAGTGTAACTTGAAATACTAATCCTATTACAATAAATATTTTAAAAGAAACACTTCTTATATTTATTAAATATGACTTTAGCTAACAAATCTCTATATTCTGCACGCAATATTTATTCATATAACATTGAACATAATGTACTTTCTGTACTATATTAAATCAAATCAAAAACTTTAATTGTCGCGTAAATATATATTTTTAACAGCAACGTAATTTTTTGATCTATAAAGTGTATTTTCAGTAAATAATTGTAATATTTTAACACTGGCAACATTAAACATTTTTAACAAAACATAGACAATAGTGCTACCCGCCATTAGCGTCGCTTCGTATCAACTCGTCATTACAATAAATAACTATTTAAATTCAATATTGTATGATTAATTTAACTACATTCATTTTACTATTGATTGATTATCTTACATTAGGAGAAGAATAAAAAAAAACACGATTAAATAGATATAAATTGTAAAACAATGAGACGAACTAATAAGTTCTAAATAATATTAATAACAAAATATTTATAAAACTGAATTTGTTACTTAATTTATCTATATCTTATAATTAAATTGTTTGCCATAAGTGGTTGCAAACTTATTAAAAACGCAAATAATAATGTAATAATAACGAATAACAAATCCAATGTAATATTATTTATGGAATATCAAGTATAAAAGTACTGAATTCAAAGTGCCATTTAGTTTTTTTTTGTCTTTCGCTTTCATCATAATTAAATCGACTTGTGTTTAGTCGTTATTTTTATTCTTCCATTCATTCACTCATTTGTTATTATTTTTTCTTTATTTATTAGATGCTACATTTTATTATTCTGAGCATTTATTGAGCAATCATGCACATTATACTTGTAATTCCATAAATTAACAAATAAATATAACGAAGATCCATCAATAATAATAATCAACCCTTATAACAAACTCTACTTAGCCTAATTATATTTAAAAGTAAAAATAGTGAAACAGTGAGAGTTATATAGTAAAATTCGACTACTCGTTTATTATATTTATATACAGGAATGTTTTAGTGCAGGCGTGAAAAAAAAAACTAAAACGAAGTAATTTTACGTGGCGGTAAGTATAGTCGCTTTAAAAACGTCAATAAAAACAAATTCGTAATTTAAATTGAACTTGCTTAATTAACGTGAAGAATCAAGAAAATTACTGATGATAAGCAAAATGAAAATTATTCATAGATGGCGCCACAGACGACTTGAGCTAAAGGTTCCATACGTTAGCCTTGTGTTGGGTATGAAAACAATGATGTTTTCATACCTGAGCCCCTAGGCTTGTTTATGGAACCGGTTTTATAATAAAACAACTATTTCTACATTCTTTAGTTTTCGAGCCCAGAAAAGAAAGAATGTAAAAGATAGTTTTTGCTTTCATTCCTTCAAAATTTAATCTCCCCACAGACCTCACAAAAGCTAGTAAGATACTTCTTTTTCAGAAATAACAAACCTCTTAACTAAGAACAATAAGTTAAAAATGAGTATGACAATAATAATAATATATAACTCTTCAATCCATCCCCAATTTTCATAAAACTTCAGTTAGTTTTCCATGGCACCATAACAAATCAAACACTTATTATTAAAACGATTGCAAAGAATGCTTACAATAAAAGCAATAAGTACAGAATACAAAAGATTAAGTAAAAAATATTGTGAAAAAAAAAGACTGACCATGATTCTTGCAACCCTGTGAATTCTAATCCTGTGATAAAGTCAATAGACCGGTTTCCAACTAAGGAATACAAAGGGCACTGTGTCAGATAGTTTGCACGTCTAAAAGAGTCCCGCTTTAAAAAAAACTTGAAAATTCTACTACACTTTGTAAATGAACAAACTACTAAAGATGAAAGGAACTGGTCACCCTATTGTTTATTTTTTAACATAGCAACACTGGGAATTATACAGGGTCTATTTTGTACTGCATATTGCGATAGCATAGGAATTGCATATTATTTACAATTCAGTTAGAATAGAAGCGACAGTTTTAGTGGTGCTATTTATAATAATATTAGTTTTTAGTCGCATTTTACAATTTACTAAATAAGATGCCGTGTTTTTAGACGATTTAGTGTAAACTGTCACACAGTGCAATAAATAGATGTCTTTAGTTGGAAAACGACAAGATTTTACAATAATTTACTAAAGGTAGAATAGATCTTAAGTTTAAATGTTGAAGTAAACATTTTGAGCTACGGTACATTTCTAGAGAATTAGTTTTTTTTTTATGTTAAGTATAAATTATGTACTAATGTATAATTATGTACATTGTTCCAAAAATCGTGTAGTGTCGAGTGCAAGTGTTTTCGAAAATTGCATTTTTTTTTTGTAATTTTCGTCCGTAGAACATTTGGCACGTAATCGTGAAATTGAGCTAAAATGCACCAAAATAACAATACAAGCGCGATTTTAGACTTTGTGTTACTTGTTATAAAGTACTGTTTAGAATATTTATTATAGTAATAAGTAATTAAACAATTATATTTATCACAATAATCGAAATTAATACTTGTTTAAGTAAATAATGTTAGTTGAGATGTTTTAACAAAATTGTCCTATTTAATTAACAAGCGCAGAGTTGCGAACTCCTTTGTGACCTAATTGTATTTAAAACTTACTTTGTAAGTAAAGAATTGTGATGACCTAAATTACCCTATTGTAGAGTGGCAATTTGACTAGGTATAGTCGTTGCAACACACGAGTGCATCAAGTGACATATGTCATTGACATAACGTTTAGATCGTAATGACAGACGAACACTCGTGAAATGCAACGACTATATTAAAAGTTGACAGAGACAAAAAACCCTTCTATTACTACAAAGCTCTATAGTAGATGAAATCGGTACTTATTTTGTAATTTTCAAACATTGCCACTAATTATAGAGTAATTTCGGTCAACAAAGCTGTTTTAGCAGCAGCAAGTACAACAAAACGTTCCTATATCTCTTAATTAAGAATTATTGCTGTAATCAAAATAGAATAGCAAAATATCCATAACTGTGACAAACGTGAAATAAAAGTACGTAAAATGCTATTGTTACGCGATAGTCATATTAAACAGTGTTGTGCAATAACCGGCAGACATCTTGGAAGAAAACAAAATTGCGTCGATTACGTAGCTCCTCCCCTTCTCCCTCATTCAAGAATAGGTGCCTCATACGTTCCTCAAAAACTCCATTTTTCATGTTGAAGATGTTTGCCGGGTATAATATGTCTTCTAAGATATCTTAATCTTATTAAAAGGTATCATATAGACCTCATAGTGTCCTCTGTGATGTTTTGGTGTCAATTATGTAAACTTTGGTCTTTGGTTTCAATAGTTCATTCATTTTAATCGGTGTAAGATTAAGGAATATGGACTGTAAACTCCGATCTTGCAAAGTGCATTCAAGAATCAAATTTAAATCTTATACTATAGAAGTGTCTTTTAAAAAATCGATATACTACAATAGACGTAAGTACAAAGATGTGATAAAAAAAAAGTTTGATTTAAAAAGTTTCTTAAAAAAATTCTTTCGGAAGTCCTATAGTCAGGCCATAATAGAAGCAAATTAGTAAGAAAATTAATCGGAAGCTGATTAAAAGTCCAGTATTCCTTATTGTATCCTACATAGATTCGTCGTCAGATTGTCAGTAGACCCAGGAGACGGGTACCCACTGGGGCGTGGAGCGGAGGCGGACTAAAGCCGACTCCAGTTGAGACAGTGTGTCGTCGATGTCGTTGTTGACGATCGTTAAGTCGAAGAAGTGCCCGTAGGTGCGGCGGAGCTGCTCTGATTCGCGGACTAACACTTCTAGGGAGCCGTCGTACTGGAAAAACAAAAGGTTTTTATTAATAAACTAAATGACCTGGTGAACTTCACAAAAAATAATACCAGGCTTCTCCTACTGCAGGGCAAAGGTCTCTTCTCATACAGAGAAGGCACGAGCATTGATCACGTCGCTTTCTCAAGGCAGATAAGCGATTTCAGAGTTCTTTTGTTTATTTTTTTAAACGCACTTATCTCTGGAACTATATCATATCTCTTGCATTTGATAGCTAGACTCTTGAGGAAATAGGTTCTATAACATCGAGCTATGACATTTTTTGTGGGCAGGGCACATGACACCCAGAGCTGATGATGGCCGATGGGGCCGCATCGTTTTCGAGAGACCACGCACCGGCAAGCGCAGCGTAGGACGTCCTGTGTCCAGCCACAAGGTGGACGGACGAGCTAACTAAGACCGCAGGAAGACGCTAGATGCAAGCCGCTTCTAACCGGTCCTTTTGGAAATCTATGGGGGAGGCCTATGTCCAGCAGTGGACGTCCTGCGGCTAATATGATGATGATGATGATGATGATAACATAATACTCACATCAGCAACATTATTAAGCGGCGGCGCAGCTATGAACACGACGTATGGCGCGAACTCCGCCGTGCGCAGTATCTTGAGAGCTTGCGGCTCCACGTCTAGTATGGCGATGCTGCGGTCTGAGTGGATGCGGCGGATGGTCTCCAGCTTTGTGCCGTACATTGCGTCCTCGTGGGTGCCTGAGGGTTAAACAAAAAATTATAATATTTTCATACAGTCCCTCATATTTCCGCCTATATCTTGAAAGCATTATTTGACCCCTGCTAGAGAGAAGATAGGAAGAGGGGAAGGGGCCCTCTTTTTCTATCTAAGAGGGGTCAATTAGGGTATATAATGTATCTAGTTGCCCTTAGACATGAGATTCTTCTTGGAGAGACTCGTCTTCTCCATTGAGGCACACCTACGTTTTGGAACCAGCAAATTAAACTTCGTGACTAAATGGTCTGAAATAAATGCTTTGACTTTGACTCTTGTCAGAGACGCTATAAGTACATTTTATGATCGGAACGGCGGCAATTTCAACGTTTAATTATTTCTTCAAAATCTAGCTTTTTTTACAAACATATAAACTAACATTCACAAACAATCAATTTACTGACCATATTCCAAATATTCGTTAGCTGCTATATCGGCCATCATTTCTTCGTGGGTAACGAAGTAGTAGTTCCTGCCGTTCTCTTCATCAGCTCTCGACGGTCTTGTGGTATCTGAAGAAAATGTATTAGGTATATATTATCATCCAGCTGATCCATAGTTATTTATTATCTCAGCAATTGGTTGCTAAGATACGTGTCGCAGATTACCATATGAAGCTACTGAATTCAATGACAAATTCTAGAAATGAAAATTTAGTAGTTGAAAGGGAGAAAGCGGAATATCTAGTTTAAACCAGATTTCGTATTTTAGTAGAGCTTAACATGTGTCTCGAACTATGAATTAAATTGATGTGTTCACCTATCACACGAATAAGACGTTAAAGTCTATTTAAGTCCTTTTTTCCAATTGATGCTAAACAAATATCAAGTTTATGTATAATGTAACTAAAGTTCATTTCAAAATAAATATCTTTTTTAAAATTATTACTGCTTACTAATGTTTATGTATTATTATTCAAGTTATACTTCCAAATACACATATTTATTTCCATCGTACCTAAACACCAAACGAGGAATACTACTCACGTGGTATTGGGTAAGCATATTGATCAGGGTGACGTGCGATGAGTGTGTTCTTTATGTGACGACGTCCGACGCCGTGCGCGCCCAGGAGCACAATAGTTTTTCTTTGGAACGCTGTAAATAGAACATAAAAATAAAATAAATAATTTTGTTTTAATTAAGTATTTAGGTCTCTGTAGGGCAGTTTTTATTTTGGGATAAGGCAGTTACAATATCCTTTGCCACTGCAAATACTGTAAAAACACTGTACTGATACTGGCTTTAACGATATCCTGGAAGCCAGAATCAACAGGGTTTTTTCGTAGGGTAATCGGCAAGGAATCTTATGCCATAATGTTTCATTGCACCATCAGCCAATAAATATTCAATGCTGAACAAAGATCTCTTCAACGATAGGCCCTTGAGGTAGATGTTTGATAGGATGGCAGATTCGCTTATTCGACTCGGTTCAGTACCTGAGTGGTGTGTGGATCATGCGACTCTGAATCTGTAATAGTCTGACGGAACCCTCCGTTCTCCCCCGACAAAGGATCTCAACGTGGAGTTCCACACGAAAAAAAAGGCACTTTTTTATAATCTTTGCTTATTTTCGGACTTGCTCAAATTCAAGTTTCTATTCTATTTATAACCATTTCTATAAGAATCCGTGATGGTTAGCGCTCTTTGAGGGAGGCCTATGTTTAGCAGTGAAGTGTGGGCTCAAATGATTGATAATTGATTCTATTTATGTTATCAAGATGTACTTACATGGCAGTTTAACGACCTCCTCGTACGTCACAACGTCTAGTTGATCGAACACAGCGTTGTGTTTCGCTAAATATTTGTCTTTCGACTGCTTTTTCTTGCGTCCAAATATAGAACAGTTCACTGAAACAAAGTTAAAAGGAAAAGAATATCAATTCGTGTAACAGAGGCTTAATTTAATATCAGTGTTGCAACAGAAAAAAATAAAAAGCCAATTTTTGTCTATAATGTTTTTTGTTTTTTTTTTGTGTATTTAAAACATGCTTTCCTGATTTTTTGGGTGCTTTTAACAAAATATTTTTGATTTAAAAAGAAAACAAATAATTTTTAATTCATGCAAACTGGTTTAGAAGGCAAACAGCATTTTTGTGCGTCACCTATAAGCACTTATCGCCATCAAAGATGTTTCAAAGCGAATATTTACACAAATGTATAGAATTTTAATCTGAAGAAAAAATTTCATTACATACATTTTTGAAACTGACACAAAGAATAAAGCTTTCAATTCTTCTAAAACATAATAAACGATTAATCGAAAATGAATTTAAACGTCACTTTGTCTCAGTTTCAAAAAGAACTTCATAGAATATTTCTCGTCTTAACAAAAAACAGTGATAAAAGAGATCACTCAGACACCACCTATTCAATAAAGTAGGTACATTTATAAATCTAATTATAATATTTTTTTCTCCAAAAAACGTACCAAGAAAAAATATACACTTCAAAACTAGAACTAATACATTGCTAAATATAGAAGCTTGAGGCAACAATTAAAAATGCAACCGGTTTTACGAATATTTTCGTAGATTATCGACGGAGGATATTCAATCAATCTACGAATACAAACGCATGATGTTCAAAACCTTCACGACGTTTTCTTTAGCGAAAGAGCCATCCAGAAATGATCTGGAATCTTTTCTAGATGACTCTACGTCAAAGGTCGTTTGCAAGGTTATCTTTAAACATCGAATCATATAAAACTTGAAAATAGAATTACCTTTTTTATTTATAAGAAAAATTATGGCCTTCTCCAGAATGAGCGAATTCGCCCATTCTGGACTAGCTTTGTTACTAATTTCCATGTCAAAGTCTGAAACACTTCATTGACATGAAAATTAGGTATAATCCTGTCTTTGCCGTCCCTCGGGTAATAAAGACAAGTTTGTTTGTGGGAAATGCCAAAACCCAAAGTTTTTTATTAGAGATGTGTATGCCCTCGACTCTAGTCTAGGTCACAGCTGACAAAGACAACACCAACGATGAAGTTTCATAAAACCAGTTTCATTTTATTGCAAAATTGCATTGCACTGCTACAGTATAAACTAAAGTAGGTAATACCTGTGTTCTCACAACCGTCGGTATGGGACACGCAGCCCTCGGCTCCTAGCCGCACAACATTACAACACGGTTCATGCAAACGGAACGGATGGTAGTAACGGATCTACACGATTTGGGTCTCACGCAGCGGGAATGATTTGTCAAAGGTTTTGAGGATTTGGCAATAGGCTTGCCCCCTATTACATGGGACCTAAATATACAGGCGAACTGTGGGTGTACATTGGTACACCTCTGCCTAACCCTTCGGGGAATACAGGCGTGATGGATGGTTTTGAGGAACAGTAGAATAGTTTCTTCTAAGAAATTCTGCTTTATCATGGGGGCGTTTACAAACACATAAACTCTTATATAGAAATAGCCAGTCCCGGAACAACTATCTGTAGGCCATACACAATACATATGTACACACACACACGGCGCAGCAGCCAATTGCTAAGCCACTTCGCCAACCGTGCGAACAAGTTCTTGCTAAGTTCGGACAGGTTAAAACGCACAGAGCAAAGCAGACTCGTGCCATCATTTTGTCCCGAAACAAGACTTCAAATGTTTACGTTTGGTGATGTCTCACTTTGGCCTGCATGGTGGATTGGCCCATTGCCTCTTACAGAGAACAGGTCTGATAGTCAGCAATAGTCAGTAATATAATATTTACGGTGCAAGTGGAAACAAAATACAAAGAGCACCAATACGTTCTCAGACAAGTCAGCCTTAACATTGTTGAAGATTAAGTTCAAAAGATTATAGATTCTCCCAACGTTCAAAGTAATAATTAATTATGAAAAGTGCTCTTTTACCCATTAAGTAATGGATTTTATCTTTATTAAAGTTCATGACTGTATCTACGACTTAAACTTAAGTTTGGTCGTAACTGTTAATTGCTGCGCCGTAACTGCCTGTGAAGTAAGGCTTCTAGTTGCGAAACTTAATTGTTCTAGTAGTGAGAGAGGCAATTTGATATCGTCCGCTACCGCTATTCATGGCTGTTTCATGTTGTTGTTGGCTATAGTGAACATAGCAGTGCATAGTAAAGGTCAGAAAAATGATTTCTTTTTTGGGAAAAGCCCGCCTCACTATAATTCCCTACCACTGCAATTCCTGAAAGCCAGAATCAACAGTGGAGATTGCCAGAAAAGCGTGTTCTTCAAAAATGCGGAAACCCTTTGACAAAACATTTCCCAGTTATGACAATACAGTAATATTAGGGTTACACAAACTCCCTTTGTAATACAAGTAGATATCATAAATGTTTTCTTCTTTCATTCTACAAAGACCATTGCTACGAAATATTGGAGTGGGCGTTTCATCAGATTACATGGGCGGTAAATATATTTAGGAGTCAAAAATATCATGTTTCTACTTTTTTGGGAAATCTTAGCCCGGTATTGTACCATGCAGAATTGGTATAGGTACAGTTTCATTAGCAAAATGGTACATGGGAGCTTGTATCACTCATAAACAAAAAATAAGAAGAAAAAGCAATTTTACATACCGACTGCTTCGTCCAATGATGAAATTGAAAGCATAACACGAAATTAATGTAAGTTAGGTAGATGACATTCATATAAAGCTACTTATCATTTCAGGTTTCAATCATATGCTGTTATCAATAATAAAAAGAAGAATAGAGACAGATGTTAAATGACAATTGTAAGATAACAAACACTGTTCAACGGTTACTGTAGTTCTGTGTCTTCAAGACGTCTGCCAATTCGGTTGTTTACGTAATTGTTCCAATATAATTTTGATTCTGATACCAGTAACCATTTTAAACCAATAATCTAGTAGAGAATCACATGAATACGACATTCATAAAGATGCGACACAAATTCAATGCATCTAAGACAAACATAGCAAGTGATGACGTCATACGAGGATAATCTTGATACTTGATAAAAATAAAAATTGCTATACACAAAGTTGCATAAACTAAACACGATAAAACATCAATTTTCATGGGTTATGAATTACTGGTTGAACATCCAAATGAAAATAACAAAACCAACGAAAATTATACTTCTAACATTTAAAGCACCTAATATTTTCCGACCTTGATGTTCCTTATGCCTTTGAAACAAGAAAGATTATATACCATTGTTTGTGCATCTACCGTTCCAGTAACTGCATTACCTTGGTCGGTGTTTGACCGTTCTGCAGCAGCACAGGCAGCCCTCCACTCCTGTAGTTCAGGGCTGGGTATGAGACCGGCCGACCCACCAGACGCGTCTTTGCGCGCTTGCCACCAATGAGAGTCATCTTTACTGATGATCTGAAAGTTCGTTGCAACGTTCATCTTTAGTCAGGTCTTATTTTCTCATAAACACATATTTTATTATAAAATAAATAACACCAGCCAATCTGCAGGGTAAAGGTCGCTCTTCTCCTATAGAGACAGTATTGATTACTATGCTTTTTCTATTCTTTTAAATCCACGTGTCCTGGCGATGTTTTACGTTGCATTGGCGACGTAATGGATATCCAAGGTAAACTTAGAAAGTAGATTTAAAATGAAAACCTTACATTGGTACTTGCCTGAAACCGCTTCTTCAAACATGGAGGGTCTCACAACTCCCATTTGTTATAAATCAAGATGTTAATTTAAGAAGATAATTAAAATTTTAATAGTACCTGCAGGATGTCACCAGTGGTGAAAGCAATACCAGCTTGAGCGCAAGGAATCAATTCATCTTCTAACGGGTCGTAATCAAATTGCGCTCTCACAAAGATCTGGAAGAATTAAAATAAAAATAAAATGTTTTACATTAGCTCGCGAAAAACAACAAAACAAAAATAATGATTAATGAATATTTTGATAAATGATCATAACCAAAAGAGAAGTTAAGATAATGCCAAATGATGAATGCAAAATGCGTATGATGAATGATTATAAAGGGGGTGCGAATTCCAATTTAGTAGCAGTTAATTTACTAATTTTAGAAACAGACGGCAAACAAGACGAACATAATGAAAAGAATGAAAGATGAAGAGTGGTATGAGATAAAGTGAAGGTGCAGCGATGACAAAAGAACAACAAGCGCACAGAAACGGAGATCGCGGGGACTCGCAGCCATGCCCAGGTGACAAGACAACATAACATAACACAACATAAAACGAACAACATGAACATATCACAAAGTAGCAACTGGTCTGGTCTCGCTACTTACTAGCACGGGCGAAGGCTTTATCCGGAAAAGCTAGTTAGAACAAAAACACAAAATTTTAAAAGTCTTCTATTTTAATACCAATTGTTTTGCGCTTCAAGACAAGCATATTTTTCTTTACAAGAATTTGTGTGCACTTGTCGACTTTTTGCTATATTATTTCTTTTTTGTGTAAAAACAAGCGTTAGAGTCACACTACTATCTATTATGTTAATTGCAAAATCAATATTTATGTATATTTTTTTACTGAGTTTTAATTCAAACTAGTATTAATACAAACATAGCTACACTACTGTCTTAAAACCACACTGACAAAAACTTGGTATGTACTAAAGGATATCATCAAATCCTTGTGAGCCTTGTACAACTCATAAAGAAGGTATTACCTCGCAGGGTGGAGGTGCTGAGCGGTATGATGGCACGATCTTAAACGTCACGGATCCTCGAGCTTCGCGCTGTAATTTTTATTAGTATCCAATAAATTGTCAATAAAGCACACATTGTTTATATCGACGATATGATAGTTGTTTTGAAGTACGTACTTACTTTCCATTTTATACACATCTTAAACCATGTAATGGGTAAAAATGTGATGGAAGGTGGTTTAATAGGTACTCATACTACATACGGTAGTACGATAACCTGATCTTCATTATTAACAATTGCCAAATATAATTTCTTTCTATACAAGATTATTTTTATCGAGTTATTCAATTTTCACGCTTATTATAAGACTTAAATGTATCGAAATATGTCTCGTAATCAAATAGCTTATTCCCCTTTATTTCACCATTTTCACAATACGTACCAGCATTCTCTGTAGCTGGACCACCGACTGGTTTGCGACCGGCGTGCCGTTGATCTCTTTGATCTCATCGCCGACGTGCAGTGTCGCCTGTCTGTGTATCATTCCCCCGTGCATGATGCGGGCTACGATGCATCGTCCGTCGTCTGCTAATTTCAGTGTTATGCCCTGTAAACAGCATTACAGAAGGATTTACATACGGTCCAAAAAGTCATGTAATCTTGGTTTATGACCATTTGCTTGGCTATTAAGTTTTGGCCGCAACTTTGTCAGCATAGACTTAAAAATTAAGCCAACGTCCTGAATTATCCCACGAGAACACATACACGATATAACAATTATACATCGGCCGATCGACGTCCATTGCTGGGCATAGGCCTTCTCTAAAGCTTGATTTATATGTTTACAAAATTTCAAAGAATTCCGTTTAGTCTATAAAGTATGATTGTGTAACAAACATCTGAACATTATAATATTAGTAAGACTTCTTAACAAAAAAATATGAATGAATGAATGAAATAAAATATTTTTTCCAATAATTACCAAGAAAGCTCTCTATAAAACATTTGATTGTGCTTAAGGATCTTAAAATAACCTCGTAATGGAAGTCACGTAGGCAACATTGTATTTACAAAAGAAACTGGAAACCCAATTAATGTGGTTCCAGAAATATTTGAAACACTAATTTGATTTAGAAATATTTGATTCATTTGATGCCAATGTTAATTATTATAGTTATAATAATTAACATTAGCAATCCATCTCTAGGTCAAACAGATGAAGACAAACTCAAGATACTCCACTTTTGAAAATCAAAAGCGGTATCACCTGAAACGTAAGAAAATACAAATACAATAATAATGCATGTCAAAACCTTGACTACAACCAATATCTTCACCACATATAGTCTATCATCATAATATAGGACTTTATTACTCATATTCACTGTATTCACTCAGAAATACGCATATAAAGTTCAAAGGATATGCTATGATCATTGATCTGCAACGATTTAACACACGCACCTGTTTCTACACAACACAAGGTTGACAGGCATGTTTGCTAACCACGGTTACAGAACAGAAGGCTTTGAGATAAGAGTCAATATTTATTTTTACGAAACCTTTGGTCTCCGCTTCGTATTTTTGTTTTAGATTTTAGCCTTTTCCCTTGAGAGTTTAAAATGTTTCAGTTACGTTTTTTATCTCGTCGCTGTTGCGTCAGATCTGGTTTAACAAAAGCAAGTGGAAAATATTTAGAGCCATCCATCAAATCTTTATAGACTATCGTTTTAGATTTTTCTTTCAAAGTATTATGATAAGACGGATTTAGCCAAAGTAAATAAAAGACCGGGATCACCTTTTTAGCTGTTGCTTTTTAAGAACTTAAATATTGATTTCGTTTTAGTCTTCGCTTGATATACGCGCCTACTTATTATGAAAAGAAAAGTGTTACTTTTTAGTAGCTACTATAAATGAAATAAAAATGGGAGTTGTTTAGAAAACCCAATTATTAAGTTATGCTTACACTGTCCCACTACAGGGCACAAGGGTCACCTCTGCGTCTTTCGAAATTTCACGGTCTGCCGCAGTTTAGGCAAATCCTTTACAAAGGAATTTTGCTTCAAAAATAATTTCCAAAGCCCTTACCATCGGTTCGTCGGTATTCTTTTGGAACTGCACGAGGCGCACCCTGGTCACGTTCTCAAATTCGGGTTCGGTATCGTCTTCATCATCTGGCAGCGGCGCGGTGCGGCCGTTAACCGGTGGCGGTGACGCCCGGAGAGACTCCTCGCCGTATACTTCGCGGGCGACCACATCGTGCGCCTGGAGTAGGGCCTGCAAACAAAATTTTTAGGCTAGATAAGAATCTATAAATACAAAGAAACTCTGTTTGGTTGAGTGTTACGCTTTCACGAATAAACCACTGAACAGATTTTGATGAAACTTGCTACGGGAGAAGAATGAAACCCAAGAAATGACGTAGACTATTTTGTATTCCGCGACATTGCGTTTGCAATAACCGACACTTACGGGCGGGCAAAAGCTAGTTTATATATAAATCAACTCCAAAATACAACAATCCTATCCATATCGTAAAATATATACCAACGTTTATAAACTAAAAGTTCACCTTTGATTGTCAACACATACGGAAAGAATGAATTTTCTATAAATAATTACATGAGTCAACACCTCATCATAATCGGAAGTGGGACAGGTATGTACCAATAAATACCAAACAATATAATCTCTCTCAATTTTATATTCGGATTCACGTTCGACTTTCAACATTTTAATATCCAAATTCAATTCAGTAGACACGTGCTGCATATTGAATGGTGAATTTAAAATGTTTTCTGCTTTCATACATCACTTCACTCCAAGCCTCTTTCATTTTACATCCGAGCGCTTTTGGCATACGTCCGTGGATGGCTACAATACTGGTTTATGCCCAAAAACCGATGCCTATATTGCGTCAGTCCCGTAATCCACCGAATGTACTGGTGACCGCAACAAATTTGCTAGATTTTGAATCGGGAACGGTGAAAGCTTTCAATCTGTATTAATTGCTCAGCAGCTCGTAAATTTTAGAAAAAACTAACGTATGGCCAACTAAATCTGGATTTTAGAACGTGATTCCATATTCAAGTGCTGTAATATTTTCAGGGCTTCGGATTTCTAAAATACATGTTAAAAATTACTACACTTATTCTAGGCGGTACCGTGTAATTTGAACTATGACCCAGTTTGTGTATAATAATTTGAAAATGATGTAGATAGGTATTCATATTACGTTGAAAGTTATAACTATGGCATGTGAAGCGCTTGGAATGCTTTCAGCTTCAAAAGCAATCAGGTATTCTGGAACTAATTTTAGTTTAATCGTGAATAGTCCTTTGAATATTAAGAAGCAATATATGGAGCGCACTTGCCTTTGACTGCAGACCGCATTATCAAGTTAATATCAGAGAATTACAGCCACGTGTTTGTATAATCTGGTAATTGTACGAAAGCTTCCTTAACTTATGCGTCGCAATTGAACGAACCTTAATTAGTTTTGGTTGAAATTATTACGCCTTTATGATCAAAAGTTAGATGCGTAATTTTACCACAAATTCTGCAAATAATAAATTAGCTAGGTGCGAGTTCACGGCTTTCATCTTGTAGTACTTTAACTAATTATAGGCGAGGTTAAGACTTTTTATCAGCAGAGGCACAAAAACAAGCTTCAAGTTTCCTAAAACCTTTTCATCTTGTCAGCTTGTAAACCACTTCTCTTGGGGAAACGTCTGCATAATTAAAACAAAACTGTAAATGCAAGTGTAAAACAGTCAAGCGAAGTCCTTTTATTCACTCGTACACTAATTCCTATCACAAAAACAGCACAGCCCATTCGTATGGTAATGCAGAAACTGTGCAGTGCCACTATTGTTGTAGCCGAGCTGTTCCGTGAATTCTGTTTATTTGGATAAAGCATAGATAATCCTCGGCTACGTGCTAATGCTCTACCGCAAATCTGCCTAAGCGAGGCTTATATGAATATCTCTTATGTATTCTGTAGCTTAATTTTCAAATTTAGTAGCTCTCAGTAAAAGTGACGAACACGTGCGAAAGCGATAAAGGAATTTACATACAGATTTGTGTACGAACTAGTAGTAATAAGGAGTAAATGGATTACAAAGCACTTAAAACAACTACCGCCAAGATAAATCACGAATTCCAAGAACGTCAATTTTCTTCCAAATTGTGCATTTAGGAGAAAATTGACGCATCGGAAGAGACAATTGGACAATAAATGCTGAGGAATCGAGGTACATCTTTTGGAGTGTTCCATCGTAATGAAATAAAATATTCTACAAAGGAATGAACTAAATTGATAAAATAATAAAAGTATGAGCAGCAATTTTTGAACCCACACAGAATAAGGAACAGATCTGTAGATCTGTACCTTATTCTGAAGGAAACACGATAAAATGTAATAAAGGTCTCATTAGTTACGAAGCTGGTAAAGAAACTGTAATAAATAGGACAACAAATAAGCATAGTCACGTTAATTTACTTGTAACGCATAATACGGACGAAACAGATAATACGATTAAATCGAACAATACTCTGTAATAACGAGGGTCCAAACAAAGTTGTATCGGACTCGGTTCGCTGTGACAACAAAGGTATTGTTGATGAAATTATATCTGACTATAATCGTATTTATTCCATGGTATAATTTTGTAGGCAGTGAAAGGCAAAGATGGAATGAACAATTTAGCCAAAAATAGACGCCTCAACGTAATGAAACAGGTGTTATTCGCATAAATGATGACATTCAAGATTGTGGCACACAATATAATTAATCTACAGTACTATATTATGCAGTATTACCACTACTAAGCCCAGTGCGCTGCGGATGTGCGCTTCAAGCATTTCCAATTTGCCGACAACCGCACCATATGGGGATTTCACTACCTTATAGAATAAGATAGTATGTGCTAAAACGTATTTGCATTCCAGTTTGGAGTATTAAAATACAATTTGGTTTCTAAAACGTACCTTATATTAAAAGCCATTAGAGTATTGAAAAGCTCGCAAACAAATCAGATAGTGAAGTGGTTTTGGTATTGTATTCATGTGACTTGCCCGACGGCAAACCGCGGTGTATACTATTCCTATTTTGCGATGCGATGACCCAATATTTTTATTCGAAACTTGAGATTAATGTCATGCTTCAGTGAGCCCAGCCGGAGCCAATATCGAGTTTCCAATACAAATGACGATATGATGGCCACTTAAAATGTACTTCACTTGATCGGGGTAAAGAAAAACTGTATGAATAAACTCTTTATATAGCAGCTTGTCTTTTGCGATAACATTTTTTAGGAAGGTTTAAATATAGAATACAAATATCAGATTTCTTCTTTGTTTGGTCTATACGTTCCAAAATTAACCGAGGTAAGGTAAATTCATCATATTTATTGTGGGAGAAGAAGCTATTTTTTATAAGTCCAATAACAAAATGAAAACGCTTCTACAGATCGAATTGAACGAACCGCATTCTACTTGTGCACGTTGGATTTAGCGCCATTTGCAATTTAAAACAATTAGCATTAATCTAACCAAGCCCCAATAAAGTACAGATCTCCAAAATTGCTACCGGTATCCACGTCAATTGATCGACAATCAGGCTTTAATTCAATCCGTTCCTGGTCCTACGGTACGCGTTTGACAGCTCTCAATGTGACGTTAATATGAGCATGACACTGACATCCACGTATCTCTGGGTATGCAGACGTTAGCAGTATCAGTTTGTCAAACAGATATCAGGGCGCAATGTAACACCGACGTAGATTAAATTGTTACCTGTTGAGACGCAGTCAAGGAGCTAAATGGTATTAGGTACAAACACGTTTATGTCATGTTATTAGATATTCTATGTTTACCAGAGCTACTGTTTAATTATTAAAGTAGTGTGATTACCTACAGTTATTTTCATATTGGCGTACAAAGTTTTTTACATAGTTTCTTAAAGGATCTGGATATTATTGGAAGAAATATTTTAGCGTTTGCAGTAGTACTTTCTAGTTCAAAAATGGATTAGAAGACGTTTCTGCTTCCAACTAACAATAAAGAGTATATATATATATATAATATAGATAGATAGATACTAGCAGTAAAGCTCTCTGTGAAGACGATACTCGTCCGTCAAAATACATACTACCATTATACCTATTTCTGCCGCAAAGTAGCGTAGCTGTGTTCCAATTTGAAGGGTTTGGGTACCCGTGTGTACACACACATGAGACATTTTAACTTTGTTTCCGAGATAGCAACACATCTGCAAGACCTCTGGTATTGAAGATGTCTATAAGTAGCGGTCACCACTTAACATCAGGTGGTCAAACAAAATCTGGTCCCATTATAAATCTTTCATGGTTAAGATAAAACATCCTTTTTTCATCGTGAACTTGTACAAAACGATGTTATAACATTATGACAGAAGTTGTCAGAGCTTGAAATATTTTACTATAATCTAATAGCGTTCAGTGCGCTTGGAGTTGCTCTCATTTTAATTTCATCTCTCCGAGTGACTCGAATCTTAAAGGATTTGTTGTAAAACTTGAACTTAGAAGGCAAAGAATGTCAAGGCAAAGAAGCTAATTATAGTCTGCTTCTGGCGTGTTGTCATTGTGATAAGAAATAGGAACTGTATTTTTCATTGATGCTTTGATTAGCTTTGAGTTATTAATCAGCTTTCACATTGTTTGTGGTAGCTACTTGAGCAAACACTGTATTCATTCATCACTATTGAAGATATAAATTTCAATGTCTGACTAATTTATTGTGGTTACACAGTTAATTATCGGAGCATACCCTTTGATGTATATTGAAAATTAATTACATACCTACTTATTAAAATTAAAATCATTTTCTTTTTACAAATTATGAAAACATTATGAACTATAAACAACACAACGAATATTATCACAATTTAATTTTCAGACTGATGAATTTACTCATCTCCGTGATTGCTGTAGAAAATTCAATTACGTGATAAATTAAAAGTGTTTAAAGGTAAAAATGAGTAACGAGAATCTGCACTGTTCATATAGTGGACGGGATGACACGGAATCAATAAATTTTTCAGTGAAGGTTTTAAAAGATAAATCAAGTTTTCTCTTTTTTGATGAACACTATTTAATATGGCAGAATTGTTAACGATTTCATTTTAATGAACAATAAAGATACGCAAGAAAATGTTGGCCATTTAGATCTGAACAAAAGTAATACCGGCGATAGATTTCTCCGTCGCCTTATCTTCATTATTCTCATTTAATATTTCGAGAAGTAATTTCACAAATAGCTGTCATACTTTTTCATTATCTTTCATCGCATTAAATCACGAACAGTCAATACCAAAGCAGTCAGAGAGAGAATTTGAAAAAGTTGAAGACAAAACAAAATATCACGAAAGGAAATCCGCTCTGCTTAAACCCGAACAGATCAAATGACAAAAACAATCCGGTATTATAAATCGTCCTCTATTACTCCCAGGAAATATTCTGAAAAGAAAAGCAGCAAAAATGTAGCTAAATGTAAGAAAAATAAAGTCTACACTGTAATGATGCTAAGAAGGGATTCAGGATGTAGCTACGGATATTGAAAATCTTTCAAACCAAGATCAAGTAGCAAAAGGAAATCTATTTTAATATGTTTCTCCTGGCCACTTGTTAATTGAACAAGATGAAGTATAAAAGAAATTAATCAAACAGGTCCCTATTAAAAATATAGTACTTTATTAAAGCTTTACCTTTGGATAATTGTCGAAGGTCGTGAATTTCCGTTCAATAAAAGATGGAAGTGATGTTCAAAATATTGTATTGAATTTTGTTATCATGACGTTAAGTCGATGACATAAAGCTGCTTTTAGCATGTTTCCAATTCCTGTCTGACAGACTCTACACGCTACGTTTCAACTGAGGGATTACGGAATAAATGTTAGCCCCAGTAAAACTTTTACCTGTCACTACACGAAGTACATCTTGGACGTTTCCCACTAAAACATTAGCGATAAATAACTTGGAAACGGCAAACCCTGCGGTTTTAGGGTATCTTATCCTCTTGCGGATACGCACTTTATTGTTTTATGTGCTCACTTGGATTTAAGGACGGGTTTCTTCTCGAAATCAATTGTAGAACGTCGTAATTTCTGAAGTAGATGGTGAGATATGGTCAGCTAAAGGTATTGAAGAGAAAATCAATTGCAAAGATGGTGTTATCGAAAGAGTGAAGGTGGCCATTTCTGTCAGAAATGTTCATCAATGAAGGCGTATTTATCTACAAGAAATAAGTAATATAGCCATGAATATAATGCTATTAGGATCCTAAGAACAGTTTGTATTGTTGAATAATGTACTATCTGCTTATAATGCAACGTAAAGATTATTACACCTCTATGGGGATCGCGCAAAAACAATGGACCTTCAGTGTTAGGGATAGCTATTAATAATTACAGTGTTATCGAACTACAAGACGAATAGTCCAATTTAGGAAGGCCGAATGTATATCGAATTCAACAAAAACTAACCTTAATAATAAAGCAGGGTAAATATCAGTAAATTCAGAGACGGATATTTAAGCCGCAAAAGGAATAAAAAATGGCATAACCAACAAACTTTCGACAGATAAAACAATAAATAAAGTCAGCGTTGTGTTACGTTAAACAATAAATCCTTTTAATATTACAGTTGAGTCGGGCCCGATGCAGTCGGCCGGTATGACAGTCGGTGACAGCGTAATACCGCCTCGGCAGCGCTGCAGCGGTATAAAGGGAACGGCTAACAAGTCAGATGTTAATAAACTTCCGCAAAGACTAGGATCAAAAAAGCAATGTAAATGTTTGGACGTTGTGGATGAAAAATTGCTTCGTGCGGTTACTGTAGCGGTTTCCAGCATACGACACGTGCATTTAATTTATAGTTGTACGATCAAAAAGAATGAAATGTAAGCTCAGTGCATGTATAATTTTGTCGTTTATCAGAAAGTTGACAAACATTTTTGTAGAAAAGTTCGTGTTTTGGCGACCGCTGAATTGCTCGGGGTTCTTTTTTAATGCATAATATCTGGAAATGAGTTAACATTTCACTTTGATGTGGATGAATCAGATTTTGGGAAATTACAAAAAAAAATTGAATTGAACTCTGTACTTTTTGAATGCGCTGATCTCCAGAGCTTTCGATCCGAATTTGAAAATTCTTTCGCTGCTAGAAAGCTGCGTTATCTTTAAGTATATAGGCAAAAAAAATGGGATTTGTAAAAACATTCAAACGAGCGATGTCGAGGGCAAAACCAACTACAACGTTATAAATAGTGGTGGTTAATAAAACGTATAGCGCCAAAATATAACAGAATATGTGTACATAGCGTATAGCGCGTGCTATCGCGGCTCGGAGTTCGCGTTATATTATAGCGCCTCAAACTACTCAACGAATAAAAGTTTAAACGCGCACAGCGGGGCCAGAACGAGATAGCAAGATAGCGTTGGCGACTAGCGAGTAGCAACTTAGCAAGTAGATAGCAACAGCGGCCCGCGTACAACATGCGCTATGTTGGTTGTTCGCGATCTTATTTAGTTGTTTTTTTTTAATTAATAATTAATACTTTAGTTTCGTGGAAGTGTCATTTGTACTACAGTACTGTTGTAAATATAATAATAATCATGTTTCGAACGCTTGTCGTGTTCTATTGTAAATACCTATTGTGCGTTTATTGTTATTATTTTAAATCTTTTATTTCACAAAACTTTTATAATAACATTGAATCAATTTATTATAGATAGTCCTAAGCCTGGAAAGTATGAAGGAAAGTTCATTGATCTTTAACGCTTCCACGAAATATTATTATATTCTTTATTCAATAATGTATAGCGCCGTAGCGCGTTGCGAAATAACATCTACCGCGCATCATCAATTCATCAAGTCCGTTTAGCGTGATAGCGTGTTGAGACGCTATAATTTAGTAGCGTCTCCGCGTTCACAGTTTCAGACTGCACCCGAGTTTTGAAATAGCGCGTTATAATTATAGCGTATAAAATAACAGACTATATAAATATATTTTATAGTTTATAGCGCGTTTACAGTTTATAGCGGATTTGAACATCACTAGTTATAAACCCATGCAATATGTTTTTATTCCAATAAGTTCTGCTTGATCGCTCACGAATAACAAATGAAGTTGTTTTGAGCATTGGAATAAAAACAAAGGGGATAAAGGGAATATCTATAAACATTGCAAAGCTAGGTTTATTCGCCATGAAAACAATGTGTCGATAAATTTCCGTTAGACAGCTTAGTTGGTCAATTCTGTCGATGTATCGGTTTGAAACACTGGAAATTTACGATAATTATATAACAAAAGCAATTTTGTGTCATCAGCCTATTCAATTGCCTAAACTTGACCACAGGGAATTGGAATAGTGTTAACCTATTCGGATAAACTACTTTAGAAGTTTGAGTGGGCGATAAAAATTCGTAAAGTGCTTTATTTTGATAGTGGTTGAATGTTGTACAATTTAATGGTGGTTTTAGTGTTTTAATTGTTATGTTCCAATCTGTGTGGGTTTTTCAATTATCATTTTATGTTTCTGTGAATTATTTTTTCCATGAATATTCGTAAAATCTTCACATTTAAATTACTGTTGATTTGTTTTTTACATTTTCAGTTTACGTCGATAAAATCTGTTAGACAAATATGTTTGCCATGTTAATACGACAAACGTTCAAAATAAATTTTCACTGTATTGTTACTAAAAAGGTGCATAATAAACAACAGCTGTCACAAAATTTGGCAATAAAAAAATATCCTTTCGCCGTATTTCAATGCAAAGTACCGTTTAGGTAGCGACGGTGGCACACTAAATTTCTCGCTGTATAAGAACTCGATTTATTTGTATGTCTTAATATTGCTCGTGTGCTAGTACTTCTAAAAAGGATAAAAATACTATGGTATCGAAATGTTATAATTTTGTATGTGGGATATCTGTCCCATCGGACTATATAAGTGAGGGAAATAGGAGTGCACCTGTGTTTGTGCACACACTTTTTACTATAACATCTCCTGCGAACGACGCTAGTCTCAATTCAGATTGGACATAATTACCAAAATTCTGCCGAGAGAATTAACAAGCTTCTATCTACGTGGTATTTTTCACCCGCGGGAATCGGAGCCGTAACCAAAGATTTAACTTAATTAAATGTTTGGTTACTGCTCCGATCCCGTGGGTCATTACGTGATGTTATATAGTCTATACCTACTATTCCTCATGAATCTAGATAGATGCATGAGGAAAAGGATAGGATAGGTTAGGATTCATCTAGATAGCCAGATGGCTATGATATTCAAAAAGATTATATTTTTTTCCAATCCGATTAGTAGTTCCAGAGATAAAGAAACAAACAAAAAATCTATACAGCTTTATTATTTTAAGTACAGATTTTCCGTTCCGTATTATATGACAAAAAGATGAGAGCAAGCAAGTACAAGTTACTACTACCGCTATGTCATGTCATGAGATTGCGAGTTTCCTCAACCGCACCAGACAAATGAAATATCTTACGGCAAAAATGTCACTTTACGCCGACGAAATAGTAATGGGGACTAACACAAATATTGCGTACTACGACACTTCCGGGGCAGAGCGCGAAAGGGCTCAACTACACCGCTTCGGCATTATGCGTAAGCACAGTAGAAGTGTTGCCATAAATCTGACAGATATAAGACCGCAATGTTACGCACAAGAAGCGAGAAAAAGCTACATTAGGTAGATAATAATATTTTCTTTCATATACCTCTAAAGATAAATAAAATGGAAGTGTCTGTTTGTGATGTCAAAATACTAGCATTTAAGAAAAAAAAAAGAATGTTTACATGGAAGATACTCTAAATAATTAGATATTTTATGAATGTTTACACGGTCCTAACACGAACAATCATATTTTTATGATTTGTCTGTTTGTTGTGGCTAATCTACGAAACGGCTGGCACGACTTGACTGGACTTTCACAAGCAGATAGCTGATGTTATAAAGAAAAAATCAGCTCCAACTTATATTTTTGAAAAAAATATTGGGTAACGCATAAAAACAACAAAACCTTATGATAACACACATGCTACCTCCCTTTGCACGCCACACACACACACACACACACACGTACACTACACCAAACACCCACACTCCACACCTTTCGCATATAACGCGAACTACACTACACTAAACACAAAATTTAATCTTTCTTTTGTTGAAGCTATTGTTATTATTGAATGCTTCCTAGTTTTCCTTTTCTTCCATCAAATTGATTTTTTACATGTCACATTATTATGATGCTGTTTTTCCTGTAGGGGGGAGTCCCTGGTGTCCTGAAATACAGGCCACGGCTTAGTTCAGGCACCAGTCTCCCACAAATAAACATTGTAATATCGTAATAACTATTATTTTTCCATGTTAAGTTTTGGTTGATGGATGTTATTTGTGGAAGAAAATAAACATTATTATTATTATTATAACAGACATACGAACGAATTCGCGGGCATCAGCTAGCTGTAAACTGAAAGACAGCGTATAAAACGTTTAAAAGCATACTAAAATTGATGATCGTGACAGAAATAAACGCCCAGATGATAGAAGCGATTCTGCGGTTGAAATAAACGAGCAACGAGCTCATTACCTTTATATGACCGATAAATCATCGTAAGGGTGTGGATCCAAAAAGATGACCCTTCTAATATTACTCAAGAGGGTATTAAAATTTATTAGGATTTTATAAGAATTACGATCGGAAAGCTTTATAACATCCATCATGTTTCAAGAATATTACCTTGTTATCTGCGAATCTTATCTGTTCTATTATGTTCTTTCTATTCAGACTTTGTCAATGGTGGTGGAAGAAAACAAGCTATCCAACATTATTAGCCTTCAGAGGACAGTAGACGGAGCCACGGAACCAATTCAGGAGATTTATTAATGTGTTTGCGAACTGCGACAAAGGCCGGATGATGCTTTCACGTTGTTTGATACAAAAAAACATAAATAACAGTCAAAAACATTGTTCCTGAGAGTTTGATATAGAGCACAAATGTGTAGATCCTTTCGAACTCTACAAAAAGGTTTGGATAGCGGTACAATAAAAAGAGTATTTCGAAACCTGGATATATGTAAAAGCGATTGTCGTAGTACATTGAATTTGTATCTTTTTCGACGTTAGTTGGACCGGCAGGGCTAAAAACTGAGTCTTTTATGGTAATCCGTTTGCAGAACGGTCGAATGACCGACACTTTTTTCTGAAACTAGATAGAGAATGTAAAGTTTCATTTGTAAAAGCACGAATGGCTAATGCTAATCAGTAGACGACGAGGAAAATAAGTCCGAATACATTTACAAAAATTGAACTAATTTATCACCCCATATCACACCATATCTAGACTGGCAACGGGAGGGCTTGTTCAAGGTGGCGCAAGAAGGAATATTTGGAAGAACATGGGATTGCCTTTGGATGGCCTTTGACCAACAGTGGAACATTATAGGCTAGATAAAAAAAAGAAATACCATATCAATACATATCATCAAATTGTCATTTAAAACTAAACAAATAAAATCTTAGCGATTTTAATTACTGAAACAAACGAATGACCTGCACCCAACCACATAAAATGTCCTAAATTGCCCACTTAATTACAGAAAACACAATGCCTGAAGGGAGGTAAAAAAACAAATAGGAAAATATGTTAACAAACATTCTCCAACTCTTCCAAGGGACATATTTGAACAAAAGCTCCACCTAACAAGGGTAAGTCGTATTTATTCCGGAGATCGCAACAACAGTTAAGCGGGATAAGTGGTTACAGTCTAATGTTTGCAAAGGAAGTTTTGGAGCCATTGCACAAAGTATACGATTACCATTTAATTCGTCTCTTGTTCAAGGTTTTTTCAATTTGAAATCCGCGCCGGATTTAGTGCCTACGGCTCCCTTTGTGAAGTTCAATAATTGATTGGAACTTCTGATTGGAATTCGTGATGAGATGAGAGTGTACCTAGAATACTGATTCGGTGTCGATAGCTGGTGAATTTTTCATAAAAATTTCGTGTGAAAAATATAACAAGACAAGGAGCCGAAAATTAATAAGATTTACATTTGCGTTGAGATAAAAGATGAAAATTCTAAGAATTGAAATGCAAATATTAAAGTAATCAAAAGGTTTAAAGTTCAAATTCCCTTGGCGGTCGTTACAACAGATATAGCCAGTTAATTTAACAAACACCCCGTAACGAAGTTTTTAAACTCGTTAACAAGTTATAATCATTACTTATTAAATACAATTTTATGTTAACCGAAATGGGGTTTAAATTTTTACACATTTATCTTTGTAAAACATGAGTGCTTGAAATAACACAAAAACCTTAATCGTATTTAAGAATTATTTTTTGCAATCCATAGAAACTATCCTCAAAACAACATCTACAATGCATAAAATAAAGTCATAAGATACATAATTATATTAAAATAATATCTTAAACTGTCCAAGAAAATATCACACACAGACACTCCAGCACAGCCCTGAATCATAAAGATTTCAATTTCTCTCTGCATACATTCTTAGAAGTTATGCCACGTGATACCTCGACATTGCCCTCGTATTTTTCGTGCATTTTTGACTTTGTTACCTTTAATATTTTCAAAAGTTTTTTCTTTGACACTGTGCCTCTAATCATGGTTGGAGCTACAAATATTCATTCATACCTAATACACATACGTGCAAAAAATTAGGACGCTCAAAATTCTCGCAAAATTCAAAAGCAATTTCCTCGTAGACTTTCGATTCAATTTATTTAAAGCATTCGTTTGAAGATACGTTGAGTATGTGCATATTTTCGTACATAGAAATTAGCTTTTGAATGTTGTAACGAGTCTTAATTTTTATGCTCGTAAGTGTATTTATAAGCACTCTCTTACTACCTGTGTCACGTAACGACCTTACTCTCTTTCGAGTTTCCCCATTGTTTATTTCTACTGCTTCGTTCGCCGACGTTATCTTACTAATTTGTGTAATAACCACTGTCACGGTGTGGTGATTAACTGAGAAAGATAATTTTGTAGGTAGCGCCGTTGTAATAGAACCCTGAGGAGTATTTACTCAAGTACTTGCGTGACAATAAAGCGGGTTATGAATAGTTGTTGCGTATTTAGAAATTCCAACTTTTGCTACGTGGCAGGCCTCCGACATGCAATAAGAGGGGATTACAGGAATAATTTCATTTGGGGATAGTCCTGCGTTATTGGTCTTCTTACTTAACGATAAAAGTCGTGAGCAGATAAGGCAAATACTGTGGAGAAAATCTTTTTCAGGAATGAAAAGATGGTGGTTAGGATTGCATAAATTACATTTATATGTGAAGGGGACGATCGATTGCGACGAAGTCAAAGAGGAGGATAATGGGATCCCAGATTGAATGTATTCCTAAATATAGATGCAGGATACGGAAATTTACGTTTACATTTAAATATACGTTTGATATAAATAAATGGAAATGAAACTTGATCAGCAAAAAATATCTAATGGGTGTAAAAAGATAGGTACGCAAACCTGAATGATAATGTTTTTTCCATCATCGCAATATTTTTTTTTGTTTCGGACTATACCTACTGCTGACGGAAATAATGAAAACCAAAGTTCCAAATTTGTATTTGCGAAACAAGTTTTGAATGTTACTAGTAAACTTTTGAAAACCACAATGTATAAATAAAACAGCTGTTTTTTTTATCGAGAAGGAATTATATTTCTGAGGTGTCTAGAATGTACTGAATTCATGGTAAAAGTTTTTGATTTTCGTAATTATATTGCATTTTTGCATAGAATTATAACGTCTGTATGTGACGTTTGAATTGCTCACATAAAGCTAAACGAGGTCGTATAGTTACATGACCCAAGAAATGGCGTCAAAAGTAACACTGCCTTGAATGGTTTCTTATACAATGCCAAGCACACAAATGTCTGCGGGTTGTTCGAAAGCGATACCGCGCCCCCGGAACGCAAAGGGCACATGAAAGGAACATAGACGGGTTTTAGTCAGTAAAAGTCTGACACTCCCTCCCGCCCCGCCCAGGGCGGGGGAAGTTATTTGATGATTTCCCGTCTATAAAAAAAAAAGCACACAAATGTAATAATACTTGCCTCTCCAACCAACTACGGGCTAAATGCAAACATTCAACACCAAATGTATTTTTCTAGTCTCTTTGCAAAACGTTCTTCGTCTAACCTGAATCAATGGCCGAAGTCTAAAGTCCTGAACTTTTTAAGTGCACTAAAGTTATAGTAGAGTTTCCTCAAAGGATTTTCGACGTTCATTAAGTACCGGGGAAACGGTGGTCGTGAGCAGTTACGTGTGAGCGACCTGTGAAGTGATTTTATAGTTCGTTAGGTAATAAGTGTCTAGCTTAGCTTCACCCACTTGTAGTAAATATCCTTTTATAGAGTTTATCATCATAATGCAACAGTAGTATATATTCTGTAATAATCTGCCTTGTTGAATTTTGTTTCTCATAGGAATTTCTCATATAGGTACCGTAGGTGCGTATTTAAACTGCAAATAAAACTGACACTCATAAACAACCAGATCCAGGATTACTACCTACAAACATATTTGTTACTTGCACGTTCAGCCACTACACCAACCGTGTCTATAAATCAGCTGTATTGTCAGTTTTAGTAAGCTTGAAATGAAATGTAATTTTAGGTGGATGCTTTGGATTGCCAGGGTTGCGGAGTTTTTTCGAAAGAGAGCTTGCTTTGTTTGCACGAGCCTGAAACGCAAAGGGCATTAAAAGGAATACGGATGGGTTTTAGTCAGTAAGAGTGTGATACTCCCTTCAGCTCCGTCCAAGGCGGAAGAACTCATGATGATTCCCATCCATAAAAAAAGTCTTGATGCTGGGAACGGGCAGATTTCTAGTATCCTAGTAGGTAATACCAAAGGGTGATAAAAACCAGAAGCCGGTACCGGTTAGACAGACAAACACGAACATTCCACACCGTACGTCACGAGAATGATAAAAGTTTCGGCGTGTTTATGTATCCTAATACAAATATAGACGTCGATCCCAAAGTCGATTTCACAAGTAAATAAATTATGAAGGGACCACGCAAAAGTTTGGATATGAGAAAGATCAAAACTGAGGATATAACTCATGCAAATTCAGAAGTTTATATAAACGACGCCGTCAGAACTTGCGAGATAGTTTCATTAGTTTGCCAGACACTCGATTTTCTCTTTTTTTCTTGTGGATTTTGTGTGAAATGTATACTATGTGAATGATGTATTGAAGTTAAACTTTTGGATGTTCCCATCGTAACTCTTTCGATCAGTATGCAAAACGTGAATAAGTTCAACTCGACTTTGTACCAAAGACAACATTTTAATATTTCGTTTCCATACTGGTATGTGATGTGAGCTTTTATAGCAGTTTTTGCTCGTTCTAAAAGCGGCATACTGAAAAACTTTACTTTTTACTTTTGCTTATATTTTTTTCACGTAAGGTGCCTTTTTACATTCGCGATATCATATATTATACATTCGGGATATACATAGAAGGTACCTATATTGTAGTACCTACAAGCTTTTGCCTGCGATTTCGTGTGCGTGAATTTTCTTACTGATCCAATTTTTTTAATAGAAATGTAACCTATAGCACTCCGAGTTAATGTAGCTTCGTATTCATAATTGGACTAGGAGTTCTTGAAAATAACTCGTGCAAACAAAAAATGTCTTTAGCTTTACTATCGAGAAGAAAAGGAAGCGCAATAATAATAAACAGAGAATACAACAAAAGAGTAAAGCTAAGATCAAAAGCTCATCTACAATAGTTTCCAATCGAAGAATACGACCGATTCTTGGATCCAAGTACTCTACTGCATGGCACTGCAAAGTGAACTTTACGATATGCTACCGCATACTAAGATTTACTTGGACCAATCCACAAAAGAAGATACAAGCATTGAACACATACATTCAAACCACTAGACAATGAAAAAACACACAATTTGAAATCCGAAGAATGAAAACTTTGTGGGTATTTTTTGTGGCCTGGAGCACACAATGTTTTTGTTATTGAATAAGCAACCTTTGTACCATTATTTTTAAGTGCAGAAGGTCTGCATGTCATGAAATAATAGAAATAGATAAAAAACGTTTGTTTGGCACGTATCTAGTCAGTATCTAGTTTCTATTCTTTCTTCATACCCAAATAGTAAAGAAGGTATTTCCAATTGTAAGTTTTGAAACTATGATATATATGGAATGTGCAGTGAGCGCGCTGTAATTAATCTCAATGAAATTTTGTGGATAAGATATAGGCATTAATTAATATCAAGGCATGTGGTTAGTCAGTTTGCCGGCGAGTTTAATTACTTGTTGACTAAAACACGACCAGACTACTTTTGTGTAGAGCGCACTGTCGGCACAGTGCCTTCAAGTATCCTTGGCTGAGATCCATTTAGGTACCATAAATAAAACTAGGCTCAAAAGTAAACAAAATCCTTACCATGTCTATTGACAATCCCAACAAAAATATGGCGCCCATTTATCATATTCGAAAACAAGTCCTGTACGAACAAACAAAAGGTACAAAGGAAACAGGGTCTTAAAACGAGGGTAGTAAAATACCCGCATTCGTTAAGTAAATAACCTAAGTGCCTTAAGTAACCAAAACATGTTTTCATGTAAACATACCAACTTGCACGTTCCGTATGTCGTATGACCTTAGTAAGGCTAAGGATAAGTGAAGTATTACGCATGTACATAGGTACGGAGATGCCGTGGCAATCCCGTGTCTTGACTATGAATAAACCAGCAACAGTTCTCTTGAAGGTCAAGGGAATATTGAATGGACGAAATACAATGATGACAACAAGGAGGGAAGAGCGAGGTGATAGAAACATTTATATGCTCTTTTCAAAGGAAAATCAATTTGAGGCCGATTGAGGTAACACACAATGTTCAATTAACTACAAATAAAATGTGATAAGGGTAAGGGTAGGAATCCTCTTGCCCTTCCTGCTCTTTCTAAATATTAAATACCAATTTGGTTTTAAAACTGAAGGAAAATTCTGGTAACGAAGAACGTTCAAAATCTAGTCACAATTTTATCTCAGCGACAGTATCGAAAACTTATCAAAAATGAAGGAAAAGTGTCAAGAGGATATATTTTATTAACACCCTTACATTCATTGAAATTAGAATGTGAACGTTTCCTAAAAGAATTAGCTCTCTGATATTTGATTACCTTCACAATTTAATAAGACCCATAGTTGTCTTTCTTTTCTATAAATCTATTACACGGATTACACCACATCTCATTAGACAGTAATATGATTCAGAATTTGCAACTTAAATAATGCCTAAAAAATTTCTTAATCTGATTAACGTATTAATAAGTACACCGATACAAAAAGACCTGTACGATGCAAGACAAGAGAAATAAATAAAACTTAACCTTACATTAGCAGCTAATTCTGTGTTACATTTTTGACGCAAGTGGGCCTTATAGAGCTTAGATATACTCGTAGAAGCATTTGTTTTCCCACTTCCCTTGGCTATGCAAAGGTTTCAGCACAATAGGAACACTTCTACGCTTAGTGCGCCCACATAAGAAATAGTGTTGGCAGTGGAGCAAACATTTCTCAAGGCTAGGGTAACGATAAAATAACTTGAATAAAAAGAGATAATGGTCATAATTTTACTCATTAAAGTACTTTTAGAAGATCTCGAGAAAGCTAAAGATAAGGGAAAAAGTGATGATGAGGATAGAAATAAAATTTGTCGACTACTACGTTAGAGGTCTTGGGTTCCATTTCCAGGTCGAGCATAGTGTTATTGGGTTTTTCTTGAAATGTACAGTAGCAGCTCGGAGTTAGGATTTGTGCCAGGTTAGCGGCAGTAGGTTCGCTCCACTATTACATGGGACCGAAAACATACCGGCAAATTGTGGGTGTACGTTGGTACACCTCAACCTAACCCTTCGGGGAATACAGGCGGCATTTGTATGTTATGTGTTAAGAAAATTTGTTTTACTGAGATGTATTAAATATTAATTTTATTACTGAATCCTTTTATTAGGCTTGATTCACGAAGCTCTGCTTTACCTAAATCAAATCGTGATTTTACCCCTTGTCCTAATTGTAAGATGAAGTTAAATATTTAATCGAGAGCCCGTCATTATATTTGATTGGCATTGGAAATTCTGAAACGACTATGTACCTAGTCGTTTCACTATATTGAAGTGGGTTACAAGCTGGTTTTATAGTGTAAATAGTGAAACGTTTGCAGATGTAAAATGATTTCATAATGAAGTGGACATTGTTGCCAAACGCCAAATATCGGGCGACATTCTAATAGAAAATTAGTACGCGATTATCGCAATTTCGTCAGAATGTTACTCGTACGTTTTCGTGATAAGCTCAGTCAGCGGGTCTATGTTTTTCGATAAAAATGATTCCGGTAATTTTTTGTGAAATGATTTGGTGAACTGTTAACCTCTAGTATAATGGGATAATTAGCTTTCTTCAAGCTACCACTACACTTAAATTTACCGAAGAAGGGTTTTCAGTGTTATTTTCTCAGAGTAAGAAAGTTTTGAAAAACTGATTATTACTGGTTGAATGAATATTATCAATGCCACATATACTTCAGACGTTTATGTGGTATTTGATAACTAGTTATTTACCTTTTATAAAAAAAATAACATTAACGCAATTGAATAGTAAAGAGTCTTGCGATGGTAGCTTTGTATTTGACAGCAGAGGCATTGCACAAAACACTATTTTTTAAACCACGTCCCGAGTATATCAGGACACTTAGCAGCACTATTCCGAAAGCTTAGCCCAGTGAGTTTGCTCGTGGCCCGTATGTGGGGCACTTAAAATGTGAAACTGTTGAAGAACAGAGAATAGTCTGCGGACAAAGTTTGCTTCCTAAGTGAAATTCGAACAAACATTTGAACCGGTCAGAAGGGGTACGGGGTTTGTTTAACACAATAATCAAATGAAATACGCTAAAGTAAGTCAAATAAAAGGAAAGTAAATGAACATTAAATAAACTAAGGTTTCCTAAAATGTTTTGTATGAAAATAGAGTATTTCAAAAGGAAAGAGGGCTTCATTAAGGCGGGTACCACATCGATACAAAACGAGCATTGTTGTTAGGCGATTTGTGGCTTCAAATACAATACACAACATGAACGAAGTACATTAGCAGTAACTGTTCAAACGTAACGTTGAAAAAGTAAATATGACGCAAACAATCTTGATACTTCAAGCAAAAATAATGTGGATTTTCACGATATTTTCGTCAAAGTACAACCAAACAAACGTGGAGTCAGTTTTAATTGCGAAGCCCGTGTGTCTACGATGATAACCAAAGCTCTCTGCTGAGTTGTCAGTAAAAATAGGCCAAGCCAAGCTCAACATTTTTCTTTCGTTTCAAACATAGACTGCAAGAGTCAGTTTTGCTAAATAAGCTATAGCATTAAAATACATATCTAAAGTCATGAAAACAAGTAGTGGAATTAGCAGAGAATTAATTATCCAAGTGTTGAACTGAAACAGTGGTTTTGATGTCACAAGCCATTCCATTGTCATTAATCTTTTGAAATTGCCTCCCGTGGTGGCTGTCTGAGAGAACTATGGACCAAATTGCTTTTTGAGTTGCATTGACGCACGTTATTATTCGGTTAAACCATTTATTTATGTTACATGCAAGATAAATGATTCTGAAAATGAGACTGAAATAAATAGTAAATAAGTGCCTGTAATACGTCATGTAATATATGAGTTACAAGACCTACACGACGATCTACATTGAAATGTTCATGTGAAAAGTACTAGAAGAAGGATACGAAATATTTGTGACTCAGTACGGTACAAAATATCAGCAACATGAATATATTGGCAAGAAATGTCACTCACACACGCATTTATGGACATATATACATGGAAGCTACTACTGAACCGACGGCATTTTGTTTGGATACAAGCCAATATTGAATATGGAATCAGAATGTACCTGTCCTACATTACTGCGACGGTAGATATTGATAAGGATCCGCAGTCTATCTCCCAACAGATTTGCAAGACCATGATGAAAGATACTACTATCTTATAGAAAATCAAATTGAAATACGATGGAGAGATACCGCAACTATACCGCAACAAATAGAATGAAAGATCAAGGTCCTAAGTAACAATAATTTCTAACAAGAACTGAACAAAGAAATAACGTTATTCGTTCGCAGAAAACAAAAATTCCAACGGTAGAAATTCGTAACGAAGTAGAAGAAAAATAAATGAGTCAATTTGCAATTTAGAAGGAGACATAATTCAATTTCGAAGAGGTCAGAGCAAGGGTTTCCAGGTATTAAAATATTCAGGTTTTGTTTTTTTTTTTGTTTGGCTAAACTTGAGTAAATTTAGTTAGGAGTCTTGCTGCGCAGTGGGACTGCAGAGAAAATTTAGTGCCATTCAACAACGTAGAATTTTAAATGAATAGATGGAGGTGTGGTAACTTTTAAAGTGTTGTGTGTGGACGAGAACGTGAACGAAAAAGAAAAAAATAAGAGAGATTTTATTATAACACACATGAAGTGCAAACGCTTATGTATTAGGGTAGAAATTACAATAACCGTAAGCACATTGGACAGACAAACACGTTTAGGGTACGACCATTAATGATAACATGAAATCACGTATTAGTTTGAGTACCTGAAAGTCCTGAAACGACACCAACGATAAGGGCCTCCGCCCACGACCGATTTTTTTGGACCGATAATCGGGCAGAAAAACGGGCCCGTTTTTTCAAAAATTTCAACGCCCACGACCGTGTTTTTGTCGGTGACTTTCGAGGGAGGAGCTTAAATAGTGGTCAAATTTTATATCGCAACTTTTATTTGACAGGGTTACCGATAGTATAAAAATAACGTTAATAGATTTAAGGTTATTTAAGTTACAATTTATCGTTAAATTGTTTATTGACGATATTTTTATCGTTTTTTTTAAACAATGATCCTTCTAAGATGGAAGTAGCGCAGGACGGAGGTGTGGCGGGTCGCCCACCTTAGCGTCGCGCTAATGTAGTACCTAACAATACTTTGCCCGATTCTTACGAATGAGAATTATACACGCTTACTTTTACATCGTTCTGAAATCAAAAGCCATGAGATCCATCATAGTACCTAATAGAAGCTATTGGCACTATTATTTTCGATAAATAACAAAAATAAATAAAATAACTCAAAAATTGGTGAAATAGTAAGAACGCGAAGTAACGCTTACTTGCACTCAAGGCATATTTGTGTGAAAACCTTATCGACTATACATGCGTAAGGTAGCCTTTAAAGAATACATTAATCGATCAGACAGGAGCGCTACTAACATTTAACTCGAATTAACAAAAAAAAAGTGACGAATTTCCAACATCTTTGAGACGTCTTAAAAAAAAACACGCAATAATAACTATTACTCGACTGGAGTTCCAGTGTTTCAGCTGCAGAACGATGTAAAAGTAACCGTATATGTAATTATTAGACCTGGTAATCGAACCCACGACGCTGATCAGACGCGCTTTGCGACCACAAGCCCAATATAGTTAGTCAGTGACAATTAATATAAACGTACAAAACGGCAACTTACCTAATTTAACGGTAAAAATAACGATTAATTCATATTCTATATTAATGTTAATTAACATTATATTACTGGTAATGTTATCAAATAACGTTTTTATAAAGTTACTTTTTTCAAAATTTTCAAGTTCATGGAAATTAACGTTACGTAACGATTATTATTTTTTGATTTCATAACGTTAACAAGCCCTGGATTTAAGTCATTACATATTTAGCAAGCTTAGTCGTTGAAAACGAATGTTATTTTAATTCTTAAGAATTAATAAAATTCGTTTGATTATATATTATTTTTTTAATCCATTAACGTTATTTTTATATTAACGGTAACTCTGTCAAAGGTAATTTTATAAATATTTACCGGTATTTAAAACCCTGCGTAAATCAACACAATATTATTTACTTATTGAAATCACAGACGATTAATTTAGAAAAAAATATGATTTACCATATTATTAATAAATAAATAAGCTTTTTAATAATAAATTATTGTTATTATTCAAATGCTTCAAACTCATAAGTACTAACTGAACATAACACCACAATTGTACACTTAATTCGCAATAACTGCTTTTGACTTTAGACTTTTGACTTTAGCAATGACACAACGTTCTTCCCTAGTAAATCCATGACGCATAGGGTAAGCGCCCCAGTGAATTAACACACCCGAGTGAATTAACAAATCCGAGTATTTTCCAAAAAATAATAAACTAAGATATTACCTTCTACCCAACGCAGTATTTTTTTTTGTAATTGCTGCTCTTTATTCTAGCATAGTAACAACATTCATGTATTGCGATACTGTTCGTTTTAAAATGACGAGCGTTTAAAGTTGGCAGTGCTGGTGTACATTTTCTTTGTTCGGGCAAGAATTTAGGACTTGGGTCAGACGCAAAATTTTTGATATCACTTTGCAGCCGTAATTAAAGTATGTACTATAAGTTATTTATAAATTCGAGTAATGGGTAGTTATAATATATGTATCAAATCAATTTCATTGCAATTTTAGCTAGTTTTAAGTAAATTATTGAGTGTTCCAGCATTGGCATTAAAAAACGTTTGAAATCCAGTGAATAAACGACCGTTAATTCACTGACCAATCGTTAATTTCATGAAATCTAGTGAATGAACTATAACATTTTCATCATGTTAAAATATAAGCTTTCGTCATAAAAATGTAACCAATAAATAAATGAATACCACATTTTGAGTTAGTAATCATCATTTTAGAGAACAGAGAACTAACAAATAGATCAAAGCTCTGAGACTCTAACTCCCAAGCTCATAAAGGAAAGACGGGAACGGAACGGGGAGTCTTCAGTGGGTGCAGGTTCAGTCGGAATAAGCTCGGCTTATAAGGCAGATCCTGAAATCCATCAAACGCGACACACCTCAAATGCTGACGAAGCTGGAGACTAACGATGGCAGGATCATCTTGTCTAAACTAGAGCTTTTAAGGGAGGTAGAGAAGTTCTAAAAACCCGTCTCTAGTCCAACAAAAGACCCAAGAGCTAGACTGACCTGACACTACACCGATAAGTTCCCGGACGTCAGCCTATATGAGATAAATATGGCTTCTTAACAACTTAAGGACAACAAGGTGCCGGGGAAGACGGAATCACTTCTGTACTACTGAAGAGGCCTATGTCCAGCAGTGGACATCGTTCGGCTCATATCATGATGAATTGATTGTTGACGTTGGCTAGGCTTATGAAGGTATATAATGATTAAGTAAGAGATTGAAGGCTTACACTTTGTTAAAAAAAAAAAATGATTGTAGCAGATTTAGAGGCTAAGGATTTATGTTCATTTATTTATTCCATTTTGAACTGCATTTGATATAATAATAAGGATTTTTCGTAACTATTAATTAAACAAAAACTTGTGTTCATTCACTGATTCTAATGCTGTACATTTACTGGAAAATTTCATTCATTTACTGGGGTTTTAGGGTATTTTTCAATATATTGCCAAATATATAAAAAGTATACAGGTTATGTCGTAAAACCAAGTTAAAACATATTCTTTAGTAGACATAGATTACCAAAATATAAAACCGCATACTTTAGAGGCAACATAATGTAATGATTTTTTGAAGTCTGAAGATTGCTTAAGTGTTCATTCACTGGAGCATTTACCCTATTTTCTATTTTTCACCGATAATCGGCGGCCAGGATGCGTAGATTTTGTTTTTGGACCGTTTTTTTCTCGGCCGTGGGCGTTGATGTACTAGAATCCATACGTTCCATTCTCGCCGAGAAAAAATCGGCCGTAAAAAATCGGTCGTGGGCGGAGGCCCTAAGCTGGCATATAGTTTTATGGAGCATTCAAATATTATAGCTTTTCTCCAGAGTAAAGCAAAAACTGAAATAAAGCAAGGCTCTAGAGATGAACAAAAAACGTTGGCTCTTAAGGTTCAGGCTTATAAAAGTTGCAACGCTGAGGTTAGTCTGCCGTTCGAGGTGGTGGCGGCGGTGTCGTTTGCGCAGGCAGCCTTATGCAAATTTTATTAGTAACAACGTGGCTAAGCAACACTGACATATTACCCATATCAAACACGACCAATACTGGGATTACCAAACATGCTGAACTAACTATCATGATGGCTAAACCTAACTGATTGCAAGCTATCGATGAATTAATGATAGTATGACAGCGCTCTAACAGAATTACCGAATAAAATCAACACACTAGTAGTTCCTATGTTGAAATATAAATAGATTTCCAATAATACAAATTAAAGCAAACAGTGTGTGTAAACATTTGTATTTAAATATGTGTAGTGTGTTTTGCAATCATTTTAATGGAATAGCTGAATATAGTGTAAAATATGGCTGACATTTTGTTTGAACTAAGCTACGTTACTTTTATTTATGTGTTTAATAACTGTAGGTTATAGAGCGTTATTGCTCTTAATGGACCGTATCTTAATGGTTAGGCAATAATAACTAAATCGTAAATAACTTAGATTGGTTATTATATCATTGTCTAATACACACGTGTGAGTGCCTAAATTGGTGCTCGATTTGAGCACCAATTTAAAATGGTGCCGAGTGAAATATTATTTTCGATAACTTTTTTACCCAATAAATAATGATACCTACATGCATGCATACATCCATAAACGCACACCTTTTTCCTATGGGGCAGAAACCACATAACGCCACCTGTAACGATCTTTACATACTTCTTTAAATAAATTACTCCAACAGCATTACTTTTTTAAATTTCAAAACGTTATACTCAAAAAATGTTGTACTTACTGCTTACTTTCATATCATACAAACGAAAAAGTGTCGAAAACGGTTTGCAGTCCCAAGTGCACTACAAATGTAGCAAACAGCGACTATCAACAACTCTAGACTTGATATACGCCACAGAGGCGCGAACTACAAAATACATATTATGTGGAAACTGATCTGGCAATGAAAGGAAGACCTATATTGAAGCTACTTATACCCTCATTTCGAGGCAAATGTGTGTTGGCTATAAGCCAGCAGGCTGTAACTGTTTGGGCGAATTATTGCATTTTTTTACAATACCTCGTACGAGGTGCACGTAGGAATGGCGATTGTAAGTCACTGCGCAATGGACGTTGTAATATTTTAATGGGTATTTGCAGCTACACCTGGCTTCGAAGAATCTACGAACATAGGATTAAAATGCCATTATTATTTTTTAACTAGACGTGTTTGTGACTTAGACCGTGCGGAAGTCGTCAAACCACTGAATAGGAAGTTATAACTTTTCTTAATCCTTGGCTTATGACTTTGAAAGCAAGAGTTAGCATTTTAAGTCGACAAATTAAAAAGTTTTATGACAAAGCCTGGAACATGATTCCATCACTGTTATAATAAGTAGACTCACAAATATTTATATTACAAAAATAAATGTACCTTGGCATACCTTTGCCTAACCTTTTGGGGAATTTACAGGCGTGCTGGTATGTTACAAATATTTTTTAAATTGGTTAACCTATAGGCTAGCCTCCAGCATATTTGCTACACCAGAATTAGTACACTGAATACCCGTTAATGAAACTACGCCAAAACCGGTATTAACATTTCCTGCGTTGCATATTCCATATATTTTCCGAGTAAGTACATTACATTTCGACTGAATCGAGGCGCAGAAACGTAATACACATTTTAATTCACATGGAGAGAATTTCTCGGAATAGTCGATCCGGATATGAAATTCGACGTAATATTGGATAAACATGGTAAATAAAATTTTGGTTTATTGCATTTCAATATTTTGTATTTCAATGAGAATGCAATACGAATTGTTAGCTCACAGCTCTACTAAAATAACTCGTAACTCAGCATTATGTTACATCCGACAGCATACATAAAACATACGTTTATATGTTAAAAAATAAATAAAGACGTTTCGCTCGCTGGAATTGTCAGTTGTTGTTAAGGACATGTCACACAACGGCAGTAAATCAGTGTATGGTAAATAGTAAAGTTAACAAGAAAAAACCAAGATGCCACAAACATACGAGACGTAAATAACTCTTCATTTTCCGCTAAGCCGCCGTCGAATAAATGAGCAAAGAAATAAAATGAACGAACCAACTAATTTGAAGTCGAATGAAAACAGAAAGTACTTCAGAACTTTAAAGTTCATACCTTTGAATGAACACAGCATGAAATTGCCCGAACCGAGTGGTTGAAACATCGGGGAAGCTAAAGAAATTAACTGCGAGATCTTTGAGAAAATATGTACTAGTTTTAAAGTACAGTCGAGATATTTTCATTTAAACTCTAAAAACAGAAGTAATGATAAAATATTTACACGTGAAAGTAAGTTGGTTGCTTACATTACCTTATAAACTCGACTAATTAGTTTATAAGTAACCCACCCGTGAGTTCCTGTCGCTGTGTGAGTAAGTCATTTAACGACTGTTTACTTCGCGAGTTTGGAACTTCTTAGTTGGTACTTAAATCAAGTTTTAGAAACGAGACAAGGCACCAGAGCGTACACGCTCTAATGAATGCTTTTTTGGGACAAGCCCACTATACTTCAACAGTTGAAAGCCAGAACTAACAGTGGTACAGACACGTGTTAGAGTGGAAACCACGTGTAGGCAAACGTAGTGTGGGACGCCCCGCTCCACGGTGGACCCACGATTTAATGAAGGTGGCGGGTAGCGGATGAATGCGGGTTGCCCAGGACCGGGATGGTTGGCGCTCTTTAGGGGAGGCCTACGTTCAGCAGTGGACGGATATAGGCTGATATGATGATGAGGTAATAAAGCTTGAAGAGCCTAGGAGAGATCATACATCATATATATCTGTCTTGAATGCTACAACGAAATTAATCAAAAAACGAAAGTGAAAAAAAAATATGATAAAAAATTTGAAATGAAAATTGTTATATTATGTGACATAGCAATGAAAAAGAAAAGACTTTCAGTAATGTTCTGTAAAAAAAAAGTTGTTATTGCTGTAGCCTGTAATTTAATAATCTAATAATATTACCCCTGTCTTAAAAACACAACTACGCATGACAAAAAAAAAATCAACTACTTTTTTCAATGTAGATTTCTGGGGCTGGATGTTTACCATCTGAGAATAATGGGCCTTATACGATTATCTTCAATCGCTATAAAAAACTGGGACTTGAAAAATCATAAAACTTTATGCTCGTAACACATTACGGAGAGGGAAGGAGAGAGAGAGAGAAGCGCAATATGTTATGTACGAGAAATTAGGGATCATCGTTACTGAACATAGACCGCCACATTGAACAATCAAAGATTTATTTTAAACTAGCTTCTGTCCGCGACTTCCTGCACGTCAAATTTGACATATTATCCTACGGGAACCGCATATTTTACACTACAATCTATATCAGTGCCAAATTTCATGCAAATCTGTTTAGGCGTTTGAGCGTGAAGAAGAGACAAACATACATACAACTTTCGCCTTTATAATATTAGTGTGACTAGTGCACACCCCAGTTTCGCACGAATGTTTAGTGAATACAATCAATGAGGTCGTATAACTATAGAATACCTTTATATATATTCCCGGTTCGCTGAGAGCGAATGCTAATTTTAAATCTGAGATATTTTTAAAGATTTAAAATTGTATGATTGGTGAAAGGAGATTAGAAGGATCGTAACAGTTGGCGTTCTGTGGTTTGTCAGTTCTGCCCACTCCCATGGGAAAAGTCGTGAGTGACGTGTGTCGTGAGTCGTATATACATATGTATGTATCTTTGAAGATATTTATTTAAATAATATGCTGTAAAGGGCAATTCGAACCTACGTAAGTGACCTACGTGAGTGTATCGTACTTACGTATTTAATTGAATAAGGATTAATACTGTTCGTTTAATATAGCTTCGTAAACAACCCATTATGGTGGATAGATATTTAAGAAAATAATGAACACTACAAGTATACTTCAAACCCTACTTCATTCATAGTTTACCATCTCAAAGCATTATTTCTCCGACTCCACAATACTTGACTTAATACGCTGTATAAAAATGCATTTTTCACGGGGATAAAGTTTATCTCCTTAGTAAATATTTAAAGACTGCAAAAAGTGCTTGCGGACCGCCATCACGTTAAGTGAGTTGTATGTTATGTGCCAGTTATTGTGGTGAATATTTAATGGACTTGTTGCCTTGCCTTGGATATTTCTTCGTCATTTATTTACTTTGCAACTTTGTTAATGAGAGGGACGCTAACTGGTTTTAATACAATGAATATTTAATAGTTATACCCCGCGGTTTTAGCAACGTATACAACACAACATATTATACATTATTTCTCATAAATCAACGTATACAATACAACATATTATACATTATTCCTCATAAATCCGGCTCCAGAAATTAGCGCGTTGAAACAAACAAACAAAAAACTATTTAGCTTTATTATATTAGTATGGAAAGCAACTTTTATAAAACATGTGGTTAATTATGTTCTTCCTTCTTATCCACTGTAATTTTCTGATTAATTTCCTTGTGGGATCCAAGATGTTGAATTACTTCTCCGGGACTCGTCAAACTTTATTAACTGGGTGCATTTCTCGCGACCGCCATGTTGATTCTAGCTTTCAGGAGCAATACAGGTTGGAAATATTGTGGCGAGCTTTTATAAAACGTGTTATTAGTCAATATTGGAAAAAATGGTTCCGTGATTTTTTGTTGTATTATTTTCTCCCTGTTTTAAATACAATATTTCTTCAAGCCTTGACATTTCCAGTTTCATATTTCAATAAATCAAAGTTAACCCTAACCGAATGAACGTATCAAATCTTGGGAAGGGTAAATCAATTTTTCGCAACAATTTGACGCTCAAATAGACGGTTTGGTGGAGTACGAAATTAAACTGAGCTGATGGGTAGACTGGGAGGCCAATAATGATCGACTGGGCTGGACGCGTGTGCCCAACGGGTCTATAAAACTTAACTGAAAACATGGAGCTAGCAAAAAGAAGATTAAGCGATTGTGTCTGGGTTCCGTGCCAATAGTTCTTTTTTGCATGCACCGTGTAAGTCTTTTTGCGTGTACTTTTGCAACGGTTTTGGGATTTTTTCTTTTCAGTTCAGGTGTTTGATTTTAAATATTTGAAACAAAGCTCCCGAACCCTTGATAATTCAAAAGTTTTGGTTGCACCGACTCCTTGACTATTCAAAAGTGCATGAAAATGGTCTAACTTAAATAAATTATGGTCATTTTTATTTTTAATATTAAAACACCATGCTGGTTGCTTTCGTTTTAAGTTTGGTGGTCTAAAATTATTAAAAGTTACGTTTTTTTACTGCGGTTTTGTGTGCATGTGTGATTGTAATGTTATGTACTGTTGTAATGTCTATAAACGCACCCATGATACATAAGAAACTTCTAGTGTTGGACATCGTTTAAAAAAAGTAAAGTAAGCTTAGGCTTTAAAAGCCGTACGTAAATTATGCAACAAGAATTTATCAGCCCAAGGTATTATAAAAATCATTTTATGAAGGCTCTTAGGAACATAAAAACTGACGCCACCAAAGAGTACTTGAGTTTTTCAATGTCGTCTTTGAAAGTAACTTGAAATCCTCTTAAAAGTATGAAAGGAACATAAAAAGAATAAAACCTGTAGGTGTAGGCTATATTAGGAAAATGCACTGCTTTGCTTTGACAAGGATTTTTAAAAAAAAACCATGTACGCGAACGACATTTTTGATAGTTGACGTTAAAGATCTTTGGATATATAGTCCACCTTTGTACTTTTTTTTTGTGCATAAAGTTTAAATAAATAAATATATGATATTAGCTTTCGCCCGCGACTTCTTCCGCGTCATAGTTGATATATCTTACAGGAGCCGTACATTTCTCCGGGATAAAAAGTAGGCTATGTGCTATTTCAGACTATAATCTATGTGTCAAATGTCATCCAGAACCGTTCAGACGTTTAAGCGTGAAAGTGTAATAAACATCTAGGTACCTATCCGTCCATCCATCGCTCACAAACTTTCGCATTTACAATATTATAGTAGGAGTAGGATAGTAGGATTAACGTTGTGGACATTCATGTCGTAGTTCTAGTCTTCTTCTTCTTAGCGTATCGATGGCAAATATAATTTATAGAATAATAATAAAAATTAAATATTATGTTTGGCCCAAAATTCGGCCCCTTATGTCTATGATAGTTTATAAATTAAAATAAAAATCTCAGAATAGAACTACTACATAATTTCCATAGACAGTTCTGTGAAAAAAAGCTGTAGGTTTATGAAATTAGAATTTCCAATTAATTATGCGGCTTAAAGCGATACCATAGAATCTTATTAGAAGCTCGTGTAACAAACTTAGGTGCCAGGTGTTGCAAACCTTTTTGATAGATGACAGCAAAAATTCATTTTCTATCCACCGCATACGTCACGCTGTATAAAGTTCTCATACATCAAAACCTGAATTCAAAATTCATATAAGCAGTCAACAGAAATGTTCATAAGTCAGAAAAAACTTACACGATTTTTCCTCTAAGAAATTACGTGCTTTTTGCAAGGAAATTGCATTTTCTTAATGCTAAGGAGCTAAGTGTTCTAAAAAGTTTTCTTGATAAATTGAAGTTGAAATTAAAAATCTGGGAGATTTTTTGTGCTAAAACTATTTAGTGACGTGACAGAAAATGTTTGCGATCTATGATATAATAAACCTGTCTTATATTTTTTTCTATTATTTATCGAAAATAAACTCATGTTCAACATTATTTATAAGCTTTTGTAATGTAGACTTTATCAACGATGTTTAGTTATGTCCAATCAATTTTGAAATACACAACAATAAACATGTTTTATATTGTAGCAAAAAAGCTAAATACCTATTTATTTTAAAAATCATAACAGTTTATATTAAAAAAGCAATTAAGCTGACTGGTCAGTATAATTTTATGGACGCGAAAATATTGCGTTATTTGATTTTGGAATAAGAATTCCTTTCATTATACCTACATAAGAAGAGTATTTTCTTTTTAATTTAAATTAAGAGAACAAAAGACGTTTTGTTTATGCTGCATTTTGCTTGAATGTTCATTGTTTTAATATGTACTTCAAGACTGGTTTTCTCATCAAAACAGCCGAAACTCTGATAAGCTACGCTTGATTAGGTATCCCTTTGTGGAAATCCAATCACGTTTACTGTGCTCAGTGATAGATGTTTTGCCAAAGATCTTTTGGGGGTAGCCTAGTTATTTGATAGCCTTGTTATTACCGAATACCTTATCCAGTGTACGAACTATTTTATTTTGTGGAGATCTGGAATAAATCCGAGCAACTCCTTGCTGAATCGTCTAAACTGATTTGTGAGAACAATTTTGGCGGACGGAAATTGTATTTATATTTGGGGCAGCGCAAACAATAGATCGTTAAAAAAATTGGGATTTTTGTTACAAATTCTAAACCCACGATTGATTTTTCCTTGTAAAAATTGCAAAGCTTTTTTTTTTCAAGGAAATTTGAAGCAGGAAAGTCTTGAAGATCTCTAAATACAAGGTACCGGACAAATTATCACCACGAGTAAGAACTTCAAACGATAGATAAAACCTTTCAACACAGAGGCGGGTATCTGCACTTATTATAGGAATAAGCTCTTTGACGCGATTCCATTCACTGGCGACCGTTCAAAGGAAACTCTAGTTAAACAGTGGGGAAAAAATGGCTTCCGCTCAGTAAAAGTTTTTTATCTTTACTTCTTAAGGAGTCTGCCCATTACACCGTAGGTACGGAAAGAGACATGACACGGACTACTATGCATACAAGATCGAATTAGCGCGTATCAATCGAAATTTTTTGAAGCTCCATGCACGGCTCTCAACGGTGTAGGTTGGTGACGAAAATGTCCATTGGGTATAGTCTACTTTTCAATCCAATGAACATTTTTTGTCTGCCATGTTACTAGTTCGGCGTAGTAGGTAGTCTTACATGTGCGCCGCGTTCAAGAAGCTGATTAATTGTGAGTAGTAATAAAAAAGGAAATACAGGTGTACTTACGTTTCAGTCTATTTAAGACGCAATAAAGCCAAGTAGTCTGTCTGTCTCTCTGTATTTATAACCTACTAGCTTCTGCCCGCGACTTCGTCCGCGTCACAGTTGATGTGTTATCCTACGGGTACCGTACATTTTCCCGGGATAAAAAGTAGCCTATGTGTTATTCCAGACTATAATCTATCTTTGTGCCAAATTTCATCCAGATCCATTCAGCCGTTTAAGCGTGAAAGAGTAACAAACATCCATCCATACATACAAACTTTCGCCTTTATAATAGTAGTAGGATAATATTCTTAAATTGTTACTTAGTTTTAAAGACCATGTATCAAATTCATATTCTAAAAGCTTTGCTATAGCGTCGTCCATCAAAATAGTGTGAAAATAGTGAAATGAATTTTGCTATTGAATCTGCTGGGTTAAAAATATTCCCAGCTAACGGAGTTATTTCATGAATCATGATCCAAGCTCCCAACGAAATAGTTTGAATAATCGAATCAAATAAAAAACAAATGCTTGTCAGTTTTGGACACCGAATTTCGACGCTCACAAACAAAACACAATCATAACAAAGATTTTTGTAATCAATAGAGAAATTGAAGACCTTTGTGTTTTGGAGCCTTTGTATGATCATATTTGACTATATTTTCTACTAAATAGACATCCTACTCATACCATACATCACGAGAGCCTTAGTATTTTTCCTAGCGCAGGTGGTAATCATTTCGTACAATCTTACTTGTATACTAATATAACATAGAAAAGATCGTTTATTTTTTTTGCAGGTAATCTCGGAACTCTACTGTCCCGATTTAAATATTTTTTCTCTAATGAAAAGCTACTTTTTCGCAGAAAGCCATACATGCTTTATGACATACTTGACTATCACGTGGACAAAGTCTCAGACTGTAGCAAGTATTTCAAATCTTCAAGAACAGTCAAGCTTTAAATCAACAACAACTTCAAACAATATTGCATCGCGGTTAAAAGCGTTTATAAACTCCGTGGCGCAGACACAGTAATGGATAACATCTGGGAGTGATTTAGTGGCTACAGCGAAGACGGGTAGCCCGTCGCGAAAGTACAAGCCGCGTCCACTGTCATCGCAGTGACGGATAACCTTCGTTGCATAAAGCAAGTAATGAATTATTGTGTTGCTATCCTTCCTGGCTACAAATGAGGCCAGCCCGTCGTTTCCCAAGGGCGTCGTAAGCGGCTAAGGGTTTACGCGACGGGGATTTGGGGCAATAATAATACGCCACGTTTGTCAGTCTTGCGGGTATTGTAAGCAGATTTGGATTTTTATTGTCGATTTGTAGAACATTTTGAAACCCCACAAGAGTAATCCGATATAATTGCTTTTGTTTTACAACGTTAAGGGTCCGTTCACACAGACCGGCTCGGAGATGAGAGCAGCTTCTTATCACGTTGAAAACAAACTTTTTAGTATTTGAAGTAAGGTTTATTTTTGCATTTGCGCTGCTTTTGACATTAAGAATGCTTGAACGCGCTTGGTGTGAAATAATTAGAGGAGCTGACCGGCTCGGATCGCGTACTTTTTCTTGTTCGCGCAGCCGATCGGCTCCGATTGCGAGCGCATCCGCTTTCAGATCGCTTCCAGCCGGTCTATGTGAAATAGTTGGCGGCTCCGCTCCGACCAACTCCAAGAGTATATCCGATCCGGTCTGTGTGAAAAGAAAAATGCGCGCCGATGCTTTCCGAGCCGGTCTGTGTGAACGGACCCTAAAACTGTGGTATCATTTTACCAAACGGACTGTTATAATTTAACTTCGTGTTTCACTTCGATTACCTAGTTTAAATTTAATTTTGAAATACGCTTTGGAGGAATTCAGATTGTAAACAATCGAAATTAATTAACATTGAATAAATTGCGGCATTTCTTGCCAATTAACAATGTATACAAAATTGTTACGGAAGAATGTTTTACACAACGCTTCGACAGCTTAGTTTTAAGTTACTGGTTGTGCTTTTATCGACCAAGCGGCGCACGGAAAGGGTAGGTATATCTATCCATTCAATTTGAATGGGGTGAACAGTGTTTTTGGTTTAGAATCTCTATTCAAAATTCGAGCTCAAAACCAAGGAAATGTAGTTACAATTTTTTTTTACGGTTTAATATCGAACCTTCATAATTATCTTGATAGTTTTTATGATCCGTAGGTCTGCGCGTTTTTGTTCAATATATCATATTTTATACTATGTCGGTATAAATATAAAAAAAATGTTGCCATGCTGTTTGTCACCAAAATAATCCTGATAAATGTAAATACCCTTACCATTACATCCTGTAAAAGAACATTACATTTTTTACGTACCGAATAATAAAATTCAGTTCAGAAAATGTGAGACTATTAAAGATAATAGACAATTTTAAAAGAGTTTCCTCTTAAAAATATATTCTATGCTCTAGGGTGAAATATTTTTATCCTATTTAATACTTGAACTATGCGACAGCGTTAGTCCTATAAAATGGGATAGTGTGGAATAACGAGGGTTTTTATATTATTAAAATAAGCTAAAATAAAGTATTATTGGTAGAACATTTCCAATTCATTGGTAGGTTTTCCCCAGAGACTACAGCATGGGGTTCTTCCAGAAAGGAGTTTTGAGGTTTTTACGGGGTCGGCAACACACGAATGATGCCTTTGGTGTTGCAAATGTCCAAAGGCAGCGGTAACCGCTTATCATCAGACGGGCAGTTACCTTGTTAGCCACTTATATAGTGGTATAAAAATAAAACATTTATTGCGGTACACGACCCATTATTATTCAGCTACTTAGCAAGCCGCAGATCGATTGATGGATGAGGGTAAGTGACTGATGCAGGCTGACAAAATGCGGTAAGCAAAAACCGCATGCTCATTTGTTAGCGGTAACAGGAAGAGTTATTATAATAACACTATCAATCAATTAGACCATTAAAAGCAGTTTAAGAACCAATTATTGGATTTAATTGTCATTTCTAAAAGGTATTTTCGGCTGGATAAGAATGGGCAAGAATCTTTATTCTATATGTGAAGGAGTACTCCTGCATAATACCTTTTGTTGACCTTTATTTGTATGTCATGATTTATGAACATCTTTTGTTGGAGATCCTAAATATGTATATAAATAAAATACTTAAGTACTCTTTTTAAATAAATGTTTTACAATATTCAAAGCACCGAGTCAGTAAGTAAATCAGTAAGTTTTCTATGCGCAATTAGGTAAAGAGTAAATGAAGTAAAAGTATACAGAATAATTGATAAGAGGACTACACTAATCCCTAGTATTTCAATAAAAAATCAACGCATAATTAATGTGACTACTTGTTAAACGCGCGTAAGTTGCTGTAATTCGTTATTAATAATTCAGTCACATAAATTGTTGGCCAAGAAACCGAAAGTTATAAAGGCAAACTTAAGTACTTGAAGTGGCTGAATTTTGGGACAAACATAGTATTTGAAAAAATATCTTATTTTTTATTTAATTATTTATATTCTATTATTTGCTATTGATACGCTAAGAAGAAGAAGAAGAAGTACTTGAAAAACCACCTGCTCAGAACAAGATGTTACAAAATAAAACTGCCTTGACTTGTATATGTCGTAGGATAATTTGATACTTCGAATCTTCGCGGAAATCCTAGGGGTTTTGCGAAAACGCGGATAATTAGACATAGGCGAAAAATTATCAAATCTTACTGGACAAAGTCAGGATTTTTGCGAAAATACTCGTTACTATAGTAAGATTTGGCTTATTCCACATTTCCCCCCTAAAAATCCCCCTTAGGGGGGATAAGTGGAATCTATAAAAAACAGTCTGGAATTCCCCCCTGGATAATCCCCCTTAGGGGGGAAAACTGGAATCGAAAAAATACTTATTCCACAAATCCCCCCTCGAAAGTACCTCCTGAGGGGGATAATTGGAATCTAAAAAAAAAGTCTAGAATTCCCCCCTGATAATCCCCCTTAGGGGGGGAAAATTAAAATAAATAAAAAACAACGTCCCGAAATCCCCACTGAGGTCCCTTACGCTCTTCTACCGGCGCTAGGCGCCGATTTGTTTGCCGGTGCTGCTCTACCTGATAACCTAGAATGCATAAGCTAGCTTGGAAGTAATTTTGACCATTCTAAGTTTAGACTTAGAATGGTCAAAATGACTCCCAAGCTCGAATTCGAGCTCTTAGGGCCATACCTCACCGAGATGCCATGGCGACGTGGCCAGCGACGTTGCCATGGCATCTCGGTGAGGTATGGCCCTTATTGTGTTAGCACAATGAGGAGCCCCGCGAAGCGGACCTACGTGGACATAGTTATATAGCTATACTGAAAAATTTTATGTTATTCGACTTTAAATAGGCAGACATGTTGTTGTTGTTTATTTATTAGTATCTTGCCCAAATCTGTTAAGTCGTTTTAGCTTGAAACCGTAACAAACAAACAAACTTACTTTCGCATTTATAATATTAACAAGCATTCTAACTATAATACCTATACAAACTTCTTTAGCGTTTTCGTTTTAATCGTAAGCAATTGACAGTCATGCATCGATCTGTCACCGAGTACATTTTCATTTTGTTTTTGTTTCATTTTCATTTTGCATTCTTCTTCTTAGCGTTTCGATGACAAACTATACCGTTGGCATACTATATTGTTGCAGCCCAGAATTTGGCCACTTTGACTGCGTTGTCGGTGGCAGCCATTAAATCTTCCTGCGTGCAGCTGTTAGGGCACGCATTTTGCATTGGAAGTCTTTAAGTACAATATTTTTCTAATAAAATTATGGCTTCTACTTCTAGTGGCACACCGATGCTTAATTTTATTTATAAGAAAAATAGTAAAATTCTTTTACGTGCTGGGCACCAATACGGCTATAAAAAAAGTTACAAAAATGGATCAGATGTGTGGGAGTGTGTGCACCGCAAGAAAACCAAATGTCGTGGACAAATCACCATGCAAGTAAGTTTTCATGGTAGTATATCTAGTCTAGTCTTACAGGTGTAATTGGAGCATTCACACTGTATGCTTACAATTTTTCAAATTCAACTTTAATTATATATCGATGGGTGTAAGTAGGTTGCTCAACAATTCGTATTCCCAGTGGTTTTATATATGCCCATACTCGCCAAGTTTAGGCATAAACCCTTCATTATCTTAGGAGACGCTTACGTCTAGCAGTGGACTTTTTAGGCTGAGATGTGTAAATAGTCATTGGATTTTATCTTTTGTCTTTAACATCGCTACAATAGTCTTTAAATCAATTCATATTGTCACACATTTACATATTAAAGCAGATAAAAATACCGTTAACTTTGTTTTAGGCAAATGACGTCCTCAAAGAAACCACCCACAGTTGTACACCAGATTTTAAAAAAAACGAATTGGCCTTAAAAATTTATGAGCTCAAGGAAAAAGTTTCTTCTCCACAATGTCCCAATGTTCCCGCTGTGTATAATTCAGTTCTCGCAACACTTAAAGATGCTGCAACAGATTTATCGGCAGATTTCCCAAATTTCAAAAACGTGAAGTCGACATTATATCGGCACAGAAACGCAACGGCAAATGTAGAGAAAATGAACTTCAAACATGTAGCTGATGTTTCAGTTCCACCAAAATTCCTAAAATTTTTGCTAGCAGACTACAATGATGGGGATATTCGCTTGCTGGCTTTTTGTACAGAAGATGCTCGCCGCCATATGAAACAACTAAAAATATTTTTCGGAGATGGGACTTTTAAAATCTGCCCTTTTCCTTTTTATCAAGTTTATACTATTCATGGCGATCTAGGCAGTACAGGTGAGAGCACGAATATTGTGCCATTAATATATGTATTAATGAGTGGGAAAACCGAAAAATCGTATGCAATCCTTTTCTCAGTAATTAAGGCTCAGATTGCAGAATGGCAACCACAATTATACAAATGTGATTATGAAATCGCAACAATGAACGCCATTCAAACTGTATTTCCGGATGTTACAGTAAAAGGGTGCTATTTCCACTACTTGCGAGCAATTTGGAAGAAAGGACGTGCTTTAAATTTAACTAAATCCAAGGTCCAGAAAAGGCAAGTGGCGCTATCCGCTGTTCTGCCTCTCTTGCCAGAAAACGAAATTATAAATGGGTGGTTTTATGTAGCCAGCCAAAGCCCAGACGATGATAACAGCAAAAAATTTCGCCAATATATGTTACAACAATGGCTAAGTGATGAGAACTTCATCAAAATCTGGTGCGTCTTTGGCGAACGTCACAGGACTACAAACCTTTTAGAAGCCTGGCATAAAAAAATTAATGCAATTGTCTCGAAAAAAAAGCCTAACTTAACACAGCTACTGAATGTTCTGCTGGAAGATGCATCCGTTAATGAAGTTCGTGCCAACAAAGTGTTGAAAAATATTCACGTAAAAAATAGGATGAGAGGAAGTATTGAGATGAATGAGTTTATACACCAGACACAAATGGAGTTCATTAGCGGAAGCATCACAATTGGACATTTCTTAGAAAAATTAAAATAATATGCATTTAATTGTTTAACCATTAATTTTTAGTTTTCTTATTAAGTTCGTATGTATTGGACTCGGTAAGCATGGTGGTTGGGAGCTTTGTCATGCTCACTTAAATGTCTTGCTGATGGTGGCACGTGGGTTGGATCATTTGGATACCTTTATGATGGTTGAGCTAAGTGGTGCTGAGCCACGCGTCATGTTCGTGAACGGGCGCTGTCAGATGGGATGGGTCATCTCATATCTACCATGGTTGACTTCTTTATTATTAGGTATTATTTCTTTTGTTTTTTAGTCACGTTCATTGTTTTCACTTAAAGAAGCAACAAGAATTTTGTAACCATGATTTTGTAAAAACCTTTTTGAAGAGAGTGTTCTTGGAGTTTCTTGCTCGAAGAACGAGCAAGAAACTCCAAGAAAACTCTTTTTTCACTCTTTTTCCATTTATAATTTCGTTTTCTGGCAAGAGAGGCAGAACAGCGGATAGCGCCACTTGCCTTTTCTGGACCTTGGATTTAGTAAAATTTAAAGCACGTCCTTTCTTCCAAATTGCTCGCAAGTAGTGGAAATAGCACCCTTTTACTGTAACATCCGGAAATACAGTTTGAATGGCGTTCATTGTTGCGATTTCATAATCACATTTGTATAATTGTGGTTGCCATTCTGCAATCTGAGCCTTAATTACTGAGAAAAGGAGTAGTTGTTTCATATGGCGGCGAGCATCTTCTGTACAAAAAGCCAGCAAGCGAATATCCCCATCATTGTAGTCTGCTAGCAAAAATTTTCGGAATTTTGGTGGAACTGAAACATCAGCTACATGTTTGAAGTTCATTTTCTCTACATTTGCCGTTGCGTTTCTGTGCCGATATAATGTCGACTTCACGTTTTTGAAATTTGGGAAATCTGCCGATAAATCTGTTGCAGCATCTTTAAGTGTTGCGAGAACTGAATTATACACAGCGGGAACATTGGGACATTGTGGAGAAGAAACTTTTTCCTTAAGCTTAAGGTACTTTGAGTTGTTAGTATTTTTGGTTGTTATTAGTGTTACTTTCATAGTTTTTTAAATGTTGGAGGTACATACAATAATGTTTTTTTTAAGTATTCGTAAACTGTCTAATTACAAGTCAACCGAGTTGCCAACAAGTGATTGTTTTATATTATATTTTTTCTCCATTACTACTTTCTGCAAATTGCCAAAAAGTTGATTGTTTTATATTTAAGTAAGTGATGCTATTAAAGAAAACTTTCAGGCGGGATATGCTAAATAATTTAGTTTTTCTAGGATACCTACCTACCTAATCTGTTGTAATTATTATTTTCACTAAAATCAACCGATTTCTTTCATCGCTGTTGGTTTGTGATTGTTTTTACTTTTCATCATATTTTATAATAACAAAATTCTGTGAAAAAAAGGCTGATTAAATTTTATTGTCGAATCACTATTTTTTTTTGTCTTCAAGAGCGTAGTAATTCAAAGTAAAAATAGGGGGGAAATTGGAATAATCCAAAATGAAAAGGGGACTTTCTGGATTTTTTTTACATAAGGGTTCAGTTTTCCCCCCTGAGGGAGATTCTCTCAGGGGGGAATAGTGGAATGACTCAAAATGAAAAGGGGACTTTCTGGATTTTTTTTACATTAAGGTCCAGATTTCCCCCCTGAGGGGGATTCTCTCGAGGGGGAATAGTGGAATAACCCTAAGATTTGATGTGCTCAACACTGATTGGCTACAATTTTGCTGGCTGACTTCTAATTGGTTCCTAGTTTGCCGATGATTAACTTCAAGTATTGTATTATAGAGTTATGAAGTAGCACTTTTATTTACCATTTATTTAAGTCCAAGTAGGTACACTATTTACGATAAAAAACAAAACACTTCTGCAATTTAACTCAGACACAAACGTAAACAAATAACGTGCGGCAACAAATGATTGACATTTAAGACGTCAACCAATCAGAGACTATCTCTTATTGAACGCGCTGACCGACCAATCAGCGTTCTTATTTCATAACAGCCAGCGTTTCGTTTCGCAATATTGCTATAATAACGAGTATTTTCGCAAAAATCCTGACTTTGTCCAGTAAGATTTGATAATTTTTCGCCTATGTCTAATTATCCGCGTTTTCGCAAAACCCCTAGGATTTCCGCGAAGATTCGAAGTATCAAATTATCCTACGACATATACAAAGGACATAGAGGATTTGTCGATAATCCTTCGACATATACACCAAAGGGAAGTAAAGACAAATATTGATGGCGAACTTGACAAACAGTTCGGGTTCCCATAACGACTTTTATTCGTGTGAAGACTACTGAATCGTGAGAACCACGCGATGGACCACGAACGTCTTTGGCGAAAAAAAGCTATTTGATATATTGGAAGATTTTGGTTCCCAACGGTACGAGGTCGGATTTATTCTGTCCCCTAGCTTTTGCGGCTTATTTATAAGCGGTATCACATTACATTGATGGATGAGTGCTTTTAATGGATAGCGCTAGTGCAGATACTAAAGGACGGTGATTTACAAGTAAACAAACATATGTGAGTCATCGATGCCATAAGTTTTTTATTGATGGATTACTGCAAATGGTGTCGTAAATATAAATATTTTATGTTGTCTCGTGAATTATAAAACAAGTATAAGTAAAGAATATCTAAACATAAGCTATTATTGATTTCTTATTGGACCAAAGAAAGAGACTTGAATGTTGATACGATAATGAAATCCTAAATTATTCGGATAAATATGAGCATTGATGTAAAGGCGTTTTGGTGATTTCGATCTTATTAAATTGTTAAGATTATATAAAAAACATAATCTCGACTACGTATCTAAAATGCCATCGGTTAATATCTATTTTAACATGCTCATAATTACTTAATTTGCTGTTTGAATAAACATAATTCTGTTTCTCTAATTCTATAACTAATTTAATATTTAGACACCGCAGGCGGGAGAACATAGCGATCCACATTGATGAATAAAGTAACTTTGAAAGAAATGCCTTTTTTTAGAACGTTGTTAGAACGTGATAACAATAAAAAAAATATCAACTAATACTGTAAGTAAGTAACTAACTTAATTAGAGACAAAAATGCATTCCTTAGAAGGTGATAACGATGAAAAAATATCAACTAGAAACTGTAAGTAACTAACTTATCAACAGTTCTAAAATCAGAGGTAATAACAGTAAAACTTCCACACTTTGATATTCAAAATATCACATTGTGGAAGTCCGACATTCAAGCTCCGATATAAAGTGCCTGAATTTCTCCCAGATACGATTCACCCTGTCATTGCATCGTTCAATCTTTTATGCAACGATCTTTATATACAAATACGATCAAAACTGAATGGGAATTATGAACTTTGCTACATTTTAAACCGATTTTAAAATTCTGCTTTAGAATTCGACTCGCATGTTTTTGTTTCGTCAACCTTTTTTCGTAAAATCTAATTTCTGTAATGGTGTAGATATCGATCGAGATATCGATATAGGTTTCTGGTGTAGATAGGTGATATTTTATTGGTCCTGGTTTAATTTGGTAAAGGTCAGAAGGTCAATTCTACTAATTAGAAACGTTCATAATCTAGTCGCAATCTCATCTCAGCGACAATCAATGTAGGTAAATTAGAGGCATTGTTGACAGATTCAGACTGAGATTAGAATGAGACCGTTCCTAAATGTTAGCAGGATTGCTTTTCTGATTATTTTGAAAATCTTAAGCGATATTGAATGACTGAAAAGATTATTTTCGTCAAAAATTCAATTTAAGTTATTATGGCCAATTTTTATACTAATTAAGTATTAAAATTAAGGCTATGCACAAATAAATTTCCATACAGTTTACTCTACATATTATAATGTCCTTTTAATGTGACACATAGTTAATAACATGGATGTGCTCTCTAAACTGCCTAAATAATAAAAAGAGAAACTCTTTACTCACAGCTTTTAAAACCGGACAAGTAAGCTCCACACTAATGTTATTATGACACTTTTTCTTTCTTTTCGCATTTTAGACGCAGTTCTTTTGTTTCAGCATATTTTCGGCGCTACTTCAAAAGCATTTTTATGAGGCCCTATTTTGTTTTGAAAGCGTAAATTAAATTTTATTTGTCTTTTCCGGAAAGTAAGGACGACTGAGTAAGGACAATGTCGTCGGTGCAAAGAATTTTGTTATTTAACGGTAAGCGTTTTGTTTTTAGACACTACTTTTTGAAAACTCAGAATTTATCTTACTTTGATTAATTTGCTCTAAATGTAGCAACAATAATGATAAAAGGTGTAAAGGGACAATATTCTGAACATTTTTTTATTCTGGATCATAACTGGGTATTTTCTGGTTAAGGAGATATTAATGGTCAAAGTGACAATTGTTTTTTTTTTTTACGACTATCAATTTGAAATTTTCAATTCAATTTAATTTTTAGTACATAAGGTTGTGTAATGTTTAGTACATTACACAATCTTATGTACTGTTAAATGCACTCGCAAGCAGAATGTTTTGCGAGCGTTACATTACGCCCTACCATTTACAGTGAGTATCAGTACCAAAAATAAAATTCGTTCCTTAGTCATAATTTTTGCCTGATGTTACTTACTTTGGTGGTGATGTTGTGACGCCTCATACATTAGAGTAACGTATTCTAAATATTATTATAATAATTATATTTGCACATAATCATGTATGTAATTCCACCTACTAAAATTCTACCTAACATTACATACATCTTCCATTTACTGGATTAACCAATTAGTCCTTAATCTAATACCACAAGGGATGCGTGGGAGAATGCGTGTGTTGCTTCTCAAGTCAATTGGAAGACGTACTGGGGAATATTAGCTTCAACCAATATAGGGTGAAAGGGACAAGGACGGGCTATCTGTTATCATGGATTTCAGTACATAATTTTTGACAGTGTTGCTGTGTTTCGGTTTGAAGCTTGTACACAGTTTAACTTTTTCTCCGAGAGAAAACGCAGGTGTCTATAGGTAGCGGTGACCACTTAACATCAGGTGGGCCGTCGGCTACATTTCCATCCAATGATATTAAAAAAAGACTTTTCAGAGATGAACTATTCCGTCGCCTATTAAAAAGAAAAAACCCCTTTTCCATAAATTTTCACATAAGTATTGCACTTTATTATAATGGAAAATTTCAACGCTGAATTTATGGTAAAAGTTTGGGTATAGATGTCACCATGTACAGGCATGCTATAAAGATTAGTTACCAATTGTTTTAATGACGATGGGTTATCGCCATCATAATCATAACGATAAATGCGCAGAGCATTAAGTGCCCTCAACCCTCTGCTCAAAGTTGTAAATTACTTGAATGGGACCAAATTCAAAATCTCTCTTTGTTTTTTCTCCAGTATATTGGGTGCAATTACGAACAGAAAAACTCACATACATAAACAACCAAATCCAAAGCAGTTACCTGTAGGTCAAAAAACAAATATTTGTTCCGTATGTGAATCGAACCTGCAAATACGCCAATCATATCGTTATCCTACAACTAACAGTAATCCTACAACTAACTAAATTTCAGCACCTGACAAATAATAAAAGAGTGATAAAGCCGGTATACTACCCTTATATGAGGAAGGTGAGATGGAAGCATAATTCTGGTACAAACAAATGTTCAGTAAATTGGGTCCCACGTAACAAGGTCGCGTCGCATTGTACTCGACACGAGAACGCTCTTTGCTTGATGAAATAATTTGTATAATCGAATACTTTCCGTTTTATTTGTTTTTCTGGGTTGTGTAATTATAACTTGATTAATTTCGTGTGTATATTGTTTGAATTTCATTGTGTTCTTAATTGGAGTTTAGTATTGTAATGGATAGGTGAAAATGGGTTTATATTTATACTTTACTAGCGACCCGCCGCGGCTTCGCTTGGGGCAATTTACTAAATATCAAAATGTCAGAAATACTATCTAAATATTCGACTTTTCAGGTAAATTTTAGAAGGAGAAAAGATGAATTAATTGTGTGACGAATGATATGAACGAGAAGGGAGACAGTGATATCATGGCGGTTGACAGGACGGCATGGAAGAAGAAAACGTGTTGCGCCGACCCCAAGTTATATGGGATAAGCGCAGGAAGATGATGAAGTGAACTTTAGAGGTGAAATAGAGTTGAAAATTGTGTGCAAGATAAAAAATGCGGCGCAAAACTATATCTTGTAAACAATTCTGAACTCTATTTAAGATGACGTTTAGTTCATCACCAAATACATGTAAACTATTTAAAAGTGTTGCTGTTGTATTTGAGCTGTATTTAAATAAACAGTAAGTAACAACTCCCCCGACAGATATAGTTACACTTCAACACAAAGGGAATTCAGTCATTGAAATGAATCTAGCGCAACGGGCAAACATAGCATATTTTACAGCACATCGTTAAAAGTTACCGCGTCCCGTTCTCACCACTTAAGCACGTCCCGCTATAACTCTAGTTTCGAATTTTAACACGTCACATTATCCTCAAACTTTGTCATAAAGGAGAATGGGCAGAGCTGGCCGACTACAAGGTTGTATGAACATAATTAACTACGCAATGTATATCAACCTTGGGTGTCGGTATGATGTTGTTTACTTCCACAGTACATTTTTACTACGTGTTATATAATAAGATAGTAAAAACTGGATCAATTTTATTCAAGAGTTGGGCTAATTTTTTTCTTTTGTTCGGCTGACTTCTTTGTTTTCAGATAGTACGATTTTCTTGGAAGCCTTGAATATTCTCTTAGCGTTTTTCCTTTTTAGAATTCTGTATCCAAAGGGTTCCCGAAAAATCCAAACGGCAAAATCTTAGTATTATCAAGTCTTTGCTGTTTGTAGTACGGCCATCTGTAAGTCTGACATAGGGTTGTTTCGATCTTCAAACCGTAATAGGTAAACACTTCAAATTTTCACTGAGTGTATATTATTATTATGGCCTTTATAAGAACAAGTAATAAAAAAGTAAAAACAATAACATGCATCAGTCGTATTTTTTTTGGTACATAGTATTAAATATTGGACAATGGAACAGAACCCATCATGTGCGAGTCTGATTCAAACTTAGCTGGTTTTTTAAACTACTTTAAGATGTCTTAGTTCCGGTACCAGGAAGATGTACGTACCCGACCATTTTCTACTTTTTCCCGGACCATTTCACGAGAGAGATGGGATTTTTCACTTTATATTTTAATGGTGAAATATTACATCGAATTAACCTTTCCTTCGTAACTGTTTTATCGTGTACCGTTTTTTCACTGTTAGTGAGAGATACATTATTGTCATTTTTCAAATCCACAAAGCGTCGTCCAGACAGAGACGATGGCGGTCACTTGTTATTGTGACATAATTATATACTGCTTTGACATAGCGGTATGGGGTTTCTTGCCCATTCTTCTTTCCATTATTCAAGGAGCAACTAGTTTTATTTTTTCTTGTATATGACTGCCTTTTAATAGTCTAATTATAATAAATGATTTGACTTTGATGATCATAAATGATGATGACCATTTTGTAATCTAAACTTAGTAGTTTCAAAAGGTAAAATTGTTTGTTTGTCAAGGGTAATGATTTGACGTAGACTTATATCCATCCCCAAGATTCAGGTAACCACCTAGTTCTTTTTTAAATACGGAGATGCCTCCGTATTTTAAATTCAATAAGCTGCGTATAAAATAATGTTATTAACCCAATTAGGTTATTTTTGTAACTAAGGATATAAAAATTATTCTTCTTAAACTTCAGACAGTACAACAATGTCAAACTGACCCGATTTTATAAAACGCCACCGCTTTAATCTGGACAGCGCTTAAACAATGTTAAGGTACGTAGCTTAGACATTGAAGTAAAGTTCCTAATGTACCTAGAAAACTTCCCTTTTAAAATGTTGCACGCCATACAATCTAACTTTACAACTAAGCCATAAACGATCAGCAATTTTCAGTTGCGTTTTGCTTTCATAAATGATTGATTGTTCAACAAAATGGCTACGTGCAGTTTTGAAGGAATTCCAGTTTCCTATTTCCAGTCATTTAATATTTCAGTTAAAGTTGTAGCTAGTTGGATTGGATAGGGGTTTTACAAACTTTCGTATGGCAGCAATAGTGTAATATAGGAACTTTCCGTTTGTATTAGCTGTTCCAATAAATAGTGAAACTTTGTAACGTTGTACAAATAAGTAACAAGTTTTAAACGGTAGTGGCGTTTGTTCTTTGACGGTGTTTGTAGGTTTGTTAGTTATCTCAACTTAGCAAATTACTTAAACATATTGTATTGACTCGTCATCTATACAATTAAATAAAAAGAAAGGAAGAAAAAGAACAAAAATAAAAAAAATAATAAAAAAAATAGTTGTCTGTCTGTTTGTTTCGGCTAATTTTAAAAACGGTTGGGCCGATTTTTACGATACTTTCACTGGCAGATAGCTGATGTTATAAAGAGGAACTTAGGCTATTTTTATTTTAGGAAAATGAGCTGATGTTATAAAGAGGAACTTAGGCTACTTTTATTGGCAATGGGCAGCTCACCGTCCGTACGTTATTTAACGACAGACCGTGTCGACGGCGCGTTCATGTTCCGCGCAAAGAGGTGTCAGCACATAGAAGGGGCCACTAAGGGCCAAGGCCTACCGGGGCTGCGGGTTGTTCGAAAGAGATACCGCGCCCCCGGAACGCAAAGGGCACATGAAGGAACATAGATAAGATTTTACCATCTTTAAAAAAAAAAAAAAAAAAAAAAAAAAAAAAAAAAAAAAAAAAGGCTACTTTTATTTTTAAAAAATGATTAGGGTTCTGCGCATAAAATTAAAATCCCGCAGATAACAAAATTTGACGTGGATGAAGTTGCGGCATAAGCTAGTAAACAATATAATTAATTATGCTCACAAACATCTCAATGTTATTGCCAACATTATAATAGACATTATCTTAAATTATTATCCCAAGTTAAGTACTTTAGAACTTTTCTCTCGTACGAGTAAAAGTAGTGAAAAATTAGTAAGTTTTTCAAGGATAAATGTTGTACAGTGTTGTTTATTTCGCCCAATGAAAACATTGTTGATTTTTCGATATTCAGAATCATAAATATTAACAACAAATTGTACCAAGATTGTTGTAGTTTACAAGTGTCTTTTACAACTGAAAACAAAATGAGATTCACATCTTTATGTCTTTATCAACTACACGATATTACAGTAAAAACATTTTTGAATGATAAATAATTCATGCGAATCTAACGCCAACAAAATATTCAAATGAAACTCACAAAGGATTTAAAATTACTTTGAAAAACTTTAATCATTAAGTCTATCCGATAAGACTGAGACAACTGAAGAGTAATTTAGTACACTAAAAAAACTTAATTAAAAGTAAGATCAAGGTTTTTGTCGTCGCCACAAGGGAATTTATGGATACCTACTATTTGTTACTCACGACTTTGTCTGTGTATATTTTCTATTTCATAAAAATTCAGACTTAAAGTGGCCTATGTCCTTTTTCAAGTTTCAGGCTACCTCTTTGCCAGATTTCATGACGATCGGTTCAGTAGTTTGAACGTGATGATGTAACAAACAAACGTAGACAAAGTAATTAAAGTATCAAGACGTTTCAAGCTAGTACAAGTCTCTTCGTGAAGGTTATTTTAAAGTGTTTGATAAAGTAAATACTAGATTTCCCGATGTTCAAACTTTCAAATATATGTGACCTATAAAGAAGAAAGATTTAGCTAACAATTAGCCAGTAATCATAACATAAAGTATAATGGTATAATTTGACTGTTTTCATGGAAAGTCGTAGGTGTTCTTCGTCGGAAGCCTATAAGGCGGTTTGACGACTGCTCCTAAGATTTAAGGATTTAGATATGGTGTGACTTAGGCCATGTGTACTATAAATCTTTATAAGCCTCCGGCTTTGAACGAGTGTAATGGTAAAATGGTTTATACGCATGAATGTCGGTTTTCTGCAGTTTTTTTGTTTTCGCAGAATGCTAATTCCTTTTCTGAAATAAAAGGAGCTATGGTACTCCTTGTAACATCAGCTATATACCAATGAAAGTCCCGTCACAATAGGTCTAGGTGTTTCGGAGATAAGTTGGAACAAACATACACAGACAGACCGACAAAAAGCAAAGAGAAAAGGAATCGTGTAAGTGCCATTTAAACATTCATATTTATTTTGTAAAATGCTGTTATTTTGACATTACAAACATACGCGTTAATTTTATTTATTTGATAGATAGGTCAAACAGAGATCGAGAGCGATCTTGTCAATGAAATATCAATTGTTCTCAGGCAACGTGAACAGCACTTGGTATTAACAACGGCAATCTCGACGTCATAAATTCAAAGTAACTTTCGTATTTCTTGGAAGTGTATCATCACTTGTTTCAACTCTCCAGTTTCGAAGATACACTGGTTCGCCGGGCAATGAGACACTGTTAGTGGAATTCCCCGAAGTTTGCAGGAGTTCGTCTTTTTAGCGTCACTTTTGTTTGCCGGTGTGGCCGCGCCAAAGTCGTAACGATGTCCAATTACTTGTTTGCTCCTTTGATATTTTGTCAAAGGAAACTTATGAGAATACTGGATCAGCATTTTCATACGTGGCTAGAATACTGCTGAGTAGTACTAAAGAATATACGATTTTTACAAGACACATTACGTAACAGCAAGCATGGTACATAACAAAAAAAAAACGCAATTATGGGAAATTATGTAACTTTCGGGTTTGAGGTTTTACACCCGTTATATTAATAATATTAGGTACCCCCGTTGTATTGTAACATGTTTTTTTTTTTTTTTTTTTTTTAGAGATGGTAAAATCATCAAATGACCCCCCCCCCCGTCCAGGGCGGGGCGGGAGGGAGTGTCAGACTTTTACTGACTAAAAACCATCTATGTTCCTTCATGTGCCCTTTGCGTTCCGGGGGCGCGGTATCTCTTTCGAACAACCCGCATATTGTAACATGTTAAGATTGCAGTTAACGTTATCCTCAATTGGAGAATGATGCAAAGATTTGTAAGTTTGAAAGTATTTACGCGAAGAGAAAACACAAAAGTTATTTGCATTTCATAATCTAGTCATAAAAAAAAAAAAAAAAAAAAAAAAATAATATCTTGGGACAACTCACACACGGCTATCTGATCCCAAGCTAAGCAGAGCTTGTGTTATGGTAACCAGACAACTGATATACATACTTATAGGTATAATTTATAAATACATACATATCATAGATAAATCACACCCAGACACAGAACAAACAATCATGCTCATCACACAAAGTTTGTCCTGGGTGGGAATCGAACCCACGACCTCCGGCTTAGCAGTCAGGGCCACTAACCACTAGACCAACAGGCCCGTCAAACACATCATCACAGACATCGGCGTAGCATAGATGTAGTTTTGACGTAGCACTATTCGCAGCGCTTGCAGCTACGGCGTAGCATGTTTCGTAGCACCTGCGTAGCAAATGCAAACAGTTTACTAAATTGAACTGTCTATTTGAGTTCAATTTGCACTGCATGTTGGTATAACAACTAGCAATAGGTAGGCGAACTACTAAGGTAGATTGTTTCCCTTATAACGAACTTTCAGCCAACACAACTAGTCACGAAAAGTAAATGCGACCACATTTAAAGGTCACTCAGCGAATACCAATAAACTCTGATACGAAGTTCAAGCTTACCGACATCCGAGACTCTAAGCTTTTAATCAATGGGATTAAGCCTTAGTAAACTTGGTGGAATGCGAATCGGTTCGGATTGCTATAGCCATTTGTCAGTAGAAGCGAAAGCAAAATCCACAGCCCCTATTTACAGACCACTCGATCGTTACCTAGTGAGTGCTCGGCTTCCGAAATAGCGACAACAATAAATCTAAAACCAGGGCCGGATCTGTACTGTAAATTAATTCGGGACAAGCACTAACTTTTGGTGCTCCAACTTCGAGAACGCGAGGCGACAAGAATTATATGATTTATGTAGCTTAGGAAGTGACTAGCATAGAACATTAGTGCTTAAAATCTAAATGCATCGTGTTTAGGCAACTGCTAATGTTAGCTCGTGTTTGCGCTAATTTCAAGTTACTTAAGCGCGGTTTGATGGGATTTTCGCTTCTCATTTAAAGTTTAGAGTATTACAGTTCACGAAGTTAGCTGTATTTTATTATGGAAATACAGGTCTGCTTATCTAAGTAAGAAAACAAAATTGTTATAATAAAATACTTAGGATTTTTTGAAAATATTTTTACATTTAAGTAATATGATTTGCAAAATAAAGTTACATTATAGTTTTTGTACCTCAAGGTTGAATATAATTACTGAATAGACAGAAATGGATTTTAAATCAACAAAGTTTTCATATTTTAATGAACTTGTTCATTTATTCATTGAATATTCAAATAGAATTCTGTCACAAAATCTTTAGTACCTGTTGAACGAAGCTAAGTCAATGAACTGTAAGTAATGCAATAGTAAACTTCACTTCACTTATTTCATTAATGAAAATGTAAATGTTCATATTTTCTTTGAACTGATCACTTACTTAGGCTACTACATATTCAGAGGTACAGACAGTGGATACCTCTCTATCTAGGGATGTAACGCTGGCTTTATGTACAAAAACTGGGTCATCAACATAAATAACATGAAATATGTCATCTTATGAAAGGACAGGATATCCTTACGCTATCGGAATCTTTACTGGTTTTTGAAGAGCTGTGATAAAACATTACTGTTAGATTTATGGATGATCCCTTGACAAACTAAAATATTTCTATGAAATATTTTTTATACTAGCGACCGATCTTGATACTGAGCAGCGTTTCATTTTTACTTCACATAAATTTCGGTGTGAACGGTCTACATGTTGAAATAGTATCAAATTCTGTAAAGTGTGCTTCGTGATTCACGTGCTAAAAATAAAAGTAGCGTGCCAACCATTTTAAATGCCTTGCATATTGTAATGAGACTTTCGTACTCTTTTAACAATAACTTAGAATACGGTCCTGTACCAATTCATTTAATATTTCGTCGAATAAATTTTAAAGAGACCGTATAAAGTACATGTTTACTTTAGTGCTGTCAAAAGATAATAAAATGATAATGGAACTGCATTATTGAATTCTCATTACCTTCATCATCAGTGCCATCGAAAAATGAATTCATGAATATTATTATAAGTATGGTAATGTTCGTGAACAATGGTGTGACCTGAAATGGACTGGCTAGTTCAATCATCTATTCGGTAAATTGGCTTTAGTCATGAATTAGTGGTTGCCATAAATCGAATTTTGCCACTAATCGACGGTAGCCAGGAACTGACGTCATGATAATAACGGTTTATAAATTGCCATCTATTGAAGCGGGCAATTCGGCTTCAGGTTTGTTTTGTTTTAACGTAATTCTAAGTACTCGTAACCGGCGTGCTTGTATGACCAGATGTATGAATGTGGATGAGGCGAAAGGAGTGTGTAAGGATCGTAGCAGGTGGCGGTCCGTGGTTTCTGCCTACCCCCATGGGAAAAAGGCGTGAGTTTATGTATGTATGTATGTACGTACGTACGTACGTATGTATGTATATGTATGTAATTCTATGTTTGTTGCACATTATTAATATTTAGGTAGTACAATTTGTGGTATATCTGTTAACTGTTATTTACACACTAAACCTCAAAATTTAATTTTGTAACCGCCCATTAATGTAATTTCAACCAAATATTGTGTGAATATGAATGTTAATTATTATTCATTTTATTTTATCTAATGAACACCTCATTATCGCCTTCCATATTCAAACTGTTTTAATTGATTTTGAGGTGAGTGTTTAATATAATGTATCGTTATTTACATTTTTATATTCATACTGTTTTTGTTTTTAGTCAATTCAACACTATCTATTGTTTGTAAGGCAATTTCTGTGATCACTGCCGCCTATAGACATTCGCAATATCAGAGGCCTTGCAGATACGTCGACATCCTAGAGACAAAGCTGAAATGTCTCATGTGCTCGTAATTACACCGGCATGCGGCAACCAAGCAAACTAGAACAAAGTAACGTAGCTATACGACATAAATACGTATAGTATTATCTCAATAAATTGGGGATCTGTTAGCTCGCTAACGTATGATGATATAGACAGCTACATAGTAAATTGGCACCAGACTCGGGTCGTTCTTTGGCAGAGCATCCCTTGGCTATCTACCTAATACTTCTAACGTTACTAGGTTAAGCCTTATGAAACTGCGAAAAATTAGTTCAGTACCTTCTAAATAAGTACAACTAACGTACAGTCAGCAAAAAGTCAAGGATTTAAAAAAAATCACACTTAGGTCAATTTATACTTGCTTTGTGAGTTGGTGGGTAACTTAAGTAAATATTATTATTTAGACTTTACAGTATTTTGCCATAAATTTAAAATGAAAAATAACAGTTAGCAAAATAATACTATTAAAAAGTTCCAATTATTTTGGTTCCTCGAAAAAAAAAACGATTTTATATGTTTTTTTTTTCAAATGCGGCCCTGTATTATCCGTTAAACTAATCCGGGAATGTCTTAGCTACGTTTAATATGTGGTTGTAAACAAAAGCAATAGGCTGCGGATACAGAGAAACAAAACGATTGTGTTTTGTTGGATTTTGAAGGTATTATTGTGAGAGAAAACGATGGGAGTAAAGCAGCGAAGTGGCAATGAATAAATACGTACACAAAGAGATAAGCACTTCAAAAAGATTAGACTTCCGTATAGATTAAGGATCATCCTTAATTTAGTCAGTAATATTATTTAGTGATGGTCGTACATCACAAGATTATATTATTGACTAAATACAATAAGGCCTACTTGAGCCAAAACTTATAAAATACCTTATATAATAGGCTCGTGTTAGTAAGTTGCGTGTTAAAGGTAATCCTGGTTAGCAGGCCCAAACAAGTTAATATTGGACAAGAAGGCAAAGTCTATTTCCAATAAACAACACAGTTAAATGGTCAAAGGGGTGCGACCGCTTGTCCGATGAAGTGAATAACCACAACTTCCACAAATTGTTTAATAAATAACTACTTATTAAACAATGCTGCTGTCTATCTTCTTGGCGCTAATTGAAAGGGATATTTACAGTCCATTTTAACAGTTGAATCGTTTCTCCGGGACTCGTCAAGCTTCATTGCCTCGGCGCTTTTCTGGCGGTCACCACTTTTGATTCTGGCTTACAGGAGTTGCAGTGGTTTGGGAACAGTGTGGCGGGTTAGTCCCGTTAAAAAAAAACTTATAAACTCACATACACAAACAGCCACACCCGGAGGAACTACCTGTAGGCCATACACTTGGTAGATTACGTAACTCAATCGTTTTAAATCATTTGCCCATACAATTCTATGTCCTTTTTTTCCAAGTCGATGCGTTAGACAAGATTTTCTAAAACAGTGATTTAGGGACAAGGATACTCTACTGAGCCTATTTCGTTTCAGTAAATCGGAAAAACTTTTACCTAGCTGTATTGTTATTATTTGAAATAGTGCGTTTGAATGGAAAACTATTAACATTTAAGGTAGGTTGCTTTTTTTAGGATAGGTACACCGTTCAGAACAGAACCCAAAAAAATGAATAATTTTACTTATTTCAAAAGCTCCAAGGCGCGGCGACAAACAAACAAATCAACCACGGTAACTATCGTCAACTAGTATGACCCAACTCCGGGAGTTAAAATATTTAACAAGTTTCGCACTTCAACTATTTGGCCGCGCTAGGCTCCGATCTTGTTTCAGTGAAGCAATAACACACTGTGCTCACGATGCCTACTCCAAATCAAGCGTGTTTTTGATAAAAATACTGTTCTGAAATTATAGAAGTTTACAGGGTTATGATAAAACGTTATTTGCATGAAGGCATTCAAATTGAAGAGTGGTGATAGGGTCTTCCTCTTCACAGGTTATAAGGTTGTTCGAGAGCAACACAATAAATATATTTACTAAACAGCTAAATACAACAGACCTGTTACAAAACAATGGATGATAGAATCAATTATTTCCTACAAGATCGTAACTGATTATAAATTCTATAATGTAATAAGCTTCATAATCTCTTACAAGCAGTTTTGATACTTGACGTGGTAATTGTGGGTTTAATACGCCAAGCTCTATAAAGCCAAGATCCTCATATCATTCTGAAGATGTTTAATATGAAGCAGCTAATAAAAACACAAAGAAAAAATTAAAGTAACAGATTATAAAAAAAACAACAAAATTGCGTGTAATATCGTAAGATTAATGACTTGGATAAATTAATATTGGATAAGTAAATTAATTATCTTTAAAGACGGGTTCTGAAGAGATTCCGACGTATTACAGGAGGCTTAGCGTTCCAAATATAGACACAAGCTGTGCCTCAAGCAGTCCTAACTTTGTGATACCAGTTAATATCAAATTGGAAATAAGGAAGAAATTATGAAAAACATAATAAAAATATGACTTTTTTTGTACTTACAAAAATTGCTTACGTGTTTTTCATTTTATTTGTTCTTGAAACCAATTTATTTGAGCTAAGATAAAACTAAATATAATTGGTTTACTTATATTATAATTTGCATCTTAAACTTGCGTTGTAACGTGATTTACTTTCCTAAGAGAAATTATGAAATACCAGCGTAAGTACTTGGTATGTCTAACTGCGTATTAAAGCCTTTTACAACTTTTCTATTGAAGCAGAAAACCTATTATAAAAGTTTTGTAAACTCATTATGATAGGATCGGACTGAATTTAGCTATCATTGAGCTCTGTCATTTCTTCTGTAGCAATTTGTTAGGTCGTAATTCATCTCGGGACTCTTATTAGGTGAATTGATAGTCTTCGATATTTCTTTTACGTAAGATCTAGATGCCTAATAAAATATCCTCGTAATATTCCGGAATCTCACGAATAATTTAAATAAAAAGCTTTTTTTAACGCATAAATTATTTTTTGTTAAAAATTGGGCGATTTTAAGCTCATAGATCTACGTCCTGATTTAAAATAGGGTATTATTTTTATTCGAATATCTGATGGTGTAAAAAGACACGGTACATGGACTATGGTTAACTACGCACACTGCCCATCAAACTAAGTAAGTTTGAGCAAAAATGATTACTGGGAAAATACTTTTATTTTTGTTTAGGGAAACGCGTATAATGTTGGGTGCATACAAGAACACAGGACCCGTGGAGGTGTTCTAAAGTATAGTTATAACATATAAAACTTGTTTTCGTAAAAAAACACGCAGAAAATTAGAACTTTGACCTCCAATTTAATTATTCGCAATCAGAAGGTTCCCAGGTATTGTCCAAAACTAAAAAATAAACGGTATTATGGGAACAACATGTAACTTTCGGCTTCGTCAGTGTCTTTTTGCATCCTTTACTCCAGTAAAACCAGGAAAAATAATAGCTAGTTTCATAAAACTCCAGCTTGAAACTCGGTTCAAGCGTCCTAGCATACGGCAATTTAAAGGTGAAGTGGTTTCTTAATAACCAGCACGAACAAACTTAATTTAAGATGATTTATTATACGCAATATATGGCTAGAGCTGAATTACGGGTTAGTGTGCAGTTTTAATTTATTTAACGTAGATAAGATATTTAAGTGGTTGGCTATCGGACAGAGAAAAATATTGAAATCATTAGTTAGAATTTGAACAGTTGCCAGCTTTAAAATGTATGGTATTTTCGTACATGTAAGTTTGGGTCCAAAGTATATGGCATACATATGTACAGTCAATAAAAGAGATAAGTAACCATGCCGTCACATAACATAGAAGTTTTTATAGACGCTGAAGGGTGGTTTCAAATAAAATTTGATTTAATAATTAAAAAAACTATAATTAATTTAAATAAAATAAATTCATAGACATCCATCAGTTTGAAAAAACGTCAACTGTATCTGACCATACTCATTACTTACCTCTTTTGTTGACCGTACATGGGAAAAATCACATGTAATTAAAGCTATTGCAAGACGCCAAATATTTGAACATTGATGTCCCACAGGCTAATGTTTATTTGACTGTGGATCTTTTAACGGTTGAATGTACTCTTGTTTACCAAAAACTTACCAAGAAAATGAAAATATTCAACACCTGAATATTTTTTTCATATTTCAAGGTTGGTTCCATGATAAAAATAGTTCGTATTCATGAGTATTTGTATCCCCTGAAAGACGTGTCTTGAATTAAAAGTTTGCTTGTACAGTATCTACAGCAAACATTTTGCCAGTTATATTTAGGGAGCAAGCAAAAAATATTTTAACATCTCATTTACTATAGGGTATATATTTTTTTTTTGGCCTAATTGAAATAAATGCTTTGACTTTGAATTTACTTTGACTAAGTTAACAGTTTCATACATTAAACATAAAAATAATGTGCTTTCGGTACATAAAAATTAAGCTCACTATTTTCAAGTTGGACATACATATGATATGTAGAGCTGTCAAATCAATCTCGTAAGATTATAAGATGCCCTTAAGGTAAAGTAACAACTAATTACTCAATAAATCACATACATCACGTTTCACTAATTACATTTTGATGGTATAATTATAACTGATCAATTACCTACCTACTTCCGTAGACGAATAAATTTCCAACTGAATTTGCGGAGGTTTACCATGTTTAATAATTTGATTACCATCAATTAAAGATTAATGGATATCAACGAACGTTTCATCATAACGATATTAACGAAGTATTGAGTTTTGAAATCAATTGGGAACATCGAGTTAGTGTCAGGGAGGACAGATATGCAAAATGCTTGAGCCGATTTTATTTATAAATGGATATTGAGCTAAATTAAAATGGAGTGTGACTGCTACGCTAGAGTTCTGGGTGCGATTCCCAGGTCCAGCAAAAAGTGTTATTGGGTTTTTTCTATGAAATTCTCAGTAGCAGCTCGGAGTTAGGATTTGTGCCCGGTTAATGGCAATAGGCTCGCCCCCTATTACATGAGACTTAAAAACATACCGGCGAACTGTGGGTACACATTGGTACACCTCTGCCTAACCCTTCGGGGAGTACAGGCGTGATTGTATGTATGTATGTATGTTAAAATGGAGTTTAAAATAATGTACAAGACGTTATTTTCCTGTGGCATGGTCGTGCATATATGCACTTAAGACTTGACAGCAAAAAATATACTTGATCGTCTAGGGATAAGCGCGCAGTATGAATTTTAATCGTTGGGATAATAATTGCCAATCTACGAACAATATCAATATACCTACATACTATATTCCCGAGCACGGCAAAAAAGTTGTTATTTTTTTGTGGTGGTTTACGATTTCATTCCCCAATTTTAAAAATTGCTAAGATCAAATTTCATAGTGCGCTTCTGGCTATGATATTCAAATAAATCCATTAGAGGAGATATTATTTTATTTATCTCATATTTGATGATGTTAGCTTCTAGGTTCATATTGAAACAAAAGAAAGTCAGGATATTCTGGCACAACCAGAAGCATGATTAACAATATTTGAGCGAATATCACTCTGAACGAAGATAATTTAGGATGAGCCGTAATCGTTACAAATGTTCTATTTGAAAAGGCTCTTTTCATTAGCCTACTTACAAGTGTTCATACATTTCTTTGGCTAAGCCTTAAGATACGGGCGTAAGTCTGGCGCCTGAGAGGCTTAGGGGTTTCAAATTGAGGCAATCATTTGGGCAGGACATATAACTTTGTTTGGGATAGATTCGACTAAATAACTTCGTAAATTGTCTAGGCAAACCTCTATATATGGGCTAACTTCTACGTATGGATTGGATGGGTCCCTAAAGAGAAAGTAAACATCGCGTATCTACAACATTATATAAGTATGAATTATACAAGCTGTTGATTTGCATCCTCGTCAAATTTTAGGAGCTTGTCATAGAAAAAAATAAGTAATCAAATATAATTACGATACTTGGCCAATATTTAATACATGCTTGTTTTTTTAGTTGCAACTATCAAAAAACAGTGTTCCAGAATACTCCTCTTGCAAAAATCAGCATCGCCCAGTTGCGTATGCGGTTGGCAGAGTTGTCGCGCGGCTATATCAATGCGTGCATAGCGCCTAAACCCTCTGGCGAGATGGCTAGTTCGAATTGGAAAATCACGTCGAAAAATATATATTTTAAAACAAATTTATTTTATTATTGATTCGTGCTAAGAATCACGAGCATTGTTAACTCCTTGAATTTGACGAGAATGCAAATCAACAGCTTGTACAATGTAGTTCCTTGCCCATTCTTCTCCGTACGCAACTACCTTTTGGAATGGGCAACTAGATTAAATATTACAACATTTTTTGTTTCTTTAAAATGTCGTCAAAAGTGCCTTTTATGGACAACTCTTTATGGCCTAATTTAAATAAATGGTTAAACTATGATTTTGACTATGCGATGTCTGTTTTTTTGTAAAACCTTACAATATTTTTATTTTAAAACCTAATCGATGTGTGTGTTGCCGTGTCTGGCCACACCACGGCTATCCGTGGTGTGACCCGCGATGGTTTGTGTTGGTGTGTATATGTAAATCAACATGTCTGTAATTTTTGTTATTGGAAATAAACTAATTAAAAAAAAATTTATTAAAGCCTTTTCTCACACGTGCGGCATTATCATAGCGGATATAATATCCCAAATTGCGTACGTTGTGTACGTGTATGATTGCAAGGAAATTATTTTACGGATAGTAATCTGGTGATAATATCGCACCTATAGAGAAGGACTTATTAAAATTTTTGTCCAAGTACCTACTCGTTCCATATTATTTTAAACTGCGAAGGCCCTGAATAAATTTTAAAATACACAGAACATTTAAGTGTTAAGCAAAGCAGTCCCTGTTAAAGTCAGGAGAGCTAAACAATTGAACGGGCCTTTCTTCAGCACTTCTAGAGAGACTAGATACTTCTTGACTTAAGTTTTTAAGACTTAGCATAGGGTCGAGTAGCTTTCTTTGATAATTAATCTATACTAATGTAATAAAGCTGAATTTATTTTGTTTGTTTGTTTAAAACGCTTACCTCTGGATTTACCAGTCGGATTTGAAAAATTATTTTGTATTATATCTATAGTCAGATTCATGTGGATAAAGGCGTTCACGCTACGACTCATGGGAGCGGAGCAGTAATCAAAGACGTGACTGAACGCGGATGAAACACCGGTAAAGCAATAACATAAAAAAATAACACAAATCGAGATAAAAATCACGTAATTACTGAATTAATAATAAACACCGCGAGAAACTATATCTTGCACACAATTTTCAATGTTATTTCTGTTGTGTTATAGTTCATTATTAATTAATTAATGGAAACTGCTCGAGCGCTAATATAATACATTGCTCAACCTTAGCAACTAAACAGTACCTAATAATTATGTGCCAACAAAAGATTTACAGAGAAACAGAATATCAGCATCATTATTCAAGAGAGCATTCCTCACAGGCAACCACGAAGAATACAGTTTAAATAATAAAGTTTCCTACAGAAACACTTTATTTACCTTAAATGTCTTACCATGTAGTGGTTTGGTAACAGTGAAAGTGCATAGTGTTGTCTACGCTAAACAAACAGTTCATGCTGTTGGATATGTAATTAATTTTTAACGGTAGACACAAAATACCGAGATTTATGTATGTATTATATTTTTTTATTTTGACATTGGAAATCATCCAATGACTTCCCCTGCCCCGGGCGGGGCGGGAGGAAGTGTCAGACTTTTACTGACTAAAACCCATCTACGTTCCTTCATGTGCCCTTTGCGTTGAGGGGGCGCGGTATCTCTTTCGGACAACCCGCAGCATGTATTTTATTATAATGTCAAAGAATTGGGTAGTAGACACCATTAAACAAAAACCTCAAGACACAACTTCACTAAAAAACACTTTATTTTAGCCCTAATAATCCGATGAATTTCTTCGATTCGATTTTTAGTTGCTTTAAAATCAATGAATACTAACTAAATTAAGATGACAAAAAAGTGACGTCATCGTTTAGTACTGTCATACAAAATCTTTGAGGGAATCGCATTTTGACAGCTCATCAAAAAATACGTCAATTGATTAGTGGTGTCATCTACCCAATTGATTATGTACGCTTGTATAACAAGGATAAAAAAGACGTAGTAGACTAATCTGTGGTCACGAGGAGCTTACAAACTGATAACTTTTCTGCATAAAGTACCTTCGCATTCAAAGGTAGAAGTTGGGATTAATCTTGTCTGAACTAAAGAGCGGACTCTGAGATTGAACTTATTGGAACTAATTAGAGATTAAAATTTTCGCAAACTTTTAAAATAGTTATGACAATTTTTTTTTTTTTTTTATAGTAGATTGATAGGGAAGTTGATTTATAAAAGAAATGACAAAAAAAAAATAACTGTTTATATTTCTATTTCACTAACATAGGTAATCTGAAAAAAATATCTCCGTCAGCCGAGGTAAACAATGAAAATTACACCGAATTCCAAAGTACCTTTTACAGTATTTAAACATAAAGTACCTATGGTATAAACAAACAATTTATAATGTGGAGTGTTAAAAAATACATAAAAACGTAAATAAAAACGCGTTTCTAATGTTAATGGATAAAATTAGTGCCAAAAAACCACTTTAGACAATGCTTGGCATGTATGGCGTGTAAAAGTTAGCTTAATTGCACTATAATGTGACAGATTGTAGTACCAAAATTTATTTACCGCCATAAAACTTTTCTGTGGACTTTTACGACTTCTAAGAAATAAAATATAAATAGAGGATAAATTCTGTCTTTTGTATTGTAAAGTACATAAAGACGATGACGTCTTTATGTACTTCACAATACAAAAGACAGAATTTAAAATCAATTTTTTTTTTTTGAAGACATGAGTCTAACACTTGATGTACAAAAAGCAACCCTAATACCTACGACGTAATAATCCTGTCAATGACTAATTGTTTTCATGAACATATTAATTGAACATAAGTTTTTAAGAGCAATATTAATAAAAACACACTTACATAGCAAAGCATTTCGAAATCATTTATTTCATTCCGTCAGAATCCATTTGTTTCACTTTTAATAAGATCAACTTTTCAAAAAATGTTTAAACTAAATTAAAAAATAAACAATCCACCCGCCCGTAAATAATTTTCATTTTTTTATTGTTTTAAAACTGAGTCCAATAAATTTAATGAGTTGAATATTTTTATTTATTAAAATTTAAATAATAAACAAGTTTTATTTTACTATTTTTGAACAAGTTGTACCGATTGTCGTAAGCCATCCGCGCAACGCGCGACGCGGCCTCACCGCTCGACTCGAAACACCGACTGAATACGGCATCAACATCCTTCCCTCGGGAACATAGCTGCCCTATATTAGAAAGAAACTGCTAAAGACTTTTTATACTACAGCTTAAAAACTTCCAAATAGATTTTTTAAGTAGCGTTTAAGCTAGCAGAGTGTTTTAAAAGGAAATATATTTCTAGTGTTAGTGAAAAAGATTTTTCGAAAAAAGTCTAGAATGAAGTTTGTTGTTTATTAGATACGAGACAGAAACAACTTCAGCTTAATTACATTTTGGGGTGTATTTTCCACGTACAGTACAACACATACGCATCAATCATTTGCACCAGCCGTTTAGATAAGCAAATATTCGTAGCAGTGCTCCGAAAATGACACGGAAAAATAAGCTTTATTTTCGACGTTAAACGTGTGCACAATACGTCAACAAACAGCTTCTTCTGTCACATTGCAGATCAAATACACATCAACACACAACGGCAATTGATTAAATTTGCGTCACCCTACTTCTGACAAACGGTTACAGTAACGAGAATAAAAACACTGGTGCAACTGTTCCTTTTACTGATTTCAACTGTAACATTTTAACGAACGTGGGATGCAACCGATGCTTTGAAAAGGCTCGTCTTAGGTCTACATCTCTACATACTGTAATGGGGACAGCATGAATACGTCTCCTGACAAAGCTATGATCAGTGCTAGCTAACAAGACATACTATTCATGACACATTGTTGGTGCAATCCAGCGCATTTCAACCGTATGTTAGAACTAATTGCTATTCGTAAATTGCCTCTCGATGCAACTGGCAGCTACAAGCGCGTGACTTCAAATGACTTTTTTGATGGAAACAACGTGTTTTGAAAATAGAATGCGAGCGTTTATTGGATGTAATTTTTAATTTATTTTTCTGTGCGCGACATGACACGAGACGGATGTGAAAAGATTACATGTTACAATGTTTGTTGTATTAAAGAATACAAAGTATTGTCGGGTTACGATGTGTTTTCTCGGCAGGATATGATACATTTTCCTTTATGAGATAAGTGGTAGTTGAAGGTCTTGGAAAAAAGTGTATGAAGAAGCGAAGATAAAATTGAATCTGGGCTTTGTTACATTAACAGAGTGCGTAGTCATTCTTATAATTGCGGAGCGAGTTCTTTGAGCTCTTTTTGCAGGAGAATATTCAAAAACTGTGTGAATATCAAATTTTGATATAGAATATAGAACGTGTAGAATTTTTCTTTACCAAACAAGCCGGACAACCCACCTTATGTTAAGTGGTCACCGCTGCCTACAGACAACTGCAATACCAGAGGCCTTGCAAATGCGTTGCGATACCAGAGGCAATGTTGAAATGTCTTATGCGCCTGTAATTACACCGGCACCCTTCAAACCAGAACACAGCAACACTGCTTTGCGGCAGAGATGGGTGAGGAGTACTTCTCTAGACGAGCTCCTTCACAAAGAGTTCTATTACTAGTCGTGTCGCTACAGAGTTTTGGTAAAACGGAAGGCAATAAAATAAAACCGGTTAATAATTCACGTCAAGTTCGTTCAGAATGAAGCTCAACCACGGAGCTACTGAGCCGTGACGATGTTGGCACACCTCTCTACTTAATGTCCATATAACTCAATGGAGGTTTTTATTTGTTAATAAATTAATGGACACGAGTTAACGTTATCGGTAGATGAAAATGTGGTTTGATTTTTTTGCGTCGGCGAGCTTTTTTAAATAAATTAAAAAATGCTATGTTTACGATCTGATTTTAAAGGCTGATACTACAATTTACGAGTTGGTTTTTAATTTACTGGCTGTTTTAGGGGGGAAGTAAGAAAGATAGGTAGTGGATTAAAGTCAGGCTTTACAAGAAGGAAGGGAGAAGGAATATGGTGACACAGACTTGTTTACGTAGATTTAAACGTGAATCTATACACCCCAAAGATATTTTTTTTAGGTAAAAAATTGGCTGATCTATAAATGTTTAGTGTAAATGTGGCACTTTTGTATGATACTGCTTATTTTTTTCTAAAATAACCTATAAAAAATGTTAACCCTGTTACTATCATGTACTGACACTTCGATTCATGATAAAATTTAGAGTCACGATGTATGTCCCTTACAACGTGTATACATCTACGGTAATTAGAAATAAATTACGTTTTGAAAATGCACATATCGGCATTAAATTTTAAAATTGCTTTAATCTAAAACGATTGCCATCAAAGCCTTTAATTGCATAAACAATTCTAATTGTTTTTATACCGCAAATGAAAACACATGTCAAACACAATAAATTCAAGTTAATTTAATTAAGCGAAGAAACTTTTCCGAACACCACGAGATGTGAACACAAGGGCAATCGGGCAATATTCGGTACAAGATCACGTTCGGTACAGTCAGCAACAATAGCCCCTTACCACAGACCGCTTAAGTTTCCTATCATGGCTGATCAAGTAATGATCAAACTTACGGATATCTAACAGATCTAAAGGCTGATAATTATGTTAATTAAATTGTATTCAGCAGCTTTTGTTGCGAACTGTACTAATAAAGGAGGGAATAGACTTGTTACAGTTTCATTGGTTTTGTTGTTGCAAGTCTACTGGGTATTTTTAGTGTTAGCTTTATCTGTAAGCGAAAATAACTTTGTTTTTCAAGTACAACAGTCTCTGTGTGTGTGATCATTACATAACTTCATGCCTTTCTACTCCTATAGGGGTTAAGCAGAGGTGTGCCTATGACGGGTGTAAAAACACTCTATCAATCATTGTGATATTTTTTTTTCTTTTGGCGCACACCTGGGAACATACCTACACCTTTTTTACGAAAGTTTTAAAAGTTATAACTAAACTACGACCCCACGAACGCAAAACTGTTACAGGCACTGTGTAATCATCGTTATTGAAATTAATGACACAAAAAAATCTTACAAATGTATAATCACGTAGCATAAGTTGAATGAATGATTAAAGTATTTTATACCCTATATGAGTATTGTATAGCTCCGCTTTTGTATGGTGAACAAAAGGGTGAACCTGATAAAGTTATGAACTTTAATAACGGGAATTTTCGTCGAAAAGTTGGTATATTGCATTGCATGGCCCGTTTTGGAGTTTCCGTTAAAATACCAACATTAAAATTGTCTTTTATCGGCCTTTTTTCGTGGTAGTAATAAATATTATTTTTGGAGAATCAAATTCCATATGTACTATCAAATTTAATTATGAACAGGGGGCCGACCACAAGCTCTTACAGCAGTATTACTTCGATCTTACTTTGCCTTTTCGTACCATGACGTCCTTTAAACAAGCTTGTTGGGCTGTATAAACATTATTGTTTTCGTAGCGATTTTGTGACGTTTTAGCTAAAAAGTTCATTCTATTCGTACCATGACCGTGTTTTTGACAATTAGCAGTATTGTTTTTATGTCAAATTTAACGTCATAATAAGAGTTACTCGGACGCAGTGGATACATTATTGTTTTAACTAATAATTATTATTTCTGTATTATTTACCGATTTTAAGTGGCATATGAAGTAAGTAAAATTTGTTTAGATGCGTAAAGCGTCGAATTAATTGTTTAATTTGTTGATTTTTCTACTTCGGTCACTAATTTTATAATGAATTCTAGATGGCAAATAGTTGTGCAATATTCGAGTTTTTGGAAGCTGATAACAGTCAAACACGAGTTTCACGAAAGAGACGTCGTTTGCAGCTTCGCAAAGAAGTTGACCCCTTCCTGTTAAGCGAGACAGAGTTTATAAAACGGTACAGACTCACGAAGGAGCAAGTGCATCGTCTGTGTGATGAATTGCGGCCACATATGACAAGTCCCAAAAAATCTACAGACTTATCTGCAGAGACGAAGGTAAATATCATCAATATGTACCATAAAAATAGTTTCAAAGTGCCATAGTAACTACTTTCACGTATGGGAAACAAACTAAACTATCTATGTTTATTTTTGAAGGTGTTGATAGCATTATCTTTTTATGCGACTGGATCATACCAACGTCCTACAGGCTGTATTGAAGGTCATTTTGTGGCTCAGCAGACAGTTTCATCAGTCATTGCACAGGTTACAGCCTGTCTAAATCTGCTTGAGATTAGGCAGAACTATATCAAATTTCCAGTGAATGACCAAGAACGGAACAGAATTAAAATGGAGTGAGTATGTGCTTCTTGATGTAAACTTTGCAATTATTATGTAAACAAAAACAAGATACTAATACTGATCAACATTCAGAATTTTGTTAATGGGACTTATTCTTGATTTCACAAATTTATCTCTTACAATTTGTATTGTAAGTTGTGCTTTCGTTTATAATTATACTCATAAATCATAAATCTCTTTACATATTCTCAATTTTAATATTGTTTATTTATTACAGATTTAACAATAAATTCCACATGCCTGGGGTTCTCGGATGTATAGATTGCACCCAAGTAGCCATAGTTAGACCGGCAATACATGAGGAAAGATATTTTTGTCGCAAACATTACCATTCATTGAATGTTCAATTGGTAAGTATTCATCAAGTTTTAAAATAAGTATAAGTGACTTATTGGAGTGTTGCCTTTGTCTAAGTAGGGTACTGCTTACTGATTGTTTCAGTCTACGGTGTGCAATGAAAATGAGGCTGTGATAATAAAAAAATCTATTTATAATAACTTATTCATGTATTTGTTTACTCAGTAATTAAACTTATAAAAAAAAACAAATATTTTTAATTTATGTACCTTTTAAAATTTTTCAGATTTGTGATGCAAACATGCAAATAATGAGTGTAGATGCAAGTCATGGTGGTGCAACTCATGACTCTTATATATGGTCTACACATCCATTAAGAGCACATTTGGAAAATCTCAGTAACACAGATGATACTTGGTTTCTTGGTATGCATCACAAGTTTAATTAATTTATTAACCACATTTGTAAGATAAGGCTTAATAAAAAATAAAATAAATATGTAGTAAATTGATAACAGAAATAAAAACAAAAATTAAGAAATAATGTCAAAATAAATCTAATAAAGCAAATAATAACTTGAGTCTATGTAAAAATAAAACAAGTATTTACATATTATCTGTACATACAAATTTAAGTTCAATAATATATGTATTTGTTCATTAGGAGATTCCGGATACCCCTTGAGAAAGAGCATGATGACTCCAATACTGGAAGCAGCACCCGACTCGCCAGAAGCATATTACACAAATTTACATGTTCATGCTAGGAACATCATAGAGCGCACTATAGGGCTACTCAAAGCTCGTTTTCGTTGCTTACTTGTGCACAGAGTCTTGCATTACTCACCGGAAGTAGCTGGCCTTATTGTAAATGCTTGTGTTATATTACATAACATTTGCAATAAAGCCATGATACCTGTGCAGCAGTTAAGCAATGAAGATGCGATTCGAGAAGCCCAGTTACAGCCACAAGATACTTCGAGCGAGCTGGTGCGAAGAAGTAACATCGCTCTTCAGCAGGGTGTTGCTACTCGCAATTCTCTGGTGCGGCGATTGTGGGAAAGGCGCCATGTAAGATCCTGAAACACAAGAAAAACAATTTTATATTAGGACTTCAATTCCTTTTTATTACTATGTTCCTATATTTAGTAGAGAGTAGATATGTAAATAATAAGTAAATAACATGTATTTTTATGAACTGTTTTGTTTTTTATTCAAACTTCTTTGACCCATAATTAGTGACACTTATCATTCTAATAGACATTACTAATTACTATGACTGCTTTAACAACAATAACAATACTTTAAAAATCAGCAATGGTTGACTTATTATTGGATTTAAAGAGTAATAACTATTTTATTATGATTTTGTGCTTACCTTTCAATCCTCAGAAATATATCTCTGACTTCAGCCATTATCTGGACACCCCTCGCCACCTCGTCAGCTGTCCTCACAGCAGCATCACTGTGTACCTGTGATGTTCTGACTAGGGCACGTCTGGCAGCTTCCTGAGACATCGGCGTCTCGCGCCTCCTACGCCGATGTCTCGGGGAACGGCCTGTAGGTGTCGCGGCGGGGTGGGTCGTTGGCTCTTGGATGGTAGGTGAAGTAAGCGGCTCTGGGATGTTAGGTGCAGTAGCAGTAGGCTCTAAGGTTGGTGTATTGGTAGGTGTGTGGTTGCTTTGGGGATGGTTAGTGCTGGTTGAGGGATAAATGGAAAAATGTTGGAGGATTGATTGGGATGCCGGGGATTCTGTATCTGCTTCTGACACATTTATCTGTGGAGGATGTAAAGAGATAACATAAAATTTAGTTTTAATGTATTAAATTAATAATGATGAATTAAGTGTTTATACATGTTATTTCTTACTGGTTCCACCCGAACTCCTGGTATACCCTGGCCATAATCTTCTCCCAGAATTTCAAGAAACCTTGATTCTTGGTCACTAAGTTGGTTGACCGCTGAAGGCCCTCCTCCTGTCTGCATATGTGATGCTCTAAGAGCACCAACTTTCTTTTTAATTTTAGCCTTATAGTCAACCCAGTACTGAAACAAGTTTTATCTTTTCATATTGGTCTAAAGATTAAAATAACATGACAAAATAAAAACAATTAGTTACTGACCTTACACCAGCCTGACCAATCTTTATGAGCACCATCACCTTGGGCGTTAAGGACTTCTGCGATTTCTCGCCATTTCCTTTTCGAATAGTCCTTCGCTTGCAATGTCCTATTGTAAGCGCAAGCAATATCCCTATTGCTGTTGAGGAATTCCCACAGCAAATCTAACTGCCGAGACGAGACGCGGTGAGATCTTCGGCTGCAAAATTATCAACAAAAACTAATCACACACTATTATTTTATAATATCTTCATAACTATTTAAATATTGAAAGAATATTTTAAAGTTACTTCATTGAATTACACTGTATAACTTTACCTTGATTCCATGTCCGCATACAATAAGTTTCAACCACGAAGTAAGTATGTGAAACAAAGATTACTCTCTAAACATTAGCACTTGAAATTTTAAAAATAAAAAATTGCCGCGCGCGCTGCTGTCAGTTGTTCCGAATTACAAAATCGTCTCATTGACAACGTAGTTGTAGTTTTTTTTAATAAATTTTGTAGCATTTTAAAGTTAAATCTAAAGCATGGTTGTTATTTTTATATAAGTAACGTAAATAAATCTTAAAAATATATTTTAACGGCATCTTTTGAGTTAATTGTTATAATTTTTTGGTCCATGATGAACTTTATAATGCGAATCGGACCGTGAACGTGTGAAAGAGACACCGCTATACAGATCAATATATCGCGTCGTTTCTTTTCTGCTTTGGCAGGGAATAGACAAACTCATAGAAAACGTTCATTCTTTCCCTTCCCTAAGCAGGAATACGATGATAATGAGCGATTAAGCTCATGGTACGAAATGAATTAATACTGCAGCGTTGTTGAAACAAAACCTTCCTGCAAAAAGATTGTTTTGTAAAAGCTTATGGTCGGCCCCCAGATGGAAGCTCTAAAAAAAATGGTTCCGCAAATCACGTTCAGGATTTTTTTTTTAATACTAGGGATGGATATCAAGCAACGTAGATATCAATATATATACAAACAAAAAACAAGAAATCAATAAGAGACACGTTAAAAAACTGGACAGGCGATAGATCAATTACAGTTACTAAAGTAGGCGATAGACGCACGAGTAAGTACGCGTACTTAAGGCTCCACGACCTTTTTCACACATGTTCCTAAAAGTTTGTGTACTTAGGGTGACACATGAGGACCTACCAACAGCCCGGTAATATAAAAGTATTGGATTCAAATCGATTTTCGAACTGGAAATACGTCTAACCAATAGCATTTTAATTTTATACGACAAGCACAATGAGTTATCGCTGTAGGTTTTGTCGAAACAGGAATTTTGGCACTAATATTACATCGCACAAATCAAGTATCTCATGGAATAAAACATAGAACTACGGTATTATTCGGTAACTTACGGTAATATAATAAATATCGAACTCAAGTAGGGAAATTTTCTAATGATATAAAGATAACATGCAAAACAAGTAGTTTAAATTAAAAATTCAACCGATTTTACACGGTCTTGCGCCGTCTGGGCGAAAAAGATCGCCAACCGAAAAATACGCGTAGTTGCTCACACGTCTATCGCTAAGTTAACGTTTATTATTATACTAAGGCGATTGACACACTGCCCCGCATCACGGAGCGTGACACATGAGTGCGTTGTTTGCAAGTATCTGCGTTTGTATAGAAAACATGCATAGTCACACTGAAAACGCGTTCACGCGCAGTGTTGCAGATCACCGAAGCTTCGTCGCCGCGCACCACGATTCGTGATTCGAGGCAGTGTGCCAATCGCCTTAACGTTTATTTTAATACTAACAACAGCAAGTATTACACGCGTAAGCGGATTAATGAAATCTTCGCGGTTTTCCGCAACTATCTATCAAAAGTGATCGAACAATTCGTCTAGAGGTTTGGTACATAAGAAAATTCACAGTGTTTTTTTGTACATAGCCTATCAATCATTACCAAAATATGTATATCTTAGAAGACGTGTCTAACTCGTTTGTTGACACTTTTTACTAAAGTCTACAAAATACAAAATCTATAGGTAAAATATGAACAAAAAATCTTTCAATCAACAATTTCTGAAAGAGGGTGTTTTTCCATGGACTCAATTGCGCAGTTCACTTTAACATTATTTTTGGTTCCAAATTTCCCTTCTAATATTATATTGTAACAAGGTGAAAACAATATATTCTTCTTTCCAAGCATGTCGTGTTCACTAAGCCGGAGAAATGGGATATTGCATTGTTTATACGCTATGGGGCTTACTACTCCGCACTGCACATAAGGCTATTTGGCAGTCATAGCATGTAGCCGTCCGAATGCGCTTTGGTTCTAAAATGGTTATCCTTTTAATGTATATGGAAATACAACTAGTCAGGACATAGGTACTACGAAATTCACCACCTTCTAATAATTTAATAGAAACACAGATTTTTATGAAATAATGAAAGTTCATAAAAATCGGTTTCATGTTTTTGATTATACCAGCCAATGTATTCTGTAAAAATCTCTCTCGTTGAATATTGTTGAACCTTCTAATAATTTAATAGAAACACAGATTTTTATGAAATAATGAAAGTTCATAAAAATCGGTTTCATGTTTTTAATTATACCAGCCAATGTATTCTGTAAAAATCTCTCTCGTTGAATATTGTTGAAATGAGTTTCAGGTGAGCTGCCAATGTTTAGCATCAGGTGGGTTTACCTCAACCTCACTTCACCTTTCAAGTAAAACATGCCCTTACTCTAACAATTTTTTTATCGATTTGAATTTTTCACACCGATTTAACTAGCACTCACAAAAATGTTTCCCAAGAATGTTAAAACACGACAAAAAAAAATAACGGTTTTAAATAAATTTTAAAAATAACAGTTAAAGTTTTATGTTATTACATAAAATAAGATAATAAACACTATGTGAATGATTTCCACGATGCTCCCTAGCGTTGCAGTAAAACAATGCAGTAAAGACATGAGAATGGCTATAATAAAATCTCTATACGACTTCAGCAGTGCGAGTAGATAGCGACATTACTAAGTACAGTGTAAACTTGGTCTTAACTTGGGAGTAAACTTACAAACTTTAACACGACATAACTTCTGCACTCGTTAATAAAGACACTGGATATTAATATGCTAATGATGAACTTTTAAGGAAGATTAAGTAGGCAGCACGTTTAAACGTGACTACTAAAGAAACCTTAAAGATTTGATGTATAGAGTCTCCGAAATATGTAACATTCTTATTAGTGCAAGATATTCAGAATAGCTAACACTGAGAAAAAAAACTTGGTGAAGTGTGCTTGAGGGTAAACTGTCAATCCGTAGCAATCCATCAAGTAGAATGATATTTTTTTATAAAATAAAGACCCTGGTGATTTAGTTTTAGCAAACAAATCCTTTTAGCTAACAAACACTCACCCTTAACCACTACTATATGAATAAAATGAATAGTTAAGTAACTACTACAAACAGGAATTAAATAAATAGAGAATACAAGAAAATAGGTACTCGTCAGATACCTACTGGTAACTTAAATAATAATACTAGCCTGTTATTGTCCCACTGCAGGGCAAAAGCCTCTTCGCATATGGAGCAGGCGCGAGCATTGATTCATTGTAACTATAAGTTCAAGTTTACTCACGACGTTTTTCGTCACCGATGTCAGTGATGTCCAAAATAAACTTATAAAGTACATATGAATTGGAAAAGTCACATTGGCACTTAACCCAACCTATCACGACATGACACGACTAGTTACATAAGCAAGACAAAAGCTCAGTTTCATATTTTTGTTACCCATAACAAATCAATATTGATCAGAAGAAGATTGTAACTCCAATTCAAAAGTACTGTGGATAAAAATCGTCTTTCATCACACTGTAATATTCCCGTTCGCGCACAGACAGTGCACCATTTCCTTTGCATCGAAAAAACGGGACACGTTTAATCTTCGCAGTCTGTTAACGTCAAACAAGTACGACGCGAACGAACCTGCAATTGGTTCAACGGGAATTCTTTTCTTAAAAACATGTCTTGCAACTGTTACAAGGGTGTAAGTGCTGTCGTGCATTCGTTAGAAGAGAACGGTGACTGTTTGTGTCTTTATTAAGTTTACCGGTTTGCTAAACTCCCTTTACCGCTTCTTCTTAGATTTCGTCAATTGAGCGTTAAAGAAACAGTTTATTACATTCAAGCCAGAAAATGCTTATACACACATTATTAATGGCTTGAATACCACGATTATTACCCCCGTTGGGTCTTTTTGCTTCTAGTACACAGTTTAGTTTTACACATTAGTTTAATACGCATCAGTATACGCTTCAAATATGATCTCTTAGTTTATCTTGGACATCACTGACATGGGTGAAAGAAATATCCTGAGTAAACCTGGATTTATAATAAATATAAGTCCGAATCTGCCAATCCGCCTGGAGTAAGCGTGGTGACTAACGCTCGTGCCTTTTCTGTATGAGATAGTAGTCTATAAATGTCTAGTATTATAAAACATTCAAGAATCGGACGTCTAAGATGAACAAGTAAACAATGTAGGAAGACTTTCCCACAATTTTCCACTTCCGTGCAATAACGAGTTCTGTCGAAACTATAATCGAAAACCTTAGTAGTCACTGCTACTTTCTTCTACTTGACATTTTAAGTGTGTGTAAAATTCTGTAAGAAATATATACAGTGAAACTCGTTGGGACCTAGCGTGTTCCCCTGAGGTACGCTTCAATTAAATGTTGGCTTTATGTTAATGGAAGTCGTCTTTAAGTTTACTACTCATTTCAAAGGACAGGAATAAAATTTAAGTATAATTAAGACATACAAGACATTTTCATTTGTGGTTGGCAAACTTTTCTAGTTATTATGACGGATAATAAGCCATCTTGTGAAAAGTACCCACGGAAATGGTAGAATAATTATGTTTGTTGTTAGGCTTTCTTTGTGGTTGAATCTTTTGGAATTCAATATTATAATGGCAGAATATACATTTAGGATGAATACATAAAAAATGAAAATTACAATTTGTTTATTATTAAAAAAAAACTTGGAAATGGAGTTTCTAATCTCTGTTACCATTGTAACATTGGGAAAAGCTTAGAGCTTAGACGCGACGTTTATTTTTATACAGAGCACCACCTACACAACAGAAATGCCAGGAACTCTTAACGAGAGACAGAACAATATTGCATTCCAACTGTAGCCGTGCCCACAAAGCAATATCATTTGTCATACAATGCACGGTTGCTACACTTGCTCCTAGTACATCCGTGTAATCGTGAACTAGGCGAGGATTACTAGAATAGCAGCAGGCACAAAGAATACAAAGCTAATACAGATTTGTTCGACATATAAATTCTACCTTAAATCAACTCGACTTTTGGAAAACAAATAATCCAGGAAAGTCCATTAAAAAACGTGGAGTCCCAAAGGCAATGATTAATTAAGTGACCGTAATAACTCATTGTGTCAACTCAGAAAACTAATATAAAAAGACAGAAGAGGGCCGTTTTAAAATGCTGAAAGTCAGACTAAAGGCGGAACACAATGGCACTACAAAATTTTGATTTAATATTCGGAAACTTTAGTGTCTATAATTTTCCAGCAATTTTCAAAGTTTCTGCCGTTAGTTCTAGTTGTAAACGCAAGTTGGACAATACTACAGGACTTAATAACATCTCTGCTTGTGCACCGAAGCCAAAGTTCGGTAATTCATAATTCTGGGAAGCGAGAACTTGTAAATTAAATCCAACAATACGAGTTTAGACACGTTAAATAAAACATGTGCGATACAAAGTTATTGTCACGTAACGTGAGTTCGCCGGCACGTGCTTTTAATATTTCATGTAACATCTAGTGGGTAACATGTAGGCAAGTTAGCTATTAACAACCATGCTTACATGACCTTGACAAGGGTGATGCATAAATCAAAATCTTCAAGCAGGCGCTTCAAACAAACAAAACGGAGATTGAGAGACGGCTTTATTAATTTAAGAGCTAAAATTACTGAATATCTTGACTTTCTATAAAATCAACAATTTCTGTATCAAATTAAGTTTGCTTTGGGAGGTTCTTAAGTTCTCCATGCCCTTTCGTTATTTTTTCAAATAATATTGTAAAGTGTCGTCATTATAAAGTCTCTCTCTATCTCTCTTTCTCTTATATCACGCAGAAATACATGTTTAGCCTTAGTCTAGAATTCTGGATATAAATAACTTTTATTACCTACTCAATGTTGGCTAAAATATTATGATTAACATAGACCGTCTACTCTGAGACTAAAAGTTTATTAAAGGCCTCATTACTAAAGCCACTGAAGTACTTTTAAACTAAGATTGAAGTGGTTTATTTTAAAATTTTATAAAGTTAGATTAGATTATTTATCCTTATTTTGTTGGACATGGAAAACTTTACATGGTATATAATTAGGTTATGCATCATACTTTTCTGAATACATTTTCTTTTCTTTACTAATACCAGAATACCTTTTGAATAAACTAAGATATAATATAATTATCTAGTCCGTTACATAATTCTGGTACGAGTTTATTAACGAGCATTATTCAAAAACAATGATCTGTTGTGAACAAATCAACAATAACGGTTGACCTTATTAAAATCTGTCGTAACTAATTAAGAAAGTTTATCTCCTGACGCAGACTTCTCGAGACATTGAGAATATTCAAGAGAGCTGGGAACAAGGGACCGATATCGATTCTTTAAGTAGTGAAGTGATCGCGAAGCTTCGAATACGTGCTTAAGAACCTGCTAAGGTCTATGTTGGAACGAGTTAAGCCAGTGTCAAGATTCATAGATGAAGTATGTGTTGATGATGCTAAGAGGTGAGGGCCACGGCGATTCCAAGGCACAAAGAATCTTCAAAAGTGCTTATAAAACATCGTATCTAGAAGTTTTAATATATCTTGTAATACTTTAGCAGAGTAATGCCAAGTCCAGTAATAAACTGAAGAATTTATAGTGCTTTAGTCCTGACAAATTCTGCTTCGTTGCTTTTACGAGGAGTGCTTTAACACTTCCCTTTCATTTTGTACTTAGTTAGTAGCATTGGTATGCTTAATTACAATTTAAAGAGACTGTCACTTCAACATTGAAATTGTAACAAAATGCGAATATCCATTTGGCAAAATGCGTAAAAAATGAAGTTCTTATAGATTCTGCAAAGATAACACGAAAAACAACAACCGAAAATCCGAACTTTCAAATAGTTGTGAAAACTTCAAAGCTAACTTAATAAGAAACTGAATTACTGATGAAGTCTTGCCCCAACGCCTTGTTGCATTCAAATTACTTTGAAACAGAAGAATTGGTAATCAAAGAATTTGCTGGCTTGGTAAATTACTTTTGTTTCATCAGTGAAATAATGATGAGTCTATCTGAAATTTTCTTTGACTATGCTTTCTTTGCAAACGACTCTAGGGTCACAATTAGAGCCTAAATTGGACTTTCAAGCACCGTTTAGAATAACCGTTCCGTACAGTTTACGATCATTAAATGCTTAAGTTCAAGGTCTTATAGAACTATACGCCGTTTTTATTATACCTGATATTCGTATTTCACCAACATTTTATATGACCTACTACCAAAGTTAGATAGGATAAGTTACTAGGGAGATAGCTGCGTTGACGAGATTGTCTGCAAAGTACACGTACAGATCTTCAAACATGTAATTCGGAATATGTTCAAATAAACGTTGACATAAAACAAGGATACATGCGTAAATCTCCCATGATAAAGTATTTTTTCGGCATAACAAAGATATAAATTTGCCATAAATTCGTATCTTATTACAGAGAGTGTCTCGACGAACTCTTTACACTTGATAAAACTTTGTTTCTCGCGCCAACATCGACCTACCTTTCGTTGGCTTCGTCATAATATGGAGAAAATACGGCAGTTTAATATGTTCTGTTTCCTTCAACAAAATATCTGCAGGTTAATGTGTTCAGGTAACTTTGTGACTTGTTTGAGGATCAATGAGAACTCAAATTGGCACGTGAATGCTAACAAATACAGGTGGGAAATGGAGTTCAATTTCGCTATTTTTTATATTTGTTTTCCATTTCTTTATACTTATTGATTTCATATAAACTTCAGCAGTACGCAGTTTGACATTACCATGATACTCGTGTTGGGTTATAAAATACTCGAATATATTCTTAAATAACAACATTATGACAAGGTATAAATTAATATTTTATGATGATAGCATTTACTAATCGGGCTTTCAAGGAGTCTGTATCTCATGCTAAAATGGAGCAAAGAAAGGATGCATAAGTAAGCAAAGTTATTTACGACCGGGTCTGTGGGTGTTACTCCACTATTTTTATTCATGCCACGTAGGTTCTTGTGAGGGGTTGTGTTTTGTCAATTTACTATAATCTCACAGGATAGAACTGCGGATGATAGGATCAAGAATGGTAATATGCTCATATTTTTTTTTAATAAAACGGTCTTTTTATTTTAGATATAAAAATATATGATACACTTTTTAATTTACAAGTAGTGGGAAGGAAATTGGAAGTGAATTTGATTGTGATAGAAAAAACACATTTCTCATTTTATCAGCAATGTTCAAAAACCTTTCTACTACAGCAGAACGAATGCATGATACATGTGTTACTGGACAAGAAATAAAGAAAACAGAAAAGTAGAAACAAACCTATAAAACTTGGTAAGGATAAAGTATCTGGTATCGACGTGGAAATGCGTTGTCATTTGCAAATGGCAGGTCAGCGGTTTTGCTACACACAAGTACATAAACCTTGTTTCTTTCGATATGTGTGGATGACCACACACGTAAGTAATTATGTGTACAATACTTTGAGAATTACCTAACTTGTGAAGTAAGTGTTATAATCCATTTTTTTCCTTTCTCTTAAATTACAAGCTACAGAGTTGATGATTGCTAAGTATAAATCTATTAGCTTCTCCATCAGATGTAACAATAGAAACAATGTTCTATGCTAAGAAAAAGCTTTCAGTGTAATGTGTAGAGGAACCGAAAAGGACAATGCTGCTATAGTTGCTGCTGAAGTGTATTGAGGCGCCATCTACTGAATACAACAAATACTAACTCAGCCACCCCTCTCGGCGGGTAGGAGAAAGCAACCCGTACACAACTGTTTGCTTACACCCCCGACAGATGTCGCTGTTGTTTAGTTTCAGCTGTTTGCGAGAGATTCCTTTGGGTGGCGCTGTGTAGCACCGAGGCATAGATGTAATACAAATTTCATAGATGGCGTTGTACTGAAGTTTTGGTTTTCAGATACACCTGTACATTTTATTCGTCGATAAGTTACACACTTTATGTAAAAGTGTTAAAAGTTTTTCTACCTTACGCTAAACTTAAAAAATTCTTACTGCTTGCTCGTTCTTATTTGTTGAAGGAATTACCTGAAACAAAACAAATAAAAAAAATACTTTAGATATTTAAGGTAACAATTTGTAGTTATATACGATTCTTAATCTTTAATCCCTCTCCTACATAACTTACTATGCTTTGACTGTTAGAAAAAGACCACCACAACAGACGAACAAGCAGCCAACTTGTTAGATATGGCCTCAATCCTTGAACCGTTTAAGTTACTACAAAAATCATATTAATGGCCAGAAAATGACGAGTAAACTACAAAATAGACCAAAAATAAATGTAATATGTGGGAACGTCAAAGTTGCGTCCCAACCGCCGCGTCCTAGTGTCAACTTTACATAATTTTATAAGGCAATTTTCACCCTTATTTTTCAATTTAGCATTTTTCGCCCTTCCGAAAAGGATCGCTGTAAACGTGGGTATCTCTTAAATTCTTATATTTGACAATATAAAGTAGGTTTACCTACATATAAAGGGATGTAGGCAATCGTGGGAAGCGAATGAACGTAAATTAATAATGCGAGGATAATAAATTACCTACCTACATGAGATTACGCAGGTAAAGGCGGCCTCAAATCTTAAGGGGAAACCATCTGACAGTTATATACTTTATATTTAATATATGAAATGAAGTTACTTTAAAGGTTGCAAGGAATATAAGTATTAACGTTACTTAGATCATTATTTAGCTGACAATATTAAAATAAGGGGAATCATCCATGGAGATGCTACTTATCGAGTCATTACCTATTTTTGGTAATCTATACCTACCTACTAATATAATAGCTAAATACATTTCACACACGTCCACAAGGTAGACGGTGATTCAGACCACAGCAAGGCGCTGGATGCAGATCACTTTCGAACTATCCTTTAGGAAATCTATGGGGGAGGCCTATATCCAGCAATGGACGTCCTGCGGCTGATATGATGATGAAACTCTTTTGCCTGTTTTTTTAATTACGTTGCATCTCTGAAACTACTATTATATGATGGCCAGATTCATGAAGATAGTAGTCTATTATCATCTCGCTACGATCCACAGGAACAGAGCAGTAACCATAAAGACGTAATTTGAGGTGGGTGAAAAAAACCAGGCGGACAGTCGTGGGGTAGTTCGCGATAAATTGTTAGCTTCAAATAAACCTACAAAGACTGAACTGGAGATTGTAAAGCGTCGTGAGATGGGAAGTATTATCAAGTGTTGCTAAAAGCTTTCTTCGTGTAATTCGATAACCTTGTTTTGTCAATTTTAATTTTGTGATCGATATTGGATTTAAGACATTCAGGATTTAATAATCGCTTCTCGTTACCATAATCAACATATAATCTGATCCGACTTTCAATTGCATATTTGAATACTTAAATATTTTATTAGTAACCATCCATTCTTTTAACTGCCTCGTTAGTCAGTGCTCCTCAGAACGACTGTTATGCTAGAGGTCTTGGGTTCGATTCCCAGGTCGAGCAAGAAATGACATAGGGTTTTTTTTATGAAATTCTCAGTCGCAGCGCGGAGTTAATAAGGGTCATCCGCGGATACCGCACGATCTCCGGCGAGGCAGCGAGCCTCCTTGCCGGATTGCCGCCATGGGATCTGGAGGCGCTGGTCCTCGCGCGCCTACACGAGTGGCGCGCGGAGGCACTGGGCCGGGGCGAAACTCCGCTGCCGCGGCAAATTGCCGCCCTGCGGACGGAACTCCGGCTCGATCTCATGGCGACATGGAGAGAACGACTGTCGCAACCTCGTGCAGGGCTCGCCTCGATTGAGGCGGTAAGACCCCTCTTTGAGGAGTGGCTGGAGCGGCGCCACGGCGCCCTCACCTACCGCCTGACGCAGGTCCTCACCGGACACGGATGTTTCGGGAGGTTCCTGCACCTCATCGGGCGGGAGGAAACGCCCGGGTGTCACCATTGTGAGGATCGCCCCGAGGACACGGTGGAGCATACTTTGGCGGTGTGCCCTGCTTGGGCTGAGCACCGCCGAGTCCTCGAGGCGGCCATCGGCGGCGGCGCCCTCTCGCGTCCGGCACTGGTCCAGGCCATGGTCCGGAGCGAGGGGGAATGGGAAGCAGTCGCCTCCTTCTGCGAAGCTGTAATGCTAGAGAAGGAGGCGGCGGGACGGGAGAGGGAAAGGAGGGTCCCCCGTCCCAGCGGCCGCCGCGGTAGACGATCCGGGCGTCGGGAGCCACGTGACGACTCCCGGCCACCGTAGACGCGGGTCTGTGGACGGTGAGCAATGGGTAGCTCACCGTCCGTACGTTCACTAGCGACAGACCGTGTCGACGGCGCGTTCGTGTTCCACGCGCGCCTCAAAGAGATGTCAGCAAAATTGGATGGGGCCACTGAGGGCCGATGCCTGCCGGGGCTGCGGGTTGTTCGAAAGAGATACCGCGCCCCCGGAACGCAAAGGGCACATGAAGGAACATAGACGGGTTTTAGTCAGTAAAAGTCTGACACTCCCTCCCGCCCCGCCCAGGGCGGGGGAAGTTATTTGATGATTTCCCGTCTATAAAAAAAAAAAAAAAAAAAAAAAGCGCGGAGTTAGGATTTAAGCCCGGTTAATGGCAATAGGCTCACCCTCTATTATATGGGATCTAAACATACCGGCGAACTGTGGGTGTACAATGTACATTGGTACACCTCTGCCTAATCTCAGGGCATACAGGCGTGATGATAAGATCATCTACGTTGAAGACGCAACTCTTTTCCTTACAAAAGATATTTTCGTTTTAATAAATTCTACAGCATTTCTTGAAACGCTTTCGCAACAATTTACGGAGACTATTGGCACACTCAGGCGGCTTCCTTTGCTTTCCGATTCACGATGGTTCGTAGAAGTCCCCGTTTTCCCGCTACTCATTACAGCAACACAAGAATTTTCTCAAAGATTTTAACGGAAAATAAATCTCTCTTATAATGGATCTCTTTTTTCTTTGAAACGTTTTGCTGCATCATTAAAGTTGAAATACGGCGATAGGTGAGACCTTCACAACAAGAAAGATTTTACTAATGAATTCTTTTATGACGAAAAGGATTGTACTGTTTTATTTCTTTCAGACTTCAGCCAAGAAGTTAGTATTGATTTTCTTTGCTTATTTTTGTGGGGGTTTTAGTTCGATTGATTAAATCACATCCTGTATTGTGGTGTACTTTGATACACCTCTGTCTAACCCTTCGGGGAATACAGGCGTATATGAGTAAACCTTTAGGTACGTACAGTATTTGTAGTTTGGAGGCATCGCCTAACTAAATCTGTTACAGCGCCGTGACTCACTAAACCAGTGTTAAGTTTTTTCAGTTCATTGGTTTGGTCACAGTCAGTTGATTTGCAGACTATTGAAGGTTTTGGGGCCTAAAAGAATAATATTTACTATATACTTAATATGAGGTTGCAGTTTCGATATGAGGCAAATACCAATGTGATTGTCACAAGTCATAATATAATTCTACTTTCTAAGTTTATCTTAGACATCACTGACATTTGTGAAGGAAAACATCGTAAGGAAACATACTTACAATGAATATAAACCTGAAATCCACCTTGAGCAAGCGTTGAGACCAACACTTGTGCGTTCTCTGTACGAGAACCTTACCCTGCACCTTTGCCCTACAGTGGGACATTAATAAGCCTTGTAATATAAGCATTAAGGACTTTGAGAAGACAAACGTTGTTGCACTACACATGTGCCGTGTATGTTGCAAGGATAGTATATAGAGACATTTAGGTATATAGAGCAACCGTATTACCATATTCTCAATAAATATGTAAACACAAGATGAGGCAATATCCACTCCCTGGACATGTTGGCATAGCCCAAAGCGTGGACGGTATCGAATGGTTGATTGGAGCGTGAATTCAAAGAGAGCCTGTTTGTAATTCTGTCATGGTCCGATTTCTGTATACTTGCTTAGACAGGCAACAGTGTTAGTTTCGACATCAGTAGAATAAATGATTTTTAGTAACGACGAGTTCGTTAAAATGTTGTTTTGTTATTTATTTATTTTTTTCAAGAGGACTATGTGGATTGTCATTAATATGAGGCTTTCGCGCTTCACTATTTCTATTTATTAAACTCATAACATACTTGCATCTGTTGGTCAGTGGTGTATCTAGATATACGTATTTGTAAATCTCATTCCTGTTATTGTTTTTACTTTTGTTAAGCCATTGGAGTGCAAACAAGCCCAAGGCCACCTGGTGTTAAGTGGTCACCACTACTTAAAAGACAACTGTAATACCAGAGACAAAGTTGAGATGTCTCATGTGCCTGTAATTACGCCGGCACTCCTCAAACCAGAACACAGTAACGCTGCTATGCGGAAGAAATAGGTATGGTAGTAGTACTTCCCTGGACGAGCTCCTTCACAAAGAGCTTTACTTCTAATACGAAACGAACAGCATTACTAGTTAGGGTACAAATACAACGGTCACATTTACAGACATAAAATTATCGCCTAAATTGCCTTGTAAGTCAAGACCCAAACACGAAAATTATGAGGGTTATATACAGTTCCATTTATCGATATTAAATATCAGAATCGTAAGCGTTATTGTTAACCCGCGCGACCCGTTGGGCGGGCCGCACTTAAATTGTATTTCTAGCCTCATTTTCCGAGACTTGTTACTAAGCCTCTTGAGACTCGAGACTCGTACGCGAGTCTATTACACTTTATTTTGGAGTACCTAATGGTACTATTCTGTGGAGATGAGACACGAGTGAGCATTGTTTACTTAATATGATTTAAAATACAATTGTAGTCCCCACACTACAACTGTATTTTGGTACTCCAGTCCCAATAGAGGTTTCCGACCAAATGGAGAATAGTTGATGCGCAGTTTGAAAATTTATATGCCAGTAGGTCGCAATAATTTATAACAACACTATATCCCATTCAGGATAAAAGTAACATCATTTAACACGTTATATTGTTGAAATCACTGCACTTTACTGTTAAAATTGAAACGCAAATGGTAACTAGATTACATTGCTTTGTGCTTATCGTAAAATGACCCAGCTTTATGCACGCTTAAGTATATCGAAAAATAACGTTACAATTATAACATGATTTATGGACTATAGACTACTACAACTTTATACAAGTAAAACTTCGTGACATCACCAAGACTAATTGAGTACAAAATTCCATTAAAGTAGAACAAGAACAAAATTAGCTAATAGCTCTTAAATCAGATAACTGTTGCTTCGTATCAGCAAGCGCGATCTAAATTAATAAATTCAGTTGCAACACAATGACTGGACCACCCCGCTTTCCCATTTCCCCGGCATAAGGTCTGGCCAACTAGATCGACGTTATTAATAGCAGCCAGAGTAACTCCAATAAATTCGAAGAGCTCGTTCGCACGGTCGCTTTTTTGTCGCGGAGTTTTTTTAACGCCAGGCTCAACGTCTGTCGTCGTGAATCCGATACACGGTAAAAAACTACGCTTAAAAAAAGTCGTTTACGAAGACTGCACTTCCAATAACCCCTTTTAACACTGACAGTCAAAAATCCAATACCAGGCTAATATTGTCCTACTGCAAGAGGCAAAGGCCTCATACGAAGAAGGCACGAGCATTGATCACCAAGCTAGCTCAAGGGGGATTGGCGATTTCAAAATATTCAACTAGTGGTGTTCAAGTTAAACTGACAAACTGACTGCCAATGTGACTTTTTCTAATTCATATGTACTTTCTAAGTTTATCTTGGACATCACTGACATCGGTAACCATGTCAGAGGCCCTTGAGGAGGTTTAGAAACTCTGAAACTAGCGTGTGTGGGGTCGTTAGACCTTACTGCCCACACGATAAAGAAGAAGAAGTTAAACTTAGAAAGTATATATGAATTGAAAAGTTACATTGGTTAAAGCATGTTTTCTATTAGGCCATCACAACATAAACTCAGCGACAAAAAAACGCTCATGCAAACAAGCGCTTACATAGCTTTAATTGGTTTTATTTATTTGGATATTGAGAGAATATTGATTGTATTTGGGCGGTAATAGGCGGTATTGTTTAAACGGCTTTTTAGAACGGTTCCGTGAACGTGAATGGGAGAAAAATATGGGGTGACGGGCGCCTATTATCGTGAAATGTAAATTAGATGGCGGGATTGGGTTGTTAAGGTGTTTACAAGCGTTTGGCTAGATTCCTGTTTAAGCACCATTTTATGCACCCTCGTTACCATTAATTTAATATAAAGGTACTTGAGTAGCATCTAAATAGGTACCTAGTTTAGAGGGTACCTATCAAGTATACCATACAACATGGCACTCTGCAATTGTGTAGCTTTCTATCAGTACATGTTTTTTTTTTGTATATGGGCCAATACTTCAATATACCTATACACTAACAAACGAGCAATTCACCTCTTTAAAATATTAAGTTTAGAATACAAAGCTTAATATCATCATCATATCAGCCGCAGGACGTCCACTGCTGGACTTAGGCCTTCCCCATAGATTTCCAAAAAGACCGGTTGGAAGCGGCCTGCATCCAGCGTCTTTCTGGAAGACGACCACGCACCGGCAAGCGCAGCGTAGGACGTCCACTCACAAGGTGGACGGACGACTTCATTAAGACCGCAGGAAGCTTAATATACATCTTTTTAATACGTTTAAGTTAATCACAAATTATAAGGACTTGATTAAAATGGTTATATATGCTTCGATAAATTTTAGCGGCATCTATTTCGTAATATCTGTCTGTTGTGTCAAATTAGAGAGCTGTTTTGCATGACGAGTAACTTTAATCAAATTGGAATAGTCAATGTTATATAATACCTACCTACTACCTACCTTCACAACATGAGGTAAATTACATGATTGTCAGTGATTGGCACATTACGAAGCCATATTGGATGGAGTTCCAAGAAATAATCGGTGCGTGTTTCCTCTTACATTGAATTAAGAGTATGGAGGATCGGCTTTGGCTTTTAGCAAAATGTTCTGTTCATTTTCTTTTCTACGTAGTGAGTAATTAATTATTCTATGGCGGATATATTTAATAACATATGTAAAATTGGCGCAACGACTAATGGAAAAATACAGAAAAACGGTTGGATAGTGTCCACATATACAAGAAAACTAGGTTCTGCCCGCGACTTCGTGCGCGTGGATATTTTCACTCGCATTAAGTTACTTCTTTTTTTACTGCTCCGCTCCGGAGTATCGTAGCGTGATTGCAAATGTATATGACCTATGTTGCTTTCGGATAATTTAGCTAGCTATTGGTGAAAAAATGGTTAAAATCGGTACACTTTCGGAGGTCATTCGGTACAAACAAACCAGACAAAAATCATTTCTCTTTACAAGCGAACTATCCGCGACTTCGTCCGCTTATTTCACCCAAGTTAAGTTAGGTCTTTGGTTACTGCTCCGCTCCCTTGGGTCGTAGCGTGATTTTATATAGCCTATGTTACTCAGTGATAATGTAGCATTCTAAATGCAAAAGAATTTTAGAAATCGGTCCCGTAGTTTTTTCGTTTATTCGTTACATACATAAAAACAAATCTTTCCTCTTTATAATATAATTGTAGATATAAGTATAGATAAATAGCAAGCCACGTGTACTCGATAATCTTCTAAGAAGAATCTTGAAGTAACTACCTACCTAAAAGAATAACTATGCTGAATAAGCATCGTTAGGGAGAAAAACAATTTCCAAGTAGATGATGCAATCATATGGACGTGAGAACTTATGTTTTATGTTGCCTTGGAAGATGTTTTGCGATTTTGTTTTGTGCTAAAAGTTTGCTTGTTTTTTGCGCCGAAAAATGAGAGGTGATAGCATATCTTTCATTATTTAGCGTTATATATGGGAGAAGAAAACAAAGTGACACAAACTTTTACCACGGATTTTGTATGATTCTAGACACACCACACCAGAGGTAACATTTCTAGTACGTTATTAAAAAAAATTGCTGTTGTTACTCTTTGTTATAATAAATAAATATCTTGGGACAACTCACACACTGCTATCTGATCCCAAGCTAAGCAGAGCTTGTGTTTTGGTAACCAGACAACTGATATACATACTTATATAATTTATAAATACATACATATTATAGATAAATCACACCCAGACACAGAACAAACAATCATGCTCATCATACTAAGTTTGTCCTGGGTGACCCACGACCGGCTTAGCAGTCAGGGCCACTAACCACTAGACCATCAGGCCAGTCATAAATCAAAAATATAATGATCCTTCTACAAGTGTATTATCTATACTAGCTTTTGCCCGTATCTTTGTTCGCAGGTAGGGTTACCAGATGAAAAAATCAAAAGTCCGGAGAAAAGGCCTGATTTTCATTGAAAAATCCTGTGATCCTTTACATTATCAAAATTTTCTCTCGAATGTGCTTAACAATTTAATAAAGTTGTAATACTATCGTTTTTATACATTGTGGATCTTACTTAAAAATGTATCATCACATATCATGTATGATAAAACTGATTTAGTACCTACTTGGATAAATAAGTAGGTACTGATTTTAAGTGTGCAATTATTACTAAAGGAAGATTATTTTTAGTTTGTTTAATTTTTTATCAAAGAGATCTTTAAAATGTAAGCTGTATTTTATTAAAAAAACAAAAAATCCTGAGATTTCATGAGATTTGCAAAATCCGGCCGCAATCCTGAGAAGAGTCCAAAAATCCTGAAATCTCAGGACAAATCCTGAGATATGGTAACCCTATTCGCAGGGAAGTCAAAGATCACCCTAATTCGGCTCTGTCGTAAAATCCATAGCTAACGTCTCCTACTTATAAAATCAAATCAAATCAAATCCTACCTATAAAGTCAAATTTTAGCATCAAAGGTCAAGTAGTATTCGAGATTGCGTGTTCGAATGAGTGACCTTTCGCTTTTATGTGCATATAGATTTCACGAATATACGAGGTGTCTTCAATCCCCAAGTTTATTTTATTGCGGGTTTATGTACAGTTCTCATAGGCATAAATATTCCACGAATGCTTGACTAGCTCCAAATACTATACGCTGAGCCCTTCACACAAGTCCAATTATTTGAAAAGGAAGACATCGTGAGGAAACCTGGACTTGTAATTTTTGGCCTCCAAGATACAGGCGCTGCCTAGTCTGAGAACCGCCGTATAGTTAATAACACATTTTATAAATGTACAGTTACATATCTGAAGTAGTTCTTAGCATGACATACTATCAAGCACTTTTTAATTAGTTATATTGTGTTTTTAGCAATGGATTAATAAATTATTTAATTCCTAATTAGTCTAAAATCGCCAATTCGCCTAGACTGAGCAAGCTTGGTGATCAATGCTCGTTATCTACTTCTTCGTATGAAAAGAGGCTTTTGCCCAGCAGTAAGACAGTAACAGGCTGGTATTATTATAAACAAAAAACAGAAGTTTCTATTCAAAATCGTAACTTGTACAAACGCAAAGCTATTATAAACCAATGGAAAGATATCAAATACTCATAAAACACGAACATCAAGAGAAACTCCGCAATTTGTTCGTCGAACAATTCGGGGTCTATGAGGTAAATTGACTGCGTTTTTGTAAGGAATCTATATTCGATAGATATAGGGGATGGCAAACACGCCTTCCTCATTTTCTCCTTTATTACTTACATACTTATATCTATTGATCTCTGAAACCCCACTGATCCCCGTAAGCAAAGACGATTGGACGATAAAATAGCTTTTTGGAAAATGAGGGATCGTTTCAATAGTTACTGTAGGTAATGAAGGCTCTTTTTTCAATATGGCTTTTGATGTCTGGAGGATTAGGGTTCTTTACAATACTGTATAAACGATTTTTTAATCAAGTATAAAATTTACCTGAACTCAGTCAGGAATAAAATAAGTTCATTCATTATGAAGATAGGAGCGAATAAATGTAATCGAGAGAATATTTTTTTAATTACTATTATCATTTACGTTATGCCTCTTCGAGTAATCGTTCCTATTGTAATATATTTAAAGTTCCAAAGAAACAGTACATTGTGTTACGTTACTGTTAACTTTCCTTTTCTTCGAAGGTGTAAATCATGGGTAGCTAAAATACAGTGTATTATTAGTTATAAGTAGTATTATAATGTAAGGGAAAACGGTAACCTTATATCAATATGACTACATCAATGTCTATGTAGACATGTGTAAGTAATGCGAGTGATGCATCACGCGTAATATCACCCGAGCGCGTACTGTTACATGACACATTTCGCGACCAAAATAAGCATCACACCATTACACTAAACATCACGCGTACGGTAGCAGCGCACTCAGCGCAGTAGCTCGCGACATAACTTGCAGACTCGCTCGAACCGACCGAGCCGTTCCGATTACTTCCGATCCCGAACGCATCGCATCGGTATATTACTATACTATTTCAATAACATGTCCTATTACGTACACTAGAACATTTCATTACATTATTACGCGCGATGGTGTGCTATCGAATGGCACTACATCACAACATCACGCGTGATGTTTGAAGTGATGGTGTAATGTAATATTACGCGGCACGAAATGTAATGGCATATAACATCACTTCGTGGTGCACTGTTTTGCGCATGTCTACTATAATGTAACATGAGTGACAGTCTCGGGAACAAAACCAAATTATTTAGAGCTCGAATTCATGTACAAATATTGTTACTATATGGACTATGGACATATTCCGGACATTTAAACACGGTTGTCCTAACAGCTTGCATCTCCAAGCATATAATTTTAAGTGAACGAGACAATTGCGTGAAATACACGCGAATTGGTTCGTAATATGCGACAGTGAACATGTGTGGTGAGTGATGACAGATATTAATATTAATTGTCTTACATTACATAGTAACATAGTCCAAATTCAACGTTAAACTAATCTGCAAATTTAACCTGTATGCCTATCCTATCTATTAAGGTTATAAAAATCTGCATATAGTATAAAAAAAAGGTTATCAATGTTATTTATGGATTTTCCCCAGGCAGGTGAGTTTTAATACAACAATGTTTGTTAAAACAAACGCATTCTATTCACGTAGGTACACAAAAGAACTATCATGTAAAGTAATACATGCGAGGACAGTCGCGGACACAGCTATTATCTAAAACACAATAGAATAAACTAGAAAAATAATAATGAAACAAGAATCTTTTATACTTTTAATCACGCTCCTATGAAGTTCATTGGAACGGTATCGTTGCTGTTCAGCTCGCATCTATGTTCTGGGTAATGTTTAGTGCAGATTGCCTCTCGTACAAGGAGCACAATGCAGCCTCCATCATTTGTTCCTCTGTGCACGATGCCACAACAAATACAAGCTGAAAACACACCGCCAACAATGGCTGTCTGTAATACGTGAAGTGCAAGCTTTTGTATCAACGCGCCGTAACATTATTGGAAACGGATTTTGAATTTTCATAATCGGAATAGTGCGTTGTGCGGTGATAGCAGTCAGGAGGCAATCTGGGTTGTATTAACTCATACGAACGATCAAAAATGGCTCTAATATGCCTAAATTTTTTGACATTGATTGTCGCTGAAATGAGATTGAGACTCTACACTTTGAACGTTTTTGGTTAGTAGAATTGGTTTCTAGTAAAGTTGTAAGCGGTGTTGTAATAATGTGTCAGATTAGTACATTTATGTCAAATTGTCCAGTGTCTGTCACCATATTTGTCTAAATGGTGTTGTATGATTTTCTCAGCGGACTGTTTGTAAGATTACCTGTTCTCGTTTTGATTACATTTTAAACTGGAGTGAGCTGGGTACCTCTTTCTTTGTGTATTTAATGAAATCAATAAGCAATTTTAACGACAGTTTAATTACGAAATGTTTGGTCCAATTAACTTATGACTGCATCGTGTAATTTGCAGTTATAAATTTTTCCCGAATGCCACTTAATACGAACTCATTAATCTGTCAAAGTTAAAATTGGTTAAAACGCTGTTGATTAATTTGAGCCTCCGGCATCATTTAACAAAAGAATTGGTTTGTATTCGTCAAATAAATACGAGGAGCAATTACCATCCCGTTTTAAAGAAAAAGAAAAAGATAAATGACTGTTTTATCTCTAGGAGTGCTATTCCTTATCCTGCAACAAAAAAAAAGAAGTACTCTCCGTATTTTTCCGTGGACATTCTATGCTAAACAAAAGGCATTTTCGACGGGATGATGGATGAAGCTACTTCGCTATTGTTGTAGATCAAGTGTTATCAGTCAGCTTTGAGTAATACGCATCGATACAAATTGTAGCTATTTGTTACCAAAGAAATAATCTTTTACATAAACTTCTAATTGAAAATGCTAAGGTAATTTGACTTCTTTGAAAGGCATTCATAAGAAATAGAGAATTGAGTAAATGGTTTAGAATTGAAATTAGCCGAACAATTTGATTAATTTTAACTATCTAGAACTTTCTTTTGTCTTCAACAAGTAATAACATTCATAAATATTCACGTCTTATCCTAGATTACTGAGAAGTTCTAATGTTTATCCTTGAAAGGGTTAAACGACCTCGTGGCACAAGGACCTTCCAAGAGTACTTTGTGGCTGTAGTAGGGGTTAATTGGAAAACATTATCTTAAGGTTTTGGCCATTTATTACACAAAGACCTAGTGTGATAAGACATAGAATGCCTGTCTATTTCTCCGAAGTGGCAAGTTATAAACCGATATTGTTGGAATGTCTGCGTCCTGTTCACTTCAAACAAGTTCTCCCTTTGTTTTATGGATGTTTTTAGTGTCCAGATAAATTCTCTAGTTTGGACAAGTTGGGCAATAAACTACTGCGATGCGCTTTAACAGATTTCATATTCTCGCGAACCGTAACTGTGACCACTAACCATACATCAAGTTTAACTACTGTTCACTAGAGATCCAAATCTAAATTGGGTCACAACCTACAGGTCGGGATTGACATTTTAGTACACGGTTATTTCCCGAAGGTAAATAAAAATGTAAAGTTGACTAGGGTAAAGCGCGGCAAAAATCGCTCTCGATTCGTTCCAAATTGCACCATCGAGTCTTCTAGTATCGGAACAGCCTCTCGATCACGTACCCGCAATTTCTACCCATCGACGAGTTGTTGAGACTTGCTTGATTCGCCCGTCGATCTTGGATTCAATCAAGAGAACACGTATACCACATGCCAGAATCAAGCCCTAATTTCAACCTTATTACCTACAGTTTCTAGAACTTTCTACTTGAATTTTTGATAACGATAGTAAAATTACAAAGTTTGGGAGAAAAGCAATTAAAGTTTTAATCGTTCTACGTTTTTCTACAAAAGGTGCTTTTTATGACCCAACTTTACAAGGGTTAAGGGTGCTGCAAAAAAAAAACAAGTAAATATTGTAAGGCACTAGGGATTAGACCCTGAATTCTTTGTTAAATTATCTTTTTTATTAGTCGTCGAAGTTTGGTCACTGTAAAAAAACACTAAAAAAGAAACGACGATACTAAAATGAAAATAGAATATTCTATAGGTACCTACTATTAAATCCAAAACATGTAGCGTGAGATAAGCGTTATTAAGCTTATGAAAATGGAGCGAAGTAAGGTACTTTTATACCCATGGTAGTAAAACAACACGGATTTGTTGAAATTGATTTGACTTTAGCGTTGAAAAGGTAAAGACTTGGGCATTAAGCGAATGGTCCACTTCAGTGTGGGTAATCCACTGCGGCGAACGTCCCGTGACAAATAGCCCATAAATAGGATAAAAGGGGCAGCGAAATAACAGGGGCTATAGTTGACAGAAACAAAGAAACTGGCAGCCCACAAACTGCTTCTGTCCAAACCATGTAATTGATGAGCCAAGTGAGGAAGTTTCGGATGTTCTGAAACTATGCTAATTTCGTGGATTGTAAAACCTAACTACTTGCATAATAGATGAGTGGTGGTGGAACACTGAAACTTTGTTCTGGCAGGCATGCCATTTAGTGTGCCAATTCATAATGCGTTTTGTGATGAATGCGGTTACGAAGCTCGTGTATTTTAATTTCATTGAAAGGTTCAAACAAATTCAACGCTTTATCGTTTCCTTGCCCTGAGATTGAAATTTCTAGATCTTTGTTGGGCCAGTGCCAGTATGGGCACTGAGATGGAAAATAAGAACTTCAGAAGATCGAAGTTGGTACCAGAAAACCGACATCAAATTAATTTTTAACGTGACCTCGGAACCTTTAGCCGTTCTGGTTTTAACTGACCGTAAAGCAGATTCCCTAACACGTTTAAATATTCTAAAAGGTGCGGGTGTGGAAATAACGAAGATTGACTAACTTGACGATTCAATGAATCCTACAGATCTAACACTAGTGGTGTGGGCGTTCTCGTTAAAGTTTGTGAGAAGCTTTTCTACTATTTCTTATTTGTGTGGACCTATGTTTTTAGAATGAAGAATACTGAGATGAGTTGTGACTGAAGCTTCGTACCATTTAAAGCCTTGTTATAACAAACTAATAAAAGTTTTGTATTTGCAAAAGTAAAATAATGACGCCTAACTTCTAATATTACAAATGGACGAAGTCAAAATCCAATTTTCCGCTGTATCCAAAGAGCAAAAGTAACTAACATTGCTAGCTTGGCTCTTCAATTTGGTCTCAATTCGGCGCCCCACAGATGGGGTGAGTCGGCGGAAAATTATGTTGGCAATAAAGGTAATAAGAAGGCTATTTATTGTTTGTTTTTTTTTTGTTGGGAACTGTGACGGGAACAACAGCTACAGAACACTGTAATACACGTGGTGCGATGTCCGATAATATTTATTATCAAGTTTCACACCCACATTTGGCACCTCTGCCAGAAAAGCTCAACATATCGAATTTAATCTACCAAGGTCGTACATGAATAAATGGGAAAAATGGGAAATAACAGTAAAATATATTAGAAACATTTGTGATATACAGTGTCTATGATAAAAGATGTAATACCCCTGATAATTAAATATTTTTTGGACACTATGTAGAGACAAATACACTTGTACCATTATTTCTATTTCATATTCCATATTATTGACTCTTGGATATTTCTACAAATTCACAGCGCATTCCCAAAAACTAAGGAAACAATACGAACATTAGAAAGAATTTTAATATTCTACAATATTGCTTTTACTAAGACAGTAAGACATTTGGGCAGGACCGAAATGGCACCAACATTATTAAATACCAAGAGAAACGATTTCGAATTACCATTGAGCATTTTCGATGTTGTATAGGTATTTATAGAATTCGATTACATTATGGTACTGTAGCTTCTGAACGTGGGTTACTTGTACCGTGATAAACAATTTACACGATTGACCTTTTAGATTATTGTGTATATTAAATCGATAATTTGAATAAGCTAAATCGCTTTTCGTCAGCTCGGTGAACTGTCAAGCCTTTTTTTTAATTTAAACATGGTCTATCTCATAGTAATAAAGTAATCAGGTTTGATATCACTGTACTAGTCAGTCTCTATAGTACTGACTCTAAGCTCTAATAATGCCGGATTTATCATACTCTTCAGCTTATAAATAATAGTAATTACCCCAATGTCGTCTTCAGATCGTTCATTGTAGGATTTAGACACTCAGCAACAGACAATAACGTTAATTTAGTGGAAACTATAGGTATCTCAGATAGTACAAAAGGTAACTAAAATTAATAAATTTTGAGTATCCTAACGGCTACTCGTAGTGGCGACCTTTATCGCGTTGTTCAAATATAGTTAAGGGCTCTTAGTACCAAAGGCCACTAAATACAAAGGTCAAGGGATTCTATTGCAATCGTAAACCAATCGCGCAATTTGTTTCAGGCGTAGTCTTTTGGTGTTGCTAACGTGGAAATGGTGTAACGGAAGAATATTTCAATGAAAATTTAAAAGACTGAGCAACTAAACATTTTGTAACGGTTATCGAAGGGACACGGTATCCAAAATAATATGTGTTAATGAAAGTAACGAAGTAAAAGGTAGAACGTGAACCCTTTTAAACATCATGTTAAGCTGGTTAATTAGCAAAAGTTAAAGCTCTAGGACAGATTTTTAAAACAACTGTTGTGTGGGTAGGTAATTAGTGACGAAATCTGGGTACCACTCGTGTTCCTTTATGAAACGGTAATTTTTGACAGCATTTTAAAAATGCCAAAACCTATTCGTAACTTCAAACAGCAAAATTGTTTACTTTTTTGGGGGTTTAAAGCACGCTGCAGTGAACGCTGAGTAGAATACTGAAAACATATGCACATTTGTGAAAAGTTTTCGTAATTACAAAAAGTCGCACTTTGCGAAAAGTGCGTTGCTATTTTGGACTAATATTTGACCAGCCAAAAGAAATGACCAGTTCAAGGTAAACATTTCCCCAATACTGGCAACACACAACAGCTGCGAGAAATTGCCTGTGGTCAGTCCACAACACAACATCTTACAAGACAGTATTAATTTATCGGCACTATACACAAAGATACTATCTATACGATAAAAGTTTTCGCGTTACAAGTTTCTGAGTGAGCTGTTTAAGTTCGATTGTAACTTAGTTGTTTGTTCCGATTGCGGTACATAATTGTCTGTGTTAGAGATAGAATTCGGAATGAAACAGATGTATACTGTGGCCATGAAAAGAAGAAGTAACATAATCGTACCAATGTTAGTTGCTGTTAAGGTCGACTTTTGCCCCCATTCGTCTGGAAGATAATGGCATGATTACCGTTAAGATTGTTGGACACTAGGACAGTTAGCAAGACAATACAATACAGTATCTAATCCAACATAGGTATATGTCATGAGCTTAGTGGCCTTCTTAATTTCTTTCTTTCATAGTTTATCTAAGACCCGCCTAGTAACGTGCTATATAGGCCAAGGTCTGATTGTAGACCGAGCCTTACTCGTATTTTTGGGGTTAAAGCCGAATAATATAATGTAATGGTTAGGTATATTTGCTGTTACAAAGTCGACGATAAAACAAGGATTTTGTGAACCGTAATATTTCTCTCTTCATTGGCAATTACAAATAATCTTGCCACACAGCAGGGACAATTTTGCGTTTAAATTTTACCTTCAGCCGTTCAAAAGTTGCGTTGAAAAAAGGTTCCCCACAGGGAAATCGGATGCGTTCGTTGAAATCCGTCTCGCTTTTCGCTGCAAATGAATTTAAACTGAGACCCTCGTTGATTTTCAGGCTATCAATTACAAGCCCTCCCGTTCTTTGTAAAATGTAAATGGGCGAATCTTTTCCCAGGAGAAAACGGTTGTTTTATCATTCTAGAATCGACTAAATTCTTTAACTTTGAAACTATGTAGACAAGATGAAGGGCATGAAGCTTAGCATTTATGTGTGTAATAAAGTCTAAAAAGTTTTATATTGAATTTGCGCGTTTTGAACATTATTCCAAATAGTTTCTTTTTTTTTCTTGCTGGCCAGTGAGCAAAGTTCTACTTGCAAGCACTTTCGATCTGTATAAACTGAGAGATTTAGTGTCCCCAATCGCCAACTTTTCTCAACCAATGCGATGGTACTTTTTACAGCTCTTAGTTTGTACAAAAACAAATGTTTTATTTTAAATCCAACTAGCACTTCTACAAGCAGTACTAAGTGCACTGACCGTCTTTTTTAATGTTGAAGATTTAGACATGCATTCGTTCCCTTGGTTTATTTAGAAAACACATTGTAAGTTTTTATCTGTTGTCTGTGATCCTAGTTTTACTTTTCAGATTCCATTAAATTACTGGGCAGATCTTATTATAAAAAATGTATTCCATTTTTTATTTGTTGAATAGTGTCTGTTTAGTTTTGTGTGGTGAAATAGGTTTTTAGCTAAGCAAATACTAAACACGACATATGGGGTATGTATGGGTATGGAATTTGACCGAAGACTGACAAAACACACGCAATGAAGAAGTCTAATTTTTTTTGTTAAAGACCGCTTTAGATAGGTAGTAAGGTACTCTAGATATTCTTCTGAAATATTCAAAGACCCGTTTTAATAACAAAATCAGGTAACCTAGTTTCTCAAAGAAGCCTTCGTTTCACGCTTGCTTAGACCTATCACTTCTAGATATTCTATCATCCTAAACGCCTCATTTGTTTGCCGAAGGGAGGGGCTTTCGGCAACATCAGAATATGACGTGACTAATAGCGTTATGTCGGAGATTTATTACTTGGAACACTGCTATGAGGAGCGAATGAAGTTTATAAGAGGAAGTGTTTTTATTCAGTTACGTAGATAGGTAGGTATTCATATTGAATGGGACGATTTAGTAGGTAGCAGTAAATTTAGAAGCCCAAAAGGCAAAATTCCAAGGTGTGGCCTTGTCAGTGCAGAAAATTGTTAGGATAATGGGCTCAATGGGGATTGATGAAGTCTATACATCATCAATGCTCCAGCAGCTACTTGGTTTAATGTACCTATTCATGTCTTATGTCTACGTATTAAGGGCCGCAGTGTGGCGTGGTACCGCAACTAATTTCGCCGTTGAATTTTGCGTTGTAGCGCCGCTCCTACTACCGAGAGGTATCAAACTTTTTCTACGAACAAGAACGTTACTGAACACACCGAACGTGTGTGACGTCATTATGTTAAAAACATACGACCTTATGCACGTTGCAACAACGTATGTTGGTTGTAATACCATTATGGGATTAGAGAGCCATCACGAGCACGCGGAGTAAATGTAACCTACACTAAAATCATTGATTTTATCTTAAATTCAAAATACCCGTTTCGCAGAATATTTATTCAGTGTGAAAGCTTTATTCATTTTAATGGTAAAATAAAATTGTACTTGTATAAAATTAAACCAAACTACTATGGACCAGTTGTATTGTATTTAGTTAACGCCGCACTGGCCCCCAAGATACAGGCGCTGCCTAGTTTGGGGACCGCCGTATAATTAATAACACATTTACAAATATATTGTTATATAACTAAAGTTTATTTAGTTTTGTAACGATGGTCCAATAAATTATTCTTAGTCTTATTTCCAATTCGAAAATTAAATACGCTCGTGTAGTCTCGCCTACAGTCGACCATTTTTGAGAATCTTCTAGACTTATTTCATCCACAAGCTTGAAATATCTATCTCTTTGAGACATCCAACACGGGATCAAAAATTTTCTTCTAAGCTAAATAATTATCCGCAATTTAATCAGGATTCTCTCCAAAACAGAATATTATTTTGTGTCCCTTATCACAGCACCTTTTAAAAGCCGAAAATAATTAGGTCTGTTTACAAGTTTTCTTAGGAAAAGAAGGCTCTGAAAGATCGCTAAAAAGATTTTATTCTTAAGAGACGTTCCGGAATTTTAATTATGAAGTTTTGTTGAGTTTTAATAATTCGCAGAAAATTAGACTTAAGGAAAGTTTAATTAGGTCATGTACACAAAGGACGGTGTTATTTAGTTAGTTGAAAAAGTTAGGAGGGTTAGCAGAGACAGAGACAAACTTTTTATGTGGTGGTTAAACCATGCGTTAATATAAAACAAAATAACTTAGCGATTGGCTGCTATGTAAAGTGCCTGTGAATATAAACTGAAGTTATTAAAAAAAGAGCTAATTAAAGTTTAACGACTATGCGTGTTAAGGCTACATTTTTTGGATTTCTCAAAGATTTTGTGTGTTTATTTACCTAACGTAGAACGTTAGGTAACTATAAGTTATATAGGTATACTTATAAGTTTAGACAAGGCAAGTTTTTTTCGTGTACCTACTCTGTGTCTACTCAGCTTAAAACTAAATTCTTTTAGTTAAAACTAAAAGAATTTAGTTAAACTAGGTTTCTTAGTTTTATATCATTGTGCAACATAATTACTGCTATTCATTTATAGGTAAACATTAGGTCTGCAATGATAAACGAAGTCTTACTTCAACATTTGAATTCATTTTCCAACACATCCACCTCTCTATTTCGTGTAAATAACAAAACACTCTCACCTTTTAACCCTGTTCCACCACCCTATAAAACAGCGCACTCAATAAATAAACAGGGAAGACAATGAAGGGCCGGAAAAACCGACGCCACCGGTTTTAGGTGTCAAACAAAAACGTAAAATGTCTAGTTTATTTCTTACTTCCTCAAGAGTTTCTTAAACAAATGTATCCCACTTTATCACTAGGCAGGAACAGGGTTATTTAAGGAGGAGCCGACACGTTCGTAGTAAATTTTAGCGTGTGTAACGTTGTGGAAACGTCTATAGTTACAGCTGTACCTGTCAACAGGGATGAGATACAACATTGTAGTACCGTTGTTAACAAAAGTTGAATGACGCCAGTTAGTTTTGTTTGGAGTGTGTGTATGGAGTTTCTTGTCCATTCTTCTCCATTCGGAACTACCTTTTGGAGTGGGCAATTAGATAATTTTTTTTTCTTTCTTTTTTGTAAATGTCGTTTAAAAGTGCATTTAAATGGACTAATTGAAATAAATGATTCGACCTTAACTTTCTTTAAAAGTAGCTTTTGTCCTCTATTTGTTTTTTTTAGATTTTAAGTATAACTATACTAACTATAGTTATACCTAAAATTTAAATCCACGTTAGAAAAAATACATTAATATAAGTCATTTGTACTGGACTGTAAATGTATGTGTATATTCTGTTGTTGTACTCTATTAATTAAATAAATAAAAGCTGTTACTTTAACATATCATCTTAATAGAAACAAACTTATACAATACATTGCTATTCAGCATCAGGTAATGCTAAGAAAATATTTTTTTGTTGATTTGACATCGTTTCCGTATTTCCTTTATACATTGGGTTCAATTAGGATTTAAATCTCGAAAGCGTTAAACGACTTTTCCTGCTGACTGTACACAAGCTGAGTATATTCAGTACCTAGTGTTAATCCACTGTCATTGTGATGGACATTCGATTAGATATCTCGGTTTATCTCTGCAGGAAATGGATCATGATATAATTGGCACACGTGAGGCTGCGGCGTTCTGGCTCAGGCTGGGACTGGAGGTAAAGTCTGGGCAAGTATTTGTAAAGCTTGCAGATTTTTATTTTAATGGCAAGGAGTGTCTTTGTGTTAACATCATGAGCATTAATACCCACGATGTCTTAGACAAACTAAATTATTGAACCGATTATAATGTTTTGGACTTGAAAGTTTGTATGAGATACTGTGCTAACGCTATTAAGGTAAGACTTTTATGTTGTGGTTTTAATTTTTTATAAGGTTCCTTACTAAAATGGTAAAGATCCTTATGACGCAACTTTGTCCGTCGATCTATCATAACTACTTTCTTTGCTCATAAGTTTTTTCAGACCGTTCTGAGTGGCAATTCTAACCTTTACAAACGATCGCAATTTAATCCAGTTTCAATCTGTCAAAGGTGCTTCTAGTTTACCTAAAATTCTTGGACATCGATTGTCGCAGACATAAGATTTTGAACGTTTTTATTAGTAGCATTGGCCTTCTGATTAAAGTTGACGTATGTCAAAGTAACCACGCGATATGAACCTCTTTATCTATAAAAAGGGAGTGGGCAGCGTCCTACGAATTTCCGCATCGAAACACAAAGGGGTGTCAAAAACCAAATTCAAACATAGAGAGCAGGAGGCGAGAGAAGTGCCACGAAATACACTTACTGAATACACATCAAACTAGCGAAACTGACCTACATACAGACAATAGCAGGAGAAATTGAATGGGACGCTCTTAAATTATTGTCCGTACGTACGAGGGACTCCTTTGACAGACGGTACAATACGTGAATGACGTCAGTTATCGGGGTTCGGAGGGTAGATCGAGATATTCAATAGACGATATGATTTACGTGAAAAGAATAACTTTATACGGACCCTTTAGTTAAAAACTAACACTAGTTTCTAACACCTAGTGGAAATTTTGTTGAAAACGAAAGCAATGAATAAAGTTTTGAATATCTGTTTGGTTTTACTGGCGACTATATAGATTTATTGACGAAGTCCCAGTTTTATAATAAAATACGGAGTCATTTTTTTAAATTTAATCCTATGTATTTATCTATACATATAATAAAATCGTAACGAGGCCAATTCTGTACATTCAATGTTTTTTATAAAGAGTAATTCTCACATGTTAAATACATTATACTGAACCCAAAAAAATGGTTTTTAGAATTTATGTCTGTTTGTTTGTGTATTTATTTGTTTGTTTGTTTGTATGTACGCGCATAACTTTTTAATTCCTGCACCGATTTGAACAAAACTTTTGGCATTGTGTTGGCAGTAACTTGAGCTGTAATCTTAGGTACAATTCATCACGCTATGTTACATAGGGGTTAGACAGAAACAGTATGAACACTATTAACTTAAAAATACTGAACGCGAACGAAGTCGCGGGCAAAAGCTAGTAATAAATAAATACATAGGAATTATTAAATAATAAATAAATAATACCAGCGTATTATTGTCCTACTGCAAGACAAAGGCTTCTACCCATATCGAAAAGGCACGAGCGTTAACAACCACCAAGCATGCTCAAAGCGGTTTTGTGATTTCAGACTTATTACAATCCAGGTTTCAATTGTCCAAATAGTAGGTATTATTTTAATTTAGATGGTACCTAATAGCCTGGGTTTTATCGATTATACATATCGTAAGCTGATTATGTACGTTTTCCTAATTACGTTAAAATTAGTGTAGTAAATCTAGGCTTCTTATATGAACTTTTAACACTTTAAAACTCAGTCAGGGATTTGTAATATCTGGGAGGCTGTGAAATTTTACTAACGTTTAGAAACGATTGCAATGTAATCTTAGTCTCAATTTGTCAAACAATATACTTACATTTTTTGCACTGTCTAGATTTTCACCGTTTTTAATTACTAGAATTGGCCTTCTGAATCCTGACCTCTCTATGTATGAATAAACAAAACGTCTATCCAATTCCATTAATACTTCGTTTCGACCAAAATGGATTAGTTTCCGGCTGAAAGTTCGCAACCATAAAGCCGTACTAACATCAATCATTCAATTCACAGAATTCAAAACTAATATGTACCCCCAAACAAAGCAGCTGAACCAATACACGGAACATGGAAGTAAAAAAGATTTAGTAATTTATGACGGGAATATTTACTATTCATGTTAAAACAAAAAAACTGTTCTGTTTTCATGTAAAAAAATTAAAACTTTTTACCTATTATTCCATTTGGATGAAACCAGTAGATACGAAGTATAAATATGTAGTTTACTATTTTTAGACTGTTTGAATAACGAAGCAACTTGATTTGCAACAGTCAATGACAAAAGTCGTTTAAAATCACATGTTTCAAATCTTGCTATATTAAAGGAAATACGAAATGATTGGAAAATTAAAATAAAATTAAATCTTTTAATTATATGGGTACTATTAATATAATTAATTATAAAAACCATCACGCATCACGCGGGTTAGGCAGAGATGTACCAATGTACACCCACAGTTCGCCGGTATATTTAGGTCCCATGTAATAGGGGGCGAGCCTATTGCCATTAACCGGGCACAAATCCCGGTCGATCCCCAAATCACAAATGCTCCAATAATTAAATATTTAAACCTTAAATGCTCAAAACGCAGTACGTCGTTATTATACCAATAATATGTTTCTGATTAGATTTTATTTACCTATGCAAAATTTAATTAAAAATAATGGCCAAATAACAGCAGTTACTGTGTTCTATTGTTCAAATTACTGTAATGTGATGTATTTTAGTTGTAATTGGCTACTATAAGATAATTAGCAACAGACATATTTCTCTATATTTATCGTAAACCAACATCGCTTATTAAAACGGCGATAGCGTTTAACGTTATATTCTAAACCTTTTATTGAATAAAGTATAAGTAACAATGTTAAGTAATCGACTTTTGTCACTGCCTGCTCCAAGAGAGTAAGATAAAACGTTCACGGTACAATGGAATACGGGACGGCCCGGTCCGGGAGACCGTTTGCCTAGGTGAATTTGTAAATCGGAAGGTCGAATAGATCCCTTCCAATGCAATAAAATATCCGTAATATGAGTAATATAAAATCGTTATCGTCCTTGTCGATAGCCTTTTCAAGCGGAAGGGTAGCAGTTTGATGTCTTTTATTAAGTGACTTATATTTTGTTACGAATCATATTCATTTAAGAAGATTTGTTATTTTTATAGCAATAGATGCCATTCTTAACTGCCTCGTTACCCTAGTGGTGTTAAGCACGACTGCTACGCTAGAGGTCTTAGGTTCGATTCTCAGGTCGAGCAAAGTGTTATTTGGTTTTTCTATGAAAGTCTTAGTAGCAGCTCGAAGTCGGGATTTGTGCCCGGTTAATGGCAATAGGCTCGCCCCCTATTACATGGGACCTAAACATACCTACGAACTCTGGGTGTACATTGATATGCCTCAGCCTAACCCTTCGGAGAATACAGGCGTGATGGTATGTATATATGCCATTCTTACAATGAGTTATTGGCTAAAATATTAAAACTCCATGCGTATATTTGTTTGTTTTATACCATGAGGCTTTGCTGGACAAATATGCACTGAAAACTAACCAAAGGACGTACTGTACCGAAAATAAAAACAGAAATCATGGTTTTCGACATAAGCCCACTGACAGACGGACAGGGATTCGTTTGCTTTTATAATATCAACCTACCATGTAAGGATTAACTTTTGTGTTTTTCTCTTTTCATTTTTTATATGATGTGAAAATCTCTGAACTGAAAATATTGCACGAAACACATTCAACCATGATAAAATTCCTCTTGTGAGCTTCTGTAAACAAATAAATAAATAAATAAAATAAAAGGTCCAAGTCACATTTTCAGATGCTATTAAGTGCCTTGCTGTGTGTAAGGCGACATGCTCCTAGTGCACTAACGCATGGCTTTAGTGCATTATATTGCAATGGCCACACTCACGACTTATACCTTATTTTCAAGTAGCGTGATGTTATATAGCCTATGTTATTTGGGAATAATGTAGCTATATATTGGTGAAAAAATGGTTAAAATCGGCCTAGTACTTTCGGAGCCTATTCGTTACAAATAAACAAACAAATCTTACCTCTTCATAATATTATTACATTTTCAATAACAATTGATATGGAACGTATGAAGCGTTGAAATGCAGTGTAAGTGTCGTTTGCTCTTATCTAAGTGTCATTTATGTTGAGGCCGACGCGTTTATAGCCCATCGGCACGCGATATTTCGTGAGGTAAAAATATAATTCAAATAAAACGGTACATATTGACATTATGTTCAGTAACAGATTCTACGAAATGTTGGCGATTTTTTCTTGCATAAGTTTTTGAATTGTGTATCATTTGATTTACTGTAAAAAGTCATTGTTGATATAAAAGAAAACAATTTGTAGTGACACTAAACAATGGTTGCTATTTTATGGAAATGCAGCAACTTTTTTTAGATAAAAGATAAGATAAAGATCAATTTATTTGCTTTACAATACAAATGCATGCATGCAATGGTTTAATTAAAAGTATGTGCTACATAGCAACCATATAAGGTGTACGAATCGTACTGTTTTTTAAATAATAATTGAATATAAAAAACATTAAATTACTTATGCCTGATTATTATCAACGAAATTGGCAAAAAATAAAAGTTAAAGTCTATCATTTAAGAAGTCAGTTAAAGTTAGTAACATTTCATAGTCAACATCTTTTTGACCAAGTCTAAAATAAATGTGGATTTATATTCAACATTTAACATAGATCATTTACCCTCTAGACATGTCAACTACATCGTGTGCTTATGAATAATGTTTGTCTAACTTTATTTTCTAGTTTCTATAAACCATTTCTAGTAGTATTTCTCTAAGGATTTATCCTATCCAGTAAAACATGAGGTGTCAGAGATAAGTATTTTCTCCACACAGTGTACCGAAGAATAATTGTATTTTCTACTTGAAATATAAACCATTTGAAACGGGCGTCGTTGAAAAATAGAAAGGTTTAAACGTCTTAATGCCGCAGCCCCGTTGCTGTATCGGAAAATGATCGATTCTGAGTATGAACTGTTATCGAGTGTTGAACCGATTTTGTTGAGAAATATAGGCTATCTTGTCATGATAAGTGTGTTAAGAAATATGGTTTTGTATGTGTAGGTAATACGGTTACAATAAAGGTTGAAGGTCATTTATGTTTCTTTGGAGTATCAGTAGAGCAATGTTGTAAGTGATTTCAAGTAGTGGGGTACCGTCAACAGTTCAAAATGCATATACGAGTACATAGGTGGTGTACCAATATGCTAGAAACTTCAGTCATCAAATAATATTTGCCTTTATTTTATACATCCCGTTGTAACTTTTGCTTAGATAAGTCTTAACCATATTATGTTGTCCTTTTTGTTCCTAGTTGATGATTACGTAAAATTTTAATGATATGGTACAAAAAAAAATCTTAAATATGAATGCTTTCCTGGAACCAAACCATAAGTACCTGCAATATTATATTTGCCGGTATTACAGGGAAAAGTTCTTTATCTCCTGTGCTACACGAAGATTGTGTTAAAAGGTAAGATTCTCGCTCTAAGACTATTTACATGCGTGACCTTTGCCACAAAGACTTGCCACGCTTCGCCACCACTCAAGCAAAGGTTCTATCATATGGGGTGCCTCTTCAACTGATCAATTCTAGTTCTCTGACATGTCATCCATTTGAGAACCGTAACTATTGACTTTCAACTCCACCTCACAGGTAAAAGCACTGTGAGTAATGCGCTTCGTATGAAACTTCCGTACTTTCCAATGAAGATTGATAATCAGTCACATAAGAGTGCAATCCTTCATCATTATCTGTCCTCCACAAATTGGCGTATAATAGCAGTCCCTCGCAAAAGTCTTCGTCACGCTAACTATGAGAAGTTGAGAAGGGGATTTAATATCATCCAATTTCAAACCGAGAGGAAAATGGTCACTACTGTCTCGAAGCAATATTTTATTGTTAAAACTTCATATCAAAGTTTGTTGTAAAAGTTTGTATGGGTAGCATCATTTTATAGAGTGTTTATGTAAAAGAGGGTCATAAAATGGACAACAAAATAGATTTAGGGGACGTTATAGGTAACGCTTAATTGATTCCTGACTTTATGCTATTTATATTATGATGCAGGAGAACGAACGAACGAATGAAGTTATTGATCGACCTTACACTGGCATTTGAATAGCGGCTGGAAGGTTAAACATATTTATAGTTTAAATTATAATATATTATTATTTAATTTATGAATATAGTAAAGCAAGCAAGGAAAGACTAAAAATATAATATGGCGAAACATAGGGTTGAATACTTAGATGACGGGTGACACAAGTAGTGTGGAAGAAAGAAATATGTTACGTAGACACCTAATTGAATCGAAATAAAGGTAAAGGAATAAGGACTATACTCAAATAAAAATATTAATGCAAACAAATGAAACTACACAACTATATTCCCTTTCACGTAGGAGCGTATACAGAAACTCTATTGTCCACCAATAAATCAAAAGAAAATACGGTTTATCCAGTATAACGATCGAAGAAGAAAGTTTTGATACGGATAAAGCTTTTGAATACACTTCGATAATCGATTTATGGGCTCACTGAAAGAAAAATGATATAGGGGTTGCGAGCCCATATGCCACGTATAGCTTTCAAGTAATAGAAATTCCTGATAGGCAAAACAAAACAGTGCTAGAATTTCGAACTAATTTCAGTGTGCGGTGCTAACTCGTTCACTTTGACATAATTATACTAATCTGACATAACAACATGTCAGATAGTACAATTATGTCAAACTGACAGCCACCGCTACTAAACCTGTCTGAACGACAACGCATTTTAGCTCCAATGTTCTTCATTGTTCTAAATTAATCTAAATTATACTGAAGTAAATGCTTACCTTTAAATGTACTTAAGAATGAATTGGTAGAAACATTCTTTAACGATGCAGTAACATTTTCAAGACCTTTATTTACGAGCATTACAGCACTTCAGTTTAGGTACCTCAGTAATAATACATTTTATTAAATCTCATTTCGGTGCGGTAACAAAAGAAAACTCCATTTCATTTAATTCGGACTAAGCCAAGTAGTCCTTGACTAGGTAGGTAGGTAGGTAGGTAGGGAGTAACACTACAATGAAAAGAAATGGTTTTACGAAAAAAATGGTCTAAAATGTTGTCTTAGGACTCGCATCAATATTAGAAATAAATGGAACACGTTTCGGTTTTCTGAATGTTCCAGAAATCTTTTATTGAGCTTTTGAAGCTGGCCTTCAATAGAAAAGGCCGGAAGACGCAGTACCTACCGACAGTGAAGTAATGTCTCAATAGTAAGTAATGAAGAATGGTAGAAAAGGCTAATACATCAATTTCGAGTACAAAGTGAAAGTTCATATAAAAACAAAGACAGAATAAAAAGTAGATACCGAAATGATGAAAATGGTACCTGTATACATAGACCACTTTCATAATTTCATCAAAACTTTTAATACACAAACATCCGTTGTACTGTAAAGGTTGCCATTAATACCTTTTCATAAAGTTTTTGACGATGCTGTACAAACCGAGTTCGGGAGCCAAATGTTTACAAAGTTCCAACATTCGCTTAGGGAGGAAGTCATTGTAGTGGTCGAAATTAACATCGAAGCATTTAGGGGTAGAGGGAATAATGTTTTATTTCACGCCTAATGTTACGGATAAGTTTTTATGAATTCCTTAGAATTCGGCCACCAACTGTTCCAGTGGGTAACCGATTTATGAAGGTCCAAACTTTAGGCGACACCGCCCGACTTAATCGAATTCTGTCGGGGTTTTCGTCTGGCTAATCAAATCGCCCTGCTCGCGACAAACTTTAGACATGTTGGAAGCTCCACTTTAAGTTAATTACCAATATCGACATGATCGAGCACCGGGGAAATTTTATTAAAATCTAAAAGATATTAAAAATGACAAGATAAAATGAATTATTGATATTGCTCCAAGAATTCATTAATATGGATTCGGTAATAAATTTCGCTGTGCCTATGCTTTGTTTATATAAAAGAAACAAAGAGAAACGACACTTGAAAAACACAGCAACACAGGCGTTGGTGACAATTTTACAGCTGGAGAGAAAAACAAAAAGGAGAAAAGTCTTCATGAAAATAACAGCATTAAACAAAATTATCGAGCCAGCGTGAACAAAGCTTAAATGAGCACAAAACTAAACGGAACAGAAGCGTTCCACCCAACGCCGTGGCGCGTGTAACCCCAGTGGAAAAATTCTGTTCCCCTCCTGTCCTTAATTTTAACTAATTTCAGCTGCAAACGCCTGCCGTGTCCGCGCCAAGCGGGCGAACTGTCCAAGTAATTACTTGCAGGGTAATCCCGCAGAGTTTGTAATCCTGTGTATTATTATGTAGACCGGTATGACAGTGCTCTTAGATGGTAATAATAATAGCATTGTCAGGTATTTTCTTTGATAGTCGTAAAGATTCTTTGTGTTTATGTTTAGGGATATATTAAGGGGCCGTTGATTTTTGAGAAAATTGGTATTAAGCTAAATTGTAATCAAATGTAAGAGACAGTTTGTAATTATCTCTATCAAAATATTTGAGCTGCAAAAAAAACATAGGTACGATTCTGGATACTTTACACCTAGAAGTGGTGCCGCCATATTTTTAGTTTTAACTGTGACAAATGTCGTGGTCAAGGTAAAAGATAAAAGCCATTTGATAAAATAAAAAACTAGATCCTAGTCATTTAATGTTGGACACAGTTCCTTTCCCATTCGCCTCTTACTTTGAGAGCTTTAATGTCAACCTTGCGGCACAATTTTACTTTCATAAAACACTTTGAAAGAAATGATAAGACCAAAGGCACGACTAACTTAGTTTAGTATATAAATTAAAAGAATGTTGAATTAAGGAAATGGAAGGGAATTGTGATAAAACTTACTCGTTGCTGCTTTTTGTTTATTGTAAGCAATGATGAATTACAGTAAGTTCGCAATGTTAATGGCACTTTTAAATAAATTAAATTGTTGGGCTCTGCAAGTGCTCTTTAAAAGTTATTTCGTTGAATTTAGATGAAGTGAGTTTTATGTGAGCTGTCAACTTACTGTGACCATCCCGTTTAAAAGAATAGAGCAACTGACCCCAGTTTCAAAAGAAGTTTTATTAATCCACACACCAATCGAAGTCATAATAAAATTATTTAAGTATCGTTCGCCATGCTCATCTCAAACCTGCCTTTAAGCCACAAGCATGGAAAAAATTTGCTAATATAACGAGGCCTTAAAAAGTCATGTCGGCAACAATGTAATTTGAGTGTTCGACGCTACCTCGAGGGTACTTCGACATTCCGCCTCCATGATATCACGTTTGTTCCCAACTTTCACTTAAATGAACACGTAACAAAGTTAGGTTCTTTCAAGATAAAAAGTATTACGATCGATGAGCACATAAGCTACATTTATCATATTTCGTAAAAAAGTAGCCAAGTTTCAGAACAAGTACTAATATCGATGTAATGCAAACGAACGTTAAAGAGAATCAAAGTATGAATATAGTCATAAAACGTTATAGCAAATCGCTGGAAAGAGAAAAGAATCAACAATTCAAATTGAGAAATCCCTCAGACAAAACGAAAAGCACAGATGCGGCTGCTGCAAAACGGTTAATATTGAAAGCGCTTTATCACTTTCGCCGCTGTATTTTCTTTTCCACAAATCCGAAAGCGGTAACCGCGATGAAACTACACTTTTAATTTAAAACGATATAGATTAAATACGGTAGACAAAATTCATTTATGCTCTTGTTCACAAAGAGTTGATTGTAAAAAAAAATACAAAAGCGACGGAATTCTTTTTTTTTTCGATGCAGTACGGTTATAGCCGTTGGCGAAGCTTCACTACGGGTTCATTAGTTTCGTTGTTCCTGTGATACACAATTAAATGAGAACCGAATATATTGAACGGATATTGGACGGTCGGTTCCACAGAAAAAGTCACAATAAACTGACACTTTCAGTTATTTCTATTTTTAGTTTCAAGCGCTGATCAGATAGAAGCGAAGGGGGCAGTCAATTGTCAGTTTAACGCAACGATTAAATTCGCGCCATATCTAGGTAGTAGTAAAGAGGGACAAAAATAAAATGAAGTCCATAATTATACCAGGGCGTGTTAGATACAAAAACGCCTAAGGATAAATCTATTGTGTCCAAACTTGGACCTAAACCAGACCAAAGTACAAAAGTTCCGGCCTTGATTTGAGTAAGTTACATGATACTAGGACGCAATGAATAATAATTCTATGGAAATTGCCAAACTAGATTTATAGACCAAGTTGTATAAAGGCCTTCAAAGTCGTACACTCAAGTCGAGATAATGAAAGGAGTTTCGTAAAGGGCGATGGCGATTGGCGGTCCACAATAACGAAACACATAAATCAACATTGATTCCTTATCTTTAAGTTGAAGACAATTGAATGGTTACTATGTTTATTGAACATATTGTAGCTAAGTATGTGGGGACTGTCGTGGGGACTATTTATATTTCTACATAGATAGAGTTTATAACCAAATGTTTAGGGACAGCTTGTAGCTACAATAATATTATTTGATTCAGAGTCTGAAGATTTGTCATTAAATTTTACCTCGCAGATTTTCAAACTGCTGCAGGAAGAGTAATATAGGTACTTACAAGTTAACTCTGTTTCAAACTTCTAAGATGATAATCTGAATTACCTGTAACAACAACATAATAAATTAATAAAGCCAAACGATGCCGAACGAGATCGATAAATAACTTGGAAGTCTCGTTTAATGTCGGTAATATATCGTCGGGGCGGTTTACGAGCGCTTAAATAAAAATAAACGTATTACCTACTGCAGATAGTAGACAAAAGTGTTAAAGAAGTCTTAGATTAACGTAAGACGATTCATTATAACGTACTATCGACAAAAGTTCTGCATGACCACCTTTAAGGCGATAATAGTATAGCACGGCTCTTGACTCGATCGCCGTAAGCATGCGTTTTGACCAATAGGAAGCGTATTTTAGTTGTGTTCGTCGTAACACAATGATGTGTAGAAGTGGACACTCGCACTAGTGTGCAGGGGCGCACGTGTTCCTTTGTTTGTGAGATGTTTTTCAATGGTCACAAAATTAGAATTGTCGTTTCGGTTTCGAATTAGGATACGGCGTCCGTGAGCTTTTTAAACAATATTGTTGACAAAAAGTAACTTCGTAGACTTATTATATGCCTATTCTATAAATAATATACCTATTCTGTTTGGCTTACAAAATGTGTTATTGGTAGGTATTACTTTATTCAATTAGTATCAATCTTCCATAAAAATGTAATATATTATATGTAAACCTACCTTTTTAAATACAGTAGAACCTCGATTATCCGAACTAATTGGGACCAAGACTAGTTCGGATAATCGAAATGTGGGTTTTTTGGGATAAGATCAAACAAAAACAACACCTTTCACCTAAAACTGTACAGCCTATTAAAATGTGACATACGTTGAAAATTAAAACACCTAAAAAAAGTCAAATGCTTTTCTAATAAAATATTTTTAATTGGCGAACAACTGTAACGCGTTTTCAGCAACAAATTCTCGCCTATGTTCGGATAATTGAGGGTTCGGATAAAGTAAGTCAGCGTTCGGATAATTGAGAGTTCGGATAATCGAGGTTCGGATAACTGAGGGTTCGGATAATCGAGGTTCGGATAACCGAGGTTCCGATAATCGAGGTTTGGATAATTGAGGTTCTACTGTATCTATTTTAGGTATTAGCATTTCTTCTGTATTTTACAAATATTTAACTATATCATTGTGGCAAATTGCAATATTGTATGGAACTCTGTACACGCAAATTTGAGCTTTATTTTAAACGACTTAAGAGCGATAACCCAATTTGAAAATGCAGTGATGACTTGAAGTGAAGAGCTATTGTTTAGGAGTTGAAAGAGTTGTTATGGGGTCATAAAAGGTCCGAACAATGTCTTTAAACGCGCCGATATAAGACAGACGAAAACAAAAACACCTACTAGGTATTAAAATCACAATATTTTGATTATCTTAACTTAATTTCTTTTTTAATATTAGCTCCTACCCGCGACTTCGTTCTTGTCAAATTTGATATTATTGTCCCATGAAAACATTACATTTTTCCTGGATAAAAATATCTTATGTTATGTTATTGTTTGTTGTGTTCTTGTGTTATGTTATTCCATACTACAATCTATCTCAGTGCCAAATTTCAATTAGATGCGTTCAGCCGTTTAAGCGTGAAAGAGTAAACAAACACCACAATCCATCCTCAAAAAACTTTCGTATTTATAAATAATATTTAGGGACTAGAGAACTGCCCGCGACTTCGTCCGGGTGGCTTATTTCACCCGCTTTTAGTTATGTCTTTGGTAACTGCTCTGCTCCCGTGGGTCGCAGCATGATGTTATAATATAGCCTATGTTACTCCCGAATAATGTAGCTATCTATAGGTAAAAAAATGATTCAAATCGGTCAAGTAGTTTTGGAGCCTATTCGTTACAAATAAACAAAAAATCTTACCTCTTTATAATATTATATAGACTAGCTGTGCCCCGCAGTTTGACCATCGTTGCGTTTGGCTTTTGGTAAGGCTCTAGACAGACGGACTGCAAATTTGCAGTTTGAATGCAGTTGTAATGCAGTCCCTCTGTCATTATAGTGTCTAGTGTGTTATTGCAGTCGTACTAACTGCATTCAAACTGCAGCAGTCCGTCTGTCTAGAGCCTTACTGGTTCGTTCCCGTGGCTCATATGTAGCCTATAATCTGTTATTCTGAGGTATAAGCTACGGAATGTCTCGCAGAGTCATTATTTTGTTGCGAAGTTATTTTAAAACTGTGATATCTCTTAAGATATTCATTGAAATTAAATAATGTGAAGCGCAATTTTGTTCAAAATTAAACGCTTGTGATGAATAACGTATTTATGTTGATAAGGATTAATATTATGTTCATAAAAACACCTTCGCAAATAATGCATTATTTGAAAACAATTTTTCGGTCCATAAAAATGGCTATAGTGAGTCGACCTTAAAAGTTAGGCATTTACTACCATAGACTTTTTTTTAGTATATTTTAAGAGAAACAATTCTTTCACACATTATTTTTGCGTAGCTTTAACCGTTTACGCAGCGCACGCAACGAAAGCCCTCAAATGGAATATTTCTCCCCGTTTTTGCCACATTTTTCATTGATTCTTCGCTCCAATTGGTCGTAGCGCTATGTTACATAGGCTATATATAGCCTTTTTAGATAAATGGGTTATCCAACACAAAAAAAACAAATCGAACCGGTAGTTCCTAAGATTAGCGCGTTCAAACAAACAAACAGTCTCTTCAGCTTTATAATATTAGTATAAATTATTAGTAAATAAATAAATAGGATAGGATAGTGAGATTGCAAAATTGAAATTATATATGTTATGTATTTTATTAATATTTATCATTAACTAGCGATCCACCCCGACTTCGCAAGCGATAAGTCAGTCGGCAGGCAACCAGTCCGATAGAAATAAACAGGTCATAAATAAAATTGCGATGAGAACAGGAAGCGTGAACAATACAAACTGGCACTTAGCTAACGTTTGTTGATATTTTTTGTCACACGCACTTACTGCACTCACACAAATGCGTATTGTCTCTAATTGGGTGGAGCAAGGAAGGGGCGTGGTATGTCACTAGCTGCGCTTTCGCACGAAATTTTTCTTAAGTGAGCTTGCTTAAGTTTTGCCGATAGTACATCCCCGAAAAAGAGTAAATACAGCTTCCAAGATTATTTTATTTAGGTAGTAAATATTAGTATAGCTATGGGAGGAACCTCACCATATTAATAATACTAGCCTTTTATTGTTCCAGGGCCTAAGGCCCTAAGGCCTCTTATCATACAGAAAAGGCGTAAGTAATTGATCACCATACTTGCTCAAGGCGGATGGACGATTTAAAACTTACATCAATTTATAACTCCAGGTTTACTCACGATGTTTTCCTTTGTTGACGTCCAGGATAAACTTAGGAAGTACATAATTAATTGCAAAAGTGACATTGGCCCTTGCTCCGCAACCCCATCGGGCTTAAGGCGCTCGGCCTTAACCATCATGACCTTACACTATAAAGATTTGGCAAGTTTGTCACAAAGTTCTATCTATACAATAAGTATCCATAAAAGTATTAAAAAAAGTCTAACTTTAAACCGATTTTATAGACTCCTGTCAAGTGAAGGTGTATCGTTTTATTACGGTTATTAATTGAATGAATAATTTATAACGAAAGTTTTTAAGTCTAATGAGAAGCTAAAGCGTATTTTGAATGATTAATTTTCTCCCTTACTTATATTTGTTATGCACTGCAGGAGATTTATTTCATAAGCAACAATACTTTAGTTGAGTCTTCTTGAATAAGTTATTCAAAATTATGATTTAACAGATAAATCATTTGCAAACGAGTGGAGAAGTACAATAGAATCGCTTCCCGCTACAAGTGGCAGAAAATCACTCTAAAAGTAATGTTTACGAAGGACCGAAATTTCGGGGACTCTTTCCCCGATTTCACTTAAATATTGAGCCTCCTGATGTCCTATGTCATCCACATGTCCGCCTATTATCTACTAGTAAATGAAGGGTTGAATATTTATGATCATCCAATTTCCGTGCATGTCAGGCCCAGTAGCTTCCAACCCCATATCAACAGCTGTCAGAAGTTACCGTTGCCGGAAATCGGCACGTTTCTTTTTCTTTATGAAAACCTTTATTCGCGTCATGAGCCTCTTCATTTTATGGATGTAACGTTTAGAGAGTGGGACTTGGTATTTTTAAGACGAATAAAGGACAAGGTTATTGGGGAGGGTCTTCGAATAAGAAGGTCTCGTGAGTGGTTTTCTTCTATATTTATACACGTATTTGGCGTGTAAAAAAAATTTCCATATAAACACACATAATTATTTCTCGGGACACGATTTGCGAACAATACAATCAAGTCCTTTGTGTTCCGCAATTAACATAATCGATTAATTGCAACGCTCTTTAGAGCTAAACCGCAAGGATCTTTGTTGTGGCTATTTGCTAATTGCTTTTAACCATGTAACCTATTTGCAGATACAAAAATACATTAATTTTAATTGAAAAATGTACAATTTGCACCTGCCATATTACCTCTTCACCATCTTTGGTTGACTGGTGAAAAATGCCTAAGACCGCCTATTGCAATAAAGTTTGATTAAATCAATGAAATAATCATCATGTTTTGGAACTACAAACTACCTAACTGTTTTTATCACACAGTTCAAATTCCATTGCAATCGAAATTTTAGAGGACCTTAATTACAAGCGGTTACCTACTCAAATATCAACATAACGCTGAAATAAATGGACTGGATTCAAAGTGAACGTATGTTTTGCTAAGGATGTGCAAACATAAGTAATAAAGAAAAAGAAAAAGCTACAAGTCCTCATTCGAAATACTTGTCCGATTGTAGAATAAAACCAGTGCGGTCTTGTGACATCGGAAGCAATAAAGAGAATCAGAAAGAGAGCTTTCAACCAACTGTAGGGTCCGCTCGCAAAATCTATTTGCGTTGCCACGTAAATAGAGCAAAATGTTTGGTTTGTGGGTGCTATGTGACCATCGATTTGTTGGGAAAATGCCTTCATTTATTTTCATTAAAGCCCCAACTGAGTTGAAAGCCAATTTTCGAACTGCGTCCGAATTTGAAGCAAAACTTCGGAAGAATGATTTATTTACAACAACGAAGCGGTCCATTTTGCTGCTGCAAGGTAAATGCAAACCTTAGTTGAAAACATTCGTGTCCTTCAGAAAAATATTGCGAACAGAACAAAAGCTTTGTGAGGCGTGTTTAGATCGACTGACAAGAAACTTGAATAAAATTGTTTTCTTTATCATTAAAATGCGACGTCCTCTTCCTGACGCTACAATAAATATAGGGTTTGGAGCGGAAAGAATCGCTGATCAAATATTTTTTCTTTTTGTAAATAAATTGTAGGACCAAACATGAAGCTTTCTTTTGGTTATTTGAACCATCGCAACACTTGCCTTTTTTGCTCGACTGAGTAAATCACAAAGGCATCCCCAGATTTGTACTAAAGCACAATAAGAAATATTTTATAGTCAAAGCGGCTCCGAGAGGGGGTGTCACGGCGCGGATGAAAGGAGTCCTCACATTTCTATTTGTCGCACGAATACCTCCGAAGAACTTAGAGCTGCCGTGAATATAATATGTCATGATTTTTCGTGTACGTATTCGGGAAGCGAGTAATCGAATCGACATCGACTTTTAACAGTAAGCTTTGGCGTACCTCGTGAACGCGAACGGAATACAAAATAGATATTAGAAAAGAGGAAGTACAAAGTTATTTTATAAACTTGTTACTAGTTTGCAACTGAATACGCTGTAGTCAGTGTATAGTTTGCTCTATTTTACATAGAAACTACAATATAATGTGAGGTCAGACGAAGGTACAGTTTTGCACAAACAATTTCGTGATGCAAGTGGCTTATGATAATAAGATACGAAGTTCGTATAATGCAACTTACTATAAAATTGAAAAGAGAGAAATTAAAACAAAAGTTTGAAGCGATACTATTTTGCTATTACAGTAATGACTAAGCAAAATATTTGGAACTACTTTCTGCCTATGTCTTCACTCGCGAGGAAGACAAGTATAGCATGAAACATATACATATGGCATACAGCAATAAGCTTTCTAATAGTGAAGATCATTTTTTAGCCGGACAAGTACTTCCAGAGTCTACTCCTTACAAACATAAAAACAAACTAACTCGACCTCTTGATAATATTGACAAAGATGATATATACATAGAGATTAAACTCAAGCTTACCATCAAATTCAAAATATCAGGACCAACAGCGTAAGACCTCCATCTAAGCAAGAATGATACGGCCTCAAATGTATCTGTGTCGTATAAGATAAAATATAACCTTGTCCAAAGAACGGTAAGTGTTTTACGTTTCATGAATTTTGCAACTTTTGTATGATGAATAGAACGGACTGTAGCCAAAAGAAGTTCTGTTTAGATAACATGCGACGTTTAGTCTTTCATGTATATTTTATACAAGGAAACATTTACTTTTGGTAAATTTCATTTATTTTCTTTTGTACGTAGAGGGTTATTACAGTGCCTACATAAGTCAGTAAGTGAGTTTAAGAATAGGTAGCTCTGTTTATTTGTTCTGTCTACAGGTTAGGCTTAGTGTTAGTAACAATATTACTTAGCCAATGTTACACATACATCCCAACACACCTCTAATTCTTCGAAGAGTTAGGCAGAGATGTATCAATGTATACACACAGTTCGCCGGTATGTTTGTAAGTCCCATATAATAAGGGACGAGCCTATTGTCATTAACCGGACACAAATCCTAACTCCGAGCTGCTACTGAGAATTTCATAGAAAATACTCAATAACATTTGCTCGACCTGGGACTACCCCAAGACCTCTAGCGTAGCAGTTTAATAATTTCAGTCTGCTTTCTAAAGTTAAATCAAATTATCATTCTTCTATACGACATGCTAACTTACTTTTACATTAGCAAGGTTCATTCAAAACGTTTGAAAATGGCGTACATTCACCAACATTTATCGGTACGGTAGGTACCAAATTTCGCATTTGTTGTTTGCTAAAAGTATGCAGTGAATTGAAAAAGAACATTCCCAATCTGGCAGCCGCAATGCACCCAAAACTATCGACTTTATAGCCTCACGCCAAAATGTGAATCAGTGCGTGTTTAACTTGGCCCACAGACGTGGCGATTTGAAAACGTCAGATATTGAGTCAGGGATTTGCAAAGTGTTGATGCGATAGAACGGCTGATTTTGAGATTATTTGTTTTCATGCTGCAGTGCATTTCACTATTATTTGTCACGCAATATTGTTTTACACTTACATAAATCTTATATTACAAAAGCGAAAAGTCACTCACTTAGGTACTATAGAGGAAATCTAGAAATTTTCTTGACCTGAATTTCGCAGGTAGATAGTTTATAGGTTGGACACGTCAGCTAAGAACGGATTTGACTTCGACATAGATGAAGTAAATATCAATGAAAAGCTTTTGTATTTTACCTATCTATACTGGTGTAATAAAGCAGATAAGGTTTAATGCTTGTGTGTATGTTTTATGTCTGGAACTAGTAATCGTAACAATGCCTTTTGTATATGATATCCAGATTCATGAGGCTCTCAGACGCTACGACACACGGGAGCGGAGCAGTAACCAAAGATATAACTTACCGCGTGTGAAAAAGCCACACGAACGAAGTCACAGGCAGAAGCTAGAAAACAAAACGCCCACATAAAATTCGAGAGGTTTATTTTCAGTTGCACATGCAGAACGAATACTAAAACAAAATGCTCATACAAATTCTGGTCGACAACAGGAAGCGTTGCCATGGAAGCTTTGTTTCCAGTTTTTTTTGTAAACCACTACGAATTCAATTCGGTAGGTCCGTTACTTTGTTTACCGAAACGAATTTAACAAATTGAATTTGATTTTCAGGGAGCATTGAGAATCAATGCTTCTTCATCATGATGACTGCTTCGGTAGCCTAGTGCGACTGCTGCGGCTAGGGGTCGTGGATTCGAATCTCAGGTCGAGCAAACAGTGTTATTGAGTTTTTTCTACAAAATTCTCAGTAGCAGCTCGGTTTTTGGATTTGTGCCTGGCTTATAGCAATAGGCTTGCCCCCTATTACATGGGACCTAAAACATACCGGCGAATCTATTCCTTATGTATCTGGCTATCATAAACAAAGTCATTCATAATCATTACATAGTTCTTTTAATCCGACTTCTAGTTCCAGAAATTAAACGTACACACAAACCATCAAAAAAGCTCTTCAGCTTTATAATAGTACTAGCTTCTGCCCGCGACTTCGTCCGCGTCACAGTTGATGTGTTATCCTACGGGTACCGTACATTTTCCCGGGATAAAAAGTAGCCTATGTGTTATTCCAGACTATAATCTATCTTTGTGCCAAATTTCATCCAGATCCATTCAGCCGTTTAAGCGTGAAAGAGTAACAAACATCCATACATACATACAAACTTTCGCCTTTATAATAGTAGTAGGATTAGTATAGATTCGATTACGAGAATTTTCTTGACTTTTATGAATAGGTACACCTTTTCTGTATTTCCCAATGAACTCCTTACACATTACACATGTTAGTTTCTCTTCCTTTTCAAAATCTAGAATAAATAGAACAAACAAGTTACCAATACTTTTCCATATACAATAATTCCAATTAAAACCACGTCACTAAACCGAGATAAAAGATCTAATTACAGCGCTGTTCATTAGCACAGTATCTAATAATAACAAAACTTAATTACAATATGTAGGTTTCAACGAGCAAAATTGTTTCGCGTCCAATACGTTAGCATTAATTAAAGCGCTAAGCATTCTTGAAAATAAGACAAACGAGTTTACTACGAGACAGTTTCTTATTTAGCGTAGATCTATCGAGAGACATCCGTCATTGTCAGTTTTAACACTCGAAACTGTTGTCATGGAAACCGAAACACTCTGTACAAGACTTATCTATAGATACTAATATTTTTTTACTTTGTTTGTTTGTTTGTTTGAAGGCTTGTTTGTTAGAATTTTTAATCTCTGGAAGTACGGGTCTGATTCTGTATTATTTTGCTAAGCAGCTAAAGGACATTTAATAATCTCAGAGACTGATTTAACGGCTTCATAAGTCAAAGTTGAAAATATTGTGCTTTATTTGTATGTACCGAAAGCACATTATTTTTATGTTTGACGTATGAAACAGACAATTTAGTCTCTGAGAAACAATTCACTTTAGGTGAATGCTCAAATATAAATTACTCTATTTTTTTTTATTAAAAAAAAGAAAATTGATGGGTACGAAGTTGCAAGCAAAAGCTGGTGTTTTAGCAAACGTGTGACTGTAGATAATATGAACTTTTTGACTTTATTAATTGGCAATGTTTCGGGGGGTGAAAAGGTACTTTTAACTGTCGTACCATTGCCAATTAACGAAGCCACAAACTCAAGCATTTATGTACAACTTTTACTATTAGACCAACTCTGAAAAGTAAATGAAAAACAGCGTTACAGCATTTTTTAATAATTACAGGGAAATGAGACATTTCAAAAGTCTTTGATAAATCTGGTATTGTAGATGTCTATAGGCAGCGGTAACTTCTTAATATCGGGTGGACTTATGTGGGTTGTTAGCCATTTAGTTACATTTAAAAAGTTATTATCAAAATGCATGAAACCATTCATCATCCTAGTGATCCTTTTGTCCTTACTCCAAATTATCTTGGTTGTTGCAGGATTTTTTTCTGTATAGGTAGGTTGGCCTACTTTTATCTATCTATGTCGGTATCACCTATTTTTAGCCGATCATTTCCAAATTGATTTATTTATTTATTTATTGTCTTTTGATAATTTCCTGACCAAGTTAGCGCGGAATACATTTTAAATTAAATAGTGAAAATTTCCTTCAACTGTATAAACTTTGTTTCGTATTTTTAGGTCTTCCATTACCATTTTAGACCCATAGGTTGTAAAGCAAACAAATCTTGATATCAAATTATAATGATTCTAAAATAACAGAAATTGTTATTACTTTTAATAACTGTGTTCTTATTAAATAGAATTATCAAAATTGCTTCGCATTTAACAAAATTCTATGAATACAGTTTTGCGGTAATCAACATTATTTTAAATGTTTCTGGAAATAATTACGTTGGAAGCCTATTGGACGAACCGCACCTGCGCTCTTATTGGCACAGTATCTACCTAACAGCTATACTTCCGATTTTACACAACCCAACTTTCATGATTCTGAATAATTTTACAAAGTAAGTATGTAGATTGTACAGTACTGTGGTAAAACAACTGTTTGAGGAGAAACTAAGCTTATCCCGGTAACAATGTATCAAGAGCAAGCACATACGTGACTTGAAACTCAAACATTGTTTATTTCTCATTAAAATTAATACTAGTTTATCTAACCTTTCTTTCTTAATTATATAACATTAACTACTTTGGAATAATATAGCACTATGTTTGAATAAAATTATAATTAAGTAAAGTGCAAAAAATCTTTGCAGGATCATCATATCTCTGTAACTTGGATCTATTCCATCTTTTTATTTTTGCGGAAACCACTTGGCTATGCCGTCGACGTTTCAGCACTTGATACTATGTAGCAGACGCAATATATTCCTGACAAGTTACTTTTTGCAGTTTAATTTCCTAGGGAACGGGAGACTGGGCCAAAACTGACGGAATGGCACGGAGCCAAGCTGCCTAACAAAATGGGGCGCCTAGAGGAATTTCATTATTGAAAGTATTTCATTCAGGGAGCTACATGATTTGCCATCTCGTAAAATCATCTGATACCATCAAAGATATACCTGTAATATACAGGGTGACTGGAAATTGCTCGTATTCCTCTCGGGAGAAGAAACTATGACTAATTTAAATATTCTAATTTTGACGGGCCTGTTGGTCTAGTGGTTAGTGGCCCTGACTGCTAAGCCGGAGGTCGTGGGTTCGATTCCCACCCAGGACAAACTTTGTGTGATGAGCATGATTGTTTGTTCTGTGTTTGGGTGTGATTTATCTATAATATGTATGTATTTATAAATTATATAAGTATGTATATCAGTTGTCTGGTTACCATAACACAAGCTCTGCTTAGCTTGGGATCAGATAGCCCTGTGTGAGTTGTCCCAAGATATTTATTTATTTATTTTATTTTATTTAGAATGATTTAACCCCTATCACTTGGGGTCGACAATCCACAATTTTCGAGAAAAGCTACTTTGTTTTTATTTTTAGAAAAATCCGAATTTTGGTAATTAAAAATTAATAAAAAAAAAACTTATCACTTTCCAGCCTGAAATTTTCTATGATCTGATACCTTTCTAATTGACCAACCTCACTAAAGCTAAAAACTGTGTAATTTACTGTTAGATTTTATGTTGCATGTTAAAACGAGCAATAAATTAAAAAAATAAAATAAACATACTTTACAGAAGTGACATCACAAAAAAAATGTATGGAAGTTGTCGTAAGCATAAAGTAGCTTTTCTCGAAAACGGCGGATTTTCGACCCCCAAGTGATAGGGGTTAAATCATTTTAAATTAGTCATAGTTTCTTCTCCCGAGAGGAATACGAGCAATTTCCAGTCACCCTGTATAATGTTAAAGTAGGACGGTCAGACCCTTGGTCGAGGCGTTTTGGAATGCAGTAATGAAGACCCCGTAATGTTATGCGAGCGGTGAAAAGCTATCGAGTTATGTAAAATATGCATACTTGGGATATCGTGCCGCCTGGAAATCTCAACGACGGCGGACGATGACATTGCAATTTTTACTTCAAAGCTGACAAGGACGTTGCTAGTAGTACAGCTACAGATATTGAAAGGAGTTTTGAAAAACATTTTGAGAATAAACAAGCCATAACTGACTTACAAGATAAAATTAATCCCATATGTGGCAAATAACATGAGAACAACATGACAGTCATGTTACTTAATTAATGATACGCTAAAATGGCGCAAGCTTCCTAAAGTTCAATTAAAATGTATTTGGGCATCGTTAATTACACAAAGTGGAAATAACGAAAATTGTTCATTATATAGAAACTACGTAAATTACTTGAAAACATTTTCGAACAGTAATAATATACAACTATCCCGTCAGAATTAATAGACATATTTCATTAACATTTCCTGAACCAAAATTCGAGCGCTGTTACCGGAATTCCATCAATTGGCATGAATTCCAATAAATGCATTTAATTAAATACTGGGTAAACAACAAAACAATACAGTGCAATACAGAACAAAGGAGGCAAAACAAGCCTAAGGAAAATAAGTAATAGCTGTTTGAGCTTTATCATAATAAAGATCTACGAAGAAATGAGAAACCATATAGGGTACTTTAGAAATTAAGTTAAGCGAAATGTGCTATCGACCAACAAAGGAACAAAAGATTTAACTCAATGAGCGAGGCGTGGCGAGCCAAAGTTTGTTCAAATTTTATAGTATTGGAAAACGATAGTTCTCTCTAGAGGAGCGGATGATTCGTTAAATTTTTCATTCAATACCTCCACAGACAATAAATGATATGCTTTAGAGAAAATGCAATGTATCTACTTGATAGCTTTTGGATTGTGATAAAAACTACTTAAATTTGAGTTAAACTACCCATATCTTATTTCTTTGTACGAATAATCTTTTAGCAATAAATTAAAATCGAAAGGAAGGGAGGAAACTTCATCGCTAAAACGAAACGTAACGCAAGCGAAGAATTAAATATTCGCTCTGATGGGCTCCTGATGGGCCAACTCATCCGCAACACTGATTTTTTCGATCTCTACTAGGTAGGTACTTTATGAAGCTTTGTGAAAATAGTAGTAAAGAACACACAATTAATATAAGAATTATGCTTTGTTTCTCTTAAACTTTTGGAAATTTAAAATGTAGAAAGACAGTACTACGTTGTAAGCACAACAGAAATAGCAAAAACGAAAAAAAAAAAGAAATACTAAAACTGTCTTGTCTTGTTAATTTATGAAACAAGAACTGAGTATACATTATGATGCTGTAAAGGTAGAACGCTTTTGAGTTCAAAAATAGAACAAAACAAGCTTACATTCTCGTAGAACGCAAACAATGCAACATCTGCCTCATAAATTACCGGAATAAGTTCCTGGCAAATGAAATAATCATATCTCTTCTTTGTTAACATTTCTTTGGATTCGCGAATTGTAATCAGCATGTGTTATGACAGAGCTGCGGTAATTACGCTAATTAGCTTCCCTTTTTATTTGTTGCTGTGATAAGAGGTTTTAAAACCGTTCTTTTCTTTTTCGAATTTAAAGTCTTGTGTTTATTAAGTACTAGCTTCTGCCCGCGACTTCGTCCGCGTCACAGTTGATGTGTTATCCTACGGGTACCGTACATTTTCCCGGGATAAAAAGTAGCCTATGTGTTATTCCAGACTATAATCTATCTTTGTGCCAAATTTCATCCAGATCCATTCAGCCGTTTAAGCGTGAAAGAGTAACAAACAGCCATCCATACATCCATACATACAAACTTTCGCCTTTATAATAGTAGTAGGATAGTAGTAGGAAGTAGGATAGCCCTAAAGATGAATAGGTTAAAGTATTTTTTCCAAAACATCAAATTTGGCAAATTAATTGTGAATGTAGTTTGCGTGGGACTATATTCTACCTATTTCAAATCAATGGAGGGTTAAAGAAAAGCCGAAGAATAAATGAATTAGGCATGTGACATTTTTATTGAAGCTTATTGAGTCCTTTCATTTTATCCTTATTTTTATGTTAGGAGCTTTACTTTTGACTTTACCTTACAATGCTACGCACGTAAAATAATATTTCACTTAAATACAAAAAACAATTATTTAAAAAAAAGTGTAATCGTGTTTTTATTTTATTTCTAAAAATAAACAGCAATTTATTTTCCCGAACACCATTTTTGTTTGTTTCATGGAAAAAATACTGTAACCTATTATAAACTCGCTTGAATTTTGTCATCGTGGGAGTAAGTACGTACACAAACATGTTTGCTTATATCAATTCGGTCGTTAATTAAACGTAATCCTAAACAAAGATACGCGCAGTGTTTTAAAATGACGTGGGAACATTATTTCTAGAATATTTCTACATAGTACCTACGAATCTTTCACCTGAACTTATTGGGGTTACCTAAAGTCTGACAGGATTTAAGATCAAGTTGTAAGCTTATTAAGGTTAAAACTTAAATTAGGAAAGTGTGTTAAATCTTGACGGTTTAATAAGGAAAGTGGTTGTTAATTTATGATAATTATAATAAGACTTTCTAAGAAAATAATCTGGAAAAGACTGAACTATTTTCTGATCAAGAAAAACACGTACGTTCAATAAAAATACATGACCTGACAGCTAGCCCTAATCTGACAAAAAACCATTCTAACATATAAAAGAAACGCCTCACAAGCCAAAATAGACGTCGGATTTACTCGCAATTAGGGAACGAAAGATAAAATCGCACCACACAAGTTGGTAATCCATATAGACATACCAAGAAAGAGCGTATACAGCCGTAAATAGCGAACCATTAACATTCTTAGTGCGGTCGGAGAACAGGCTAATCCACACGATTGTTCCTTAAAAGCCTCACCGACGGAAAGTCAATTGTTGGCGCTAGGCCCGACATACGATTGTGAAATAATCTGCCGATGTGTGTGTAGACGACACTCGCACGAGAAGTAAATAGATTGGATTTTTTAAAGAAAATACTTAGGTGAAAAGTTACAATATAGTTAATATGCTAACACACTTCAAAAATAAAAAAAAAAGAAGTTAATCAAAGTCCGTCAAGATAAAAGCTTGGTTTCGCAAAATGAAAAACTTTATGGCGTGAATAAATAATGATTAAACAATTTTTGCTTCGACAAAATGTGTTTACATTCAGTTCTTTGATAAGGGTACTCTGCTTTGAATTATGAGGGTAAAAGGTAATATTTTTACAGTTGAAATAAAAATCTGTATCTATGGAGCGCGAGCGTTTTCTAATAAACAACAAACATCCTCCGTATGCGTACGTGAACAAAATACTTTTTGCGACCAAAATAAAATAGCCGGATCCACACCGGACGATCCAAAGCGCTCCGATCGCGCGCGGCATGGAGCGCGCTCCACGGAGCGTGAAGTGTAGACGTGCCGCGCGCGATCCATGTGCGCGGCGGAGAGCGCGCGCTCCTCGCCGCGTGCGATCCATTTGTTGTCGGTTTTTTGGTCACACACAAAGAGGCCTCAGTCGCTTGGCGCGCGCGGTCTGGACGGTTTTGATTTTAGAATCGCGTGATCCGCCGTTATGGATAATTCGCAATGTATCCGTTTAATTTCTTTATATAGGGAGAATAATGTTTATGGTATCCTAATGATACCAATTACACAAATAGAGGTGTAAGAGAAGATGAAGAACTCTTTGTAAAGTCGAGTCCCATATTCCAACCGGTTTTTAAAAATGGTTTTAACCCAATACTGTCTTTTTCGTTTTCGTATTTTTTGCCGTAAATATAACGTAATGTAAAATGTAGCTTGCTGCTGCTACGGCTATTCGTCACCGTCGTTGCATGTGACTCCATAGCCAGACAAATTCAACTGATTCAGTGTGGATCGGCAGGAGCGCGTTGGAGCAGTCAGTCAGGATCGCAAAAGATTGCTGTTGGATCGACCTAGAACGATCCACGCTCCACGCATCACGATCTTGGATCGCGGATCGCGGGATCGCCGATCCATTTTGGATCGTCCGGTGTGGATCCGGCTATTGGTTCAGTTCCAGATATGTGCCACAAATATGGAAGTTCCATTCAGTGTGGTTACTCCAAGTGTAGTATAGATCTAACGAGATAGAAAATGAAGCACGTCTCAAAATATTAGGTATCTTAATTTATTTGCTGTCGTTAATATAACCCTCCATAAAAAATCCTTTGACAACTCTCAATCTTCTTCTTTGTCGTGTGGGCAGTAAGGTCTAACGACCCCACTTAACCTAGCCCTCAACGATGTTCGCATATAAGAAATAGTCTAGAAAAAATACCAAAAAAATAGAATTAGAATTGAAAATGTTAAAGATAAAATATAAAGCTCCGTGCAAATATGTAGTAAAAATTTACATAATAATAGTAGTCTGTCCTTTGTTGAGAGGAAGATATGACGGTGTGGAGTCGCCGGGTAAATTTAATTAATAAAATCAGCTAGTGGAAAAAGGTCCCTACTACTAGTTATTATCAAAATACTGGTATATACAATGCTTTGTAGATGCGGGCAAATAAAAATCAGATGTTACCCTGTGGTCGGAATTATTAAATTAGAAGTGATAATATTATACCGAGTGAACATCTTTAACGATTGTTAGCCATATAGACGTCTAGACGAGAAATATTGCTTTACTTGTAAACTAAATGAAACCACGGCATAAACATAAGTCGCGCTGGGAACTGAAAACACTATTAGAGCAGTCTTCCAGAGCGCTATTTTTCAACGCGACGGACCAGCGAAGTTCCTTAAATCAATTTCAAAAGTGAAGTGAATAAAAATCGTTTCGAAAATGCACCAAGTTTCCTAATCGTTTAGTCTGTCACATGGGCAAGTTGGTAACTCCCTAGCGGTCCGCCCGTCGAACTGTACGCCAAATTTATAACTCAACTCGATTTAAATGCAAAACAAGCGCGGATGGGCCATGTTAACTTTGGTAGAATACATATTTTTTTAGAGTTACGATAGTGCTGAAACTGTACTATGATAACAGCCCAATTAAACTAGGTTAAATAATGAGTAAAATTGTTGAGTAGTCGGTGTGAAATAAATTAATAATTGAGTTTCTAACTACTGTGTTAATTTAGAACTTGCTTATCATGGGGTGTATTTTTGCACGGAGCCCTAATTATTTTTATAAAATAAAAGTAGATGTAAGCTGAAGTTATAATGAGTAACTAATACTCATTATAACATTAGCTATCATAGTGAAAGTAACGCCCAAATAGGTTCAGCCGTTTGGGAGATTAACCGGAACAAACGGTTTTTTTTTGTGTTTATTACATACATACAATAAAGCATTTATATGCTGTTTAAAAATGAACGTAAAAAGCTGTTATTTTGACATTGCAAACAGACATTTACACTCTTTCGCGAATTATATACCTACCACTTCATCCCAAGTCGTTACTACAGTCCGAAGGACACCCATCGGCGGAAGCGTGACTGATCCCAAACTGGCTGCTATTATTTATTCTGACACTTCAAACGGTCCATTAAAGGAAAAGGTGTGTAAATATTAACAGGTGCGGCTACCTTGCCACTGTAAGGATAAAAGCTCCCAAGTTTTATAAGAAACAACGTCAAAGAATAATAAGGCGTTAAGAAACTAAAGTTGTAAAATATATAAGTAATAATGATATAGAGACAAGCTTTGAAGAATACGACGGTACCCTTGAAAACATGTTTTATGCAATGAACGTGTCCTTCCCTCAGAATCCAAAGGATCCTACAGTTGAACATTTCAACGAAATGTTAGAATTTGTTGACGAAAGGCGAAGAAAAATTTGTGAATACGATTGGAATGCTGACGAATATTGGGGAATGAAAAACACGTGAGATGAATTGACAATCGGCAAATTTGCATACTTTGAATTTCGTTCGACCCGCAGTCAGGTCTCAGGCGAAGTAGATGAATGATCGTAACTAAAAGTTGAAACTGTCGTGAGTGACACTAGAGGGAGAATTAAATTAGTTCCATTGAAAAATGTTAGATCCCGAACGGGTTTGGACTGAATATAAGTACTTTAAGAGTCTCGAAGTCTCACTTGGGCACTTTTAGGTGCTAACAATAAAATTTAATACCGGTTAAAAGATAAGATTTTTAGAACTAATATTTAAAAATCGATTGTAAGCTATTGCGACTAAATATCAGTAGTACTTATTCTACTATTTCCGAACAGTGTTTATCTTATTATTCTTCTCAAATTTTAGGAAAACATTATTAAGATGTGTCTGTACATGGTTAAACCAGCCAGAGCCTGTACTGTGTAACATTGCCAAATAACGTATGGTGTCAAGTTTCAAGGTTTGGAATTCAACAAAATGCTTACATTCGTCCTCTGTGGGCCATTTGATTAAAGCAACGATTTCTTTGGAATATTTTCCTTGAAATTTTGGTTCCTCTCCAATTTTTGTTTATATGCTTTTATATTGTTAACGGTACGAGTACATTATACTGTTTTGGTAAAAATTTAACTTTCTTTTACAGCAGAGCTAACATTTTAACAAAATTGTTGTTGATGGCAATGTTCGAAAAAAAAAGCAACCTTTTATCCAAGCAGACACACAGATCTTCTTTTGAATTTCAATTCTGGTAATAGAAAGCTGGAATACAGACAACATTGTTGCAAATACAAATATTCTCCTGCAGCTTCTCGAAGCACTCTCAAATTGACTAGATGCAAACTTAAATGCAAATCAATAGGTTTGTAAGTACCTAAGTACAACGTCGAAGCAAACATTTGTGTAGCATCAAAATGATAACCAGACCTCATCTAAATAACGTTGACGACGGCAATACAGTATAAACCGGCTTCAGCTACGAAAATATCGTTACCTGAGCTAACAAACAATTTCCTACAAAGTGTGAAACGATGATGGCACACGTAACTAGGGCCCAATTTCCGTCCAATTAGTATGCCAAAACAAACGTTCACCCGAGATAAACTATCGTATTAACCGAAGCGCGAAAACGCCAAGCAATTTACTGTAGGTATATACAGGCAAAACAACGGAACAATTAAAGTGGATTGAACTTATACTGAGTGTTAAAGCAGATATGCCTATGTACTATAATCTCAGCGTTCGAAGTTTTGATAATAAAAGTGAAATCATGGCTTCCAGCAGTTCAGAAAACTGTGTACGGCGAGAATTTATTGGATTTCAAACACAGACACACACTGTGCAGTGACCGGTTAGTTCGCTTGTAGTTTGGACGGCTGTTATATGATTTTTCATTTTGTTTTCTTTACATTTTAACAAATATTTTCAACAACACACACTTGTATCATTATTTTTTTTGCATTTACTTTTGTTTAAAATCGAAACCACGTGAGGAATTTACAGACTACTCCAACTTGCGGAAATGCGAACTTCAAGTCTCCGTACATACTGGGGTACTTACAACTTTCTGACATCATAAGTAACTGCCGGCCACAAGTGGCGTCAGAACATTACCTCACCTTGCAGAAAGATGTCCTCTCTAGGACACTAGAACTCGTTTCTCTCCCTTGTGACGTGTGAGGGATTCAACGAGTCGAGGTAATGTAGCACTGAGGACTTTGTCGCATAACGTCTCCTACTTGATACGTAGTTATAAACGTTAGGGGAATTCAGTTTTTATCGAAAGATTTATAATATGAGATTATTCAGGTAGGAAGAGGCAATATCCCTTTAAATTGAAATGACCTCCCTCTGATCTTGCAATAATATTTTAGAAAAAAGATTCATATATTTTTTTATAATATTTTTGTCGTAATTCAACATTGACAGCCCCATTATAACCTACATTAAGATCTACACTAAATACTAAACTTAGGCTCTTATAAGGAATTACGAGCTAAAAAATGAATCCTAAAGATTGTTTTAAATTATGCTGCATCAGACTCAACAAACATATGAACATGATGTGAGCTGACTGAACATGATAAGCTAATATTCATTGAAACACATTTTCAACACACATTTTCACATTTCACGTCAAAATGCTCAGTTAAACAGTGTCAAATATACAGAGCCTTTCATCACACTCCGTTCCTTATTTGTATTTCATCGAACGTAGGAACTCCCGCGGCTGCCTCCGAGCTTAATGCGGCATCATTCGTGTACCAGACTCATTCGTAATCACCATATGTACCGACCCTTGCGGTCTCATCTCGGATGCGAGGTTCGCACCAAACGCCTTTGTAATTTTGATTCCCGGGACGTTTCCCAGGGCCCTCTAATTATGGGCGCACGTTTACTACAATTGTCTGTCTATGGCTAAAGTTTATCTCTAATGCCCTAAAATAAACTAACGCTAAACAGTATTAATTTTTAGTTTTAAAACCCTTTGTGTTGTTGCGATTACTTTTAGTGTTTAGTTAAAGAGTTGATAATGAAGGCTTCTAATTTATTTGAAGTGACTTTGGGACTTTTGTTTGTCTATAAGTATTAACTTTTGAAAATAAAGTTATTCAAATCATTTTAATTGGATTCAGAAGACTGGGGTGGTTGAAGCTTCGTGCGCGTAGAATTCTGTCAGTTTATTTTACCAATATTGTTTTCTCGTTTTGATTTACACAAAACAAACATAAACCTACTGATACTATTGGATTTGAATACGAGCGTTGATAGTAACTCTGAAATTGATGGGATGTGAGTAGAGGTGTACTGCCTGATGCAGGTACCAGATGTCGATAATAATTTATTCATCGTTTAGTCGACCACTTGGTTGTACATAGTTTAGTTCTTCAGCTGAAACTGGTAGGATAGACATTGCAAGTTCCTATACTATTCCATACCATCACGCCTGTATTCCCCGAAAGGTTAGGCAGTGTGTACCAATGTACACCCACAGTTCGCCGGTATGTTTAGGTTCCATTAAATAGGGGGCGAGCCTATTGCCATTAACCGGGCACAAATCCTAACTCCGAGCTGTTACTGAGAAGCAACAGAAGCAAGCTGGCATTGCAAGTTATAAAATGATACATAAATGAAAATATTAGTCATTACAATGAAATACATATAAGTCGACACGGTTGGCGCAGTGGTTGAGCGATTGGCTGCAGATCCCGGATTCGTTTCAAGGCGGAACAAATATTTGTATGGCCTACAGGTAGTCGTTCCGGGTCTGGTTGTTTGTGTTTGCGAGTTTATATTTACATACGCACCCTTGATACCGGAAAAACCCTAGTGATGAGTAAAGGTTTGTATAAAAAAAAGTGTAACTGAAGTGTAAAAGGGAATGTTTGCAATATTTGCAGAAAATAACTCGCCGCTGTAAATTTTCTACCGTCAGTTCATCACCGTGTTTAATTAAGAGTTCGTTGCCATTATTAAACTGAAGTCCAAGCTACAAAAAGAGAAACTTTTGTTGCCATCTCCAGACTGCATATTTTCCCGAGACATTAACTTGGAAATTTGGCAAGCATCTTGCCAATAGCAGTGTAATTAAGGTTAATTTAAGTTAAATGAACTCTCTCGTCAGTGACTTTGTTGTCACTGCACCCAAAGGCAGCATAATTGGCTTTTCCGGAACATGAATCGTTTGTGGAGCTCTGTCTCTTGTCACGAATTGTATAATTAACGTTTAGTAAAGGGTAGGTTATTAAACGCTTCATCTACGAAGTGCAGTTTTGCAACCTTGTTAAATTCAGGAGGTAACTATGCTAGTGATTGGCGAAATGTATCAATAATAACAGAATTTATAACTAGCTGATTTTCGAATTCGAACTAGCTATCTTGCCGTTGGGTTTAGGCAGGCGTTGCAATGAATCCGCACGCACACAATTATTTAGTCGCACAACACCGCCTAGCCTACAGCTTACGCAACGGAGCGATTATGTTCTTTCCAATAAGTATATTTTGAAAAATACTATCAAACATAAACCACAAAAAAGTATTTAATAATAAATTGACTCGGTGTCGTAATTTTACTTGATTGTTTGTCTTTTATAAAAACCTACTGAAATTTTACATGTGCATCTTAAAGTATAACAACGAATTAGAAAAAATACATAAGTGAAAAAAAAAAAACATTGTGTGTCTAGAAAGAGGACCTCGTGTCGACACATCCCCATCACTACGCATGAATAATACGCAGCGGCGACCGCACATAATTCTTGATATGCGAATGTACGTCGCACGGAACGCGAGGCTCGCCCCTCGGCCTAACGTAGCCTTCACACGAGCGCGAAGTGCTGAGTATTCTAATAGGTGTCTTAGTTCACGACTACCGTCTTTGTGAGAGCATTGTAGTTACCTACTTGGAATATACGTACTGCGTTTGTATGTACATGTGTAGGGGTGTGGGGATGAGTGACGTTAATTGTCAAGTGGTGTAAGTTACTGACGTAAGTGTAAAATGATATTGTGTGGAGAATTAGCGTGGCTCTGTTGTTGTGTCTTAGCGTTAGGATAGTTTTCGAGAAACGAAGCTTAACAAGCTCATGTGAAAGTTGCATACCAATGCAACCTGGCTGAAAAATAACTTTATCTAAAAAAACTCAGCCGAACTCCATAATGGATTCGAATTTTGAAATTATGGCGATTGGGTTTTTTTTTATATTGGTCAATTGCTTACCATGGCTCAGAATGTGAGCACGCTATTTTGAAACAAATACTTCATATTCATAAAAAGTATTTCATTTTCATTCAAGTATAAAAGCTGGAGCCCCGCGCACACATACAATCAAACCTGGTACCTTTATTTCAACTTACAATCTGGTTATAACAAGCGAATGTGTCATTCTGAAATTTTCGTTCATTCCGAAATTACCATTCACATTATTTGGCGTAAAAATAAATTGAACACCTGACCTCCATAAAAGGATCCACATAACTTCTAAAGACGCTTTTAAGTCTCGGGTTCAATAGGGGGTAAAGAATGAATGACCCAAAAAACCCTACAAGATTGAAATTTTAATGGAACTTGAAATTGGTTCTTGTAATTAGTTGTATGAATGAAGAAGAAGTAACAAATAGCTAGTGTGTTACACAGGTTAATGTTTACTACGCGTTTAATTAAAATCGGTTCACCAGTTTCGGAGATTAACGCTTAATAATTCAGTAATAAAGCAGCTAGCGGCTTCAGTTAATCGTAGTATGATGTGCACTGAACTTCGGGGATAATGTGTCAGAGTTCAAACTACTTTATTGTTTGGAAGTTTTAAGGTTCAAAAGGTGTTCATGGCTTAGGTTAGTTTGACTGGATCTGGTAAAAAATATATCAGAACTAGATTTCCGATCTGCATAAATGTCGGTTATCGCGGATGCAGACGGAGTCGCGCATTATAGTAATCTATGTTCTTTCTTGGGGTTAAAGCTTAGACTGTATCAAACATCAAAATCGGCTTAGTATACTATAGACGGCTAAATAACGATGAAAGGTACATAGTGCTCACGTGATTAGAAATATTGGAACTAAAGACTAGATACTCTTACCATTTTAACAAACAATGAAATAGTGTAAAAAAAGTATGTGAAAAATGAAATAAATAACATTTAATATAATAAAATGGAAATCATTTTAACTAAATTTAATTAATACTATATCAACTTAGTATAATAATATCTTCAATTCTCCAACCTATAGGTATTATTCGAACCACAAATCCTGCCAGACGGTTCGGGAATTGTAGAATGATGTTATCAATATACCGACAGACTCCATAGCTTCGAAACTTAATACCTAAAGTCCTTGAATTACCTCTAACTACACCTGAGGGAATTGCGGATGAATATTTCAAAACAGGGTCAAATTTAATAAGGGGTAAACAATGTCTGCCTCATTGGTTTAGTCGTCGTATGCGCATTTGTTACGGGTTAGGTTCGATAGAAAATTTTAGTTTTTCTCATCTTAAACTAGCTTTTGACCGGAACTTCGTACGCATAAATGTCTGTTATATAAAAAAAATAATCATGATTTGGAAGACATGTGGCTCACATGTTTTATCATTACAAAGTTTTGTGATTTCCTCGGGACCAGTATTTTGTTTTTGGGAAAAATGGTACCATTTGTCCGTTTTTGTACACCTGACAACGTATTTGCAAAATTTCAGGATGATCGATTCAGTGGCTTAGGCGTGAATACATGTTCACGCCTAAGCCACTGAATAAAGCATACAAACAAAACTTACTTAAGGAATTTATATATTTATAATAGGTCTAGTTTGTGTGTGGATGGATGTATCCACACCAAGTTTTCCATTTGCATTTATAGTACTAGTAGAATAGGATTAGTAGTACAGTAGGAATATAGTAAGAATAGGAATTAGTCAAGATCCTCAGTAACAAACTGGAGTCAGTCTTACCAGTGTCCGTGAAGTTTCCTGCTCGTCCTTCTCCATAGAGACCTACTTAAGTTTTGGAACGAGCAACTACTTCAACTCTCTGACTGACTCCTAGACAATTCAAAACTGCTTGTAAATAGTTTAACTGTAATAAATTGTTTGACTTTGACTTACATATTTAATGGCGTTAAGCTTCTTGGTTAATATTACATTTGGCTTATTTATTTAGGATCTCCAACAAAGGATACACAGATACATAACATTCCGCACAAATTGTTGTTTGCATAACGCATGTAGGTTTTATTTATAAACACATTATACTGCGATGTCTGTCTGTTTGCCTGCGTTAACGGGAACCCACGGGAACACAAAACCATGATAAAAATTATCATGATCAAGAGCAAACGTCCATCCATCCTCACAAATTTCACAATCTTTCACGTAGTATATTCCTATCCTCCGAAAAATACAAGTCCTGATACTCTATATCCAATATTTCATTACCAAAACAACCAAGACCGGTATATAATATTGGCTCATATTCAAGTTTCCACCTGAACTTGCACGTTACTTAGTATGATCGATAACAGAGTTGCAAGATGTCGTGTTACACTCACGACCTTATCCGCTACGATCACACCCTTGGGCATAGCAACTATGTATTGGAAATGCAAATGCTTATCTCCTATGAGGCTGGTTTCTGGATCATATCTGAAGAGAATATGCAATGCCGCTAAAGACAAATGATCAAATAAATCTATAATATTGTTTGGCTTGACGTTATTAGCAGAGTTTAAGATTGATCATCATCATACCATCACGCCTGTATTCCCCAAGGGTTAGGCAGAGGTGTACCAGTGTACACCCACGGTTCACCGGTATGTTTAGGTTTAAGATTGATATTGCAGTCAATTAGCTTAGTTAGGTTACGAAAAAATGTTAACTTAAAATGTTTCCCATGTGCTTATGTTTTAAGTGGAATTTAATATAATTTTTGCCGACTACTTTCAAACTCCGGGCTGTTACTGAGAAATTCCTAATGGAAAAACCTAATATCACTTTGACCCCCACGCTCAGCTGTCGCGCTTGCGACCACGAAGCCATCGGGACAATTAAAGTTAACCTTTATCTACTACTACTATCGTCTAAGTACTTCATTCATATGCACATGGACATTTTTCAAGTAAACATTTAATATTTCTAGCCTTTTATTTTAATATTTTGTCGTCAACGGCAAGCTCAGCCATCGTCAGCCACCACTACCGGTATTGGAAATATTTTAAACGTGATTTGAGCTTACCCTGCGGCATTAAGTGCCACTTTGTGGTGTGTTTTCCTTATAGAAGCGGGACTAAAACTTCAGCAGTTGCCGTAGTAAATAAGCAACTTTAAGACTCAAATTTAAAAATAAGATAAACAATATGAAGGAAAAATAACCATCTTCCATTATTTGTCAACGTAATCCTTTCACCCTTATGTGGGTCTTCCCACACATGTGAATGAAACTCCCCAAATATATTTGTTAGATTACAAGAACCCCATTGAAACAAAAAAGAAATAGCATCTATTTCGACTAAAAGTCATAAGGATAGATCAGTACCTAATACATAATCTAATACGACGGATCTTCCATCAATCCAATAAGATTCTTGAAGCGGAAGAAGAAAAGGTGATACACGACGAAAATAATAACGCGTTACCTTGGTACCTACTAAGACGGGTAAAGCCCCCAAGCCCTCGGAGATTCGTGTCGCGGTTCACGATCAATGGATGTGTACTGTCGTAATGAAGCTTGAGGAGGCTTGCTTCTAAATTAATTAATTGGAAAAGAGGGACAGAGATAGAATGTAATTATTCTTCAGTTTATCACGTTCGCTTGGATGGAAATTAAATACGCTGGCTGTAAATATTTCGATCGAAACTTATGGAAACAATTTTTTGTGTAGATGCCAATAATGGTGCGGTGGTGGTGTGGTGTTTATCTAAAATAGCCAATCTATCGTGCCTTCTATGTATGGGAAGAAAAATGAAAATAATAGGCTAATATTATTATTTATTATTCTAAACCTAGAAACACGGAAGCTGTAGAAGTAGAGAAACAATTTTAAACATATAAGCCTGGATTGACTGAGAAAAACAACTCTGTATCCTAGTCAAAGTTGTTCTTAGAATGCTATTTCCTTCAAATATTACAGCAGAAGAGAGATAGAAACCGTAATCAGTAATTCTTCGGTGAGTAGGTAGCTCGGATTCTCCCAGAATTAAACTTTATAATAAAATACCGCAGGTAGGTAAGTCACAGACATTTTGTAGCCCGAAAATTCGTCCCGACGAACAATTGCGGTGAACCCAATTAAATTGAAGTGGTTAATAATGCGCATAATTTAAACATGATATAACTTCATTGAAAAGCCTTCGTTAATTGAGAAATGTTGTTACTATAATCAACTTTGAAGATAGTGTCTGTTATTTTCCTTGTGCCAACGAAAATACACGCGCTAATATTTTATAAGACGAACAAATAACACGTTTTCTTGAGGCAAAGTCAGGTAAAGCCGCTATCCTCGTATCGAGTCACGTCATTGGTAGATTTAATATCAGATACTTTCGATATATTACATAAGAATAGCTACCAGTATGTTTACGGATATACGTCGAAAAGATCAGAGCTTTTCCCTTTGCTGTGTGTTTGTGTGACAGTACATGATACTCGAATACAATATGACAATGGCATGATGGCCCATGGGGTCTTACTCAAATACCAGTAAAGCCATGGTGAATTCTGGTCAGCTAATGATAGAAATCAGAAAAACGATTAGCAGACAAAATGGTTTTGTCTGTGTACTTAAAGAAACAGTAATTTACTTCTTTCACATGAGCTTAGATGATGACTAAGGCACATAATGACCCAACAAAAAAGCTATTTAGTAGTATTTTCCCTAACAGAAAAAGGATATAACATGTTATTCAGCGCGTTAAACACAGAATACATTACATAGATGCCTACAGATATAAACAGTTGGACCGACAAGTCGAATACTATAAACAACACACGCATACATGCATTTATATGTTTTTTACAATATATGGCTGAAGAAACAAAGCTTGGCTGTCAGATACCCGCTTATCCTTATAAATAAGCATTTACGATGTTGCCAGTAAATCTATAAAAATCCCGGAAGACGTTCATCTCTTCGGTATAAATTCGAAAAGCATTCGATTTTAATGCGAGCTCCACAGACGCTTAGAGCTTTTAAGTACAACTTAATAGAGAGCTCAGATTCGTATGAAGACAATTTATGAACGAAGAAATTTATGACCATCAACATCAATTTAGTTTGCAGATAAACCACAGAGAAAGTTTTATTACTAACTAAAATATAGTCTCACAAACCCATTCTAGAACTTCGTAAGAACTTCTGTTGAAAAGTACCTAACACGCGTATCAAGAATTCATGGAAAAATTAAGAGGCTGTTTCCTCAGGCTAAAGGAACTAGGTACGCCAGCCACCTAGGATACCGCCTATGAATATTAAAGATGAAGACAGGGAAACTCGTTAACTAGAGCTCTCGAGAAGATCGTGACAGTTTGATGTCGTGGTCTTCTGGGGATGTGATGGACGTCCGTTAAAATATGGCATCTTGGAACGATGTATGTATTTTAAATGTTGGGTTAAAATCAAAAGAAGCCCTGTGCCCTTCGTGATAAGTAGTAAAACGCAACGAAACTATTTATAAATTATATTTTCTGTTTGAGATCTAACATATTGTGACAAAATTCAAATTCCTTTGTTGCGCAAACATACCATCACGCCTGTATTACCCGAGCGTTAGGCAGAGGTGTACCAATTTACACCCATAGTTCACCGGTATGCTTGGGTCTCACATAATAGGGGGCGAGCCTATTGACATTAACCGGGACCAATCCTGACTCCGAGCTGCTACTGAGAATTCCTATTTTATTTTTTCAAATGTTTTTCTTTTGTTACATAATAATATTTTTAGAAACCCCTTTTTGTCACAGATGATGATGTTTTCTAATTTCAAGTACGAAACTCCAAAAAAAGATAAGCTAAATATTATGTTTACGCATTATCTCATTTACAAACTGAATCCTAGCTCAGCTTTAGACTTCTAACCGAGAGCTATTTATCATTTTATTACTACGTCGGCGGCTAACGATATATTGCCAGCGAGACTTTAGCAAAAAATCTTGCTAATGGTTTTGTGGCCCAAAAACGCCCAATATTCCTTAGTGCTGGGGTAAACGTTACCCATCTAGTACTGCTTACAGCAACCACACATTTGGAAAACTTGGGATATGTATTAAAAAAATAATTTTCTTGCACCTTTCTTAATCAAGCCTCTATAAAAGTTAGTATCCATAGATTTTTTTGGGAATAACATAAAATTAACAGTATATTCTTATATTGGTTCTTCTCACAAGCTTTACACGAATCTTTACAGCTACTTATCGTAGATAGTACAATCGTTATCTGTTTATACAGTTTTTATGAGTATGCATAACCTTGTTTACTTATCCCAAAGCGGGAGCACGTGGACTATGTATTACGTATTAAAATTTATTACGATACGCAAAAAAACGCCCTTGAATAAACACTCACGCGAACCGCGATGAAATATTAGCTTAAATTTAAATGGTTGAATAATCATAACGTAAGGGAAAAGGTGTGAATTATGGGATTAGCATGTAGGAAAATGGAAGTCAAAATAAGGTTAAAATTATTAAAAATATCAGCCTCATTTTCTAAATGTCAAAATGTTATTTTAGGTTGCAGGCAGCACGAGTAGCAAGTGCACTACAATTCGTAGAAAAGACGATAAAATAATATCATTAAGTAACAATTACGAAGATTGTGCACCGTCTAATTACCGCATCTGCATAAGTCCTGTAATAAAATTCAACTAGACCAAATGTCCCAATTTGTGCTACGCTAAATATGGGTGCACTAACATTGGTGCGCTTGTCTAAAACGGTTAATTGGTCCAAATGAAATTTGACAGTGGCTGGTTGAATGCTTTCGTTTAACGAGTATTGTAATTTCACTCTCGTATTTGACTGTCGTACTGAGTTCAGAGTTAGCTATTCTACTAGAGAGCAAAATGTTTGAAACTGTTTTAGCACTTTCAGTGCTCGATGGAGCGCGACGTCTACGTAATGTGCTCAATAGGAGACGCTGGAAACTTTACATACTTTTCTTGAAATATTTTACAAGTAAATAGTTTTTGCAGCTGATGTTGTGAGCTTTTCTGTCGTTGAAACGTGAACTTACTACTAGGTATGATATTAAGATGACGTGAAAATTTTTCGATTTAATTTCTACAATGTTATTTTACTATGATGGTGCACGATATAAACAATGTAATTTTTCCTAGAAGCATTATAGACAAACTTATTTTATGTCAATGAGGAAACTTTTCGACTAAAACCAACGAATGAAAGTAAAATACTCGATACGTAAGTTCTTTCTGACCGCCAAATGTCCACTCAAAACATGTTCACACTTCCCCTAAACTATTAGTCAAGTGAACCCTTATAAAATATCTTTATATTGCAACCCCTCGCCCTTCGTGTCCCGGTCAGGACTTAACACTTGCTTTATTTGCTTGTTAATATTATAATAATGCCTGCATTGTGCGAATTAGGGATACTTGACATTCTGCACGAGTGACCCGCGTAATTCATCGATGGTACTTAAGAAAGATTGTACAGTCAATTGAAATATTTAATTATACATTCACGGAGACGGCATCATTATGGTTCTGAATAGAAATGTCCTTATTATATTAAAATGTATTCGTTATTATACATGATTTAATCCAATTTGTTGAGTGTAAGAGTAGCTTGGGAGCTAAAGGTTCATAGTTTTCTTCAGAATAAGAAAATAAACATCGCCTCAAAATTTTCGGCTCAAATATTTTACGATGCACGCTCGGTTTAGAATGATGCTTCTGTGGCTACGTCTTCAGGCAGACACGGGTTAATATTAGCTTCCTCCCTCCGTGAAACTGTAACATTTTACCCGTAACATATCCGTCTACGCTTCAATTTATACATTTTTAGCGAGACGAATGCAGCGAGTAAATACGAGTCGAGCGGGAAAACTCGCGGGGCATCACTAGAGCAAATATTTGCGCAGATATACGTAATATTTGCGGTCGCGCCGTGTTTAGAATGCAATATGTAAATTCATTCGTAACCTCAACTATTGTGTAGTTAGGTTCGGTATGTAAACTGGATGCTGTGGTATGTACGGGGAAAATGTCGCGCTAATGGAATGAAAAGAGTTTGAATGTTATAACAATAGTTATTAAGTAGATATTAGAGTAATGTATAGACTGCCTCGGTAGCCACGTCTTTAGCGCGACTGCTACGCTAGAGGTCTTGGGTTCGATTCCCAAGTTGAGCAAAAAGTGTTATTGGGTTTTTCTATGGAATTCTCAGTAGCAGCTCGGAGTTAGGATTTGTGCCCGGTTAATGGCAATAGGCTTGCCCCCTATTACATGGGACCTAAAACATATCGGCGAACTGTGGGTGTGCATTGTTACACCTCTGCCTAACCCTACGGGGAATACAGGCGTGATTGTATGTGTTGTTGTATGTGTATAGATATCTGAATCGGACCGATATTTAGCATAATTCTGTTGGTGCATCATAGACACCTAACTAGGCGCCTACCTTACTATATTTAGTACAACGAAATTTTACGTATAAAATATTCTGAAACTTTTTATGGCACGAAATGGCAGTGTGTCCTAACATTACCAAGTTTCAAGAAGAACCGTGGGACACTTTTTAATCAGTTTCTATAACATGTTTCCGCGAGAACATAAAATTTTAATGAAGCTTTTTAAATTTTTATTCTATGTATAACTAAGGAAATTATTAATTCCATTTCAAACTAAGGCGAAATTTAGAATCTATTAATACTAAAAATATAAGTGTCATTTTTCTATCTACTAAGTTTCATCGAGTTTAATTACTTATCGAATAAAATAATGACCAGACTATTTTTTTACGAAGCGTGCTGTCGGTACAGTCTCCTTTAGACGATAAAAAAATGCTTAAAAGAAAATAAAACGTAACAGAAGCACTTGAACAACTACTAAATTGATTGCAGAACAGTCTTTTATTATCTGTTTTACTTGACTCGTTAGATCGACACCTACTTTTGGTAAATGCTTTGTATTGTTTAAGTGTTAACGATTTGATTGAGTTTCTTGATTTTGAGACCTTTAAAACAGTTGAATATCAGTATTTTCTTTACGTATGTTTGCACGTGTGACTATTGGGACTAGTGCAACAATTAAATCTATATTTTAATATTATAAACCTTTTGAATTTGTTTTTATTTTTATCTTTTTTTAGGCTCAACCCCTATTACATGGGACCTATATATACCGGCGAACTGTGGGTGTACATTGGTACACCTCTGCTTAACCCTACGGGGAATACAGGCGTGATGGTATGGTATGGCTGAACGCGAGAACTACCGATCCGGCTGATTTAGTTCTGCAAATTCTCTCTCGCTGATAGAGCGCTACTCTATCCCTGAGTGCTGTGGGCTGTATTTTATTATAAAAAAATAGGGAAAATTCATAAAGATGAATGTGGTAAAAAGGTAATATGTAAACAATCTCAACAACATAGTATTAATCAGTTCGTAGCTTAGGCACTATAGCTCAATGACCGCAGACGCGATCGTGTAGATAAGCACTGTTCTCCATTATGTATATAGGTTAATATTATATTTCCATAATTATCCAACCCATTTCGGTATTCAAGATGTGTGAGATAATTATTAATTAACCAAAGGAATGTGAAATTAACGCTGTAATTACGTGTTTACCGTTTGTATGAGATTAAAAACTTATTTTTCAACTAAAATATGAATTCGGTATTAGTATACTTCAAATATAAATAAAATGAAACAGGATTTCAAAGGGAATGTAAATATTTGTGAAGGTATTACTGTGAAATTAAGTCGTACTTAGGGGGTGTACACATTGTAGACACGGTCGGACGGCATCGCGACAGAAGCCGGCGGCGACTCGAGCCACTTTATTTGTCATTTGACACTTTGCAAACAGTTTTTACTCAGTATTTGCCCCGTGGGTTATGTAGCCGCACGAGCAATAGTTGGATGTAGTTTTTCCCGTTTCTCTAATTTAACTTCGACTTTATCTCTGGGATGGCAACGCATTTGTAACTCTGGTATTGCAGATGTTTATAGGCAACGGTGACCACTTCACATCAGGTGGGCCGTAGGCTTGTTTGCCATCCAAGGTTTTTTTTTTGTGAAATTTATGCTATGCATAATTTTTGAACATTGAGCTGTTATTGCCGGATACAAACATACTAAAACATATGGGATATTTAATTAATTTGACATAATAATTAAAGCATAGAGAGTGGGGTTAACTCATTTTGGCAGAAGTACTAAAGTTTACTTATGACACGGGAAGCGACAAAGTCAACAGCACACATAACCATTACGCAGTCACTACTTACTCTACAGGGGACCCTTACCTTAGCTAAATTACCAGTGCAGCTAGTAAACTCCACAGCATAATCGTAAAGCTAATGTTAGACCACCGGCACCAAAACCGTCGGTATTAGTGTTCGTGAATGAACCAGTATGTAAAGGCCATTAGATGTATGGCAGTGCTACGCCGTAGTCTATAACAATGCTACGCGGCTACGGTGCTACGATGCTACGAAAAACAAGTGTGCTTCCTTTTTGGCTCGGTTTATTGTTCCACTTCGTTGTTTACACAAGATTTTTTAAGAACTAAGACTATTTTATATAACGTAAGATTCGTGGTTTCTGAAAGAATACGTTTGCAAACTTTTAACTAATGAATTGGATAAACGTAAATTATAAACTCGATTTAATTTTTAGTTTAATCGACTTTTAACAATTGCCTATTATTTTATCGTACATAGTTAACACAAAATAACAAGTAAATCAAAATAAATAATACCAACCAATTATTGTTCAACTGCATGGCAAAGGTCCCTTCAAATAGAGAAAAGGCGCGAGTATTCATCACCACGCGTGCACAAAGCGGATTGGCGATTTCACACGCGACAAAAATACCAAGATCAAGAAAAATCATAATAGATTTCCACACCAAAACGCTTCACCAATCATAATCATAATAAAAAGAAATATTGTGACCGCCATTTACGACGCGGGAGTCACATAAAGTGCACTGAATGATAAACTGAGCACAAGTCTGCTATAAAAGAGCCCCATTTAATATGATTGTTGACTACCAAGTGCCAATCGCTTGCAGGAAATAGACTTTCGACGTTCGAGCGGCCAAAGGGTACAAAAGTGTAGAGGAGACAATTGGTTCAACTGCTACAACTGTTGGGTAATTAGAGCTAGCTAGGAGCGTCTGTGGTTAGACGTAGAAGCTTAATTTCTTCACGCTTTAAAGAGATTTTAACTACCTACAACGCAGTCTTTATAAAATAAGCCTAGTCATATTTTGGTTAATTAGTTGGTAATTAAACTCAATTACATTTTGTAGACAAAATAAAGGCACTGTGCTTGTTATTTGATGATAAACTAACTAAGTAGTTAGTTTAACATCAAATAACTTAATTCCAAGATGATAATTATTTTGGATTTCGAATACGAGATTTGAAATTTGAAATACGTTACGACATTAGATTAATAATAATATGCTCTAACAGCTTTCCTTGATTAAACTGGTAATAGGCAAAAAGAGGAAAAGAAATCGAGTTAGAAATTGCGTCTCTAGAAATAACTCATTATACGTCGCAACTAAAAAACCATAGAGAACAATAAAGATAATAAACTACTTAATTGAAAAAGCAATCTCGAACATGATCAGAATAATTTTAATCAAAATTTATACTCGCATTGTACGAGGTGAGAAAGAGACAACAAAGGTTTAGTACATGGTCTTAAACATTCCAGCAATAACAAATTTCGTTGGTTATTAAAAAAAGGTGTTCTCTACATTTTGACCGTGTACGTGTTGCACTTTTGTTTGAAACAGCCGATTTCTGGAGTGCAAACTTCATTAACGGTTTTTGTTAGGGGCAAAAGTTTGCATCAACGACATGTCAATGTGACCGCATCACTAACAAACACACCATTGTAGATTTGTCACCAACATGCCAATGTGACAGTGCCATCGATATACTAAGCGACGTTACGTTTTCACATCTGTCGGAAGTCTCCATGATTGTATTTCTTTCAATAACCGAGGAAAAATGTTATTTTAGGGTTAAGAATCAAACTTTTGAATTGTCAAGAATTTACAGTTCAACGTTCCAAAACTTAGGTAGAAGAACGAGCAAGAAACTCCATGGAATTATGTACTGAATCTATGGTAAAAAGTTGTAGTCACAATAATAAATAAGACAAAAGTCACAAAAATTCCACTTCATATTCCAGTGTTACAAACAAAGAGAAAGAAAAAAGAACTAGAAGAATCAATACAACATCAGCAGCAAAATGTTTACATTTTCATTTGCAAGAGAATAGTGTGAAAGCGTCCGTTATTTCCTCTGGGACACGCAGACGGATATTTAAATTAGTCAGCGAGAAGTTACCAATGTACATAGCTAAATACGGTCCTCCATTTTATGTAAAATATTTTCTTCTTTCGTAAATATTATACCGAAGTTTCTTAATACTTGGGGTTTGGAGCAAGCGCGCTTACGGGGATTAGAGTCGTGGCAGTAGGTACCTAATGTTTGTGCCATACTGACAGAATTAAATTGCTTTTCAAATCTATATTTTGTATTATATGTTTTTGAGTATATTTTCATTTGCGGCTTGTCTTTAGCCTTGTAGCTGCTTTATTTGGTGAAACAACAACTCGTTTTTTAATTATGTTACCACTAAATGATGAAAATGATGAGGTTAGGGCCCGCGTCACGCATAAGCTTGCGAGTTCAACACCGGGCAAGTAGTGGCTTTTTCCATTCAAATATAGTTTCTATGTTTATCTTGGACACCATTGATATCGGTGAAGGAAAAACAGCGAAAGGAAACCTTGACTTATAATTAATATAAGTCTGAAATCGATAATCCACTTTGAGCATAATTATGTAGTGATCAATGCTCGTGCTTTCTATGTATGAGAAGAGGCCTTTGCCCTGCAGTGGGGGCTGGTGTTGTTATTATTATATACTTCTAAATGAGCAAAATCTAGAAGGATTAGTTATATGCTTGTTCATTTAAAAACAACATCTAAATGATATGAGCTCTCAAATTGAATTGCAAAGCGAGCGAAGTCAGCACACATTTATAGATATTAGAAGGTACGAAACTTCATTCACTGTGTTAAGACCCAGAGGAATTAAACGAAAATCTCATTAGTACAGAACTAAAACGGCAACTCTGAAGCAATGTGGTGAGTAACATATTATGTACTGTCGAGCAGGTAACCTAATACACATATACAATCACGCCTGTATTTCCCGAAGGGTTAAGCAGAGTTGTACTAATGTACACCGACAGTTCGCCGATATATTTAAGTCCCATGTAATAGCCTATTGCCATTAACCGGGCACAAATCTTAACTCAGAGCTGCTGAGAATTTCATAGAAAAACCCAATAACACTTTTTGCTCGACCTGGGAATCGATCCCAAGACCTCTAGCGTAGCAGTCGCGCTTAGGACCAACTTGGCTGTCAAACCAGTTAAGTTTACGAGCTCTAATACAAGTTCCAAATACTAACGTTTCTTCCACAAATCAAGTTATGAGGAAGTAGTATGTCATCCTGATCAATGCTTCGTTTATTTTTTTTATGGCGCGTGTTACTATATTCAACGATACTGCGTAACCGTTCAATCATCTGCTACGTTCCCATTACTATCGTAGTGACGGCGTAGACATGTAGCTATTTCGTAGACATATCGTAGCTAAGGCGCTGTAAAGTAAAAAAACTCTAACGTAATGCGGATAAGTTCAATAGATCTCCTAGAATAACATGAATTATGTCATATATTAATTTTTAACATTTTAGGCTGGTTCTAGAGTCACGCTGACTGCACGCTGACCGTCAGAGCTGACAGCCAAAATGTATGAACTTCTAGGAAGCGTTTTAAAATAACGCGTAGCTATCAGCGCGTACGTTGGTCAGCGCCGACCTGTCAGCGGGCGTACGCGTCGCTCGTCGGCGCCGCGTAGCCGTCGGCGCTCACCCGCCGCCCGCGCGCCTCTGTATTCAGTGAGCGTTCTAGTGTCGAGCCGAGTGGACGCCGTCAGCGTGAACAGTCATGGCGAATCGCGATGTGGACACTCCAAAGCGATCAGCACGATACTGAAACGTCTCGCGCTGATCGTCAGCGATGACAATCTACGCGCTGAGCGGTCAGCGCTGACGGTCAGCGTGCAGTCAGCGTGACTCTAGAACCAGCCTTAATGGTTAATATAGGTACATACTTAAATTATTCATAACTTGACAACTCAAAATTAAATTCAAATTGCGTATTCATAATTCAAATTGCAATCGGTTTGCATTTATTCGTATAATGTCGACAACGAATCGAAATGTCATTTCCCAGAATTACCTACTGTAAGAAAGAAAATGGATTGCTTTGACGATCACGGAAAATTGCAGGGAAGTCGGACAAAGTGCGAATTCTTCTTTGTACAACGTCAAAAATCTCTACATAGTATATTACAAAGTCGCTTCTCGCTATCCGTCCCTCTGTACGCTTAGATGTTTTAAACTCCGCAAAGGATTTTAATGCAGTTATATATTACATCAACAGATAGAGTGATTCAAGAGGAAGGTTTATACGTATAGAAGATTACGAGTGTCCATTGAGTTCCTTGCTCGTTCTTCTCTATAGAGACGTACATTTTGGCACGAGCAATTTAGCTTCAACTTTCTTTAGAGGTAACTTCTTGACAGTTAAAAAGTGCCTGTAAATGGTCTAATTGTAATAAATGCTTTGACTTTGACTCTGACTTGACACGCCACAACCAACGGGAGCTGAGCAGTAGCCAAAGACGTAACTGAAAGCGGACCGCGTCGTATTCTAAAATAAAATAAAATGTAAATTGTGGAGGCCATGAAAGTTTAAAACAACAAACAATGTGGTTTGATTGAAAGTTGCTTTCCGATTTGCGCACATTGTATGTTCAGTGAACACAATACAAGCAAGCCGAACGTTGGATCACGTAAAGCTTGTAGCATATAAAATGCGACACGTACAGCGCTTTGTTGCATTTTAATAAGCGAATTTAACCGATTACCTTAACTGGAAATAACCCTATACATATATCATTTATCAAATTCTACCGAACTGTCCGCGACTTAGTTTGCGTGGGTTTTTTCATCCGCGTTAAGTTACGATATTGGTTGCTGCTCCGCTCCCGAGTGTTGTAGCGGGATGTTACATAGCTTATTTTACTCAGGAATAATGTAGCCATCTATTGGTGAAAAATAGTTAAAATCGGTCCAGTAGTTTAGGAGCCTATTTGATACAAACAAACAAAAAAATCTTTACTCTATAATGTGAGTATAAAAAGATTGCCGATAATCAATAAACATGAAATTTGCGGTCCAGTATGTTTTTCTAGCTAATGCAGTATTTTCACAGGGTACGGAAGTGAGACACACAGTGTATTTAAAACTAACTTCCCAAGTGAGTTGACGAAACTTTGCCAATTTAGAAAACTAAAGTCAAGGAGGTAGGGTTTAATTTGAATTGAAGTTAGTTTTGTGGTGAAACGTGACCTACGTGTTGCATAAAGAGGTCAAAAAGTTACTTAGGATGGTGACATTTGAAAGAGGGTTAATCTAATGTTTGTTTGTGTTATTACGTAAGTTTTACTGTTGAAATAATTTCTATAACGAGTGTAAAAAGAGACTTAATGGAGCAGCATGTTTCATTTTCTTCCCACTCATGTTCTGTGTTCTTTTTTTTTAACGATGGGAAATCATAAAATAACTTCCCCCGCCCCTGGGTGGGGGTGGGGGGGAGAGTCAGACTTTTACTGACTAACACCAAGCCATGTTCCTTCTTGTGCCCTTTGCGTTCCGGGGGCACACGCAGCAACATGTTCTGTGTTGCGATATTCCTTTGTTCTAGACCATACTGAGACTGGTGTAGGTCAAACATATAGTACAACTCTTAGGTTCTCTTAGGTTACTCTTCATCTTAGGTTTTTTTAAAAACACAAGTTTTAAATAAACTTTAAATATCCCTGGAGCCCTGTATTGTTACATTCGCATGTAAGCACAATGTTTTATGTGATATTTACATCAAAAATAAAAGTAGTTACCAAGCAATAATTATTGCTTAATGTTACTTAGTTTGATGGGCAGTATGCGTAGTTAACGGCTATTTGATGTCTTTTTTTACATCCTGTATATAAAATTTCAGCTTCCGTATGTTTGTGTCCGCAAAACTCGGAAAACAGTTGATGGATTAACTCGACATTTTTACACAACAGAACGGAACTGAAAAGTGTTTCAGGTTACTTTTTTACACTAAGCCACAGCGAAACGTAGCCAAGTTTAGCTAGTATGCAGATATAAAATTAAAAACATTATATCAAAGAACAGAAATACTGCCTCATTCAAAGCACGCAAGGATAAGAACACAACTGCTCAAAATGTAGATATTATACAAAGTATCTTCGCTAAATGTATATCTGATGAAACAATATTACTTTTCGATTTAGCCAAGCTACCAAGACTATTTTACCGAGGTTAAGAAAATGTAGTACAGCAGAAAGAAACGAATAGAATAAAACCGAATGCTCAAACGTAAACCAAACAATGAAAACAAATAAACACCACCTGAAAGCCCCGGAAACGCATTATCGCTGTGATGCAAATGGCGAAACACTAATCCCAAAGGAGTCCCAAGTTCTTTGAGAAGGGTCGCCCATTATTGCATCTCGTGATCTCCTTTACATCTTATTTCGTCGTATATATACTGTCAATTGGCTTGTATGGACCTCGGTGTCGATATAGCCCGTCCCTATGTCAGGAATGACGATATTGTCAAAATATATTACGGTTATCGTCAGATTTTGTCTCGGGAAAATCGATATGTTATAAATTGTTGATGCCTTGTTCTATGAAGAATATACAGGTAGCAAGTGGTATCGGTTTATTCATTATCCCGAAAATAATTCGCCGGTGATAGAGGTATATTCCTCACGGCAATATTTTTCACCTACTATTCAGTTCGATATTCATTGTGCAAAATAACACCGTGGAAAAAAGCACCTTCGCTTTTTAGAAACAGTCCTCGTTTGTCATCCCTAAGATCATTTCCTTCATGTACTTCAAAGGAATTGCTCTGAAACGCGATTTAAAGCGCTTGATATCCTTGAACGGCATATGAGCTGCTTCAAGGTTGGCAATATATCAGAAAGATCTAACGATATTTCTTTGTAAGGGGTGCCTTCATAACTAGCGTATAAAGTTGCACGTCGTATTTTACTCCATTGGAAATTTAATATCGGCTGCGCGTTGTAAGCAAATATTGAAAATGATAGGGAAAATGGAACGTTAAGAGCAAATAAAATTATTGATACAGAAAATTTTCCTTTTCAGTCAAAGCAGCATAATTAAAAACTGCTTCAAAGTAAAGATAAAATACTGCAGTAAGTTTATGTTTTGTTGGTTTGTAAAAATAAACTGACAAAGTCGAAAATAAATACCTTTACCTAACAGGATGCTCTATATTTAGCAAAAAAAAAACAACTATTCACGTCCTCGTTCCCATTTCCCACAAAATCGTACAAAAAGCCGTCCATTGTCAAGTATGAAGGTCGCCTTGACAGGTGTCACCGCTATCGGCCTTCGATCACTTTTTATTAATGTTGGGACACTGACCAAAACGTCAGGATTTTCTTTGCCTATTACGGGAGTGATGAATAGGTGAAATGTACCTATATGTGATTGTGTAGGTAGAATACAATGGTGAGTTGTCGATCATAAGTTCTGAGGCCAGCGCATTGAGTCTTCAATGGGAATATAGTTTGGTATGAGGACAGGAGATTGGGGACTTGGGGATAAGTCGTCATTTTCAAGTTTAGATTTGTTATAGTATAGCAGTGTGAGACAACTGGTCCCAAGTGGTTAGTGCTGCCAGATACGGAGCCACTTCATGACCATTGTCTAGTGTAGCCGTCTAAACTTATTTTTATACCTGCTCAGAAACAAAACATAAAAGAGAAAAGCCGCTAGGGAAATGCTTATATCTGCAGAAAACCCTTTTAGCGTTCTAACAATGCCTTTCCTTCGTGTAAAGAAACAAGGAAAATAAAACGTCTACTTGTCAATCGCGCATTTTCCGAAGTCAAAGTCGAAAGTCAAAGACTGTTTCTTTTAATCAAGATTTACAAGAAAAAAGAATTGAATAAGGTAGTTTAATGTGGAGAGGGTTATTATACAGTTTAATCTTCCAAACATTAAAATCAACAGTAAATACAACCTGTATGTTCATTCAAAATAAAAATCCGACATTTTCAATATAATCACGATTCCTGAACAGTAAGGGCTCGAAGATAATGATGCCGTATATTACGCATTACCCACAATTATCGTTAGTCTACCGCGTGGGGTAATTGTTAGGGGAACCCACATACGTATGAGGGTATAATATGACCATTAATCATAGCTAGGAAGAGGTAGATAGATTAACATGGAAGGAAGGACTTGAATTCAATTTTTTACACCGTAATTAGGTCGCTGTGATTACGTTTTATGAATGGGCACGTAGGCGATGAGATGTTTGTGGGCTTTCAGCGAGCCGTGCACAATTGGCGCAGAAATTGAGCGATTGGCTACTGTGCTACAAGGTCACGGATTCGATTCTCAAATAGAACAAATATTTGTATGGCCTACAAGTACTTATTCCGGTTCTGGTTTTTTGAAGCTTGAAAACGCGTCCACGGTACGGCAGAAATTCCTAGTGCGTGGTAGTGTTTAAAAATAAAGAAAAAAAGAAAAAAGGAAATTCTGGTAAAAACATTTCGGTCGTACCTACCTACTTATGCTAAAGAGCAACATTAATTTTTTTCAAAAGTTGTCTCGACTCCTTCTTTGCTATATAATAACCAATTAAGTTTAATTTAAAAATAAATCCTTAACTACCCTAGGAATATCACAAACCAGATCGCCATGAAACTGTTGCATTCAGATATTCCTTCTAATTTGATGTTCTCACTTCGGTTCGTGACTCCCAATTTGCGGTACAATTTCATCGTACAACAAGCGACACTTCAGATTGAGCGGTTCGGTACCAGACTGTCAGTTATTGCCTTGTGGGTGCTATTTGGAGTGGGCTGGTAATTCTGTCCGTATCGACAAAGCCTGACTTTCAAGTTCTATTTAGGTAATGAAGTCGCAAATAGCATACGTGTAAGTACGTATTTATGTCTTTGCTTATATAAACGCTCGAATGTTGTTGACATGAGCTAAACAGCTTATTCAGTAAGGCACAAACAAGTTAACTTTACTAATAAAATTTCTGTCTAAAAAAATAAGAACACAAAAAATATAGCAAAGATACACAGCAGAGGAACAAGACAGCATTCTTAAAACTCTTATTAATTGTCATCTATCTCAGTCAGCACAACCAGCACTGAAACATACAATCTTTGTACATCAGCAAAAAGCGAAACATTTGGAAAAAGGCTTTACTTATTTGCACAGCCCGGGAGCTCTGTGCCGTGATATAATTTGTCATGCACCTTGACCCAGTTTCCCTCGGCCAGAGAATAAAAGGAAGGAATAATTCATTGAATCCCCCTTCACCTGTTTGCGTTGAGATTTTAGAATTAGGAGAATTGAATTGAAGGGTAGATTGAGAATCGTGTCGTAATACGTTCATTTCTTGGAGAGATAGCTTCGTTATGAGCTCATTGCGAATAAAATCATCTCTCTTGAAGTGATTTTGTCAGTATTACGTATTACTCTAAAAGGATGGGCTTTTATAATGAAGCTGGGAGGGAAAATCTTAACCGGTGTGATGATTGCGCTAGGCTCGATTTGAAACGTAATGGTTGAAACGGCTAAAGTAAGGGCGTAGCATTATATCTGTATATACAACAGCATCGTTCATCAAGAATCAATTTGGCGTAGAATCGATTAGAATGGTCAACTTGCAGTGAGCCTATTCGACTGAATATAGCCAGTATAACGATATTTTAACAGTGTTGTACGATATACACTGAAACGTTGATTTGAATATGGTTAACAATAGTACAGAACACAGCGTCAAAGCATTTATATCAATTTAGTCTGTCGGCGAACATAAAGCTCAAATAGTTGAAACAATGCCTAACATCGTGCTTGTGGGATGTTCTAGTTTCCAAATGTAACATAGATTACGTACATATATTATGCAACTCTTGTTGAGTATTCATTCTATGAATGTGTGTGCGTCTAATACCTTCCATACATTACATATTGTACATTCAATATTCTAGTAACTCTACGGGGTATTTCAATTTATGCGTTGGGTGCCGAACTACTACGAAACTGGAACATTCTGTTTGTCAGACTGCACATGAACCAGTTATCTTTTTTCATACAGTTTACAAGTGACGTTTGCAGTACTGCAGTCGTGCTGCAGCAATCTGGTACCAAATGTCTAAATTGAAAGAGCCCTAAAGATAGGAACACGTTTTGGAAAAAGATTGTATATACTTAGAGTATCTGCCAACCACGACACGCCACACAGACATTTGTGTAAGTAATATGAAAGCAGATGTCAGTTCACTACTACTTGTTTAAAAGAAGAAAACAATAGTGCTTTTCTTTAAAATTCTTACTAACTTCTTTAAAAATCAGTTGCGGCGCAAGAACCCAGCGTAGAACGTCGAGTACTTGTGGGTTAGTAAAAATGTGCAATATGCGGACATTTTAAAATGTTTGCTATTTTGTAGGATGTTGTTCTTTTACTTCAGACGAATTTTAACTAAGCCTATAATGTTGAAAGTGCAATTCTTGGCTTTAAATCTTGTTGAATCTTACTGTTTTGAGTTGTAACCTGAATCGTTTGAGACGAGTACAGAATGCCTTATTAGGATTCAAATCTAACCCAATTTACCAATTTAAAAGAGTTTTTCCGCTTCGAAATAATGACTTGTGGAATAATTTACGATCAAAGATGAAATGTATTCAATTTGTTTCGTTCTTCATTTACATAGCAAACCCATTTACCAAAGTTGAATATTACATCGGTCTGAATAAACCAACAGGTTTCCATTAAAAACGTGTTGACTGTTCGATGTCCGTGTATTTATCTTTGTGGCTAGTGCGAGTAGAGATTTGTAATTTTTTTTGTACAAAATACTGAATGCAGTGAGACTAGAATTGGGTTACGAGGACGGTGCCAAACAAAAGCAAAAAAATATTGGTCCTCCTAGCTCTTTGAATCATGTACGCTTCTATTTTTCTCTGTTTGTTTGTGCAGTATATTTAAGTACTCAGTATACTCAGTGTACTCAGTGTCAGAATTTATGTCAAATGATGAAAATGGATCAATAATTGCGACGAACAAACGTGATTAATTTATGAATTGACTAAAATTACTGCTTACCACAAGGACATTGATAATTATAATGATGTATCTCGATTCATTTGTCATGATAGTCTTATAATGTTTTTACTTTATTTTATTTTATTTTTATACAATTTGACATTTTATTTTAAATCAACTTGACATCATTATTTAAATCAATTTGACATAATTTTTTAATTCAATTTGACATTATATTTTACAAGAATTGAATAATAATAGACTATATTTAAGGGTATTCATGAATTGTTTCTGCATGTAATAATTAATGTAATGTTCAACACAATGTAATTGTTCTGAATAAATAATAATGAATAATAATGAATAATACTAGTCTAACTGGTTTAATCCGGTTTATATTGTCAGCATTTTCAATGAAAAACGGCTGTCAACATCGACAATGGCATCCGAAAGTTTTCTTGAAATGTAAAGTTGCTGTCGCCAGTAGTCCAGGTCATTCATCCATTCGTGTGCCAAAACCTCATTCGAAGTCAGTACCTTACAATGTATATCAGAATAACCGAAGTCTTCGGACGTCCAATGCGCAAAACTTTTCGAATCAGTTCAAACAGTTTAAGTTGGCGCTAGTTCAGGATAGATTTCAATTTAAAGACCTGCATTACTTAGTAGATGGAAGTTGTGGATCATGCACCATGTGCAGTCGGGTCGATTGAAGATTAACAGATTATGCTCAGACTAATGCAGTTTACTGCAGTTTGGATATCGTCCCACTATTGCATTAACTGTTTGGAATCAATTATAAATTATTCAGAAGTGTTTAACTGAAACTCAGAAACGTTTGTCACTGATATATCGAATGCATTTATCATGATTCAAGCTAATTAAAAAATACCCAACTAAAATAAACGACACAAGTTTAAAGTGCAAATATTTACCGACGTTGTGGTAGCATTGAAAAGTAGCATGGCTGCTGCCTTTAAGAAGTACCGGTTGAAATAGAAATGCCTTAAAGGATCCTTGGGTCCGATGTCTGCAATATATTACTCGGCATTGCAGGTTAGTTCCAAGGTTTTCTGGTGGAACTTGGAGTTAGTCCAAATCAGCGAAAATGTAGCAACGAATTTATTCTTGCTTCGTACTTTTTGGCTCCCATGTGTGCTGGTAAAAAACTGTATGTCGAAAGTGAAACCTTCATTAGCCTTATTAATTTTACGAGGACCTGAACTCATGAAAGCATTTCCTCCGCTCTGTAATTATGAACTTCGTAAAATCACGGGCGTGCAATTATTAAACTACTCGTTTTATGGTCTATAAAATTAGATTGACGAGGTGAAAATCCTCTTTAAAGATGTAATAATGTTCAAACGGCTGTTGGTCGAAGGAAACTTGTTTGATAAAGAAACAAAATGTTACCTGCGAAGTTCTTTGCGAGGTGAGAGCGTACGTCACTTTCTCAATCTCTTAAAAAATGTCCAACACCAACAATAAGAGTTTAGTGACCATAAAAGTCATAATACAAAAAAAAAAGAGTGTCGGAACAGTGAAGGGACAAGGGAACATTTTGACGTTCCCCGAGCGACGCTCATTAATCAACCCTCATTCAGTTATTACTCACTGGGGGATTCTTCAAATACTTCGCTGATTTCTCTCCGGTTTGAACACGAAATTTCAATATCCGAATATGAAATACTTCTTCTATGCTCAGATGAGCCAGGTGGAGTTTTCGTTATTTGAAAAGATTTAAAATCGAGTCTCAATAACGTGGGTGTATTTTAGGGTTAACACGATTTGCTTTTCAATAAAGTAATTTAATGCGTACAAAACTCAAAATCGTTTTTGTGAGTCGTTTATGTGGCAAAGAGAATATTTCCTTTTTACATAATTACCCATAAACATGTTATGTAGACAAAACAGCGGAATTATTAATTCTAAGGTATTGCTATGGGGGGGTTGGCAAGGGTCTAAATGGCGCTATAAATTCTATATACAATGATGTCATTTGGCACATTGCAGCTACTGTTACTCAAGGCCGAGAATCTAATAATGAGCAACGATTACCGAACAACTAAGACGTTCATCGGCGATAGAGGGGTCGGGAGATTCTACCCCACGAGATATTTGCGGTGACCTAAACCGTCCCTACTGCGGTATATTTAGGTTAATTACTATTATTTCTTCGTCGTTACCTAGGTCGATCAAGGTTAAATTGTGTACATGATATGTATATTGGATTACTTATGAGCTTATATTCTGAGTATCATGAATAATTTTACTACCTACTTTGACCCAGATTTTACCTAAGCTACCTGAAACTAAAATAGCTACGTAACATGGAAAATCTATTAACACATTTTCAAATCTCTTGTAATTCCCTATTCTTGGATCTAATTCCCAGAGAATTAGCTATTAACTATCTAGCATTATTAAGCAATCCCCCTGGATTGACCGCTTTCAACGATAGAGCAAATAAAAGGGTCCCTAGGTGACAAATTTTCGTGTCTTTTTACGAACACTAGTCTAATATGAAAACCTGGCTTTAACAATTTCAAAGACACTTATGTTGAATGACTGTGCCACGAATGTAAATGTAAATAGAATACAGAGTAGCGACATACAATTAAAACTATTGCTAGAGCAAAGCACGTTAAGCACCCTCTAAAGGTTTAAAGAGGCTCTCATTCATGTATGTAATAAAGCACACGGATGTATCGCAACAGCGAAATATCTAAATAATTAATTCTCCCAACTAGATGTTCGTTACTTGAAAAAAGTATGGCGGTTTTTATTTACCAGAAGAAGAACAGCTGGTCGTTTTAGAACATAAATAACAAACATAAATTATTCCATCCAAATTCCTTTTGCTAGAACTCAAAAGAAAAACCGAGACAGTACAACCGTAATCGAAACTTTGGATAAACTTTTAATGATGTTAAACTTTGAGTAAGAACAATATGAAAGGAAAATAAAAATTAGGTACATTTGGAGAACCTACTTTCTCCTTTTTCGACAATCGTCTTTTCGGATTAAAAAAACGTGGTTCTAATTTGGAAATAGGAATTGATATATTGAGTTGACCTCAGTTTATTATAATTTAGACCAAAATTATTCTAAAATTTCGGAGATAGTAAAATGGCACATCATCATTCACACTGCTAGACTAACGTCTTTTTTAGGTTAAATATTCCAATTATACACGAACTATCTTAAGAAACTCTACCTATAATCGTTCATGTAGATAAAGTACTATAAATCATTTACTAAATTCTCTATAACAAAAGGACTCCTATTACCAATACAATTCGTGTTTAGAAATTGCGAGGAAATACAAATTGCAGGTTCATCTGGCACCTGCCCATTATTATTTGTTAAAATGACGTCGGAACGTGCCATTTCACAGATTCCATTAAGGCCCGAAGCCGAGGGGGCTTTGTTTGCGACTAGGTTTGTCTAATTAGCGGTATCAAGGAGACTGGTAGTCTCTTTTGTGCAGACGCGACCTCGGCCGACAAAATAATTCATTTAATTGCTACTTAGACAGACAAGTCTTCGCGAATGATGGAGATTTTAACGATACCATTGGCACAAACTTGGAACAGTATTTCCTAAATAAGCTGATTCGAAATTCAAATGGGCAAGATAAAAAGCAGGACCCTCATTTTGGAATCGCGTCTTAAGACACTTTCAAATTGAAGGTAAAATGATAATAATATGGAAATGTATACTTGCAGAAAATCTTCACTCTGGGCTTATTGCTGCGAATATTAATGAAATACATGAACATATCTCATTTCGACTATATTTGCATACTATTATAGTTTTTTTTTAATAAATAAGAGAACGCTTACATAATCTGTCTACAATACCTTTTCAGGTCCTAAAAGTAAAAGTAAAGACAGTAAAGACTTAAAATACGGTTTTTTTTGGTGAATATTGAAAAATAACAGTGTAATCCTAAAAAATCACAAAAGCAATATGTATTTCGAACTCGACTGAGACTGCAATGTCTGCCTACACATGTTACTAAGATTGATTTTCAATCACAATCTTATACGGGAAGCAATCTATTGCTGCGTGCCTGCAATCTTCGAGGCATTCCTCGTTACGCGGGCGTCGTATTACAGCGTGTTCAGCCAATAGAAGATCAAAATAGTAAGGACGAAATATTTCTTTCAGAAAATACCTCTTACACGTCTTGAATCTAAACATATGAGATGAGTTTTCTGATTTAGGTACCTACAATTCCTCAAGATAATATGAATTCTTATACAAGTAAATAAGCAAGAAAACCTTTTTCATATAGATTCAGAACTTCCAGAGGTACCTGACGGCATAGTACATTTTTGAGCAGACTGTAAATAGAACCTACCTTTATTTGGTATGTAGTTAGGTACTTGACAATGTTCCAATTCCGTACCTACCAACAGGAATGAAGGAGAGAATGTATTGTGTGGAATGCTTGGGTCCCTGAGTATTTTGTAAACAGGTCACTACGTTCTTCGATAGACTTACAAGTACAAAGTGCCAGCTATTTATGTTGGAATGCTTTCTGCTTTTTATCTTAATGTTATATTACGTAAGGTTCAAACTGCATTGATCGGAATTGTGAGCGGGATTTTAGGTGGTTTTATCACAGTTTTGTTGTTCTCTAGAGGAAAGGCTTGTGGTTGTGGGCCATATATTGCAAAATATTATTGTTAAAAGAGTCACACAGGGCACGGAAACGTTGGGTGTTGTCCCCGTCCATATGGCGTTATTTTTATTAGTTTCCTTCCAATACCACGCGCGTTGGGCGTACGGTTACCGTCATTTGGGATTCGACCGTCGTGTTGCATACAGCGTTATTAAAGTATTTTATTCGATGTTGCTGCTTTTTATGGTGGAATGTATGGGACTTTTGTTAAACATTCCTGAATGAATCATTGTGTACAAGTTTTTTTTATTTAAACACTGTAAATTTTAATAAAGACTGTTTCTGGTCATTGGAAATCATGTAATATAACAAGTAGAATTGCAAAAACATATTTTTAATAGATAGAAATACACTAAAATGAAGAAAGTTATACTCCACTGCAATTATATTATCGAGTTCAAAAAAACAACAATTATAATCATACAAATCAGGTAATTTTTGAAAAGAACCTTCCTAATCCAGAATTCTACAGACCCTTGAAAATGAAACAAAACATTTCAAACAAGTACCTACTTAAACAAAGGTGCGAAACAATTTTAAACAAACGTAAACACGAAAAGAGCTGAGAACTATAAAACAAAGAAAAACAGTCGTCCCACAAACGGGGGAAGGACTGCAAAGTTATTAATTAACGTTCGTTTACAAAGCAAGTTAACTGTTCCACTTGTTATAATTCAGTTTGTCTCTATGTTCAACGAGGGATGTCGTTTGTGGATGATCCTACTGGCCATCTGTTTCAGATCTCCCGTTTAATATTTTGAGAGATATAACGTGGTAAAATATGAGCAATTGCTGGGGATTAATGACGTTTGGCTCGGAGCAGCAGATGGACCAAAACGTGCTATATTTTTTGCAACGAAACCGAGTTTCAAGTAACGATCTTAATTAATAATGGTGTAGTCTTTGCTAATGGCCTGTATTAAATCAGTAGCTTTCGCCTGCGACATTATCCTTGTGTCTTACAGATCTCAAATTTTGTATGTTAAAATATAGCCAGCAGCGGCAGAGGTCCGATCATTGTGGCTATCTGTAGACGCCTATGTCTAGCAGCGGATGCGGTTCGGCTGATATTATATGGTAGCCTCGGAAAACGTAGCTTTCTATTAGCGAAAGAATTTTCCGAATCCAAGGATACCGCGCTCAGACAAAAAAAAATCAAACTCTTCAGCTATATAATTACCAGTAAAGAAGAAACTGTACATAAATAATCGAAGGACTTTTCTAGTGAACCCTGCTCCGGACATCTCCAGCAGACTGTTACATTTTCCAATATAAATTCATCGTCGTGAACATAAACCAAGATCGTAAAACAGGTAGATACAATTCCGAGAGTCGGCTAACTGTAGCAGTGCGGTTGTTACCTTCGGAATCGTTACCGTTTAGAGACCGGATTATTGTTAATAGTTGTCAGGTGAATTGTGTAGAGAAATTGGGACGGTGCAAGTTTGAATAATATGTTACTGAACTCGAATTTCGAAGGCACAACTGAATTTTGATCAAACCATTTGAAGATTGAAATAGAACATAGTTTTGAGAACTGATTAAAATTAGATCGAATATGGAATGAAACATCTATACCTACTAATAATAAAACTGAGGAGGTATTTATTTGCTTGTTTAAACGCGTAATTATCTGTAACTGACAGTCGGATTGGAAAAAATATTTTTGCCTATTCATGGGGAATATAACATCACGCTACGACTCACGAGAGCGAAGCAGTCACCAAAGACATTACTGAACGCGGGTTTAATATTCACAACATATGGATTTTTCAAGACCAAGCTGAAAGATACGGTTTAAATTATTAACCACATCTTATATCAAGAAACACATAAATGTTTTATCTCACATTTAAAGCGGTGGCCACTTTCCGAGGCTGTGAATGTATTTTGCAACACAATATCATTTTACGACTAATAAGACTTCGTTGGGAGTAATAAGGGACATAATGGTGTTTGTATGTACGGAAATTAAGGAGTTATTAACGGATATTAAGGGAAGGCATACACTTCGAATAGGTACTATAATAATAATAATAACATCTTAGGAGGCTCTCGTTGGGCAGCTGGATCAAGGGCTTGATTCAGAAAGCGGTTCTCCTAGACACGGCGCGTATCGTTAGGAGATTCCTTTCTCAGGAGCCCTGACTACCGGTGGCTTGGACCCTGTTCCCGACGCCGGTGGGCTACTATTTTTTATATTTTTAAATGTTTTTATATTTTTTATACTAATATTTAAAAATGTAATTTATATGTGTATTTGAAGAATAAATGGAATAATAATAATAATATACCATTTATTTCAGGCAACAAAGGCCCATAACATAAATACCTTACAGACTAACATACATAATTATAATAACAAACATATAAACTATTTAACACGAAGTGACTATGGATACTGACGTTCAATATTAATTTATTTGGAAATATCTCTGGACATGTCCTGGGTTGTCGGTTTGGTCACCAGGTTGGGTCATACGTTTTGGTATTTGGAATTTCTCAGTAGCAGCCACGAATGTGGATTTGAGCCCGATATATGGTACACTTCATATAGAACTTTCTCCAAAATGTACAATTTGGAAACGCCTTTGTCTATTCCTTCGGAGAATTCAGACCGGTAGGTAGTACTATTCTGGGAAAATCTCTAAGTGAATTTAGGTGAAGTGACCTATAGGGGAGATAATTGCCAATGACTACCGTAATCGAATAAAACCTCGAGCTCGTTTCATCGAAGGAGATTTTCTCAGAACGACTGATGGCATGTAGGTACATCTCGAAACAATAGATTTCACATCATATTCGTAGAACTCGCAGCCATGTTCCGACTTAGGTACTATTGTAGAAGTTTGAATGCAAGCCACCGGTGCTGAGTGTTACAGTCGGAAGCAAACAATCCGTAAATATTTGAGGCAACTTTACTGCTATACAAAGGCCATAATATAATGTAAATGAATCAAAGTAGCATATGCTAACGAACACGTTGACCAGAGAATTCGGAATAATAGTACGCTTTAAGACACGGGTGTTTATACAACAGTTTTCAAAATAAATTGGATGAAACGGCCACTTTTAGTGTTATACCACTGCATCTTGAGAACTAGTTTATTTGTTACCGCGAGACTGGACTTTTCCCTAGAGACCATTCCACTGGACTAGACTGGTAGTAAAAGCAACACGTATAACTTTAACTAGTCATAATTTTGAGGAAACAAAAATTTTACTGAAGGAAAAAGTTTTTGTCTTTAAAACTAAATAGAGAATTCATCCAATATCGTTCACTTTAATTTTATTTATCTACAGCGATACTAATAATTAAAAATATTATAATTTTTTGTTTGTAAAAGGTTATGTTTGAAAGTATTACCTACTTTTACTTTTTTTTGGCTAAAAGATAGCTACTTAAGATAGAAATATGGTAGACAGGAAGGTGTGTTTTATTACCATAAAACACACCTACCTGCCTACACCTGTTTTCCTCCCAGACGAAGTTGCGAGCAGAAGCAAGTATAAATATAATTGTGTCTAATGATGCAAAACAGAGACAAGCATCCTTTTTTAACCAAAATAATGTGTAATGTGTGTAGTAATACATGAGTATGTATGTGTGTGATTATAATAATTCAACGTATTTTCCAAATCTTCATAAACAGTAAAACAACGAGCAGGTAACAAAATAACCATCCCAACCGCGGGCAAAGACAGAAGAAAGAACAAGTAATCCGCAAGATTACTTCAATCCAAAGCGCAATATCTTTAATGAAAAGCTGTGCAGCAGCTAAGTGCAAAACGAATTCAAACCGATTGCAATCCCTGCTCACAATATCATAAACATTGCAAACGAGATACTAAGGACAATAAAATTCAGTAGTGTTCACGGAGAAAATTCTTGTAAGGCCTGGACGCAACAGTTTTATTTGGAGAGGAGAGAAAAAAAGCAGGTCGCGTAAACAATAGAAGCCGCAACAATCCTCTCTCCTCCGGTTGGCTTTAAACATAATTTATTCGATGTTTAACGCTTTGCGTTCACGTAAATAGATTTCGGGTTCGGAATTTGACCCTACGTATAATTTGTAATTGTTGCCTACGCATTTTCTGTTATTGATTAAAATAGTGAGTAATTTGTGATCGCATTTTACGGCCACATGTAATTTTTTAAATCTTGGTACTCACACATCCAGTTATATACGTGTAATGGGGTATTTTTCTTTAATGAAAGTATCAAAATGATCTTAAGTATGATCAAAAAAATAATTGGTGGGCGCTTTTAAAACGCGTGTCATGAGTAGGTACATAATTTTTAACTAAGAAAAAAAAAACAAAACCTGCCTTGGGTTTTCCTCGTGCCATAAAACCCGGCAAACATCGTTGCGCTTGAGTTTTCCTTTCAAGCGACAATTTGAATTGTCTCAAACAAATTACGTTTTAAAGAGTAAAGACGCCTACAATGTTTCGGGTTACTTCATAAATTTTAATTTTAAACGCCGAGATAAGAGCCGGCCAAAATTCTCCGCTGAGGCTTGTTTTGCGTTCAGGTATGGTCGTATCTAAATGTAAAATAAACTTTGGAATACAGTAGATAAAGGTCAGATTTAATTCAAATAGTCCTCCGTAATGGCCAGAAAAACATTAAATTAATAATATCAGTCTATTTTATTTTGTTACTGTAAAGGCTACCTCGCTTGCTCAAGGCGAATTGGCGATTAGAGACTTAGTCCAGGTTTTCTTACTATGTTTTCCTTTATAGGTATCGGTGACGTAAAAGTTAAACTAAGAAAGAATATATGAATCGAAAAAGTCAATCAGTCCTATTGGTAGGTACTTATTCGGATTTGAACTCACAGTATGAGAGGCGCCTTAACCCCAGAGCCATAACGACATTTTAAGTGAAAAACATTATGAGAAACATTACATTATTTAATGCCAAAGGGTATAGAACTAACAAATAATAGCAGTTAATTGAACCGTTTGACAAAACGATGCCGCAGTTACAAAGCGTCTTTAGCCAATTAAATTTCGTGCCAATTTACGTATTTAATTTTCTTACTGTAAAAGGAAATTTGACGCTTACTGTTGCTGAAAAGTGGAACGTACAAGAACCGAGGGCGCTGGACCCGAATTATTAATGAGAAAGGCGTGTCTGCACAAGTCTTGCTTATTAAACACTGCAGCAAGAAACAATAGTTTGCTAAGAACAACATGTGAGCGGAAATTCAATTTTGAATGGGCTTTGCATTATAGTTCTAACTTCGATATAAACTTGGCCATTTTCGCTGCATTCGATTTCCAATTTGGATTAACAGATAAGCAGTATAAGTGTCCAACGTTTCGCAAAATTTGGACATTATTTCAGTTTCAGCTGCTAGTATTGTTCCCAATTTATTATATGTTTGTTTCTTTCAAAGGTTTTTCCTCAAAGAAAAGTTCTCGAAAGCAAGTTTTTGGAGATCCAGACATTGTAACTTAGCAAATCGATACGTCGAACACACACCCTACTTAGCATAACCATTCGCTTTGAAATACAGTTATTGTGCACGTAAGACCCAAAAACTTTTCTACCTTAAGTTAATTTGCTTTTCCCACTCTTACAACTTATTTCGAACTTTCTGGAAGCCTGATTAAGTGGGACAAGTTTAACAAATAGCATTACCTAATCAATGAACTGAATTTTCCACGAGTTTTTTCTTTACATTTAGGGTCCGTTGCTCAGATTTCGTCAGTTGTTTGCAGATAGTCGAAGTTTCCATTCAATGTAAGATTTTGAGATAAGAATAGGACTATAGACAATTCTAAGTTATTCGACGATCAACGCTTCTATAAGTGAAAGTTCTGCAAAACATAGATATAATATGGAACTATGAACTTAATGATGCTCCATAATAAAATAAAATTCAACCTCTAACGCCAATGATAACTGAAAACGAATTCTAGTAATTAAAGACGCAATCTAGTCGCAATCTCATCTCAGGTACAATCAATGCCGAATGAAAGTAAAATAGAAACCTTTTAGGCAGATTAGAATGCGAACGTTCCTAAAAGTTACTAACATTGTCCCCCCGATGTTTGTGTTAATTTCAATTATCAAATGAAGAGAACAAAGCTCAGATTACGTCAACGTGCATTCCCACATAATAGTTGCGTTGCCAATTAGTCCAATTTGGTCGTAATCCTTTCACAACTGTCAATCTAATCAGCTAATAAAAGCCCGTAGTATTAGGTCCAACCCTAGGTTCAATTCAATTGAAACTGAATTGTAATTCTGTGTACCAGTTCTGGGTAAAAGGGCTTGAACAAACTAAATCCGATGAGTTAATCTATCAGTAGGAAACTTCGGGAAAGGACTATCTATGATTTAAAGCATTAGTGGACTTTTCAGACATTGATTTCTATTTACTATTCGAATAGACTAAATGGAGTTCGATCCATGATTCAACATTTTCTCTAATTTTGTTAAACTTTAATTCTGGGTCGAATGTGAAATCTAATTGAAAGGATTTCTTATAATTATGTAAGGGAATATTTAAGACTAATATTTGAACAGAACTCGGGCGAGTCATCAACAGCCAATCATAGCACAGCTAAATGACGCGATAGTTTGCTGTACACATTGTACACTGAAAACTAGTCCCCAAACAAGCAGCTTGATCGCACCGAAGCATCTTTCAATTTTTGTATGTTTGTCAAGGTTACTCGTTCTGCAAAATAATACGACGGAATTTGCACCTTTTCCTCTTTTTAGCATGCCATTAAACAATAACATACGGTACTTCCCTAAAGAGCAAATGTGGGGGCGCAAAGTCTGACAATATAAGCCTGTATAACATAAGAGCCAAGTTTGTAAGTACGAATAACGCGTTATGATGTCATGAATAAGATATTTGTTGTTTTACTCTTACTGGCACATAAACAAAGATTACCTTTGACGTTACGGATAGTTAAAAAGTTATTGGCAACTTACGCGTCAATTTTAAGGAATTGTGTGGGAGTTGATAAATGTTTTTCATAACGATTACACTCGAGCTTTTAATAAGAAAGGCAAGGAATCATAGGAGTTGTGACAATGCATATTTATTTACTCAAACTTTTTGCAACAAATGGTACAACGGCGGACTTACCGCCTTAGGCATATCCTGTGTATGCAGTATTTTCTCCTGTAGCACCCTCAAATTATGGAGAATTGCGTCCTTATAATAAAAGCAAAAAGCTGGTTCTTCTTTGCCATGGACTGAATGCTGTCATCGACAATGTATACGCATGTTACAGTTATGTAATTCATCTTGTTTTAATCACCTTTTTTTGCCATAAAATTTATTGTAAAAACAAAAACAAAAGTGTTATTCATACCGTTAGTTTCCTAGCAGGAAATTAAGCAACCAATACGTACATAAATAACAGCAAGTGAGACTTTACACGCGCCATTACCTGAAACAAACAATAAAATATTATGTTACATTTTTCTCCTTTTACAAATTGTACTGGGAATTATGTGGTGTTATCATAAATGTACCTATGTTTATCTTTATCTGTTAGATAGATGATTCATTATGGCCTATTGTTTTTTATAAAAATCCAAGGGTTTGTGTTTTATTTTCAGGTGCGGAACCCTAAAATTACCGATTGGTGTTTGGTATAATTCATCAGCTCATTTTAAAATAACCGCAGGCAAAATCCATCAGCATAATTGCTAAAATATCAATTATATTATTTACGCAACGTATTTCGATAAATAGGTACTCTATTAAAGTGCAAAATATAGCCAATATCTGCAACATAGCGCAGCATACTTAAAATAATATTCACATTTCTCTTGACCTGATGCCCTAGATCTCAGCACAAATTCATGTTGAAACAAAATGCTGTACTTACGAGAACTACCCATAGGTATTACATAATACCGTATTGGCTAGAAAGATTTTCTATCTCATATATCAGGCTTCTTCATTGGCTGTATTTCCGTGAAAACAGACACTAAACACTGAATACTACAGAGCTGTAATTTATTTCAGGATTAGTGGTTTACCAAGTTCCTTGTGAGGAGATTACGGTGAAGAGCACGACTGAAGTAGTTGGTTATGTGGTCGATTTTTGCTTTGTTTTTTACCAAGTATGTGATTAATGTATGTTATTCGGCAAGTGTTTGCATCATCTGCGGGTTGTTCGAAAGAGATACCGCGCCCCCGGAATGCAAAGGGCACATGAAAGGAACATAGACGGGTTTTAGTCAGTAAAAGTCTGACACTCCCTCCCGCCCTGCCCAGGGCGGGGGAAGTCATTTGATGATTTACCGTCTTTAAAAAAAAAAGTGTTTGCATCATATTTTTTCCTGATAAGCAAATAAGTTTGTATCTTTAACATCTACTAGTGCCATATCAAATGATGCATTGATAAAAGAAAGAGAGAAATAGAACGAGTCTCATCGTCTAGTCTTGTCGCTGTAATTACAGAAACATGAGATATTTCACCTTTGTCTCTGGGATGGCGCATTTGCAAGGCCTCTTGTGTTGCGGATGTCTATAGGCAGCGGTGACCACTAAATAGCAGGTGAGCCGTAAGCTTGTTTACCATCCAATGATATTTTAAAAGTCTATTATAAAAGCGATGTCTTCACAACACAGTATAAAATTACACGCATGAGTAGACACCAAGTAACAAGCCACGTTTAGTAGCCAAATAAATGATTAATGGTTCTAAAAATACTCGAATTATACAACGTCGACAGATGGTAACCGCTTTTCCCGAGCGCCATAACTTTTACAGGAAATACAAAAACGTAGAGCTGTGGGTGTACATTGGTGTACACCTCTGCCTAACCCTTCGGGGAATACAGGCGTGATGGTATATATTTATACAAAAACGTAGATATGTATAAAGACGAGTATTACAGTACCTATTCATTTCTGCCTACATATACCCATTTCTGAGGAAAGGCCTCCATTGATTTACGGCAATTTATCCGGACTTCAACCAGTCTCGTCTGTCACCCGCGCACCCTGCCCACGCGATCAATTACAATGGAACGCCTACGCACGAATTTTTCCCAGAACTTCTTATAAGTACAGCAAATTAAAATTATAATTAAAAACAGCCAGAACTTCCCACGGTAAAAAAACGATACTTATCAGCTGTTTGTTTTCCCAACCAAGCTGTGAAAGTCCACAAAGAAAAGGGAAAAGATGCTGTTGTTTTTTGTAACAAAAAAACTTGGCCGAGCAATCTGGGTGCGCATATATTTACAGTATTACTATCGATTTTTAACCCCCTGACAAACCCCGTGCGGTCCTCTGCAAAACTTTGACCAACCCATCTTTTGTCCCAGCGGTACCGTAAATTGCGACTTGTAAAGAGTAGGTTATGTGTGTACCAATATTTACTGTGTGGGTTGGTAAATATTGTTACCTTAGTGGCGATGGCAATTTTAATCATACATCTCTCGCAGGAATTATACTGAGGTCTATAAGTCAGCAGAAAGGTCTTAGTCCGTGCTGTCTAAAGCTAGACGACTAACTTTAATTACATACACACATAAACTCTCGCCATTTTCCCATTGGGGTAGGCAGAAACCTCAGAACGCCTGGTGCGATCATACATCTGACCGCTATAACTATAATTATATGCTTAGGAATTAGAACTGCTCTAGAACAACGCCACCACGGATTTTTCTTAATCTTATGTCATTTTATTCACAACATACAATATAGCATCGTCTGTATTTCAATTTCAAGCTTTGTTTTAATTTGCACACAAAAGTCAAAGCACTAAAGTGGTTTAGAAGTCCGTTAAGGCACTGTAGCTTTGATGTTTGTCTCTAGACTACGGAATCACTTTAAGTAATCCGTGTCTAAACACAGAGATTAATCACACAGTTTATCTGGTGCTAGACTATTTGTTCACTGCGGCGCCTGGCATTCTGAAGAGAATTTTATATTTTATGCAAACCGTGTTGGCAAGCTTGTTACTAACCTACACCTACAAGGCAATAAAAAAAAAACATGTTGTACAAAAACACACGTGGTTTCCAAAAAGCTGTTCTCTATCCGTTTTATCCGATCCTAATATGAAAAATTCGTGTCTGACTGCAGTCACTTCCGTGGAATGTTGCGCTTTGCATCGAAAAAACCCTCCGTGCGCTGAATAAGTAAACCATTGCATTGTGGTGTCCGGTGCAACGTGGCCACACGTTAATGAGCACAGAATTGGGTCACAGAGTCACGGCGGAGTCAGCGTCCTCTCGCGGATTCATTAAAGTACCAGCTAAATCGCTGCACGGGAACGCTTATATTTTAGACGTGTATGGATTAATTCACAAAGTTCCGCGTAATAAATTTAAAAGCGGAGTGGGACGTCGTGATAAAGCAAGGAAGTGTTTATTTATTAAATGAAAACTGTCGTTAAGTAAACTGGAATAAAAGTCTCTGAAAGTCTGGTTTGTGTTGTGTGTTGCGGTTTTAGTATTTAGATATATAAAGACAGTATTTACGATGATTTACTTAGACAGATTTGAAGGCTGTAAAGACTGAAGCATCAATAAAGTTTATTGCACGACGCAGCACAATCGAGGACAAAGTGATACCTATAAAACACGAGATCCCTAATTGCATGACTACGTTTTATTTCTAAGTAAAAACTAGGGATTACCTTGGATCACATCCCCGATCCTACATATAAAATACAAGCCGTTACTGGCAAACATACCAAAGATTTGTATAAAAGATAAAGATGGTTCTTGGCTCAGTGTTCTTTGCTTATATGCCCAAGAATACAAACACAAATATCTTGGTGATATAAGTTCGGAGATTCCGACCAGACTATTCGTACTAGAAAAATAAAGGAAATTGCTTCTTAGATTTACATCCCACGACCCCGAACTAGAAATCTTGAGACAATCGATAAGTTTGGATGTGTCCGGATAGCAACAAATAGGCAAAGCAAGATGTGACCTTCAGCAAAGAATTAATATTCTTAATTTCAACAAATACTTGAAAGACAAAACTCTCAAGGGACGGGCTCTAAAAATAGTATCCCACAATAAATCCAGAACCGGTTACGATAAAGTGAAATTTATCTCAACAATAGACGGAATCCGTCGTCGTATGGTGCTGATAGATTCGATTCCATTAGAATCCAATATTTGAACATCCTCTTGCACTTCCGAAGTGTGAGCAGGAAATTGTGTAGTAATAAATCTTTGAGCGGGAGAGTGTGACATTCTGAACCGAAGGTGTCTACTAAATGGTAGTGCGGAAGCAGTGATTCTAGGGAATTTGCCTCGGAGATAAATCGAGTGCTTCGGAACTGAATGCTCTGTGTATTTGTAAGGGGACTTAACAAACGATTACATGTTATTTATTGCTCTGATATTTTCTGGTTTGCATATTTCATGTATTGGAGTGCTGGTTGGCAGAAACGTAAACGTGAAATATTTCCCCTGATTGATTTGTTGCCATTTAAACGGGAAATAAATTCAGATGTCAGTTGTTTGACAACTTGACAAGACTATTTGCTTGATCTGAATATAATCGTTAAATCTATGGGTAAATAAGTTAAACCTATTTGACATCGCTACATAAAGCTGATTTGATTAGAAGCTGTATTGTTCTGTTATCTACCTAAATATTCCTGCTGGAAAATATATGATAATAAATAAATAACCGTAAAAAGCCACTACACACGCGTCGTCTGTCCGTAAAACAACGTCAACGATACGTAACGTAGGACACGGTTAATTAAATTTTAACTACACCGTGCCAGCAATTTACAATATAACCTAGCCGTGATTAAACGCAAGAAATTAATTAATATTTTATTTATTCGGTAAAAGCTGGCTGTTATGAGGACGATATAGATATTGTGTAATTAGTAGAAGCAGGGGAGGTGGACCGACTACCTGACTACCCACGCAGTATGATAATAATAGCTGAAAACCAAGTACCTACATAATATTATGTCGCATATTTGGAGGAATTCACGTTTCCAAATGTCTCCTTTTTATGACCCCTTTAGTCTCGTAGTAGCTAGCCGACCTGCTAAGTTCTTGGGTTCAATTACCAAGTCGGGCAAAGTGTTATTGGATTTATTGTATTAGGATTTTCTCTTTAGCTGTCCGGGATTTACAATTTGGTGGTGTGACATCCCCGTGCCTCGAAAAGCACGTAAAGTCGTTAGTTGTGCGCCTGATCTCTCCCCGGTCGTGTCGGATTGCCATCCCATCGGATTATGAGAGTGAGGGATAAGGGAGTGCATCTGTTTGTGCACACACTTAACAGTATAAATCTGCTGCGGACTTAGCTAATCTCCATTGAGATGCGGAATATTATTTTGCTTATGAAACAAAGCGGCTTGAAGCAGTTCATGCAGTAAAGAAGTAACAAACAAACAGCTGGAAACCACAAAAGGCGACCACAAGACTAGCATAATCACTTAAATACCTACAGCTTACGTGTGCCTGCGCCCAGTTACGTAAATCATCACGCGTCTAATTATCAAAGATCTCAGAGTCGAAAGACCTATGAATTATAGCATAGGTGAAATTTCTATCTTAATCGACCTCTTGTCAGCCACCGTTTCAAACTGTCACGTCCTTCTTATTTCAAGCAGAGATTATTTCATAGAAAAATTGCTACGAAATAAAGATGTATATGGCTCAGCCAGCCAGTCTCTACAGTAACTATCAGGTATAGAAGGTATTTTACTCACTTAGCTAACTAGTAACTATTTATATAATGCCAACCAAAAGTCGCCAGACTTAGGGTTCATTTTTCCCTAATTCTGGCGACTTCAGAATCTCAGTCTACAAGAACACAAACAGCTTCAATTTTGTAGACAATATAGAGACGACACGTTCATTAGTTCTAATAAATAGGAATGTTGAACATCTCTCTCTCAAGACAACGGTCTTGTATTTAACTTTCGCAAAACTACAATTCCCTTGAGCACTGTCTCTCTATTTGTACGAAGTTTTTCTTCGAACCATTTCATGCGAATCATTTAGTTAAATCTGAGTCCTGTAGTTCGAAGATTTCTGTTAAAACAGACAGCATTATGTTCTGAGAAGTTTTGTGAGACATACGCAGTGGAAGATACGATGAGCAAATTTTTATCGTGAAATTAGTACGATTCCAAACCAGAGGTGAAAATAGACAAGAACAAAAAGAGAGAAAAGCATTTTCTTTTTTTTTTTAAATTGACGAAACATTTAAACAGACAAAATCCCCACTCTGTATTTATGTATGTTTAAGGTTTTTCTGACGTATTTAATTCAGGTATGCTCGACTAGTTTCGACGTTGACGGGCTCTTAATGAATAAGCTTATCACATGATGAAATGGAACAGATACAAGAACTTTTCTTTGGTTTGAATTATGCTTATTAGTTTCATTTTGTTTTTGACGAAGATACACAGATGACAGTCACTACATAATTATGTAACATTTTAAATAGCAACGTTCGTCAGCTTTGTTTGAATTTAGTATCATTTTCAACAAATTTTTTTTATACGGATCGCTCGATGCATTTCGAATATATACAGAATTTCACATTACATACTTTATACATCACAAGAGTAGCGAATAAAAAATCACAGTATGTATCAGATTATTTTTGCCAGTTTAAACGTTAAATCACCCAGCTACGTTAATTATGTAGGGAAAATAATATTAATCACTGGGGGATGTAAAGTTGACATATTTGTGACGTCATGCAGGATAAATTTACTTAGGTTTCACTGCCCGAGTTATTTTTAAAATCATACCGGTTTATGTAAATGAACGCTAAAATGCTCTATTTTAGTCTTCAAGCAAAACGTGTCTGTTTTGTTTAATATCGTGTTGAAGGGCAGAAGTACCTACTGACTAAGTGGGTATATACTGTTGAACTATTGACGTAGCTCTAGATAGCTTATGTAGGCAATTCATCGTCGTGGAGACTAACAAGAGTTAGTAACTTTATACTTTAGGTACAGTATTTTGAATTTGATATAGGTCCTGAAGTTAAATTGAAACTGACAGAAATATTCTTCGCTATTTTGATAAGCGAGTTAGAACCAAAAACTAAGTTATTGTTTGAAACCAAATAAATTAGCCGTGAAGTTCGAGTAATTCTGGCTAATTGTTAACGCTAAATTAGGACACGTGGTTAACCGAAGCCTGACGGGTTTTAAAATTTATACATTTGGCGCTAGGCTGCTACTCACTGAAACAGTCCAGGTATCGGACTTCACACTGACGGTTGTCTTTTTTTCATACAGTTAGTGCGCCGAAAGCGCCGTGCAACACCCGTACTATACACGCACGACGGCAGGACGACAAACTTCACTTTTCAACTGTATGAACGACTTGCTTCAGTGTTGCAGGCGCATAAATTGAAAAAGCTCTATAAGAAATATACCAACGTACATATCTATATCGTACCAACCCTATGTACCAACTTTGAAACATCCACTACCAACTGTAAGCCTTCACATAGCTGGAAGACAAGTCGGATGACAGGTCACCTCAAGTTATTTCACCGAGGGAGATTTTTACAAAATACCACTGCCAGTTGTTGATGACGTCGCTAGCATAGCAAATGCTTACAGTAAATCAAATTCTCAGCTCCTCTTTCTCGCTAAAACACTACCAAGTAATAAAGTGCCACGACGAACCGAGTTTTATCACTTTAATTCTTAAGTAATTCGACCAACATTTTAAAAGCAGAGCAAACTAGTACCTACGTACATTATTCTGAAAATCCAGACGACACTCGTTGTGAACGTCTCTGTGATAATGTTTACGATGTTGCATGTCCCATGTTCTACTCGGAACTGAATCAAATTACTCTCGTGTTGACACTGCTCGCGACTCGCTAGGTGATGTTAAAGAGGGTTATTTACTTTATAGAAGACGTGAGATAATTAGTATGCTACACGCGATGTGTTTTGTTCGTGTGGATGGATTTTCTATTGTATAAGCTTAGTCTTTTCGTAGAACCTTAATTAGAACACGAAATCTTTTTAGCGGTATATTTACTATGATTTGGCCGTAGGGATCTTAAGGATATGTTTACCTATTAGATGTTAGATTTATTAACTAAGAATTTCTAACATAGAAACCCTAGTGCCGCAGATCACGTTTCATCTGCATAAAATATAGAAACCGTGGTCAAGTTAGTTTTGAAGCTGGTCGAACTTTAACGTATAGGTAGTCCCACTACACTGTAGGTACTTGTATAAAGTAAACTGGAAAACAAATTTTAAGAATCAATCTCAATAATTCAAAGAACATAGGCGTTTTGTAATCCGAAAATATGGTAATCACGCACATCCCTGACATGTTCGTTGAATTAGATACTTAAACACACCTTTAATTACAACACAACATTACAAAGTTACTCGAAACATATATTATACTTACTGCGTGTATGGTGTTACTCTCTACTTAACAGACTGATGGCAACAAGGATAATCTTGAGTGGAAAGTTGAAAAGTCGATAGGATCACGAACGGCGTACGATTCAGTTCATACGTTTACTTAAATATCGAGTTGGTGTTAGAGTTCAATACTCTGCGTGTTCTTAGAGAAACTTCATGAAAGGGAAATGCTTGATTTACAATTTGTATCGGAAAAGGATTTATTTGCTTCCATAATGTTGTTTTAAGGTCTTCTTTTTGACTTTATTTTATAGGGAGAAAAAAAATTTTTTTTTAGGTATTGGGAATAAGGTAGTAAGTTTCTCATCCTCCATTGAAAAGGCAGGATCTCCTGACCAAATGGGTGTTGTCCGATAGCTACTGCCGCTATTTATTAGATACGTAGCGCGTATTACAGAATTGACAAGTTTTTTTTTTTTTCATTATAAGTACTTCAGTTTATTATATATAGAAAACTGCTGGAGTTATTGCTTCTCTTGCGTTGACTGTGACATCCTGAGGACATGAGGTTAAATAATGCACTAAGTACAGAGGCCAGCACATCAAGCTACCCCAATCTGTCAAATATCTTTGATAGTTTTTCAACTTTATTATAAAAATAAGGTTTAAGTATGTTTAATTGAGAAAATGATAGTTTGTACATGGTTAACTCTCATCCCACATATAGACCAAAAGGTACGAGTCTAGCAATTAGTACAATTCTCACTAATGCAGTCATTAAAACGATCTCAATGGCACAGTAAATGCTTGCATCCTATACCAAATGGATACAATGTAAGCAAATACATTTACCTATTCTGTTGCCTTAGGAGAATGACGATGTAACTACTAAGTTTGTTTAGGATAAAAGGAAACAGAAAATAAACTTTCATCATTTCATTTCTATTTATTGACTTCAGCTGTTACATGAGAATTACTAGTCAGTACAGTGTTTACTATTGACATATTACATATTCAGTCAGACGATTGATGGAGTTAAATACAGAAATGTTTTTTTTACGTATCACTGGATGCATGCGCTATGCCGTACCTTTCAAACCATAATATAGCAACGCTGCCGCAGCTTTACGGCAGGAATAGGTACCGGGGTAGTCGTTCCCCAGACAAGCTCCTTCACAAAGAGCTCTACTACCTACTACGTATAATTACTTCTTATTCTATACCTACCTAATATTGTATCAATTAAAATGAGCAATATTTGCTTCGGTTTCCCTATTAGGAAAATTACCCTTCGCCACTGATAGGTATCAGTTGTGGGCGCGGATCATGCGTCAAGCGAATACCGGTTTCTCTTCCATGGCAGCATGAGGAACCGTGTAGTTTTTAGGTGTTGTATGAGAAGAGGCTTTTGCCCTGTAGTGAGACAGTATTATATGACAGATGCGAGTGGTAACGCTGAGATCACGCCCTGGAAAGACCTACCCTGACCGTATTGGTGAGGTTCTTCAGAAAGGTCGGGTGCGAAATACTCGTAACCGGCGTGCTTGTATAACCAGACGTATGAACGTGTACGAGGCGAAAGGAGTATGTAAAGATCGTAGTAGGTGGTGTTCTGTGGTTTCTGCCTACCCCCATGGGAAAAAGGCGTGAGTTTGTGTATGTATGTATGTGTGAGACAGTATTAGGCTAGTATTACTTCAGTTGATGCTCATTATTAATTACGTTCGTGTTGCAACCTTATCCGTTCAGGTACAAATTTTCCCTTGTAGCCTCATTGGTTAACAGAAAATAAGAAATTTTCGGCAAGTCATTGTTTTGTACTAACAACTGCCTATATTGTTAGCTAATGACTCAGGATTTTTATCCTTAACTGGACGAACCTTTTGTACCTTTCATGAATGTAGTGAATTATTGAAATGGTTTTGGATACTTGCCTGTAATAGTTTGTTTTTATTTAATCGTAACATAGTTTGTTTTACTATTGCATTCTATTTATCATTGAAAATGTAATACTTTATACCTATCCTAGAATCGTGGTTTTTATGAAAAGTAACTACAACGCATGTAAGTGTAGTTATAAAATAAAACGTAAATCTTTAGCAGCAAGTACTTACGGAGTTTCTTGCCTATTACTTGTATTGTCCATACGAAACTACCTTTTGAAAGAAGCGACTAGATTAAAATCTATTTTCTAGTAAACTAAGTTCAAGTGCCTTTTACCTAAGGGTCTAATTGGAATAAATAATTTGTCATTGACTTTCAATTCGACATTATGTTCGATGCAGTAGTACGATTCTCTAAAATGCAAACTCGAAAACGAGTCTCACTAAAGTGATCGAGTGAACTTGTCATTGGTTTATATTCGTTCGCCGTGGTGACGTCACCACGGCGAACGAATACTAAGCCAATGACAAGTTGGTTCGTTATCGAAGTGAGACTCGTTTTCGAGCTTGCATTTTAGAAAATCGCACAGCTGTAGTCAAGTGGTTGGTTGATACGCTCCGTTTCTAAGTGGCAAGGGGAAGCCATACCATTACTTTGTTAATGATTCCAAACATTATCAGTAGATACCTATATATAATATTTTGAACCTATCACGAATAAGTAAATACACGACTAATGTGACACCATGTTTGCCTTCATTAATTAATATTTGCTCCAATATTTGCGGGCTAATGGAAAGTTCTAGTATCGATAGGTTCACTCCATGGAAATTAATTGGAATAATTAAGCAAGGAGAGAAATTAATGGGGACAGGTTGGGTAGTAACAGCTTGTGAATTAAGATGGGAAATAAATTATGAGAAATGTATTTATTGGTATTGCCTACAATTGTATCAATTATTGGTAATGTAGTGTAGTGGTTCAATTCATATATTATGTACTATTTTAAGTTATCTTGAACATCACTGATATCGGTAAAAGAAAACGTCGTAAGGAAACCTGAACTTAAAATAATTAATATAAGCCTTGAATTGCCAGTCCGTTTTGAAAAAGTGCGGTGATCAATGCCCATGTCTTCTCTGTATGACAAGAGACTCTTGCCTTGCAGTGAGACATTAATAGGCTGGTATTAATGTACTTAGTTTAGATATTTCGCTAACATCAAACCTTCTCTTCTTGATCATTTTGTTTAGAGATTGATGTCTGTAGGTATGTTTGTTGCTTATTAAACTTGAGTTTGCAATCTTTCCTCAGTCGCAAAATCAGGGATGATATGATTTAAATCATTTGATTTTAATCAGTGATTTAAATCGCGATTAAAATCAAGTGATTTTTTAAAAAAAGTCGTTGATTTAAATCAGTACTTTTTTTATTGCAACCAAAACAGCCAAAAAGGGACGTCCCAGGAACTACGGCCGGCGCACACATACGTGTGCATCGCTAATATGCCTATAGGTATCATTATACGGTTCGGGGGTTCTCCGAAATTCAAACTCGCGCCTGAAATCTCTCTTTTTATTCGAATCATCTTTTTTATTTTTATTTTTTGTTAAATGTTACAAAATGGAAGTGGTGTTTTTTAATTACCTTTAGAAAAATATAATGTTTGTTTATTTTCGTTAATGTCATTTTTTATAAATTTAATTCAATATTATTGTTAAATAGGCAAATAAATATGCTACTTCGTTTTCTTAATCAAAGAATGACTTAATAAAATAACTAATATGTTGATTTAACAAAAAATATGTCGTTTTTTTAATAAATAACTGACGTTCATACTGAAAACGATCCAATATTTAAAAAAACCAAAAAAATCTGATTTAAATCAAATAAATCCGATTTAAATCAAATTAATCTGATTTATTTGATTTTTTTATAAAAATCATGATTTTTATCAACCCTGCGCAAAATAAAAGACGTCTTATCTAGCACATATTTATTATGACGTCTATAAAACACAACAGAGTTGGAAAATCATAAAGTATGCTTACATTATTACATTACCATAAATATTTGGTCATAAAATATATTTTTTGAGAGTTAATGCTTTCCGTATCACAATATAAAAAAGGCATACTATCGTAAAGCGCCACATTTCTTTTTCATGGATTTTTTTATGACGGTTTGAATTTTAAATATTTATCACATTAGCGTCAAGTATACTTTATTCACATACGAATTGAATTGTAGCTCATTGAAGTGGGTGTAAACATAAACACATTCCAAAATTAAAAAAAAAAGAACTTTTCAAAATGAAACTATTTAACCAACGGTTTCTTGAACGAAAAATGTATTTTACCATTATCAAGCGCATGTAAGCTGTTGGTAGACTCATATTAACCAACCACCAATCAACGAAAACAAATCCGTTTGAGAAACTAGGAGTTAGATACGCACTGAATTTGAGCTTACATAAGTATCAAAGGCTTTTGGACTCTTAGATACTTTTCATGGGATGGTAGTGTCGTGATGGCCCAGTAGTTAAGGCGCCCGCCTCTCATACATGTATATATGTATTTATTATTATATTTTATCTTTGAAATTTTCTGTTTCTGTTCCTTTTCTTGCACCTGCTATGTTTTGTATCTGCATCCCCCTTAGGTAGACTGGTAGAAAATGTCTAAGGCATTAAGTCCGCCTTTGTACAGTGTATTTTTACATTTGTGCATAAAGTTTTTATAAATAAATACACGAGGTCGTTACCAGGCACGGGCAAGTACCAATGTGACTTTTTCTAATTCATATGTACTTTCTTAGTTTATCTTGGACATCACAGAGACCCTTGGGCTCACGGAAGCCCTTGAGGCGGTTTAGAAATTCTGACACTAGGGTGTGTGGGGTCGTTAGACCTTACTGCTCACACGATAAAGAAAGAATAGGATGGTAAAGGCCTACGCAATCCGGGACTGCATAGCAAGGGATTTAAATTTTTACCAATGGACATTCAAACATACCGTAAAATGATGCCGCTGCATCGAAAGCGATTTGTCGATGCCGCGGCATCATTTTAAAGCATATCAATTTATGTCATATTTCTATAACGGTACGTTTCAATGTCCATTGGTAAAAAATTCAATACCTTGCCATGCCGTCCCGCACTGCGTAGGCCTTAATAATACATGTTTTGTTATAGCCGCCTTTGTCTATTACAAGTTAACTCGCAATGCCGCTTATTTATAAACTTGTTCTGGTTGCCACCACAACCTGAGTAAAACATCTTTTGACATTGTCGTGTGATAATGTCAAAGTACCAGACCATTTCCATTTGTTGACACGATCCCTTCGAGGGTACTTGGTAGCACTGGTACGGCATATTCTTTAGACTATTAGTGAAAGGTCCGTCTACGGGTCCTGAAAATTAAAATGTTTTTATTGCCTAATAGACTATTTAAAAAAAAGAAGTTTATAAGGCAATTCTAGTATTACGTTTCCCCACACTATGATGTCTCCTGTATCGTCGGTGCATTTATAATATAGGTAGGTATATATTGTAACACATAAATACTCATACATAGTACACATATATATAAACTTACACACACAAATAAGCATTAACACCACTAACTAGAATTATCTCAAGATAAGTCAAGTTCCAATTAGAATTGTCTATACATATCAGAACTTTATAACACGGATTCCGGTTAAGGATAGTAAACAGGTTAAAGCATCTTCCAGGAATTCCCGATAAATCTAATCACGCTTAGAGTTCCCGAAATACGCACCTACGTGATAAATCTAAAGCTCAATTACCGATTCGTATTATATAATTATGTTTTCATCTCCAATTCTTAAGTCATTCTTCAAACATTCTCGGCTCACATTTATCTTCTACATTTTCGCGAGTGAATTTGAATTTTTATCTTCGTTGCATACCTATTATTTATGCAAAATGCAAATTGCATACAAGGCTATTGTAAAACAATTTTGTTTCACTTTACCATTCTTGGTCGGTGAAATATTATCATATCCATACTTAACATTATAAATGCGAAAGTAACTCTGTCTGTCGGTCTATTATACTTTCACGACTGAACCACTGAATCGATTTTGATGAAATTTGTTACGGGGTAATTTTGGACCCCAAGAAAGGGCTGACCACGGACTAGCAAGCGCAGCGTAGGACGTCCACCAACAAGATGGACAGACGACCTAATAAAGGTCGCCGGAAGACGCTGGATGCAGGTCGCTTCTAACCGGTATAATATTTAGAGATCTAAAGGGGATGCCTATGTTCAGCAGTGGACGTCCTATGGCTGAGATGATGATGAAGAAAGGGCAAAGGCTACTTTTATTCTGCGACTTCGTCTGCTTCCGCGATAACCGATATTAATCCGGATGAAGTCGCGGGCATAAGTTAACTGAGTTGATAAAGGAGACTTGGTACTACATACAGCGCTTAATGTCAATACTCCAATATTACACATTCGACAAATTCAATTAATTTGGTCTAGAATGTCTAAAATATTCAATACAATGTTGAATAATTATTAGTTGCGCAATTGTAATGCTGCCGAGCCTTACCATATATATATTTGTCTAATTGTATCTATATTAGTATTACTATAACTCTATACTATGTTATAAAGATTGTTGGAGTTATATTTGTAAGAGTTGATCTCTGGAGGAACTGTGCCGATTACAAAGTCTTTTCACTGATAGAAAGCTACACTGTTGTCGATGTGGAAGCCACTAAATATATTAGGTGCCTTGACAAATGTAGTTGAAATTCACGTACACATTTTTATACAACTATGGGGTTCTTCCCACACCGCAACGACAGATGAGAATCCTCCTTACAAACTTTATTTCTTTTTAATAATACTAGCCAACTACCCGCGACTTCGCCTGCGTGGCGTATTTTTCCCGCGTTATTTCTTAGGTTACTGCCTTGCTCCCGTAGGTTGTAGCGTGATGTTGTATAGCCTATGTTTCTTAGGAAAATTGTAGCTTTGTAGCTTTCTACTGGTGAAAAAATGGTTAAAATTGGTCCAGTAGTTTCGGAGCCTTTCCGTAATAAACAAACAAAAAAACCTTACCTCTTTATAATATTAAGTACTTAAGTATAGATTACAATTATAGATTATGTACATTTCAAAAAATTAAGAAGCCTGTAAAAGGAATCAACTTACGTCCATCTCTCACATAGTCATGTAAAAACTCGTATATGATCTTAGGGGTTATTTGATCAACACTGATTATCAACAAACAAATTATTGTGTGTAACGTCCGCATTGTCTAATCCAATTTCGTCTTAGCCGATCACGTGATGCAAACATGTCGGCAACTCAGCATTGCAATCAAACGCGACAACAATTAGGGTTATCTCCTTTTGAATTTAGATATTATGTAGGTGTAATTTCTTGTTCTCTCAATTTACTTTATATTAGCGTAGTATGTCTTTTCTTTTCATACATCCGTATCAGTCATGAAATTCTTGGAATTGACTCTTGTTCTTGTTGTATGGGGTGTAAAAAAATGCATTATATAGCAATAAACTAAGCATTAAGCAAAAATGATTTCTGGGAAATAACAAATTTTTGGTATAAAAATTCACCAGCACACGCACCGATGTATGGTGCTTATGGGTGCATGCATTCAGTTTAGTTACAAGATTTAACAAACTTGTGTTCGTAAAAATATATTATTTTTTTCTATCTATTTTTTCTTTTTTGGTTTCTCCTCCTATTATTATTACTTCATAATTTGTATTGAATTACGTCTACAGATCCAAATTGAAAAGTTTCTGAGTAATGGAATTGTTGAGAAATGTCTGGCTAGGCTGCGAGATAATTTTATTCTAATACGAAGAGACTTTACTAAAGTTACCATATTACTCTTGCTTCACGAGCAAATGGCATCCAGACATGAATTTTAACAAAACGTTTTGTAGTACTAACTTGTAAAAAAAAAAGACAGGTGTTAATCTAGGTAGAGCGGTATAATCATAAAATAAAAATATCTCTATACGAAACTACATTTTGGAAGGGGCAAATAGATTCAATGACTTTTTTCTGCATACGACGTTTAAAAGTACCTTTTAATGGTCGAATTTGTATGTTTATATTTCTCAAGTAAGTAAATCATAACTAGATAATACTTATTCATCATCAGATCTCGCCAACCCTGCCCGCAATCAGAAACAATCAACCGTTATATTGATGTTGCCCGTTTTATTACCGCAATCTGTATGAATTTTAGATAAAGGGAGATTGCTCTTTTATTGCGTACCATATTTACACTGCTTGCATACAATACCGCTCAGTTTTCAATTCAAAAAGCGATCAATCTTTTTTGTTTCCAAGCGTCGGGAGGGTTTTAAACTTTTTATCCATTTCTATGTACCAGTGTTCCTTTGCTAAGCGCTTGTAAAATTCGTTGATATATTTTCTTCTTGCTTATTTTTGCAATTTAAGGAGGCAACTGTGTGCTTTCTCACGCTATGTAGTGGAATAAGGCGTCGGTTTGCACTTAGTCTAAATTCTCGTTTCTTAATCCGGCTGAACCTGTTGTTTGTTGGTTGGTCATGGTTCTACCTATTACGAAACTACAAAGAGAACATACATAGCAGTTCAAATTCATGGAATTGGGTTTGTGGGGGTTCTAAAAGTAAAAAAAAAAACAAGAAAGCCAGTTAGAACTTTGGCTTTCTATATAGCTCTGTAACCAGAGAGATCCTGAACAACAAAAAATAAGCGAAGATGGGAAAAACACATAAACTTTTGGCTTCAATAAGTATGTTTTTACACCCGTTATAACCAACAGAACGTGCATACTACTCAAGTACTCAAGTGAAATGACATGTATTACACAGCGTAGGAATACCTATACTCTATAACATGACCATGCTTTGTATATTATCACAATTTAACAAGGTTATATACAAAACACGGCCTTGTAATACCTGCATTGTTCCGAATTAATATAATGTTCATCAAACAGCAATTTCCAAGTACAGTATTGCAAAATTCAACCGAAACCCATTATTTGGTGAACAAAATCCACGCATTCACAGGAAAGCCCGAAAATGTAATTTTCAACGGAATATCAGATGAAATGTCAAATAAATGAGGACGGATTCTCGGATAGCATTGATTAAACAGAATTCAAACATTACAGTTTAAATTAGCCCGAGCGACTAACAGAACATAATATGTGAATGTCGAATAACGGCTTTATTTCCCAATACGAACGTTAAAACAAAGGGCTGCCCGTAAAATAACATAAATCCGATCAACGGTACAGCACTGAAATAACTGGACTCCATAAAAATATATAATCGTCATATGAAATTATTATCAGAACGTCCTAGATACCAAAAAATTATAACTTTTGAAGTAGGTAATAAAAATCAGTGATTGGACTAAAATAACTGCCAACGGCTGCATCTGGCTGCTTTAAAAGTCAGATTCTTCTTCTAAACTTTTCCGTAGTTTTTCTAGCTTGGTGTTTTATCCTGTTATTTTTTAATTCTATTTTTTTTATCATCTTTATTTTGATAACTCCCATGAGGACGTGCTAAGATATATATTTTTGGTCTTTAATTCAAAAACCATATTATTATTATACCTAACCAAACCAGTGTCACTGTGACGACTACACAATTTAACCATACCTCGTATGTTACACTCCTTTTACTCATTTAGCATGAACGGAATATAAAGACATACGTATATAAATCTACATAATCCTCCTAACCCTATATTTCTGTGCCCTACAAGGTCATAATGATCTCAATTATAATGTTACCACTTACCACCTAAGAATACATATGGAAAAGCAATAAAGATATTGAGATAATTAATTGCAGTTAGATAAAATTAGGCAGACCATATAATCTTGAGATAGATAAATCATATAAGATATGCCAAGTCAAATCAACAGGTGTAGGTACTTCAATCAAATTATCCGTTGATATCTCTGCCAAAAGAGCAGTTCTCCGATACATCAATACAGTCGATACAGCAAAAACCACTAACAAACAAGACAGAACAAATCCACAAGCCGTTTATCAAGGGTAACATGCTCAGCAATTAATCAATAAGACAGGATCAGGGCCCTCCGGTTGTCATGACAACCGCCGTTCCATCTAAAAATAAATCGTACAAATTAAATTGTACAAGCACTGATTGTGAGCCGAACGAATGTAGTGATTAAAAGTTTTCTTCTCGAACGACCCACTCTCCTTCAGTTCCGCTACCTGGAGTTGACGGCAGAATATTTTCGCAGTTTATGAATAAATGTAGTTATAACTTGGTTTTCGCCGTCCGCCTACGTCCGTGGCCAGGCCCTTTTGAGATCAAAAGAAGTTGCTTTATTAAAGCTTATTCATCATATATTTGATACGGATCTTGTTCGCGGTACCTAGAAGGCAGGTAAGTTGCAAAATTTATCTTCTCTTAGGATACTGTAATATAACCCTTATCGTAGTAGTAGATGTCCGTTGCCACCCGGCAGTTCAAGGATCATTAATTTTCATTCATATCGTTATAAGGGTCGGACTTTGCTGTAATCGGCAGTAAATTTTTCATCGGTAGGTACACTTCAAAATAATTACATTGTTAACCAAAAATACGAGAAAATTATTAGGATTACAAGTTTAATGGTTAACTTTTTTTGTCTTTTGTAGCAACGAAATAATACCTAAAATACGTGTGGGTGAACTTGGTATTGCTGTTGTGTTCAAAGAAGATCCTGAGTTAACTGGAGTACTTCTGACAACTAATAACTTAGTGTTGCACTAATGCTGAACTGATGCGAGAGGGGAGTTGAAAGTTATTAGTCCAACACATCTTCCTGCACGGAGTTTCTGTAATGTCCCTTGAAACTCAGGTTATTAATACACATTGCCACGAAGTTTGACGATTGACGTTAGATTTCAAGATCCCAAGGGCATCGAGGACAAATATAGTGGAAACAGTGGCCAGACAATATGTATCTGTTTAAACTCAATCAGATGGAAACTGATAGGCAAAACATTGAGCAAAATCCAAAACGGTATTTTGAAGTTAATGAGCCACACTTCAGGGAACACCAGATAACAAGATAGGCATTAAACGATTCGCGAAAGACAAGGGACAAACGAAGGTTTGTTTTAAATGAAGTTCGTGAAAGATTAATGACGGAATCTAAACTTGGGAATCAAATGAAGCACTGAAATATATGGGGTAGGCAGTTGACGGTATTGAAGAAAATATTTCAGTTTTGGTATGGAACAACAAAAAATCAGGTTATTAATATGTTATTAGAATTTCATCTCGTTGATAATCAAGATTCTTGTTTATACTTTCCAAAAGACATGTTTTATGGACTCAAGTCCAGTGCACAAACCCGACTGAATTCACAATGAACGAACAAAATAAAGCTGGATGGTTAAACTTAAGTTCTTCATTTTGCTCAAGTATAAAACCAAGTTTTCACATTAATGGCAGGAAGGGAAGCTTGCCAAAATCGATGTACAAATTGACAGACTGGAACACAAAGTTGGTCGACAACACATTTGAGGAAAGCACCCGAAACCGACATAATATGTAAATTGGCAGCGAAATTTTTGAGACCACAAAGCTGTCCTTTAATGTTATGACAATGTACATAAACCTGGCAAGTTGTCAGATAATTTAATAACGAGCGGGCAGGCTAGCGGCGATGCTCGTAAAAGCAACAAGGTATGAAACTATTACTAACAGCTGAGCTATAATATCACTTGCCACCGACTATTTTTTCAACATATTACGTAAATTAATAATGTGCTTAATATTCTGGGTATGCTGTGTTTTTTGTGCTACTCTCGCTCGCGACTTAAGCCGATTTACCAGCACTCCATTTTGTCTTACCTGCTACCGTCATTCGTTCACTATTAGTTTTTGAACAAACTACAACAACCTAGGAATCCGATTTCTTAAGAGAAATGTAAGATAAAGCTAAGCCCATCTGCGTTCAGTGGCTACTTTTTCCTGGAATGCAGCTGCAGAAAAATTGACGACCTTGCTTCATCGTTATTTTTTGTTGTTTGCCAAATTCAATAGCATTTTATATCATTTTCTTTGTAGTAAATCTATACACATATCTACTATGTGCGTAGATTTTTATTTGTATTAAAATCGTTTTATACTTGTGTACTTTTCACTCAAGTAGTTACTTATATTACTTTTTAATTTCTTCTTTGATGTTTTACGCTCACACGACAAATTTTACCTGTCATATTATATCTTCACGAGAATGCCTAAAGCGTCGCCTTTGTTCTTTTTGTAGCATAAGGTTTTTAATAAATATATAACAACACAAGTTAAATGAATTTAGAAAGTAGAAGAAAAAATTGTGTCAATAGAAGATTTGTGAACAACTCGGTTATTGATTTATTGCTCAAAGTTTCCAGACGTAGCTACTAACTTACCAACCTCTGCCTGTCTGATTATAAATAATATGATTGTCCTCATATATTTTTTCCTAACCGTATGTCTTTTGTTGCCGTAGTATCGATACATTTTCTGTCCTTTGTCTCATTCCTGCGTATTCATCAAGTCTCTCGAGATTTCCATACCTACAAGTAAGTGATGACGTCAGTTTTAAAAGAAAATGTTCTTGAAAAAGCTTTTCATACTAATGTTCTTTCTTTTACTTTGAATTTTGTTCGTAGCTACTTTGAATACAGAAATAACTAAAAGTTTGGATGGATTTCAAAATGATTAAAACAAAGCATCGATTAATCATTAAAATCGCCTTTAAAATCAGGTTCCAAACCTAATAAATATTAAAGACGGTAAACAAAGGAAAATAGAAAAACTTAAGGAAGAAAAATGACTACGCCTAGACAAACACGACACTAATTACTGGAGCGAGAATCTTGCTATTTGTCTAACGCCGGAGGAATGGTACCTATTCACAATACTGTACAAATTACTACAGAAATATATCTTGATGAGGTCGGAGCAAATAACTTAGATACATAATTGAGTTGTGTCGTAAACAAAATCTAGAATATACACAATTAAGTGTTTGTTATTGCTAGTTCTTGGTTAGTTGTTCTAAATGTGGGTGTTTGTACATTATGTCAGTAGGCGAACTCACTAAATCAGGAGAAGTTTCGAGGCTGAATATAAAGTGGAAAATATAGAAATACCGGTATTAAGCTTGGAAATGTAAACGTTTAGTTTAAGACTCCATAGTCTTAAACTAAATGTTTACATTCCTAAGCAACATCATACATCCATATGTATGATGTCTACATAGTCCAATGGTTATGGCCGCCTGTCATGGGAGGCGACCGTCAGTGGACTGGACTAGGCGGCCACGGAACCATCGCATCGGTTCATCTACTCTACTCGGTATCAAAACTAAGTAAGATCCAGTATGACTTTTTTAATCTATGTGTAGGTACTTTCGAAGTTTACCTTGGACATCATTGACGTCGCCAATTCGCTTTGAGCAAGCGTGATGATCAATGCTCGTGCCTTCTCTGAATGGAGGCAGATCTTTTTACGTTCGAATAAAATAAGTTTAGACAGATTTCATGGTTTTTGTTTAATTTAATTTACCATGTTTGCAGAGAGATTTGATCCTTATCGATTGGTGCCGTAAAAGTACAGGATGCTATTTTTTCAGATTTTAGTCGGTTCGATGTCGGTGGTGGCAAGAGTATTTTCTAAATTATTTAAAGGACGTTTTGTTCTTCTTAATTAAAAATAAAGGAATGTTTCGTTTGAGTAAAATTGGCTATCCTCACTATTTAGAGCCCTTCAGGTACGCTTCGAAAATTCGACCCTGTATATAATGTTTGTACTTATAAGCTGATGTTACAGGAATGGCAAATACAAAGTTGATATTAAGTACCAGTTTGTAGTACTTTGTACGATTAAGTAAGTTTTATTACACGGATTTCTGCTTTATGTACTAAGATTTAAGATGTCTAATAAAACAAAGCATTACCGTCTTACGGTGTACGTTATTCACGGAATTTTCTAGGTAGCTTTTGGAATATACCACTTGTATGCAACTAAAATGAAAATTAAGTAAAAAAAACTATAAAAGTGGCACAGAGTCAAAAGAAAAAATGTATTTCTTTATAATGGAAATAGTAACAGGAGCTATTAGGAACTGAACGAATTCGTAAAAATAATCTACAGAATAAAGTTCTTTCAGAAAGAGTTAATAGAATTTTTGTTCACTGTTTCTGTTCTGAATTCCAAGTCTTTAGCACGAATTACGTTTGCGGAATTTTGTTAATCTAAAAACGGGTTAGAATTTCGCAGAATCCATTTAGAATTTCATTATTAGATACTTTCTAAAATGTTTTGGTGTAGCAGTCCACCGCAAAGTCAAATTCCTTTGCATCTTAAGCCATTTAGCAGTATAATGACGTCATTTATCACACAAAGTGAAGTTTTGGCTCACATTTGCGGAAAGTTTATATTGTGTGTGGCCGTTTTCTTTCTTCTATTATCATTTTAAAGCCTGCAAAAGTAATAGAAGCCTGCCAAGGACTAGGTTATCTTTTTCCCAACACCAAACTATTTTGTAACTAGCTTATGTCCTCGATTTCGTCCGCGTGAGCGTCGGTTTCCACAGGGATTTTCTTTGCGCGGAACCTTAATTCTTTTTCTAAAATAAAAGTAGCCTAAGCCCTTATAACCTAAGCCCTTATAACATCTACCACTGAAAGTCCTGTCAAAATAAACCGGAACAAACATACCAATTTTTATTTTAACGTGTACTTCTATTTTTATTTTTTATAAAGCTGATAAGCTGATATAGTATTTTGACATTGTAAATGGACTCATTTATTTGTCTAGATACAGATAGACCCTTTTAACACGTAGCTTTAAACATTAATGTTTAATAAATGTTTTGGTAATTTATTAGTGTGAAATCAGACTAATAAATTCAAGCCTTCACTGTAATACGTTTACGCTGTCAGTTTAATTAACCGAAATTATTTGGACCGGGTTCATCCAAGCTGTTTTGTCTAGTACGGGTTGTTTCATTGCCAGTTAAAAGCCTTTTTCAAGGTGTTTATTTGACATTTAGTGTATGTTGTTGCTTTCATAGTAAAACAAGGGAAGTCATGTCATAAAAGTTGTAGTGGCATACATACAAGTGAATGTAACAAAGGCGTAAAACAGTAAGTACCTATCTGCCAATACAGGCAAAGAGCCAATCTCTATATTCATGGTAAAAAGCAAAGTCGCTACCCACCGTCTGTCCCTGTGTACGCTTAGATCTTTTAAATTACGCAATATGGATTAGAATGCGGTTTTAATAAATAAATAAATAAATAAATAAAGTGATTCAAGAGAAAGGTTCTTATTGTTAGAACATCATGCTACCACCAACGGGAGCGGAGCAGCAGGTAATCAAAGACGTAACTGAATGTAGTTTTTTTTTTTTTCAATAGATGCTTCAATAGGAAGATTTATATGTATAAAAATCACACTGCCACCAACGGGAGCGGAGCAGTAATCAAAGACGTAACTGACTGCGGTTGACGCCGCGGGATATAAAGCTATTTGTGTACAAAGCATAAAGAAACAAAGGCTCTGAAGATAAAAGAGATAGGGAAAGATAGGTAAAAGGACTGCAAGAGAAATATTTCACAATTTGTTTCAAACAATATTTTATTATTTCCACAGATATTTTTAACCCTATTATCGTCTGTTTTACCCAAAAGCCAGATCTGTATTTAAAATATTAATTTTGAATTTAATTGCAAAGGTTTAAAAGGATCAAAGAATTATGACACGACATCTGATTTTCATTAAACAAGTCAGGATTGCGACTTAAGTAATCCTTTTAAAGGATTAAATGGCTTTTAATTACAGCCAATTTTTTAATTAAAATGACCACATTGACGACGAAATTAATTTGATTTAGTACCTACAAAACCGCCAGCGTAAAGACACCCGCCTTACAAGTATACAGACTCGAAACCAACTGTTTTTGAGTTTTTTAATTCCTATATACCATATTCCTACGTAGACAGTAACTAGAGGAACCTATCGTAAAGAAACCTATACTTATAATTAATATAAACATAAAATCGCTGATCCACCTTAAGTAAACGTGGATAAATGCTTGTATTCCGTCTGAGAAGGGGAATATCTTCTGTAGTGGGACAATAAAAGTAGCAAACAGTATCACTATCAGTTGAGTTTCATTTCAAGCATGAACACAATACAATTGTAGTATACAGGGAAAGTATACAATTGCATTCGCTATGCACTGCTATCTACTACACAATCGTTTGCAATCAATAGAGTATTGGTACCGGTGACTTCAAGATGTCAGGTATTTCTATTTCAATTTCTCTTTCAACTTGCATACAATACCTACGAATTGGAACATGAAGAAACATCTGGTAAAATACAAGCTTTTCAGGAATAGTTATTTCTAAGTTGCAAGTGAAAATGTTTAGATATTTCACCCCCTTATAAATTCTAAAACAGAATTTCCACATTTACATCTGAAATTCTGGGAAAATCCATTTAGAAATTTGTGGGTACACTCAGCAACCTGGTTATGACAATTCAATTAACGCGGGCATTAAAATAAAGGAAATGTACGTCTGAGTGACGACTGCGGGCAGATTTTTAATTTCCCGTGAGGGGCACATACAGCTACATTAAATTGTTGTCTATGACAGATATTGCATGTGTATTAGTTGACAGTGATTTGGAAATTAAAATTGTTATGTAAATTCTATTAAATGTCTGTAATTTAATAAGATTACAGGGGCAATCATCCCCCGCAGCCGATGCTGCTATGTTTTCAAAAACAATCGCTTTCTAATCTGGTCTCAATCTGTCAAAAATACCTACCTCTAATTTACCTACACAAGTCGTTCACCTTAATCGCCGAGATGAGATTGCGACTAGATTATGAATGTATTGTTGAACGACAACAGACCTTCTGATCACCCTATATAGTCCCCACGAAATGCAAGTAGCTTGCATGCCATGGTGCCATTACAATTTCTGATAAGTGAATATTAGCATTACGTGCATTACTTGCTTGACTTAGCTCTTCTAAAAACATGGCGATGATCATTATAAACTGAACTGCCATTTAAAATAAAATAAATTTAATCCTCTCCGCAAACCAGAGCTAAGCTTTAAACTAAGTCCTTACAACTCCCAAAGGCACGATTTCTATGAAGCAGTGGACGCAAAGCCAGCTGGAACGGTGAAATACCTTCAATTGGACGTGAAATTATTTATACCAGGTAAAGATACACATATTACGGCAGTTATATCTTAACAAAAGATAATAACATATGATAGGACTACCTAAAATAGGTGTATGCATGGTAAAATCTGCTTTGTCAATTCCGTCGTCACAAAATGATTCCGTCTACGGGCTTCCTTCATCTGCCTCTTTGTGGCTTTGTACGCTATATTGTCAGATTCGTAAAGAAAGGGTTTCAGCTTTGTCGAGGAACCAAGGGAACCTTCATTCCGCTTGAAGGACATAAGTTTTTGAAGTAGGTAAGTTTATTTTATGGCTAGTCTTGCAAGTTAGTTATGGTCTTTGTTTGATAGACTTTTGTACACTGTTTAAAATGAGAACTGTCTAAAGGCTGCCTTTTATGGTAGCCTACTGGTTATTTTAGCAGGGGTACTCATGTATATGAACAATTTATATGTTTGTTGTTCTCTACAAAAATAAATAAATAAATTTATTTCACACAAAAAAAAATGCTCTACAACACGATCAAAATGTATAGAGCAGCTGATTTTCTTTTTCATATTTCAGAGTTGGTTCCACAGTAAAAGTTTGTCATACGTTTGTATACTTTCATCCCCTGAAAACTGTCCAGTAAGCACATTAGAAGTCAGCTTGGGTATAAAATCGTTTTCGAGTCAAACTTAAGTACCTTCAAAACTTACAAAACTTTTCCCCACATTATTCATATAACCAAGTGTGTTGACATTTAATAACGGAAGGATTCCATTATACCAAATTGTTATTCAGTAAATTATGTGAAAACTGACTAAGTTAAGGTATTATTACGGTCATCGCTATTTTATTATAGCGACATTTAAGTATTAAATTAAGTTCGACCTTAATTAAAGTTTTACGAAAACCCGAATACTGTTTACCTGCCCTGAAAATGTTAACATCAACGCTTAGTCCCTTGCGACACTATGTATATTAATAATTTAAGTGATAAAAAGGTACTCATGATGATCAAAAATTCATAAATGATATGCCAATTCTCACCCTGAATAAGATTTTATGAAAATTGTCAACTCCTGACGCCAGAAAGCAAAAAAATATTCACGTAAAGATTAAAATATGGAAACGATGAAAAAATATTCAATTGGTAAAAATGTTTTTTGTAACGTATTAAAACGACACAAATTCTCGTCATAAGAACAATCTATAGGACTGGGCTCGTCAAGAATTCACGGCTGATTTTTTTGGGTAACCTACATAATTGAGTTTTTGTGTTGGGTACGTAATTTTTTTACAAGATGGAAGTTAAGAGGTTCCTGCAAATCGAATTAGGCGAAAACATTCTATTTCAGGGGCCAAATCCAATAAACTAAGTTGGTTACAATTTTAAACATATTGAAGAAATACATCGACGAGTAGGTCCCCGTCCTTAAAATAAAATAATTTATAAGAAGGAACATGTAGGTTGGCTTTTATAAGGATGGAAAATCATCAAATGACCTCTTACGCTCTGGGCGGAGCGGAAGGGACACTTACTGACTAAAACCCATCCGTGATCCTCCTAATGCCCTTTGAGTTCCAGGGCCGCGGCAATTCTTTCCAACCAATTTCACAACACTGGCAATAGCGTATGTAAGTTAGATGTATTTTTTGTATTATATAGATACTCATATTTAAACTCGGGAAAACACCACTGTCTTCACTACCTTTGATGGACTGGTAGAGAATGCCTAAAGCCTTAAATCCGCCTTTTTCAAAAAATGTCTCATTGCGATTACATTTAAATTAAAGGTTGTTTCCAACCCAAATTGAAATAAGGTAGCGGTACCGGAGTAAATATTTTGCCGTAAGATTTCTTTAAATATCATTATGTTGTCAAGAACATTTGTTTGCAGAATTATTTCGATGCTAATAATGTTAGGGTACCTTATTATGTTAGTTGGGAAAAGGCTAGGCAGATGATGATGATGATGATGAATGTTAGGGTACCTACTAATTGTAAATATTTGTCGTTACTTTTAGTATAGGTATTCAAATTTTTCGCCTTTATTATGAATTTAACTCTAAATTAATAAGATTTGAGGGTGTCCTATACAATTAAAATATAATATTATTATTAGCAGTGGTGTCCGACCGAGCTTAATATACATTACATAGCGCAAAGTTTGGTTTGGTTTGGTTAAGTCTCTATTTTGCACTTGCAGTTTGACAGTTATGTGACAGTGACAAAAATAATGTTTTGCCAAAGCACTTGCAAATTAACTGTTATAACTTAAAAATGTATATTGAAAGCTACCAGAGGGGGCAATTCTACAAACGATCGAAATCTAATTTCAGTCTGAATCTGCCAAAAATGACTCTAATTTACCCGCATTTTTTGACATTGATTGTCTCGATTGTTTGACCATATTTTGATCTTTTTTAATTACCTAATATAATTAGGCATTAGGTAAAAAATAATTTTATTAGCTATAAGAAATGTCATTACGTAAAAGGATATCCAATAACACAGAACCAATCTTCCAATAAATTAATCGACAGAAATATCAGGCCTTAGAAGGAAAATATGAGCCACACATTTAATCCATTATTCATCATGAAGAAGCGGATACTCATTAAATTAGCCAGCAACTTTCTGGAACACGCCATAGAATTATTAATGAAATCGTATACAGAATCCAAGCGGCTTCTGTGAATGAAATATTTTCTGTATACGTTGATTGACGTTCGCCATACTTTTGCTTATTTCTAAGGCTTTGGAGCCTCACCTTTATTCATTCATTATTTGTATTGATTCAATTAAGAACTAAATATAAACGTGGTTTCAAGTAGTCGAGGCGAGCCGTGGCTAGGATGGGAGAGAATAGAAATCACGGTGACTTGTTCACACCAAGGATGTACCCGCGCTGGCACACGCCGGTTCAAAATTAGGCATCAATAGTGCAAAAGTAACAAAATACTCTATTTATGCAGCAATATAGTTGAATGTTGTATGAACAAATGTTTTAATTCTCGCCTATCACATTCACGCGCATCCAGACCTTTCGTTATCTGTGTTGTATTGAACTATATTGCTTAAATAAATAGAGTAGGTATATATTTAGACAAATTTTGAATTCCCGCCCATTCAATTCACTCCTCTCTTAACCGATGTGAAACCACCTTACACCCACCAGTCACCAAAAACTCGTGCTTCTTCCATTCGTACTCTTCAAAAACCAATTTAGATGTCACAGTTGCCATTGTCACACGCCCTTCTGAATTCATGAAAACGTTAAAAAAAGGATTATTTTAGCTCGACGCCCTTTTTCTACGCGTTTGATTTCAATGAATGCCTCCCGATTTCATTTAAAGTTCATCGTTAAAGGACTTTTTACTTGACTTGCTAAGTTAAATTCGGAAACGTGTAATTGGGTCAAATAAGTATCTGATGGGTCTGAATAATAATTTGAATTTTCTATTACTGAATGCGGTTTAATTGCGGACTGAGATGACAACAAAAGCTTCGGAAGATATTGAAAATATGACCACTTACTTACGTATATTAAATAGAGGTGTATGTTTGTAGTGACAAATAACGGCTTTTACTAAATGCCTATCAATGTTCACACTATATATTTATAACAAAAATACTTCAATTTATTTCTGTTTTTATCTGTCTGTTTGTCTTAGCTAACCTTCAACTGTGGACTCTCATGGCTGATGTTATAAGGAACATTTATTAAAAAAAAAGTAATTAGGCTATCGCACAGATAACCAATATTCACGTAGACGAAATAGCGGGCATAAGCTAATTTCAGTATAAAACACTACCAGCTAAAGTCCATCGTAACGCCATCCATCCTCCTACGGTCAGAGTGGCTACCTAAATACATCAATCTCCTCACATTACGACATAATATGTACTAAGTCCCCATCAATCAAAACCAGCTGCTATACAGGTTTGTTATTATATTACAATGATATAATACCGTTAGCTACAAATATCAGTTTCTAAACTCACAAGGAATATAGTTTGCCATCATTATGTGAATCTAATAAGTAACCTATCGCATCTAAACACTTTTTTCTACTATAGGTATCGTCACTTTAAATGTATGTTAAATCTGAGAGCTAATCCTCGGTATTCAAAATGTTAAAAATCTAATAGCAATAGCATTTCAGCGACAACCGATGTCAAAATCTTGTGAAAAATGTGGAAAAAAATTCGTTAAGGCAACTTTGACAAACTGAGCCTGAGATTAGAATGCCAACGTTCCTAAAAGCTACTAGGATTAACCTCTTGCAGTCCTATTCTGTATAAAAATCTCTCGGTGCAATGAGCTTGAGGTGGGTGAGCTGTCAGCTCATCGATGATCGGGGATTGACAATTCACCTCAAGGTCACATAACTTAAAACCGAGAGAACATTCTTACAGAACAGCACCACTTCTGAATCTGTACCTGAGAAGCTTAGAGCATATTTCAGTTGTCTTTCCTGAACAGTAGCATTATTACACAAGCACCTATCTCTCCTAAATAAGTATACAATTACCCACTAATAAGCTCTGGTTTACTTTTGTGTTCAACTGTAATTACTACATTAGTCGACGTAGACACATGGTCGGTTTCCTTTTATTTCGCAATTTTTCGTGGTGTACCTATTTCCGTAACCTAGTGTTACATTCCCCTCACGTTTCCGCAGGGTTACCAATAATAAATACTGTTTCAAGGCCGGTCGTGGCAAGTACTTATAAAATATGTATTTGTTACGAACAAAATATCTATCGCCATTAAACAGGGTGTTTCATAAATCATTCGATTTGGTGTTAACGTCACAAACAGGGGGAGAATTTTACCCCCGCTTGTATTAGGCTTTTTATATTTTTATCATCATCGTTCGCGTCGAACGAAGCGCAATCGCAAGATGCAAATCTGTGTCATTGAAAATATGCTCTCCGCCGTAGAAGGCATCCACTTGTAATAAATTAGGTGCAGGTGCCGTCAGCTCGTGACTCGGTTTCACAAATCGTTCGCGAGTTCAACCTATCAGGTCTGATAGCATCGATTACTTCGTCAGCGGTTCTTCCTTTTGATGAGTTCTTTAACTCATCAATCACGGCGCCGCGCCAGCCGTACGTAAAAATCATACGTGCAAATTCTAATGTTGATCTTTAAGCTTTTACAGTTCTTATTTAACGTGTATTTTATATTTGAATATTTGATGAGTATGTATTTACTTATTTCTATAAAAAAGGTGAGTCAATTCAATGACGAATCAGTAAAAACAACTATCTATTGATTAAGTAAGAAGTACCGTACCTGTGAATGTGCGGCACAGTACTCCGGGGTCGGTTGTCTGAACGGGCTGTGCACGGGGCACGAGGTGTGTTGCGCGTGTTGCAGATGGTGGGCGTGCGCGTGCTGATGCGCGTGCGAGTGGTGCGCATGGGGGGGATGACGGTGCGCGAGGCGCGGCTGGGGAGCATGCCTCGCGCACAGGTGCGTTGCGCTGCCATGGTGCTCTGCGAGCGACAGCGTCGAGCAAGATGGCCGCCAGTAACCACCCTCCTCCATGTCAGGCCCAGGGGGGCATCGCGCCGCGCCGCAGCACGCGCAGCGCCGCGCACACGTCAGCGCATGCCGGCGCGCCTCGTGCGGGCACCAGTCGTCGCGCTCGCGGCCCGACACCCTTTCCGATCGCCGGTACCTCCTCCGCTAGCGTCTCCGCTGAGCGGACAACCGCCAGCCGCGCATCCTCTCATTCGCACAAAAAAGCCAGAACACTTCTAGCTTTTGAACACGTAAGTAGGTATACGTTAATAGTTTACACTGTTTGTTACAATCACTTCACTTGAAAATTCAATTGCGAGTAGTCCTTTTACCCGCTGTGCATTCTAATGCAGCACGATTCTCACAACAATATTCACAAAACTCCATCACTTAATTTAAATTCGGATTTGCTCGACCTTTTCAAAAACAACTGTTGTTGGAATTGTAATGATTATAATATTTTAAGTTGAAACAAGGTAGGAAACAGGGGGAGTTTAACAAATTTCTTTAACGTAGTAAACAAAGACCAAGTTTCAGTTAGTTGCAAATTGCATAGAGAACGTAATAACTGCATTCCATGTAATGTTCACAATGGCTTAAGTTTGTCTTTCTACTGGAGGAAGTAACCACGGAGACCTGTTCCAGTTCGAGGGCAAACAATATTCGCCAGTGCGCTGCCTAAGTTTCTCTTCAAGAGAATGCACGACCGCATTCAGGTTCGATATCAAAACGTCTCGATTCAGGTAGTTCAACAAGAAAGTTGTAAGCGGTGCCATTACTATACTTAATGGTTGAAGGTAGAAGCTTAAAAGCTCTTAAAGAATACTATATACAGAAACTATTTTCAAATTGCTAAGTAATAAAAATTATATAAACTGGGCAATAAAGAAGAAGTTAATCCAGGACTGGAAGCCAAGTAAAATAAAGAAGAAACAATTCCACAAGTAGTAGGCGCTGTGGCAATTCGCAATTATTTATGTGGAGCATACAGGTGTGCGGAATATAAAGCATTTATTACGTAGACCTGTACAAATGAGAATTTAGGCTGAGACTTGGCTCAGACTTGTCGCAAACTCCAGGAGCTTAATAGTAACAGATTTCAATTCCGCATTCCAAACGGAGCCTTTTACATGAATAGCCACGCAAAAGAAGAAGACAATAAATGTTGACGATTTATCATAAAGTTGATGGATTTATTGCGTTGGAAAAAGAGTCGAGGGTATCAAATCACAGAATTAAATAAAGAAATATCAGTTACAAGTGATCACTGTTAACATGCGTAGAAAATAAAATTCTTGAATGAATGAAATAAACAGACAGTTGTGGAACTGACAGTTCGTTAGACACATCAGGCACCTGCTTAATATTTTCCACGAATCTAAGTATCGAGTATTATTATGAAATATCTGGCGAAATTAATGTTAACCTAGTTAATTTTATGTAAGGTTTATGCTTATAGGAATTCCCCAATGGTATCCAGTAGAACCTGGAAGGTTTCAATGAAATCTCAGGTGCGAGTATATCGCAGCAAATGTTGAAACAAGCAACGTGTCACCTTTAAATATGTATCAAAGCAAGCAGTACATAGCGCAGCACGTAGTTTACGCAACAAATCGTTGCTACATCAGGTTCGGTCAATAAATAAGGGTCTCACGTACGCTGAAAGTGAGATAGTGGAATAATAGGGTACAGAGTTACGAGAGTCCCTCAGGCGGCCGACTTGCGTGCGGTAAGCCGCAGTTTAGGTCTTAGCGGCAGGGCGTACCTGACGAATCCAATTCCCTATTTGATATCACTCCCGAGGGCATGTAACCTTTACAAATAGATTGGAATCTTGTTTGTACAGCGAATTATTGAATTCGTTTATTTTCCTATGCTAGACGTGTTGTGAAGGATTTTATTACAGAGGTTCTGATGATTCCTTATAGTGTCAAAATCAGATTAACCTGCCAAGAAGCACCTAGAATCAATTTACTGTTCGGAATGGAAAAAGGATTCTGAACAAAAAACTTACCTAGGGGTAGATAATGAAGATTGATTATTGTAAAGCACCCTCCATTTGCTAGGAACCGAGAAAATGTGGGTCAATTAATCTAGCACGAACCTTAAAATCGCATCTTTAAAATTCAGCGAACCGCACCAAAGAAAAATCTTAAGCACAATGGTTTAGTGCACCCAGCATTAATTTCCCGCGAGACTGCAGGCATAAAATATTCAAGTCGTGCACAGGCGGAAGAATTCGCTAACGGTGCACGTTTTTAATTGGAATAAAAAGGAAAAATTAAAACACCAGCCTACGAAGCATAAGCCGAATTATAAATTAGTCAAGTTAGGAAATCTGTTACGTTAATGAAGAAATTGAATCTACTACAACAACCACAGAATATTATGCGAAGACAATACTGTGTACTATTATCTACTTTGTGAGACTACGCTGACCAACCTAATACGATACGTTTAGTGCGCCCCAGTTGCTGAATATAATTGTATTCTGTAGTACACTTCTACGGGAACTCATGAATGTTTAAAACAATAGTCTATTGTGTTGGTCCAATTAAAACAATTATCCATATTCCAAAATTCTTGATGCAAAATTCAAACTGAAGTGTTGTCGGCGATTCTGTAACAGACGACCTTGACCTGAATGTGGTTCATTAAATTTCACTGCCTCGCTTATGCCAATTGCTGAATGACAATTAAAGAGAACCTTGGGAGTAATGGCAGAGTGGAAACATTATTTTTTTATTATCCTTATACTCATTTTATTAGGTCTTCAAACAACAATTTGGATGAAGGTAGAACACTAACTGTTACCGAATTGAATATTTGTAATGTTCATTGCGACTCTGAATATAAAGAACAAGGTAGACTAGTGTAGAGTACAATCTACGGCTCAATACATCATGAATATGATCCATTGCGGTAATTATATAAATAAGACGTGCAGTGATTGCTGTTTAATATTCATAGATCCTAATCAACTAAGCGAGACACTATTACGTGAATGTGTGTGTTAACCATGGGTTGAATTTACTCTTGGTAAACTCTTGAACAATTTGTTGAAAAGGTTAACGATCTTGATTAGTTTTGTGCGAATTACACTACATAGACAAGTAAAATGTTCATCAAACTAATCTAGCCGGCTAAGCTCTCGTCTGTTTACCGCTAGTCTTGAATTTACTGGAGGTAGGTATAACTAAGTAAAGAGTTGGGAGAAAAATTGACAGCCATTACAGGGCAAAAATGAAAAATTGTTTTGCTCCGCCTGCTTGTAAATATCCACATTACAGTAATGAATGTATGCTATTATTAATATCTATGGAAACAAACATGTTTACAAGACTTGCTAGTTATTGCAAATGACATAAGCTTTTTAGGTGAAATGAAATTCAGAAGGTATGTTCGGAGAACGTGTTATTGTTGATTTTTCTGTAGGTTCTTCTAATTTATTAAATCACGCTACTGTTCAAAACGATCAACAAAATAAATGTTTGTGGAAGTTCCTTTACCACAAAAGACAAGTAAACCAACCATGAATGTTTAATATTCGCAATCAAAATCGATTTCCTCCTAAAATACCGGAAAATTCCCTCAAGAATTGCAGAACAGCATGAATATGTATAAGTTGGATGGGAATCACTGCCAGAACTCGAAACAAATAGTAAGGTATACAGATCGCTGACTGCTGCAGTCCAGAACTGGGTCAGTGGGTCATCAGTTCGCAGTTGCTGTCATACAATGAGATATCTCTGCAGAGCCGACCGGGTTTTGCATCAGCTGTCCGCTGCCGAATTCCCCTGGCACGAGGATAGGGAGAAAATAAAACTTTCGACAGCTGGATTCGGTAACGATGAATTTCAAATTTTCTTTCAAAAATGTTCACAAGTGACAGTGACGACATCACTTTATTAATTTTAGTCACGGTTCCCCTTCCCAATCCGTGTCGGTGAAAAATAACGCCATTGGTACAGCTGAACACGATAATGAAAATAAATCAGTGAAACGCCGCGTGCCTTTGCATCGTAAAACCTCGATACGTGCCCGGACCACTTCGGTGAGACGCGGAAAAACCGCAGTCACTGTTCGTTTTTCGAGGGTTAAGTCAACAAGCTCTAATGGAAACATAATACGGCCGTAAGTATGAGGTACCTTTATTTCTGGGTCGCGAAACAGAAAATGATGCGGGAGGGCATTTGTTTATTCTTTATTTGTTTTACCCTTGAAATGTGGGTTTCGTTATTGAACTTAGGTGGGTTTTAAAGGTATAGGTACACACTTATTAATATGAATTGTAATTTCGCGAAAATAGCTCCAACAACATGAAACCATTTAGGAAAAAATAACAAAAATCAGAAAATAAAATAAATTTTAGCAATGGGCATGATGCCCCATAAAGGCAATAACGGTACATATCAGAGTAGGAATTAAAACGGCCATTCCCACTTGTGACACATAAAAAATAATAAAGCTCCTACAGGTACGCGGGGACGCTGGAACTTTTATTTTTACAGCAATGCATAAAAGTCACTTTATGTCGGCCGCGTATTGAAACGGGGTGTCACCTCAGGCGGTAAGGGAAATGGGTCATGGTCCATGGTACAGTTAGGCAAATGTACCGTCAACTGTAAAAAATATAACATTTAGAGGAGCCGGGTTACTGCACACATGAAGTCTTTACTGACCACCAAGTTCTAACATGAATACCTTGATCCGCAAGTAATCTTTTTCATTTTCTTTTATTTTACGATATTCGACATGATTTTTAGTATATGAGAAGAATCTTGATATGAGAAGCGGTAAACTTGAACGACTTTGCTTTTATGAACTCTTTCTTTCATTCTTTAGCAGCACTAATATTATCATATCACGAGACAAAGATGTTCATTCAGGGGTAACAATTTTGCTTCCATAATGTCGGTAGCATCCAACTCCCGGCAGAATTTTCTATCTGATCAAAATCGCGGTAATGAAACAAGTCAGGTAGCAAAATATTAAAGCTATTTGAAACAGCATATAGATGAAATAGCTATTACTGACACAAAACAAAGCTATTAAATGAACAAAGAAAAGGTGAAAAAGGTACGACCGCACGATTGATTGTTAGTTAGTGAAATGCGATAGAGAAAGTCAAGCTGAAGTGCCGAGATTAGCAGTCGAACCGATGGTCGTTTGAGTAGACATGTTAATGAATGGAGACGCAGAATTGGCAAACGGAGAAACAATCTCCGCGAGGTGGCTGGTAATTAATGAATGATAGAACAATTCTAATGGACTGATATGCTGATGATGTTGGTCAAAAAGTTTTAGCATAAATAGATAACAAAGATTTGATGAATCGACTGATCAAACTACGTCCTCTAGAAACCATAAAGAATTCCAAAAAATAAATAAAAAATAGTAGTTTGTAAGTAATAACAGCACCGTCTTACAGAACACGTCGTTTCCATTTTGCGAAAAGTAGCAAGATGAATAAATGGACGAATTGAATTTTATCATCAAACAAGTTTTAAAGGTACGATTAAACTCTCCAAGCAAAGAAAATTAAAGGAATAAATTCTTGGAAAAGTAATCATTCAAAAAACAGATCAGCACTCAAGATTATAATTTAATTAGATGGTTTTATGGAGCTTTTTAGGAGTTATGAAATGAAACGTAAAATAAATTATTTCTTTGGTTTTACCTATCGAGCAATACTTGGTAGGCAAACTAAGCCAATTTAATGAACGAATTTATTATTATTATTATTAATCCGACAACCGGTTCACTCGCTCTAACTAAATCCTTTTCAATTTCTCAAACGCTTATCGCTTGGCCGTAGCACTTGGTTGTGGCAAGACAACCGACCGAATACGATGCTCCACAAAACCGTTAAGAGGTATTACATTTTGAGGAAATTCTTAGAAGTTTTATAATAACAACACCCATTTTCGTAACTAGGGAAAAATAAGGATATTTCATCGTTCAAAGTTCTGACGCAAAAAGTCAAGGAAAAAGGCTACTATTACCTGCTCCATGAAATACTTTTCATAACTGTGTATAGATTTATGAATATGATATCTTTATTGGGTTACACGTGTCATATTAAATCCTATTGATCCCATCATAAGCTGGACGTTTCTCAATCCTAGCAAAAAAGGATTAAAATAAAGCCTTGACGGTAACCACAGACACACTTAACACCGAAATTTAGAAAATGAGCAGACTGAGACGGGTCAGCATTAGATTATACCTCGGAAACGTATCAACGAAAGCTCCCATGAAGAGGGTAACGAAATGAGGTTATACATTTGCGAGTCGAATTAAGTTCGCTGAGGAATTTTAATTTAAAAATTTCAAGTGCTCATTTTAATCAAATTAATTTAAAGGTTGTAATTACTGATTTCGGTGATAAAGAGCTATAATATAAAAGCTTTGAATCTATTTCAGGTCATATACTACTTTGATACCTACATATAGATAAAAGGCTAGGTTATGGATGCGATTTGTAGACTACAAAACAAAAAATCAGTAAACATTTAAGGGCCCAGAGTTTACAAGGTGTGTGTGGAACTAGGCAGTCAACGATAGGATAACATAATTTTTTTCTATTTTCATGGTCTCTAAATGGTTTTGTTTTGCTTTTATTTTAAAATCCAATCAAAACTAACTTGCTGCAAATCCAGAATTGACTTAACTAGACAATAACACTAGGCATCATTATGTAGGCGTTACTGTCGTATAACTTTTAACAAACAATATGCAATCACGTCCAGTACTTTAACTTAAATCGATAACTTTTTCATTTGTGAAAAGAAAGTTTCGGGAATGACTAAAAGGCATCGAATATAAACTAGTTGCGGGCTTACATGGCGGGATTACGACAGTTAACAAGGACTTACGGGCGATCCTACTCGATACGTAGGCGATCTACAAAGAGAGTACTGAATGTCAGTGGCTTGCCAAAAGCTAGAATTACCCATACATCAATTTTGGTTGCCATGCTGAATTGAAAGCTGAATTTCTTTTTTCAATTTATTATATTCCAGAACAATACGAAAAATGTACTAAATAAAACCTTACAGAATGTTGCGGGTAGGTACTTAATAAAGGGCCATTTCGTTTTATTAGAAAAACCTGCCTAGCAACAGCTTTTAACAATTGATAAAGCTACCCCTTTGTGAGATAAGCACGACAAAACATACGTATTTTGAATACCAATTTTTACGGTACATTTATCACTAGGTTCTCTTACACTTTTTAGAAATAGTTAAGCTTTTCTTTGTATACTGTCGTCTGATGTTAGTGGGTAGGGTGTTGAATGTTTCGTATGTGAAGAAAATCAAGGTACTCCGAACAATACACGTGATTGGCGCGCACACTAATGTAGCTCACTGACATCGTCTACGCGGCGACCTCTAGACATCTCAGGTGACTACGGACAAATCGTACTCAGAAAATACATCACATTTTGCCACGGCAACGAATGTAATTGCCATTTAACGAACAAAAAAGCTACAAGAAGCTATCGCCGGCAGCGTCAACGTTAGAACAGATGATGTTTTTGGAAAGGTCAATTTGATGATAAGCACTGGTTTAATCCAAATGTTGTTCGAGTGTATTATGTGTTACTTTACTTACAATGTTGAAGTTTAGCACTTAAAAATGCCTCTATTTGGTTAGTTGTTGAGCGTAATATGAGCGGGAAGCGCGTGATGGTTCCCGCTTGGCGCGACGTCGACTGGCAGTCGGCCGGGCGCTTCGGAGGCTGCGCGGTCCTGCCTCCCCCGCCTTCATTCACTCCACTGTTGAGGCCCAGCTCAAAACAGCCGGACTTTTAATGCGGCATGTGCTCTTTTCACACAAAACAGAGGTCCAACTCGTGTCAGCATTAGAGATTCAAGATCAGCTGAAAAAGGATTTATGATATCGCAAGGTCTTAACGGTCGTTGCGGACACGCGATTTGCTTGACAATTTACTTGTTTTAAATAAATCTTGACAAAAGTCAGGCGATTAGATTAGCGATTCAATAAATCGAATAACGACTTGTCAAGTAATTATTACGCAGCTACAGAATCTAATTGCACAAGTTGATTAACATGTTTATGCGCCCAGTAAATTACCTTCATCCTAACCTTAACCCAATTTAGAAAGTTAAGGAGATATACATATGTGGCTACGAACCAATTTCACTACAGAAATGGATAAAGGGGCTGTAGTGATAGTAATTTATTGTTGTAAATATTTGATTTGATGGGAAAAAATCTCAACAGCTCTCGCCTAACACCGACAGCCACAGGTTTGGAACCAATGACAAAAGTCCAAGAAAACTTTATGAAATTGAGTCTCCTCTATTGAAATACGAAATTGATTTCGCCGAAACCCACTCAGTTTATTTAATAAGTTTTGTTTGCCAGGCAAAGTAATCAATCGAGCTATTAGATAGACTAAATTTAGGCCTCGATTCGCAATATTGAATATCATAGAAAAACAAGACTGTCGTAACTTAAAATGTAAAACGTTATCGAGAAAATGAAATGGCTGAAAAGCTGAATTTAGCAAGAACAGGATCAGACAATATTTGACAATTGGCTCCACAAAGATAAAACAAAACAAACACATGACCATTACAAACACTAAAAAAAAACCCCACGCCGTAAGTAACCGTTGCATTTGAAATAGCATTAAATCAGTTAAGCCGTCTCGGGGAATATGCGCTAAAACAAATTTTAACGAGCGAAAAATGTGTAGGTAGCGCTCCCTGGCGAATTAAGACCATAATACCAATCTGAGAGCCATCGCCGATGAATGGCAAACCCTTACGAAACCCGTATCTAAATTGATCAAACTTTTTTGGGGATAAAGAACATAAGTTTGCACAAACAAACACACAAATAGCCTCTCACACTGAACGCAAACGACCCTCTACATTCTGAAGTGGGTGAAAAAAAAATGCACAAGGATTCGCTTTGCCTGAAAATAAATCAAATTTTAGCTGTTGCACCGTAACAGCGGAGCTATGCAAATTGGGAATACTATGTTCGACGTCCCGGGAACCAGAAAGGGGAGTCGTGTTCGAAATAATTCAATTTTAGGACCGATCATACGAGTGGGCACTCTAACCAACCTCCGATAAATTCGTAAATAAAACAACGAAACAAGAGTACGTTACTACACCGTGCATTCAGCCTGAAATACAAGGTACTGTTTTCCATTCTTGTCATATTCAAAGAGGTAACTATTTATTTAAGCTAGTGATTCTCAATATTTAATATTTAAATAATCAGGTTCTGATTTTATTTTTTGAGTAAGTTTTTTTAGAAGTTGGACTAGCTATTTTGCCGCTCTGTTTAGGCAGGCGGGGCTATGAACATGCACGCACACAGTGACATAGTTGCGCATCACTACCTACCGCATAGGTACGGCATGTTTTGCGTATAGGTAGGCTATTCTGTTCTTTGAAAGAGGTACTCTACAATGTTGTGAAACATCAAAAACCATTTAAAAATAAATTGACCAGGTGTCGTTACATCATATTATTTGCTTATTCCTGTATTTAAAGACCTGACATGAATTTTATACACCTAACACGTATTTAAAGACTCTCCTGAAATCTGACGAGGATGCAAAGTTGCACCTTGCAGAGGTTTCAATATGAAATCAAGAGCCGATTGTGATCAGTTCTAACCAATGAGGATGAGGAATAAATTCAATTTCTGCAGGAATACCCTATAATTTATTCCGACGCCCACTACGTAGTTTCCGCTGTTTTTGCAAGATCTGAATATTGTAAGACACCGTGATAGAGTGAATTATGCAGGAGTGTCTGTCCATTTGCTGCCAAGGTTTTGCTTGACTTGGATGGAACATGGGGCAGTTTGATCGTAAACAATTTTTTCAGACGATATAAATTACGTACATTTGTCACCAAGACAGATAAACATGTGTGTCAGGATAGTAAAAAGGGATACATAAAGTACACGAAGATATGCTTTAAAACGCCTGAGTTCAGATTAATTTAAAGTAAATATATTAAACATCACTGTATAAGTCTTTAAGAATATTGTTTCCCTTTCTCTGGATCAAGTATTACGATACGCGCGTGGAACGAGGTACTTAAAATCACTTACAAAGGAGATTTACTTACGCCTACAGAATTAATTAATAAAATATTGAGACAACAAGCAAGCAGAGGCTTTTCTTGGCGCCCTTCACCTGCCTTCTATTAACAATTCTATCTTCCTTGTTGCGGTTCATAATGTTATGTTATTTATCGTCTTAATACAAGCAGGTATTACAAAAGTGTTTCCATATTATATGAGGTAACAACTTATAAACAGATAATAGAAAATTAATTATGTGAGCAACTAAAATAAATGAGGAAATTTTTTAAATATCGAGTCTTGTTGATCAGAAATTTCTGAATACCTAACCTGGACAGTGTACTCGTAGAAACCCTGACTGACTGGCGGAACTATCTACCTACAACCTTATTTGTTTACGTTTTTTCTCGTGAGAAAAACACTATTTAAATTGAGAGACTTGACAGCCCCTCTTGAGGGCTGACAGGTAGAATTTACAAGATTAAAATATAATATAATCTAATAATAATTTAGTAGAGAATAAAAAATGAAGAAAAATATTTGATACAAATAAAGATAATCCCGATACCACAATACAACAAAATACCTATCATGTAAACATATTATGTTCTTTCTGAAATACATCTAGACAGAATTTAGTTATATTGCCTCCCCACAAATATAGTTGGACAAATTAGATATGGATCCGAATTTCCTCGTCGCAATTGCATTTGGCGGTACCGTTTTTGTTTGATTCGAGACCAACCGGAGCACGAACGCTGAATAGGATTATAAGGGGCACAGTTACCTTGACCTACATAGCTCGGAGACTAGCGGTTCACTCGTGATGCGCTTGTTTCAATTGAAAGGAAACGTTCCCAAGACGAAGTTGGGAGACCCGGATTTTGATACCTGTCGGCAGCGACTTAATACAAAAATACTATTTCTTTAAAGTAGACCCTAAACAACTGAATTAAAAGTTGTTTTTAATATGACAGTATCTTTGTGTGCTATTTCAGCAAACTTAGGACAAGTGCCTAATTTTATTTCTAAAAGTTGGCACGAGAATACCCACGGCATGGATAAATTCATTAGACAATTTTCAAGGAATTAGCAATTAAGCTCATTTCTACATCGGGAACTTAAACCGAGATGTTACGAGAGCGTAGTAGTGCGGCATATTCTAGGAGATAGTAAAGCTAAAACTTTAATAATATAAGGTACCATTTAGGTATAAACGTATGAGTAGATGACGCGAAAGTAATAGCCGAGAGAAAAAAATAAGGGAGAAAAGCTGAAGAGAAAATATATTTTAATGTAGAATGTTCTCCGAGGTGGAAACAGTCATATTAATATTCATGGTGACCTTGGAAGCTTCCTGTGTGGCGTAATAATCTTTATTCAAACCACCCTAAAGTTAGTGTTTTAATACTCTCTACTAAGCCGATTATCTACTACAGTAGATAATATTATTTATGCTAAACTACAGTTTAGCATGCCTAAATAATGAGTGTTTACTTATAAATTATAAATCTTGGTTTGACTTTGTTGACGTAGGTAGATTACAGGATTTAGTAAGTATTACATGCATCGTTTAAAGTAGACGTCGTTATTTATTGGTGAAAATAACATCAAAAAACAAGCTTTGTAAATGGAGGTGCAATTTTAATTTAATTCGAAACAGTGTTGTTATTTCACGTCCCAGAAAAAAAATCTTCTAAACCATTACAACCTACAAATCTCATGCGCCATTTTTGTCATCCAATGCAGAACTCCTGCATAAGTAAATTTCCATAGCATTAATTCAACTGACTTTTCTGCCACACCCAACTTTCATTTGCAGATATAAGCATACGAGCACACCATTGTTAACAGCCACTTGCAAATATTATTGGCGAAAATTTGTAGGAGCATAAGTTTCAAGCCAAAATTCATAATTTCAATTAGTTATTTATAATTAAGGAAAAATAGTTAATGTGTTGTGTAGTTGGTACCTACGAATGTTTAGTGGAAATAATTTTTTGCAAGTAGACACAGAATGGGGTAGATAATATCACTAATCAATTGACGTACCTTTTATGAGCTGTCAAATATTAGCTATTATTCGCTATTCCTCCATAGATTTTGTATGACAATACTAAACTTTTATTGATTTCAAACAAAAAAAAAGAGAATTTTATAGTTATTTAAAAATTCATCGGGTTTTCAGGGCTAAAATAAACTGTTTGTTTTTGTAAATTTGTGTCTTGGATTTATTGTTTCATGGTACCCAATAGGTAGTACGAAATATTTTGTATTTTTATCAAAGAAAATAATGATCAAAATTCACAGAGTTCAATAGCTCTATAGGTATGATAAAAAGAAATACTCGCTCTATGCTCTAGGTAATAAAGATGAAAAAGAAACTGTTCTAAAATTAAACTATTAAAACTGATAGCAGCAAAATAACGACAGGTAAGTATATGAATTAGAGGCAACTGGCGCGCTATTGTGGCAGCACCAACACACGAAGTTACATCGTAAAAATAACTTGACTTCTCTATTGCGGCTAGGTAACTTTTGTGGCAACGAAAGTGCGGTCTCATCTCTATGCTAATGTCAGACATATTCGCAAGTTCAGCTTTAAGCTTAAATATAATTTTTGTTTAATTGGTCAGTCCTCTGTTGAAGATAAATTGTTCTCTCTGTGTTGGCTCACACACTGTTTAATTGTTGGTTGAAATGTTTAAGAGGTCGTCTGCAGTTATAAGCTCATGAACACTATGTATCTCAGAACACAATTTTACCGTCAATTCTTTTCACGTATATGGTATAGTAGTTTTATGTACGGTACATTACGTACACGTGTAATTCTATATTATTTTGTATGGAAATATTGTAAAAGATTGATTTTAAAAGAGTATAAATATGGTTTTTCTTGCCCATTCGTCACGAAACCAAACAATCTTTTGCAAGTGGTAACTAAATTCAATTATATTTTGTTTCTTGTTCAAAAGTGCCTTCTGATGGCCTAATTGAAATAAATAATTTGACTTTTGACTAGCTTACTACTAAAATGTAAAACCTGAAAAATGTCAGACAACAATTTTCACTGTCGGAAAACATTTCTGAAAAACGACGAAAGTATTAACAGGCTATTTAAAAACCTCGGAAAAGTATTTTCTGTGAAGGGAATCTTCATTAAAGCCAGTGTATTAAAATACTTCAATGTTATTAAAAACCTTTATATCTGATTAAAACTGGGGTTGTTTAACCAAACAAACAAATGAAGCCAGTACTGTGGTCAAGTAAATAACTGGAAATAAAACCTGTAATTAACGATTCTCTTATGTTGTTGGCAAATGGGTTTTATTAAGAGAGGCGACATCAACATGTAGACATTATGGTGTTTAGATAAGAGAAAAGGTCCACAAGTTTTCCCTTTTACTAGATTCATTAAGACTTCAATCCGAGTTTGGGCTGAACAAAAGTCTGAATGTTCACCAAATACTAACATAATTTAGCTTCTTCATACACACATATCGTAGCAAAGTAATGCATGTCGAAGTATCACACAATTACTACCGAATAAACCGTGTTCAAGTTTTGAAAGATTATTCCCCACTCGCCTGCTGGTCAGTCTATACATTTTGCTATTTACTATGGGGGATGAGCAATGTTGTGTTATATCTGATTTCTTCCACAGTTTACCAAGGAATTACTTTAGGACTTAGGTCAACTATGTTCACTTGAAGGAAGCCTATAGTTCAATACTTATTTTCGTAACACTTAGATCTATCTGAGCGAAGCCGCGGATAAAGTTTGTAATGAATTACGTCGCAGACATGGCGGCAGTATGCTCGAGCAGTTTCTATTGAGTAATTGATAATGTATTCAAAACACGACAAAAATAAAGTTGCAAATTGCGTAATTGCATTCAAGATAGCGCGCCCGAGAAATGCCGCGCGAAATTATATCTTGCACACAATTTTCACCATTAACAGTGACGTATTTTAGTTTAACATAAATATTTTATAAATGATAATTTATCGAATATATTGCTAGTCGCTTTGAGCTGACCCTAACAGACTAGCGTATACACGTTTCGGCTTCGTCACAAGCAAGCAAAACGAAACATTTTTACAGATTATATATTACTTATTATTTGATTACTTATACAATAATTTACAGATTTCTCAAAAAAATAAAAAAGATTTTACCATCATAAAACCAGCTTCCATCAAAACTGTCACACAGAAAGCAAAGCAAGTATGAACAGAAATAACATGCCTGAAAATGTACCCGATGAGAGAGGGGAAAAGACATGATGTACCTTTTAAGAGAAGACATTGACAGTGTCGAGAGCTTACAAAATTGTTTCCTCCACGTCTGACGTAGGCACATAACACGTCACATGCCTGCGACAATGGTATTGCGTAACATATGTGGTGTTCAAAATATGGCAACATTAGCGGAATCTTTCAACATTAGGTACCACAGGCCTGAATACCGTAAGGTAGGGGCGTGTTTGTGGGCGAGACATGTCATTTCTGAAGCAAGAAAATTTGGAATAAACAATGAATGAATTGAAAGGGATTACCATTGGAGGTTGAGGTGGATATTAATTTTATACTAGTCAGAGAAGCTATTAGCTAGAGCTATCAATCAACAACAACTAAGTGTTGAAACAATCCATAATTTTAATAACACCATTATTCAGATTACCCTTGTAGCTAATCAATATGATTTAACATTTGTAAGTGACATAGTTAAATTATTGAACATTGAACAAGCGTGTGAACAAGCCAATGCCCTCGGAAATCAATACGGAGACAAAGGCTTTCTAATCGGTTCTCAATAATGGTATGAATTGGTTCCGTATCACTAAATTAGTCAGTCACAATAAATTATTGGACGTACAAGACAATTCAGTGTCCGCTTTCAAACACGCCACGACCTCTAACGATGTTGGCGGTCCAACAACCAAGTTGCGCCATAAAAACGGAATATCAAATGAAAATTTCTTTCCGCTTGCTCGGTTTACTGCGGTCAACCCCGACTACGGTTGCAGTCCCACTTTTTTTTGTTTTGATAACCCAGTATAGGTATCATGATGGCCAGATGCCTAAGTTCATTACATTTTCGTTCAAGTTTTCTGTTCGTACTGCGTCGGTAAAAAGTTGGTAACTAATGTCGGTTACCGCAGCAGCGTTATGAGAGCGGAATTAATAACTGTGAAGAAGTAAAAACTACTTAGTAGCGAGATTAATAAAAGTAAGAGACACGATGTCTGAGAAACTGTCCATTTCCTAAGACTTTATGTGCAGACATATACTGACAGCAAAAAGGTCGTAACTCCACAAAACGTTTTAATACCAGAATAACCTAAAACATTGTCACACAAAATCACATGGGATTCAAACGTATTTTTGTTCTGAATCGAATTATGAGCAGCGTAAATAATTTAGGGACAAACTCAACAGAAAGTACTGTCTAGAACAAAGTTGGTATATTTGAATTTTGGAGGCGAGCGTATTAAAGTGGTCATTAATCAACATTCACAAAGCATTGAGCGCAATATGATGAATGAGGCTGATTACGCCAATTAGATGCTCGAATTTAGACAGTTTCGATGCAAGGGAGATTACGTTATTGTTGTTTATTATAATTTGTATCGTTGGTAGGTATTTTGCAGATACTTTGTTTATAATTATGCTGAATGAAGCGTAGGTTAAATTGGCTCTTGTTTTATATGTAGTATTGGATGGCTATAAACTGATATTAATTATAGAATAAAAGACAATACTAAAGTTCATTCTTGCTACATCTAGAAATATATCATACAATCTTTTTAAGAAAAGAGCTTTTTCACTGAAATGAAGATGCCAGTCTTGAAGGTTAGTGAATTAACTTACATACCCACGTTCTAAGAAAAATATATCAAAATCAGACATTTACCAAGAATAAAAGCCCCATAAGGGAAATTCATATTCACAATGTTTTTTCACGTGGAAACTCACTCGACGGCGAGGCGCGAACAGGTGAATTATCATATTTATTGTTGGTCGTAAATCCATACATTATTTCTTGACTTTGGGCACCACTAGACTTTCTAATACAAAAATATATGAGCTTTTACTAAAAGTGCCACAGGTAGCCAACACCTGTGAGCGTAAACTAGGTTTAATTGAATCTGTAATGGCCCGATACTGGTGCGACCTTTAATTAAAACAATTTGGGTTTAAATATAGACGCAAATACGTACGCTTCTGTTACCGAGCGTAATTCAAATTTTTATGATGACATAATTACATTCTTTTCTGAAATATTCTCGACATCTTAATCATCAAAGAAAAGGGTCGTTTGGGTATTTGTGATAGCATTCATTTAACAAATACTCACTACGCTACAGTAGCTTTACTTTATAGATTACTCAACAATTTGGAAATGTCGTAAGTACTTTACTATTTCCAGTATCTACAACTTTGCTAATGAGAATGGAATGTTCAAAGTTTAACGTAAAACTAGGAAATTAAAATAGTTTTGTAACTTTAACGCAGCTGATATTTAATTTAAAAAGTAATAAGACTAAGTATAATATATTGGTCCATTGTTACAAAAACAAAATGTATCTTAAAAGTAATTATCATTATATTAATATGGTTACTGTAACTACTTTACTTATGTATGTGTTATTAACAGTAAGGCGCTCCCCAAACTAGGCAACGCCTGTATCTTGGAGACCAGTAGTGTTTGAGATTGTCTTACTGCATAAACATAACATACCGTCACGCCTGTATTGCCTGAAGAATTAGGCAGAAGTGTGCCCATCTATGTTTAGATCCCATGTAATAGGAGGCGAGCCTATTGCCATTAACCGGGCACAAATATTAACTCCGAGCTGCTACTGAGAATTTCATAGAAAAACCCAATACACTTTGCTCGACCTGGGAATCAAACCCATCTAGAGTAGTAATCATGCTTAGGACCACTAGGCTCTCAAGGCAGTTGTGATACTACTTAGTCAATTCAACATATTTTCACATCACAACAAACAAAAAAGCTCTTTGTCTTTATAAAAGTCTCCCATACATAAAAGTAGATGCCACAGTCCCATCTAAGAAGTCAGACAGGTCTATGTCCTCGTATACATTTCACACCACCATGCTTTTGTGGGCTCGCGGCATGTCTGCGACACTCCCGACCCTCATCAGTTTCTGTTGGATGTCAGGGGGCGCCTTGACGAATGAAACGAGTGTAGCGATAGCTAACGCGGTAATGTTATTACAAAAACTTGCTTTGTTGCTAAGCACGGTTGGCATTTATTTTTTGGAAGGTATTATGAAGTGTGACAGGTGTATAACAATAATAAAAATAGTTTGTTTTTAATTGTTACCTTATTTCTACGGTGACTAGGAGGCCATTATATTGTTGGAGACTGGTGCCTAAACTAAACTCAAGGCCTGTATTTCAGGTCACTAAAAGACAAGGGGGTCAAAGGGGGTCAGGTATGTTTGTCAAAAGGGGACGTGAAAGGGAATAACATCTTACTATAAGTTTATTTGTGTTAGAGGGAACTCTTTATTGCAACTGTATTTCTTAAATTAAAATCAAATCATTTATTTCATTTGAAAACATGGGTAAATAATATAAGGTAAATATTTTGAAGTAAACCGTCTTTAAAATTACATACGGGTACAAATTCAGAAAAGCGGAATGTAAAGAAATAGAATTCAATCTTTAACATTAAAAGCGAATTCCTGGCATAGACGTTTGACGTTAAACCAACAACGGCCGTGTGCCCCGACGCAGCCCCACCCGATATTTATTTTATTAAATATATTTTATAAATATTATGTACCTGTACCCATGTTTGTAAAGAAAATAAATGATTTGAGTTGAGTGTACTAGTTAAAGTACTAATCTTTACATAGTACAAAAAAAGTTTCTCCCACAATATGTACGCTAAGACCTTTTAAACCGCGCTACGGATTTTAAAGTAGTTTTCAGCAATAAAGAGAGTGATTCAAGAGAAAGGTTTATACGTATAGAACACGACGCTACGACTAACGGGAGCGGAGCAGTAGCCAAAGACGAACTGAACGCGGGTAAGACCGCGGGGTTTATAGCTAGTTCTAAATAATGAAAACACAATTGAACAGATAAAGAAAACTACGTCATCAACGCCATTTTATCTCCATTCTACAAGTTATCGACAATTTACTCACAAAATCTCGTTTAACAAGCACTACAAAAGAAAAGCGTTTTGAAGTGCTCAGTGAACGAGTCTATAAAAGTAAATGTACCGATATAAACTAAGCTTTAATAATTTTTTATCTTAATGCACTTTTATTAATCACATCAATGGTTTTTACTGCCTCGTTAGTCTAGTGGTTCTAAGCGCGACTGCTACTGTCTTGGGTTTGTGTCCCAGGTCGAGCGAAGCGTTATTGGGTTTTTCTATGAAATTCTCAGTAGCAGCTCGGAGTTAGGATGTGTGCCCGGTTAATGGCAATAGGGTCGCCCCCTATTACATGGGACCTAGACATACCGGAAAACTGTAGATGTACATTGGTACATCTCTGCCTAACCCTTCGAGTAATACAGGCGTGATGGTATGTTATGTTATCAACAGTTTTTATTCCCAGACAGATATAGTCGTATCTCCAAGTTGCAGATACAACACTCTGCCAAAATCGCTAGGAGATGATTTAATTTGTTTTTTTTTTTTATAGCTGTGTCAGCATGTGTTCTTGGCAGACTGTTGTGTTTTTACAGAATACTGTTATGTTAAAAAAATGCACAATGTAGGTTCTGGTACATAGACGAGTTACGATATACGTTCAAAATTAAACGAAATACCTAGTTTTGCATTTAATGTCGTGCTAAATACCAAGAGAAAATTCAAACCTGTATATAGCTTTTGGACGTTCAGATACGTTCGTTTTTGCAAGATTTTATCCGGGAAAAGGTCTGGATGGATCAATCACCCCGATATTAAAGGTACAGGTTCGGGTAGCGGTAATTTTCTGCTACAGATGCGTTTTGGAGAACCCACTTATTTTCATATCTACACTATACATACATAATAAAATAACATAATAAATAAAGCTGATGAGTGTTTTGTTTGTTTAAAAGCGCTAACGCTAATCTCTAGAACTGCCACCTAGATTGGAAAAATCTTTTTGTATATTCAATACAATTCAAATTTATTCAGGAACAATTTACATTGTATGTGAACTTTATACAGCTTAAAAAATGAAAATAAAAACAGAAGCCGCACAATAGTATGGTAAAGGATTTATAACATCCAGACGTAACTGAACACGGGTAAAGAAAACCACGAAGACGAAGTCGCGAGCATAAGCTAGTTCGATATATAAGTACAACATCACAACATGGGCGATGTCCGACCAACTGCTTACGACACAACTGCGAAACCAGCTGTCGTTAATTCGATTTTGACCGTGAACAACAAACTACCATCTAATTTATTCAAGCCTCAACTTCGGCTTTAGATAATCTGACCCTAAACTAATAGGTGGCACCGGTGTTGCATACATAACGTCATTCATTAATCAATTATTCCCAGCGCTGCACAAACTTCGAGGGGCAAAATTGAATGTTCAGTATTGCTAAAGTGCGCTGTTGGGAGCTTTACCTCTATTCCATTTGTAGTTCATTTGAATAATGTAAGAGGTAATGTAAATAAAGGTAGTATGAAAACAATCAGATTGAGAGTTATGGGATTCGACGAACGGGTTATTACCTATCTATACTAGTATTATTACGCTGAAGAGTTTATTTTTTTGTTTTAACTCGCGTACTTCCAGAATAACAGGTACGTTTCTGGATGTTTTACGGTGATAAGAAGCTACGTTATACCTGAATGATATTTAATTATTTAAAAATATTGGGATCTGTAAGAATTTAAAGAAGAACACGTGGGCAGAAGCTAGTTATACTATAATCAGCAAACAAATCAGATGACAAAGAAGATCACTTCTTGTAAAGGCGGTATTACAAAGGTCTTTTGTATTGAGAATTAGTTCGCTGTACCTACTACAAATGATATCTGCGTTCAGTATTGCTTATTTATGGCCGGACTAAATATAATGCAAGATAAGCTGAAACAAAATGAAACGTAAAGGATTATCTGCATTATAATAACATAACAACTGAAAATAACGAAAAAGAAACATATTTTTTTAATCATTACAAAAATGAAGGGAAAATTCAAGAGATTTTCAAAACGTTCTAAAACTACAATTAAATAAACTTTTAAAACGAACCGTAAACTTCCAAAGAACCCCAAAACTTGAAGGGCTCGTTCCAACCGAACAGACATTCAGATTCTACATTAAAATATCTTTGTTCATCTAATTATAAGCACTTCTAATTCCCATAACAAAAGGGGCCTTTTCATTTGTAACTGCATTACCTAAAAAAGGGAAAGTGCTGATCATAAAACCCTATGGAAAGCTTCAACAGTTCTTAGTACACGCCTAACAGCCACTTCTAGTAATCGAATCTCATTCTAGATATTGGATCTGATTACTAGTCCCATAGGTCTTACTAAAAACCAGGCGTGCCCGCCACTTTCTCCGCAAAATAGTTTAGTATAAGCGATAAAAGGCGTATTAATAGTTAAAGAATTTTTATAATCGAGTCAGTACCTCTAGAGATAACCTTTTACAAACAAAAAACAAACTTTACCTTTACAACATATTAAGTAAGTAAATATGTTTCATTGGCTGTTGTGTTGAGTGTCACTTTGCTAAAAAATTCAATAATTCTTCGTTAACAAAAATCGTGATGATTTTAGTCTTCCGCAGGTGTGTTTATCTCAGAGATAAACTGATTGAAAAGTAAAACAAAAAAACCGTCAGAAAGAGGGGAAAATTGAGTGATTAATTATGCAAAGCTGCGCCTCCGTGTCACAAGAACGGTGCATGAAAATGAGGCTGACAGACATCTAAAATTAGATGTTTCAGAAACAATGATAAGCGCCGAAATAAGGGCACATTTTATTTATTTTCACGATGTTTTGCATTTGGAATAATTTGCCTACGCATAATTTCAATCATCTACATATTTGTTTGTGACAGTTTCGGAAAGCTATACATAATTCAAATATTTATTTCTGTTTTATATATTTTACAGTCCTTTATCTTGACTTCCAAATTCAGATACAAGCTGAAATATATAACTACGCAAGAGTTCATCTCTGCCAGGTGGTTTAAAATGAAATAGTGTCTCCGCTTCCCGTTTGTATTCATCTAATCCTGGTCAGAGCTAGAGGTAGTAACTCAATGAAAATACCCGGGGATAACCGGCTCGGTACTTTGCTACACCTGGGTATAAATCTGCTCGAATAAATCATTAAGATAACCGTGCTAAGTAAAAAAAGGATAATTATTTATAATGTCATAAATCAAGTAATTGAAAAAATATTTGATCAGACGCACATGCCCGTTTTGGAAAATCAAATCACGAATTAATAAGAGGGTCAAATGACAGCTGGCACAAGCGGACTAATGCAACCAGCCGATGTTCGATCAAGGCTATTTTTACCATTTTTCCGAACAGTCTGTCGCCTGTCAAATCATTAGTATTTAAAATAGGTGAATGCCACCTACGCAGATAAAATTCGACTTTCAAAATTCCTAAAATCACATAAGCTCCAATTTGTTTTCCTCGAAATAGTTCTAAACATCGGTTTACAAACTTCCACGAAAACGGTGAAAATCGAGTGAGCACCCCAAAAGATTTACCCAGAACGGTTCACCCTCTGAAGCCACTCCAACTTTTTGATGAATTATAAATGTAAATCGAAACGTCAAAGGAGTTTGTAAAGTTATAAGAGGACACGGAAATGAGTTTTTTAAGAAGTAAACTAACCGCGGTTGCGACCCACATTTTACAGGCGAAGGACCACAAGCGTTCAAAAGGCGCACATTGCAATGCAACTGTTTCACTCATTACTCGAGAGCGAAAAGGACAGAGGAATAGCGAATGCATTAGGAGCAGTAAATTCTCAAAGTATTACAAGTATTTTTTCGTTTAATGAAAGAGAAAAGAGGATGCAAAAATAGAAGTGCTTTCGTGTATCCATTAGAACTCCGCAGAAAACGTAGTGCTTTTTTGTAGTTGTTCATATTTTTTATTCAATTTGTATTAATGTAAACCATTTTAAGATAGAATTTTATGTGCTATAAAAATTCAAGTGAAAATAGCATGTAAGTCCATTCCTTTAGGTTGATACTTGTGAGACAAAAGAAACTGTAGTCGATTTTGTTGTGAGGGCAAAACATTTTGGATATAAAACCCGAGGTATTAAGATTGACCAACACGCGAAAGAGACAAATATGTAAGGGCGTCCCAACAAATCGGTTCCATCAATCTGTTGATCGAATTACGATGTTAACGCCCCCTTTAATCACCTAGTGAACCTTTGCGATGGCGTTAATACCTCTGAAGCTCAAGCCTCTAATCACCAAGGGGTCATTTGAGACGCTGACTCTTAGTTTCTCGTAGTTGGTAAGCTTTATATAATAACACATGTTTTCCCTCGTGTAATTTTCTCTAACATTTACACATAAAGAGTTTTGTAAGACGTGTCGAATCTTATGAAAAAACATTAAGTTTTGAATGTGATAAAAAAAAAATATTGTACTCGATAAATAATTTAGAAATATCCGTAATTTTTTAATGGTTCTTTCTAATCTTTTCTAATATGATTAAGAAGTAAAGTTTGTGAGGGTGAAGGGGGTAATCTCTGGATCTACTGAACCGATTTTGCCCATAAATTCTTTTATATATAGCCATAGAAAGCCACGTTATTTGTGAGTGTCATACGCTATAATAATATAACATCACGCTACGACACACAGGAGCGGATCAGTAACCAAAGACGTTGCTTAAAACGTATGAAAATATCCACGTAGACGAAATCGCGGGCAAAAGTTAGTAGACAATAATATACGAGGCAAAAGGAGTACATAAGGATCGTAGCAGGCGGCGTTCCGTGGTTTCTGCCAAGTCCCATGGGAAAAGTCGTGAGTTATATGTGTGTGTTTATAATAAACTCTACATACAGTTTAAAACATTTTAGTACCTAAGAGAAATAAAAAAAAGCAATCTAGAGAGACGTTTTAAAGTGCAGCATGAAATATAGCTCCAGGCTGGACTCTTTTCTGGCAGTTGGACATTTTTCAGAACTTTTTCTAAAATTTATGATTTTTATTTGTAATGTAAAGCTTCACACGAATAGAATAAACGAATAACTAGCCAGGTTATTCATACCTTGGTAGTATGAATCTACATATTTCCGATGCGAAATTGCGGTCAATGACAAATGTCTGAAACCATGATTACCACGTGTATTAAATGCTATTTGGCAAATATGCAACCAATGAATTCTACCATTTTGGGCTCTGTGCAGTGGTAATAATTCAAATGGAACAAATATGTGGTGATGTAAGTTGTTATACAGAAGCGGATTTTAGTACAAATCACAGGCATATTGTACATTACTCCCGGCATGCCGCAGCCGTGTGCACTGATGGCTTACGGCCTATACACAAGAATATTTATGTACGTATGCTTCATACCGTGTACGGTAACATCGCAAAATTTCGCGGTAGGAAAATTCCACGTACAAAATCTTTTGTTATACATTTGCGGGGGCAAAAATTAAGTTACATTTTAGCTAAGCGCGCAAAACCTGGGGTTACTGGAACAGAACAATGATGCAAATGAGTCCAACCTCAGTAAATACAAAAAGGGCTAATGATGAGGAATATTTAAGCCTTTCCGATTTTGATTAACGTTTTGGTATTTCACAGAAACTAGACTTAGTGGTTAATTTACGTTTGTTTGCAACATGTTTCACTTCTCGCATAATTACCGGTTGTTGTGGACAAATCTATTATGGTTTCATCAATCTATACTATTATAACGAAGCTGAAGAGATTTTTGTTTGTTTGTTTGTGTGTATGTTTAAACGCGAAAAAATCTTTATGTAAGTATATGATATTCAGATTCAAGAGGAATAGTATAGACTACATAACACCACGCTACGACACACGGGAGCGAAGCAGTACCTAACCAAAGCTAACTTAACGCGGCTGAAAAAAACCACGCTGCTGAAGTCACGGGCAGCAGCTAATCCAAGACATGCCTAAGTACACTTATTTAGCAATTAACGTAAAAGCCAATCTGATGCATTGTGGGGGAGCAATAACTTCTCTGTCAAGAACACAATCACACCGTTTACTAACACTGACTTTCACTTTCCCGTGCACACGGCAAAAATGGGAGCAGCGAAGTGTTACAGTTCCATAGAGTTGTATAAAGAAAGGATCTTTTGCACGGAGTATAACCAGATATCGATGTTTTACTTTTTTATTAAGCATGCTTAGGTACCTACGTATTCCATGTGTCCCTATTGACATAACCGATGGTTAATATTCCAAAAATTAATCTCTACATTTACTATCACTTGCTATACCTACATAAATGATTTCATAGTCCTACAGGCCACGTCTTATTGGCATCTCCAGAGTCCAGAGAAAGTTACAAATGTCTGGCAGATGTCCAAGTAAAGAATAAGAAATGTAAATATGCAAGACATAAGAAGACTGATAACATCTATATTGATTTATTTTAACCTAGCCAAATACTATTTCGAAGTGACGGTAACATTAAGTAAATGGAATTTATGTTCTGATAAAATACAGGCGACTTCATCATAATAAATTAAAACACACAAGGAAACGACCGTCTTGTGGTACAATAAAGCATGCAGAATACCACAGAAACAATAGATCGTAAAACAAAAGACTCATTTCGCCAGGACGCCCCAGAACATGCAATATCGATATATTTCTGTACCCTGTGAGTTCGGAGACTTGAATAGAGGCCCGTATGTTTGTCGAGACTGAATTGCGAGCGCCCCAGGCTCCAGGTCGTCTATGTTAACCGCGGACGCGAACTCTTTATGTGTTTGTAGACGATGATTTTTTTTTCTCTTACCCAGCAAATTGGAACGGAACAGGAGGGAAAACAATAAATAATATATTTCTTCAAACAATATAGGTTTGTTTCGAATTGAATGTCAATAGAAATAACATTTCGGAAAGCAGTAAAAAAAATAGGAATCTTTGTGAGAAAGACGGTAGTAAACTTGGTAGATACTTCCCTGATCCCGTTTCAGGGACATAATTTACAATCTCTACTAACAAGCAATTAGGATTATACAATCTATGTCATGGCTACAGGCTCCCAGGTGTTTAGTGAGAACGAACCCCTGTCAGCATATCCATAGCTAAACGCTATTACGGAATTAAATTTTCAATCTATTTAGTCAAAACACGTTTACGTAGCTATAAGGAGTTTAAACGGAAGAATTAATGTCACCGTACCTGAGACGGGCTAATCCTTCCCGTTATGACGTCATAAATATTAATTCATAATCATCAGAGGCGGAGGTAGGATAATTTTGGATGATTAAGTTGGTTGTTGTATAAATAGGCTTAAAATAGCAAATGGACTATGCATTTAATGAAGAGAAGGATTTAAAGTGCTTTGTGACGAACACCCACACATCCACAACATACACTTCGCCCTCAAAATTCGACTGTGAAGTGTAGGCGTACCCTAATTACGCGGCGGCAATGTAAGGCGACTTGGGCTTGATATTAGATATTTTCCGTATGAGTTAAAGCTTTTAATAAGCTTTGTGTTCAAAGAACATTTAGTTCTTAACAGTTAAATAACACGAGCATCTAAGTGTCAATAATCGAATCAGACCAACTGTATGTTAACGATCAAGTCGTTAAAATATCATAAAATTGGCGAAATCGATTTTGATAACAGGAGTGATTTAAAGTAATGGTCTGCTTTTAACGCTTCACTATGGATCGGCAGCTCTATAATGAATACAAAATTGTCGTACTCACCGAACGGCGACTGATGGAAAACTTACCTGAAACGAATAAAAAGGTTCTTTAATAAGACAGGAAAATACTAAATATAAAACGGATCTGAAAATAAAATCGTGAAAAATTCAAAGAGAATACGTTTTCGGTACCCATATTAACGTAAAGGTCACAGCTTAATTTCTATGCCTACACACTTTTAAACATCTTTCGTTTTAAGGTCAAACATGGAATCAACCCACCCAAGAATATTTAATTCACTCATTTCTCGGCAAAAATGCTGATAAAACGCTGTAATTGTTTTGCAATATAATATATATTCGTAAAAGAGCACACACGCCAAATTCAAAAGCTGTTTCAAAGGTAAGTTCTAGGCGAAAACTAGGCCAATCTTCTCTACTATTTAAAAGCCGGCCAATCACATGAAACCACGAAAAATGTCCACTGGAACGGACGTAAAACTGTTCAAAAAGAAAACAGAACTTTTGAATGGACCAGCATTACTGCGAGGAGAGATCCTCTAAGCATGTTTCATTGCGCTATTTTTCTACGCCTTTTTTACTTTGCGGCGCAATATTTTTTAGTAGGGACTGAACACATTCTGGATACTTCATAGCGCTTTGGATGCAAAAGCTGCTTTTCACGCGGCAAAGAAAGGCCTGCAGGCTACGATCGTAATGAATATTACAGATATTTTAAAAGGCCGAGTAACGTAAAATGGCTACCTACTGTGTAGTGCTAGTGAATGTTCTAGGAATGTTGAGAAAAAATAAATACATACTATACGTCAGAGTTAACCTTTTACATAAGGAGAATTTTACTCAATGAAAACGTATTATTATTCATCATCATCAGAACAGCTGAACAACGTCCATTGCTGGACATAGGCCTACTCTAATGGTTGCAATAATGACTGGTCCTGCGCTGCTCGCTTCCAGCGATTACCCGCGACCTTTACCAGATGGTTTGTCAGTCTACCTCGTGGGGGCCTCCCCACACTGCGGATTTCGGCTGCGCGGCCGCCACTCAAGAACTTTACGACTAATCAATCATTCATCAATTCGTAGGATCGACATAAAATCTACGAAATACCTAAACTAAGCAGCAAAAGAAAAGCAAAATTAATTTTCCCAAAATAATTAAACATCACAATCTACTTAGAGACCTTTTCACGAGTATAATTACATTTAAATTATGTTAAACTTGGAGATAATAAAGTAGAAAGAGGAAATGCGAAGAAAGTTGAGTTTGCAGACCACAATACAATTTAAAATAACACCGTCTTTATGACTAAGCTTTTATACGAACGCGGAGTCGTTTTAAAATCAAAAGGATTCGCTTTGTCACCTTGCAAACAGTTGAGATGGGAATGAGTTGGAAAATTACAATTCCAACACAGACAGAGGTATCTTCTCTCCCGTTTAGTTGTTTTATTAGAAAGTGTAAAATCAAGAATTCCTTTTCACTTTTCATTTTATTTATCGTTGCCTCCACACTAGTTATTTTTTGTGTATCGTGGGTACGTTTACAAACATATAAACTCATATAAATAAACAGCCGGACACAGGATGTGTAGGCCACATATACAAATATTTACTCCGTGTGGGATCCACCACGCAACCCGCGCTAAACGTGTCGTCGGGAAATAAAACCTATCCGTATTTTTCTTTAAAACAAGAACTGATTGTTTTATTTTCCTATAAGAAATACGAAAGAAGAATTTCAGATAGGATTTATATTTTTACCGATAAAAGGATAACAAATTGTTACACGGAGAAAATACAGATCGGAAGGCAAAAATATATCAATATGAAGTAACGCAAATTTTGGTATTATCCTAGGTCTTACACAGGTAGAACTTGTTATCCGTACTAATATTATAAAAGCGAAAGTAACTCTGTCTGTCTGTCTGTCTCTTCTTCACGCCTAAACCACTGAACCGATTTAAATGAAATTTGGTACAGATATTGTCTGGGACCCGAGAAAGGACATAAGATAGTTTTCATCCCGGAAATCCCCCGGGAACGGGAACTATTAATCTACGCGGACGAAGTCGCGGGCAAAAGCTAGTTGTTTATATCAGTGACTAGCTTTATACCCCGCGGTGTCACCCGCGTTCAGTTAGGTACATGATTGTAGAGTGATGTTTTATACGAACCTTCCTCTTTAATCACTCTATCTATTGTTGAAAAGGCATTAAAATCCGTTGCGTAGTTTAAAACCTAAACGCACAGATAAACATACGGCGAGAAGCGACTTTATATTACATACTATGTAGAGATAGAACAAGAAAATTGAGTGGTATTAAGCTACGTTCAAATTCTAATTAACCTTATTCGGAAATATTAAGTTCGCCCCAGTAATATTACTCCCCAAATCAGCTAATTACATCATGAAAGATGAGTAGACTTTACTTAACGTCGAGATAAAGAATGGAAATTACTTACAGGATTGGTTTCATTTACACTATCTACCGAACCCACTACTTCTACTTAGTTACCCATACTTTTGATGTGAACACGAAGCAGTATTAGAGAATCAATATAGATGGCTTATATTTGCTCTTCACACGCCTATAATCTCGTGTCAAAGGAAGAGTCGGCGATCCCTGATATAAAGCTAATAACGTTATATTGGCAACTCCAAGCCTGTTTTATGGTAATACCTAATATTTTGTAAGTAACCCAGGCGAAAACGTTGTAGAAAACCTGATACATCGTCCTGATAGAATATTTGGTCAAAACAATATTGAACGGTGGGAGTATTGAGGTTAATTTGATTCGCTATGGAAATCGAGATAGAAATTACAGTGATGTTAATCAAAATATTTAACATCAAATACACATTTGATATTCAACTGTTATTGTTCCGCTAATTATAATGGAAATAGGTATTGGTATTTTGTGTTGTTAGTTTCAAGCCTATATTTGACGAAATCTATATTTTTTGGGAAGTAAACAGTTTAGACTTCCGCATCCAGATCTCATTGTGAAACGATAATGTGCCATCTAATAGTTTGGAGCTAGTACTAATTTATACTAAGAGACTTACATAAGCAAGAGGTAAAGCTTGCTTGCTTTTTCTTTGTTTGACAGCGGTAATGTCTGAAATAGTCCGAGTATAAAAAAAATGTTTCACTGATAGAAAACTACACTATTGCTGAGTGCCATATATGCATACAGGGTGGAAATTTATTATGCTACCTGGAGGGAAAGTACTCCAAATACTTGAGTTAGCAAATTTTACTGAAAGGAAACATTCCTTTATTTTTAAAAAGAAACAAAACTGCATTTTAATAATTTTGAAAATATTCTTGCCACACCCGGTAATCGAACCGACTAAAATTCGAAAAAATTGCATCCTGTACTTTTATGGCACTAATCCATAGGGTCAATCATAAGGATCAAATCCCTGCAAACATGGTAAATTAAAATAAAATAAAAACATGCAATTTTATTGTAAATTTATTTTATTCGGACGAAACAAACGAGTAAAGTAGTTGCTGGAAATGAGCTTCATTGCTTGGATGCATGAATTTATTCCTTTAAAAAAATCATTTTAAGTAACTTTTGGTAGCGTAGTAAAATTTTCAATATTCACCACAACACCCTTCTAAAAGTTATTCAAAATGAATTCCTTCAAATAATGAATGTGTGCATCGAAGAAAGTGAAACTCATTTCCAGCATGCAATTAGAATCGTTTTTTTCGTCCGAATAAAATAAGTTTAGATTGAAATTTCATGGTTTTTGTTAAATTTAGTTTACCAGGTTTGTAGAGATTTGATCCTTGTGATTGACCCTATCGATAAGTGCCATAAAAGTACAAGATGCTATTTTATCCGATTTTAGTCTGTTCGATTCCCGGGTGTGGCAAGCGTATTTTCAAAATTATTTTAATGCAGTTTTGTTTCTTTTTAAAAATAAAGGAATGTTTCCTTTCAGTAAAATTTGCTAACTCAAGTATTTAGAGTACTTTCCCTCCAGGTAGCATAATAAATTTCGACCCTGTATATATGTTTTACGGTATTCTCGACTTCAGTAATATAGGTAGGTCATAGGTAAAGATGTTGTCCTTTTTTATTTCTTTGCTTAGCGAAGGTGAGTTTTTGAAGTAGGTTGGTACTGATCCGGTTATTTCATTATTGCCAAATACTATTTGACGTTTGAGTTTCCACGTGGACAAAATCGCGGGCAAAATCTAGCCGATAGCGTAATTAAGCTAAAACCGGCTCAATGCCGCCATCGATAGTCCACAAAAGCCTTTGTTGACAGGTTTTGTTCCAAAATCAGATGTGGTTAATAATGCAGTAGTGGTAAATGGAACATGGGACTCCAATCAGATTGTAACGTTCGTCATTAATCTGTGACAGATGATTAAGGCTTCGGTAATAGAATTCGTTGTTCTACGGCATATTCAAAAGGCTTTTTGATTGAAACTAAGGTTAATACAGTTTCCCAATAGATCAATAGTTACTTACCTAACTATAATGAACTTTTGAAGATTGGTTGAGAAAACTTCAATATTGAAAATTTACAGTTTCAGTTTAACTATTTCGAAAGACTTGAGAATTTATCGCTTAAAGTGCTTAAGGGGATATTCTGGACAGCGGTAGTGTGCTGCTGCGAGTTTCATACAAAGGAAGTCTACCTTATTTTATTTTAGTGATATATAGATTAAAAGTTGTATAATTCATTTTAAAATATAAAAAATCGCTTATGCAATACGATTAATTCAGTTACCTACGTCTCATTTTGAAATTATGTTATTTGACGGAAAACTGATTACCTACCTGATTAGCTTGGATACAGTGCCCTTGTCGTATCTACAAAATTTCATCGAATTTCATTACTTATTATTAATTATTTACTTATATTAATTATAACTTATATTATTTATAATAAATAGCTCGTGGCTAAATAATAACAGCCGCATAGACTGATCTTCCGGGTTAAGCCACGCTTGCCAAGGTTGGTCTGTGGATGGGTGACCATTTACCATAGCGAGTTTCCTCCGTGTCTCGGAAAGCACGTAAAGCCGTTGGTCCCGGCTGTCATTTGTAGATCTTTGACAGTCGTTACTGTTAGTCAGAAGCCAGAAAGTCTGACAACCAGTCTTACCAAGAGTATCGTATTACCCATTACTGGGTTGTGGAGGTCTGATAGGCAGTCGCTCCATGTAAAATACTGATATTCAGCTGCATCCGGTTTGATTGGAAGCCGACCCCAACATAGTTGGGAAAAGGCTAAGCAGATGATGATGATTATTTATAATAAATATTGTGAAATCGACTGTCAGCCTTGGACATGCGTGGTGATCAATGGTTGTGCCTGTTCTATATGAGAAGAGGACTTTGCCCAGCAGTAGGACAATAATAGGCTGGTATTATTTTAAAATAATTATCAATTACTTATTAACCAAAATATAACAAAGCTACATTTTGTATGGAACACTCCAGCTTTACGCTTACGCTTGAATAAGGTAAGTTTTACGGCCGGAGGTGGTCTTAAAACAAAACCCCAATACCAAGACAAAGTAACACTATTTTTCTTGAAGGTTTAAAACCTAAGGAGGTGGGTGAAACTTGTGAAAAGGGTAAGAGTCGTAATGCTTTCCAATCGATTTAGTCCTCTGTGTGTTAAGCTTCAGCTTCGCTGGATTTTCAGGTTTCAGCCAATACGGTCGGGGAAATGTTTTTTTTTCTTGGGTGTTTTTAAACGTATAGGCACAAAATAGTGTAGGGTAATATCTACCAAGAAGCTAGCTTATATTACATGAAATATACATAAGTACTTAGGCAATAAGTACCTATTAACTTTTGACTATATCCGTGTGGAAGTCAAAGTCAAATCCGTTCATAGCTTACCTCTCAGATCTATAAACTACCTCTTGCCAAATGTCAACTTCATAGGTCAAGTAGGTATTAAGATTTCGTGTTTAGTCAGTGCGTGACCTTTCCCTTTTATAATATAAGAAGTCTGTGAAGTTTATAAAGCACCAGAAGTACCTAGGTACACAGAACCCGTTGTGTAAGGAATTATTTTCACGGTACAATTACGAGATTATTCTCTTTGAGACCTTTCTAGGTTTTAGTAATTAAAATTTTACGTATGAAAGCTCAGTTTTCAAAGAGGTTGTACGAACAAAGGAATTCAAAAAGCGAGTTTGCATTACCAATCAAAGTAATGTTAAGCTGTTTTTTTACTTTGGGGCATTTGAAAATGGAACGTTTTGTCTGCACGTGCCAGTTCTAAATTGGGACATTGACTGAAAGTAACTACCAGAAACCACGCCCAATAATAGAATCAAACCAGGATATACGAACCATAATTATGAACTTCAAACTGCAGTGCGATTCGCTAAGCCTCACTTCGTAATTCGTAATCTGAATCCGCAGTGAGATAATAAAATGGTATTCTGTTAAACACGATCACGCCGATGACGTCACCACGGCGAGCGAATACACCAAACCAAGGTCATGTGGGTTTGTTATCGAAGTAAGCGCGGTCACTTGAGTGAGACTTGTTCTCGAGTTTGCATTTTAAGAATCGTACTACAGAAGTCTATTCCGAAACCGATTCATATAATAAATAGGTAAACATGATACATAATGAAATTCTTCATTTAAAATTATGATTGATGGACAATCCGTCAATTAGGAGAATTTCAAATATCCCCGTACCAACCAAACACAACCAATTTAATATAGTCAGTCATTCGTGGTGCGGATTCCGACTCATCATATGAAAACCTTTCTCAAAGAATAGTTTTGGCCAAAGGGCGTCGTCATTTTTCGACGATTTCGTGGATGACTACACGACACCTCGCAGCGCAATACGACACCGTCACTTCATGTGTGTGTGTTCTGAAGTTTAGATATTTTTATTATTGTAGTTTATAGATGAATATTAAATAATATTACCAGCCTACTATTGTCTTACGGCAGAGTAAAGGCCTTTCCCTAAACAGAGAATGCACGCGCAGTGATGACTACGTTTGCTCAAAGGGGGTTGGTAATTTCACGCTTATATTTATTGTCAGTTAATTGTAAGTAGGCTCGCCCCCTATTACATGGGACCTAATATACCGGCGAACTGTGGGTGTACATTGGTGCACCTCTGCCTAACCTTTCGGGGAATACGGGCGTGATGGTTATATTAATTGTCAGTACAAACCTGTACTCCTCCACCAATATCAGTGATATCCAAGATGAAGTCAGAAAGTACATATTTGAATTGATTTGAACCTCACGTTGTAGAGGCCGCCGAAAACTCATCACGAATCAAATCAAGATTGGTAAGACGTACTGTCACAACTGTTTATATTTTGTTCATATATTTTTGCGTTTAAGGGCGCTTGTTACTTTACTACCGAATACAAAATCAGCCACCAAGACCAAGACTTAAAATTCAACGTTATGTGTAATCAGCAAAAGTCTGCAAGTACCTACGTAACAAGTGAATCCGATTAACGAGCGGAACTTTTGCATTCAGGATTATACAAGCTTTCCTGTTTGCGACACGTGACTGTATCGACAAAAGAACTTTAAAATTTATAGGAGTTTGTTCAAATGGATAGTAGTTGGAAATAAACATGTATTTCTAGTTCATGAACTAAGTTTTGTGTTGAAGATTGGATTTTTCAAGATGGCGGGTTTGAGATTGTTTGTTTGCTACCAATGCAGTTTAATTTAATATGAGTAGATTTTTTTTGGTCCCGGATATCTTTCGTATGTTTTTGACAGTCGTTATGGATAGTCAGAAGCCGGAAAGTCTGACACCCACTCTTGCCAAGAGGCATCTAGTTGCCCAGTAACTGGGTTATGCAGGTCGCATAGGCAGTCGCTCCGTGTAAAACACTGGTATTCAGCTGAATCCGGTTAGACCGGCACCCGACCCCAACATAGTCGGGAAAGGCTAGGCAGATGATGATCAATTGTCAAATAGGCTACCACACTGACAGTGCTAGCAATTCTTAAGCGTAAGAATCGGGCAATGTGATGTTCGGCACTGCATTAGCAGCCCCAACGTAGTGGGGAAAGGCTAGGCAGATAGGTAGACATAGATAATAACTACATAATTAAGCTACTCCAAAACTTATACCATACACGTCTAACTCAACCATCCCCACATTAGCCGCCTCCATATAGATGGCAACTTTAAAAATTGAATTTTCCTCCGACCCAGTTCATATTGTTCGGTTAATCAACGTTAATCTTGTTAGCGGTCGGCGCGTATCTCGTGCAGTACATTTATCATGGCGAATCTAGTTAGCGTCTCGTTGAGGAACAATGCTCCCCACATATTAATAGCAACGCGTCTTCCTCCGAGTTTTCTTGGCTGTAATTAAACTTGGCGCAGTGGTTAGGCAATTGGCTGCAGAGCTGCGTGACGCAGGTGATTCCCTCACGGAACAAGTATTTGTAAGGTCTATTTTATCGACATCATATTGAATATCTACACGTCTTGATGTATGCACACTTTCGTTTCAATTTTATTGAAAAACCCCGGTTTACCCAATGAAATTCGTACCATCTAGATGTTTTTGTTCCTAATATTCTCTTTTCCTAAACCACCCCAGTATTGAGACAAACAAAGCAAAAAAGAAATTATTCAAATCGGTCGAGCAATTTTCGAGTTTTTGCGTGAAACGCACGGCAATTGATTTATAATTTAGCATAGAAGATAGAAAAATAAGTCAAATAACATTTTCTAACTAAATATGATATTTTTCCGATTGAAAAAAATCTTCTTCAGTAAAATTAGAATTCGGCAAGTGGAACGTGAGATATCACAAGCATTCAAGCGCAGAGAATTGTCAAAAGGAATTTCTGGAAAACATGCAGATTAGTTTGGGTGTGCGGAACCGAGATAATAACATGGTATATTTCACGAGTGGTAAAATGAAAAAGAAATACGACAGCATGGCTAAAACAGACGTCGTCCTCGTTCTAGATAAATGACCTATATTAGTGAAAGCATTACATAAACTTATGTACCTATGCTACAAATTCTAACTGACAAGAAATTAAAAACGACTTAACCAAACCTGAAACTAGTTTTACTAAGGATACTTGTTTAAATGGAAATAACCAGTTTAACTTAAAAATAAAAAAGCTATATTTAAATTAATAAAGCATTACTGCAGCTTGTAATATCTACGCAGCAGACACAATGTCAATATATTAGGTACACTATGGATGAGTACAATATAGTAAGAACGATTTTTATAAGTCACAACCAAAACAAATGGCTTTAACAATCAGTTAACCGAGAATTTGGAAATTCAAGATAATATCACAACTCAAAAGTAAGAATGTAGCTCTTAAACAATAGTTATAATTTTTACAAGTTTGTTTAGTCAAACGATTTCAACGTTTATTAGTCTAGAAGCATGCCTGATGTTATCTTGACATATATTAGCTTTGTTATAAAAGTTCCTGACAGTTTTACGTTCTTCTTTCCCAAACCCTATTTCCTTACGAACAAATAAAAGTATATCAAAACTACGATTATTACCCAAAACAATAGTGCTGAACTTCACTCGCCTTGCTCCATCTGTTATGATTTATTATTTATTTGTTTGAACAACGCAAGTCTGTTTCAGTCACTTCATTACCGCGGGCCTGCGTTTAACGAGGATCTCATGCAAATTGTTCTTTGCAGGACGAATTTCCTTTGCAATTAAAACGTAGTTCCTATCACCGCCAAAGCTGCAGAACGTGGTGTCGCTGTCGCTAAAACTCTTAAATTCTGATGTATGACCATTGAAATTGCCTTTGTATAGAGTCTCGTTCTCAACATTTATCATGTCGAATCTAGCTCCCAAGTCCCACAGCCGACATGTCCCGCGAACAAAGCTTCTTATTTAACGACGCTGTATTATTGAAGACTAGCTATAACCCGCGCTACTTCGTGCTATTTTCCTTTTATTATAGTAAAACTGGTCGACTAGTTATAGCTGTTAGAGGGAGTTATGACAACGAATTTATTGTTGTTACTTATTTTTTATAGTTTAAGATCATTGTTAATACGTCATAATAAGGCTTGTTTGTAGTATTATAGTCTATTCACAAAGATAATGCAAATATTATTTGCTGAACATTTCACAACAATAGACTTGTTTTGTAGTCTAAACAGTCTACGTTGATCGCTTAGATTTACTTGCTACAGCAGTCTGTGAGAGGCTGATGTTTGAGAAGTGTACGTTTACGGGTTAAAGGCGAGGCTACATACGGAGATACGAGCACATCGCCTAGGAAGCGTCACATTAACCCGTTTCCCGGTAAACAACGATAATAGAACTAGTGTGTCTGACTCAATCTGAGACTTCCAATTTAGGTTTTGATGCTAAAAGCCAAACCTCATCAACGCCATAGGAGATAAGTATTTCCAATATAAAGTATCGAGCTCTGAAAAGAATTTGAGGAGAGCAATCATCTTATGTTCCAATCAATGAAATCCAATGATACCCCGAAAAATCCAATAAGGCCTCCCCAATCTTGAACCTTCAAATCAGTAACGGATACCTAACGAAGACAATGCTTAAATGTAGGATCGAATATAAATTCCATCGCGTTTCAATTCATCTACTTCGGAACAATGACTGGGTTGTGATCCAATTAAAATTAGATTTTAGTTTGCTAGGTAACAATTAAATGAGAGATGGCAGTTTCCTATTGCTTCTGTTACGTAAGTTGAATTAAAATCAATTTATTGAAAGGGTCCAGATAGTTTACGGTTGAAACTTTAGCGAAGGATTCCTTTATGGTAATCTCAGTGGAAGTCTGATTACTATGCAGTTGGAGCAAGTTAGACAACAACCGAAGGCGTGTTTGATTGGTTTGTGCATTTTGGTTACTGACTGTTGCTGACTGTCAATGTGCCTTAAACATTTGAGTTCGGTACTCTAGTGTGAATTTGTAGTGATTATTCGTCATAGATAGAAATCACCTTGGATTTGTAGGAATGTGGACAAAACTTTTGTCTACTTCTTTCTAAAAGCTTATCTAGTGTTGTGAGTTCACCGTCTTTTGTGTTTGAATCTAAGGAACAATGACAGTTTCCAACACCACAAAGACACTCTTTCAATTCAAGTTCCACGATTCCAACTGGCAAACTAATCAAGGAGTGCATTTGAAGCGAACGCAAACGGAGTATCTAAGCTTAGGTCAGCATTCAGCCCGCTGAAAGGCCGCAATCTAAAGTCGTTAGCGGTTGATTAATGAGCCAACGAGTGAGGATTATGCTCTAATTCCGCAAAAAAACATCCTATCTCAAATGAAAAGCGTCGGTATCGTCCCAAGTCGTTTTTTTTTTTCAAACTTTCAAATTTTACGCCCGGGAAAGTTGAGAGTTGTATGCTTAATTTAAGGGATGGTGAGTGTTGGTTGAATATTAAACAGTTGAAATTAACTTCGAGGATGAATTACGTTTGTTTTACATCAGTAATAAAACTTACGTGGTTGTACTTTTTAATTTTACCGGAAGAGTTATTTTACTTCATATTGGACATTTTTTTATGTACAGTGATGTTTTTATGAACGCGACGCTTTCTAGCCGGAAATATTTTGAAACTGCCATCCAGCGGACACTAGAATTTTGCAATATTTACTTTATTTTTAACGACGACCGGGAAACAGGCTCCCAATAACTGATTGATAGCGTAGACGGCAGAATGGGCACACGTTGCAATAATTTAGTCAGTTTGTGTTAAAAATAAATCGACAAAATAGAATAATTATTCTGGTTGTATAATTAACTGCTGAAATTAGCCGATACTTATCTGGAACTGAATGGACTGACGTCAATGAGGGGACTGCAAACGATACAAACGTCAGTAATTAATCAATATATTAAATATATGTGATGGAAGGGACATCGCAACGTAAACTTTTACCATGGATTCAGCAACGTAAACGATTCTAGGGGTTTAACTTTTTTGGTCGGTTATTAAAAAATGCTGCTTCCCCATATATTTCGATACATGGCATTGCATTTTTCTATGGTGACTGAGTTGTATTTTCGCTTGCGAACGCCCTGAACTTTCTGTGGAGATTAATCTGCTACTGGAAGTAAGTAGACTGGTTAGTACGACGGCCGCCATGGCTCACACTCAATGGTCCACCACACCACAAAATACTAAGTGCGAAAACTTAACCCCCAAAGATAATAAGTGAAAAATAACCTCAAAATTTTACGGTGCACTGTGTGCAAAACTGAAATTTCAAACAATAAAAAGCAGTTTAGCACCGCGACGTAGTCCGCACATTTCTCAACTCGTTCCGGAGACATGAGAATCCAGCATATGACACACTTCAAGACATATTTCTCGTGAACGTGTTACAACCAGATGTTACTTGAATTTTTTAAGAGTACTATTCTTTCGTCGCTAGCCCGATATGACAAACTTTAAACAGTTCGTGAGAATGCAAAGTAGGGCTTTATGCTTTCAAGTTCTATCATGCAAGAGAGTTGAAAATGAGAAAATGCACTTTTCGAAATATGAATAATGTCACTGACATCGCTGAAGAAAAAACATCGTGAGAAAACCTTGCTTTTTAATAAATGTGTCCGAAATCGCCAATCCGTTTTGAGCAAGTGTGGTGAATCAATGTTCGTAACTTCTCTGTATGCGAAGAGGTATTTACCCTACAGTGTAGCCATGATAGGCTGGTATTATTATTATTTAAATATTGAACACCGTTTAGAAGAAAAATATGCTGTCCCTTTTCATTTTCCCGAATAACATGACCACTTTCGTTTGAAAATTGGATGATTACGTTATTCAAAGCCAGCGTTCCGAAAGCTTGTTGGCCGCCTTTCAATTCCCACAAAAACCTAAAAACACGCCCCATTTATTTTGTGGAAAGAACTAGGTTAAGGAAAACTAGAGCCTCTGCTATTTGCACAAGACTGCACCATTTTTTGTTCTCTAATTGATCGAATGTTCTGAACGTACCGAACATTTTAGGAAGACATTTACGTTTGGCTGCGAAGGGAACAATGTCTGTTCATTGTAAATGGGGAAGGTACTATGCTTTTATGTTAAGACCTAATTAGCACATTCACGTCGTTTAACGGGTGTAAAAACATACTTAACAAAGCCAAATGTTACATGTTCTTCACATTATTATGATCATTTTTTGTGTTGGGATATTGAAGATCAAAGTTTCAACCTTTTCTTTCGTCTTTTTATCAAAACGATGTTTCTATGTTCAAACTAAACTTTAAATACCGTCACGATTCCCCTACTGTTCGATGCACACGTAAGTACAATGGCATGGATGTGTTACATTTGGGTACGTATTTGAATATCGAAGATTAAAATACCTACTGTTAAAATATCGATGTTCATAACATCGAAAATAGAAATATCGAACGACCATAAAACCGAAAATTAAAATAACGAAAGTTTATAGTATCGAATGGTTAAATATCCTACGTCCAATATATCTAAAATCTAAATATCTACAAAAGTTACATCGAAAGATCCAAATATCGAAATACAGATTATCGAATGTCCTAAATATCGAAGTACAAACTATCGAACGTCCTAAATATCGATGGGTACATATAATATTTGAACATCGAAAATTAATATACCTACGTGTAAAAATGGGTTAATTTTCAACATTTAATACATTCATTAATTCACCCTAAAAATACGTACCTACAAGTTAAAATATCGAAAAAAAATTGATATAAGTAGTATGAGTGGAAAAAGGTTGCTTCTGCAACGTCTCCGGCGCTACGGGAAGTGCAACCCCTCCCTTCGCGCCTCCGGATTTTTATATACACTCTAGGGGTAACAGCCAAAAGACTACGTAAATTCGGGGTGCCCCAATTCGGTTTTGGAACAATTTCGACCTATTTTATCCATGAAAATCAGTGTCTAGTGTGCAAGCATAGGTCAATCGTGAAGGTATTATTTAGGTCTTTAAATTAAAATATTTTCTTGAAAGTCAATATGTTGTGCTACTAAAGTTAGTGACAGAAACGTATCGCTGCAAAACCGACTCCACGTAGTCTTGTCTGCCCTACCCCTAGAGTGTAATTTAGAATCGCGTAGGCGCGGAGGGGCGAGGCAGCCCGCGAGCTGAGGAGCAGGTGGTTTTAACACCCGCCGCCGCAGCTGAGGTTGGCCGGCAAAGCCGGCCAACAAGCCGAAGCTGCGGTGGTGAGCGTTTAGACCATCTGCGACGTTAAGCTCGCGTGGGACTGCCGGAGCCCTGCAGCGCCGGAGCCGTGACAGAAACCATGCTTGCTTGCATGTTGCATGATTGCTGCATGCTTGTTTGCTGCTAGATGGTAATCAGTTACTAGGTGGGTTAACAAAAAAAACAAGGAAAACCTCCTTTCCTATTTTTACATAATAAAAACCCAAAATAAAACACATTTGTACGCAAATGTACAATGTAATCAGTGACAATAATACAAAATATTAAATAAAAAATCACAATTTCACATCTACCTTCATTTATGAATACACTCATACTGCCTATATAATTTTTTTTCGGTATTTCAACTAGTAGGTATTTTTAACGTAGATATTATGAATTTAGATGTATGAAATGTTGATATTTTGAACTTAGGCATAATGTCATTCGATATTTTGAATCATTCGAAATTTTAATCACTCGGCATTTCAATCTTCGACGTTTTAAGCTTAGGTATAACAATTTTCGACATTTTGATATAATCGATATTTAAATTTTCGATGTTTTGAACATTGGTATTTTAAGCGTAGGTATTTTAATCTTCGATATTCAAATACGTACCCGTTACATTTACATTGCGCGGTGCCACAAGTAGTGATTTGATCACCAAAAATAAACACGTTGCCTAGCAGTATTTTTTGCGAAATATTACTTGATTTGATAGGTATGCGTAGGTCTTCAATTATAATTGTTATATTTCTCTTTTTACGCGCGGTATGACCGTTCTCTGTTGATTATAAAAGCTATTATTTAAATTACTATGTAAAGAATCGGAATTAACTGATTTTATGAAAGTTAAAAACAAATTTAAGTAAAAAGCTCACTGTTATTAAAGTAAATCAATACAAGAAGTATTGACATTATTCAATAAATAATAATTAATTGATTGATTTACTAATAAATAATAACTTCCGAATTCAAAAACACGGTTTCAAAGAAATTAAGACCGAAGCTCTAAAAACTTCCAATCGCTGTTCAAATACAGTACCAACATCACACAAATGAGAGAAACACGAGAGGAGGGGGAGGTAAACATTTAATAACATCTAATGATAAGGCTCCCAAACTTGATCCCATTCATTAAATGAAATAGGGTTGACACTTCGGAAAGTTTGTCGAGATAAATTATATTTGCGGGCGACGAGTGCAGTATTCATTAATAATGTGCTAAGTTTCGTGGCCATGTGGGGACAGGAAGGGTTGTGTTTGATAGTTCGCACCAACCGACAATCTTTTGTTGAAAGGGACAAAAACGTTGATTTTCTGTTATAATAATTTCTGGTTATTAATTATAAGTTTCAAAATGCGGGGTGTGAAAAGACATGTGTCGTTAATTAACTACGCATACTGCCTATTAAATTAAGTAATATTGAGCAGAAGTTATTGCTGAGACGACGTTTATTTGGTGGGAAAAATCACTTTGTGTGTTGTGCTTGTGGGTGCAATCGGGAGTCGAGAGTGTAATAAAAGTTTCGTTATAACATTAAAAACATGTTTTTATTGAAAAACTTTTAACAAGATAACATTTTGGCTTTTACTATCTGTGAAACCAAAAGGTTCCCAGTTATGGTGTAGATAAAAAAAAACCACAAGATTAAAAATAACACCAAAGTTTTGACTTTCTTAAGTGTCTTATAATACAGTTAACCTACCTAGATATAGATAGACACCTACCAATTTTAAATGTAACAGATCGAATAAATATTGCTTCATTATTTTCTTGCAAGTCAATGCTTGCACATAAAAAAATATACAAGAAAATATAGTACTTATGTTGCGAGTTTCACATTATCATCATCATCATCTTCCTGCCCTTATCCCATTTTACTTGGGGTCGGCGCAACTTGTTTTCTTCTTCCATGCCAACCTGTCAACCGTCATACTGTCACATATTACCTACATATTATAGTTTCACATATTACACAAAATTTTCTTACACACCTACTGTAAGAATAATGAATATTTATCTAAAGAAAACTATTACCACTAGTGTTCATAAACTGTACACTTGAAGCTCAAGATAACAACACCTGACTTAATACAAACTACTTACCTAAACACCTACCAAAATTCGCAAAACGAACGAAGAATAGGAATACCTTCCCCACCTAAAATGATAAACTGGAAATATTATTTCGTTCGCGTATTGTAATTCAATTGAATGAGCCATTTCGCGCCAACATCTGCTTTACAACACGGCACAGATAATGTACTAACATTACATTATATCACTGTAATATATTTGGGTACTTTATCAAAGGAGGATTGAGGGAGCTTTACCTGCACAGAGAATAGATTCCATGTACTGCCATTGAATGTTTGCTTGTATTTTCTGTGTCCAGTACAAAGAAAGGGACTATTGGATAGAACAAGACGGAGTTTAGAAGAACGTGGATATTTTGATCTAGTTACAATATCTGCGTCGTTAGCCTAGTGGTCCTAAGCGCGACAGCTACGTAAGAGGTCTTGGGTTCGATTCCCAGGTAAAACAGAAAAAAATGGAAAATTCACTGAAAACGTCGGAAATGAGCAACGTGTGAAGCCCGGTTCGTTAGTACTGAAATATAAATATATTTTTTATTTTACTTTTCAATTCACTCAGAATTTCGCCTGTAGGTATTATGTGTGCGTTCACAAACACATACGCAAACAACCAGACCCGAAAAATCCACCTGTAGGCCGTAGAAATATTCATCCGTGCGGGAATCATACCTGCGACACGCAGCGCAGCAGCCAATCGCTAAGCCAATGCGCCACCGTGTCGTCTGGTATTTTTTTGGCAAGACGTTTGTGTCACTTGAATTTAGAGCCATTAATAATTGCATACCCATCAAAATTTTGATTATATGCTGCAGTTTTGAGATTATTTGGCACGCTTAAACAATAGTTAGAATAGAAAAGAGAACGACCACTACATTATCATAATCTGAAAACTCCACACTTTTACTGGCTCGACTTTATGAGATGATTGGATAGCACTCAGCTGTTCCACGCTTTTTGAACGATATTTATCGCTGCGCTTAAATAAAAGCACGAATCTTTTAAGTCATAACCAGTAGTAGGTATTCTATAAAAATCTTCCGCGAATTTGAAGTGACCTGTCCTTTCAATTGATGTTAGAAAATGACCGTTCTTCTCAAGCTCACTTCACCTAAATTAACCGAGACAGATTTTATATTGAATATTACTGCAGGTCTTAAAGAAATCCCTGGCTAAAACGAGATTCAAGAAGCCATTCAACGATCCTAGCTCTACCGTGCTGCAAAATCCTATCCTTTATCCTACTATAAATCTAAATCTATCCAAATACCTCTCGCTTTTCGCGTTACGAACTGGCCACAGGGGAAACACACTCTTTTACACAATAAAATCTAGACTGATACGAGTGCACTGGATCGCAGCAGACGTACGGGCGAAATTCGGACGAGGGAACGAATCAAAGGGTTCGTAAGTGCATAGAGGTGTCAATGGAATGGACTGGCCGAAGAAAATAAAAGAAAAACACACTCAGAGTGCCCGGATCATGCCCCCGTTGCGTACAAACGCATCTATTAAAATTCCAGAACTCGGAAATTGAGAATTACGTAACACTTTTGTTTTTACGAACCAATTTCCTGATAAACTGAGTGCAGAAAAACAATAGTTTATTATCTGCTTTTCTTTTCCAGCGAGAAGGAAATTAATTTACCGTCGTCTATTTTGCAAAGCTTGTTTGTTGGAAAAATTGCTTTGCTTGTTTAGTTATACGAGCTAAAGCAAGTATGTAAATACAATTTCAACTTAGAAAGTGAATTGTCTTAAATTTTCAAAGGCTATTTGCAAAACGAGAATTTTCTTAAAGACAAACACACTCCTTATAATGAGGCAAAAATGTAAACGAAACTCGATACCCGCCATACTTTCAAAGTACTCAATAGATTTTGTTTAAATCATCCAATATCTTACAGGTAGGTAAGTATAGTAACCAAGTATAGTAGATACTGGTGTAAAATTTTACGATGTTCTTTTATGACAACAAAGAAAAAGAAACCAATATTTAGATTCAGAGCCACAAGCTAGACTTTTATCTAAATTTCAGTAGCAGTCACTCGTGCTACCATGAATTTTGAAGAACGCGGACTCGGTTTTCTTTTGTTGTATTTTGTACGAGAATAGGGTAACAAATGCTGGTTTACTCAGAAATGCTAGAAGCTAGATCTATTACATAGGATTTATTACTTAGTGAGGCCAAAGGTCAACGCTTTATTGTAACAGCACGGTTACGACCCAACTAATAATTTGCCGTTCAAGATAGGGCTTTATATCATGGGCGTTAAAATCTTTTTTATAATGACTAGTTGAAAAGGAGACGGCTTGCGGGCGGCTGTCAGTTTTCTTTTTTTTTCGTTCTTGATGTGTCGGAATGGTGCCTTAAGAATTAGCCTTGATCATTAGGAGTTAAACAAAACCATCCAAAATATTTCACATTCATGTAATAATACCCTTAAAAGCATGGGTGGCTCTGAACTGGGATAAACGACGACGCAACCGTAGGAAAACACACTACAGCCAGACCTTGACACACTCTTAGCCATCCGGTTCGATCTCACGCGTTTCTACAAGCTACTGGCGCGGTCATCCGTGAAAGGTCGCGTCGGATAGTTCCAATTTCGCCTTAAGTATAGATTAAAAATATTCGAACCCTCTTTTGATGAATTTGTTCGTCATACATACCAATGTTGGTATAGATATGTATCTATACTAATAATATAAAGCTTAAGAGTTTTATTTGTTTCTATATGCTACTCCGGAACTTCTATCCCGATTTTGACAAATCTTTTGCTAATAAGAAGCTACGTTACTTCTCTGAACGAAACTACCATTTGAAAGGGCTAACTAGATTTAAGTATACTTATTTTTTGTATAAGACGTTCTAAAGTGCCTTTAATGGTCTATTTGAAATGAATGATTTGACTTTGTTATTCCTAGGTGGTTATAGTGTATTATAAAAATGAAGTTCCGTATGAAAATTCACACGGACGAACTTGCGGGCAAAAGCTAGCAATAAGATAAAAGCGACAACAAAACAAACACATTACTCTAGCACTCACAAAAAAAAACGTAAACCGTCCCAAATTTCGACCATCCCATAAGATCATCGAAAATACGGCTAGGTTAAGCGTAAAAGGTAACACTATAAATACGAAAAACCCCGATAATAAACGTAAACCCGTTGTACAATGCATTTCCTATTCGTAGTCTCATCGTGAATAAATAACACAAGACACCCATGAAACTTGTCCGTCATTGCGAGATAAAGTGGTGACCCCACTAAAACATGCAGATGACGAGGTAGGGTGTACCTATAGTATGAAACTTTTACAAGGAATAGTAAATATTGTACGTACACGGTATGATTTGATACACTTAGGATGTGTATTCGTTTTGCACGTGTGTTGGTTTAATATATATTTTTTTGAGGAACAAATATTTGTTTGTTTTTAGGTTGCCTTTTTTGTTACTGGTATAAAATGTTGGCTTGATAGGCTGGGCAGAGCAGACAAAAATAGTCGAATGGCACTTTTTCAGCATTTTTGAGCACTATAGTATAGAAAATACGGAATACATTGGAAGTGAACCTATACTAATATTATAAAAAGGTAAAGTTTGTGAGGATCTACTGAACCGATTTTAAAAGTTCTTTTACCTATAGAAAACCACGTTATTTGTGAATTTCATAGACTATACAACATCACGCTGCGATCCACGGGAGCGGAGCAGTAACCGAAGGCGTAACTTAACGCGGGTAAAATAGACCACGCGGACGAAGTCGCGAGTACTTTTACCTATAGAAAACCATGTTATTTGTAAGTGTCATATAACATAATGCTACGACACACGGGAGCGGAACATTCACCAAAGACGTAACTGCGAGTTAAATAAGCCACGCAAGCAAAGCTACGCGAGGAGTTCGCTAGTTGGAAGATATTCCAGAATACTTCCAAAAAGTATTGCATACAAAATAGGCATCTCAACCAGAAGTTTACGATCCTAACTTCCAAAAAGCAACACATTCAATTTCAAAACCTCAAAACAAATAAAAGTTTTACAACAAACCAGTGCACAGTGTATCAAGTTTATGTACAAGACAACTCTATCATCTAGTCTATGGATAGTTACCTCTGAGACTCGTTGTTTATGGTCTCAAGTTATAAACAACGGAGGATATGGATATTGAATTTTGTTTGACTTCTTGTATATTCGAATCACGCGTTCTCTAATAAAAGTTTTGTAAGAACATTAGTAGATAATGTAGAGATGTTTCTTTTGGCATCAAAGTTAGAGTGAACAGGTGTAGGGGATCCCTGCACTTAGTGATGATACCGGGGGAGGTTCTATTGGGATGATGATGAAATAAAACCGACCACCGTGAATGTCCGTTGAATACTGATTTATTGATTTAAGTTGCTTATACAAATCTACTTTAACGAAATGCTGAGCGCATGGAATGCACGGCGCGTGACTCTGTCAAATAATGTACGGTTCCGTACATCCTGCCCGCCCAAATGATACGACTGACATGACTGAGTGGCAGTTAAAGTAAGAAAAAAGATAAATAATGGAATAATATTGAATAGTAAATAGTAAAAATGATAATGAAGATGACTAATGATACAAATGCGATGAAACTAGCTAACACGTCTATTATAAAATACAGAGATGTGTTTAATCAGCCTCGGCTAAGAAGGGCACGGTTACAACCCTAGTTTTAACCTCTTCTACTTTTAGCAACCGCAATCAGCAGCGATTCATACGTTGTTGTGAAGATTGATACAGCGACTGACAGAAATCTGATCGGTAATAAAAATGACATTAGCGATTTTAATATGGCGACTTAAACTTAGTTACAAACCGGCGAGGCATGTGTGGATTGGATAGGCGAGAATTGAAATCACGGTGACCCTTTTCACACCGAAAGATATATTTCTCTCGCCTTGGCTCTATTTCGCAAGCCTTGGCACGATTTATGTATAAAAAAACAAAAAGTTACTTATTTATAGTTACAGCTAACAGTTATTTTGATTATGAAAACCAACTGCTAAACCGATTTTGGTGACAATTCTATAGGACCAATCTAAAAATCGGTTGATAAATGTCGGAGTTACACAACAGTACGCCTGTATTCAGCAGAGGTGTACCAATGTACACCGATAGTTCGCCGGTATGTTTAGGTCCCATGTAATCAGGGGCGAGCCTATTGCCATTAACCGGACACAAATCCTAACTCCAAGCTGCTACTGAGAATTTAATAAAAAAATCCAATAGCACATTTTGCTTTTTACATAAAAAAAAAACAAAAGAATTAAGAACCTCCAAATAGTTTTAAGTCCGTTAAAAAGCGTCTACCGTCGAAAGCAAAAGAAGCATGTCTGCAGAAACCCCATCAAAACTCAAAACTTTTGTAAGAGAATAAAATATTTTGTAAATATACGTAAGGTCGATAAAATTGGTTGCCTCTATAATAGTTTGCGGTGAACGTGATGTGGAGTTAAAGTGTGAGTTGTGTAAAGGTATTTATCGTTTATTAGGAGGATGTAAGAGTCAGTTCTCTTTGTCAGGTTATTGGACTGATGTTGGGTATACTTTTGTTGGAAACATTCTTTGTATTAGATATCCTTATGGGCGTTGTCTTGTCGTTATGTTTTGTTCCGTCAATTTGGTGTAGTTACTTTGTATTCTCGAGGTCTTAGGGCTCTTTCAATTTATGCGTTTGGTGCCGGACCGCTGCGGTGGCGAAGCGGTGCGTTTGTCGTATTGCGTACGAACGGTCGTTTGTTTTCATACAATGCGCGCGGTGCGGCAACAGTGCGACGTCGGTACCTAGGCACGCTCGACGGCAGGACGACAGACGTCACGCGTCAACTGTATGAAAAAGGACAACCGTCCGTATGCAGTCCGAAAAACGCGCCGCCTCGGCACCGCAGCGGTCCGGCACCAAACGCATAAATTGAAAGAGCCCTTACACGTATATTCATTACTAGGTTATGCTCGAGACTTTGTCTGCGGGTGTATCGCTTATCTGAAGGTTTTGTGAACAGAACCCTAATTCTTTTTCTAAAACAAAAATAAACTTAAGTCGCTCTTTATAAAATTAGTACTTACATTATTAGCTAGTTAGTGAAAGTCCGATCAAAATCGGTCCAGCCGTTTCAGAGTTTAACCCAAACTGACAGACAAAAATACAAAAATAATGGTTTTTGGTAAAGTACCGAGTAAACATTCTTTTGCATTTAGTACAAAGTTGTTGTTTGGACATAACTGACAAACACTTTAATTTTATTGAATTACATAGATAAGTCCAGGTTTTCTTGTTTTTCTTCACCGATTGCAGTGATATTCAAGATATTTTTAGAAAGTACATATTGATTGAAAAATTCTCATGGGTACATGCCCGCTATAAAATACGCAACCTCATAATGCATGTGATGCGCCTAAACCTATAGTATGTAAATAAAAGGAAGGCGCTGCATGCAGACCGGTTCCAACCGGTCCTTTTAGAAAATCATGGAAAAAGCCTATGCTGCCGTGTAGGCCCAAAAACACAGTAAAAGGTTTTTTTGTATTTTTTTTTTGTTAAATATTGAACCTTTAATGAACACGTTATAAAGTACCAATTCGGTGATCTACAAAAAACCTTTTACTGCGGTTTAGGGTCTGCACGGCAGCATGTCCAGCAGTGGACGTCTTGAGGCTGATATGATTATCAAGATGTTGTCAATAAAATAGAAATAATGTACCTTAATATGCGGCAGCGCGAGCACGCGTCGCATGTCGTGTATGGCGGCGGCGGTGGCGGGCGAGGCGGCATGCCCGGCCCGCAGGCGCGTGGCGGCGTCCAGCGCGTGCCGGCAGCGCGCGCGGCCCTCCGCCGCCGGCGCGCGCCCGCTCGTCACCACCACCGTGCTCGCGATGCGGTCGTAGATCTACGGGGGGTGACACTTGTGACTCTCTTGTGACGCTTGACTTGTGCTCAATAATTGGGTAGATGACACCACTAACCAATAATTTCAAGAAACAACTTCACAAAAAAAACATTTAATTTTAGCACTAAAAACCCGATGATTTTTTAAATAACTATAAAAATCGATTTTTAGTTGCTTTGAAATCAATAAATAGTTAGTGAATTGAGATGAAAAAAAAGTGACGTAATAGTTGAGTATAATAAACAGCTCATAAAAAGTACGTCAATTGATTAGTGGTGTCATCTACCCAATTGGGTAGTGTCCACCACCATCAGTTGACGTACTTTTTATGAGCTGTTTATTATACTCAACTATTACGTCACTTTTTTCTCTCGCGATTCTCCCATAGATTTTGTATGGCAATAGCACACTGTGACGTCACTACATGGCCTACTCAATTGACTAACTATTTATTGATTTTAAAGTAAGTAAAAATCTAATTTTACAATAAATTGAAAATTAATCAGTTTTTCATGGGTAAAATAAAGTGCTTCTTGGAGAAATTGTGATTTGAAATTATTGATTAGTGGTGTCAACTATCAAATTAAGATCCGTATCGTCTTCCAGCGACACCCTAAGCCGAGGTCCGTACTCCACAGGGAATACCCTTAGCGTGTAATCATTTAATTAAAAGTTTTACTCCCGAACTGGAGGCCTTCCTTTTAAGGTACCACAGAAAAGTCGGGCAGCCTCCTGGCTTACAAAACTGAAATGCAATGAAATGCCATTTTGCCTCTCATTTTTCAAGGCAATAACATTTTTAATTACTAAGAGATTGTAAGATAAATCGTTTTGTCAGAACTAAGCACCTTTATCAAAATTCAAAAGACAAGATGGTAATTTTATTTTTTACCTCCAAAAAAGCTCTAAGCTGCAGATCATCAAGCACGCTGTGGAACAGATCAGGATCCATGACCGTGGGACCATCTTGCAGTACCGACACATCGTCCAAAGACTCGACGATCAGACTCACAGCTGAAACAAAACAAACATTTATAAGAAACTCAAAATGAAACAAAAAATATTTAAACTATTAGCGCCATCTTTTAAAGGATTCCGCAAGACCAAGTTGCTTTAAAAACTGTTACTAGATGGCGTTTACTACAAACAATTCAAAGCTTGAAACAACGCCATCTATGGCCGTTTTTGTTAAATGTTTCAGAGTACGTATTCTAACTAAATACGCCCAAGTGGTGCTGGTTACAGCTTGTAAACATACTAGATGGCAGCACGATAGCAATTTTAGTTCATCCTTACTGCATTGAACTTATACGATAATATTATGAGCGCAAGAACTGTTAGCCCGGTCGAAAACGTCCGTTTTTTTCACGGGACTAAGAACCGTTTTTTTCGCGGGATTCGCGGTGGTGTGCGGTTTATAATAAATGTGTGTACATGCACCGGATACCGGTCCGGTGACCGGTGCGTGTGTGTACATCACACAAAAAAACGGTCCGATGTCCGGTGAAAAATACGGACGTATACAAACGGCCTTACTGTGCGAGAGTAATATGGAGCTATACAATTATCGCCTTCATCTTTTTCTGGCACGGGAATAAAGACAAGTTAGACATTTTCCTAAAAAGCGTCACTTACCAGCGGAACAGGCTTCCTCCAGCATGACAGCTCGCCTCGGCTGTTGTTCCTCGTCTTCCTCATCGTCTGCGGCCGCAGCCGCCAGGGTTGCCGCACGGAGACGCCGACGACTGTTGAACTTCTTGAGTTCCTCCACTGTGCCCGCAAGGTGGATGCGGTTCTGCTTTTCGCGATCCTGGTGAATGTTGTTGTGTTGTAGAGGAGATGGGAAATATGCTTGTTTTTACTTTAAATGCGAGTCTTCTTATACAGTCAACGGTATGTCAATGGTAACAGTTTGATTTTAAAAGTGTCTTTATGTCGTAGTGGTAAAGATGATTTTTGTAAATCAAGTGCTGTTACATGGCTAAGCTACCCAATCGATTATGAATGGGTAAAACAATCTACATTTAAAATTCTTGCAACCATAAGCAACAGTTTTAGACGAATTAAACTTATACGCAACGACGAAATCTTTATAGCTACATCATTATCAAAATTTATACATTTTGTGTATTTTAAACATGGAACACTCTATTTAAAACACAAAAAAACTGTAGAGCTTCTCTTTGTATCTCTCTTCTTCTAAAAAGCTCGTTAACAATGACAGAATAAATAACAACGTACCCTTATCCAGCGATGATTGAGGACCTCCTGTATGTTGATTCTCTGAGTATGATCGACAGTCAACATTCGTTGGACGAGATCCTTAGCGGCATCGCTGACATCTTCCCAGAGAGGTGCGTCGAACTGTTAACACATTAACAAACAGTTAAGTATAAAATATCATGGTGCTTTGTGGTTTTGGGCAATGAAGAGACTATTCACACATAACACAAGCTCTGCTTAGCTTGGGATCAGATAGCCGTGTGTGAGTTGTCCCAAGATATTTATTTATTTATTTATTTTTATTTATTTATTCAAGAATAAGGACACTTACGTTCAGTTTCTCAAAAAAAATCAAAGCAAAATTAATTAAATTGGCGTGTAGCTGGGGTAGCTTTTTTTAGTTAGTCCCGTAATGAAATTAGTTTATATTCATGAGTAGGAACATTCATACTTTGAACAGTCGCCAGTACAATCATAGTCCGTATGTAAGTCTATTTTGCCCAATGTATTTTTGCCATAATAGAGAAGTAGGGAATTGTCAATGTTAGAGACAGATAAATAGATTACAAAAGGAATACAGATAGCAACATAGATCCAAAACTTAACATCATAATCTTACCCTCAAACGTCCACGGCATATAGCCTCAAACAGCCGCTCCTTGGTACCCGTAAAGGGTAGATACCCGACCAGCAGTACATGCAGCAGTATACCCGCGGCCCACACATCGACTGGCTTGCCATACAACTGGCTGGAAACCACCTCCGGAGCCATGTAATGAGGAGTTCCGATGCGACCTGAAATGGGTATATATTTTAGTATTTTTGAAGTAGACAATCAATGGATGTGAAATCTGGTGGTACCATTTATATATTGAAAATAATTAATTCTGGTTAAGTATTACAGTTTAGATTTTTCTGTGTTTGAAGATGTGTTCTGTATGAATTTGTAAGCAAATAATAATTTCTTGTAAGTACATAGTTATCAAAGTCTTACGATGGAAAAGAAGAAACTTTGAGTATGGCTGTTTCCATTGTTACAACATGTTGATCCCTAAAATTACCCCACTAACTAAAACAGGTACCAACAGATTTTTAAGTATGTTGTACATGGTGTGTTAACATCACAGACTTGAATCAATAGTCGGAAATGTTTTGTTTTACCAAATTGCTTTAATTTAATAAATAACTTGCGACTGCGAAAATTTGATGACAGTTTGATGAAACAGTAAAAAAAAAAGGTTAATTTTTTTCAAAAAGAAAAGTATGAAAGAAGTATATTTGACTAGAGAATGTTGTGTTTATAGTCAAAAGGTTCTGTTTTCAAAATAAAAAATTACATGAAACTGTCTTGATACAAAACAAATTCTAATTTTGGTCAAAGCTTACATTCGAGCTAATTATTGTATTTTAACGTTTATTTCGCTTATGGCAAATTTCTTGATACAAAATCGACTTTTCGATTTGATTTTGAAGTCAGTTGTTGTGTTAAGAACTAACATAAGAACAAAAATAGCTTAACAGGTTCGAAGGTTCAAACTTATTACGTGAGAACTTGTTTCATAATAAATGATTTATTTTATAGTTATAAAGGTAGCAACAAAAAAAGTGAAGATGAAACTCATCGCAGTAGCAAGTTTTTCACTACAAGTAACACATCAGAACTTGAATAAGTAGTTAACCACAACCATATAGTACATAAAGAATTAGGTAAGTAGGTACATATGTAACAATATATTATTTTCAAGTGTGACAAGTGTGCATTAAAAAATGTATACAATGTTGGTGCATAAATAGACTGCGTGTTTTGCCGTGTCTTTCAATTAATATTATCACAACTTGTACTAAATACATTATAACATTGATTTATTTATTTTATTTACACGTACATTTTATTAGAAACGTTTTATAGTTATTATTATCATTCATTACTCTACTATTAAGCTTGTGTTAAGCAGGACATAGTAGGGGTTAGTGACGTCACTTGTCACTTTATAGACTACTAAAAACTACGTGAAAGTAGTACTAGTGAAACAATTTCAATGTTAGGTACTTCATCAGTTTTATATATCAACCAACAGTCTACCTTATAAACTGCTTACAGTCAGTCAAGTCGAATATTCGCAGACTTGTTAATATGATACGTCAAACAATTTGACACATTTCTCAATCCTGTCAAATAACAAACCACTGTAAGCCCCGGTTTTTCGAACGAAAAATTAATGTAACCAATTGTCAAGCGCCCGTTTGCTGCTGTGATTGGTTAACTGAGTTGTCGACAACCAATCACAGCAGTTTACACGCGTTTAACAATTTATCGCATTAATTTTTCGTTCGAAAAGCCGGGGGTTAGTTGCAGACACACTGTGATGTTAATTTGAATTAACGAATGAACAACATCCACACTATAACAGGGAACGATGACCGAAAACAAGGTGTTATGAACATAAAGTGCCAATATGTGTAATCTGTTAATACTGTGATCGAAAGCGACATGTCTGTCGTACAAGACACATGGTGATATCACAGAATTAGAAGGTATAGAGTCACTTTTAATAATCCGCTATGACACATTTGAATTGTAAATAGTCGGTGCGTAACATGTGTTAGCCTCGGTTTTTCGAACGAAAAATTAATTTGACATATTGTCAAGGAAGTGTACCTATGCTTTTGTGATTGGTTGTTGATATTTCAGTCAACCAATCACAGCAGCTTTACAATTGTCGTTTTTCGTCCGAGAAACCAAGAGTCAATTTGTACTGTTAATTTACTTCATACGAAACATGAATAATGCAAATATTAAATTGCCCTATTTGAGCTATTTTAAAGAGGGCATTGTGAGAACTTTAAAACATCAAGCTTGAATGCTCGCTAAAATTGGACAAGTCTAAAGCAACCCAGAAGGATGATATCCCAATGTATAGTGTGTGTACTTACAACCAGTATTTAGAACAATACACTTGAAAGCTCGCAATTTCGTAACATTAAAAAGACACTACAGAGCTTCAAAGCAGATCAAGTGGGTTTAAAAAAACGAACTATTTTATCAGTAATTTTTATTTCTGTCCTACATCTTGTCACTATCACGCATTATTTCCGTGCTCTTATAACCTTCTATTCCGCAATAATAAAGACACAGTGCTGATGGTACAGGCACATAATATGTCCATGCATTTAGGACTCGGTCTTCACGTCTTACCGTACTCGTCAGATTTGAGATACGCTTGGCCCATTGGACCCATTAGTGGGCGAGTGTCCATCACCAGTTCTGTACAATACAACCTACTGTCATCAACTTGCTAGAAACTTAAATATTATGTAAGTATAAAGTAATAAGTAAGAGAACAGACTTGTTGAAAATGCTGTGTGTATGTATAAGTTGTTTGTCTGGAATCACAATTTCAATTAAGCGCTGTTCAAACACATACACCGCGACTGACACGTCTATTGCAGGTTGCGTACTACTAGCGGACAGTTTCAGTGTTTATTTTCCGAACATTCAGCCAGTGTCCTGGTATGACACAGGCAACAAATGTGTGCAAGAAGATTTTTACTCTAAAATTTTTCTTTTATATGAGAGTTGGCAAACTATCTCGCACGTCACTGTGGTGTATGCCATTGCACATACACCCGCAACATCAGGAGAAAAGGTGTACACTCTTTCTTTAAAGGCCAATTTTTATAGAAACTTATTACTGTTGCTTGTGTATTCCACTAGAACCTTTTCAGTTTCTAGTTGCTAACACCGAACGATCTGCTCGTCGATCAAAACTTAACAGAAAAATATTAATTCGTGAATCTCCATACCAGGCGGGGCTCGATGAGCAGTAGGCGTGGGCAGCTGTGCAGCGACGCCGAAGCCTCCCAGCTTGACCGGCGCGCAGTTGTCGCGACCGGCCAGCAACACGCAGTGCGGTCTGACGTCACGGTGCACTATGTCATTCTCGTGGCAGTAGCGGAGAGCTTCGAGAATCTGACGCATGTAGTGGCTGGAATTTAGAAAAGAACAACTGAGTTATAATAATAAAGCTTAAGGCAATGTTTATAATATGTGAAAACTTATAAACGTTGTGGAATGAAATGAATAATTTGAAGACTGTCTCTCCATAAAAATACCCCTATTTTTTTTTTATATGTCCCTATACTATACTAAACACTACACTCACTACATGTTGCCATGCCCGAATTGTGAAAAACATCTATACAAGATGAAAAAAAGCGGATCAAAAATCTAAAAAAGAAAATAACAAAATTTTTGTTGAAAGACTTAACACACCATCATTTTTCCTACCACCGTTATTAAGTGTGACGGTTTTAAATAAATCATGAATGAAAAAAGAATAACAGATTAATAAAAAAAACAACCAGTCTTCTTGGAAATCAATGAGGGAGCCATATGTCCAGCAGTGAACGTCGTGCGGCTCATATGATGATGATGATGATGAAATAAAACAAATAATAGAATAACTCACCATGCAACAGCTTCGCTGTAGACAAATCCGGCGGTGGCTCTGCGGACCACTTCAAAGCAGAGATCAGAGCCATCCATACTGAAAATATAAGGCAATACATTATTAGTTTCACCTGTGAACATAATTGGGTAGGTGACACCACTAACCAATAATTCCAACACACAACTTCACAAAAATACACTTTATTTTAGCCCTGAATATCTGATGAATTTTTAAATAGCTAAGTATAAAAATCGATTTTTACTTGCTTTGAAATCAATAAATAGTTAATGAATACAAAATCTATGGGAAATGGCGGTTTGACAGCTCATAAAAAGTACATCAATTGATTAGTGGTGTTCTCTACCCAATTATTTAATTATAAATAAATTATTCCTATTTATTATTTATGATATTCAGATAGATCTTAAAGTCTAAACGAATGTGTATTGGTGCTCTAAGTTCTGTATCAATAAAATTAAAAATATAAACTTACTACTCAAACACCATGTAGAGCATTCCTTCGGAGCTGTAAGTCTCCAAGAGCTCCACAATATGAGGATGCTTCAGCATGTGGCATATTGTAGCCTCGCGTTTTAAATCTGGAAATAAAAACAAATCATTTTATTTAATATTTATTAATTTAATTAAATTTCATCTATCTGTTACAAAAAAAAAACAACCCGGACGCGTCGGAAAGCAATTCACAGTGATAAAGAAAATGTAGGCTTCTACATGATAGCTAAGATTCATGTTTGTATAGACTTAATACTGCTTGGAACGGCGTACGCGCGGTCCCAACTGAGTTCCAGGTAGTGTAAATTTCATGCAAACATGAACCTTAACTATTGTACAGAAGGTTGAATTTTCTTTAGCACAGTGTAAAATGCGCTACGGCGCGGTCTGGTTGGTGGAAATCGAACACAAGTTTGATAGTATATTATCAGTTTTGTTCACCATACTTGTCTATTAATCCACACTAGAACATTCGAAATAATATAATACCAATGTAAAAAGTAAAACCAATAACAATAATCTTACCCGCAGTACTAAGTCCGGGGCTGGCAGTGAAGCGAGCCACATCAACGATCTTCACAGCAAACTGCTGACCAGTCTGCCGGTGCACACAGCGGCGGACCAGGCTGAATGGTCCCCTTGAAACAAGACATTGATATGTTTAAACTATTTCCTATACAATTCGTTATTTTAGTAGTATCTAGGTTGGTTAAGTATAAAATCAGTAATATAATGTATACTAATACTAGCTTTTGCCCGCGACTTCGTCCGCGTGGATTAATAGTTCCCGTTCCCGGGGGATTTCCGGGATGAAAACTATCCTATGTCCTTTCTCGGGTCTCAGACTATATCTGTACCAAATTTCATTAAAATCGGTTCAGTGGTTTAGGCGTGAAGAAGAGACAGACAGACAGACAGACAGAGTTACTTTCGCATTTATAATATTAGTAAGGATTATAAAGAGGTAAAGTTTGTGAGGTTGTCTGGTAATCTCTGGATCTACTGAACCGATTTTGAACATTCTTTTACCCATAGAAACCCACATTCTTTGTCAGTGTCATACAACATCACGCTATGACCCACAGGAGTGGAGCAGTAACCAGAACGTAACTTAAACCATGCAGACGAAGTTGCGAGTTGTTTGCTAGTTTTATTATAAAGTAGAAGACTTCATTCTAAATTCACGCCTTGAATAAATAATGTAAGTCCCTATCTCTAACCCCAATCTAGATCCATCATACTTGACTTGCATTATGATTAAGTCTCTTAAGATTACAGATTAGGAGACTCAGTCTTTGGTTGGTTACAGGCAAAGAACGGGATCAAAAGTAAGATTGAGATTTTAAAACTTGCATCTTTTATATCAGGTGTATGTCAGTAAGAAATTGGGGCCTACATGCATTTAGTATGAGAAACTGACATGTACAGTTATTTTTCATTATGCTGAGAGTTTTAATGAAATATTATACATGTATGAATACCTTATTCCTACAGCACTAAGGAATATTTTTAGTTACAATAATTCACAGCTCTCACTAAAGCATAATTAATAACACTTACAATTTTAAAGTTCTGCAAACAATTGATCATAATTTGTCAAGAAGAAACTGGACAGTTTTCCCTGTTGAACATTGTAATGTAAAATAAACATAGTTTAGTTTCCTATGTTTTTTTTTTACTTGGTTGCTTGTTTTTTTTTTTTGACAGGTTTCAAAATTTTACTGTTTTGCCCATCAATAAGTATTATATTTAATTGTGAATTATTAAGAAAATTTTTACTAAGAGTAAATAATTTTGTTAGAGAAACAGATTTTTGACAATGAAACCTGTAGATTAGTACTGTAAATAATTGGGTGACTCCGGTTACCAATAAGTTCATGACACAACTGCTATAAAATACACTTAACTACAATGTTCTATTTTTAGCTGCTTTTAAATCAATAAATCATTAGTCAATTGAGTTGGCAAAGAAGTAACTTCACAAGTACAAATTGCCTTACAAAATCTATGGGGAAATTGGTTTTGACAGCTCATAAAAAGTGCATCAATTGATTAGTTGCGTCAAGTAGTAGTAAAAGAATTCAATAGACTTCAATATTGCTTTCCAGTATTTATCAACATGAATATGTATTGGTTATGTCATAATTATTGGTATGAATTTAGGCCAATTTACAATTTAAGTAGTGCAACTGAAAGTGTGCTAATAAATAGAACCAAATTGTATGAGCACTTGGCATGCCTTACACCTAACTATTTCTATCAAATTATGATTCATTGAAAGTAGGTGTTATCATAGTGTAAACAATGTATCTATTTTAGTTATAACAAAACTAGAACACTTAACAGAAAACTAGACAAGAAAACCTAAGTAGATTTTGATAAACATTTTTAAAAGAATTTAATTTAAATTTTATATTTATTATATTAATTTTAAATTATGCATTTATTAGAGTAACTATTAAGAATAATATTTAATAATAAATCTTATTAGAAGGACTAAAAAAATGATGATGCATTTAAAAGGTTAAGACTTCTCATCAAGTTTTGATAGTTCAAATTTAATGTGATCAGATCTATTTCTAGCCTTGTATCAGCAGTTTCATAAGTGTTCATTATTAATATCATGTGACAGATTATGCATTCATCAAATAATCAATCAGAAAATTATTGTTACCTTAAAATGCAAATAAAATTTGAGTAAGATACAGGTTTTAAGAAAAAATCTTAAATATTATTTTATCTATTTTGTTAAATTTATTTTCTTAATATTTAATAAGTTTTAGAAGCCACATTTAATTTTCTCAGAAATAAACAAAATTGAACATGTGGCAATCTCTAATTTCATTTGTAAATATTAAATAATAATTCAAATAATCCAATTCGATTATTTAATGTTGTATATTCATTATTGCATTCTGATGGAAACCAGGTAGAGATTTTAAATGGAAAATTTAAATTTCATGTCTTTGAGTTTTACAATGTTTATTTTAAGCAGGAAATGTGCCCAGTTTCCCAGGTCAAGTACACCTGAGGTGGAAAATAGACGATTACTTGTACGAGCGCGAATGCACGTCGCACGACAGTTCACGTGTACACGAAGTTATATCCAATATTTACTTACTTGCCAATAATCTCGCACAACTCGTACACATCGTCGAAAAGCACTTCGTCCTCAGCCATTTTTCACACAAACACAGTTCGCTACGTTTCAGAAAATATTAAAAAATATCATTTTAAAACACAGCCTTGAATCTTCCTGAGCAGTGGTTACGCCCCGAGACTATTCGCACGTTTTATGAAAACACTAAATATTAAATGAACACCCAATGATATTCCAGTATGAGTATTGCTCTTGAAACTCTAGTAGGATATTATTATCTGAGCCCAGACGTAAAATGTTCATTTTACATAGTAAAATGATCTCATTCGCGAAAATTTCCACTAAGACTTGTAAACGACACTATTGAATAACACTAACGGTGTGAAAGATAGTTAATAAAACACAATAGGTGCAGGTCAGTAAATATTAGCAAAATGTGTAATTATTGTAATAAATTTAATTTTATTCACAAAATATTCTTTTTATTTACTTTTGACATTCTGAGGGTTGCAAATGTCCCGAATGAAGTTAGTAGCGAATTTCCTACCACGAAAAAATTGTTGCCAGGAAAAAAATAAAAATCTACACCATTTATGACAGTCGTTTGCGTATCTTGTAAATCAAATTACGAAAAATAGTAGATTCACAGATTGGCATAGGAACTTTGCAAATTAATATTACATTCAAATCGTTATTACCATTTTAATTAGTGAGTAATAATAGACTTGCTATGTCTTATTCTTTTGGCTCCTTGTTAACCGCAGAATCTATTTAAATGTAAATTCTGGATTATCGACAAGGTGTTATTAAGAGTGCACTATTTAGGGTCTTGACAAAATATCTCGTTAGCTTCTTGCATCGTATGGTACCGTAAATTAATGAAGAGTTGCTACGCCTTCAAACCGCGTATGAAATGCACTAAACGGTACCCTTTCTATCATCGCAAGTAACCGAATGACGGGCGCAGGCTTACGCCTGTTCGCACCAGGCATGTACCGTCACGTCTTCAGACCTGCATGTCATGTGCTGTGTTTCTGCTGTGTGGAGTCTGTTCGAATATAGATTGGTGTAGTAAAAACCTACTTGTAGTAAGCTAAAATGATTTCGGTTAAACTTTCGTTCATTGACACAAACTACTTACCTGCCTAAATATTAATAGCATGATTGAAGAACTATAAATACAATACTGTACGGAAAGAGCGCCTTATATTAGGCCCCACTCAAACTTGTAAAATAAAACTGCTGGTTTTATTTTCGTACAGTAGCGCTATTCTAAAAAGTAAATTTGCGAAATCACTTCGGAATCCGCGGTGAGATTTTAGTTTCGTATTCTTAAAATGAGCGAGTTCGATACACTAGCGCCGCCGCGTGATGACGTAAGTGAGAAGTATTATATTGAATGAGTATTTTGACATTTTTTAATAGGATTTGATATTCTGCGAAGCAAGCATGACCAGAATATCGAGTTGACTTATGAGTTGACTTTCGAAGTGATTTGCCTATTCCAGAATAGCATAGCTAGTCTGTCTGTGAAGTGTGGGGCAAACCTGAGTTGCCCCTAGTTTCTGATTTCGATAACCATCGTAAAATTTTGTAAGTTTTATTATTATATTTAGCAAAATATTATATTCTTTAATAAACCGTTATTTAAATGAATGAGAGAAGGACTGGTCTAGTACAATACAATGCACAAAAAAAGAAGCATTTCGGAGGTAATAATTTTATTATTTAGGTACGGTATAATACATACATTATTTTTAATAAATAAAATATCATAACACTTTAATTTTTCCCTTTAAAAATACTATTTGTCTCTTTTACCGAAGTATGTACCTACTACTTACAGATATTTTCACTTACAATACTAAACACAAAATAATAATACAAAATTAGACGAAAACGAAACATTTCGGCAAACACTCCATGAGTTTTTTAGTTGCAATTATGATGTTTTTTCTTTATATTCTATAGATAGACTTAACACAAATAATCCCTCTCAGTCAGTACACCTACTTACATAATATTATTATCAAGCGTCACAGTTTATCGTAGTGGTATTAACTTTTCGTTTGAAATATTCACAACCAGGAACGCTCAAAGTAAGTTCTGAATCGGGCGTTTTTACTCGTGGCAGTGAATTAACATTCACCCTGTAACTGCATTGATAATCCAACTCGTACAGTTCAAACATGGTTTGCTGTAAAAATAAAAGGGATTAATAAAAGAAAAACTAAAACTTTGTCTTTTTACTACCCATAAACATTTGGTCCATCATTTGTGGCAACACTAAATTTTACCGCACTTTTTCTTTGCTGCTAACTTCATACTATTTCAAATTTTAAAATAATGTTACCAAAATGCGCGAAATTAACAAATTGTGTGACATTATTTTTTTTCGGTGTTGCTTGATGAAACAATTATTACCTCAGTAGTTGCAGTTAGGCCTTCTTTGCGTAGTTTTTTGGGGTTGTTACATTTTATTGCTTTCCAGTGAACGTAGTACCTGAAACGTGATTGGGAATAGTATAATGTAGGGATTTCATAGAGCAGATTATTATTATTATAAGCTAGATGCGATACAACTTACTGTTATTGTATTTCATTAGAAAGGGAATGTTACTTTTATGAAATCATGCTGTCAGTACCGTACGTCGGTACTGTATTTAATTATTTCCACCCTTGCTCTTTAACATGGTACCTACATAGTTAGTTGGTTATGACAATTTGAATTATAAATCCCTAACGAGGCTATAAAATGGCAATGGTACCATTACCATGTTATAGCATTAGAAAAATAACGACCAAACAATTATAAAAATAAACACCAAGAATTTTAACAATTTAACCCAAATAGGGTTAAATTGTTAAAATTCTTGGTGTTTTATTTCTGTAAATCGATAATAGTCTGCATTGCTTTATAGTAAAATAGCGGAGCTTATCATAAGCTTTAATTGAAATAACGATAGCGTTATAACGTTATTTTTCTAAAGTTAGATATAGCGACTTTATTTAGCTTTTGCCGCCAGCTGAAGGAAATTATACATTTTTATGAATTTTAGTTACCTTCCAGGTTGCTCGTAAACGTTAGGAAGGGGCTGCCAAGCGATTCTGGCCTTTAATTTGTGGTTGTACCATACAATTTTATGTAGGCTAAGACCTCTTATCTTTTTATTTTCACGTCTTTGAAGCGGTTCTGGTGCCGGCTCTGAAATGTACAAGTACGTTAAGTAGGTACCTTATATTTCAAACGAGGATTATAAGGGATCGTGACTGAGTCAAATTACTAAATTGATATCCTTATATGAGCTTTTAAAGAATGTTTTTAAGGGTCATAAACATGACGTAAAATTTCCATTATTTTTCCAGTACCGATGAAGGAGCCGGAGCTTTATCTGACTGATATCGTTATCCCTAAATAATAGGCTGCTATAATAATAGCAGCCTATTATTTCCACTGCAGGGCATAGGCTTCTGCTCTTACTTTCCAACCGTTTAGTGATTATTTGATGCATGATATTTTAAAACAAGTCCAGGTTTCCTCACGATGTTCCTCTTTATCGATGACAAAGTCGATTAATAGAAAAAGATACATTGGTAGTCTACTATCCCGTGGTCGATAGTCGAACCACCACCACCACCACCTCGTGTGTGTAAGGCGGGCACCACCATTAGGCTAACCCCTATATCACTTAATAATTTATTCGGTGGAATGTTTTAATTTAAACAGACTTTACTAACACATTATTATCGCCATGAGCCTCTTTATCCTCAGCCACTCATCCGTCTTTACGAAAAACAACAAAAGAGCTAGGTACATATTTAATATGTACGCATCGAAGCACCCGCTATGTATCGACGAACGGATTTATTAACCCAGAGCTATGTCGTAGTGTTTGTGCGATAGCTACGTTCTCTGCCTTAACCTCTTCAATTTGTAATTCAGCGGCGGAATGACTATCTAAATTATTTAGATGGAGCGCCGGTAAAGCACTTCGTTACCTACTACATCCATTTGAGCATAGAACTAGGTCGCTGCTGCCACGTGCCACGAATCAAGTTGAATTTTTAAGTATTTTGACTGTAGGCAATTTGTTGCCTTGTCAATAAATTAAATCAACGTTTTCCAAGAATATTCTCGACTCTACGATGTGTTATAAAGTAGAATTGAACTAGTAAAATGTTCTAGAATAACAAATAAAGGAGACTCGGTTTATTTAAATTTTCTATTCATGTCGGTTTTGGGACCCTGCGTATAAAGGGATCAACAGCTGTATTTTTGGTGTTGTGGATATCTGGGTAATTCGATTTCATGCCCTATGAAATCTTGTGTATATTCAGCAGTAAGAGTGATTTATAATAAAGAAATATTGAACCATTTTCATACTTCATTGAGAGTGTCCATAGTCACCAAGTAGACTAAAGCGTTCGATTCCATTGCAGTCAAAAATGTATCAATTATCTTGTATGTCTTTATAGTAAGCAAAAGAGATGGTTGATGCGAATAGTAGATCGAAAAGCAATTTCTATATTAAATCCAAAATAGTTGAGAATCAAGGATATTTCGGCCAGTAATATCAACATATTAGGGTGTGCTACAGGGATGCATACTGGGGCCGTTTCTAAATGATATAATGTAAACAAGAAGGCACATGTTTGCATCTTTTTAATTTATAATTTTGCGGTTACCAGTCCGTGCTGTACTCGTTGTGTTGTAGAATATGGATGCCTTATCACTGCGCAGTTTGCCTAGACCGAATTGGCTGATCGTTTGTACTTGCAGGAAATACATCGAATTTGGCTGCAAGTCCTTTATTTCGATAAAGTTTTGATCCTAAAAAAAATCAATAAGAATTAGGTACTTAGTACATAAACAGAGAGAAAAAATAACATGTACCCCACAGCTGCACCAAACATGCCCAGTTCATCAAAAATGCCAGATTACTTATGGCTGAAACTGGTTTTCAACTAGACCTTTAGGTGTAACGTAATACGGGTAAAATCTAGCTTTAAAATGAATAAAAAAAGTCAAATAAAAGAAAATGTGTAGCGAATAGCTAAGGCACATTAGGATTAAGAACTGCCAAATACCTTGGGCACTGTCTGATGGTTGACAAGTACTGAATCCAGTTCTCCTCCCAAACCTCTGACACGCCTACTCCAAAAGACTTTGTACCTCATCACTGGCAAGTCTGAATGCGGTTCCTTCCATTCTAGTTTCACAGTAACAGTGCCTAAAAAAAGATCAAATAGGTACATTGCATTCAAAGAAAAACATATTGATATAAATAAAGTTATTGATAAAGATATAAAAATTCTATATACAATATCAGAAAAGGCAATCTCGACCGGTGCTAACGGTCAAATCCTGTCCATATTTAGGATCACCGTGACGTCAGACGCATTGTTCCAGTCTATTAAATATCCATTCTAGCATAAGGAGTCATTTAAATGCCAACAGTCTGATGTCCCGTCAGTATTAAATTTCCGAGTCATAAGAATGGGTAAATAAACACGTAATAAGTATACATATACCGTGAAAGGAACATCGACTTGCAATCTTTTAAAGTGTCTTTGCTTACAAGGTCAAAATGTAAGGAATATAAACAGCTGATTTATTTTCTGAATAAGCGACGAAAAATTTCATCCCTTGAGTGTCTAGAATTGATGTTGCACGTCAGTGTCCCTTTCACCTTTCTCACTTTTCATGTCCTCGAATTGGGTAGGTAATGGATTTGTTTTTAAATTAAGGATGTCGTTTCCCTCCTCCAATTTGTCAGAGGTTAGCATTGTATCTGCATATTTTATCCCTTTTAATTATGTGCACCATTTTGTATTAGAGACAGTACGAGTATTTCACTTACCGTTATTTTCTTTTACAGGACGAACTTTAAGTTTCTTTGGGGACGGTGGTGGTCGAGGTCCTCGACGGGGCGTGAATGCAGGGCTGGGGGCTGAAAACCCTCGCGTGCCGGAAGAACTGACGGCAGCCACTCGGAACCGATACCAACGACCCGGTTTGAGAGCATTCCGTAGAGATACCTTGGTTCTGTAAATTGAAAGATATTCTTAAGCATTCTTTTATTTATACAGGGCATTGGAAAAAAGACTAGCTTCCAACTAGTTTGCCGAAAGAATAAGTCCTTTATTTTAATGACAGTAAGTCTATAGTAGGTAATCTAATAAGCACTTAAGTCACGAAAAATAGCAAGTGCCTACGCATGATAACACATCTGGCTATACTTTTCCAGATATAAACTGACCTCTTTTATTACTAAAATTCTATAAAATGAGAGGTCCACTTACACTGAAAATGTAAGCATGTTGTAATTTAACATGTCGGTATAAAAAGTACTGCCTATTGAATAGGTACATGAAATACGATTATAAATAACAAATGTTTTCATTAAAATACAAAGACAAAGCTTCTTGAAATAGAAAGCCGTGGAAAATATTTTCCTTTATTTTATTCTCTTTGTGTATTGTTTGAAACGGTTCCTTGTTAAGTAATTAACAATTATTCTCTAGTTTTTGTCTTGTCGGTGCTAAAAGTGCTTACAAAGAGACGGGGAACATTTAATACTAGCTTCTCGTGAGAACAGCAAAATGGTCGTAAGTCATAAGTAAAATAATTATGGACATTCTCACTTCAGGTTGTTCGATTGCTATAATTTTGTTGGTAAGAAAAGTGATAATACAAGGATGGAAATTGCACTACTTATCGCACTTTGGAAGATAATGATAGTAGTTATTTAAAGTATATTCCTGCAGGTACTGATTTTTCAATATTTTGGTTCTGCCCAGTAAGTACTTAAATGGTTTGTGGAACATCGCAGTTGCTTTTTTAAAGGCAAAATATATTCTGTCGTGTTATTCTGGCAGACGTAAGGATAATGACTAATTTCTTTATATGTACCGATACTGTCATCAACTAGTTACCGCTTTGTTTCTAATGTATTTTAATGTGTGCCTGGGTACACAAGTTGATTTATTTTGCTTTATCAGAAAAGGCGATCAGCATACTTTTGTTAAAGATCACTCAACACACAGAACTCGAAACACATAAATCGTCTTCTCATATTCATATTCATATTAGTTTATTTGCATTCCATAATGTGGAATTCTCATTTCTTCTGTTTCGAATTAGAGAGTGTTGAACGCGGGGTGAGCGCAATCTCATTCTCTCTTCACTTAACAATCAGGGACACTCAGGGACAGGTCTCGAGCGATGCCCGACAATCTTTGTCTCCTATTGCGGCGTTTCTAGATCTCCTATTGATGAATCGATCTGTTCTACTGGTAGTTATTTTTACATTTCCAGGTGCACGGAAGTGACATCCAATTTCGTAAACATTTGTGTGTAGTGATTTACTCCAAGTCACAGTTGAATGACTGTAGTAATTGGGTCGGTACAAAAAAATCACAAAACATTTTTATTGCAAAATTGGTTTCATTTATTGAACTGTTACACTTTTATAAGTTACGTGATTGTAAGATTTTCGTGTATATTGTAATAAAGATACTGTGACTTGGTGCGATAAACTAGATTTTGTACGTATACATAATAGAGTACTCGATTACTTTCTATTTCGTGCTAAGCGCTAGCGTTACGTGACAAAAACATAATGAAATGAATACTTTACGCGGTAACACAGCAATTGTTCCTATCATGTACCTGTGTTTGGAATTACGGAATTTTGTAAAGATGGAGTTTTTGTTATTTCGGTTAGTTAACTGCAAATTCATCTTTTTTATTTTTCGTAGGGAAAACCTCATTGTAATCCTTCGTCAGGGGTAAACGGAGGGTCTATGTCGGACTCTCACTAAATAAAATGCTACGGTTCGTGATTCGTCCTACTACCATGAGTCAGGAGCCTGGTTGCCTGACCTATAACCCGCGCTCCCGACTGCAGTCAAGTGATAGCAAGAGCATTCTAGGACTTTTTTGATGACTAGCATAATCTATATCACTATTAAAAACCAGGACTCAAAACAAGACAGCGGTTTAAAAGAACTGGTATAGGTTATTGGTACTTCATTCCTCAACCAAGAACCACAACGTTTATAGTATCATGAGCGTTAAAAAAGATTAGTTATGATACTACTATTGCTACTATGTTGTTGCTACTTACTTATTCGTCCTCAACAGCAAATTCCAGTCTCCTAATCTCATTTCTTCATACTTAGGTCCCAGATGGTGTTGTTCCTCTAGCACGTAGAAGACAGGCCCAGGAACCGCTCTCGCCGCGTCTCCCACGCCGTCGGACCATCGGATCACTACCGAACGTTTTCTCTCTTTTGGCTCTTCAATCATTGGCAGGGCTGGGAGACCTGTTAAGTAAAAAAGTATTAAGATCTGTAAATATAGCACTGCTTACCTATCCCCAATCAAACAAATCTGAATTAATTAAACGGTGCTGTTTCGTCTTTGTTACAGTGATCGATTTTTGAAGGTCATAATGTGCCAAATTGCTTATAACTCTCAAGAGGTCTTTATTGAGAGTGTCCTCAAAACGAATTGTACTATAGTCATATTTTGGTCACTAAACTTTGTTGATATATTGCAAATGCATTTGCAATATACAATACACTCTGCCTCTCTTTTGTTCCAGCACATCCAGTACGCAGAAAAGAGAGGACACAAGAGAACAGGGACAGACAGACAAAAAAGTAGTACCTAGTCTAATCATTGACACTAGTAATTATCTCTCATAAGCCGGTGATAAAGGTAGGCGCCTTTACACATACAGAAAAAAGAACTAAGGAACAAAAAATGATGCAACTTTTTTATAATTTTTTGTAGCCCCTTTACGTAATTTCCTCTGTATAGGCGTTCCATGTTTGGAATGATTAATGATTTCGGCCTATTGACTAATTGTCTACAACCTATCCCAACATAAAAGTATTAGAGACGTAGTATTCAAGAATTCAAAACACGACAGGTACCTAGGGCCTTGAGTTCATTTGATCGAGATCGCATGCATTTAGTTCAATTGCTACTGTTTATTGTTTGTAATTTGCATTGTTGAATAATAAGATGATGATTATTCTGATTCAATATTTGATACCAGTTATTAGATTTATGTTATCTTGTTTATTGATAAATTAAACCATTATTACAATAGATCCTTTTATCGATGTGTGTGTAAGTCTCTTTATCTGAAAACGAATATCTAGTTTCAACGACCCAAAATATAGAAACCTACCTTCAAAAATATATCAGCCTAAAAGCTGACATTTGCATTGACGGTACAAACATTTGACTAGAAGATAGGCTGGCTCAAGCCAAGTAAGACAGGTTAGAAGATAGGTACCTGATACAGTTAAAAGATCAATAGGTTCGCTGCACGTAGACCCGCAAGCATGACGGCAGCATCGTTGCGTGCCATCACATTGTGAATCAGAGTTGCATGCTTCCACACACGCCGCTTCCCACTTCGGCGTGTCAGATATTGGACACGTCCCTGGTTTTCTCTCGTTGATGCGGCATTGTGATTTGCACTGTGAAAAATGTTTTTATTCTGAGAACGATGCAATTGATAAGTCATGGTTTCGTGTGATGCGACGGAATGGGAATAATAGGGGTTAATAGAAATAGAGGAAGTTAAAATAAAGATTGTACAGATTTTGTGAATGACTATATTGATATTAAGACGGTGAGTACTGAACGACATGCTACGGTCGACCCAAAATTGGGATAGGGGCAAAAGAAATAATGATGCATTGAAAAGACTGAACGATAGTAGGTTATATAAGTTGTGTCTGAAACCAATTCTAACCAAGATTTTCAAAGAATGCTAATTCTTTGTAGTCTCATCGAAGTATTCATACACCAGACACTATTGTTAGATAAGAAGGAAGACATTTGTTCAGTTTTTTCTGCCCTGTCTGGAAGTATGTAGGTATCTAATATTGTGCTTATAGTGCAGACACAGGTCACGCCATACTGTGAATAGGGGCATTCATTTAGTGAAGTTCTGTTACTTTAGACACATTAGTAGCTTCAGGTAATTAGCGTGTACACAATAGTTACAAAATAACAATTCCTTTGAAGTGCAGTGATTCATGGCACTGATGTTAATTTCTTTAGTAGTGCGGATGTTTCACCTTACTCTGGTGTATAAGAGACGAAAATTGACTGTCAGTTTTAAAGTGTGGGTAATCGAAATGAAGACTTCTGGAGTGCTTCCTAAAATAAAATAACTTATTATCTTCATTGAGAAAGAAGAAGGCTTGAGTAAAACCCATACTACAGTAATGAGTTTATTTTTAATGAGTTTAGCTTTCATTTTATACATAGCTTTATTGTTACCTTGAAAGTTCATTACAGTTTTGTTCTTAGGAATTTCCACGATTTTTTTATGAATATAATTCTTGAGCGTTATTTTTAGTTTTATGTAAAGTCGTAAAAATGGCAATAAACAAAAATTGTCTTGGATTAACTGCTAGTTGTTTACATATCATAAAATCTAGCGTAGGATTCAAGTTCGTTAGCTCCCGATATACGACGTGATCAAAATGCGATTGTCTTTTGTTACTACATCTCAACGCACACAACTTCTTGTGCTGATACGAGCCCATATTTTTTTTTTTCCTTTTTCCAAATTAGCACAATGTGCCCTTTTTAGGCCAGAACCTGCTGTGCTCTGGTTAGATAACAAATGCTGCGTCGCAGAATTATTATGCTAACTATACTCTGCAATCTTGATTGTATTTCGTTTTACGTTCGTTTACATTTTTTGTTTCATGTTTATATCTGTTCTGGGAACTTGTTAGATCGTGATCGTTGTGACTGCTATCTCGGCAAACATTTTTTCTATTCTGATTTAGCGTAAACTATTGTGGGTTCCACGTGTAGCGTAGTTTTTGTGCCTTAAGCATGCAATCGTGGGTGTCAAGATTTGTTTCATCAGCTAAGCACATTGAACTTCGTTGTTAGTTTGATTTTCAAGCTCTCAGTACTTAGTACTTATGTAGCCTTTCCGTAAAGTGGGTTTTACCCTGCCGCGTTTTGATTGTTTATGATTGATTTCCTTATTGTATTGTTTATCGATTGATCTAGATAGGCGTGTACTTAAGTGCCACTCAATGCTTTTTTTATTCAAGTAAAAACGTCATCGCAGTTTGTTAGCTAACAAGAATTAAAAGCTTTTGTACTTACTGGTATTATAATTTGCCTTTTATTGGAAAATGTTAAATATGGTAAATAATAAATAAGCTCCTTACATTTAGAACTCCAATTAGAAGTCCAATTTACTTTGCATAGATATATTCAATTAAAACTGTACAACATTATAACTCGTCATTACTTTGAAACTTGCCAACGAAGTTTTGAATAGATTATTGTTCAGCTTCGTCTTGCAGAACAATTACCATCCAATCCAATACATCCCGATGCAGTGTACCATTAAAATTAACATTAGGAATGCCAAAATGATCACAATCAACCAAAACTTTTTCACTTACCATAGGTTTAGCTTCCTTACTGATATCAATACACTTCAGGTCACATCTTATCTTGTACAATGTGTTGGCCTGCATTTTCGAATACCTTCTAGTCCTCGACAGGACCATCGGCATCAGCGATACTGCTATTAACACTACTAACACTTTTGTATACATTGTTATTGTCTTGTTTTTATCACTATTGCTTATAAACAGTCCTCTTTTATGCGTTTAACATCTGAAAATGTTGATCGTTTGATTACTTTGTATGTTAAATGTTTTATTTATCTAGTATGGTAGTACCAAACTATTGGTGCTTTGTTATGTATTGATTTATCAAATAAAGTTTTATGTTCATTAAACTTACGGATTAGGTCTACTTTTCTTTAAATTTGGCTTGCCTACTTACATAATAAGAGTTATTGTTTATTATTTTCTCGTATGGTTTAAATCAATGAAATTTTTTGGCTTATACATCTAACCTAATTCATTAACATGAATGCTCCGTGTTTTGTGAAAAACATCAAACAACGTCAACTTAACAAATTAATAATTTTTGAATGTTTATGATTTACATTGAACTTTATCTGCATTCAAATTATAAATGCTCTTAACTGTATTAAATACCGTTTTAAGTTAAATATGGAATAATTAATATGCAAACTAACTGTCAGCTACAATAAAGCTTTAATTAATATTTTTGCTTTCAACTATCCTTGATACAAGTACCAAGAACCATCTCCATAATCGATAATTAAACAAAAACAATGCACCAACTGTTTGACACATAAGTAAAAGTAAATCGATTAACCGATTAAGGTGTCCATTACCTTCGCTAAAACAAAATAAATCACAACAATATCGATATCCACCTCAGCAAATCGATCATCAATACGAGAATCGATTAGAACCGTAACATTTCAGGTCCTTCCGAACTAGTGTCATCGACCTCGGGGGTTTTTGGAAAATACATTTGCAGTTCGCGAGTGTATCGTTTGAAATGCGCGGTAACACTGGCTCGGCGTGCGCGCATACCCAACCGATCCGTGCCTCGGCTTCATTAATACACATCGATGATGCTTTCCTGTGTCTGCACGCCGATGACGGAAGGCTGCTTTTACCGAGCCGGTTTCCTAATTAAAAAAATGTACATCGCCTTCCTGGAGTAGGTACACAGTTTGCTATTCGATCGCCGTCATTAAGTCTACGTCTGTTTCGTGAATTGTAAACAGTTAGTGCTTTAATTGCACGTGCATCTAATTGAATGTTAAGTTGGGCAAACCCTTGCACGCCAAATTCGTCTGTATACTATTCTGAATAGCGTCTATAATTGGGTAAGTTAAGACGATGAATGGGTATTGTTAAGATAGATAAATTAACTCGCTGATGTTTATGGCCGTTTCAATTTAGAATACACATTAATTAGTCATAATTTTGTACTTACAGCAATAAAACTAAATGTAAACTAAATTATCCCAATTTGTACCTACATGCTTGCACAATAACGTTAAGAGAGAAATGTAATTAATTATTTTCTTAGTATGAGAAAAAAAAACAGTAGGATGAGAACGATTTAGATAAATGAATTCCAAATTTAATTCCCTGCTCTCCTGAACCAACCTTACCCCGTATAATCTCCCGAGTCCCGATTCTAAGAACACCATTCACGCGACTTCACCGAATCGAACCAAAACAATCGATTTAATTAGGCGTTCGTCTTTAAAAAGCTAATAAAACAAAATGGCGAAGATAAATCGTTCACAAAGAAGCTGAGGAATCAACGACCGGTTGATTGCTCGGTGCGCTTGCGCCGGATGCCCTTCAAGAGCTTAATTAGAGCTGCAGTATATCTATAAGTACGGTGTAGGTACCTACTGAGATTTAAAATGTTCTCTTAGATAGATGTACGGTGATTAAGAAGGATAACGAAAAACAGAAATAGTTCCGCCGTAAATCAAGTGGAGATTTCTATTTCAAGATGAAGAAAGGAACATATTTTATATTCACCTTCATTGTTTTCACATATAGAAGCAACAAGAATATTGTAACCAAGACTTTGTAAAAACCAAATTGAAGGAAAAGAGTGTCCATGGAGTTTCTTGCTCGTTCTTCTCCATAGAGACCTACGTTTTGGAACGAGCAACTAGCTTCAATTTTAAACTGTAACTTCTTGACAATTCAAAAGTGCCTGTAAATGGTCTAATTGAAATAAATGCTTTGACTTTGACAGAAAGACTATAATCAAATCTTTTTCCGAATGCGAAAGTTTGATTGGATGTTTATTATTCAATCTCTCCAGAACGGCTGAGCAGAACTGGAAGAAATTTGGCGCAAAGATAGATTATAGTCTGGAATAGCACAATGGGTTTTTTATCCCGGAGGAAGGTGTGGTTCCCGTGGGATATAATATATCAATTTTGAGACGGACGAAGTCGCGGTACTTAATAAGGTATTCAACATAAAAATTGAGATTACACCAGAACTACATACGAAAAAAGAATATGAATGGACGGAGTATTGTGCTCATATTTCATTCAGAACAAGCTCAAAGTAATTAAAATAATTACTGAAACGACTTGGTTGTAAAGTTAACTGACATTAAAAGTACTCACAAGTATATAAAGATCTTTTTATAGCTAAATGTGCAAATAACGTTCAGTGGTTCAATTTGAACGTGAAAAAGTAATAAAATGCTGATATTTATTTATTAAAACGGTGCTCTGCCATTTACGCAGTAAAGATAATGTTATGACCGCCATAAACTTACGAGAGATAATTTGAAAGTATTTAAAATCAATTTTTAAGGGGACTGGACCGACAACGGGTGCCGTACAAAAGTAGTCTAATCATATTTTAATAAATTAGTAATTAAATTCGATTATATTTTGTAGCCAGTTACGGAACAGTTTTCCGTAAAATAAATTAGTTTCAAAATGATAACGATTTTTAAATATCAAAGAAGATTTGCATTTCTTTTTCGAATTTTAAATTTATACGTTAATGAGTATCGATTTCCAATCGAAAAAAATATATTACTGTCTTTATCGTCTTCACAGAATTCTATCGTGTTTAATTACATCCTAGTAGTCTAGAACTCTAGACATCTTTAGGTCAATAAATAATTACTTAACCAAATTATGACTGGATTACTTTTGCATGGAGGACACTGTCGGTTATTTTTTGTCATCCTCTATTGTCCTACGGCTAGGCAAAGGTCTCCCACATTTCATAAAATAACATTAAGTTTTATAGTAGTTTTTAGTTTTTTTTTTTAGTTTTATTGTTATTTTGATGTTTACTTAGGTTAAGGTTTCTATCTATGGGTCTTTGTAACCTGAAAATAATTGGTCTGTTTACTACTAGCGAACTGCGCGCGACTTCGTCCGCGTTGCTTATTAAACCTGCGTTAAGTTACGTTTTTTGTTACTGTTCAACTTCTGTGGGTCGTAGTGTGATGTTATATAGCCTATGTTACTCAGGAGCAATTTAGTTATCTATTGGTGAAAAAATTGAAAAAATTGGTCCAGTAGTTTTGAAGCCCATTCGTTACAAACAGACAAACTATTTCCTTCCACTCACCCCTATGCGTTGCCAATTTCCCATAAACGACTCTAAGTCATAATATTACTCTATTTAAACTCTGTCAGAAATATTCTCTTCAAATGTTGAACTTAAATGGCTGGCAATAAAAATTGTGAAATGTGGGACTTCAGTGTTCTCCTTGAAATTGGTTGAGAAATTATTAACATACCTTGACACCTGTATTCACCGAAGGGTTAGGCAGAGGTGTACCCATGTGCGCCGTATGAGTCCGCCGGTATGTTTAAGGTCCCATGTAATAGGATGCGAGCCTATTGCCATTTACCAAGCACGAATCCTAACTCCGAGCTGCTACTGAGAATTTTATAGAAAAATCCAATAACACTGCTCGACCTGGTATTCCAACCCAATAAATGAGAAATGCAAAATGATTAACAACAGTGGAATACTTAGTTCAATTGAGTCTTAAATAACAAACACTAATTCCTGCAAGAACCATTTTGCCGATTTTAGATCGCTTTTCTACTTATCAGTACCTAAAAGGTCCACTTAGGTAAATTGACCCTCAGTCGTCAGTAGGTATCTTATTTATAAAAAGTCACGTCTTCTATAATTAATTAATCTAGTTTTAATTACATTTCAGCTGAAACTAATTTAATTGTACTTACTTATGAAACGTTTAACGAAGTAACTTCCAAACTCGATTAATAAAAGACATTCAAACCAAGTAGAAAACACACCATTCATACTAATATTATTATTTAATATTATAAATGCAAAGTAACTTTATCTGTCGGTGTGTTTCGCTATCAACACAACGCTGTCTAAATTACTGAACCGATTTTGATGAAATTTGGTAAGGAGTAAGTTTGAAGCCCAAGAAAGGACATAAACTCATAGGCATAGGCGCAGTAGTAGAGCTCTTTATGAAAAACCTCGGCAAGGAAGTACTATTACCACACCTATTTCTACCGCAAAGCAGCTTTGCTCTATTCCGGTTTCAAGGGTATGGGTGCCGAGTAGGTAATTTTGATGATTTTACCATCTTTAAAAAAAAAAAAAAAAAAAGGCACATGAAATATTTCAACTTTTCCCTGGGATAGCAAAGCATTTGCAACTGCACGGGTACTGCAGATGTCTACAGGCAGCGGCTACCACTTAACATCAGGTGGGCCGTCGTCTTTTTTTCGTTCGTTTTTTTTTTCGTCGGCTTTTTTGCCATCCAGTGATATTAAAAAAAAGGCTACTTTTTATTCCGCGACTTCGTCTGCATCAGCGATAACCGACATTTACGTGGACGAAGTCGCAAGCAAAAGCGAGCAGGAACTCGCTTTTTATATAACTTATGATAAAATCTAGTTGTTAATGTAAAAGTGCATAAGATTCGGTTCTTACGATTGTCATGCACGAAACAGTAGTGATGCATTGCGCAAACGATTATACAACAACGAAAATTGGATTAATCGATTTAATATGTATCAGTTTTACCTCGTTAACATTATTCTGTTTGCAAAATTGATTAATGAACCAATTCTTCCTGTTTCAAAAGCAGGTTGTGTACCTACTGTTGGTATATTGTTAGTAACAATAATGGTCTTTATTAACAATCAACCTACATGTTAACATTACCACTTTGTATTATATTATTAGCAGAACCTATAATAATAGTACAATAACAATAAACAAATTTAATAATGGGTGAGACTGTTTTCTTTTTTGTACTTTTTTTTTATTGTCTTGCTTTTTAGCAAAGGTATATTCATTAGGCACATATTAGTCATTAATTAAAAAAATACTACCACTTATTTCTTATTAAATAGCTTGTATTTACTAGATAGTAGGATAAGTATTTTGGGTTATTATTTAATGCCAAGTTTTTATCACGGGCTTAATAAGCATGCCAATATGTATGTCTTAGCAACTTACTCTGTACTTTGTGTATTTAATAATTGATTAGTAATAATTGATTTGATTCGTGTTTCTTAACACTTAGTTTAAGAAATAATTTTATTTATAGACCACTTTGTCGAATAAATTACTAATTAGAGCTTTCTGAGTCCATCATTAAAATAGTTAAGTAAGTACCTTCTCGTAAAAGTATTTACTCCACTTAGGTACTAAAGCTTTACTTCAGAAAGGTTACTGATGGACCTTTTCTAAATTGAAACTTCAGTACCTAGCTCCTAAGTAGGTACTACTCACAGAATTATAAGAAAAGCTATTACTCGTCCAATTTTGAAAATTCTTTTGCTAATTAGAAGCTATATTGTTTCTGACTAGATTCTGCCTGCGACTTCGTTCGCGACTAAGTTGAACTATTATCCCCAGAGATATTACTGAGATAAAAAGCATCCTATGTGCTAATCTAAGAAATGGTCTAGGTACCTATATAAAATGCCAATTTTCATCGAAATCTGTTCAACGGTTACAGATTCAGATTCCTTTATTTGCTTAAACATGAGTGTACATACAATATTATGGAATAACAAAGCATGCAAGGTGTTATAATCAATGTCGTGCTAACATATTTACCATATTGTCATGGTGTGTACAAACTTTCACATTTTTATTAAGTATAGTAGGATTTAAACTATCATTAAGTATAAAAAATTAATAATTCAAAATTTAGTAATCTAGGAAAATTCACACAGAAAGTTGCGGGCAAAAACTAGTTAATTCATCTAATTGTATAGCAAAGTCTTATCAAAGTACGCCTAGATACTCAGAGAAGCCTTTCTACGAGGTTTACTAACCGTGACCACGCAATTTATTACGAGCTTGTAAGAAAATTACAAACAAGATTTGTGAATTTTAAGTTCCCCCTTAAATACAAGTACTTTCTAGAAGACTTACTTTTTCGTAATGGCTTGGAAATAAGTAACATATTTAAAATATTGCAACTTTTTAATTCTGTAATTACATTAAGACAAGCCGTTTAAAGAAAAATAAAATTACAAGGTAGGTCTGCGAATTTAGAGTCAATGGGGCAAGTGCCCAAAATACTGGCAGCATTGCTACGTTGTATGGCAGTACTGACTCTTTGGCCCGAGAAAACGCCAGTCATCTGGTCACGTGAAGAATCGACCAGTCACTTAGCAATGTCCTGAAAAACAAAGTGAGCGTTCGGACCCTTGTTTGAACTCCAAACGGCTCAAACACATAGCTTATAACCCTCCTTTTTGCTTCGCCGTAGTCGGGTAAAAAGAAGGAAAAAAAAATTGAATTCATAATTAATTTAATTCATTCAATAATTTAAAATCGCAAGCATCACATAAGCACATCATCTAATACGCCTGGCAAGTGAAAATCAAACAAAACACTAAGTCTTTAAGGCTTATGTTCCATTACGCGCCGAATTTTACAGCTTTGCAACACTAGCAGTCGTAACTAAGGCTTACTAACGAATCCGGAGCTCTCCTGAAACCTGGGGCAAAGCAATAACGGTGTACTTGTGGTCTAATAGTAATATATAGTTTGCCTGCAGCCAACTTTCGGTGAAAAATTTCGAGCTAGGTAGGTTAATTTGAATTTTTCAGTGGAAATAAAAGCGTGAAGTCTGACGGTTTCCGTCCACGACCGATTTTTTATCAGCCGTAAGCATTGGTGTAAAAGTTGGTCGTGGGTAACTTTTGACCGATTTTTGACAAAGGAGATGGCTAAATGGAAGTATAGACCACTGCCCCATGTGCCAGGTACCTTGTATAAATATGGTACCTAGCACAATGTAATGCTGAATGGCTAAATATTAGTATTTCATGTAAAAAAGTTTCAGATACTTTTTGGGAATAATATAATGGTAAAATAATATTGCCTAAAAAGGAAAAAAGGTGTGTGTGACAGTATATCATTTTCTTCAACTGACACTTTCGAAAAAGAATAAAACTAAAAACGAAATTGAGGTTGTATATTTATAAGCGAATGTTTGTGATGAAAAGTTTTTCTTTTTTTTTAGATACTTTATTATGTTTAATAGTTCACGAAAGTGCTAGGAAAATATTAAACACTACATAATTCATGAATGATTTTTTAAATATTATGAGGTTATGTAAGATTCATATACATTCCAGAATGTATCTGGCCCGGGGGCAGTCATTTAGCCATCACCTTTCTTTGTCGGCGAGAACGGAATGTATGAATTCAAACCCACACGGCAGACAAAAAATCGGTCCCACGAAACTATGGATTTATTGAATCGGTCCGATAGTCGGTTCTACAAAAGTCGGTCATGGGCGGAGAGGCTAAAACTTCTATGAACGAACAGTCATTATTGATTTTGCGTTGATAATTTTGACTATAGTATTGATGAAACCTGGGTATTAGAAATATGTTACGATAACGATACAAAGTTCTTTCAAAGTTCGTGTCTCAGGTTTAATAAAACTTAGTTTTAGTATAATTAGTTATAGCCAATGGACCTTATGTCTTTTATAAATGCAGACAGAGTTCTGTGATTCATTCAATTGATACTTTTATCAATTGAATGAATCATAGAACTAGGCGGTAGTTTTAGACTGTCTCAAGGATGCATTGTATAAATCAAAAATGTAAACAAAATAAAAGCATTAGCATAATGTATCGAACAATGAATGACTTTTGATACAAAAAAGACTTCATAGTAAATAATAAACCAGCCAAGACTTACCTACTCATGATTTGTTCCGAACCACTGAAACTGTTAAATATACTCGTATGAACTTTACCTTTAATTTTATTATTTTTCGTGAGCGAAGAATGTTTTTTTTGTTTTCTATTTGTCGTTTTTGTTTGTTTTTATTAAGATAAAAAAATATTTAGTTACCTTTTTTATTTAAGAAAAACCCTCCAGCCGGATCTTTTGGAAATTTATGGGGGAGGCCTATGTCCAGCAGTGGACGTCCTACATCTGATATGATGATGATGGTGATGATGATGATTACAGCAAAGTAGAACCAGCCCCATCACGGAGACAGGCGCCGAAGGTTTAGTAAGAACTTCGTTGCCACCTTTAAGGTACAGAACCTTCTCCGTCCACCGTAAAGAGGAGCCTGCGGGCGATGAACATGGGGCAGTTCGTCACTCGAGCAGATGTAGGCCTGAGACAAAGACGTGCAGTGTTCCATGCGCGTCTCTCTAGTGGAATGTGCGGTCGCAGGACAGGCCGCATTTGGTGAAGGGGTCCGCCGATGGCGGTCCAATACCAGTCGGGAGCGCGGATCATGCGTCACCATCGGGCTCCTGACGTATGGTAACGGGAGGAACCGTGGAGTTTTAGTCGTTAAGAGTCACATAACTCTATGAGGATTACTCCAGGAAAAAATAATAAGAAAAACGGTACAGAACCTTACAAAGTAAATGTACAATAACCTCACAATTTAATGGCATAGTAAAATGTTGCAGGAGTAACAAAGATAAGTCGGTATGAAATATGCAAAGATAGTGAAATAAAAATAAAGGCTCCTTGTTCGTGCAACTGGTTTGTTATCTCTCTTTACTCTCAAATAAATCACAGGAGTGGAACACAGAAACCTCGTTACATTCAGAGATAAGTAACTTTTGAATTCATATGGAGCTATTAGTGATTCTTCAAAGTGCGATAAGAAAATATAATGTCAATTTCAAAAAGAATATTTTGATTCTCTTAAAAACAGTTAACTTGCTAAATCTCGTTCTAGACAGAGCTGGAATTATGGTACTATCTTTGCGTGTCGATATAAAAAAACCCTGAATTATATAACATAACATCACGCCTGTATTCCCTGAGGAGTTAGGCAGAGGAGTAGCAATGTACAAACCCAGAATTCAGAAGCGATAACAGTTGCAGTAATTAGGTCCTCACGTGTGCAGGTGACAATGGCAGTACCTATCATCTTATGAACTAATCTTAAATATAATATCATCATCATTATCATTGACAGGCTTAGTTCACCCACTGCTGAGTATAATTAAGCCTCTCCTCTCTTCAGTAATTGAACGAAATGAAGCGGTTTGTGCGGTGGCTAAATGATTGGCTGCTACGCTGCTTGTTGTAGTTTGACTCCCTCACGGATCAAATGTTTCCATGGCTTACAGGTAGTCTGATTATTATTATTGTAATCAAGTTAAAAATGTATGTAAACGTATTCGCATAAAGAAGAAAATCCTAGTAAAAAAAGTGTACTTTGTAATTGTATCATTCATGCAACATTTTTCATTCGCGACATTTCTCTAAATTCATTTTTTTAAATAATGATTCTCTATTCACAAAGTTAAGTAATTATCATCATAAGGAATTAAGTTTTCTTTCGTGTGACTGTTATTATATCGAACTATTATGTAATTAATACATACAGTATTATCGTAAGTGATTCACCTAGGTATTATCTTTATAACATATTATTACTAACTGTGAATTTCTAACACTTTCTTTTTAATTACCAGGTTTCGGATAAGCGGAGTAATTAAACATTGTTTATGTTAATTCGTATGGTCGTTTTCATGTTTATTCTGTGTTTAAAAGCAGGAACACGTAGAACTGGGAAACTCTGTAATTACAAAGTATAACATTATGTAAATTACAAAAACGGTGTATGTATCATGTAACTGCATGACAGTAACTGGTGAGGTAATGTGACTCGTGGTTTTATTGTAAACTAGCGAACAGTCCCGGATTCACAACGGTGCAAATTTCCGACTTTTACGGTCGATTTAAAGACCAAAATCTTTGAGGTAAACCTTTTTCGGGAAATTACGAATACAACAAAAAAACGAATCTGACAAATTGGTGCACCTGTTCCCAAGTTTTGCTTTTAGCAACACATTTAGCAATTCTTTTTTATTTATTTATATAGATGGATCAAATAAATATTCAATCAAATTGGGATTTTTTTAGTAATATTCTTGTAGATAAGTTGACCTTTATTTTACGTGGGCAAATCCACGTGGATACCCTCCGTCTGAGGAAAACAGTAGGTTATGTCGGACTCCTACCGACAAAACCAGGTCCTTCTACTTTCGTGAGTCTGGATCCAGGTATACAATAGACGCATGATTCATGCCTCCAACTGGTGCTACCCCGGATCCAAGTTCCGGGAACCAGGATCTTCAATGGCCACAGAAATTCATCTATATTCTACAAAAATAATTCCCAATTTTTTGAAGATAAATTAGTATGCCAAAAACGTAAAGTCATCGGAAATTAAAACGACAAAATCCGGAGCACAGAATATTGGATTTTTATAACTAATCTCATTCCATCGGCCATTACGGGTTGTGAATAAATTCAGTCCTATTATTTACACTCGTGAATGTACTGTAATCATAAGGTTATGGTTAATTATTTTGTTAATTTTCATGAATGAAGTTGTTAAACTAGCTTTTACCGAAATATTACGAACGTATGCTAATTACTGTTCTCTAAGAAAGGCACCGTTACTTAATTAGGAAGAATATGAGTTAATATCCTACAATATACGCCTTTACATTTTTGCTCTAAATAGTAGATCTTTATTTACAACAACATGATGTTCTGATTCATCAGTCGTACTGGCATAGTGGTTAAGGCGCTCGCCTCTTATGCACGATGCCTGTGGGTTTACAACCAGGCAGGAGCCCACCAATTTGTCTTTTTCTATTTCATAATAAGTAGTTTATAAAAAATAAATAACATCACCGGTATCACGATGAAATCTGGACTTGTAATCTAGATTTATAATAAATAGCGAGCTGCCCTCGACTTCCTCCGCGTGGCTTATTTCACCCGCCTTAAGTTATGTCATTGGTTACTGCTCCGCTCCCGTGGATCGTAGCGTGATATTATATAGCCTATGATACTCACAAATAACGAGCTTTCTATGGGTAAAATAAATTGGTTCAGTTGATCCACAGATTAACCCCTACAACATCACAAACCTTACCTCTTTAAAATATTAGTACAGATAAGTCTGAAATCACCAACCATGATGTATGGTCATAAATGCTTTTGCATGAATTAGAAGAAGCCTTTGCCCTGCAATGAGACAATAGCAGTCTAGTATTGTTATTACCTTTGTACACATTAATCGCACTATTTTCAAGTCGGTCTGACGGCTAATGCCCGATTCCTAAAACTTACCGACCTGTATTTGTATACCATAGCTACTAACAAATGATTTCGTATTTTCTCTGTTATTGAAATTCATATTTCAGGTTTTCTTGTAAACATTTCTTACATTCAAAATTTTCACAAATGACCAGTCACAGTCAAACTCAATTCATTTATTCCAATTAGACCAATAAAAGGCACTTTTGAACGCCAGTTCATTAAAAATATTGAATATAGTTCAGTCAAGCATTCAAAGGAATTACGACTGGTAAGATAAACTATCCGTTTTGCATGTAGGAACCGGGTAGGAACTCATTGCAGTAGGTACGATGCAACGCAACAATCAGAGCACTGGAATGGTAACCCGAGAGTTTCGTCATGGTCTCGTGGAAGGTAAACTTGTTTTGACACTAGTGTAACCTGTTACACTATATCTTACATGCACCAGGTATTATATGCATAAACAACTATTATTTCTTGCCCTTAATACGAAAATTATACGTTAATGTTGATCCTGTAGTTATAGTTAGTGCTATAAATTAATTTGTTTATCAAATACTAGCTTTTTCGCGTGACTTAGGCCGCTATACCACTGGCGTTATACGAGTGTCGGCGTCTCTCGAACAGGTACAATCACGCCGTCCTGCTCTGTCCGTGTATAAGATAGAGCAGGACGTCGTGATTGTACCTGTTGCCAACAAACGCGACGTTAACGTCGCGTTCGAGAGACGCGGCCTTAGTGAAATCCGCTGTAAGCTGACGTATCAAACAGCTTCAAATGAATTACAAAAGTGTGAATCATACAAGTGGTGTGGCATTTTTGCTGAACTAGGCCTTTTGGCACGGCTGTGGGGCACACAATATTTTTCATTTTGGCTAAGCTGTGCCAAAAAAACTTTTCTTGTATTAAATAGATATCGAGTTTAGTAGTCTTATAAATTCTAGCATAGATTATAGTGCAAGCATAGACCTATATACAGGATAAGTTTTTAACCAGTGCGTAAATTTTTTTTGGTAGTTCAGTGTCAGTAATAGAACACATTTCCGTGTTTAGTTAAAAAAAAAATAAAAAAAATTTCATCCTTATCCGAGTTTGAAATAAGCAAAACATGGACATAATCTATTCGCCATACTATCAATGAAAGCTCGCGGCCGCCGCCCGGGCGCATGGCTGGGGTGAGGGGGTGGGGAATGCGCTAGCGCCGAGCGACAATAAAATATGGTTTTTAAGTAATCATGTTTCGTAAGCGATAACTTTTTTTTTTAGTACTAAGACATATCAAAATAAAATATACGTGTTTAATAAAACGTGTTGAAGTTTATTATGGCAAAATTTACGCACTGGTTAAAAATTTTTCCTGTATGTGCCTAGGTACAAAAAATACTATTTAGGTACCTACTGTTTCTGTTGCCATCGAGAGTAACTCCCAAAATTGTTCTTGTATCAGAATAAGAAGATACATGTAATATTCCATGGCATCTTAAACATGCTAGTCACAAATGTCTATAAATCATATCTAGGATCCAACCACGGAGTATACTCCGTGGATCCAACTAATCATTTGTATACATTACTAATACTAATACCTAATACCATAAAAATATCTGAAAACAAAAGAACGTAGTAGCAAAATGCCATTAAATAAAACAAATGCATCACTAACCTTGAACGATAACCAGTGTACAATATTTAGTATTGAGTACGATCAGCGACACAAGTCATTTAACACTCAAAGTCAAAGGCAAAACATTTAATTTCAATTAGACCATTTACAGGCACTTTTGAATTTTCAAGAAGTTTGTCAGAAAGTTGAAGCCAGTTGCTCGTTCCAAAACGTAGCTGGAGTTTAGATTTTATATTTGTATTAACCATAAACTCCTAAATTAGCTAAGAGTTTAATCAAATCTATTACATATATTTTTTTATTTATTACAGTATTCAGGTAATACTGAAAAACAGTATTACAAATTACTAATACGCTTTTGAATGACAAATTAGCCGACGGCCCACCTGCTGCTAAATGGTCACCGCTCCCTATAGACATTTGCAATACCAGAGGCCTTACAAATGCGCTGCCCTACCAGAAACCAAAAAATGGCTTATGTGCCCACCGGCACCCTTCAAACCGCCACATAGCAACGTTGCTTTGCAGCAGAAATAGGTATGGTGGTAGTACTTTCCCAGACGAGCTCCTTCACAAAGAGCTCTACTACAACCTTTGTCGCTGACTGTAACAATTTATTCATTTCAAACAACCAATACCGCAATTCGCCATGCCATCTGGGCTGAGGCCTAAATATGGCGTTAGCCTACGTGTTTCGCATTCCATATCCCCGGAGACATATTTTTTTACTTTGAATGGCCCATGACATAGATATTGCTTTTGTTGTCATGTATAAACAATGTTTAAATATTGCATTCTGGAATTACCCACACTGGCCTTGTGGGATGGGGTTTTCGTAAAATCAGTGATACATACATACATATAAAACAAAAGTAAATACAGTCGTACATAGAACCTGCTTTTTTTAAAGTCCCTTAAAAATGCGTAAAGAGATTATTATAGTAACAATGACTAGCAAGAAGGGAATAAGTCACTAAGGATCCATGTTAAAAACGCAACTACATTCTCTTTTAAATTAAGAACATTGTCACTTATATTAAACTGGCGAACTGCGTAGTTCATCCGCGTAGCTTATTTCACCCGCGTTATATAGATAGCCTATGACACTCACAAATAACGTGGGTTTCTATGGGTAAAAGAATTTTCAAAATCGGTTCAGTAGATCCACAGACTATGTACAACCCCACAAACTTTACCTCTGTATGATATTAGTGTAGATAAATAAACAAACAAATATTCTGTGATACAATCACATCATCGGCTAATAAATAGTGCAAATAACGTGCAAAAAAAATCCACCACTTGGGTTCCCAATCAATAGTGTACGAGAAAAAAAAATGTTCTTGAATGTTGATTCAAGAGCATTTGTTTTTCTCATAGATATTGATTCAATTTATTTATAGTAGCTTGATGAAGATGTATTGCGCATGTGCACGTCTTTATACGCATACTTGAAATACATATTGAATCTGAACTCGACAAGAAAAATGCTATTAAATTTTGCCGAGTGGCCTAATTTTTAAGCAGGAGAGTATATTACTATCCTACGTCCTACTAATATTAGATATAAATGCGAAAGGATGTGAGGGCGAATGGGTAAATGTTGGTTTGTTCATTCACGATTAAACGGCTAAACGGACCTGGGTATTTTTTTTAAACTGAAGTAGTAGGGTAGTGTGGAATAATACACTATAATACTTATTACCCCGGAAAAAGGTTCAGATACCGTGGGATAATATACCAAATTTGATGTACACGAAGTTGCGTGCAGAAACTACTATTAAAAAAATATATCATTGAAAGTTAGCTCGAATCCATGATCCAAAAATCAATTATAACATCACCAAATACTAATTAGATAGTACAGTGTACAGTCCAGAACGTGGGAACGCAATTCACTATCAATGCAATCATTCGACGCACCGTATGCAGCAGAATTAATTACCTGAGCAAACGGTTAATCTACCCGTGCATCTATTGTTGCATGGAGATATTGCATATTGCGTGTGTACGCGGCCTTACCTTAAAGGCGCTGTGAGAAGCAAATGTTAAGGTAATTAGGTTACGCGCATCGCGGCAACGAATGAGGTTTGAAATAGCAATGCGCTTGATGTTAGTTGCAGTTTTCATTAAATTAAAAAGAAAATGTACGGCTCGGTGGAATAATTTTAAGCTTTGTTAGTTGATTGAATTTCCTATTATAGCATTATATATTTTGTTTTGGGGTCAACCTGTAAGATAGTGTAAATTAAATAAATAAAATAAAATAATTGAGCTCTCTTTTATAAATTTTATGTCATGGTCATAAAATGTTTTTGAATAAGTCTTTTCTTGAAACCTTTGACCATACACTTAATTGTTTTCTGGCTAGTATATAGTATGGTAGTATACCAATACGCATAAGTGTGCGACAAAAAACTGAGCATTTTACGGCGTCTTACGTTTGGGTAGCGCCTTAACAAATGGTCTAATTGGAGGTAAAAAATATAAATGCTTCAGCAATACTATCGACAATGCCAACAGTTGCGATATGACATATTGTTTCCTGTGTTGATTTGCAAACACCTTCAAAGTGTTGAAAGTTTTGATGAAAGGTTCTTTTTCTATTGATATCACATTGATTTTTTGATTTTTTTTGGCGTGTAACATGTTTCAAATAACATTCAGAAACCAAGTCAGAAAAGCGGTTTGTAACGAAATAGGTTTTAATCAACACTATGTATAAGTGACTCGCTAACATAGATCAACCAAAGGCTGTGTGCTGCATCACAGCACTAGGTACTCGTGTTTTTAAACACCTTTTCTATTGTTTTTTTTTTCACAGAAGCAACAAAAGGTATGCCAACATGGCATACCTTTTGTTTTTTTTCTTTAACTAGACAATATTTTTCCTGATATTAACTATATAATGGCTTGACCAAAGAAAATTTAGAAATCACTTATTTTCATACCCAGCTTTTTAAATAAAACTAGATTCTTTACGTAAATTTTATTACTCATTAATACTAAGTAAGATAATACATTATGTTTTCCTTCTTCGAACTCTCAAGGTCAGGATTGTTTATAAGTTTTTAAGAAATTCATGTAACACAATACTTGAGGAAAACTTAGCGTGAATTTCACCAAACTTTTACACGGAGAATAAATCTTTTATTCTTGGTATAAAGTATTTATTGTATAGAAAAACTGACAAATATCCAAAATTTACTAAGTAGGGCACGATTCCATATCAATAATCTTTATTTTTAATTAACTTTAAAACACAACTACAGCTATTTTAAATAAGTTGTCGTACACAAAAAGTATAACAAACATAAATAATAATTGATTAATTAATTAATTAATGTTAACATAAATCCTCTTCAATCATTTTTGAAACTTTTCTTACGTGACCTGTGAAATCTATGAGAAAGTATATTTTTAAAGAATGATGGTTTTGAACTTGCAATGTATCATTTCACCTTGCAAGTAAAATGTACCTACATTACACATTTTCACTAAGTAATAAACTAAGCCAGAAACCTAAAAACAGTTCTCACCATTATGAATATTTTTTTACTATAGGACCAACCTTAAAATTCTAAAAAGAACATAATTCTTCAAAATGTTTGCTATTATATGAATTTAAGGATTGGTCCCTTAGTTATTCAAGTATACAGTAAATTAAAAAAAATATAGGCAGCCTTTAAAGACTGAGTATGTTTTTTTTCTTTTCTACTGGCAGTCCCAAAAACCTATGTTGTTTGTGGGACAACCAGTAGAAAAGATAACTTAAAACTTAAAAGACCTGTGTTTTTTTTTGTTTTTAATATACAACACAAGTTCCGGGTCGTCAGGCTGGCACAATACGTCATATTTGCATATCGATGCCGCGAACCCATAAGTTTTGCCCTTACCAAAAATCGCTCAACGTAGCTTATAAAGTTTTCACTTCAACAAGTTTATATATTTCAGGTTTGCCCAATAGTTGTTTCTTGTTTTCACCAAACTTATCTCATCGATTTCACATCTCCATGAAACATACAAAAATTCAAAATGATTTTCTAAGACAACAAAAAAAATTAACCCTTCAATCATAGTAATGACTAAAGCAAATCTTATGAGCTAAGAAACGCACAATCTCGGATATTAGGTAAAGGATACTGAACTACCTCGTTGGCCTAGTGATTTGTGACCGGTTAATGGCAATAGGCTTGCCCCCTATTACATGGAACCTAAAAATAACATACCGGCGAACTGTGGGTGTACATTGGTACACCTCTGCCTAACCGTTCGGGGAATACAGGCGTGATGGTATGTGTAGTAGGTAAGGGATATTATTTTCTTGCTGCAGCAGGAGCAGCTGTGGTGGCTGCTGCTGGTGCTGCAGTAGTTGCAGATGCATCAGGAGCTCCTGCGGCAGGCGTTGCAGCTGGGGCGGGAGCAGCCGCCGGTGCTGGTGCGGCATTCGGTGGTGGGGCAGTGGGACTACCACCCCCGGCTGGGCCACCAGATGGGTTCCAGCTGAAGTTCCACGTGCCCCTGTTTGGATCCGGGACCATGCTGAAGTTTATTCCGCCTCCGTTTTGGGGAGCTGGAATTGTAATCTTTATTTATCTGTCATATAGTTGGTAAAAATATACTACTAACTATTGTTTTTAGATCAGTGATATGTATCTAGTCATAAACATAACAGTTGATGTTATTGGGTTTTTCTATAAAATTTTCAATAGCGGCTCGGTGTTAGGATTTGTGCCCGGTTCATAGCAATAGGGTCGCCCCTATTACTTGGCACCTAAACATACCGGCAAACTGTGTACATTGGTACACCTCTACTTAACCCTTCGAGGAATACAGGCGTGATCCTATGTTATATAAAAAAATATGTCAATTGATGGGTGATATCCACAGCCATATTCAATGGTTTGATAGATGATTTACGCCGGGGAGTGATTTTAAATGAATACGTATGTGTAATTAATGCCGTACGCAATTTTCTTTACATTTTCAACATACAGCAAGAAACTAAAGAAAAGGAAATTATTAGGTTTGAATTTCATTTGAAATGCAAGCGTGCAAAACTGCTATTAACAGTCGACAAGTATGTGTAACAATTGTTAGCAGCAATCCATCAATCATGCAAGACTGATATTTTTTTTTGTATTTCAGTGGCTAAACCTCAGAGCTTAGTACTTATGTGCGCACGAAGAAAATGAAAAGGTGAGTATACACTTGAGCAATATACTTGTAACAAAACATCAAGCAGCCCTAATGTCTTACAATATTACTCTTATTTTCATGGAGTTTCAGTCTAAAATTGTAGTTGAAAGAAAAATCAAACAAGTTCTTATGAACAATTCGATGATAGGTAGCACAATGGCTAAACGATTGCCTTCTGAGCTGTGTGTCGCAGGTTCAATCCACGGATAAAACAAATATTTCTATGGCTTACCGGTAGTCGTTCCGGGTCTAATCATGTCATACATAAACAGATTATTTGACTTTCTATGTTAGTAAATGCACCCACGATATAGGTAAGAGATATTTCAAGCGTGAGACAATTCTTATTTCATTATCATCATCATCATATTAGCCGAACGCCGCCCGTCCAGTGCTGGACATTGGCCTCCCTTAGGGGAGGCCAATGTCCAGCACTGCATACTACTACGTACTTGATAGTCGCAAGGACCAGCCCTTACTTAAACCACCCCGGTGAACACCATCAGCACATATAGAAGGTTTCGTTTCCTCTTAAAACACTGCATCAGAATCCTCTATTGCCGCATCTTTTACAAAGGAAATAAAATACTTACGGCCCATCATGATATAATTAACGGGTCCTGGTGGCATTCCTGGGGCTCCAGGAAAACCAGGTTGTCCAGGCATGCCCGGTGGTCCTTGCATTGGGTTGAAGAAGCCTGGTGGCGCTGGAGTGGTGGTGGGTCTGCGTCGTCGAGGGAAACAGTCATCACACCAGGAGTCGAAGTATTCCTCGGAGGCGGCTGTCGTCGTTGTTGAAACATCATCGTCCTCACATATCAGTTCGCACCAGAATGCGGACCCGAAGAAGGGCTGGAGGAAATGGGGAGTTAATGAAATAAGCCTGTTATTGTCCTACTGCAGGCTAAATGCCTCTTCTCATATGGAAGGCTGGAGCATTGATCACTACGCTTGCTCAAGACAGATTGGTGATTTCAGAGTAGATTAGAAAACGTTTACTTTTTTTATGTTTAAAGTTTAACTTTTGAAATATTGTCTATTTATTTCAACATCATAAGATGATGAAATAAACACAACAACGACAATGACAATGACAATAATATTTTAATGATGATGATTCATCATTAGGCAAAAATTAAACTAAAACAAAATAGCAGCAAATCCTTTGCATCGCCGTCCACTAGAAATGTACCCAAGAGAGCACCTTTAGCTAAATAATGTCTTGTGCTTGAAGAAGCTACCTAATTTATAAATTTGATTAAAGCTATCAGAAAATCTAATCAAATGAAAAAGGTTTTGCAACCTTACAAAGTATTTTCATACTAAATTCTTGGAAATATCTTCAAATAATGTCCTATGAGCTTCCTCTTTTCATTTCTTTTGTAACTTGTACATACTTTATCATTTAATTATTATTTATAAGTTTTGAGTTTAAGTTAATTAAAAAAATGCAGTTTCTTAAAATTATCAAATTAGACAGATCAAAGATTAATACCAACCTTTGCAACAGTAATTTGGAAGCACAGGAAAATCACAGAAAAATAGACACACGCTTGCACCTCACCCATGTTTGTGATGTTATCATGAAAAAAATAGCGTTCAGTTCCTTTCATACTTATAACGAAGGCTTTGCGCAAGACGCCTGAATTACTAATGTGTTGCCACAGAATAATTATGCATTATATTTTCAGTGGATATGAGTTAAGGACGATACTTATTTGTTTGGGTTGTGGATGTGGGTTTTTGTGACATATTATGAAAAGGTAGAATGGGTTGTCAGCGGCGATAAAATCGCTGAATATTTATATTGAATATCATTGCAACTTATTCATATCTCCTTACTTACTTTTCTTTACCAACTTAAAAAAAAAAGTTGTGCATACTTACTATCACGCCGGTATTTCCCGAAGGTTTAGGCAGAAGGTGTACCAATGGACACCCACAATTCGCCGGTATGTTCAGGTGCTATGTAATTGGGGGCGAGCCTTTTGCCATTAACCGGGCACAAATCCTATCTCTGAGCTGCTATTGTGAATTCCATAGAAAAACCCAAAAACACTTTTTGCTCGACCTGGGAATTGAACCCAAGACCTCTAGCGTAGCAGTCGCGTTTAGAACCACTACTTATTGTGGGACATTGAAAATTAATATAAAATATGTTCTGTAAATAACAAGCTTTTTCTCTTTGTTCCGGGTTGGAAACAACCCGGAACAAGCTCCCAATTCCAACCCAATCTTAATTGCTGTCCCCCTAAAAAATATTTTGCTAATATGAAGCTTGCTTATCAGTATCACAGAAGGAAGAAGTCGATTTGTAAGAAATTTCTCGCAGTCGCGGGGAAAAGCTTATGCCAGTTTATTACATATCCCCTAATTATTATATTTGTACATCTATGTATCGAACAAAATGTCGTCATCGTTGTTCTTTCATACTCTTTGAGTTTCTCAGCATCTGTGCTAGGTGTCCAATTATCCATAACAATGGTTATAAAATATTGAAGTATTCCAAATATTTAAAAAAATCTTTGATTATTAAATACTTTGATTCAAATTTTCTCACGTTTTTTTTTTGCAATTTGCTGCTCAGCATCGAGGTTGTATGGTAATACAATACAAAGATAGACACAACTCTTGCATACAGGGTAGATTTTTGAAACATGTCACTAAGGGCAGGTTACCTTATGTATATGTATATTCTCACAATTATAATAATTAAAATCACCAACCAGATTCAGTATCTGGTTGGTGATTTGTTCTGTGGTGCTGGTAGTTGGCTCCAAATTCCAAAAAAAACGTGAAGAAAATTTTGAGTTTGGCGGCTAACCTTAGCGCATCCCCTCAACCTTCATTTGTGGAAATTCTTACTTCACTACAGACTACAATGAAGTTCTCCTCGTATGTTTAATTTTGCTCGGCTATTATCAGCTTTATTAGACACGGTCAAGTTTGAATGTCATAACTCAAGCGTGCTCGTATATTGTCCTGTGTATGGACGTTACCTCCATTGCATACTAATTGCGCTTCAGAACAATGTGCATGCTCTATCAGTTCTCTGAAGGCATTCTCAACATTGAATTTGCAATAATCATTGAACTGTGAAGCTATAAAACCTTTGTCCTTTTTGTTGTTGGTACTTGTAATAAAAATTGTTTATCAGCTTAGTTAGTGCTCTATTTAACGTTTTTGTAATTATTTCAAGGTCACTTGTGTTTTTTAAAATTGTTACTTCTTCATAAGTAAAATTTGTCATGTTTTTACTTTATAGGTAAAGGATTTTTCTAGATTTATTTTATTTTTATCGGTTGTCGCCTTAGTAATCGGCTGTACTTTGGATTTTTGTATCAAGGACTAATCACGGTTGTTGGAATTTGTATCTACGTTATATTGTTTTTACGTGTATACTCGTTTGTCATTGTCTAAACAGTTGACACGAGTACCAATTAGGTACATTGTTAAATATTGGAGCAGCTGTCGTCAGAGAAAAACCCACGACAAGAAAATATATTTTATTGTTTCATCACTTTAAAACCTTGCTTTACTTAAAACAACGTGTAATTTATACATTTTTCGAGACACTTATTCACAATAAGGCCCTCCGCCCACGTCAGACAATCAGCAACCGATTTTTTGTCAGTGCGAAATGGACCATAATTACAAAATTTCAAAATACTGAAACAAAGATCTCTCACCAAAAGTCGGTCCTACGAAATTATGAAATTACTGGACGGTCTGATAAATCGGACCTAAAAAAGTCTGATGTAGATGGAGGCCCTCATGAAGCTTTCATGGCACGATATAAATTCGTAATTATTAAACATATAGTTATTTTTTAAGGCTAAAATCATATCCACAGCCTTATCATCTTTAAAACATTTCTAGAACATTCGATTTTCTATCTATTGTTGTCGAATCGTCATTTGATTTTAGCCTTTATCTTCATAATTTAGAACTTAATGTCCAAAAGCCACTTTGTAGCTAACACCGGGCCGCTTCGGTACTTTGCTACCGACTTCCACTAAGATCGGTGTGTAGTCGAATCTGGGTGGTTTGATCGAACAATCTTTGTGTGGGATCGGGAACACGTAGTTGACGTCAACATCGTACCTGCAAGGAAAAATAAACGTAAAAGAAAAGCTGAAAGAGTTGTTTTTGCTTCGAGATAGGCCATGTCAAATGATCATCGCTTATTAGCACCGCGAGATCGCTTTGATAAAGGCAACAGTTAGTTACCAGGCGCCGCCCGCGAGCTGTCACCTTTTTATCTTGTTATTGTAAAAAATACTTTAACACACTTGATTTATAGCTGTAACTTGAATGGCAAATTATTTGCTGTGTTTGAACCGTGCTGTTATTATTAGCAATGATCTGAACAGATTTTATAGTGTTGGAATGATTTAACGTCTTCATAAAGTAAGTTCTCAAATACAAATAATCAACTCTTTTTGTTCCTACTTCGCTTAATACAAATTAAAGCATACTACCACTTGATAAACATGTTGTTCCATTGGGTCTTGGGAATGCATTTAAAAGTAGGTAAGTAACACCCTCAGTTACTTAGGTACACATAAAGCGTTTATTACACAAGGACTCAGGAAAACTAATTTTCTTCGCCATCATTCATTGTACGACGCAAAAAATACTGGCGTCATTACTTTGACTGACGGCAGCATTTTCTTTAAATCTTTTTATCCCGCACTGCTGGGAATTACTCGATAAGGATTTTCCTAACGTATGATAAAACCTTTTCACGAATTCTATCCTAAATCTGTACGCATCTCTTTTCTTATCCTATTTAGTTTTCCCTACAGGAACACTCTTTATGGTTTTGGGTTGGCACCCTTTGAGCTGGACTGTGTCACTCTAAGCCAGTCGTGATTTTTCCGGGGTAATATTTTTTTTTTGTATAAGTCCGGGCTTTATTTTTCGACTTTAAAAATCCTAGGAACGATCACAAAATCAGCTTATACATTTGTAACATGCAATTTTATTTTAAGCCACCTGTTACATTATATCTTTATAAATACTTACTCAGTGTTTATTGATTAACTATAGCCCTCATGTATTTCCGAACCAATATCCTACTTTAGAGTATAAGAATAATAAAAATACCAGGATATTATTGCCCCACTGCAAGGTAAAGGCCTCTTCTTATACTGAGAATGCATGCGCATTGATCCCACGCATGGTCAAGGCAGATTTTCAGAGAGTCAATTGGAATAAATGATTTGACTTTGACTTTAAAACTTTGAAAGTAATAAAAAGTGTGAGTGTCGCCCCCTATTACATGGCAACTAAAACATACCATTGTTCTTTGGAACAATCACGCCTGTATATCCCGAAGGGTTAGGCAGAGGCCTAACCCTTCGGGATATACAGACGTGATTGTATGTTTAAATTCACATTAGCATAAAAGGCTCCACTGGGCCATCACACATATTTACGTAACAGAAAACATTCGTGAAAACTGTTCACGCTTTTATTTGTTTTGCCTTAGAATTCTACGAGAAATTGAATAAAAAGCTATCGGCTCAAGATTTCTTTGCCCAAGCTTTAGGGTCTCAAACTCCAGACTAAGTAAGTTCTAAGTTATGGCGAAAGATTGTAGTTACAGAAGGACTCAGTACCGTTAATATGAAATGAGAGAGCTCTTTGGAAACTAGAACGTGATTGCCAATAAATAAAGGTTAAAAAGTTTGCGAAATAAACGGGATATATTGGCCATTTGGTACAGCGGGCACCGATCGGAGATTGAGTAGGTTTTCTATTTAAAAGCACTTCACTTTTAGTACACAGCTGAGCAAATCTTTTTAAATTGTACTTGAATTCTATGAGCATTCTTTTCATTTGAACTAATGAAATTATTTAATGGTTGAACAAACTAACTAACTAATTGAATTATAGTACTTTATGTACTAAACCACAGACACTGGCTGTTAATGTTTTCACTCAATAGATAATTAATGTTAGATGATTATGAATAGTTTTTACCTCTGACAAAACTAAAGGGGTGTTTTAAATTTAATGTCGGCATCGTAGCATTTGTTGCTCCGAAACGGCTGAATTGATTCTGATATACATAGTTATTTTGTTTAAAAAGAACAAAAACTGATTAAACAATTGACAAGCGACCATGTCAATTGTTTCAGCCGTTTTAAGATTTATCAGCTGTTTTCTACTTGATTAATATATGTGAGTATCTTTTACAGTTCTGATTGAGTTTTGTATATGTCGGGCGCTTTAAAAAGGTGTGATATTAAATTATTTATTTATTTTATTTTACAGAAGGTTTACAGACTAATAAACCAGTGTATACAGAATTTGGTATTAACAAATAGCTGATTACAAGCCTCCACACATAGATAAGGAAAACTTCGAATAAAAAAGTACATACAAGTTATTACAAATTTGTTTATAATGACATTTCTTTTTGTAAATCCATAATTTTATCCCTATTCCTACATCTTAGGGTAACTTATTTTCGTCGCTCTACAAGACATAGTTACTTGAACTTGTTCTGTCGGTCTACAGATGACTGAGATTTTATGTGATCACACCAGGCGAAAGTAATAGATATAAAAAACCAGATACTCCAAGCCCTTACCTCGGTAGCTTATCTCGTAAGTAAGCCATTACGTTCTTGGGCAGCGCCGTCGTCCGCGAGAGGACGAACGCACTTAAGTACCTCGCGCCCTCCGTCTGCTCCGCACAATGCAGGAGGAGGGCCCAGGTTTTGTACTCCGTGTCTAGCACGTACGTGTTGTATATGCCGTCGTCTGGAAAAGAGAATTTTGTTATTACATACATATATCAATTCACGTTTTTTTCCCCATGGGGGTAGGCAGACACCATAGTTTATACGTCTAGTTATTAGAATTTTGTTATTTTATAGACTAAAATAAACTAAATTAATATAGCACGTAATCCTACTGCCACTTATTGAGTTTCATGGATTTGTGTATGCATTATCTTTTCTAAAGGTACTCGACCATTTACACAATGTAAGATTGCTAACAAGACTACATGGAACTTCAAACACTAATGGATAATAGGCACGGAAAATATGTAGAAAGTATAAATGTGTGTGTGGGTACGATCTTATTTCAAGATTTACTATAGTAATATTATAATGAAGAAAGACTTTTTGGCTAATTTGTTTGTTTGTACCGCCGTATAGGCTCCGAAACTACTGCAACAATTTCAACCATTTAATTACCAGCAGATACGTACATTATTCTTGAGTAACATAGGCTATATAACGTCAGGCTACGAACCACGGGAGCAGAGCAATAACCTATGATGTAACTTAACGCGGCCGAAATAAGCCACGCGGGCGAAGCCGCGAGCAGTTCGCTAGTACATAATGAAAATTAATATTTTATTGGTTTAATGCTTTTAGGTTGGCTTTCGTAAGGAAAGTCGCTACGTTTTTGTTAAGTAACTTTTACGCACGTGTATCATTTACCTATTATCTTTTCCTCAATATCTAATCACCCTATTAAAACAAAAATTGTATCTTTACAACTCTGGGAGGAAAAAATACCGGTTTTCTTTTTCAAGTTTTTGAGCAATGAAATCATTTCAGTCAAGTTAAATCAATTTTCAGATCAGTGGTCTTGAAAGACAATTATACTGAAAATTATAAAAATACCTAATTATTTAAGAATCCTTACAAAGAACGCTGTATATTATACTTACTTAGTGGTGATTTTAAAAAGTTTCCGTTTGTCCCTTCAGGTACAGAACTTGCAAAATTGACTGACTTTTGATTGCGCATAAACAAACATACCATCACGCTTGTATTCTCCGAAGGGTTAGCAAGAGGTGTACCAATATACACCCAGAGTTCGCCGGTATGTTTAGAATGGGACCTAAGCAATAACTAATAGGGTGCGAGCCTATTGCTGCTATTGCCAAGAACCGGGCACAAATCCTAACTCCGAGCTGCTACTAATAACACTTTTTGCTCGACCTGAACAAAAACCCAAGACATCTAGGACCTACGCTAACGAGGCAGTTCGCATAAACGTCTCACCAGTAGTCATTGCTACTATCAAAGTATAAGCTACCATGAAATAAGCGGTTCAGATAGAGCCACAGAGTCCCAAAACATCACGACGATTCAACAAAAGATAATGACCAACATGATTTCGGTACACAATGGATAACTATAGGAACATCTTCCAGAAAGGCCACGACCGCGAAGGGACTTATCTTAATTAATTGTCACGTGGTCCCGGCCAAGAATAATGAGTGTCGTGTCTTACGAGGCAACCACGGGATTATGTAAAGAGGCCGAGCAGGAAAACCGTGCGAGGATGTTTGGGGCATCCCTATTACCCGTAAGGATAAAGGTACAGATGTTATGATTACCTAACGTAAATAATATTCTAGGTTTGCAAATAAATAAAAAAGGTAATGTGTCTGGTTTTGATTTAAAAATAAAAGATTTTTATTAAATGCATAAAAATGGATGTTTACACGATACCTACTAATATATTTTTTTAATTTTTCTGTCTGTATGTTTGTCCCGGCTAATTTCCGAAACGGCTTGACCTATTTTGACGGTACTTTCACTGGCAGTTACCTATTGTTTTAATTACGTTTTCGTTTACGGGTCGGTTCCATTAAGGACTTTATTCTGGAGCCTACGCAGACGAAATCGCGGGCAAAAGTTAGTTGATATTAACTCACAAGTCCTCTCAGCATGCGTCCAATGGGCCGGTTCATTCAAGTCCACTCGCCAGGTGATGTTACCAAGCAAGTTCTCTCCCAGAGGATCATCAGCGAAACGGTACGTGAAGTTCATCGTAACTCCCGGAGTGAACTCTACTGAGCCGTCTGAAAACATAATCAATATTAGATAGATGATAACTAAAGTATTACTAAAAAATGTAATGCTAATTATAATGTCGTTTTTCTATATAGTATATTTTGTTCATTTGTGATAACTTAAAGCTCATGTAGAAGCTCCTGTACCTATCAGGGTCTTTTATTCTATTAAAATTATTAGGATATGGGTTATTACGTTGCGCCTTCAAATTAGAGGCGAGTGCGAGCGCTTCTAATTTGAAGGCACCCTAATAGTATTTTTACAGGAAATTAATTTAAAAGTTTCATTTTCAATACCAAACCAGCACCAAGAAATAAGACGAACCCAGCCAGTTGTACTGAACCAGACTAGTGACGGTCTCACTGTTTGTTCACGATTTATTTTCAGCTTTTCGTTTTACAAAGATCACCGAATCTTTAAACCGGGCTCGCGATTGAATACAGATTAATTGGCCCAAAAGGCATTTTCCTAATTGGGATATAATGATTTTAAATATTTGACGCTCTCAAATAGTTCTAAGCATAGGTATGCTTTAGAATAATAATTATTGTATGGCAATCTAAGAAAATGTTGAATTAGTTTGTCTTAATTTGTATAATTATTTAACGATCATGGTTTGGCAGAATTTAGCTTAATTAGGTAAGTATAACAATATTTCATGCAAGCAATAACACGTGAACTTTAATAAGTGTTTCAAAAAAAATATGTCTACTTTTCTGAAAAGAGTCATAATTTTAACAAAACAGTTTAAAACTTGTTCTGACAATGAAGCCTCATGTTGACATTAACGAAAATTAAATGTAAATTAATGAATGAACGTATGAATGAATTAGTTAACAAGCAACTCCATGACGAACGGTAGCGATGTATTTCAAAGTCATACGTAGATGTGTACACAGTAGCTATATGTATCTGTACTTAACAAAAGGGATGTTTCTACTTATCATTCGGAACAAATACACAGCAGTTCCCTACAAAAATGCTTTACAACACGATTATAATGTATGGAATAGCAGATGTTTTTCATGATTTCAGCGTTAGTCTCTTAGTAAAAGTTGTTAATAATGATGAGTAAAAATACCCCTTTTCAGGTTTTCAGTTAATAAACAGTCACCCTGTATAAGTATCTAGGAATTTTAATTATTTTGTACTTGTGTACATTTCACTTTTATACGTAGGTAATTATTTTGTTTTTTTTCTGATTCCGTAGATTCATCTCGTACAATCATTTGCACCTGCCATGTTACCCCTTCACCATCTTTGGTTTACTAGTAGAGAATGCCTAAGGCAGTTTACCTCTGTACATTTTATTGCCAAAATTTCAATAAACAAATACATATTTCAAAGAAAAAAACAATTTTATAAAGACCTGCGGTAGGCACGTGGTCGTCTTCAGTGAAAACTGCTTTCATACAGCTGTAGGAAAGAGCCTCTTCAGCGCTTGCATAATATTCCACTACGTACCAGTCTCCCAGCATCTGTGAACAAATTTCAGTTTTAGTGACAAGGAATAAGTTTCATTTTCAAATGATTGGTTGTCTGCTTAATTTTGCGCCTTGCCGTAACTTATTACTCGTTATGGTGTTGCGTGATTTTGCTATTAGTTTGATGTTAGGCGTATACAATTATGGATAAGGATAAGTTGTTTCCTCTTTATTTCGGTAGTTTTTTTTTAGATATAGATTAAGTATTTACATAGACTTATACTGAATTTCACTTGTCAACACAACCAGAAAAAAAACTAAACAAGATAACCAAACCCGGAGGAACTACCAGTAGGAAAAATAGGACTGCAACCCGCGACACACAGTGCAGTAGCTAATCACTCATGCACTGTGCCAACTCTGTCGTCAAAACTCAGTGGCTGTACTTACGCTATAATACTTTTTTATGTTCCTGTAGAGTCTAGCTACAGGAAAATCGCAGTTATATCAAATGATGCTATTACAATTAAATCAGGCGACTGTTAATGCTCATGGAGCTTTTATGAGATGAAAAATATCCATAAACTGCCTCGATAGCTTAGTGGTCCTAAGCGCGACTGGTACGCTAAAGGTCTTGGGCTCGATTCCCAGGTCAAGCACAGTGTTACTGGATTTTTCTATGATTTTTTTAGTACCTAGCAGCTCAGAGTTAGGATTTCGGCCCGGTTATTGGCAATAGGTTCGTCCCCTATTACATGCGGCCTAAATATACCAGCAAAATCTGAATATACAGGTGTATATCCAGATTTTGGAGAAGAGCTGCTGTCTGCTTTTCTACTTAACCCTTCGGGGAATACAGGCGAGGTGGTATGTATGTATTATCCATAAAGGACTACGCAGACAAAATCGCGAGTAGAAGCTAGTCATTCATATTCTCAACATGAATTTACCACAGCTATTATTCTACATCACCTACTTCAATTCAAGTCACGAAAGTTCGCATCTCGGCGTAAAATCTCAAATCTGAACCATCATATACCTATTATATAAAAGACGTTATGAATTAATTTAAAAACATTATCCTTTACAAATAGAAAGTGAAATTGTATGTCTAAGTAGCATCATTGAGTCATCAAATATTGACTTTTAAAGTGCCTACCTATCGTGGTATTGTATTCGTATGCTAATGCCTTTTGAGATGTCAAGTTAGTTACACTTGCTTGGGGTGCTGGTCAGAAAACCTCCACGCGTGCCGTCGGCTGCTTGTCCCTTCGGACACGTCTTGAGGGAACGGCAGTCGGCTGGCCGGTGCACCCTGGGCGCGGGTAGTGATCTTCCCTGAGAAATGGGAAGAGATTCCTATTCTTTGGGGAATGTCACTGCTCGTGGCCAATATTCTGACGGGCGGGGTCCGATTCGGACCGAGGGCGTTTCTCCGCGTGTCCCTCTGATCAGCAGAGGGCACAGCGGAGGAGTGAGGACGGGCTCGGCGTGCACTCACCCTGCCACCGAGCAGACAGAGGTCCTTCTCTGTCACCGTCGTACATCGTAACCCCATATCGGAGTGTCGTGGATCATGTCTCGCGGCTTCGATTGGCACCGAGGGTCTTGGCTTAACCGCCCGGACCGCGAGGTAGAAAACCTCTATAAAAAATCACCCCGAATCCCAAGCGGCGGCGCACCGTGACGGGATGTATGGCTGACGGGCGTTCCTATGGAACATCAGTCGCTAGTGCGAACCACTTGCGCTTTTTGGTTGGATGGTTGGAACCTTTTCTACTCGTGGGAACTAAAATGGATTATACCTACAAAACTTTAAAAGGAGGGAGAGGGGATGCTGAGTCGGAGTCCGACTCGGCCCCCAGTGTGGTAAGCGTGGGTAGCTCAGAGGGCTCCCACCGTGAGATGAGTGGGCTGGATGCTTCGAAGCTCCGGAAGCGGCCCAGACCGGAGGACCTGGTGTCTTCCGATGGCGAGTTGGCCTCGGCTCGCAAGATCCCCACCAGCAGACGCGGTGGGGTCCAAGAGCGGGGCCCAATGAGAGTGACTGCCCGGAGGGGACCGGCGATGCCTGTCGCTGAAGGGCAGTCCCAAAGTGAGACTGGCGGCGGCGACGATGTGGTCCAACCGGACACATCGCGGGTGGAGGTAAGCGAACCTGGCGGCTCCGAGGAGCGTAAGGCCAGGTTCGCTGAGGCCGTGAAAGCCGCGGTCGCGAGTGTGGCCCGGAAGAAAATGAAGGGCAGCAAGTCCCGGGCCATGGAGGAGGCCGCGGCTACCATACTGGCGGAGGCGGAAGCCAGCTTTGCGGGGGAGGTCCCGCAGCTTCGGGCGGATGTGGCTCGCTTGTCGGCCACAATGGAGCTCCTCATAGAGGAGAACAGGAGACTCCGGGCCGACCTGGCAGAGCTTAGAGGGACCAGCTCCCGCCAGCCCGAGCCAGCGGCGGAGGATGACCAGCTGCTGCACCTGCTGGAGATTGAGATGGCGGCCTTCCAGGCACGGTTTTCCGTCCTGGAGGGCATTGTGTTGCGCCCCCCTCTGGCGGCGAGCGGGACGGCCGAGGGCGACAGGCGGGCCTCGTACGCGGCTGCCGCGTCTGTGCCGGGGCCGGGTAGCCAGCCCCCCAGCAGGGCTGGGCCGACCCCTGCGAAACCGGCTCCGGCAAAACCGGCGCCGGCGCAAAATGTGTCCTCGAGGGGCAAGGCGGCATCCCAGCCGCCTCCACCCCCTCCACCCCCTAATCCCAATCCTCCGGCCACGGAAGCCGAATGGCAGGTGGCCGGGGCAAAGGAGAAGGGGCGCAGGGCGGCCAGATCGGCCAGAGCGGCCACCAGACGGGCGGAGGAGCGGCGGCGACGCAGAGAGCGGAACGCCGCTGCTAGGCTTCGCGCCCCTAAATCCGCGGCTGTAGTCATTACGCTGCAGCCGGAGGCGGTAAAAAGGGGCGTGACATACGCAGCGGTGCTCACTAGGGCCAAGGCGGCGATTGATCTGGGCGAGCTGGGGATCACGGCCCTCCAGCTGAGGGTGACGGCAACGGGGGCCAGGATGCTGGAGGTCCCCGGTGCCACCAGCGGCCCGTCTGCGGACGCTCTGGCGGAGAGGCTCAGAGCGTCCCTGGATGCGGACGAGGCCCGAGTGTCCAGGCCCGTCAGATGCGCAGACCTGCGCATCCTGGGCCTGGACGACTCCGTCACCGCGGAGGAGGTGGTGGCCGCCGTTGCCAGGACGGGTGGATGCCTTGCCGAGGAGGTGAGGGCAGGCACCATCCGCCCGGAGCGCACGGGTATGCAGACCATTGTGGTCAGCTGCCCAGTGACGGCGGCCAAAACAATTGTCGAGGGGGGCCGTTTACTGGTGGGCTGGGTGTCGGCGCAGGTTAGACTGCTCGAGCCCAGGCCCCTGAGGTGTTACCGGTGCCACGTGGGGAAGCACGTGGCATGTAGGTGCGCCTCGGAGGTGGACCGCAGCGCCCTATGTTTCCGCTGCGGTCAGCCCGGTCACAAGGCCGCGGCTTGTGATGCCCCGCCGCACTGCGACGCATGTGCGGGGGCTAACAGGCCGGCCGATCACCGGGCTGGGGGCAAGGCCTGCGCCGTACCCGCCAGGACCGGGGGAAGGCCCCGCACCGCCGCCGCCGCCGCCGCGGCCGCCGCCGCCACCGTCGCCGTGGCTGCACCTGCAGCCACCGCTGACACCGCGTCCGCCGGCGCAATGGATTGCCAATAACGGCACCATTGCGCCTCCCGCTGGCGGATTCCGTAGGCACGGTCTGCGGACGGTGAGCAATGGGTAGCTCACCGTCCGTACGTTATTAACTAACGACAGACCGTGTCGACGGCGCGTCCATGTTCCGCGCACAGAGGTGTCAGCCACTGGAAGGGGCCACTAAGGGCCAAATGCCTGCCGGGGCTGCGGGTTGTTCGAAAGAGATACCGCGCCCCCGGAACGCAAAGGGCACATGAAGGAACATAGATGGTTTTTAGTCAGTAAAAGTCTGACACTCCCTCCCGCCCCGCCCTGGACGGGGGGGGTCATTTGATGATTTTACCATCTCTAAAAAAAAAAAAAAAAAAGTTACACTTGCTTGCACAGATATTGTTCGAGTCATCTTGTACTATAGATCTTGTTAACATAATGAAGATAATATTCGTATTAAGATGAAGGGGAAATGTAGATATGTACCAATGATAGTAGGCACAATCGCGGGTGATTGCGGTGAACCAGTTTTCATCTTTGCGCTCGTCGTAATAAGGTTGAAAAGTTGTTAACCGCCATTGTTTTCGATTCTACCTAATGATGCTTTATGTCCACATGAATAATTGCCAGATTTTTTTTCGTGTTTTTAATTCGCCATATCGATGTTCGGCCGGAATGGAGTCTAGCTACTTAGCCAGACTCCATTTCGATAATATCTCATCATACATTATATTATGGGGTGACCGCAAAAATACAAGTTTCACTCCATCTTCCCTAACTCTCATAGCTCAATGGGTCGGTAATACGACACGACATTGGAAAGATCAGGCGCAGCACCAAAGACTTGCGTGCTTTTTTAGGCACGGGGTGTCACACTATCAACCTCCAAACTCTGGGCTACTGGAAAAATTCTAATAGAGAGCCCTATAACACTTTGCCCTATCTGGAGTCGTATCCAAGACCACATGCTCAGAGAGACCAACGGCTTTACTTGCTTCCGTATTTCCGAGACACGAGAAAATGGGTCAAGCAAAAAAACAATTGCTCTATTGAAAGCAGTATGTTTATTGGATTGTGCGAAAAATCTGGAAATCGAAAATTTTCCTTTATTTTGTCCCTTTTAACTAATCTTGGAAAAACGAATGTACCCGAAAAAAGGTAGAAAAAATCAAATTAAGAGCGAAAACTTCTTTTGCTCGCTTTGATGAATAGCTTTCTACAAATCAACGGAGCCTTACAAGTCCTTCGTTATAAACCATTGTTGATTTTACCTTTTTTCGAAAATAACTTTACGGAGTGGAACATCGTAACGAACATTTTTACCATGGATACCGTACACAATTTTATTTAAGATCAAGATTCAGCTGTGCTTTGGCCGTGTAGTTGTTGTGCTTTTGTTTAGGACAGCAGATTTTTTTAAAAACCTTCGATCAACGCGCAGATTGTTGTGCTCTGTGCCTTCGATTGGTCCTCAATGCCCTATGCATTGAAAATGCTTTTAAAATTGGTGCTCAAGCGGGAATACTTCGAAAAATTTCTTCCCTTACAATTATGTAGACTGACTTATAGCTTCTGCCCACAACTTCGTTCGCGTCAAATTAAATATACTTTCCCACGTGAACCGTACATTTTCCCGGGATAAAAGGTAACTTATGTGTAATTCCACACTACAATCTATCTCAGCGCCCATCCACATCCGGTTAAGCGTGAAAGAATTAACAAACATCCATCCATCCCCCCAAAATTTCTCATACTGCATAGTAGGAAGTAGGATGATGTAACCAATTTAATTACTGTAAGGAATTATGTACACTTGTTATTATGTAGGTAAGTAAGTTAGACAAACATAAAATCTCCCTAAAATAACAAATCCGATAAGCAATTTATATACTGGGATTGGAGCGTAGAACACAAATAATCAATTCAGATTTTCATGTAGTTACGTAGGTAGGTATAAATGGAAATCCAAACAATAAATATTGGGACAATACAAATCCAACGATATCACTGATTTATATTTCAATTACGAATTTATACCTCTATGATTTGAAAATTTACCGGGGCATAAATTGCGGTCGAGCGGACAGTAAACAAACCTTAATTGATTGTTTTGAACCCACCCATAACATTGTAGCATAATAATACATTTTGTTATATTTACGCTATGGTAAACAATAATAATAATATCAGCCTATTATAAAGAAATTAGAAAAAAAAACAAACATAAACAAATTAAGTAGGTATCTTGATCTGGCTCGCGAGGATGTTGACATGTGGGATGTGAATACGGCAATCATTGTGCCGATAGTCGGCCAATGGCATAATAGCCAAGAGCCTCGACCGACACCTAAGGAGGCTCTCGTTGGGCGGTTGGATCAAGGGCTTGATTCAGAAAGCAGTACCTACTCCTAGACACGGCGCGTATTGTTAGGAGATATCTTTCTCAGGAGCCCTGGCCACCGGTAGCTTGGACCCTGTTCCCGATGCCGGTGGGCTACTATTTTTTATAATTTTAAATGTTTCTATTTTTTATATTAATATTTAAAAATGTAATTTATATGTGTAAAAATAAATAAATGGAATAATAATATCAGCCTATTATCCTCCTTTAAAGGTCTCTTCTCATACAGAGCACCACGCTTACTCAAGGCGGATTTGCGACTTCAGACTAATATTAATTAAGTACTAGCGAACTCCCAAAGACTCCGCGTGGCTTATTTCACCCGCATTAAGTTACGTCGCTTGTTACTGCTCAGCTTCCGAGTGCCTTAGCGTGATGTTATGTAGCCGATGACACTCACAAATATCGCGGCTTCTTATGGGTAAAAGAATTATTAAAATCGTTTAAGTAGATTCAGAGATTACCCCGTACAACCTTACAAAATTTACCTCTTTATATATTAAGTATAGATAACTCCATTTTCCTCACGATGTCTTTATTCACCGATATCAATGATATCCAAGATAAACTTAGAAATTACATGTAGTAGAAAAGCTCATATTGGTGCTTGACAGTGCTTGTTCACGAAACAACTGCTTAGTGCATGAGAGGCTAGCGCCATACACGCCATCGCGACTCTTCAGTAATACATTGTTTTAACAACGAATAGTAATGATATTTGTTATTTAATTATACGCTCATTGGGTAAATTAACAGCGTTTGTTTATCAGCCTGCATCCGCCGCCTACGCATGCGCGCACGCGGTTCTGACCTACCATATCGCTCTATGCCGTTTATACAGTTTCTAGGTATATTTTTCAAACACTTATTTACAACCGAAGACAATGGCTGTTGGCCACTTTTCAACCTTATTACTAAAGGTGTAAGGGTTAGTAGTGATTGTACCTGGCCCTAAGTGTAACGAAAAAATATATTGTATACTATGTCATCATCACAGTCCTCAAAGTGAACCTTATTGGTTTAAGTCTTAAAGCAGTCCTGTGTAAACTGTGAGTGAAAAGCAAAAAATAATATAGCAGACAGCGTAGTAATTTGAACAGTATATATCCGGTAGATAATGCGTGATGATTTAAAATATGTCTACATTACTTTGGTACGATATCCAAACAAATCAGATCATACTTCTCAATTAACCACAAACTCTCCAAATGTATTTACTACTGCCTCTCATAAAGTCAAAGAATTTATTTCACACTTACTATTTATACAATTTTGAACGCTGTGTTATTAGAATAGTTATTTTGGTGAGAAGTTCCTACATACAGAGTTTGCTTGTAGCAGCTTAATCCACTACCAACCTCATAGCAAAGTATAAATAAATAATCCAACAACAAAAAAATCTCTCCGATTTTCCGAAGACTTAACCAAAAAAAGAGTATTTTTTTCTATGTTGAACTCAGCATTATTTACTGGTGGGTATTACTGCGCATTTGTCGCACTTACATCGACACTCAGTTCCTTTAGCCTGGATTATCGTTCGTGCTCTTAAATGTAGGAGCTTGTAAACAGAGAGAGAGGGCGAGAGCGGTCTGTACACAATTGATTGATTGCGAAAAAGCGTTTGATCACGTTCGTCGCAAAAAATATCGATTATCCACGTATGTTTCCATTGTGAGGTATGTGATGGTTTTATGCGGACACTAGATTAAAAACCAGTTGATTAAGTGTTTCTTTAGTGAGTATTCTTAGTAGTGGAATTAAGGGACCTTTGGGTCAGAAATGTCAATAATGTAGGAATGCTTTCTACGTCCTATTTTCTGTCTAAACGTGATACTTTGTGAGGATGGATGGATCTCTGGATATTTGTTAATTTTGCAGGATTAAACGGCTGAACAGAATTATCAGAAAGGGTTACTTTATCAAAGACCCGTAATTTGGGACTTTGGCTTAATTCTGAAGTTTATTAAGGCGAGGTCGCGGACAGAAGCTATACTTAAAATAACAAGTAAACATTGAAGAACCTTTTGGTTTTTCATTGCGCTCATTTCAAAGTTATAAATCATCATCATCATCATAACTACCTACCTACTTCCAAATAGCAACAACCATATTAAACCTACTATAAAACTTTTACTGTGACATTGATTGTAAATTAAAACAGTTCGTGTTAAAAATCTGATAGTAATCTGAAACCGAACTTCACACTTGATGACTTGACCTATAGAAAAAGTGAATTTGTTTACTCAAAAACAAGGAAATACTCTTGTTTACTTTGTCAAGGCAAATATAAGCAACCAAGTTTCTATTTGATCCGGTTTTCACTTTAATTTTCTCGAAAACAGGACTAAGCTTATTGCTCTCGTATTTTGAACAGGACAATAAAGTAAATGGTCGCTTTCAGTTAATTTACGTTTCAGTTTATGCTGTGTTTTATTACTGAATGAAGTATTTTGTAAGAGCAAACATGTTTTGAATTGGTTTAGGAGTTTCACGAGCTTACTACATCAGAGAGGCATTTCTAGTGATTCTTAAAAACATTAGACTATAAGATAAACTTTGATCTAATCCAGAAATAGGGACTTGAGAGGTCGCTTTGAGCAGTTATAAGACGGTTTAGCCTTAAACATATCTAATAATAAGCTCAATATAATAATTATGAATTAATAAGGAAAAGTGTGTTTCGATCCAGTAGACTAAACCCCGGTAGTTACAATATTAATTTGTGTCTTAGAACTTAATTTAAACTGAAGATATAAGTATGTCTAGCCAGATTTGGTAAGATAAGTTAAATTGCTACAACCATTATAGGTAACAACTTTAAATGATATTTGAAGAACGTCAAGTTAGTTTAAGTAAGTGACTATTTACTCGTAGTTTCAGCTGTAAAGTTCGCATCTTTACCAAATATTGAAGCTAGTATAAGATTTCGAACTCTAACTTACGTTACGGCCATTTTTTGTCTGTGTTTTTAATCATAATTACATACTAATTAATAATTAAATGACCTACCTACTTTCTATAACTAGTTTCTGCACGAAATTAAAGCAATATCGATAAAACGTCGATAATAAGAACATTATGAATATTTAATTATCCCTGTGATTTGAAACAAGCTTTTTATTTCACCTATAATCCGAAAGTAACTTTGTTTATTCGTTTGTTACGCTTTCACACGGCTAAACTACTGAATCGATTTCGATGAAATTTGATAGAGGCTAAGCTTGAAGTCTAAAAAAGGGCATAGGCTACTTATTGATCAGTTTTTTTGTCAATTTGTATGCACCTTTGATAGGCGACATTCACACGGACGAAGTCGCGGTCAAAGCTAGTTCGTTTGTAAAAATGGTAGGCTTCGGAATTTGTTTGTCAAAAAAGCCTAGCTTTTCCTTAAGTAGGTATGTAGGTGACAGCTTCTACATATTCAGATATATTCCTTAATGTCTTGAATATTAATTAAACATAATAATGATAATAGATTCGCCTATTCGTATATTCTATAAAACATATAATTATACCCATTTATTTCTCTTTTTTTAATCCTTTGCCAATTTAGGGCAAACAAATATTTGTTCCGTGCGCGAATCGAACAGTTAATCGGCTAATCGGCAGTAGCTAATCGCTAAGCCACTGCGCCAAAAGTGTCTTCAATTTAAAACAATAATTCTAGGGAGGGAATTACAATTATTAAATGCAGTATGATGTCATCTATAAATAGTAAACGCAAAAGTTTGTGAGCATTGATAGATGGTTGGATGTACGTATGTTTGTTAGTCCATTACGCTTAAAACGGCTGAAAGGAATTGGTTGAAATTTGGTACACAAATACATAGATAACGAACTAGCTTGACACATAGGATAATTTTAACCCGTTTTTGTGGTTCCGTTGGTTAAATAAATACTGTTTCTTAATTCTGTAGTCTACTATAACGAGAAACCAATACATACTAAAAATCTACATTTTAAACCCCCGATCCCCAAGATACAGATATACCTACGCCTAGTTTGGAAATCACCGTATTTTAATAAGTTACATTTTAAACTCCTTATGTTAGCTCATTAAGGTTAATATATTATGTATTTGTAACTGTAAAAAAGAAAATTACAAACCCGTGGCAAATCAAAATGTGGCACAGCTCTCACTTCAGGACATTTCCTTTTATCGACATATTTTGCCGATATTACATGCACTAGCACTAAGCACATCACTAAATAGAACACTTTCGCCATGACCAAAAATAAGAATTCCTATTTTAAATATTTAACCAACCCTTTTATTTAATTATTTAAGTTTTAAAGTCAAGGAATTTAGTTTAAACGTATTAGTGAACCGAGTGTTGGTATCGCACTAACAAAAAGGGAATTGTTATCATTTTGTATGGGACACAAGTAAATGGGAATGCTGGCAGCATACCATTATCGGTATGAGTCATTGTTTTTGTTATAAATATTTAATGGCGACCATCTTGAATTTTTTGTAGGGTTAAAGTATGTGTAGTTAATGACGTGATTGGAATTTCTTTAGATAAGGAAACGGGATGTCTTTTCGATTTTTATGGGTCGTAATTTCTGTTCGTTATTGATAATTATAATTATCGCTTTCATAAGATAAGTGGGAGAAGGGATTAGGGCTAATAATAAATTTGATATGAATGTTGTCGGTAATAACGGTAGGGTAAATAAATCAGATGAGAAGCTTAGGCTTAGAGGAATATACGCTAATAAATCCTTGTGTAAAGTTGAGTAATTCCGGACATATTTCATCGGAATCCTTTCGTAAAGTGGTTTTACGTGAAGACGTATTTTCAGGAGCGCCCATTCCCTGACTGTGTGTTATTAATTTTCTTTTCAAAAGTTTCGTTCAAAATATAAAAATAAAATAAATGTTTCTTAAAAAAAAGAAAACCAAATTAAAGTTACGGTAATGAATTAATTTTTAATATTCTTTTGGAAATATAACCTTATAATTTTGTAACTTTAAAACATAACCTAACAATAACAATATCTATTTTCAATTGATTTTTTACAATTATATGTTTACGTAAATGAACTATTTTTTAAATTTATTTATTTTCAATGAACTACTTACTAAATCGTACACAACAATATGATATGTTTCTGACGTTGTAAATTCCTAACAAATAGAAGTGCACAACCATAATATCGCAATCTAGTAAATACCTGTCAAATAAAATACGAAATAGATGTCAACTGTCAATAAGAAGAATTATAGCTGTCATCAATCCAGGTTACCATAGATCACGATAAAGCAGAGAAAATTAATTAAGCTAATTCAAAACACGTTTAAAACACATTATTTATGGAGCCTATAATATTTATTTTAATATGGAAAATATTTACTGGAAAGAAAGCCTAGATTTTAATTTTATTCTACCTACTTTGATGGACTAGAATATTAGCCTATAAAACGTGTTAATTACAAAAAAAAAAAACAGCTGATCCATGAATTTTGTCGAGTTATATCCTACTAATATTATACATGCGAAAGTTTAGCATAAGATAGATAAAAGTAAGTAAGTACCTAAAAATCAATAGATAAAAATCTTTAGAGGACATTAATAACTCTACTGATACCGCGATGAACGTGGCGAGCAACTGGACCCAAAAATGATACGGTTTTGCTCGACCTGGGAATCGAACCCAAGACCTCTAAGCGCATATCTATAAAAATGTTGCATTATTGTGACGCTAAACTGTGACGTTATAAGGCTAAAATATCGTATCGAACACTCCTCTACATATAACAGATTATATATAGGGAGAACCGCTCACCTATGACCTTTGAAAGTAGAGCTGTACTATTATTGTCCATGGTTAATATCGAAATTAGGTCAAATGTGCGTAATATCAATTTCAGGCCTACTGCGCAAATAAGGCCATACACAGATTACGGCACTGTTTTAAGCGCTGCGCAAACGTAGACACTTTTTGTCACCGCTACTTGACACCACGCGGTTACGGACACTTTCGGACTCTGCCAATTAATAAGGCATCTACCCCGTTGATCTCGCGGTTGAGAGTGCGACTGCTGAGCGTGAAATCCTGGTTTCCATTACCAGGATTGGTTAAAGTGTAACTGGGTGAAATTTCAATAGGAGTTACTCCAAGAAGTTTGGTTTTCTGAAGGTAGTTGTTTGGAAGTTGATGGTTTGACACCACCGTGTCTCGGAAAGCAGATACAACCGTTGGTACTGCGCCTGATCTCTACCTGTTGGTGTCGGATTGCTGTCGCTGTCCCATCGGATTAAGACGGGGTGTATCTGTGTCTGCGCCCACACTTATTTACTATTTTAATAAAATATTATACTTACTTAGCTAGTCTTTATTACCTAAGATAAGTTCATGAGCGAAATTTCGTTGCGAGAATAAATATATAATTAATAAAGGCGTCTGCAGAAGTCTGCCGTTAGGTTTTATCCCTTAATAAAGGGGCAACCTTAATGTTCAACATAAGGATAAAACCTAACACATATTAGAAGTAGCGCAAGTTACTCCAAGATGACTAGACCACGAGGCGTTCCTACTACGACATGGAAATTACTCATCATACAGCTAAACGCCATTTTCCATCATAATGATTGATGAACAAAATTAACAGCCAATAAGAAAAGTGTTCCATTTTTAAATCATGCCAGGCCAACATGCCAACGTGACATGATTGAAACAATTTTGTATCGTTTCAATAATGATGTATGGAACTAAAAGAAAACATGTTTTAATTATTTATTTGAGCCACATAGTACAGGTGTGATTTAAGACAGGTTATTTATAAGTATTAGCGAAATTCGGACCGTTATAACAAGTTATAACTTGTTTCTTGTTTCTGTAACCGAGATTTGATGCATCGTTGTAGACTTTGGAGGATGTTTAAAAATAGTGTTCGTTGGAAATTGCAATTTATCGGGACAACAGAAGATGCAATTTTGCGATACCTACGTGCTTCGATCGGAAACAAGAGGTGCAAAGGATATTCGAGGATTTATAGGTAATTTATTTCCCAGTAGACCCGTATAGAAATGAGGTTGTTTTGTTTTCTATCCACCGTCACTCTGGTGTTGTATGTAGGCCATGTATGCAGAATGCATAAGCATAGATGGGACAGGGTGAGAGACGTTTATGGGAGATAGGCCAGAGAAGGTAACACACGAGGTTGAGTGGAAGGCAATAGAGGAGATCTCCAACAGTGAGTAGGATAATACAAAAATATACACCCTGGTCAAATGCAAAGACAGTGCTTAATAGTAGTAGAGCTTTGTGAAGGAGCTCGTCCGGGGAAGTACTACCACCGTACCTATTTCTGCCGCAAAGCAGCGTCGTTGTGTTCCGGTTTCAAGGGTAATTACAAGGCACATGATTCTGGGATGGTAAGGCCTCTGGTATTGCAGATGTCTATAGGTAGCGGTTACCACTTAACAAACGGTGGACCGTCGGCTTTTTTGTCAATGTCAAACAAAAATAATCTATATAAAAAATAATAAGTGGGCCGTTGGCTTGTTTGCCAATGGCAAATTGCCATCCAATGACATAAAAATTATAAAAAAACAATCAATTCAAAAAAATTGTAGATACTTCATACATAAAATTCCTTTCTTTGCGAAAGATTTAGTAGGGACTTAAGTGCATGAAATTATAAGTACTTGGGTAATACGCTAATTTTCGACAGCGCCGGCTTAGTGAGCGACCGTTTCCGGCCCCGGGTTGGGTTTCGTGTACCAACACCGGAAAAGTTTGTATGACCCATACAATGTATTCCGAATTTGAATACATAAATTTAAATAGCAATGGTAATTTGTAGTGGTGCTCGTTAACTAAGTAGATGTATGTAACTAGTATGGAGTTGTATTTATCAAAACATTCTTAAATCTACACAAAAAAAAAAATGAATTGTAGTGTCTGTTTGTAATGTAAAAGTAACAGCTTTATAAATAAATACATACATACAATAATCACGCCTGTATTCCCCAAAGGATTAGGCAGAGGTGTACCAATGTACACCCAGAGTTTGCCGGTATGTTTTTAGGTCCCATGCATGTTTGTAGGTCAGCTTTATAAATAACAAACTAAATAGGTAAAGATTACACGGTGTTTTCAGGAAAAAAGGATTTATTGATTTTTGTTGTTATATCTTTCAGTCGGTCTGTTTGTTCCAGCTAATCATTGAAACGGCTGGACCGATTTTTAACAGGACTCACGAGCAGATAACTGATGTTATATGGACCATCATAGGCTTTTATTTTAGACAAGCAAACTATCCGAGACTTCGTTCGCATGGTTATTTCGTGTCACTCAGTGATAATGAAGCTTTCTTACGGCAAAATAATGTTTTTTGAAGACAGTCCAGTAGTTTTTAAGTTTATTCGTTACATACAAAAATTTATATCTTTTCTCTTTATATAAAATGTAATTCTCCAGACCGATTCCGGCCACGGCGGCTAATCTTAATGCAGACTAGCCACATACGCAGGAGATATTACAGTACACAAGTGTGTGCGCAAACACAGGTGCACTCCCTCTTCCTAAACTCTCATAGCCCGATGGGAGGGCAATCCCACACGAACGGAGAGAGATCAGGCGCAGGACCAACGGCTTTACGTGCTTTCCGAGGCACGGGGGTGTCACACCACCAACTTCTAAACTCCGGGCTGCTACTGAGAAATTCCTAATGGAAAAACCCAATAACACTTTTTGCCCGACCTGGGAATCGAACCCGGGACCCCTTGCTCAGCAGTCGCGCTTGCGACCACGAGGCCAACGGGGCAGTTTTCCTCTTTATAATATTAGTGTAGAAGAAATAAAAGTAAAACCCCGTGATAACCGAAATTCAACCTAAAGAAGTCACAGGCTTAAAGCTAGTTTCTCAATAAATTCTAAAAGGAGTGACGAACTTTATAGCAATGCCATCTCAAGGAGTTCTGCTTTCTCCGACCTTGGATCGATCCGCCTAACAACAGACAAGAAGACATGCTTGAGGCTTTTTGCCATTAGTCATTTTATTATTCTAATGATTTTTTTTTTTTTTTTTTTTTTTTTTTTTTTTTTTTTTTTTTTTATAGATTTTATCATTAGATAAATAAGTAAATATATGTGGAATGCGTGTGAAATCAGGATTACATTTTGTATGATTATGCGACAGTGTTACATATAACATTTAAATCTATTTTAGACAGAATAAAAGCTATACTTATGTTTATATTGCTATCAGCGTTTTTAGTAGACCATTATAGAATCTTGAAGATTTCAATCTTACAGTTCCAAATAGGATTTCCACCAGCGATATCCGAGGCAGCTAAGCGAGTTCCGAAGTCTTGAGATAAAACTGCTTTTTTTTTTTTGTAGATTTAAGACAATGTTTGCGCGCGCCATCTTAATTTCCTACAGCGATAGTTTGACGTCTAACAAAAGACAGTCTTGACTTTTATTTTTTTAAGGGACAAAGTTAAATGTGCCTGTAATTACACTGGCACCCATACCCTTCCTTTAATCAGCACACAGTAACGCTGCTTTGTGGAAAAAACAGGTATGGTGATAATACTTCCCCAGACGAGCTCCTTTACAATGAGCCCTACTACTATTACTACTTGACTCAAGTCTGTTCTTCGGCCAAATATCATCTTAATACAAAAATTAATATATCGTAATTTGTGACATTGAGAAGTGATTTATGTATTTTTCTAATGTTAATGACCGAACACGTTGTAGGTCATATGCAAATCTCGCCCGTATGTGTGCCAGTGAGTTAATAATTTTAGTAGGTATATAATTAAGATTATTCACCTTCAAATAGTTTTATAGAAAGGTAAAAGTTTTATGATCGGGTAACATAGATTTTATTTACAGGTACAAATAAGTGGGTAGAAGGGTATTTGGTTTTAATATAAATTATCTTCTTTTCCCTTTAAACTCATGTGTTTGTCACATGTTATTGTTACTTTAACTAAGTTTAAATACTGCTTAATTGTCGTAATACAGTAACGACCCTTTAGGGTTTACTAATTGTTGCGAAATTGTTCGAAAGAGTAAACGCGGCCCTGGATCTAAATGTGATTAGGAGGAACACGGATGGGTTTTAGTCAGTAAGAGTCTGACACTCCCTTCCGCTTCACCCAAAGCGGAAGAAGTCATTGGAAGATTTCCCATTCTTAAAAATAGGGTTTACCTATTAGGGTCTACCTAATCTTGGGAATAAAATATGTGTGAATATAGAATATTCCATTTATTTAATAGTCTCTGAACATAAATACTATGTGCACTTCGAGGAAATACTAAAGATCGTGCCGAAACTTTTGATATTATTTTTAGTAATACACTATCTTTGGCCTTCGACTTCGTCCTCGTGGAACGCAAATGTACCGTAAAACATATCATATTATTATGACACTCGGCAATAGTGTAGCTTTTTATTCGTGAAAGGTTTTTTGTAATCGGATCAGTATTTCTGGAGATTACCTCTTACAAACAAAAAATAAGAAACGAGTTTTACCTCAGCCAATGTTAGGTGTGTCTTACTGTTTTTTTTTCCGATGGGAAATCATCAAATGATTTCTCCCGCCATTAGTGTCAGACTTTTACTGACTAAAACTCATCCAAGTTCCTTCTTGTGCTCTTTGCGTTCCGGGGCCGAGGTATCTCTTTCGAGCAACCCGCAGGTGTCTCACTGTTGGTGTACTTTATTGAATAAATAAATTCACCTATAATGGTAAAGTAATTTATCGATAACAAGCTTGTGCCAGCGATTTCTTCCGCCTCAAATTTGATTATTCCACGGGAACCTTCCTTTTGTTTCTGGGATGAAAATTATCCTATGTGTTATTCCTTACCATGATCTACCTCAGTGCCTTTCATCCAGACCTGTTCAGCCGTTTAAGCGTGAAAGAGTAACAAACATCCATTCATCCTCACAAACTTTCTTATTTGTCATATTAGTCCTATTAGTCCTTCAGAAAATTTTTGTCACTTTTAAAAGCCTATTAAACTTAGTCTTTGTATGATGTGCGTATTGCCATCGCAGTAGGGCAGCTCCTTAATACTCGTGACCTATGGGCCCTACTCGAGGGCCTAGACGAGGTAAGCATTCAAATTAGGCATAGGTTCTGTGCTACTAGCCTGTCTGCCTCTTTATGTAGTGGATAGACAGACCACCTGAAGCTGGTTGGAGTACAAGCGAAAGGTTTAATTTTTGATTAGCTTGTATACGTCTATAGCTTTGTGTGTAGCTTTTTATCTAAGAAACATGTTTTGTAACCGGGCCAGTACTTGTAGAGTTAACCTGGTACAAACTCTTAACAAACAAAAACAAAAAAAAACCAACAACATTTACATCTTCATAATAAAATTAGTAAAGAGAAATAAAAATGAATGGTAACCGCCATATACACTCACCCAAATTTTCCACAGGTATAATTAGAACAATTTTGACTGCTTGTTATTGTTAGGCAAGCGGTCAAAAACTAGGCTGCTAAATCACGTCCGGGGTTAAATTCCCGAGTGAAGTAAAGTTTTATTGGTTTTATCACACAGAGCAGCACGGAGACTGCATATAGGCCCAATCGATATTAAAAGGCTCGCCCTTGGCCGTATCTTTAAATAACCGAGGGACAATTCTAGTAACTTTTAGAAACATTCGTATCCTAATCTTAGTCGCAATTTGTCAAAAAATCCTGTATTTTACCTTCTTCTTCTTGTCTGGTAGATGATTTAAAATAATTATGGAATTTTTGGCCCCAGTTGGTGACCACGTTTATCGCGACATTAGTAGCTTTGTTAATGTCCTCTAAAGTGCATGTATGGGGATGCTTTGGGCACTGTAGTAACTGGGCCATCTATTTCACCTACATTTCTGACATTGACTGTTACTGAGTTGCGATTGTGAATAGATTTTGCTTTCCGATGAAATGTGCACTTATCTTCTATATCTACCTTTAAAGAGCGTTTACGCACTCCACGCGCCTGTAATATCCATTACCCATTACAAATTAGCTAATATTTTTGTTTATTGATTCTGTCAGCAATTTTTGGAGATTTTAGGCTTCGAAACCTCACTTTAGTTATCTTAATATAATTTACAACCATGCTATTTAATTTTTAAAAAATTCTTACGTCCTATAGAAGACAAAATTTCCTAATATTATTCGCAAATTGCATGTTTGTACGATAAGTTATTAATGAGTTTTAACAGGTTTGAAAATTATTGATTTTGAGGCAAATAGCGCGTGAAGCGCGTTGACGCTCTTAAGGGTATATAGGCGAGATGTTTTATTATGTTGAAATAGAAATTGCATGTAGATGTGTCATGTTAACGGCTTGCTGTCACAGACCAATAAAATAATACCTATGCCAGTCGTAACTGTGACTCATAGCTTCCTTGGCCGGACCTATCGTTTCTTTGCATACCAAGCATACCGTGCCTTTTATTGCGAAAATCTTTGGCTTTTGAGTATATGGCTTTGCTCTCAATAACTGCAAGAAGTTTTAGCAATATTTGAACTTATGTTCTAAACGTAAAGGGTTTAATTTGAATGCGCTAATCTCTGAAACTGCTGGTCCGTTCCTGATAATTATTTCGCTAATAGAAAGCTACGTTATCTCGGAGTGCTATAGACGACACTCTGTCATCAAAAGAGTTAGAATTTCGTAAGAAAATTCACGCAGACAAACTCGTGGGCAACAGCTAGTTAACATTATTTTGCCTAACTTTTATGTGTTTTTGGTTTCGTAGGAAAAAATACACACAATACAAGTTTGAATACAAAAGGAACCGATACATAGCTTTTGGCGACAACATCCCCTCTTCTACTAAACAAAATGAAAGATGTCAGTAGATTTTCATGTTAGCTATCAAACTCATACTCGTTTATCTTTCTCAATGGCATAACATGACTCCGGACATGTTTCATGTTCCGCCAGAGAATCCGGAAATAAGCGGCCTACTAAATAATACGTGTAGGTATATACAGAAAGTGTTTTTACTTTTCTCGGTCATTGTACAAGTTTTCACCGATTTGTCTCCTTATCACAAAGCGGTTAGGAGAGCGTTGATTTTGTTATTCACGATGTTACTTCTACATGCATTTATGTCTCCGCCTGTACAGCTCATAGGAAGGTTTAGAACCGGCGACGCACATGTAAATTGTTTAGTTTTTAGGTTACAAATGTGAGTCTCTACAGCAAAGTTCACGCGTGAACGATGTATTAACAGTTATGGCTAACAGTTCATTGATTGTTTTTGTAACAGATGAATATTTTACGTAAATGTAGGTATCTGATATTTTTATATCGAACTCTTAAAAAAATTGTGTTGAACTTTTTGGAGTTTAGTCTCGAAGTATTAAGTTTCACGTGGTTTCACATTAAGTTTTAACTATTTTGGATGGACTTGCTAATGCCCGCTACTTCGTTCACTTGAATGTTTATTATCTTGCGAATTTTTGATTTCTTTACCAATTTTTCAAAGTCCCGTTAAAATTGGACCACCCATTACGGAGATAAGTCGGATTAAATAGTCAAACAAAATGTAAAAATTGATTTTTTGCCATGAGTAGGTATTACTTTAAAGTAAATGAAAGCTTTTAACTAAATTGATATAATTGTGAATAATATGAATTAAGTTTAAAGCATTAATTTATATACATCACGCCATCATCATCGGTTAGGCAGAGGTGTCCCACCCACACTTCGCCGATATGTTTAGGTCCCATGGAATAGGGGGTGAGCCTAATGTCAATTTATTTATTTATGCCAATGCTATAATTATTTTGATTTTGGCATTCCAAAATGTCACAGATCCAGACCAATTACACACACGACGTACGTACATAACATTATACAAGTATTAACAAAGTAAATCACATTAATTAACACCATTACGCTTCACCTGCCACCTCTATACGAACGAAGTCCCGAATCAACACCGCCACAGAATCTCCGGCGAATCTAAATTAGTTTGTGCGTCGGGAATCACAAGTGCAAAGTTTTTGTACCTCCCACAGTAACCAGATCACGTCCCGAGGTTACTTGCACACTTTCCTAGCATTCCTATAGTACGTGAGACTTACCTCTTTAGCTGTTTCCAATAGTTATTGAGATTGGCTTTTGATTTATTTATTGGGGAAGATTTTGATGGAGAGGTCTTTGCTTTTTGATCAAGAGAGTTGGAGTTTGTTCATGAACTTTTAAAGGTTAGTAGGGCGTTTGAGATTTCTTGCATGGGATACGTGAGGATACTGGAAAAGAGTACTATAAAGTAATTGGAATGGAAAGGATTTACCTAAATCGATTCGAAAAAAAGAAGAAGCAGAGTGTCAAAATAATTCTTTCAACACTTTCTCGTCTTCAAACTTTGACAAGAATGAATATTTATACGCGATGAACGACGTCGTAACGAAATTTTGTACCATGAATTCAGTATATGGTCTAAAAACCCAGCTTCGCTTTTTGAAAAAGATGGTTTTCCGTAAATGTTAACCGTTAAAGTGCTGCAGTTATGTGTGGAACATCATACATTTTTTTTCTGACGAAAAACTTCTACACTACGCGGTTTAGAATCTTGAACTGAATCCATGGCTAAAGTTTTCGATACGATGTGCCTTCCACTGCGACTATACGTGTCGTATTGTTGTCTCGTCGCCATTTTTATGGTAGGGATAACATTTCGGTGGCGTAGAAATTTTGGTTGGTAAATTTTAGTTTGAAATTGTCAATCCGCCTTGAGCAAACTTGGTGATCAATGCTCATGCCTTCCCTGCATGAAAAGAGGCCTTTGTCCTGCAGTGAGCGTTACGTCTTTGGTTACTGCTCCGCTTCCATTGATCGTACCGGGATGTACTATATGTATAATCCTTCCTCTTGAATCACTCCATCTACCTATGAAAACTCAATGAAATCTTAGTTTAAAAGAGCTAAGCGTACAGAGAGACAGACTGCGGGAGGCGACTTTGTTTTATACTTTGTAGAAATAGATTCTTTAAAGCAATAAGTAATTGGCTGTTAACGGTTTTCATTTATTGTAATTTCGGGGCTAATATCATCTATTAAGGTATAATATAGGTTAGCAAGAGTGTTGGGTCTAATTGCATCGGTGTTAGGGAAATTGTCGGCATCCTAATTTCACACCCCATTTGGTAGAGGTTCGATTGGAAAATCGGGTCGTCGGCTTTAGGTAAAGGTCGGGGACTCAAAATATTGCCATCGGGAATTTTAATCGAAGTTAACGTTTTGCACGTTGGAGTAAGTTTATTTTTGTGTTCGACTGGAAAATAGTACCTATTCAGTTTGTGGCATCTATTACTTTTCACGTCTTTTGGTTTTACAAACTGACTAACTGAACTTGAAACTGTGGGTTGCTAATCATAGTATCAAGGTGTCTCTTGACAGAGAAGTAATTGTGTTAAATTGACACATTTTAAAGTTTCTATTATAAATGCGAAAGTTTGGATGAATGGATGATTGTTACTAAATAACGCCGTAACGGCTTAAATCATCTGGGTGTTTGGCACAGAGATAGATTATAGTCTGGAATTGCACATATAATATGCTACTTTTTATCACGGTAAAATGTACGGTATGCAGAAGTTGGTAGTCATAAATTGAATGACAAAATTAGCTCACTTGCATAGGAACAGAATGATGGCCACATCTGGGCATTGGTGTCCTCCAAAGGTTTTCCAAACGAACCGGTCTTGTACTATTCATGTCAAGTGGCACTCACTAGGTCATCAGTCCACCTTGTAGGGGGCCCGTCAACCCTGCGTCTGCTTTGCCGCCACTCTAGGACCTTAGTGCCCCATCGTCTATTATGTCAACGGTCAATGTCTCTACTGCCTGGCATGTTCTTCTGTGGTTCTCACATACCATCACGCCTGTATTCCCCGAAGGGTTAGGCAGAAGTGTACCAATTTACACCCACATTTCGCCGGTATATTTAGGTCCTACGTAATAGAAGGCGACCCTAATGACATTAACCAAGCACAAATCCTAACTCCGAGCTGCTACTTACTGTCTTTCATGCCTTTGTAGTTTTCTGGCTTCCAGTGGATAATCAGATCGTAGATTACTATCGCAATATCAAATTAAAGATGGTTTTCCGCAGTATTGCACGGAAGAAATCAGCTTATCAGCAACGAATTTAAGTAGAATGACCTATAGATAATCTTGGTCATAAGCGAAAGCCTTTTATAGCCACATTAAAACTAGTTCAATGATTTAATTTCTTCCTCTGTATAAAAAGTGCGCCTAGGCATATAAACGACCTCATACATTTAAATGTTTAAACTTGTGGGTCGAGCCTCGAGAGTGAATTAAGAATTAGTCGCACAAGGTCGAACTCACATGGTAGGACACTTTAGGAGCATTTTCTTGAAATAAGTGCGAGTAGGATGTTTATTTATAAATAAACAAAAGTTTATTCGTTACTTAAGTAATAAATAAGTAAGCTGCCTCGGTAGCCTAGTGGTCGCAAGGGCGGGTTTGTCTTTGAAATTCTCAGTAGCAGCCCAGAGTTAGGATTAGCGAACGGTTAATGGCAATAGATTTGCCCCCTATTACATCGGACCTAAAACATACCAGCGAACTGTGGGTGCACGTTAGTACTCCTCTGCCTAACCCTCCGGAGAATACAGGCGTGATGATTTATGTATAAACAAATGTCTCTTCGATGTTACTTAAGTAATAAATAAGTAATACTCTTGTGATCCAACCTTCGGAGAAAATTATGTAGGTACTCTCAGTTTTTCGAACGAAAAATGAATGTGACAAATTGTCACACGCGTGTAATGGTGGGTCCATACGATACAGACTTAACACAGACTTCTATTGAATTTTGTCTGTACAACAAATCAGTACAGACAAATGTCGGTGTACCAGAAAAGTCGGAAGTCTGCGTATAATATGTCTGTACGATTGTCGGAGCAAAAATCATGATTATTGAATTACTTAATTTATTAATTAAAATCGAAGTCTGAACTGATGAAAAGTCTGCACAGACATTTGGTAAAGACCTCTGAGTAAAAATTTTTACTCAGACTTTATAGTCTGTGCAGATATCTGTACATACAAAAGTCTGTATCGTGTGGACCCACCATGAGCTTCTGTGTTTGTTTGTTGATAATGGAAGCAAACACAGCAGATTACGCGCGCTTAATATTTTGTCATATTAATTTCTCATTCGACAAACCGGAGAGGTTGGTTACTAAAATGGCTTAATAAACAAGGCAAGATATTAGTATCTTATCAGCCCACTTTTCTTTGTACTTAGGGTTTCATGTTCATATTAAAGCATTGATTGAAATAGCCCTAAGCTTTATAGGAAAAGGGTATAAAACCTATTTGACATAATTAGATGAGATCGCGGCAGACCCAGAAGATGGGGAATCGCCTTGGATGGCTTTATCAGGATTTGGCGTAATGAGGAACAACCCGAGGGAAGTGGAAACAGTAAAGGCTAGCAAAATGAAAAATTACAGGCACGTGAGGCATTTCAACTTTGTGTCCGGGATGGCATTTGTGTCTGGATTTGCAAGACCTGTGGTATATTGCAAATGTCTATAGGCAACGGTAGCCACTTAACATGAGGTGGGCAGACGGCTTGTTTGCCAAAAATCACCCTCAGATACCCATTGTTTTCTATCATGATACTGATATCACTGCTTTAAATCACCTATTCGACTCATCCTAAACAGAAAGAGAACAAAAAACAATCACAGCCCACGGCGATAGATGGCACTCATCCACATATCTACTTAACTAGAAGCATCCGGGCAGTCGGCTACCAAGTTAATTCAGGTTAGGAAAACAACCAGGCTAACCTGACCCTTACTTCCAAACAAACTCAACTAATATAGGGTTCCGTATAAATTGGTAATCTGATTGATTTTATATGTTAACGATGTTGTCCTGCGCTTAGGAGATATAAAATGCTACTGAACCCGCTAAATGTGTTCTAATTAATATTCTATGACAACTACGATTTTATACAAGGTGTAGTGGCATCCTTGTCTTCGGGATGTCATAAAATAGATAAATAATAAAAAAAACATACGACAATCCTACTAATATTATAAATTCGAAAGTTTGGGAGGAGGGATAGATGGATGTATGATTGTTACTCCTTCACGCTTAAACAACTGAACGGATCTGGATGAAATTTGGCAATGAGATAGATTGTAGTGTGGAATAACACACAGGATACCTTTTATCCCGAAAAATGTACGGTATCTGCAGGATAATGTATCAAATTTGACGCGGATGAAGTCGCGGGTAGAAGCAAGAAATTTATAAAAAAAATATTGTTTCAGAGTGACAATATTTCAGTATGCACATTTTTCAAAGAACAGAATCGCGGTGCGTTTTGTATGGTAGGCAGTTTCGCGTGACTATATCACTGTGTGCGTGCAGGTCCAGGCCTCACTTGCCTAAACACAGCGACAAGCGGCTTGTTCGAATTCTAAAATCACAGACTTAAAATAAACCAATTTATTTTATTATTGATTCGTGTTAAAAATAACTGACGACAGTGAGATGCAAGCCGCTTCCAACCAGCTTTTGGAAATCTGTGGGGAAGGCCTATGTCCAGCAGTGTACTTCCTGTGGCTGATATGATGATGATGAAGAATAACTAGCATAGAACAGTTACCTCCTTGAATTTGACGAGGATGCATAAATACACCATAGTTATTAGGTAGCATCGTTTTTTTTTTAAATATAAATATCTTTAATCAGTCGTTACTGTTAGTCAGAAGCCAAGAAGTCTGACAACCAGTCTTACCAAGAGTATCGTATTATCCATTACTGGGTTGTGGAGGTCTGATAGGCAGTCGCTCCATGTAAAATACTGATATTCAGCTGCATCCGGTTCGACTGGAAGCCGAACCCAACATAGTTGGGAAAAGGCTAGGCAGATGATGATGATGATTTTTAATCCTAAAATACTTAATTAAAATGCAATAGAATTCCAAAGATAGCAATAACAATTGATAGAAAGTTATTACTAACGTGTTTACAAGTTAATTAAATATCTACAACAAGTAATAATGTTTTAGGAATATGCATAGCCTGGGGTGTTTAATAACATTTGCTTGTTTATTATTTAAGTTTCATAAACTGGTAATTCCTGCCTTATCAACAATTTCTTAGGACTCATTATTGAGTGATTAAGTTATCATCCTGATATCCATTCCTGTTCCTGATAAAAAGGGTTTAAAGTACGCGACGGGTATAGGAATTTCTTGTATGCATGTAACAAGTAATTTTTATACACGTTGCTGTTCGACGTGTTCAATCATCTCCCTACAAAATTACATTTTGGAAGGGACAACTAGATTCTATTTAGTTTTCTCGTAAAGGACGTTTAAAAGTAATAATCGCAGCAACAAGAATATTGTAACCAAGATTTTGTAAATACCAAATTGAAAAGAGTGTTCATGGAGTTTCTCTCTTCTTCTCCATAGAGACCTACGTTTTGTTAGGAGCAACTAGCTTCAACATTCTATATAACTTCTTGACAATTCAAAAGTGCCTGTAAATGGTCTAATTTAATATGGATAATTAAAATAAATAATTTGAGTTTGACTTCGACAGGCAATTCATTAACGACACTGGGTGGAATTAGCTATAGGATTATATAATTAGTACTAACAACACTAACATAGTATATTAAGTACATTCTGTTACTAACTCACTAACAACGTTATGGACACTTTGGGTCTGAAATAAAGATATTTTATTTTATTTTTTATTTATTTATTTTTATGTATTAACTATTCTTTCTATTTCGTAGCTGAATAGGCACTTGCTCATTTTGCTTTTCATTTAGGTACATGTTTCGGCGGCGACAGCCCGGTCGAGTCGGGGCTTAATTTCACCTTATAACTTTTCAAGCGTGCCTAAAATGCTAATTACAGATTCCGACCCCTTCGACCAGAGTACATTACTAGGCCAATTAGAACGGCTGATCGATTTTGTTGTTCTATTAATATTATTATGGCCTACTGAAACATCGTGCTACAGATGTCAGTAAATCGGAGGGACCACTCAGGGCAGATGCCTGCCGGGGCTGCGGGTTGTTAAAAAGAGATACCGCGCCTCCGGAACGCAAAGGGCACAAGAAGGACTATGGATGGGTTTTAGTCAGTAAAAGTCTGACACTAAGAGCGGGAGAAGTCATTTGATGATTTATTACCCGAAAAAAAATGACATTAACTAGCACTGTTATCGTCAGTTTTTCTGTAGGCAATGTGCTGTGTGAGCTGTGTAACTGGAAATTTAAATTAATAATACCTATCTATCTATGTTAAGTTTTATGAGCAAATTTAAATTATTCAAGGTCAATGTCAAAAGTCAAATCATTTATTTCAAATGGGCCATAAAAAGGCACTTTTGCACGCCATTAAATAAGAGAAAATAATTGCATCTAGTTGCCCCTTCCAAAAAGTAGTTGCGTATGGAAAGGCATGGGAAAGAAACTCCATATTTACTCTTTTAAAATAAATGCTTTACAATTAAATACAGGATCATATAGGATCAAAAAATCAGTCACTCCATGTAAAATACTGATATTCAGCTGCATCCGGTTCGACTCGATGCCGACCTCAACATAGTTGGGAAAAGGCTAGGCAGATGATGATGATGGGATCAAATTATAATGTGAATGTGGAACTTGCATAAAATGACTATGTACAAAGTATTAAAATTAAAAGTTACGGCTAAATTATGTTCAAAGATACACAAGAAAAGTAAAAATTATATAACAAAATATTATTTATTGTACACCAAACCAAAACATTTTTTTTTAACTTTTCAGGGCTCTTACTTGCTTTTATGAGAACTTTAAAGTATCGAAAAACACATAACGAAAAGTCAGAAACCTCGTCAAAGTCGGAAAAATATAAATTGATTGAACCTTTTTATTGTAGGAATTTCTCCCGTATCACAAAAACAACTACCCCTAGGCTATACAAATATTAGTGCCAACCTTGTAAATATTTGGTTCATACCAAAGATCTAAATAAGTTAAGGTAGAGGCACTCAAATGGATTTTCCTTACACCTATGTATAATCACGAATTCACGATACCTACTACATTTATGAGCCGATAGTTGTTAAACCAATTAACAACCAAGTTAACAAAAGAAACCTAAGGAAACAAGATAGTGTAATGTAGAAAAACATATTTTTTTAATAGTTTTATGAACTGTGAAGTGAGGGATTCTTTATTTTAATTTAATTAACCATGTCAATGGGACGCCGTAAACGAACTTGACCAACTGCCCACATAAAGTATTTTTGTACACTGTCGGCCATAATGAGGGACTCGATCAGAATTGTTTTTAATGCTCGAAAATGTTCAATTAATTTTCGTTGTTTATCGAAAGCTTTGTTTGTTTGGAATAGAAACACTGTGAATACTTTTAAAATATACGCTTGAACATACATATAATACACGCTTGAACTGCCTCATTAGCCTAGTAGTCCTAAGCGCGACTGCTACGCTAGAGGTCTTAGGTTCGATTCCCAGGTCGAGTAAAGTGTTATTGAGTTTTTCTATAAAATTCTCAGCATAAGCTCGGAGTTAGGATTTGTGCCGGTTACATGGCACCTAAAACATACAGGCGGACTGTGGGTTTACATTGGTACACCTCTGCCTAACCCATCGGGAAATACAGACGTTATTGTATGTATGTAATACACGCTTATACTAACATTACAACTGAAAAGAGAGACTGCCTAAATTAATTGCAAAAACTACCTACAAACAAAAGAAATAAAGCCCACTTTTGCACAGCCTAACATTCAACTGTCAATTGCACAAATCATCACATTACAATCGCAACAAGATAATTCCCCTATTGTATTACACAAAGAGATTGACCATTTTCGTGTCAAACTTTGCAATCGATCTGATTGTGGTTTTATTTGATTGATGTTATCGTTAACTGTGACAGAACAAAGACAATGTATCACAAAGCTTTGATAGGCGTTAATTACTGAAGTAGTAATCGCAACGGTAATTACTATCTTGTTTTGCCATTAAGTTAAAGTCAACGATCTTTGTTAACATGAATTTGATACTGTAGGTACCAGTAGATAGCCACCTAAATATTATCTAGACTATCTAGGCATAGTAATAAAATAATAAGAAATGTTTGATTGTTTTTCTTCATATTTGAATGAGGTACACAACACACTACACACAACACATGGTAAACATGGTATGGTGGTAGGTTACATGGGACCTAAATATACTGGCGAACTGTGGGTGTACATTGGTACACCTCTGCCTAACCCTTCGGGGAATACAGGCGTGATGGTATTTTTTTTTCTTTTTTAAATGAGGAAATCTTTAGAAGTACTGGCCCAATTACAAAAAAGTCACAGACAAAAATGTCCACAATTACTGAGAAACATAAGATATGATTTAAATGGTGCACTTGATTTCCAAGCAGACGAAATCGCGGGCAGGAACTAGTCCAAAATATAATGAAAATCATCTATCACTTAGCTTCGAAGAAAGGTTCCTTAATCATTAACGGTGTTTAATGACCTGAGAAAGGTGATAACCCAACGTTTATTATTCTCATAGGATACATAATACGGATTAAATAACAGGGTCAAATAATTAACTAATGACAATGATTAAAGATATTTACGACAAATAAAATCCCTGGTCTTGGGTTCAATTCCCAAGTCGACCAAAAAGTGTTATTGAGTTTTTCTATGAAATTCTCAGTAGCAACTCGAAGTTTGGATTTGCGCCCAGATAATGGCAATAGGGGGCGACCCCTATTACATGGAACCAAAAAATATACCGGCGAACTGTGGGCGTACATTGGTACACCTCTGCCTAACCCTTGGGAATACAGGCGTGATAATATGATTAAAATTTAAAAAATATAATTCTGGTTTGTTCAGTACTGGTATAATACCTTTAGGTGGGTCAATTATCTCGGCCGCAACTGTACCTACAAATGAAAAACACGATTGACACTAGGGCGCTGTTGGCATGCGTGCAAGAAATTTTAATTAGCATTCTTCTCCGGCCGGTTAGTAATTATATTTTGGGCAAGTGTGGGCGGGCCCTACGACGTCTTTCCGCTTTCCTATCTCATGGTTTTACCAAAATCTCGGCTTACGATAAGGCTTTGTCCGCATTTTTACTGTCAGAGATAATTGGACGTTGAATCGCTCCTGTTTTTTTTACCCGACCGAGCTAGCAGGAGGGTTATGTTGTTGCGTTCGATGAAACCAGTGTTCATTTTTTACTTTACTTTTTTATTATGGTTTGCACCACACACATCCCACTGACAGACAGACGGACAGCGAATGCTTAGTAATAGGGTCTAATTTTCACCCTTCGGATACGTAACCTTAAAAATAAACTTTTCACTAGACTACGTTTTTATCATCAAAACTTTCAAAATAGATACTAAATATTACCTTAAGCTGCCAAAACTTAATAACCATCAAACAAAAAGTCTTAGAACAATATAGAAAACTGCACAATAAAAAACCGCGTTAATTAGTAAACATAAAAAATCTCTCGCCAACTCCCATCTGCCACGTCGATTAACGCAAGTCAATATTGTTTCTGGAGAGTTCCGACCTACTAGATAACCATTTATTTGTAGTTAGAAATTAAAACAAACTAGAAAACTGCCGGTTAAACACGCCTGTACCGGTAGAAAGTATTTGTGAAGAACATTTTTAATTGGTATGTGCTGCAGCTTTTGGTTTTGACTTAGTACTACCAGTAGGTAGTTCATTTGCATGAACTTAATTTTCTGAGTGAGTATTGGCGGTCTCATTGGGTATGACAGTTGGTTTCCCTCATTTTACTCTAAACTTGATTTGCATGTCAAGTGTTTTCGACTTTTACTATGTTTTTAAGTGTGGAAAAATCATCTCTTGAATTGTTCAAGTTATTGTAGAACTTGTTCATGCCCTTAGAGGAAAAGTTGCAGATGCTCCTGACTTAAACTATAAGCTGTGTCGTTTTTTTGTTATAAGTAAATAATTTTTGATAACAGTATGGAGTTTCTTGCCCATTCTTCTCCATACGAAACTACCTTTTAGCATGGTCAACTAGATTCAATTTTGTTTTTCTTGTAAATTACGTTCAAAAGTGCCTTAAAATATTCTTATCGAAATAAATGACTTTGACTTACAGATTTTCTTTTATCCAAAGTTGAATTCCAAGAAAAATTATACAGGTTTTGTGTGACTGCACATATTTACATCTATAACTGCTCCTACACTGTTGCTAACAATAGAACCACTGTTCATTTGTTAACAACAATGTAACTTACAAAGTAACAACTAATAAACAAAAACAACTGAAACTAATCAGTCACTTACCAAGCTCTCAACATTAGCAGTTTGTTTTGCTCGCACATTTGTTTGTTTGCGAGGCTTAATGGACCTTGAGAATAAAGGCTTTGGGATTATGTGTTTACGACGGAATAGATAGACTGGTAATGGCAGCTATAATAATTATACCACCCTATTATTGCCTCTTCTTATACATAGAAGGCATGAGCATTAATCATCAGGCTTGCTCAAGGTGGATTGGTGATTTAGGTACATTATAAGTCCAAGTTTCTTCACTATCTTTCCGCCAGTGATTCTTTTTAAGGATGGGAAATCATCAAATGACTTCTTCTGGTCTGCGCGGAGCGGAACGGAGTGTCAGACTCTTACTGACTAAAACCCAGCCGTGTTCCTCCTAGTGCCCTTTGCGTTCCAGGACCGCGGTGACTTTTTCAAACAAGTTCCGCAACCTTGGTTTCGTCAGTGATGCGGCAGAAAAACGAAAGAAATTAAAAAAAAACAAAACGGATTTCCAGTTGTATCGATGTTTAAGTTTACATAATTAAAAAGAAGTAGATACATCTGTAGGTGAGGCAAATTAACAAGAAGTTATTAGTTGTGAAGATGATAAAAATGTGTCGAATGAAGTAACGAGTTTGCTTTCTTCTGTTGATTTTAAAATAGATAAAGATTCAAACGAGTCTGGTATCGATAAATACAAGTACCAACAAAACTGTTTCACTTTTTCTTCTCATAATTCAAAAAACAAGATTAACTTCACTGCTCCAAAAATGGTCCACGTTCAACGTAACGCTATCGATAAATCAAAGTAATGATTACCACCCAATTTTAAGATACGATAGGTACAACTATAGAGAGATTTTCTAAGAGAAAGTGAATGATTTTATTGTGAATACCTTCAAACTGGTTATGTGTAATGGGATCGCAATTTTTACCGGCGGATACATTTAATCGAACTATTGATTACGCTGTGGCACGTTTATAATGATTAGTATTTATGGACGTTTATAGCTCGTAAAGATTCGGAATAAAGGCTTTAAACGAAAAATTAATAAAGCATAATATTATGGCTAAGGTGTTTAATTTCGTTCATTAACTTTTACAAGGTTCAAAATTTTCTTTTGACTCGGAGACATCGCGAAATTTCGATCTGGCGGACATTGTGTAGCTTCTATAACGTTTAGTACTTATACTAAGACGGCCAGTGTCCTATTAGGTACGTCTAGTCCCACAATATCTGATGTTCTAAAACGTCCAGACACAATAGGCTCAGTTATCATGTTCAATAATTGTTTAGTGCGTAATGAAGTTTTTATCTGGCATGCTACATTTCTCGTAGCTAATAGAAATAAAAGTAATCGAACATATCTGTATAGGTACTTAACTACAGGAGATAATAGGAATCAAAGTTAGATAGAAAGTATCCTCATATCGGCAATTACATAACTTAATCAAATAAAAAGGTGTTACGTAGGACGAAAATACATAATTACATTTAGGACACGTTAAATCCATTTAGGCTTTTACGGCGGATTTAAATGACATGAATTTAATAAATATACAATTTAGCAAAAGCAAAATACTGTTAGTCCATAATTTCACGCTGTACGCAACCGAACGAGGTGACCCAAACCACGCCCAGGGGGCATCGAACAGCATAAATATTACCCAAATTCGAAGACCACACAGTTTTAAAACTAGAACCAATATTAATATCAATAAATCTTTCGCATAAAGGTCCTCAATATCGATGTCAATTCTTTAAAACAAGTTAAAATAAATAATGTATCACGGAGCGTTGAACGTGTAAAAAATGTCTAGAATATTCTGTGCGAAACATCAACCCGAAAATATCCAATATTGAACGCGACCAACATGAGCAACCCTCGTAAACTGATCAAGTATGGTTCCAATGTTACGTTGGCCCATTTGGCTAGTAAACTTGTTATATAGTTCAAATATTATAAAGCTGGAGAGTGTGTTCGGTTGAACGCGCTTATCTCCGAAACTACTGATCCTATTGGAACAAAATCTTTTGTGTTATATAGTCCGTTTACCGAAGAAGATTACAGCTTATAAAACATAACAACGCTGTGTCTCACGGGAGTAGTACCCAAAGACGTAATTTGACGCAGGTAAAACATCCTCCAAGTTGATTCATACTAAGATTGGACTTTTAGTGAGCTAGGCAATAAGCTGAATATTGAAGATATTATAACGAACATCAGTGATTGATTAGGAAATGTAGCGATAAAACACGTATATATTTTAGGCCGAATTATAGTCTGGAGATTATACTGTAAAGGGTTTAAAAAGACATTTTGAGCCCTCAAAAAATTTCATGTCCCATCATTGCGATATTTTTTTTTGTTCTTAACCTTACTTAGGTTTATAGTTCGAACGTTCTTATACGTTTTTACGCATACGAGTACAAGTTTGAAATATTGTAGTTAAACTTTAATACCCCCATGACCCCTGTACTGTTAGATGCACCCATAAGCACAATGTTTTGCTTTACATTGCACACTACCATAAACAGTGATTTTTCACACCAAAAATAAAAGTCGTGACCTAGCTACAATTTTTGCTCAATGTTGCTTGGTTGGATGGGCAGAGTAGATAAAGGGTAAGTGATGTGCGTTTTTACAGCCCGTATAAGCAACAGCTATAATACTGGATATATACCTAATTTGTGACAACTACACTAGGTTTAGCTTTAACTACTTTTGTAAAATCAAATTGAAGGAAAAGAGTGTCCATGGAGTTTCTTGCTCGTTCTTCTCCATAGAGATCTACGCTTTGGAACGAGCAACTAGCTTCAACTTTAAACTGTAACTTCTTGATAATTCAAAAGTGCCTGTAAATGGTCTAATTGAAATAAATGCTTTGACTTTGGTTTTATTCCAAGGTGTCACTTGCATTCAGTTACGTCTTTGGTTACTGCTTTGCTCCCGTTGGTTGTAGTTTGATGACCCATACGTATAAACCTTCCTCTTGAATCACACTATCTATTGGAAAAAATCTGCAATCAAATTTAAAAGATCTTAGCAAACAGAGAGACAGACAGCAAGAATCGACTATGTAAAGATTCTCATAAAACAGATAATCTTAATCTATGCCGATGACTAAACCGTTTCCTAAACATCAGGCACAATGATTCCTAATGCATCACACAGAGCTAATCGGCAGAGACGAGCATCGAATGCTTAAATACGTGTAAATAAATAAAATTGCACGCGGCTACAAAAATGTGTGTCAGTGTGTTGAGTGCAAGCGTCGTCCGGCTTCGAAGGTACTAGGGTTGCTTGAATACCATGTTTTTTGTTGAACTGTGATTCTTTTTCCTGTGTGACTTTATGGGATTGCTTAGTCTTTTCGTGTAGCGTGTCATTTAATTCATGAGGATAGTGGTTTGGTTTGTTAGTTTAAGTTTTAGAGATGATTCTTTAGATATATCACACTTATTTAACTAGCTTATTTTCGTAACTTCGTTGACTTCAATTTCAGTTATCTGAAGGTATTTAATTTTATTGCGCGGAACTATAAATCTTTAAAAAAAAACAATTAAAGAACTCCTTAACCTAACTTAATAGCCTAAGTTACTCCTCTTAGCATCAGGTATGCCGGTGAAAGTGTCATCAAAATCGGCCCAGCTGCTTTGGAGATTAGCCGGAACAATCAGACAGACACATAGAGAGACAAGCAAACAAAAATTAAAAAATCAAACGGTTTTTTGGTATTGGTAACCTGTAAACATTCATTATCCATTTAGTAAAAGACTGTTATTTGGACATTACAAATATACAAATAAATTTTATTTATTTCTACTGATATGCTAAAATACTGTAGGTTAAATAAATATTGATCGCGCTCTCGCGTGCTACGCTCAATTAACAGTTCTACCTGACAGAATAGGAAACAGTGAAGCATAACTAGTTGATGAATCAAATAACAAATTGATTACTGATCTATTGTAGATCACTGAAGCAGATAATGCGATGACAGATCATTTATTACATGGTGTTGCACGCAATTTGCTTTTTAATTCAAGTGATGTGGTTTTCAGTGTCGTATATGGAAAGCGTTTAATAGCCTGTGCATCCAAGTTGGCCACTGTAAATATAACTTAGCGAAATGAACAAAATATAATTATGTAGATCCCACCGACACTTAGTGTGAATATGATGCTCCTAGCCAGACGATGGTGCATTTACTACCGTGCCCAAAGTGCTCTACAGCTGCACTTTAAGAACATTAAAAACGCCACTGATGGCGGAATAAACGTGGTTACCTGACCACGTCTATTCCTATAGGCTACAAGTACTATAAAAGAAAACATAAATAAGAAAATGTGCGGGAGACTCCGTCAGAAACGAAGGAAGAGAAAAGACGGAAGGTGTCCTGTTAGGGACCTATCGCTTTTTCCTTACGTGACGATTTCTGCTAGTTTACTCCTACACAGCGCCTCATACACGCCAGACGCGGTAAAAAACTTCACTCCCAAAAAAAAGGAATAACTAAAACCATCGACTCAAAAAGAAGAAGTGATAGCCCTACAACCAGTCCTACTCGACGAACAGATGTTTAGGAGGTTTTGATTCTCACCTGCGTTATTTAAACTTTTACAAAATTGTCTGTAAACATTACAAGCGGTACAAAATGGTCGTACGAATTTGCGATGCTCTTTTACAAGTAAGAGGTGTATTCTTTACGTTGTGAAGTCGGGGATTAAAACCGTAATGGCGTTAATCCATACCCGTTTTGTTCGCGCATTTCTGACATTTATATTTAACAATTATGACAGAAAATGTGAGAGTTGGATTAGGATAACGAGTTACCATCATCAAAATTAATAAGCTTAGAATGTCAGCCCTGTATGCTTTTATTTCATTCACACAATCCTTCAGAATTCGTGTGGTTTAATTGAATTTGAAATGATAAATGGAAGATGTTTTCTTTTTGTTATAAGACTCTGAACGAACTGTTTTTTCTCCTCTTCGTAGAAGAGAGAAGGGAGTCTTGAGGCAAACGCTCAGATGGATGGCCATCGAGGTACTTGACGATGCAGCAATTACGCTTTCCAGACAACAGCGCTAAGACTAGCAGTCACTTATTGTAACTTTGACATTATTATTGTACTCATTTAACAATATCAGGGCCATGCATTCTTGTAACTTTTATTTATTGATCACAATCCAATCTTGGTCTAAAATATCTCTTATTTACCAAACATTTCTGACATTGATAGCCACTGAGACGAGATTGCGACTAGATTTTTAACTTTTTTAATTAGTAGAATTGGCCTTTTCATAGTCATTATGTCACCCTGATGATAACTCACCGCGACTGTTTGAACGATGCATTGTTTTATTCGATGTAATGCTTATGAAGCTGCTATAATATCATTGCTTATAGCTTCTCTTGTAGCTATCACGTTATCTGCTATCTTGTAGCTACTTTTACATTTGTAAAGTCACCAACGCTATTGCAAGAACTTATAAATGTACAATCATCAGTCCATTTGGAGAGCACTTCACCTCCATCAGTTATGCGACAACCATCATTATTAGTTTGCACAACATAAGTTTTCCCTTCAATCTCATTCCCCGAACGCATACATCTCGAATATCATGGCCGGCTCTCAATTTAAAAATGTCAATTAACGTCGTAAATTTTTATCTGTCGCTCTTTGGATGCTGATTCAATTTCAGATAACCATACATCTTTATATTTTTAATTCATATATTGACGCTTGGTGAATGAGAAAATTGTTTTTAATTATTGCCATTGGCTTTACGGACTGTGAAACGAAAGTGTAATATTTTTGTTGTAAATTATATTTGGTAACGGTTATCGCTGGGTGGTCAGTGTAGGGAGTTCCATTAAAGGTTTGACCTTACAAGTAATTTGGTCATTTTAAATTGAAAAAGTTATAGCAAAGTGGATTTTACGTAACAATAATATTTGATTGATCTTTTTTCTTCCGATTGTGGATTTTTTTGTAAGTTAACCTCTGTTGTCTTCATACCGAGTTATGATTGTTCTCTATCGCACATAAACAATGTAATAACAGTGTCACAATAAAAGCGTAAGGAACCGTTGTCAGTTCTTCGTATTGTGTGAGAAAAAGAACGACTGGTACAATATAGATACTTGCACTCATTGATGCACTAACTTGTAATCTTTATCATCCACCTTCATCTATTTAAAACAAGGTACCTACTTGGTTACAAAAAACTAAATCTAGACCAACAAATAATGAAGAACTAGTTAATCAAAAGTTCAAAACTCGATTTCATTTGCGGTTTTGAGCTCCGGTAACAATATTATTCGGAACAAACTTAGGTGTGGTAAGACGTGCCCTTGTGAGTAGGTACAAACAAATTAACACATCCAACGAAAGTACCGCGTCACACGTTATATCAAAAGGAACCCAGAAAAAAGAATGCTCAAATAAGCAAAACAAACAAAACTCGCGTTTCGGTCACAGATAGCGAAAGCTCTTATTGACACGTTGGAAAGTAGCCGCACTTGGGAGACCTTACATTTTTTAAAGTTGCTTCGGCAATCAACTTTCTTCCTTATGCTTTTAATGATAAAGTCTTCTGGAATGATAATGGTAAAGTTGTTGAACAGCATCAGACTGTAGGCGGACCTTATCGCCTATTGGACATTTAGGTTGAGTGCTCGTCAATAAAATTCCACGTACTTCTTCAGGTGCATCAATCTTTTTGTATATCATTGAAGTTCCGACTTTTTTCTTACTCCTTTCTGCCATATTAAAGACATGTTGATTTTTTATCGACACGAATCTTTAAACTGTCGTCGTTATTTTATTCGATTGGTTTACTTCGGTAATGTATGGCTGTCACATAAATCTGTTATTTAAAACAAAACGTAAAACGTTTCTATTCTTTATTGTCACTTATGCGATTTCAAAACGCAGCATAATTTTCCATTTCCATAATCTATACACTCAATTTCTATTTGTCAAACCGACATTTTCATGTAAAACTAATGCGTACATCAACCTCTGTTTGCTCATTCGCAAGTACTATAAGTATTCTATTTAGTTGTAGTAACATTGTAGCATCTGTTGTAATAATTCAGTTTATGGAAAAATATTCTTTCTTCCTTTTCCTTATGACTTATTCTTGATTGAGACTTTCAACTGCTTGGGCCTTTGGTTCGTCATTTGAAATCTTGACTTGGACATTGTAATTTGAATCTTATTTTGCTGTTGCTTCGGTTGAAAGTTTATTGCTAACATGTCTATCAGTTAAGACATCTGATATCCATCTAACACTTTATATCGGCCACGAGGCTTGTACTAAAACAAAAGTTGGTCGCATCAACGTCGTCGATAAACCGGATCCTAGGTGGAGATTCACTGACGGATCACTTCGAATCAGTCCGTTTTATGGCTGATTTAACATGACACTAACCTAATGAATTGGTATTGGGAAATGAAATCAAGAACATAGTGGAAAGTTTTATTATGTAGTGTTTGGTTAATTGATCTTGTGGGTGTTCGTCCGGTAAATTAAAGATAGTAAATAGTACAGAATAGATGTTATAATATAATCGAATTATTTTTACAAAAGACTCAGAAGGAAAAGCACATAAAACAATATCGAGATAGATGACAGTGTCAATCCGCTTGACACGTCAGTGGTAGCTGGCCACTACAGTAGCCCCCTGGCGAGACCGAGACTACGGTCGATACATGTCCAGGAAGCGAACTCTTCTGCCGCTGCGAGTGTAGGTGGCCGGCTCGTCTGCAGGTGGAGCTGGCGGGCCACTTGGAGGGGCACAGGCTGGGACAGAGGCTGTGTTGCCAGTGTCTTGGGTGACGTATGCTGGCTTCAGGCGATCTATAGTTATGTTGGTCTCTTTGCCTCGTACTTCAAGTTTAAAGTACTTCGCCTTCCTGTCCAGCACTTTGAAGGGTCCAGCATAAGGTGGCTGCAAAGATTTCCTCACACAGTCCTGCCTCACAAAGACATGGGTGCAGTGTTGTAAGTCTTTGGGAATGTAGAATGTGCTGCTTCTGCCGTGCCACGCAGTCGGTTTAGGAGATAAGTTGGCCATGTGTTTAGCAAGTCGAGTGGCGAAGCTAGTGATATCCTCTACAGTGTAGTCGTCTGATGGCGACAGGAACTGGCTTGGCAAACGCAGGGGCTCGCCATAAACCAATTCGGCCGAGGATGCTTGGACGTCATCTTTCCAGGAACTGCGTATTCCGAGCAGAACGACGGGTAAGACTTCTGTCCATTGTGAGTTGTTGTGGCACATGATGCCTGCCTTGAGCTGTCGATGTAGCCTCTCTACCATCCCATTTGATGCAGGATGGTACGCTGTGGTGCGGAAGTGGCGTGTACCAAGAAGAGATGCTAGTGCCTTGAACAGTCCGGACTCGAACTGCCGACCACGATCAGTAGTGATCTGCGTTGGGCAACCGAACCTCGATATCCACCCAGAAACCAAGGCGGCCGCGCAGGTGTCAGCAGTGATGTTATTGAGTGGTATCGCCTCAGGCCATCGTGTGAAGCGATCAACGATAGTGAGACAATATCTGAAATCTGAAGATGGTGTTAGAGGTCCTACAATGTCGAGATGAATATGGGAGAATCTCGATGATATTAATGGAAAATGAGAAAGAGGAGCGGATGTGTGACGGGTGATTTTACAGCGCTGGCAATGTAGACAGCTTCTGCACCACTCTCTACAGTCCTTACGAATCCCTGGCCACACAAATTTTTGTGCGACCAGTCGCACTGTAGCTGTACGTCCAGGATGACTCAGACAGTGAAGAGAATCAAAAACTTGTTTTCTTAGCTCAGGAGTTATGTAGGGTCTAGGTGGTTGAGTGGATACGTCGCAATAGAGTTTAATGTCTGAGCCTACCTGGGTAATCAACTTTAGTTTCAGCGACGATCCATTTTCAATTAGCGACTGAAGTTCGGGGTCTGACTCTTGAGAGCGGGCTAAAGCCTTATAATCAATTGTCGTTGTAACTTCTTCAATGCGTGACAAGGTATCGGCTACGACATTTTCTGAACCAGGTATGTACCGTATGTCCGTAGTAAATTGGGAAATGAAGTCGAAGTACCTGTATTGTCGTGGAGAGCAATTCTCTCTAGGGTTCCTGAAGGCGTAGGAAAGAGGGCGGTGATCGGTGAAGACAACAAACTCTCGGGCTTCTACCATGTACCGAAAATATTTAATTGCTTCGTAGATAGCGAGAAGCTCTCGATCATATGGACTATATTTGCGTTGAGCTTCGTTCAATTTCTTCGAGAAGAACGCCAGCGGCTCCCACTGTGTGCCGGTACGCTGCTGAAGCACTGCCCCTAAGGATATGTCAGATGCATCGGTTAGTAAAGAGAGTTCTGCCTGTGGGCAAGGGTGTGAAAGAAGAGTAGCGTTGGATAGTGCCCTTTTGCATTCTTCAAAAGCATCTAGTTGCACCTGAGTCATTTGAATGGGTTGAGAAGCTTTGACTTTGTCTCCTGCCAACATCGAGTTCAGTGGAGCTTGGCTTTTAGCGGCATTAGGTACAAATCTTCTATAAAAGTTTAGCATGCCCAGGAACCTCCGTAACTCCTTCACCGTTGTTGGTACTGGAAATTCCTGTATAGCCTGGACCTTCATGTGAAGTGGTTGGGTACCAGCAGCTGATACCTGGTATCCAAGGAAGGTCACCTCAGGCTGCCCCCATACACACTTGGTTGGGTTGATGAGGACGCCGTAATCTTTCAGCCGTGATAGTAACTGGTGTAAGTGAAGTCTGTGCAGGTCTGGAGAAGGAGAGTATACCAAAATATCGTCAACGTAACCGAAGCAGAAGTCGTCTAAACCGGTAAGCACTTCGTCTATGAATCGCTGAAAGGTTTGAGCTGCATTTCTAAGACCAAAAGTCATGAAAGGAAATTCAAATAAACCAAATGGCGTAGTTATTGCGGTTTTAGGTATATCGGTTTCGTTTACTGGCAACTGGTTATATGCTTTTATTAAGTCGATTTTGCTGAATATAAAGCAACCAGAAAGTCGGTGAGAAAAGTCTTGAATGTGGGGAATGGGGTAGCGGTCAGGTACAGTACGGGAATTAAGTGCGCGATAATCACCACACGGTCGCCACCCGTCATCCTTTTTCTTCACCAGGTGTAGAGCTGAAGACCATGGGCTTTCGGAGCGTCTCGCCGTACCGTTGGCTAACATCTCATCAAACTCTTTTTTTGCGATTTTTAATCGTTCAGGATCCAAGCGCCTAGGCCTGCTAGTAATGGGCGGTCCAGAAGTAGTGTTGATAAAATGCACTGTATTGTGCTTTGGTTTGCATCTATTCACCATACCTGCCGGGCGCGTGACCTCTGGAAACTCACGGAGTAGTCGGTGAAACTCTGTATCCCCTGTGACGGTTTTCACGGAAGCCACATGGTCAGGTATCTGCTGTGAGGAAGCTGCGACGAAAAGTGAAGTAGTGCCATCTATGATTCTGTGATTGCGGCAATCTGCCCTCGGCTATCCACTCTAGTAGACAACGAACTCACTTGCCTGGTTAATTCAGCTATTTGACATGCCATTTCCTTTAAAATCCTTAGGTCATCCGAACAAACATCAACATCATGCTTTGGACTAAAGCCTACACGCGAAGTTTCAAAATTGATAAATTCTTCCTTGAACGGTTCCATATTCGGGGTCACCAATTATGTGGGTGTTCGTCCGGTAAATTAAAGATAGTAAATAGTACAGAATAGATGTTATAATATAATCGAATTATTTTTACAAAAGACTCAGAAGGAAAAGCACATAAAACAATATCGAGATAGATGACAGTGTCAATCCGCTTGACACGTCAGTGGTAGCTGGCCACTACAATCTATTTTATTTTTATTGTTTCTTAATTGCTACGTTGTTTGAGTAAGAAACACCTGTTGTTTTACTACGTTACAAAACGTTTGACTAGTGGAGTTTACGCTGATGGAAATCTAGATTGTACTTTGACATATGTTTTCTACTGGCTTCTACCTGCGACTATGTCTATGTAGACTTCAGAATTGCGTAACTCAAACTCGTAAATTACCTGGAACACAAAAACTGGTTAAAAATCATCCTATATTTTAGTCTAGATATATCATTATATGCCATATCAAATTTCATATAATTCCTAACTAACATCCATTCATCGATCCTTACAAACTTTCACCTTTAAATTATAAGCAGTACGATAGTAGGAGATTCTTCTTCGATATTTAAAGCCAAAGTTGCTCATGATATGTCGTAAAACGTTATCAGCAATATTTAAGAGGCTGGTACCTATGAGTCTGCCAGATGAGTATTCTTAAGTATCGTGACTTCAAGTGGTTTTTGTAAAGCCTCCTTCACTACAGCTGTTTTTGCATGTAACATCGCGTAAAGATACAACTAAGTTCACAAAATTCATTAAAGTTCTACAACTTTACCAATTAACAAGTTTTCAGACCAATTTTCAGTGTGCTTACCTATTGATTAAGAAACTTTTGGTATCCGACTAAAAGTTTGCCAATACTTGGCTGTCAGGGCCAGCAGTCTTTGTTACATGAGGGTCTGAGGATCTTCGACCCTCTTCAGCAGCAGAGAACTGAAAGTACCCTCTTTTTTAAAAGACAGCAAATTGTCTTCGAGTCATTGCTTTTCAAGTACCCGTGATTTTATTTATCTCTTTTAATTGTTTTAATTAATTTAATTAAAAATTGGGTTTGCTATTGGGTCTAGTGAAGGTCAGAGGTGACAAAGACAAAGTTGTCGATGGAGTGAGCTTACCCAGAAGAAGCCTGTTCACTTTATAAAGATTGGGGTTGAATGCGCTCGGCAATACAGACGCAGCTAGAGAGTAATTCCACTTCTTTGCAGTGCGCATTATAAAATTAGTGTTTTATTGTCTCTAATTTAATGTCATTTGGTTTTGTCATATGTATTTTGATTATATTATTACACAATATCATTTAGCAAACTAAATCTAACAGGCAAAAAAGTAAAGCAAGCAGGCAATAAATATTAGGGCAGCTTAGAAATGTTTTGGAAGTAAAATTTTATGATTTCTAGTCATTAAAAAATTGGGCAAAATATAGACGAAATGATTAGTGTTCTCTAAAGTAAGAAATTTTTGCGGTTTGTAATCAATCGTGCTTACTCATGCGCGCACCCAAGGTGTGGCATGCCTTACAACCGATGAAATTCCGACGGATTACAGGAAGCTTTGTAATACCTGTCACTATTCATAGATTTATTTGACGTATGTAATTTGTTATAGTGTAATTTTTTAACTTGTAGTACTAGCATTTATTCTGTAAAATAATGGTTGTTAATTTATCGTGAATGGAAAACTCACGATAAATTGCTTCGATTTGGTAAATCACTGTGTTCGTTGGTTCGAGTTTTTCAGACATATTTAATGTGAAGCAATTGGTTGTGCCTGTCTGCCATTACAAAATACTGAATGTATTGTATTGACATTTAATAGTTATAATGTTACTCAAAAATATGTCGGAATGACATGGGGCAGGCCTTTGCTCAGCAGTGGGACAGTAGAGGTTACAAAAACAAATGCAATTAATACATGACAATAATTGCGTTTTTGGAGGATTACTTAAATAGATAATATTTTTTAAATAAATAATTTTATATTTATAGTCGATAGTACACATTTTTTATAAAACACAAAAATTATCGGACTTTGGTCATTTGCATTTTTTTTTCCTCACTCGCAAATTGGTTATTATGGTTTCATAAATTCCGGAGCGTTTTCTCTAGTTCTCATTTCATGCCATGTGTTATTTGATAAGTGTTGGCATAGTATTGGCACTCGAAATTCTTTCGTACTCACACGTGGGAATTAAAGTAAGATCCGTAAACTTTCCAAATATTACGTATTCAAATATATAAGAAATGTAGTGAAACCATCTTTACATTCAGCAATACAGTCGATGATACTTAGGGCTTGGGTTTGCCATAAGATAGATTGACATGGAAGGTCCAGTCCTTATAGACTAATCGGTATAAAAATATATTTAAATTAACACAAATATCATAAATAATACTTTGCTCCCGTTTCTGAAACTGGCAAATTTTTAATGTCTGACCTCCCAAGATATAGGCACTGCCTATTTTAGGAACCTCCGAAAAATTAATAAAAAGTTCATACTCCCTTACTTTAATGTTATACATGCGAAAATAACTCTGTCTGAACCGATTTTAATAAAATTTGGTACGAAGTACGATCCAAGAAAGGACATATTTTTATGCTACTTTTTACCCGATTACGAATAAATGAATATTCTATTCTATTCTATTCTGTTCTGTTCTGTTCTGTTCTGTTCTGTTCTGTTCTGTTCTGTTCTGTTCTGTTCTGTTCTGTTCTGTTCTGTTCTATTCTATTCTATTCTATTCTATTCTATTCTATTCTATTCTATTCTATTCTATTCTATTCTATTCTATTCTATTCTATTCTATTCTATTCTATTCTATTCTATTCTATTCTATTCTATTCTATTCTATTCTATTCTATTCTATTCTATTCTATTCTATTCTATTCTATTCTATTCTATTCTATTCTATTCTATTCTATTCTATTCTATGTCTAACCGACATTTCATCCGCGAAAACCGACATCTACACAGATGATGTCACGTGCAAGAGCTAGTTTTATTAGTGTATTTACTTTGAGTTTATGTAATTATAAACGCTGCCATTTGCCAGTAAACCTTCTGCATTTCACTGCTCAGTATCTCTATTGTATGGTAGTACTATAAACTTGACTTTGCTCACTTATGATAAGTGTATTACGAGCTGTATGCTTACTCTGGCGTAATCTTCACGCGTAGGTAGTTTCAGGGTTAAGTGAAAATCGTTCGCAGTTCGGTCCCCTTGACAGCGATCCTTGTATGTTATCTTGTCAAGAACAGGGCTTTTGAACATGGGTCCACGTGGAAGTCAAGTACATCATAAAATATCGCTTATGGCACTCGCAATAGGGTAGTTTTCTATCAGTGATTTGTTGTAGTCAGATCAGTACTTTTAAAGATTACTTCTTCATCATCACATCAGACATAGGTCTCCCTTAAATATAGTCATAATGACCGGTCCAGCACAGCCAGCGTCCACCGATTCCCCGCGACCTTTACCAGGTTGTCGGTCCACCTCATGGGGGCTTTTCCATTCTGCTCCTACCGGTGTGTGGTCTCGCCACTCGAGAGCCTAAAGACCCGATCACTTCTTCATCATCATTATATCAGCCGCAGAACATCCACTGTGGTCATAGGCCTCCTCCATAGATTTCCAAAAGGACAGGCTGGTAGCGGCCTACATCCAGCGCCTTCCTGCGGTCTTAGGTCATCCTCCACCTTGTGGATTATTTCGTAGAAACAAAAAACAAACAAAGTTTTCTTCTTTATAATAACGGCAAAGTCGCCAGTCTTTTGGGCACATTTCCGGTTGACGACAATGCGAAGGAATTTTTTGATGCCTTATAGATTTAGTTTCTTTTTTTTATTATTATAAAGGTTTTTCTTATTATTTTATAGCTGTAAATATTAATTAATAGTTTGAATTAAAAAAAAATTACCTTATAAAATGGGTCTAGATCTATTGTGGTATTATTTTATGTTTTCTCGCTCAGTGAGAAATAGAGAGCTAGGTATTGTGGTTATGTATTGGACATAGTTTGGGTTGATACTTGTGACATGTTAATGGCAGCAGAGACAGTATCGTAGGAAAGATCGACTAGGCATGGAAACATTTGTGGTAGTGACGAAGGTACACGACATTCGAAATAAGTTTTAGACAGGAGTTTCAAACATTTGAATGCTTTTACCTTTTTAATCTTTGCAACGGATTTTATTCTGATTCTCACCAATAGATAGAGTGATTCAAGAGGAAGGTTTATACGTACAGAACATCACGCTACGACCAACGGGAGCGGAGCAGTACTTAACAAAATACATAACTAACCGCAGGTGATACCGCGGGGTAGCTACATAGCTATAGTAAATAAATAAATGCTTGTTTGGAGATTTTACAAGACGGAATAGAAAATTCCAATTATAAATTCAAACTTTGTACTTAATCATGCGGTAATGCTACTTAGTATTTGACATTGTTTGCTTAGCCGCTTTCACGGCGGAATGTTTCGAAAAAAAATAAAAAAATTCTATCCCAAATATTATGTGGAGATGACTGTTGTTATATTCATCCATAGCACGACGTTGGTGGACGGTTGGCGCAGCGGCTGATCGATTGCGGGTTCGATTCCGGTGCGGAACAAGTATTTGTATGGCCTATAGATCGTTGTTCCGGGTCTGGCTGTTTGTGTATATGTAAATTTTATATGTTTGTAAACACACCCACGTTACAGGAGAAATTCCTAGAGAGGGGCATTTTTTATTTAAACAAAAGTAATTAAAATATATCCCGAGTTCACCCACTGCTGAGTAGGTACTTACTTATAGGTCTGTAGTCACAAGCCAATCATCATGTTCCTTTGCCTCCTTTCTCGTATGACTAAAGACATGATTCCAAACAAATATTTACTGTTTATTCATGTCTGTCGAATAAAATATAGCAAGAATTCAATCATGAGTAGTGAAGCGTGAACGATCAATTTTTGATACTTTCATCACAGCGCTCACATACTCAGTACTTGCGAATGAATTGGCAATGTTACGGTGTAATATTTTGAATACTTAATAATATATATAAGGTGTTACCAAAATATCTGCCACGGGGGAGGTAGTATTGTGTTTAAAGATTACAATAGTGAAGATAAATTATTGATAATGTGTCTTATTTTTTTAAATTTGTGAACCGCGTTATGCAGGCTAGAGTCAATGTTTATTAAATTGCTTTATTTTCTCAAATTGAATTAACTATTCTGGGGTATGAAATTTCTTCACTATTGTAATCTTCAAACACAATACTACCTCCCATTAAATCCGTGGCAGATATTTTGGTAACACCTTATATATGAAATGTGGCGCAGACAGAAGCTAGTCTTTACATATTTATGAATATTTTATAGTTAAACCTTCAGGATACTCATTTACATAACAATAATAATACTGGTCTGTTATTGTTCCATTGTAGGGCAAATGCCTTTTATCATACAGAGAAGGCCTAGCATTATCTACTACGCTTCCTCAAAGCGGATTGCAACTGTATTTATTTTTTATAAGTCCAGGTTTTCTGATCTTTTCTGATTAATTTCGTTGCGGGATCCAAGACAGTTGAATCGTTTCTCTGGGACTCGCCGAGCTTCATTGTCTCGGCGCTTTTCTTGTGGTCGCCACTGTTGATTCTGGCTTACAGGAGTTGCAGTGGTTTGGGAACAGTGTGGCGGGCTTGACCCAAAGTCCAGGTTTCCTTACAAAACTTTTCCTTCACTGATGTCAGTGATGTCCAAGGTAAGTTTAGAAAAACGAGCAAAAACCAAAATAAAATAAAAAACAACTTATTCAAACCTAGGCACTTCTAGATGTCAGCACCATTGATAGACTGGTTTGTTTATACATAATATGTAGTTTAGGAAGATTTACAGAAGAACTTTATATTGCAGTGTAATATCAAAAACCGTCATCAACAAGCTGCCAAAATGATCCTCTTTTCGTTCATAATGTCCACTGAGAAGACTCAGAATATTATAAGTGTTTAAGTTCTGTGTAGTACCTCCGTTTTTACCTCTTCATTTAGAACGCAAGGAGAACTGAGTTATAGGACTAAATTACACCAGCTCCAACAAGATAATGAAGGCATTTAAGTGTTCAACATCAAATTGGACATGTTTTAATTTTACTTTGCAGTAGTCAATTTGTTTGAACATTTAGTACGCGACAGTAAACCTACTTAAGAATATGTTTCAAAGCAAACATGTTCTGACGCCCGATGCGATCAACTTTTGATCGATTATCGATGTCACGCTGGCAAATTTGTTTTTTTTTCTAGTTATTATTTTTTTGTGCAACGAAAGTGCGTTAATGAATATGATATTAATTGAGACAACTAGGCTGATAGTTTCGTATTAATAATTAGAATATGGAATCTAAAAAAAATGGGATACTTTTTAGAGTTCCGTACCCGAAAGGTGCCAACGGGACCTTTTGCTAAGCCTCTACTATCTGTCTGTCAGCCGGTTACATCTCATAAACCATAATAGGTAGAGTTAATTTTTTTACAGGGTGTAAAAATGCCCGTGTAAATGTGTGTGTGCGTATTGCCGCTATAGCAATACAAAAAACGTGTTTCTACATAATTATGATTATTTAGTGTTAAGTACAATATAGTACGGAACCCTTCGTGTGTGAGACCCACTTACAACATGCCCGTTCCTTACAGTATTTGTTTAAAATTAAGTCTTGGCATCATTGCTGTGGACGTAGTATTTAAAATTTTGTAGATAGCAGTGTCGTTGAAGTAAAATATTTCTTTTAATTAACCTGCAATATCCCAAAGCTTGCCAAAGGGTTCCCCCAAATCCGTCCATATATTCTTTTCTTGCGCTACCTCCAACCAGCCCACTCGGTGCACGTCTAGGTCATCTCGCTACCTCTGCCTGGGCCGGTCTAAGTACACATACACATATCATCACCCCTGTATTCCTCGAAGGGTAAGGCAGAGGTCTAATACAAATGCAATGTTCGCCGGTATGTTTTTGGTCCCATGTAAAACGGGGCGAGCCTATAGCCATTAACCCGGCACAAATCCCAACTCTGAGCTGCTACTGAGCAAAATAATTACATACCTATCTTTTCAAAATATCGTACTATATATTATTATAGGAGTTGGCACTCGAGACTGATTGAGCTCGAAACTCGAGCAATAAAGTGGCAGTGATTTGTAAATAACGACGAACATAAAGAAATAAGTGTAATAGCACTTGATAGGTAGTAGCAGGATAAATAGCGTGGTCTCCTAGAAAAGCATGTGTCGCATCCGGGGCGATGGGCACGCGACGCGCGCACGCGCACTCTGTGGTGTGGCGTGTGCGATGCCAGAGAGTGCGGCGTTTTTGACAATAAAGTTCGAGTAGGTACGCTGTTCAGGTGTGTTTAAAGGCTGTTGTAATAAATAAAGTCTTACAGAAGTCTTATAATCAGTGTTGGATTGCTGCATTGCTACTAAAATAGCGACAAACTTCTTTTACAGTGAAAAAATGTTAGGTAAAGAATCTCCTAAATAAATATTGAACCAAGTGCCTTTGTTCAGAAAGGGAACTTGTATCTAATTGATAAAGGAATAAGTTTAGGACCAGTCTGTTCAAAGAAATAAATTAAAGGAACATGCCCATAAAAAAAAATTAAAATATCATTATTATAAGTATTTTTTCTCGACTGTATCCAACAAATCCATTCTGCGAAAATGATCCTTAACGGAGATGGAATTGACACCTCCTCAAATGCATTTCACATAAATTCATCGATGGAGATTTTATAGAATAGCACAAAATTCAAATTATAATCCCCTACCATTAATTTGAATTAGAGAACTTAAGGAACTTTACGGATTTTTCATACGATACGAATCAGTACGTGCGGAGTTCAAAGCTCGCACCCTAACCGCGCGCACGTACACATACGTACATACGTGTACTGGCAGTGACAACAGCCCACTTGCGAGCATCCTATTCGCGACCTTGCCGACCGACATGCGCCCACAGATTTCACTTCCTCTAGACGCGCTTTGAAAAAATTTGATCGAACGCGCTTTGATCTTCTTGTCGGAGGAAGTGTGTGAGTTTTATTGAAATGTTGATGTTTGTTTGTAGTACCTACTTGTAATAATGTGTCCTATATGTGGAAGGTTTAGGTTTTTTTTCGAATGACAAATTTTGTACTAGAATTAGGAATACTTACTTAATATAAGTAATAAGACTTTTTATTTTTCTTAATAAATAAACTTTGACCTACACTAGGAATTTGCTCCTGTATCGTGTATGCGTTTAAAAAAAATAAGCTCACATAATAGTATGCAAACAGCCAAAGTCGGAACAACCTGTAGGTCATATAACAGCTTGTCACCAAGGTGGAATAAAAAAAAAATTGTTTCGTGCAGGAATCGAACCCGCGACAACGCAGCAGTCAATCGCTCAGTCACAGCGCCAACTATGTCGTCAATTAATAAATAGACAAATAAAATAAATAATTAAAACGGTGGACCGTGGGTGAACATTGGTACACCTCTGCCTAACCCTTCCGGGAATACAGGCGTGATGGCATGTATGTATGTATGAAAGAAATAATTAATATACATATTAATATTTCTTATAAAAACTTTCTATGTCTCTTGACCCAAGCCCATAATCCCGTAGTATATAGGTACATCTTCATCAGCAAACAAGTGAAGGAAAAGAAATTTTTGACAAACACACCATGTCCGGTGAAAATGTATCCTCCGAACAAGTACTAAGACGTGGGAAATTATGTTTATAACATAAATAATAGAGGTCTTCTTATCTTAGACTTTCGTTTTGAAACTAACTGCCACACTCAGAGACGTTTAACGATTACTTAAGTCGCTCCTTAGTAAAGATTTTAAAAAGTTCGCTCCCAGAGACAGTTAACGGTTCGTTACCGTCTCTTAATGACAATTAAAGTTAAGTACAGCAAAACCTTTACTTAACTTTTATAATTGATTTTAAAATTTACGTTTGAGGTTACATTTTTGTTTTTAGTAGAGGATTCACATTAGTTAGGATTATAAATGTTACATCTGTGGCAAAGATGTTTGATCTGGTAGACTTTATTGACTTTGTAGTATGCTAGAAGGTATAGAGAATAGTGGGGTCGAGGCGTTATTTATTTTATTGTATTCAAGAGGTACAACAAACAGCTACAATATAAAGAGCAGGTACAAGAAATACCAAATGTATAGACAATATTGATTGCACCCCACAACGCTGTACACAGATTAACTAAAGGATACTTACATACAACACAGTGAAAAATAAAAAAATAAAATTGCTCTCAGTTACGCAAAAAGGATCCAACCCTCAAAGACGTAGTTACGCAAAAACGATCCAACCCTCAAAGTGTAGATACGCAAAAAGGATCCAACTCTCAAAGTGGACACTTTGAGAGTTGGATCCTTTTTGCATAACTACGTCCAATTGGACGTAGTTATGCAAAAACGATCCAACCCTCAAAGTGTAGATACGCAAAAAGGATCCAACCCTCAAAGTATCCACTTTGAGGGTTGGATCCTTTTAGCGTATCTACACTTTGAGGGTTGGATCGTTTTTGCGTAACTACGTCTTTGAGGGTTGGATCCTTTTTGCGTAACTGAGAGCAATTTTCAAGGATCCAACCCTCAAAGACGTAGTTACGCAAAAAGGATCCAACCCTCAAAGTGTAGATACGCAAAAAGGATCCAACTCTCAAAGTGGACACTGAGAGTTGGATCCTCACTACCTGAACTACGTCCAATTGGACGTAGTTACGCAAAAACGATCCAACCCTCAAAGTGTAGATACGCAAAAAGGATCCAACTCTCAAAGTGGACACTGAGAGTTGGATCCTCACTACCTGAACTACGTCCAATTGGACGTAGTTACGCAAAAACGATCCAACCCTCAAAGTGTAGATACGCAAAAAGGATCCAACCCTCAAAGTGGACACTTTGAGGGTTGGATCGCAAAAAGGATCCAACCCTCAAAGTGGACACTTTGAGGGTTGGATCCTTTTTGCGTATCTACACTTTGAGGGTTGGATCGTTTTTGCATAACTACGTCTTTGAGGGTTGGATCCTTTTTGCGTAACTGAGAGCAATTTTATTTTTTTATTTTTCACTGTGTTGTATGTAAGTATCCTTTAGTTAATCTGTGTACAGCGTTGTGGGGTGCAATCAATATTGTCTATACATTTGGTATTTCTTGTACCTGCTCTTTATATTGTAGCTGTTTGTTGTACCTCTTGAATACAATAAAAATTGAAATTGGCTACTCATTTGCGTGCTGTTTTATTTTATTAATTTTTTTCAAATACTTGTGTCGGCTACCGAAACATGCATTTGAAAAAAAAAGAATCGTGCATGTTTCTGTGAATACCGTTCATGTTACTGCCGACATAATAAATAGATTCACTGAATGTAGGTACTTTTAACGTTACTTCGCATGATATAATTATGTTGTAATAAAGCTGTAATTAAACTTTACTACACGAAAGTCTCATTCTTTTCGAAAGAAACACAAACTAAACAAAATATTAAACATAACCTTGCCAGATAACATTGACGGTTGCTTAAAGTTGTCATTAACTAATGAACCCTTAAATTATGACTCTAGGATGTATCGTTCATTAACGGATTTAATGATAATTAGTTAAGTATTCATTAGCAGCCAGAGTCATAATTTTAAATAAACGGTTAGTGTAGCCACACTTGAAAATGTATTATTATTAAATAGCAAAAAAGTTTATTTAAACACATTGAAAGCTTATAAATAAGTTATATAAATGAAAATTTGTTCTTTTATGAACAGTTTTTAATAAAAGACAAAGCGAAACAGTTATTTTAATTTATAGAAAATCAAGCATCCGGACCCTTTTTGCCTGGTATCACTTAATGCTAACTGTCAATGTTATAAAGGTTATGTTGAATATTTTGTTTTGTTTAGTTTGTGTTTCTTTCGAAAAGAATGAGACTTTCGTGTAGTAAAGTTTAATTACAGCTTTATTACAACATAATTATATCATGCGAAGTAACGTTAAAAGTACCTACATTCAGTGAATCTATTTATTATGTCGGCAGTAACATGAACGGTATTCACAGAAACATGCACGATTTTTTTTTTCAAATATGTGTGTAGGTAGCCGTCACAAGTATTTGAAAAAAAATATATAAAAAAAACAGCACGCAAAAGAGTAGCCAATTTCACTTGCACAATTAATTAAAAAGAGACCAATTTTATTTTTTTATTTTTCACTGCATTGTATGTATCCTTTAGTTAATCTGTGTACAGCGTTGTGGGGTGCTGCAATCAACATTGTCTATACATTTTGTGTATTTCTTGTACCTGCTCAGTGCTCTTTATATTGTAGCTGTTTGTTGTACCTCTTGAATAAAATAAATACCGCCTCGACCCCACTTCTCTATACCTTCTAGCATACTCTGCAAAGTTAATAAAGTCTACCAGATCAGACATCTTTGCCACAGATATTAACATATAACATTTATAATCCTATCTAATGTGAATTCTCTACTAAAAACAAAAATGTAACCTCAAACGTAAATTTTAAAATCAATCATTAAAAGTTAAGTAAAGGTTTTGCTGTACTTAACTTTAATTGTCATTAAGAGACGGTAACGAACCGTTAACTGTCTCTGGGAGCGAACTTTTTAAAATCTTTACTAAGGAGCGACTTAAGTAATCGTTAAACGTCTCTGAGTGTGGCAGTGGGATGTATCGTTCATTAACGGATTTAATGATAATTAGTTAAGTATTCATTAGGGCTAATTTAATGACGCTTTCTGAGTGTGGCAGTAAGAAATGTAAGCGCTCAAGTAATGAAGAGACGACGGCTTGCAGCTTTGCGGCTAACTACGTAAACTTATAACGTATCTTCATTAGTGCTTTTCAAAGACAATTAAGTATGTAGGTTTTTTTTAGTTTGTTTGCCGTGGACAGGATTTTTAAATTTTCATTGAAAATCCAGTGCATACTAAAAATAAATCTCAAGTTTAATTTTCATTGAAAAACAAAGATCTATTGTATGCTAAAATAATCCTAGGATACAAACAAGCGCTTGGGTGTTTTCAACATTAGATATTATTTAATTGTTTGAAGGCTGCAAATCTTTTGTTTATCATTAAGTACGATTTATTATTACCTATTTTCTAATATATACGGATTACCAAAAAGCCAATGTACACCCACAGTTCGCCGGTATGTTTTAGGTCCCATGTAATAGGGGGCGAGCCTATTGCCATAACCGGGCACAAATCCAAACTCCGAGCTGCTACTGAGAATTTCATAGAAAAACCCAATAACTCTTTTACTCGACCTGCAAGACCTTTAGCGTAGCAGTCGCGCTTAAGACCACTAGAACAACGAGGCAACCAATTCTTTTAGAAAACAACTAGTTGCAATCTTATCTCAATGAAAATTACTGTCAAAAAGGTGAAATAGAGATATTTCTGAAAGACAACTGGCTTAGATTTGAATGAAAACGCTTAAAAGTTACTAGAATTGGTTGTTGGTAACTGCCGCTGATATAAGTACGATAAGTAACTCCTACAAAGTTCAGAAACCTAGTAGTTACTTATTATTTGCTATGGTATTATCTACCTACCCAGTTTCTAAGTTGCTATTGTTGGCGAAATGTTGATGTATTATTTGCATATATGTATACGTATAACCCTTCGTTAAAGTACAGGTATAGTGTTGTGTCATGTCATAATTATTAGCTAACGGTTATCTCATCCTGACAATAATGAATGTTGCGATGCTATTAATTGTTAATACAGCCATACTCTATACAAATTTTATAAATGGGAAAGTAACTCTGTCCGTCTGTCTGTTATGCTTACAATACCACTAAACCGATTTTAATGAAATTTAGTACGGCTACTCCCTACTAAATTGAACCCCAAGAAAGGACAATGGTGACGATTCTCTTATTCACAAACTAACCTAAATTTAAGTTATGTTCATCTTTCTCTTTCCATTTCATTAAGAAAAGGACAGAAGATAAAATTTTAGTTAAGTTCTGTCAAATTAAGACACTTCATAAAAATAAAAACGTGGCGACTAGAATCATGCCAATTTTCTTCTTGCTTGCTTGCTTTCAATTTGACAGGACTAAACGAATATGTATCTTTTGTCCTTTTCTTTAAGAAATAGAAAGAGAAAGATGCATTTAACTTAAATTTAGTTAAGTTTTTTTTATTTAACTTAAATTTACTTTTTATTCCGCGTCTTGGTCTGCGGTTCACTTACGCGGATGAAGTCGCGAGAAAAAGCTAGTCTATTGTAATGAGTAACTATGAATGGTAATTAAATTTTTAATTGACTTTTTAGTACTTTCATATAGATATTAAGTTCTTTTAATTGACTTGTAATCTATCAGGAAGTGAAAACACTCATAAATATTATGTAAAAGGCATTGTATGGGATCAATTTGTCTATTGTAGGTAGTGCATCTTTGTTCCATTCACACATGCAATACCTGTGTCATAAACAAAATGCATGGAAGACCTGTTTGGATTGTTTTGTTCTGTGCTATTGTTGTCATTCAAAAGTGACTTTTAATGTCTTACTAATTGAAATAAATTATTAATCTATGACTTTGCGTTCCATTTCTGTAGTTAGTCCGATTCTAAAATGTGTCCATATTTATGACTACTTTTATTGAAAGATTAAATTGAAAATTAATACAAATTCAGCCTGCCTGGCTTGATAGCTCAGTAGTTAAGGCACGCCTCTCAGCATGAAGTTTTTGGTTCGATAGCAGGTAATGTAACTTATTCAAATCCAAAAACTCCAGGACCGATTTCAAAAATTCTTTCAGTATTAGAATGGTACATTATCCTTGATTAACATAGGTTATAGAACATCACGCTATGACCCACAGGAGCGGAGCAGTAACCAAAGACGTAACTTCAAATGGGTGAAATAAGCCACGCTGGCGAAGTCGCCGATAGTTCGCTAGTACCTAATTAATATAAGTCTGAACTCGCCATTTACCAGCAGCCGCGAGACGACTCCCGGCCACCGTAGACGCGTGTCTGTGGACGGTGAGCAATGGGTAGCTCACCGTCCGTACGTTCACTAGCGACAGACCGTGTCGACGGCGCGTTCGTGTTCCACGCGCGCCTCAAAGAGATGTCAGCAAACTTGGATGGGGCCACTGAGGGCTGATGCCTGCCGGGGCTGCGGGTTGTTCGAAAGAGATACCGCGCCCCCGGAACGCAAAGGGCACATGAAGGAACATAGACGGGTTTTAGTCAGTAAAAGTCTGACACTCCCTCCCGCCCCGCCCAGTGCGGGGGAAGTTATTTGATGATTTCCCGTCTATAAAAAAAAAGTAGGACAATAATAGGCTGGTATTACTATGTTGTAAAAAGACACAGTACATACCACTTTGCAGTTCCTCTCGATAAATTTTCGATTACAATCACCATCACGCCTATATTCCCCGAAGGATTAGGCAGAGGTGTACCAATGTATACCCACAGTTCGCCGCTATATATAGGTCCCATGTATTAGGGGGCGAGCCTATTGCCATTAACCGGGCACAAATCTAAACTCCGACCTGCTACTAAAAATTCAATAGAAACACCCAACAACACTTTTTGCTCGACCTGGGAATCGAACCCAGGACCTCTAGCGTAGCAGTCGCGCTTAGGACCAGTAGGCTATCGAGGCAGTTTTCGATTACCATTTTTTTTTAAATATTCTTTCATAGCAAACAAGCCTGCGCCCACTTGATGCTAGGTAGTTACCACTACCTATAGACATCTGCAATACCCGAGGCTTTGCAAATGCATTGCCATCTTGGAGACAAAGTTGAAATTTCTCATGTTCTTGTAATTTCCCCGGCATTCAAACGCTTCAAACCGGAGGACAGCAAAGCTGCTCTTTTCGGCAGAAATAGGTATGGTGGTAGTACTTCCCCGGATGAGCTACTTACCAAAGAGGTCTACTACTACTTACCATAACTGCAAGCCATGCATACATTCAGTACAAAATTTATTACCGCCTCATGTTAGTTGCTGTGCCCTAACAGGGTCCATAATGTACTTAGCTTAAAGCCTGTTTGTAACATCTGTAACACATATGGAATGCAAATAAATACTTGAATATTATTGTAGTCATTATTCGGTCGTTTGATTGTGTTTACGATTATCTATCATCAGTGTGTGGTCTAGCAAACCCGTCTATTATTATAGTATAAGATATATTAAAATACCTCCGACAGAGAATTAACATTGCCACACAACGTGGCAATCTACGCAGTGTGGCAACGCAGATAATTTTTTGATGTCCTCTGAGCTTCTCGCCCTCTTTTGTATATAACATTGGTTTTGTATAAATTTTGTTTATATTCCAGGTGTAAATAAATAATTGCTTCGTTAACTTAGTGGTCCTAAGCGCGACTGTTACGTTAAAGGTCTTGGGTTCGGTTCTCAGGTCGAGCAAAAAGCGTTACTGGGTCTTTCTCTCAAGCTACTCGCGCCGTAGATCCCCGGGATCCCCGACTGTTCTAAGGTCTCCATCATAGCTTTCCACTCTTCCATGTATGTTATTGAAAGGGCCCGCTAGAACGCAAAGGGCAATGGGAGAAACACGGGTGGATTTTAGTCAGTAAGAGTCTGACACTCTCTTTCGCTCTACCCAGAGCAGAAGAAATGAATTGATGATTACCCATCCTTAAAAAAAGTCACGACAAGATTTCCTTCTTAGCTCGTATAAACCGTGAGAGCTCAAAAAAATCTGGCAATATGTAGGTATCGTTTCCAGTAGACAAGCCTCATAGAAGTGGTAAATGTAATATATCATGAACAAAAACACGAATATTACACGGATCCGACCATGACACGCAACTCTGCGTCTACACGGGCGCACACAGTGGTGTTATGTACGTTATTTACCGTGAATGCAACGTTTCAACTGTCACGGATCAATGCACGTGTTAGATATTTCGTATATATATATAGATATGTAACTAATATATAGAAATATTTTAGTATTCGTTAATTATTAGGTAGGTATTAAGGGGAAAATATAAACAATATATAGTTCAATTTATAATAGCATTATATTTGTTTTGTAGTAAAGTCACTTTACACTATTGAATCTAGTTGCCCATTCCAAAAGGTAGTCTCGTATGGAGAAGAACGGGCAAGAAACTCCATACATACTCCTTTTAAAAACATTACATTATATTGTAATTACATTACATTATAATTACATTATACCCATCCATTTCATAAAAAGTATATAACAACTTTAGCTATAGTAATGATGTATATAACACAACCATAATCAATATAGAAGTTATTATGACTTGTATTTAAAACACACCAATCATCATAATAACATTACAACAATAATTACTCTTATAAAGTAATAATTATACTTATCTTTTATTTCACAATATCACTAATACTACTAATATACTTGTACACAGAATTAGGGAGAGAGCTCCGCACCGTCCGATGTCTGAACCGAGAATGCCCAGATCGGACGGGGCAGGGGCTTTTATAAGCGGTAGCAAACCACTATGGCGCGATCACGCCTCTGTATGAGTCATACTTGTTTGTCACCGTTTGACCGTTGGTTTTAAGTTTAATTTAAAACGTTATCTATTGTACTTATTATTTAACACTTTATTACTATTATATTTTATATATCTATATCTATACATAAACATAAACTATTACGGCCATACTGACAGTACTTCGTCCTCGAAGTATTACTATGTTATTTATAACATACAAGTAGGTACATTCAATTCATTAATTAACATATACATAACACAAAAAAATAAAATATTTAAATTTCAAGTCAATTCGAGTCAACCAATTGTATGGACACAATGGTCCTCTTTAGTATGGGAACTGAGTATTCTTGCCAACTACATAGACATGTCAATCAGATCATTCACCCGCTGTTGGTGAGATAATTGACACCAAATAGGAGGCCGACCAGCGGTTATTGAGTAATGCCAACTACATAGACATGTCAATCACATTCACCCGCTGCTTGTGAGATAATTGACACCAAATAGGAGGCCGACCAGCGGTACTCAAGAAGGTAACAGAGTATTTTGCCAACTACATAGACATGTCGATTCCATTCACCCGCTGCTAGTGAGATAATCGACACCAAATAGGAGGCCGACCAGCGGTACTCAAGGAGGTAACAGAGTAATTTGCCAACTACATAGACATGTCGATTCCATTCACCCGCTGCTGGTGAGATAATCGACACCAAATAGGAGGCCGACCAGCGGTTATTGAGTAATGCCAACTACATAGACATGTCAATCACATTCACCCGCTGCTTGTGAGATAATTGACACCAAATAGTAGGCCGACCAGCGGTACTCAACTATTTTACTCATTTATAATATGAAATTGGTTATAAATGTTATAACCAGAAGAAGCAGTTCCTTATTAGAAATTTTCTCCAGAGAAAGTTAATCAGGATATTTATTTTGTATCATGTATATGTTTTTCAATAATATTTTATGTTGGTAACCTATGTTTTTATGAAAGCCTTAATTAAAACCAAATCATTGATCAGTTGTTTGTCAATAAACACAATCACCAAATAATTATAATCTTGAAAGTAACAATCACAAATTATATATATCGTTTTAAATGGCATGTTCAACAGCATTGTTTTCGTCAACCCATTCTCCTGGCCAAAACCGTAATTTTTCCTTAGCGATAATAATATTTCTTACATTACCGTTGCCTTTCAGAGTATAGCGATCATTTGGAAGAATAGACTGAATTTCGTAAGGACCCTTAAATCTCGTTTTTAATTTATCATTACGTCTATGATCTTGAGAAACATAGACCAAATCCCCTATATTGTATTGTTTATTATTCCGTCTAACATGATCAAATCGTTGCTTAAATTTTTCTGCTATTTTTTTTAGCCTCTGTTTGGCTATTTCACGGTCAGCTTGGACGTTAATATTGGGGTGCAAATCCTCATCATTAATAATTTCGGTTAGGTGAGATTGTACTATAGGTATATTTGCTTCTACACCGATTAGTAAACGTAAGGGAGTGAAACCAGTCGATTTTTGTACTGTCGTGTTAATTGACTGTTGTACTTTTAGCAATACGTTCGGCCACTCTGACGGCTCATCGCACATAGTATTCAACATATTGACTATAGTAGCCACGTAACGCTCAACCTGACCGTTGCCTCTGGGCGTACCAGTAGCTATCATGTGGTGTTCGATATTCAGTTGTCTAAAAAGGGCTTGAATTTGATTGGAGCTAAAATTCGTACCACGATCAGTTATTACCAACGATGGTGTGCCAAATAGTGTAATAGTTTCTTGGATAATAGGTATTAACTCTCCCGCACTTAATGTTTTAAGGGGTTTTAATAGACAAAATTTAGTGAAACCATCAACTAATAATAGAATATGTCTAAAGCCTTCCGTGGTTGTTGGAAAAGGCCCTGTGCAATCTAAATGTACGGTATGGAATGGTACAGCCACTTTATCGATCGGATGTAATAACCCTTGTTTAGGACCAGACCATCCCTTTTTCTTCACGCAAATAAGACAATGGTTAATATATTTTTTGATAAATGCTGTTACCCCTGGGAACCAAAAATATTGTCGGATTTTATGTAAAACCTTATCGAACCCCACATGACAGTTTTCATCGTGAAATAGTTTTAAGATTTTTATTCTACATCCTTTTGGCACAAATAACCTTGGCTCAGCATCAGGACTAGTTTTATAATGCAATAAATTATTTTTAATTACATATTGGTTAGTGTCTAAGTTACCGGCTTGCAATTGCGACATTAGGGTCTGAGTTTCGGAATCATTTGTTTGCGCGATTTTTAACCAAGACTCGGGACTTATATTATCGGCTTCAATAAAATTAACTTTAGGATAATTCTGCCGTTCTGAAGGAGTGGAAACAGGATTGCGACTTAGAAAATCAACATGACTGATAAATTTACCCTTTTTATACTGGATATCAAACTCAAAATCCTGCATAAAGGTCCACCAACGTGCTACCCTAGGTGACAAATCTTTCTTCGTCATGGTTGATTTTATTGCATTGCAATCAGTAATTATTATGAATTTAATGCCAAGAAGATATACTCGAAAGTGTTTTAAAGCATTAAAAATGGCAAGTGTTTCTAGGTCGTAAGAACAATACTTTGATTCTGCTGGACTTGTCCGTTTACTATAATAAGCAACCACCTTATTCATGTTATCTACCTTTTGTAATAATATTGCTCCGTAACCTATAGCGCTAGCGTCAGTGTGTAACTCTGTTGGACGTCGAGGATCAAATATTGTCAAAAGGGGTTTGGAAGTAAGATGATCAACAACATACTTTCGTGCTCCATCTTGTTCAATGCCCCATTCCCATTTTTCATTGTTTTTAGTTAGTTTTGTTATACAAGCTGTCTTTGAGGCAAAATCGGGAATAAATTTTCTAAAATAACTACATAGACCCATAAATTGTCGAACTTGTTTAACATTAGAGGGTGTAGGTGAATTTGCTAAAGCATTGATTTTAGATTCACCTGGCCTAACACCTTCACGGGATATTAGTCTTCCTAAATATTCGATCTTGTCTACGAAGAATTTGCATTTTTTAAGATTTATTGTAAAGCCACAAGAACTAAGTGCCGAAATTGTTTGCTCCAAATAAGATAAACCTTCGTTAATTGTATTAAATGAGATCAAAATGTCATCAATATAAACTAATATAAATGGTAAATGACCTACTGCCTTAGTGATAGCTCTTTGAAACACCGCCGGACCATTACAAATTCCAAAAGGCATTTTCACAAATTCGTAATGTCCATCTGGTGTCACGAAGGCTGTGTATTTAGTGGAATTGTTGGAAATAGGGATTTGATAAAAGCCATTTTTCATATCTATAGATATATAATATGTTGAGTTTCCTAATTTATCTATTTGATCTTCAATGAGTGGGAGAGGATATCGATCTTTTTCTATTAATTTATTTAATGCTCTAAAATCAATGCACATTCTATCGCTTCCATCTTTCTTTTTGACTAAAATCATGGGACTAGCAAAAGATGAGTTACTTTCTTTGATTATTTTTTTATTCAATAAATCTTCCACTATTTCTTTAACCTTCTCTCTTTCTATCGGGGCTAATCGATATGGCCTGTAATAGACTACCTCTTCTTTTTTTAATTTTATTTTAAGTTCACCGGTCTTAACATGACCAATATTGTTCAAAACAGACGGATATTTTCCAAAAATAGCTTTTATCTCATCCTGCAGCTTATGGTCTAGATGGTTTATCGCACTTGAGAGTTCCATTATATAATTAAGGTCATTTTGAATCAAATTAACGTTATAACTAGATTTTGTAACAGTTTTTCGCACTAATCGAGAACCTAAATAGTCTGTCACAATTGCAATGTCGGGATGTTGGATAGCATTTCTGCCAATCAACAGATCGTATTCAAAATCAAAATCCGTGATGACAAAAATATCTAGTTCAATACACAATTCATCAAATTTAACGGGAGCTGTAATTTTGGCAAGTACTTTTAAGGTACCTTTTCCTATTCCGCAAAGAGATAAGTAACATGGGTTAAGGTGGACGCCAAGACGTTCTGCTATAGATTGTTTGATTATACTACAGTTTGATCCTGTATCGATAAGCGACATAATTAAGACATTATTAATATGTACTGGTGTTAAAACTAATTTGCTTTGTCTAAAAAATTTACCTGATTATCAGTTTTAGAAGGGTCCGTTTTGGGTTTATATCTACAGTAAGAATCTAAATGCCCGGGTTTTTTGCAATAACTACAAAATTTTCTTTTTGAGTCTTGTTCTGAATTAGGTTCGTTATTTTGGGTACTGTTTTTGCTATAACATTGATATTTGCTATGACCACTTTTTCCACAGTTAAAACATTTTATATCATTCGGTTTAAAATCACTTTTAAAACGCTTAGGGGGATTTGATGGGTCCTTACTGTCTATTGGCCTTTTTTTTGTTTTCGCGTAAGAAGTAAATAAGGCAATTAATTCTGACGTAGTTTTAACATTGCTGTTAAACGAAGCCATTTTTACATTAACATCACATATCGCGGGTTTCAAACCATAGGGGCGTACATGCAAAAATGCGATTTTTCGTTTTTAATGCCATTGGATTCTACTATATGCAATACATAACCTAAATTTTTCTTCTAATTTAATATTAATTACTTTTTGTATAAATTGCAAAATATCGTTTGCCGTAAGATAGACAGTCTATAATTATTTTCAAGCCATAGAGCCGTATATTGGACGTAAGAGCAATATTATTGCTTATTTAGTCAGTTTTGAAGTGCCATATAGACGTATGCACGTATGACTTTAAATTTTATTATAAACCAAGGAAAAGGTGTCGGGCCATAGAGACGTATGTTCATACGACCGTCAATATCAACACGATCCTGGGGATATTTAGTACCTAATCACTGCAGATTTCTTCAATACGCGGACGTATAGTCATGTCAACAACACCCAACACAGTCGTTCTGCAGAGAGCTATCATAGCGAGTAGATTGTAATTTTATATTTATTTATTTATAAATCATGAAGCGAAAACACAATATCCTACGTTTAGTACTTTGGCGCATTAGAAATCCTCATGGATTTTTATCATGGGGGTGACGAAGGGGCAATCCCGAACTCTTACATATTGCAAATTTGACAGATTTTAATTATTACAATGACAAATTGCATAAATGAGGCCAAGATTGTTCACTAAATACATAAGAAAAGTAAGAAAGACTTAAGTATCTACAGCGTGTATCAGAAAGGTGGGCTTTCTGATACACGCTTAGTGGTTTTTTACTTTTGCAATGTTTCCTCTGCTCTAATTTTCGGATATCTTTTTTGTTTTTTATTGTTTTAGAGAATTTATTCTCCTTGGCTTTTATTATGACTATTTTTTTATTAAATAATTCGATATTATTATTTCTAAAGATTTCATTGCTATAAAAGCGTTTTTTTTATAGATGGGAAATCATCAAATAACTTCCCCCGCCCTGAGCAGGACGGGAGGGAGTGTCAGACTTTTACTGAGTAAAACCCATCTATGTTCCATCATGTGCCCTTTGCGTTCCGGGGGCGCGGTATCTCTTTCGAAGAACCCGCAGCCCCGACAGGCATCGGCCCTTAGTGGCCCCTTCCAAGATGCTGTCATCTCTTTGAGGCGCGCGTGGAACACGGTCTGTCGTTAGTTAACGTACGGACGGTGAGCTACCCAATGCTCACCGTCCACAGACCCGCGTCTACGGTGGCCGGGAGTCGTCTCGTGGCTCCCGACGCCCGGAGCGTCTCCCGCGGCGGCTGCTGGGACGGGGGACTCTTCTCTCCTTCTCCAGCATTACAGCTTCGCAGAAGGAGGCGACTGCTTCCCATTTCCTCTCGCTCCGGAACATGGCCTGAACCAGTACCGGACACGAGAGTTCACCGCCGCCGATGGCCGCCACGAGGGCTCGGCGGTGCTCCGCCCAAGCGGAGCAAACCGCCAAGGTATGCTCCACCGTGTCCTCGGGGCGATCCTCGCAATGGTGACACACGGGCGTTTCCTCCCGCCCGATGAGGTGCAGGAACCTCCCGAAGCTTCCGTGTCCGGTGAGGACCTGCGTCAGGCGGTAGGTGAGGGCGCCGTGGCGCCAATCCTCAAAGAGGGGACTTACCGCCTCAATCAAGGCGAGCCCTGCACGAGGTTGCGACAGTCGCTCTCTCCATGTCGCCATGAGATCGAGCCGGAGGTCAGTCCGCTGGGCGGCAATTTGCCGCGGCAGCGGATTTCCTCCCTGGCCCAGTGCCTCTGCGCGCCACTCGTGTAGGCGCGCGAGGACCAGCGCCTCCAGATCCCACGTCGGCAATCCGGCAAGGAGGCTCGCTGCCTCGCCGGAGGTCGTGCAGTACCCCCGGATGACCCTTATGGCGATCACCCGTTGGGATGCGTTCAGGTAATGGGCGGCAAGCCACCTCAAGCCCTGCGCCCACACCGGGGCCCCGTAAAGGGCCACCGACCGCAAGAACCCGCGTAGAGCCTCCGGCAGGAGGCGTTTGAACCCCTCAGGTTGGGCAAGAGCCGCTTGAAAGCGGCCCCAGCCCGTGCCAACTTTGCAGCCAAACGTCGGAAGTGCTTCACGAAGTTCCACCGGCTGTCGAGAACGAGTCCCAGGTACTTCATCGTCGACCCGACGCCGATGTGAACCCCTCCTACCGTGATTTGGGATCCTGACGGTGGCGCGTTCCGAAGCCCATGAAAACACAGGACCTCGGACTTGTGCAAGGCCACCTCGAGACCCAATTGCCGGATCCTCTCAAGATGTAAAAGCCTAAGAGTTTTATTTTAAGAAATTTTAATTTTTAGACGTTTTTTTATAAGATTTCATTTACATTTGGTTTCTTTGGGATGTGCCTGATCGCAATTTCAAATGTTTATGATTTTGAAGTAATATAAAATAATAATTTTCGGACTTATGAATATTTTTTTTATTTATTCTTATTTTTATTTTCATACAAACATTGTGTAATTACTATTATTTGTTTTTTTTTTCTAGATTGTAGAACAAGACTGGTTTATACTTCTACTCTGAATTCAAATATCTCGTAATATTAATGACAAGCCAGAAAGGCGTATGAATTTTTAAAATCACATAAATAACGGTAATTTTGATGGGTTCTCATTCCTAAATTGCAATATTTTAAGTTACCAACTAGGTAAAAAAATTTATTTGTATAAATATTAATAATTAAACGACGCGAGTTTTACGTCCATAACGTCCACGCATTTTTGGGAGAATTTTGACGGAGTTTTACCGTATACTCGTTATGCCAAATAGACGTATCAACCAAAAACCAGTGTTATAGCGGTAATACCTTAAAATCAAGCATCTCATAATAATCGTAGTGTAAATATATAGCTACATGCAGAAACACAATAACCTAGGTCAATCACAAGAAAAGTTATTAAGTTTTTTGTCTCTCCTGAAAAGTAGGTGTTTGGTGGATACGCCCCTATGGTTTGAGACCCGCGATATACTACCACAAACTAATTCAATCAACTGTAATTCCGAAAATGTAATTTTAGTATTTTTTAATAACCTAATTTTTTCCCTTGCGTATTCACAATACGAATCTGCAGTTTCCGACGTGTATAGTACGGCTTTTTGAAGCTTTTCTGCTAGATTTTTTTTCTCAGGGTATAAAGCTACCAGCTCTAAACGTAAATTATCCCATGAACGACCTTCAGCCGGGTCCCATGTTTGAAACCATAATAAAGCAGAGCCCTTAAGGGCCTTACCAGCTTTGGCGGCGGTTGCGACGTTACTCCATCCAAACTCCTTGGCGAGGGTTGCAATATTGTTGCACCATGATTCAGCACCAAGGTCACTCTTAGCTGGATCAAATACTGGAAGGGCGACCTCACTGTCGTTCTGGCGGGAACCGGAAACTGCGTCTTTGATGACCTTCAGAAGCTCTTGAAGGACAGGTAAATCCATCTTAAAAAAAAAATATGATGAATTAGTACTGTATACAGTACATTACAATACAATGCATTTAAAGAAAACGCATTAAGATAAAAGGCACAGACTTATGTATAATAGACTAAACATTTATTTATGATATCTTTCCCTTCTGTCCGCATCATCGGGGAGTGCCCCGACCATATACGGTTCAAAATTGAAAGCTATCTCCTCGTTTACCTGTCAACATTATCAGGGAGTACCCTGACCAAATGGTAACAAATATCAGAGGAGGAATATTATGTGTAAAACGTCAATGTTATTATATTTTGATAATAACTCTCTCTCCCGCCCGTATCATCAGGGAGTACCCTGACCATATACAGGTCAACATTGAAAGTTATTCCCTCACTTATTTGCAACATTATCAGGGAGTACCCTGACCAAATGATACAAATAGCAGAGGATAAATAATTACATAATTATGTTAGGAATACATTTTCACGATAACTTTCCCTTGAGATAGTATCATCGGGGAGTACCCCGACCATATACATTCAAAATTGAAAGTTATCCCCTCACCTAATTGCAACATTATCAGGGAGTACCCTGACCAAATGATACAAATAGCAGAGGATAAATATGTGACGACAACAACAAACAAAAAAAATAATAAAAAAGAATATAAGGTGGGCTCTTCATATAAGAACATATTTACCTTATATATAATCCCACTTCTGATGTTAGATATTTCGTATATATATATAGATATGTAACTAATATATAGAAATATTTTAGTATTCGTTAATTATTAGGTAGGTATTAAGGGGAAAATATAAACAATATATAGTTCAATTTATAATAGCATTATATTTGTTTTGTAGTAAAGTCACTTTACACTATTGAATCTAGTTGCCCATTCCAAAAGGTAGTCTCGTATGGAGAAGAACGGGCAAGAAACTCCATACATACTCCTTTTAAAAACATTACATTATATTGTAATTACATTACATTATAATTACATTATACCCATCCATTTCATAAAAAGTATATAACAACTTTAGCTATAGTAATGATGTATATAACACAACCATAATCAATATAGAAGTTATTATGACTTGTATTTAAAACACACCAATCATCATAATAACATTACAACAATAATTACTCTTATAAAGTAATAATTATACTTATCTTTTATTTCACAATATCACTAATACTACTAATATACTTGTACACAGAATTAGGGAGAGAGCTCCGCACCGTCCGATGTCTGAACCGAGAATGCCCAGATCGGACGGGGCAGGGGCTTTTATAAGCGGTAGCAAACCCCCCGAGGACACGGTGGAGCATACTTTGGCGGTGTGCCCTGCTTGGGCTGAGCACCGCCGAGTCCTCGAGGCGGCCATCGGCGGCGGCGCCCTCTCGCGTCCGGCACTGGTTCAGGCCATGGTCCGGAGCGAGGGGGAATGGGAAGCAGTCGCCTCCTTCTGCGAAGCTGTAATGCTAGAGAAGGAGGCGGCGGGACGGGAGAGAGAAAGGAGGGTCCCCCGTCCCAGCGGCCGCCGCGGTAGACGATCCGGGCGTCGGGAGCCACGAGACGACTCCCGGCCACCGTAGACGCGGGTCTGTGGACGGTGAGCAATGGGTAGCTCACCGTCCGTACGTTCACTAGCGACAGACCGTGTCGACGGCGCGTCCGTGTTCCACGCGCGCCTCAAAGAGATGTCAGCAAATTGGATGGGGCCACTGAGGGCCGATGCCTGCCGGGGCTGCGGGTTGTTCGAAAGAGATACCGCGCCCCCGGAACGCAAAGGGCACACGAAGGAACATAGACGGGTTTTAGTCAGTAAAAGTCTGACACTCCCTCCCGCCCCGCCCAGGGCGGGGGAAGTTATTTGATGATTTCCCGTCTATAAAAAAAAAAAAAAAAAAAAAAAAAAAAAAAAAAAAAAAAAAAAAAAGCGGTAGCAAACCACTATGGCGCGATCACGCCTCTGTATGAGTCATACTTGTTTGTCACCGTTTGACCGTTGGTTTTAAGTTTAATTTAAAACGTTATCTATTGTACTTATTATTTAACACTTTATTACTATTATATTTTATATATCTATATCTATACATAAACATAAACTATTACACGCATGACGAAGATTACAGATTGTAGAATAATAGATTTTTGTTGTACACCAATATTATTTTGAAAATATTTTAGTATTAGCTTCTGCAATAGGCCCGCCCCCTATTACATGGGACCTAAATATACCGGCGAACTGTGGGTGTACATTGGTACACCTCTGCCTAACCCTTCGGGAAATACAGGCGTGATGGTATATATATATTAGCTTCTGCCTGCGTCTTCGTCTGCGTAGACTTCATAATTAAAACAAAAGACCTGAATTATCCCACGGGAACATAAAAAAGGGATAATAATTTCCACGTGTTAAGCTAGATCAATATCTAGTATGTATGACATCCATCCATCCATCCTCACTAACTTCTTGTTTATGATAGTAGTAGGACATCTTACCTTGACCCCTCCTGACTTACCATAAACAGATGTATGAACGTGGACTAGGCAGAAGAAGTATGTAAGGATCGTAGCAGGTGGCGGTCTGTGGTTTCTGCCTACCCTCATGGAAAAAAGGCGTGATTTTAAACATGTTTGTAGGACATCGTAGTTTTTCAAGTGGTTCATTCTTCCTATACCTTTACCTATGTCTTATTTTTTGTTGTCACGTCAATATTTGTCTTGATACTCAATCATTAAGGTGCTGTCTGGAATATCTAATGACCTTTGAAGGAAAAAGCTACCTACACTGCGGCTTTCATACGACCTGCCCCAACACGCGACACGCATCACGCATCCTATAAAGATTTATAGCATCAATAACTATTTATATCTTAGAAAGATTTTAATGTTTCGGTCCATTATAATGGCCATAAAAAGATAAATCGCTGGTAGGTACATAAGTGGTTACTAAGCAGTATATGTTTTATGAGGCTTGGTGTTTAGAGAAAGTGGTGTACGAGGTTACAGCTCACGATCCTTGTACCTCTAACAAATCTAGAAGTAATCATCTCTGTATAGTAAGTAAATAAGTAAGTATACCATCACGCCTGTATTCCCCGAAGGGTTAGGCAGAGGTGTACTAATGTATACCCACAGTTCGTCGGTATATCTAGGTCCCATGTAATAGGGGGCGAGCCTATTGCCATTAACCGGGCACAAATCCAAACTCCGAGCTGCTACTGAGAATTTCATAGAAAAACCCAATAACACTTAAGTAAGTACTACATACATTTTATTCTAAACTAAAGACCCGTCCGCGTTGCTAATTTCATCTGTATTAAGTTACGTCTTTGGTTACTGCTCCGCTCCCGTGGGTCGTAGCGAGATGTTATATAGCCTTTATTACTCAAGAATAATGGAGCTATATGTTGGTAAAAAAATGGTTAAATTTAGTCTAGTAGTTTCGGAGCTTATTCGGTACAAACAAACAAACAAATCAAAAAATAATCTTTTTCTCTTTGTTATTAGCATAGATTTAAATGTTGCACAATAGTAAGTTTGATATACGTACCTACCATGGCAATAAAGATATTGTAGTAACTAGCACAATAAAAACATCAGGTAGTCATTACTAAAAACTAAAACTAAAAAAAATGCAATGGAACAAAACTTGATGACACCGTTGGCGCAGTGGCTGAGCAATTGACTGCTGCGTTATATCTTGCGTTGCGGGTTCGATTCCCGCACCGAACCAATATTTATATGGCCTACTAAAATAGCTGTTCCGGGTCTGGCTGTGTATGTTTGTTTTTCTTTACAAATGAAGAAAGTGAAAACAGCTTACGAATAGGTACTTTAAGGTAACAATCAAAACCAAATCTTAAAATAAATCAATATCTTATAAGCAGTGTCCAATTCGTGTCACATTCCTGCATAATACCATCCAAATATAGCCAAGAAACTTTAAAATGAACAAATAGTACGAGAGCCCACGACCAAAACCATGTCTCATAGCAATACGGCAAAAACCCTATAAAATCGTTAGAATGTATGATTCTGAACCCGACTAGGTGTGTAGTAACGGTCGAAAGTGTAGCAACTGCGTGGGAGGCCATTTCTGCTGTGTCAAAAAAAAAAGACAAACGGTATTATAGCAATACGTCTGATAGTGAAAATGTACATAGATTTTATAATTGTATTACGAAAAAGTTAATTAATAGGATCATAGCAGGTCGCGTTCTGTGGTTTCTGCCTATCCCCATGGGAACAAGCCGTATGTATATGTAATTGTACAGCGATCACAAAAAAAAACCGTTAAATATTCTTAAAATTAAATAGCATAATACTTTTGAAGTCTAAAAATATAGACACAACAACGTACAACACTGCATGTCTTCAATACAGAATTGAATAGTAGATAGAATAGTGATTCCTGTATCATACAAAAGAAACTTGTCATGGTGATCGATCGTCTTATGTTATTGCCGAGGAGTTAATATCATTGTATAGTCTTCATTGAGATTATCTGTTAGCAATCATTTTGATATTACTACTATCATTTAGGATCCTAAAGTCGTTATATCTGCTGTCTGATCTACGTATAATTTAACATGGCTGAAATTTGAAAGAGAGGAATATGTGGTTAAAAGGAAACAATAAACATGTATTATGTACACTTAGCAACATTCAAAAGCGATTTGACCAAATAAGAAAAGATGTTACGATTATATTTTCTGAATACCGTTCTACTTTGAAATATGTCTTGCATCAAAGTAGAAATCGTTAATTTTCAGAATAATCGCTTTTGAATTTCGCCAAGTGTCTGCAAGTTTATACAGTATACTCATTACTGTACATGCTAGCTCTAATGTTCGGCCCTAGAATTTCAACCTTAAATGATGGGCCCTGTCTGATTGGTTTTTTTTTACAGGATCTTGTTAAAAACCATTATTTATTATTGTCAGACACTTTCAGTGGGCTATAACTATAGCCAGACGCTTTAAATATTGGAACTTTACGGCTCAGCATTGAAGCTAGCAAATACATATTAGGTAATATATGGGTATTGTCTTAACTACAAATTTTCAGTCATGCGAAAATTACTAAAATAATAGCCATGCTTTTAACTTAGGTCTACCCCTGGGCTTTAGGAGCATACGAGAATAGATACCGTCGATAAAACTCTCTTATTTATCTTCAATAAGGATATGTTGATTTTAACTAGGAAAAGTTTAGTATTTCCAAATGTAAAATGAGCTTTAAAAAATCTTTGTATACTATTTGTATATGTGACAGTTTGAATAGATGGATGGATGTTTGTCACTTAATCACGCCAAACCGTCTGAACGGTTTTAGATGATATTTGGCACAGCGATAAATTAAACTCCATATAGCACATACGCTTGTCCTGGAAAATCTACAATTACTATGGGCTAATTTATGACAACTTCGACGTGCACAAAGTCACGGGCAGACGCTAGTTATGAATATGTATTTGAATTTAAGTAGACTGTAAGTAGAGTTATGTTAAGAGCATAATAAGGTTATTTATGATAATTAATATGCATTTAAAATTATAATATAAGAAGTTAATAATGATTACGGAATGAAATATGAAGTTGATTGGGCAGATGATACGCAGTAAGTAAGATAGAAGTGCAATTTGGGTCAAAAATTGATTTGACCCAAATTGCACTTCTATCTTACTTGTAATAACTACTACGTCTTTTGTAGCTTAACAAGTCTATCACATAGGATAGGCTAAAGGAAATAGTGTATTGCACTATGTACCTAATCAAATCGCATCAAGGTACAATTTTCTCTTTGCAAAATGTAAGCTTTGATAGGCACCACGTCTAAATTGAAATATGGTTCCCCAAGCAAGAGATCATCTTCGCCACTTTGGCAGACAAGATGAATGTTGTAACATGCGCTGACGCACACCGATTAGAGCCGAAACATCCCGAGATAAAGCGATCCCACACGATGACCTTACACACATTTCATTCATCATCTCCGTACTAAGTTAATTCAGCCAGCTCAATCGGTTCGAAAATTTGGTATGTATGTAGGCAGACTTTCTCCGGGTGAAATGGGTGTGAAGAGAGGGGGACGCGACCTTGTTAGAGGGAGGTTGGCTTGGCACCTGCGGAGTATCCACTTGTCACTGTCCCACCGCCGCGTGCGCACCGCCGCGTCCGTACAACCACGCGACTCCCGCGCACGTGCGTTTGCTTTTTACAACTTTTTTTTTATTCTGTGGAACGTTTTTGTGTGCGACCTGTGTTGTGATTGGAACATTGCTTGACTTTTCTTCTGCTGTTCGCTGGTTTTGTGTTTTGAAGACTACGGTATGTTAATTAATAATATGTTATAGTTTTTTTTTATTGTCTGCTATGCCTGGAGCTCTGAAAGCATTTTAAAGCAGTGGTGTCTACCAAAAAATCGGAAATGACAGTATTACTTTTTAAGTGATTGCGTGTGTCAAAAATCAGTTTCCAAGATGCTGATGGCATTCCAAACCAAAAGACATTGCAAACTTGGAAGTGAACTAAGGACCTCATACTGAACAGCTACCCTTCCAACCAATGAGACACAATAATATTTTTGCGTGACCCAAAATTTCCAATCACTGCCAAGATTATGCGAAATTGGCGAATAACATGCAGCAATTTGGCATCGCCCTATTGTTGTCCTCACTCGAATACTATGCAAATGACTCTGCGTTCAAAGCACAAAGCGTTATGTCAAAATATTCATGAGACGAAACTCATGAAGCTCATTATTGTTAGGCATATGGAGAGCGGTGACCAATAAAAGCAGTTAAAACTTTACGCCATCTTCACCTTTGTTGAAGGTATTGTTAAATCATTTGTACATAGGTACTATAAAATACTGGAATCTCGCATAAAACGACGTGATAAATGATGTAATATTGCCGTTTAGTGCGTTATTGCGTCGCGTCCCATAAATATGTAATGAGGACAGCAGGAGAGGTACTTGTGAATGTTCTGATTAAATAAAAATGATCAGTTGTCTACGTGGTAGGTCATGGATGATTTTTTTATGTGAGTTTATGGAATCACTAGCTTTTGACTTCTTCCTAATAGTGCAATAAACTTTGACCGTCTTCAATGGTGCAGCTTTCCATCAGTGAAATATTTTTTGTAATTGCATCAATATTTCTAGATAAGGCCTCTTAAAGCAAAAAAACCTTTTTTACCTCTTTATTATAATGTATTTCTTTCACTCGTTATGTTATGTCTTTGGTTACTGCTCCACTCCCTTGAGTTGTAGCGTGATGTTGCCTATACTATTTATCATGATTCTGACTATCATAATATAAAAAGAAGTTTAAAAAACTAAAACCCGACTACAAAAAATTCACGTTCTAAAAAGTATGAAACAAGAAAACATTCTCATCTGAAAGCCGTGGTCGTATGCCACTTTACCCTAAACTTTAGTGCTAAAGATTCATGTTCTATAACTACATACATACAGTTTTACCTGAATTAGGTGGCATACGACCACGGCTTTCAGATGAGAATGTTTTCTTGTTTCATACTTTTTAGAACGTGAATTTTTTGTAGTCGGGTTTTAGTTTTTTAAACTTCTTTTTTATTTAAAATATTTTGGGGTTTAAATTTAGACATTTATATGCGTAATATTATTGGAACTGCAACATATATACACAATATATGAAATAATAATCTATTAAGTCTCCCAAACGAAATATTGGTTAGTTAGATAGGTTTATGATGTTCTAAAGGGTGCTATGTACAATTTACTTATATAATATATATATATATATATATATATTTGAAATGTGCTAATTAAGCCCTTTAGTTTGATATGCAACACGACCATATTTGGAAGAAAAAAATTTTTTTTTCACATCTTCTTGAGCCCCAGAGGGCGCCACATACAATTTATTGCAACATAATGTAGCCTATAACCAGCGGACGATCAAGACGCTTCTAATGACACCTCATTTGTCAATTTACGTTAGACGGTTTAGAAGTTATGAGGGAACAGATGAACATCCATACATACATACATACATACATACATACATACATACATACATACATACATACATACCGGTCAACCTCATAACCCTCCTTTTTGCTTCGCCGTAGTCGGGTAAAAAAAAGAACAATACTACTAGCAACATCAGAGATTAACACGTATAAAAAATAAACAAAAAATCTTCAGCTTTATCATAGTATATACCCATACAATGTCAAATAAAAATTAGGGTTGCTTATGTGATAACAAATTTTGTGCTGATGAAGTTTCTCTTTTGAATAATTAAGACAAATCATTTAAAAAATAACAAAGATTCAATAAATCCCTTCAGCTTAAATATATTAGTATAGATAGTAAGTATAGATGTACAAATCGTCATAAAAATCGTAATATCTAAGTAAACAAACACTCAAGTGAAAATCCGGTCGCCTTTTACAATATCCCATGTCATGACTTGTAAATTGCACTCATCTTCAAAAGGAAATACGTTCGTCCGCTTACTGGAGATGACATCTTCCATGGAGATTTCTTTCTTTGACCTACTTTTTACAATTTATTCATATTTCTAGGAAGATATTGAACGTATGCAAAGAAGAGCTCCTGCTTGCGGTTTCGTCTACGCAGATGTTAAGAAGAAAGTGTTAAACTATTCTACGGAAAAACAAAATTGGGATACAAATAATCCTATGTGTTAAGCTAGATCAATATCATATTAATATATATATATATTTATTTATTTATTTAAATATAATATATATATATATATATATATATACCATCACGCCTGTATTCCCCGAAGGGTTAGGCAGAGGTGTACCAATGTACACCCACAGTTCGCCGGTATATTTAGGTCCCATGTAATAGGGGGTGAGCCTATTGCCATTAACCGGGCACAAATCCAAACTCCGAGCTGCTACTGAGAATCATATTATGTGTGCCTAATTCCACCTAACTCTTAGTTGTTTAGTCGTATAATTATGAAACAGTAACAAACATCCATTCATCCATTCTCAAAATTGACGGACACACGGCTGACTCCAGGAAACGAATAGAAAACTTCATATTGGTTGACAGTTAAAATTTGGCTCGACTGAAGCTCGACTGAAAATTTCCAAAAAAAAAGCAAATATTCATAATATACTTTATTACAAAAATAAATAGTGCTAGAACAATCGCCTTCAAAAGGGAAAAATAACTTTACTTTTGGAATTCAAAGGCTGGGGTTCTGTTTCTTGCCTACCAGTGTCGCGGAATTTGTTCGAAAGAGTCACAGCGGCCCTGGAACGGAAAGGGCATTAGGAGGAGCACGGATGGATATTAGTCAGTAATAGTCTGACACTCCCTTCCGCTCAACCCAAAGCGGCAGAAATCATTTAATGATTTCCCATCATCATCATCTGCTTAGCCTTTTCCCAACTATGTCGGGATCGGCTTCCAGTCTAACCGGATGCAGCTGAATACCAGTGTTTTACATGAAGTGACTGCCTATCTGAACTCCACAACCCAGTTACTGGGCAACACGATACCTCTTGGTTAAACTGGTTGTCAGACTTCTTGGTTTCTGACTACCATTGCTCATTGCCGATTGGCATTTGACGATTTCCCATTCTTAAATAAAAATGGTTCTGTCTGTTGTTTTGTAATATACACCGACACTATATTTTAAGCCGGTTAGTAATAGAAACACAGCTAAAAGTACAAAACGCAGTGTTACTATAATCGTACACTAACTTGTACAAGTCTGGTGCGGAACTGTAGTATTCAGAGCGGATCGCTAATGTGGGCCGGTCAAGTGCCCTGCTGACGGAAGTCTCACTCTAATGGGAGAAAGAAAACTTGTATATTTATGAAAAGCATTTAGGGTATAGTGTATTTAAATATTTGATGAAATAATTATGAATACTTACTACATAAACACGCTACTCACATAATATTTTTTTTTTTTAAATTGACTGTCTATCCCGGCGTATCTCCAAAATGGCTGAAGCAATTTGGACGGTATTTTCACTGGCATATAGTTAATGTTTTAAGCTTAGGCTACTTTTGATTTAGAAAAAAATAAGTTTAGAATTAGTAAGTTTTAAGAATTCCAAGCAAAAAAAAGCCCGTGATGAGCGACTTTCACGCAAACGAAGACACGGGCATAAGCTAGTCAGAAACAAAATAATGGTAAGAATCGCGACATAACAGTAAAAAATATTAGAGGAACAAAATGAAGCTTTTATAAATACGAATTTGTCCACTTCATATCCTCATTTTGGAATGTAGACCAAAATAATAAAAATACATAAATTTTCAAAATCTCTACAAACAGAAACACAATGAATTCACAAACCGTATTAACAGCCGTCCCATCGAATTATTTATTGTTACACCCGTCAACGGTATCGCACGGTTCCGTTCCGCTTTGCGCAGACGCAGACAATTGGTTGCACCGAGCACGCGACCTTGACAATGACCACTAAAGCGTTTACTTCAAAAGGTCTTGAGCCATTACTCCGTCTTTTGTTTAGGATTCAATGGATCACCAATTTTGGAAAGTTTTGATACTGTAGAGGCGTGATTTTATAGGATAAAATAGACGTGTATCAATATAATACCCACAGTTCGCCGGTATGTTTTCAGGTCCCATGTAATAGGGGGCGAGCCTATTGCTATTAACCGGGCACAAATCCTAAGTCCGAGCTGCTACCTACTGAGAATTTCATAGATAAACCCTAAAACACTTTTTGCTCGACCTAGGAATCGAACCCAAGACCTCTAGCATAGCGGTCGCACTTAGGGCCACTAAGCTATGTTCTGTAATTTTATGAGTAGACTAAGTTATACCTTGCGGTTTCACCCACGTTTAGTTACTACTTTAATTACTGCTCTGCCACCGTCGCCGTAGGTCTTGAATTAATGTTATATAGCCAATAAACTTACTCGATAAACGTAGTAGTCGCTGAGATGAGCACATTGAGCACGTACAAACTCTTCAGCTTTATAATGTTAATATAGATAATTACAGCAAATAGTACGAGTATATTACTATATATCTATCTAATTTAATAACTCATTAAGTTATCTGTGACCATTTAATGTTTTAAAACCAGCCAACAATGATTGAACAAAGTATAGAAAACGTTGTAAGCAGATTGACTGCCTCGGTAGCCTAGTGGTCCTAAGCGTGATTGCTGCGTTAAAGGTCTTGAGTTCGATTCCCAGGTCGAGCAAAGTGTTATTTGGTTTTTCTATGAAATTCTCAGTAGCAGGTTGGAGTCAGGATTTGTGCCGGTTAATGGCAACGGGCTCGCCCCCGATTATATGGGACCTAAAAACATACCGGCTAACTGTGGGTGTACATTGGCACACCTCTGCCTAACCCTTCGAAAAATACAAGCGTGATGGAATGTGTTGTAAACAGAGTACAAAACGAGGAAGCCTTTTCTATTCTCTACAAAACATCGAAATATAATTTTCATCAGACATCTCATTTTAATAACGCCATAATTTATGTTAACGTTATTAAAATATATGAGAGATCCTCTATCCCTTTATCCGATGTAGAAAGTGCTTGCTCGTTCATTTCCCCTTTTTAGTCGACGACAAAAATAATGAGGTACTTTTTGCAGAATTATGTTCGCAATTCAGAACTGTTGCTGCTTTATAATGAAGTTCGGCTCCTTCGCCTTTTGCTTGGATATTTACTAATTAGTTTGAGTGATTTAATTAAGATGAAAAGCGACTTTGTATCGTGTGTAAGATGTTGACACTTAACTTGAGACTGAAAACTTTCTCCTGATTTTTTCAAAGCTTTATCTTTCATAATCTTTTTCAATGTGTGTTCAACTTCTTTGAAGTTTTGTAGTTTATATGTAAATAAGCAACAAACGATTTGACAGCTGAACTCATCAAACAAGTTTAATGTTCGGTAGGTCATTGCACTCATTACCTATCGAACATTTAACTTATTGCTGTGTCCCTTAGTTTTTTTTTTCATTGAAACAATTTTCAGTATAAAATATCTAAACGATATCTATAATTAACAACAACACAAAACTCAGAGGTAAATAATAATAAAATAAAAGGTATGTAAAATTTATGAAAAAGAAAGAGGGAAACTCACAGGGCATTAAAAAAACATCCGCATCGCTGTCAATGAGACAAGTGCCGAAAAAGCTGGCATTCTTTGGCCTAAGAAAAAGCTAGCCTAAACAACATTGGGTAACATGACAATGGTGCCGATTCCCTTGTTCACAAACTAAACTAAAGTTAGAGAATTGACACCTCTTACTAACATACAGCGAAAGAAAAGGACGGTGATGCCTTAGAAGTAAGACAGGATGTCAAATTAGTTTTGCCTTGAATTTTTCCGTGTTTTTAATCAATGCGTTAAACATGTCAACTATAATTGTATAGAGGTTTCAGATCAACTAAAATTACAAGTCTTATTCATGTCCGGTCCTTTTTTGTTTGATTGGAGAGAAAAATATAGAAATAGTCTAAATTAAGTTTAGTTTGTGCATAACAGAATCGACACCATTGTAATTCTGTTTACGTAAACACGTAATCAAATAAGTGACCTCAGAATTTCACCGCGAATGCCACGGTCAATTTCACAGTGGCAATCGATTTATAATTAGTTCACTACGGCGATCATTCGATCAATTACGCTAAGTGATTGTGACGAATCTTTTTACTCTAGTTTCGCGTGGTTGTGAATTTATATAGTGGTTGAATTGAGTAATAGTAGCATGAAGTTAGCACGTCTTTTATTTGGTTACTACACAGAGATTTATGTAATGGAAGGTGCTCTCTGTGAGCATTTGTTTCGTGAATGCTTTTTGTAAAAAGCTCGTGGAATGAACGTTTGGAAAACAAATTCACAAAGCGAATACTAGTAATTGCTATGCTCGGCTTCAACATTGTAAAAGTTTTTGCCATTTTTTTAAATACTAGCTTCTGCCAATCGTTCATGCATCCAATCATACTCACAAACTTTCGCATTTACAATATTGGACCTTATTTTTCTTTATCAGTTTACTTACTTTTGTTACATAGTTGAATCGATCTGATCTTGAAATTTGATGGCGCTATTGCTGGTAAAGAAAGAGGTCAAATCTCGCACATTTTTTATCAGATTCGAACATTATAAAATAATTGTTTTAATAACCTACAAAAGGAGAGTAAGTGGGTACCTCCGTGGGTAAGTAGTAGTTACTATGCAAGTTTTATTATGCTCTTAATCACTTGAAAGACGTACCACGGAACATTCACAGCGCATACTTTATTCACGTTCAACCATCACAATCGACAACTTAGTGAAACAATAGGATATTAAACACTGCCTTATATTCAGAGAAAGTTGTTTTCAAAATGTCGTCGGCTGAAAGTGTTTGTGAAAAATATGTTTTTAAACGAGTCGAGAAGTGAAGGGCAGGTATAAGCCTATATAGCTTTTTAATCTGTTAAAAATAATACTGTACTTAAAGTTGAGTTGTATTACTTTTTGGTAATTATAATTGCGAGTTCTGCCAAAGAAAAAAAACCCACATCACTCCCATTTGTCGTAGTATTTGTAAGGGTTTTTATTTAACGCTGATTTACTTAAAATATTTTCTTGGGACAAAGAATCAGCGTTGACATACAACGTGGCAATGCTGCCAGCCTTTTGGGCACTTGTTCCATTGACAGCGATGCGGATGACGATGATTTTTGATGCCCAATGAGCTTTCTTTTTTTACTATAAATTGTACATAGTTGGTCATTTAATTATTATTTCTAAGTATTGTGTTTGAAAAATATACAAATGAATTTAAAATCTATTATATTATTAATATATATTTCAATTTGGGACGTACATTGAAATATTAATTACTGTCTAGCTAGAGTGTAACAACATACTTGGGATAGGTAAATTAGTTTGACGTACTAATTAATTTTAATTAAATTGACAGGGTTGGGTCTTTTCGTACTAGTTACTAAGCTCAATTATTGAAGTCGTTATAAGACTTCTAAAGGTTCTATTTTTGATCTCAATGAAACCGTACGTTTGCTAACTTTACTTAACCAGTTTAGTTTGTAATTTGATTGACTAACTTCGGTAAAGGCGAGTCTTGCAGGCGTTTGATATATCGAAGTTTATTTAAGTAACCAGGGAACAGTTTAACAAGCTTAGGGGCCTAGAGACGTCTGAATGTCTACTACGTGTATTTAATACGTACAATAGATAGTCAGAAGTCTAGGTTCTACGTATCTCAACAGCAGTTGAAATCTATATTTACGAGGGGAGATCAAAAAGTAATGAGAATCGGTTACTTCAGGTCCGCATAAAAACGCAAAAAAAGTTTTTTTTGCTTGCTTATGTACTCACTACTTCAGCCTAAAAAAATCATATACATATATCACGATTTCCGGGAGTTATATTCATTTGAATACGAACTGTCGAAGAGATAACACCAACTTGGAGAAAAACGACATTAGAGCAGTCATCAAGTACCTCTGTTTGAAAAAAAATATCTACTATAGACATACACAGTGACTTAGTGGAAAAATTGGGGGACTCTGCTCTTCCATATTCTACAGTTGCACGCTGGACCAAGGAATTTAAACTGGGCAGAGCATCCACTGAAGATGAACATCGCGAAGGACGCCCATCCACGTCCCTCACTGAAGACAACGTGAAAAAAGTCGAAGATGTTGTGTTGCCAGATCGAAGAGTGAGCATTAGGCATGTAGCTGAGGTCACAGGGATCTCATATGGCAGCATTCAAAAAATCCTTGCGAACGAGTTGCATATGAAAAAGGTCTCCGCGCGTTGGGTACCCAGGATGTTAACCGACGAGCAAGAGCAGCGGTTCACAAAGCCGCAGTTGCGATGGCTGCCATTCAAGAAACGGGATTCGAACTGCTCAAACACCCTCCCTATTCGCTAGATCTGGCTCCTAGTGACTTCTACCTCTTTCCTCGGCTCAAGGAACACCTCCGAGGTAAAAAAATTTGAAGACGATAGCGAAGTGATGGTCACTTTTGAGGCGTTTTGGGAGGGTCAAGAAAAATATTTTTTTCAAAGGGAATCCTGGGTTTAGAAAAAAGATGGAATAAATGTATTGATTTGTAAGGAGACTATGTAGAAGAATAAATTATTATTTTAACTTTAATTACCGCGTTTTATCTTCATTCTCATTACTTTTTGATTCGCCCTCGTATAATATTATAAAGCTGAAAAGTTTGTATGTTTGTTTAAACGCGTTTATCTTTGGGACTACTAAACCGATTTTGAAAATTCTTTCGCTAGTCGGAAGCTAAGTAATTCCTGAGTTTCATAGAATATTTACTATCAAGGGATCCGTGAGAAAGTTTAGTTTAAAGTCTACATAAAAGTTAATTAACTACAATCAGCTATACTGGCCACCTTTAAAGTCTTAACGAACTTTAAAACATGTATAAACCCTTTGATTAAAATAGAGTATATCCTCGTTTCTTACAATGAAACACACAACATCAAACACTATCTAAAAACAGATCAAGTCTAAATGAAACTTAACACCACTCAAGTAGCATAATTACAATAAGGCACAGGTTCTCTAATTAAGTAAACAGGAAACGTCTCGTGCGTCGGTATTCGTTTAATCACAGTTTAATAGTAACGTTAATGGGTGAAACTCATCTCCGCACAGAGTGATCGACCCATCTGTTTTTGTTTAGTCCGTCTCCGGTTGTACTTTCCCCGTTTACAGTTTAATAGGGTACGATTTAAGTTGGATATGTTTATCTTTGAGGGGTGAAGAAGTGGTACAGTCATTACATGAGCTTGATTGGATGTTTACTGCACTCACCTAAATTGCCGATGTCACCATGTAACCATGTCAGAGGCCCTTGAGGCAGTTCAAAAACTCTGACACTAGTGTGTGTTGTGTACGTGTGTTTGGGGTCGTTAGACCTTACTGCTCACACGATAAAGAAGAAGACCTAAATTGAAAACTGGTGTGAAATTTAGATTTTTTCCCGGACTCCAGAGCAAAATACTTTAAATTTAATTTATTTAAAAGTTGTATTGAAAGTTAAGCAATAAATAAAGATTAACTTATTGCTTATCTTTCAATTAATACGGATTTCCCTGACTCAAAAAGCGTCCGGGTTGCATCCGTGCATTTAGAAAACTCCTTCCGGACAACCTCCAGATGCCCTCAAGGATAACTCTGAGGTATTCCGGACAGATGACAACCCTAATTGGACTGTATTCGTGTTGGCTAGTCAATGAGTAAATTCATGATCCTTATCTCAACTCCACACTGAGAGATTGACCCATCTGTTTTTGTTTAGCACATCTCCATCAGCACTTTCCCTGTTTAAAATTCAGTTTAATAGGATTCGATTCAAGGTAGATATATTTGAGCAGTGACGAAGTGTTAGAGCCATTGCACGACCTTGATTGGATGATATTTTTGCTGGCAAGCCAATGAGCAACAGCTAATGATCCTTCATCTGACCTAGTAACACTTTTCAGTGTTCTGAGGGCTTTGAATTACGAAAAGCTCAAGTGAGCAAACACCTAGGCACGATCGCAATCTACTCTCAGTTTGTCAAAAATGCCTTTAATTTACTTCCATTTTATATTATTCATCTTGACACTGATTGTCGCTGAGATTTAGTTTTTTTTTAATTAGTTGATTTGGCCTTGTACCAACGGTTACGATTAATTTGGACTGCCGATGTCTCAAAAAATGCCTTTCGTTCTGTTCAAAATATAACAAACATATTATGCTTACTGCCAAAGGCAAAATAATTATGTGTACGGAAGCTATGAAAAAGATTAACTATTCAACGTAGCATAGACCCAACACGAAGCTCGGTATTAGCTCCTATACTCGTATAATATACAAAAGCTTTTTTGAGGACGCTGTTGCATACTAATGAACACATTTACATTGACGTAGGTCCCTCAAAGAAGGAAATTAGGAATTTTATTTTATTTTTCAGGCTACTGTATACTATCTAGTATAAGGTTTAATTTATTCCTAACTAGCTTTTGCCCGCGACTTAATTTGCGTGAAAGTTGTTATATTATCCCACGGGATCCGTACATTTTTCTGGGATAAAAAGTAACTTATGTGTTATTCCAGGTAAAAATCTCTTTGTGCCAAATGTGAATGACATTTGGCATACAGAGAATAGAGAATTGAGTTTGAAGTATTGAGAGAATTGAGAAACAAGATTTTTAGTTTTAGTTTCGTTCAGCCGTTCTGGCGTTATTGGGTAACAAAAATGCATCCATAAAGAATTAAAATAAATAATTTGCCACGCCCTTGGAATGCAAGAGCATAAGACGGAACACCGATGAGTTTTAGTCAGTAAGAGTCTGACACTCTCTTCCACTCCGTCCAGAGCGGAAAAAGTCATTTAATGATTTATCCTTAAAAAAAAAGAAAATAAACTTATTATTACATGCTAATAAAGATACTTATATTCCAATAAATCGACTGAACCCTAAATCACAGCGCAATGTCGACTTTTTAATCGATCTCCATCTTTATATTCAATTCGAACGAACTTTCTCTAGTTAGGGACTGATTAATTGAATTCAATTTATTTTAATTTTATTTCGTCGTTATTTAAAGGGCTAAGGTTTCCTGCACATTCATGTTACGTCGTGTAATCGAATAATCACATCGATTATCCGTGAACATCGAGATTTTTGTATCGATTATTAAAGGCTGGATGGTTTGTTGGGAATTTGGGATATTTGATAAACGATGTGGTATTTAATAGGCTGATCGTTTCTTAAAATGAGATTTAAAAATTGCCAATTTTTTAGTTTATTTAATTTTTATTATTTGTTGTGATAGCGCCCGTAGTCTCACACACTGTGGAAATTTCAAGTATCTACATGTTACGTTTCAAAAAATACAGCCTTGTGACAGACGGACATACAACGGAGTCTTAGTAATAAGTTTCTATTTAGCACCTTTTAGGTACGAAACCCTAAAACATTATTACGCATTCAAAAACCATTCTAAATTTAAATCGGATTCGGATTTGGAGTCGGATTTTAATCGGATTTTTAATCTGAGTTAGAACATTATGCTCATTTGCTTATAACTTTGTTGTAGCGAAACTTGGTATCATCGTTCTAAGGAAAGTTCCCACTGACTAATACCTTGCATAACTAAGAGACCACCCGGACTTCCCTTCTCCCCGTGCTTTAACTCAAACGATTCAACTTTGCTCCTTATACCTTTTGAACTTTAAGATTCAAAGTTGAGTAATTAAACTTTTAAATTGTAACAGATCTATTTTAATGTCTTTTCTGTAATAGAGGAAGTCCGTTTTATGTAAATCTATGTTACTGTAACAGTAATGGATATAACCCTCGGTCTGACTAACTTAGATAGTACATAAGAATTGAAAAAGTCACATTAGTATTTGGCCACCATCCTAAACAAACAAACTGTTTTTGTAAACGCGCTTATCTGTGGAACTACCAATCGGATTAGAAAATATGTTTTTGTTTAAAATAGCCAAGTTTATGAGGAATAGTATAGGCTAATAACATCACGCTACAGCCCACGGGAGCGGAGCAGTAGCTAAAAACGTAACGTTATGCGGGTGAAAAATACCCACGCGGATGCGCGGACAAGCTCGGGCTGAAGCTAATAACATGATAAAGCTTGACCTCTAAAAACTGTATCATAAGATGTTCTTTACACCCGTTACATAATTCCATGAATCCCTAACTAATCGGATTAATAGAGAAACTAGTAAAAGTCTTGATAATGGGAACGTTCATACAAACTTTTTGCCGCCGTAGGAAGACCGTTTTAAATTAATTTCTATTTAATGTTGGGAGCCAACTTGTATTATATTTGTTGGTTGTAAAATGGAAAGTAGTGGAGCAACTATTTAAGTTATTGATCTGTTAAGCAATTAAGTTATTTTTTATTGCTTCACGCTCAATTTTCTTGTGATAATGACGGTGTAGATAGTAAGCGTTGGTTTTATATCTAGTACTTTAATGCGGATGGATTATAGTTAGTATAATTCCTAACTATAATCCATTCGCATTTAAGTATAAGTCATTAAACCACGTTATTTTAAGGGTTAATTTGCTAAAGCAATCAATTTATTGCATTAATATATTCAACATCTTTAGGTTCACTTTGACTTTTTAATGACCCTGTTTGTTAAATTAATGTTTCCTTACACTTTTTTTTCATACAAACTAAAAACAAACAAACATCTGTACTTTGTAAGTGACGTTTAATTGTTAGTTTTTCCGAATTAAAACAATACCAGTGAAAATGTCTGCCATTTTCTAAGATTATTGTTATGATTTTGGATATCAAGCGCGGATTAATTTTAAATCTGTTTAAAGCATAAATTCCGGATATACATCAAACAGTTACTGCTGAATAATAATAAAACACATTTGGCATATTTAATTATTGAGAGTTTATGGATTAGCTACTTTTCGCAAAACTAAGCTCGCTTAGAATCTTAAACACGTTTCCAGTTTTTTATGTTCAAGTTATTGACTTTCTTATTTTTATGTACTGCATACTAATTTTAGCTTAGCATACAAAAACTGCCCTACTCTCTTTGCATAATTTACAGCATTCCTCGTCCTCGCTTCGCACTCATAAACTAAATAACCTCCTCCTTTTTTGAAGTCGGTTAATAATAGTATGATCACCCTATTAGATGTAAGATGACTAAGTATTTTCTGACGCCTTAAGCTATCAATAAGTAACCGCATTTTAAAACTATTCATTATCATCTAGCGTGTCGATGAATATTTTTAGGTATTGAAAAAGATAACTGTTCATAATATTTAAGACAGGTTATTAGGATACAAAAATGAATCATAACACGTAGGATAAAGAGCGGATTTTTTTCCACGACACAATTTTTTTTAAAAAGAAACAATATTTACAAAGCTATGACTAATTTACACATAAATATTAGATGACAGTTGTGACTGAATTTCAACTTAATCCTAATATTATAGAGTGGTAAAGTTTGTTTGCTTTTTATTTTATTTGTAATCTCTGGATATACCGGACACTATTACTACAAATGTCATAGGATAATGTTTTATGGTATACTTGACTTCTACGCAAATGAAGTTGCCAGCAGAAGCTAATATTTAACTAATAATCACATTTTCAGTCTAGCAATCAATACGGAGCATATAACTAACTATAATAAACAGAAATACAGTCAAAGCTTCCATTTACAGAGGGTCGATATGAATGAACATCACGTAGAAAGAGGACAGAACCCAATATTCGGGGGACATTAAAATAAATGAATAATTCAGTGAGAAAAGAACGAGAGACCTATTTTATGTATAACTTCAATAATTCTGCTATAAAGCTCGTGTCATGGTAGAATATTTAGGTTCTGTAACAATGTTTTTTGATAATGAACTTAAATGCGACACAAATAGAGTTGAACTAACGTGTAAGTTAATAAACACCGCGCGGAATTATATCTTGCACACAATTTTAAACTCTAATTGTGATGTTTTCAGTATTCATTATTAATTAATTAAGGGAAGCTGCTGGAGCACAATGATACTGACTCTAAAAGGTTATTGTTAAAGAATAAACCTTTTTTGATTGATATGACGATTACTAATAAGAGATACATCGTTCCTTAATACAGTATATAAACTTGTACAAGCTACATTATTCTATAAACACACTCAATTACAGGTACCCACAGCTTACAGCAGATTTTTACCACCTCCATCATTTCAATCATCATTTCATTTTTTTCATTTCATTTAATTTTTTTCCATCATCATCTAAAATCAAACTGTCCACTCCCATAAACGGACTTATAAAATTAAAAACCAAAAACTCAACAGCATGTATAATAAAATGAAGACGTCAGGCTAGAATGGAACCAGTATAGAGAAAGTTCATGTTGTCTGGGGTCAATTTACCGCGGTCTCACATAACATCGGTGTTAATAGATTATGTTTATAGGCGACCAACGATTTATCTATACTAATATTATAAAGAGATAAAATTTGTTAGTTTGTTTGTCACGAATAGGCTCCGAAACTATATACCATCACGCCTGTATTCCCCGAAGGGTTAGGCAGAGGTGTACCAATGTACACCCACAGTTCGCCGGTATATTTAGTTCCCATGTAATAGGGGGCGAACCTATTGCCATTAACCGGGCACCAATCCAAACTCCGAGCTGCTACTGAGAATTTCACAGAAAAACCCAAAAACACTTTTTGCTCGACCTGGGAATCGAACCCAAGACCTCTAGCGTAGCAGTCGTGCTTAGGACTACTAGGCCAACGAGGCAGTTCCGAAACTACTGGACCGCTTTTAACCATTTTTTCACCAATAGATAGCTACATTATTCCCGAGTAACATAGGCTATATAACATCACGCTATGGCCCACGGGAGCGAAGCATTAACCAAAGATGTAACTTAACGCGGGTGAAATGTCATGCGGATGAAGTCGTGGGCATAGTTTGCTAGTCATAATGATTTATATGTTATAAAGAAATATAGATAATTTGTTGTACGTTGTATTGGGTGTAATTAGAGGGTAGGTGTTAGGTCGAGAGATACACGAAGATGTGGGTTGAATGTACAGAATATAAAAGAGATTAGTATGTAGTTGAAGTTTTCTTAGAAATCGATGGATGATGTTGAATGAAAGGAGAATAGGCAACTTTGTGTCCAAGCCAGTTCAATAAATAACAGAGCCAAAATTATATTAACGGGAGTTAAAATTAAAGTTTTTAAGAAATCTTCAACTAAATGACGACCTAGGTTACTTTTTACTCTTGTATACCGTACTTTTAGTTGTAATCAGTATTAAGAGAGGTCGATGATAAATATGTTTAGAAAGTAGCGCACAATCCCGATACTAAGACATTAGGCAAATTCTGTGTTTTTGATACAACAACTCAGATGCCGATACTAGGTACTCCTTTTAACCCCAAAGATGCTGCAACTTTGTTGAGATTATTAGAATTCATCAAATCTGGCTTGCTAAGATCTCCGTACCTTAACCCTACAAATAATTTTTGTATTATTGTCTCATATATATCACCTCATAAAAATAAGGCCAATTCACCCGTTATCGGCTCGTGTAAGAGCTATTAGCGGCAGACGCGGGGGCATATCCGATCTTTATGTAAATTGCATCCGATGATTCTCACTTCAGTTATCGTGAGAATGTGAGATGAAATGTGTGTAATGGCCCTTGTTCATAACCGATTCAGAACCGAACAAAGAGCTTTCATTGTATTTTATGTACGCGTTATATTAAAAGTGAGATATTTTTAATCAAATATTCAGGATTCTTTCTTTCTTTTTTTTATCAATACGTTGCGCCCACGTGGTGGATTCTCAAACATATAAACTCACATACACAAACAGCCAGACCCGAAACAACTACCTGTAGGCCGTACATATTTGTTGATGCGATATGCAGAGCAATAGCTAATCTCTCAGTCACTGCGTCAACCGAGTCACCAACGTGTGTTGTATTAATATATTGAAACAATAACAGTATAGAGGCGGCCTTGTTAGTTTGCTATAAGATCAAGATGAGATAACCTAAATTAAATGCTAAGTACAACATCTACAAAACCACACGTTATAAAATGAAAAAATAAGCAAAAGAACAGAGCAAAAAACATCATTACATTGCGTATTTCAAATTCACACAAAAAACCTACATCAACAAAAAAACACAATGGAAATCGAATTGAAATGTCCAACGCCGTCAATGTACACACTAGAAAGGTTTTAAACGAAACAGTGACAGCCAAAAAGAAATAAAAAACCTCTTTTCTCGATGTCAACGTCAATTCATTTCGTTTTCGACGTCATTCGCGTTAATTGGAACGGAATAGTGATAATCGAACGTTGTATTTATGTCGATAGATTTTGATCGATGTTTCGAACAAAAAATTGTCTTGTGTTGATTGTTCTTGCGATTGTGTGTTGAGGAGTAAGTTGACATTTTGACAGATCGACAGCTAATGTCAGTTGGCTACTCTATCAAATTTTGAAAATAGAATTTTTGCTGTTGAGAAATAAAAATTTCTATGAAATTCTCAGTAGCAGCTCGGAGTTTGGATTTGTGCCCGGTTACCTAATGGCAATAGGCTCGCCCCCTATTACATGGGACCTAAAATATACCGGCGAACTGTGGGTGTACATTGGTACACCTCTGCCTAACCCTTCGGGGAATACAGGCGTGATGGTTATAAATAAAAATATTAAACTACTTTCAGTACTGCCATTCTGTAAAATTTCCTGCTGTGAAGTGAGCTATTATTCCAGCTGATGCTCATCGTCAAGTCAGCCGAACGACGTCCACTGCTGAACATAGGCCTCCCCTGAAGATAGCCACAATGACTGATCCTGCGCTGCTCGCATCCAGCGATTTCCCTCGACCTTTATCAGGTCATCGGTCCACCTCGTGGGGGGCCTTCTCACACTACGCCTTCCAGCGTGGTCGCCACTCGAGAACCTTACGACCCCAACGGCCGTCCGCTCTGCGAGGCATGTGCCCTGCCTATTGCCACTTGAGTTTAGCAATTTTAAGATCTATGTCGGTTACTTTAAGTTTTAAGTTCTTCATTTAAATTGACCAGGAAATATTTTTATAGAATACCACTGCAAACGCATATTAATGATCTATGATCGTAAAGATATGCTCGTCACCGTCTCAAAATACTATTGTTTAGTTTCATATCCCAACACCACCTACCACCACGTCTTAAAACAGTACCATTTTACCAGTGATTGGATTTTCAACTCTCAGCACTGAGCGCAGTGTTGAAAATCCAAGGACAGGGTCCGAACAGTTCAGTGAAACCTTACCCCACACGTTGATCCTTATCCGATTGGATGAAAGTTCAATGTTAATGTTTACTAACTGGCAGCTTTGTTACGTCAGTGATTGAAAGGACAATCGCTTGCGGTCGGAACAGTGACGAAACGAGTCGGCCGAGGCGCGGGCGCAGGCCACTGACAGCGAAAGTGTTATAATTTGCTCACTGACATTTCGGCAGCCTTTTGTGGATGTCAATGCCGGGGCTAAGATATTCTTTTTATGTTGTTAATTACCTTTTTTGTTAATTATGGTTGATTTTGATTATCTTTGATAATTCAGAAAATAATAATATATCTACTTAATTTAATATCAGCACTTAAAGCAGCATTTACACAATTTATATCAAAACTAACTATATGTATAGGTACCCCATGGTGTCATCTGCGTTTAGCTACGTCTTTGGTTACTGCTTTGCTCCCGTTGGTTGTAGCGTGATGACCTATACATAAAAACCTTCCTCTTGAATCGAACCTTTTGATGAAAACTGCATTAAATCCCGTGTAGATTAAAAGATCTAAGCGTACAGAGGGACAAATGGCGGGAAACGACTTTGTTTTATTGTATGTAGAGATATTGCTATAAATCAATCACTATTTTTCAACAAAAAAGTGTAAACTCAAAAAAGCTGGGCTTCAAATTAAGTAAATCGAGTTTCTCAACACACGAAACTTCAAAAAAGCCGTTTTTTTTACCAAAGGTGCATGAGAACATATCTGTAGGGAAAGCACGATCGAAGCAAGCCTCTAATTGACATTTACAAACGATCTTTTGTTCACCGCGCAACTATCGATATTTCGAACAATGTGGGCACGTCACTATTCATTGTTTGATTTTACTATCTTTTAATTAATTTGTCTTTTCGCACTCGATTTCACACGGAAGATGTATTGCTAATTAATGACGTGTATTAATAATATGGTTGCTGGGTAAACTTTGCATGTTTGTAGCTTTTCTTTTGTCATTCTTCTTTAACGACAGTCAATGACTCGATCAATCAATGAACATAGGCCAGCGTATTTCCCTGTTGCGTTGCTACTAGCGCTGCTAAGTTACTGACTATATCACTATTTTAACGATTGTTTAAACCACTATCCGTCTCTTATCAAAATTAATTCAAACTTGAGTCACAGCTAATTACTAAAGAGCTTTGATCTAAGCTTTAGTCGTCAATTTTATGACTGTAAGAGGCTGTGCATTAAGACACAGGTCATTCTAGTAGGTATGGGTTCAGAGTATTATTGTAAACAGAATGTACTAGCTGATACCAATAAATACATATTATTATTATTATTTGTTTATTTATCTTTTAGAGACAAAAAACATTTACATGCTATAAATTACAAATAAAATTATTAAACAAGTAACCCGCACCACTCTATACGTATTAAACACAAATTAAGAAAAGTGATTGTTTGATTTAAAAAAAATAAAGAACAAAATAATAATCGGTTTTTATAATTTTATTGATAAACTGTCATGAAATAGAATGACAGTCGGAGTGATTAGTATTGACGCTTTTCGACTTTTAAACACTTCTAAATTAATATCGAATCATATTATTTTTGTAATAATTTCTCTAAATTCTCATTAGGAACTTTTATTTAAGTTATTACCATTCTCCAAATTACCAATTAAGTTTAAGTAGTATATTTATTTTCATGCCGAGTCGGAATTTCCTTTAAACATTGAGTGACTGCTTCATTATAAGTATGTATGTTGTAATGTCATGTATCTTGTCTGCCCGCCCAATCGATTAAAGACTTGCTCGCATGCGTACGCGCAGGTCAGCGGCGAGCTTTTGATAGTGATGCGCCATTTATTCGTAAAGTGAAAATATCGATACAAAAAACTTCTTTCGCATTCTAAAAATAAACTCGATGTTTGTTTAGTAGATTTGCTAATTGGTTGAAGATTTTGATTTTGATTGATAGGTTAGCAATTTTTAAATTGATGTGTGTTTTTTTTGCAGTCGTTGAATTTGAAGGTCGATTTGAAATTGACTTTCTATTTGATGGTTGTTATGTATTGGCATATTTAAGAAACTTATTCAACATCACGAACCATTAAAACAGTACTTATTGGTACGTTGTTTATTATTGACTTGAAAGGGTTTGAATGAAGCTTTTGTATTGAAAACATTTCATTCAAGAGTAAAGTCATTAGTGTCGACAGAGCTCCACAATGTTATCAATTCAGAAGCAAGACATTGCGGTCTTATCTCCGTACCTTCATTTCATTTCCCACGTCAAATTAGATGGAATGTCATCCGCCGATAGATAAGGTGCGTAACATTGATATCGATATTCACAGCGGTGGTCTTGTAAACATCGATACTCGGTATCACTAATTAGTAGCCGGTGAAAGTTACCGACCGACTGACCACAATCCGAGTCCGATGTTTCGGCTGTGTCGATTCTAGATCGATTCTACTTTCGTTTTTGACTACTCTTACTTACCGCTCACCACGGACCGATTGTATGATTTATTTCGTACTTACGTTACATAGATGTAATTATACGTTTGGCTTTAGATTTGTTGCGGTCAGTCGGGTTTGGTTTAATTAATTTTAGCTGATATTCATTAACTACGCTTGGCAGGGTAATTAAACTGACAGAACAAAGGTGCAGCACTAAAGATCGACTATTTGAGTTATCGATAAAACTGGGCTGTCACAATCGAATAATCGATGCATTTATTAAGCAATTACAATTACAATACTTATAAAGCTATTACAGACACTTCATCTTCAAATATCATAAACAAACTATTTGAATAAACAAATTATGCTACAACACGAGAACTTTGAAATGCAAATAACAGATGTGAATGATCAAATAACTGTACACATAAATATTAAGAAAGATGTGTTTAATCGAATATGAATAACAGTCAATTAAAGAGTCGATGAAATGTAACCAAAACGCCCGTCATGTTGATTAGTTCGGTGAGAAGCCGCTGCTTGTGGTCAGGCTTTAAAACTGGCGAATGAGATTGCCCAAAAGATTGTACCTGTACCTCATCGTCTTCCAACGTATTCCAGTAAAAGCTACTTCTACTTGTGTATTGATCATGAGATCAGTCAAATCATATCAGAAGGACAATTCTTCAAACAAAAACGTTCAAAATCATATTGTAATCTTATCTCAGCGGTAATAATCAATGTAAATCAATTCAAGTACCTAAATTAAATGCAATTTTGAGAGATTGAGAATGAGATTTGAATGCGATCGTTCTTAAAAGTTAGCTAATTTGCCCCTCAGATATTTGTCAACTTGTTACCTTCTAGTGGTGGATCTTTCTGTATCAGTACCTATATCTTTAACTTGTTCTGTTTATTAGTTTGTTTGTCACACTAATATTGAAGTAGGCTCCCAAATTAACGAACCGTGATTTTCATTTCAAATCACAAACAATCTCAATTACTTCACACATTGGCAAATCCCATAATTATCTCTAAACCGTTAAAACAGACTCAAACGCTGTTCACACTTCCATAAAACAATCTAAAAGCTCGATAAGTTTTTATCGTTCGCTCGCTTATTCTATGGCCTAACAGTCTCGTCGGCGACCTCTGTCGGATGTGTGCCAGCAGGTCTTGGATGTGGGTTTATGATGCAGCCCCGCAGGTTCTCAGCCGCTGTGGGTGCCGTCATTGTGTGGGGCAATTAACTCTAACTGTCAACGTTTCCTAGGATTCCATGTGAACACTCTGTCAATAGGGATTGTTGGATTTAATTATTATAATTATCTGTCTTGTTTGTCTTGTTATGAACTGTTTCTGGTTTCGTTGTGTTGTTTGTGTATTGATATTTTTTTTGTCTATACTAATAAATAAAATGAATGTGCCTGGTTGTAATTTCAAAATAACATTGTTTTACTAAATGTATAATAAATGTTTACAAGGTACTTCCAGAAATAAATGCGTCAAAGTCAAAGTCAAATCATTTATTCCAATTAGACCATTATATGGCACTTTCGGACGTCAATTAACTTAAACTATTGAATCTAGTTGCCCATTCCAAAAGGTAGTTTCGTATGGAGAAGAACGGGCAAGAAACTCCATACATACTCTTTTTAAAAAAACGTAGCGTGTCTGCCTGTTTGTTCCAGCTAATCTCTCATTACAGAATCTTTTTTGTTTTGAATTGGACTTTACGACAGGTTTAAATCACGAAATACGTAAATCGAATAACTTCCAAAGCACTCCATCTTTTATAAGTTAAAATCAAGTATATACGGAAGTAATAGCGAAAATGTTAAGTTAACGAGAATGTATTACAGATTCACTATTATCAAAATTTTGAAGTACACAATAATTCAAATACAGCTTTATCCTATCTCAGAATAACATCCAATTTTGCAAAACTCAAGAACATAATTCTTGAGTTCAAAGGAAAACAAGAATAGACTTTTACAAAAGTAAAATCTGTCGAGAAACTTGTGTGCCCAATAGTACTGGATTCTTACTCACATAGGCAAATATTGATAACTTTCCAAGCAAATATTTAGTTTGCCGTAGCACACTGACTCTATAACATCTGCAAGCTAATACGCCAATTAAAACACTCAACATAATTCAGGTTTTACCATTGATGGGAATTAGCGAAAGCAAAAGTACAAGATCGAGTGTCGTTGACCGCAGAGATTTGACTGACGAAATTGTAACTGAAAACGTAACGTACAACTGTCTCTGTCGCACAAATGATTGGCATGTAAGTCTGTCTCTTTCTAAATCGTGACAAGTCTCTGACAGGTTGACATAAGATCCCCGAAATCCTAGAAATGTCAGCGTTCGGTGAAAGTGTAAATAAAGAGTTTAGGTCGAGAGTGTTTTGTGTGTTGTAGAAATAATTCAATTTGTTTTTCTTATTTAGAGGTGAGCGTTACATTTTTGGATAATTGGTTGGATTCTACGTTCAAACGTTGCTTATTAACTTATGTCTGTTTATTTACTTACTACATTATAGTAGGTACTGTGATCAAGGTACGGGGTGGGTTATCTGCGTGGTGGAAAACCTTCTATTATATGATTATTTATTTTATTTTGTTTTCCTTAAGGTTCGATATGGCTAAACCAGCCAAAGTCTCTGCAATGCCTAATGTCTTCCTAACTTTAAGAAATGGCATTTTGCATTTTATATAACGCTCTGGTCTGAAGCCTTCTTTACCAGCTTCAGCCTCCGTCTTCATATAGTTCGCCGATACGACTTAAATATCCCTATAAATCAAAATTGGATTCTCCTATACAGTAATTACGGTCACTACAATATCAGTCACCCGAAGTTTCGCAACAGTGACTAAACTAGTCTGTAATATCGCCATGTCATCTCAACTTCTACTATAACTTACAAGAACTAAGTTTTATGAGATAGTGTCGGAACAGGAACATTATGGTAACAACGTAACAGCCGTAACTCCAGTAGAAGTTCCGTTGATCAGTTTTAAAGTTGTGCAGTTCATAACTTGTAATATTGTCGTGATTATGTCTTTCTGTCTTTCTTCACTATCATCTAAAACTACTATGTAATTGTATTCCAATGAAGCTACAGATATATCTATATCGTCTTCAAGTGTGATTCTATATACCAAATATTCGAACACATTTATTTTAAAATAGTTAGGATTTTTTTTGCACATTCTTCTTTATACGAAACTGCTTTTTGGAGGGAGTTACTAGATTCGATAATTTTTTCTTATATATCATGTTCAAATGTGCCTTGGTCTATGTGATTTTATGTCTGACTTAACATTGAATGTTTCGTGTTTCACTACAAACTGAACCCTGGCCCTTGATGAGTTAAGTCCAATAGCAATTGCTTTTGCATCTAAGACCTTCCACGACCCATCCTACACCTACTAGGCCATCACTAGGAGTTATTAACCAGCAATTCTTGAAATTAGAATGAATGCCCCATTGAAGTTTATATTCATAAGTGCTTTCACCCCTAACAGCTTTATTGGCAAATGCCTTTCCTTTTTTGACATTGCAATAAATTATGTTCCTGATTTAATGAGCTTAATATTAACTTGTCTTCCCATTCCCTTTAAGAATTTAACCCTTCTGTTAAACCTTATAATTTTCACAGTCATTATGTATTAAAAAGCTTTCAGTATTGTTACTTTAATATTATAGCTTTTAATCCGTAAGAAACGTTTATTAATTTTCTCTGAACACGACCTTTCAAAATCTCTTAATTAATCTCGAATAATAAATCACTTCAAAATTGTTTGTGCCGCAATCTGTAGGTAGGTAGTAGGTACCTCAGTTTACATTGTCGCAATTTACTTTCGGTTTCGTCGTGTGCCCCTGCGCAGGTCAATGCTCGGTAAGATCTAGTACGCGATAGCTTCCTTACTCAATGATATTGTTTACTTTTAGTCTAGACTTGTCAGTTGTGTTTCGTCGAAGGCTTTTGAATAGATCATGCGTGTGAGTTGTTTTGTTCGTATGGGCCGCTTTCGAAAACTATATGATTTTTTATGCAAATGTTTGGTATGGAGAAATGCGTAAAAGTTTGTAGTAAGTACAGACAGTTTACTTTCTTCTGTATGTTTTGTTTGATGTTTTGGTTTTCCATATTTTTTTAAATATTTTTGAAAGCTTTTTTTGGTCATTTCCTATTTTTACGGCGTAAGTAATCCATACTCATATTATAAATGCCAAAGTAAGTATGTATGTCTGTCTGTCGGTCTGTTTCCCGACTTTTTAAGAAATTTGGTACGGTGTAAATTATAACCTTATGCAGGGACCGACTGCGTCCGCAGCAACCGACATTTACGCGTCGCGGACAAAAGCTAGTACTAGATAAAAAAAGTAATAAAAAAGACACAAAAAAGTAATGAAAAGAAAAATAAAAAAGAAGAATCACACACAGATACACATCACAAAACACAAGACACCATTAAAACCGTTCCCATTGTAACAACCTGATTCCAAAGTAACCGATACCAACTATTCAGACACTCACAAAATTCTTTCACATAATAAATTCAATGAAGGGCTCCAGCTAATCGTGTCAAGTCCGCAGTGAAAGTAAGAGGTGGGCGCGAGAGATTCACATGCGCGTGCGCACGACGGGGCAATGATGCCGGCTGAAGGCAATGATGGTCACGTGGTACGGTCGGGCATGACTTTCAGTGGGGGTCTATTTGTGATTTAAAAACATGTACCATCACGCCCGTATACCATGAAGGGTTAGGCTAGAGGTGTAGCGATGCACACCCACAAATAGAGGCAACTAAAAAAAAACATGAAGAAGGAATAAAGATAACAGATTTTGGTTTTGAAGATTTATCAAGTAAACTAGACTATTTGGTATAACACAGGTGTGAGTATAAAATAAACAGAAAGAAGATGCACTAATTCAAACAAAAGAAAAACAACGAAGTAGGTTCGAATTTGTCTTTCACTACTTGTGTTGGATTTCAAACAATACATATTGTAGCTATTGCCCGTTATTTTCTATATGAAACTATACCTTTTGAAGAAGGCACTACATTTAATTATTTTATCTTGTAAATAATGGAAGGGGATACTACTCGTAAATTAAAACTCCGTTTTTCTGGTAAATGACTCTCCAAAGTACCTTTTAATAGTCTAATTGAAATAAATGATTTAGCTTTGACTTTGACAAGTGAAGCTTGGTGGCATTTTCCCATTTTAAATTAAATCCTTTCTGAAATAAACCAGAACAAAAAGTGCGTACAGTCTGTTTTTCTTTGATATTTAAACCCTTTTTCATTAATCATGTCCTTAGAAAGGCAAAGTTAATCTTTTTCAAACAATTTAGATAGGCAATCATGACACTGCGGTTTCGGATTAAAGAGTAGCTTACAAGTAAAGAGACTTAACATAGATTATACTAGCTTCTTCCCACGACTTTACCTCTTTATAAAATATTATATGCTATGATGTTATGAAATAGTGTAGCTAGAGAATTTTGATATCAGACCTCTCTTCTCATTTTACAAACATAAAATACATACAAACTTTATCTCTTTTTTCAATGATATAAAATACTAGAGAACTGCTCGCTACTTTGTCCGCGTGGTTTATTTTACCCGCGCTATATCTTTGGTTACTGCTTCGCTCCCGTGTTTCGTAGCATGATGTTATATTATTAGCTTATGTTACTCAAGCATAATGTAGTTATCTCATCATCTTCCTGCCCTTATCCCATGTTACTTGGGGTCGGCGCAACACGTTTTCTTCTTCCACACCATCCTGCAGCCGTCATGCTATGTAGTTGTATGTAATGTAGTTATCTATTGGTGAAAAATGGTTTAAATACATCCAGTAGTTTCGGAGCCAATTCGTTACAAACAAACAAACAAAAAAATCTTGCCTCTTTATTATATAAATAAGTATAGATAAATTAGAATCGAAATACTAAGTTAGTCTTGGATTAATATCAGCCATTACATGACCAATCACTGTTTTTTGTCTTAGTAAGTAGGATTAAAGTTTAAGAGGATTATAGCTTGAAATATTTGCACTCAAGATAATTCTTATACAACTTAAAGCAGGTGACACATGATAATGGATATCATTTTTTATTATTAAAAGAAAGTTAGTTACGTCATGGTCGAGAAATGTAACATCTGTTAATAGATTATCTTTGGGCTGATGATGATTTATTATAATAATAAATAGTTTGCGATGTAATGTAGGTAGGTAGATACATACGTCAAAACTGCACCTTTATTAATTTGTGTAGTTTTTATTTGAATATTCATAGACAGTTAATTAAAATTGTATCAATGGAGTGAACCGGTTATGAAAGAAGATTGATTAAGATTATTATTGGTTATTGATTAAGTCAATTTACTGTATGAAAGCTCGATGCTAAATGCTCGAAATTAGTATAGTCATATTTTAGTTAATTCAATTGTTTAGATAGGGTTAGGGCACAAATATCTTCCATTATAGTTAGTCAGTTTCCCGTCAAATAAATGAATTACAAAATGATACGTCATTTAAAATTTCGTACGAGATTTAAAAACCACTATTAACGACTTACCTGCACACTTATTTATTGACCAACATTCGACTGCGTACGTTTAAACTACGTACTCTGTACAAAACACGCTATCAAGAAAGTCCTCTATTTCTTTTAACATAACGTAACAATAACATAATATGAACCAACCTAATTAAAAACGTTAGGAAACAATAATACCTAAACAAACTTTCCATTTCATATAAAAATTGGTGAAACCTTTTCACTCATATTCATTTAGCGACCTAATAAAAGTAAAACCGAACATTTTGTTTTCACCAAAAACATAATACGGCATCATAAAAGAACATTAAAATTAAATTTTATCGCTGCACCTTTTCAACTCGCGAGAATGACTCGTAACAACCGTGTAGCCATAAAAATAATGGATCGTTTTATTAATTGTTAATCTGCAAATAAACACAGGCCGCGGCTGAAGTGAAAAACGTTTCGCGGTGATCAGTGAAGGTGCAATAAAGCTCTGCCGTGGGCCCACCACACCCTGTAATCACACAATGGACGCACAGCGACCGCATACTTTTACAAGCGAAAATGCACCGCAAAAAGTCTAAAGTGGCTTGTGTACAGTTCCGGTAGTGCTTTAGTACTTTCTCCAGGTACCTACTCCCACGGCCCACTTGCCCCGAAAAGCAACTTGTTCAGCGGGAACGCCCAAAATTCGGTGATTAAAGTGGTGCGGTGGGCCTACGTCTTTACTTTCGCGAGCTCCCGCCAATTAAGCGGTGGTCGGCAGTGTTTTGTTTTTATTAAAGTGCTAAATGAGACGTTTGAGATTGGACTGCCTAGGCATTTATTTTGCAAGTTTATCGTTTAATTGTCGGCTGTTATTTATTAAGTATCAATAAAGCAATTCCTTTCATTGAACTGGGTTCATGATTAACTGCGAACATTAAAGTACTGAAGTGGTTATAAAACGTTGGTACGGTATCTTTCTCACAATACAAGGGAAGTATTTATTATCTTAATGTAAGTCGGATTTCGGAAGCAGAGACAGTATTACATACGGGAAACAATAACCCCTCTTGTGTCTTAATTGGACATACCACGTTTCCGTAACAACATGCCTGAGATAGTTGGAGGGGGCGGAACAAAACAAAATAGCATTCCAGTTCTGTAAGGAAATACTGCAATAGTAACTTTCCCTTTTAGGTTCGCTTGCACCACATTTAGGATTAAGATTTCACTCTAGGTTTTTGGTAACACGAGCCCATTCTCTTATACTAATATTATAAAGATGAAGGTTTGATTTTTGTTTGAACGCCCTTATCTTAGGAACTGCTAGTCCGATTTGAAAGAAAGAAAATGTGTTATATAGTCCGTTTATCGAGGAAGATTATAAGCTTTAAAATATCACGCTCCAACCCATAGGAGCAGAGCAGTAACCAAAGACGCTGTTGGAACCGCGGTGTATTGCCACTAAATGATAGTTTGTCATTTAACCTCATATTGGTGCCGATTCCCTTGTTCACAAACTAAACTAAAATTAGAGAATTGACATCTCTTACTAACATACAGCGAAAGAAAAGGACGGTAATACCTTAGAACTAAGTTAGAGATGTCAAATTAGTTTTGCCTTGAACTTTTCCGTGTTTTTAATCGACGCGTTCTGACATGCCAACTATAATTGTATAGACGTTTTAGATCAACTAAAATTGACAAGTCTAATTCACGTCCGTCCCTTTCTTGTTTGATTGGAAAGAAAAAGATAGAAATAGTCTAAATTAAATTTAGCTTGTGCATAACAGAATCGACACCATTATCTACTAACTCTAAGTAATGTTTCTGATGCAAATAAGCTTTAGTAAGGCAAATGGAAAATAAGTAGGTAAATTCCTTTTGCGATTCGATCGAAGACTTTGCCGGTAACTTGACCTATTCACCCTTGAACCACAATTTCTAATGGAGGGAGATGGTTCGTTATTTAAAATGTATAGCTACATGTCTCGCCAAGACTTGGCAATCGAAAGTGGGCAGATCGAAGCTAAGATAAGGATCCACTTTGCTTTGATTTATGAACGCAATGAAATAAACATTACAAATGCAAATACAATGTTCGGAGTTTAGAAATTATTGATGGCATTTTGATGTAATGTGCGTGATCGTAATTTTTTATACGAAGCTTAAGTATTCTTTGGTCTAGAAGTGGTTGTACGAACGCGGAGCGAGCTTTTACTTTTTGACAATTCAAAAATGCCTGTAAATGGGCTAATTTGAATAATTGCTTTGACTTTGACTTTAGTCAATTTCTTGATTTAGAACTTTTGCTCATTTTTAAACAAGAAATATACCACTTAAATACGGTAATGCTAATGACATATAGATGGTAATAAATGAGATTATATGAAGTATTACACCAATAAACAGAATTCATCGAAATGGATATTTACATCAGATTATGTCCAATACGCTGTAGTGTCCTTATTGCCCCGACATTTGCATCTTTGACGATGTGTATAACGCCTCTAACTCAGCAATAAACGTGATCACTAATAATGTGAAATTATCATAAACTAGCGAACTGCTAGTGACTTCGTCCGAGTGGCTTATTTTTTACGCGTTAAGTTACGACCTTGGTTATTGCTCCGCTCTCGTGAGTCGTAGCCTGATGTTATATAGCCTATGTTACTCAAGAATAATGTAGCTATCTATTGGTGAGAAAATGGTTAAAATCGGTCTAGTAGTTTCGGAGCCTATTCGTTACAAACATACAAACAGATCTTATCTGTTCATAACATTAGTATAGTTATGATCGATGCAATAAGAAAAGGTATAAAAAGATGGCTGTTTCAGCGAGTTCTCGTATTTAAAAACAGGTCGCAATCTCATCTTAGGGACAATCAATGTCAAATGCTTGTCCAAAATAAAGGTTGCAGTATTTTTGGCAGAATAAGGCTAAGATTGGAATGCGATCTTTCTTAAATATACGTAAAAAATAGTTGGTACTTACATGGCAAAATAATATGCTAAAGCTCACGATCCAGCCATTGAAACAATCTTCCAATAGTTTATTTTAATTGCCGAAAAAAAAACAAATGCGCAATAAAATCTTTGCTCACTAATTTTTTTGCTAATTAGCAGATGATATCTAACCATTTGATTAACAACCGGACAAGATAAATGGATCCGTCAAAAGCTAGACTTTCTCCTACATATCTAAATATAATTATTCGAAATGTGTGAAATCATAACTTATTAGCTGTTCGAGTACGCACCCCCGACTCTAATTAATCTCACCAAGACGACGCGACGGCATCACTTTCTCATTCCACCACATGTAATATATTTACAGTAAAGAATAAACTTTATTAAAGTATTATAATAATGAAAGTTATTCATGATCGGAGAGAAAACTTGTAAACATATGAGAAATAAAAGAAATTTTAGAACATAGTAGACATACACACCATTATTTTATGAAGAAAGTAACGTATTGTAATAGTCAATTGATGTTTATTTTACGTTTGGATTGAACGTATTTCTTAATGCACGACTGAATGTCTCTATGTCAAAGAATAATACAGTAGCACAGTTAGGTAGTAGTGGCAGTAATAGAAAGACAGATTCAGTAGTATGTCTTTCTCAAATGAGACAATTTCTTCATGAATGAAATATGGTGTTTAAGCTTCTTGGTTGTTCGTTGTCTATTTTTTCTGCTTTTCTATTTGAATTTATAAACATTTCATTATTCATTATTTCAATATGTTTGAAAAATAAAAGAAACAGGCGCCCATCGGTAACAGGCTCCCCGCTAGGTCAGGTCAGGTCTACTAGGTCAGAGGGCACTTCTTGCATCTTTTGGAATGTTTGCATTCTAATCTCAGTCTCAATCTGTCAAAAATGCCTCTATTTTACCTACATTTTTGACAAGATTTGATTGATAATCGTTGAGATGAGAAACTAGACTTTTAACGTTTTTAATTACAAGAATTGGTCTTTAGGGCTCTAGACAGAGGGTCCTCCTAATAAAGAGATACGTCTTTCTGAATTAAGCCCTTATCCAAATGTCCAACACAAGCCACATTTTTATAATTATTCGATGTTTTCTCCTACGTCATCATCATCTTTATATCAGTCGTACGACGTCTACTACTGGACATAGGCCTCCCCCATGTATTTCCAAAAGGACCGGTTATCTCCTACTTAAACAAACAAAAGGTATAAATCATGTCTGAATTCCCATAATACAGGACAGGTATAAATTTATACCCCACCATTCCTCAGCCTAGTCTTTCCTACATTTAATTAACTGAAAATACTAATAATTTTCTTTACCACCAACCTTTAATAATTAACGTAGGTAATTACCCAAAATTACCCATTCCATTAAACCGAAAATTGCTTTTGTTTCGAGTTCATTACTGGAAAGTAATTCACTTATTTTCAGGCTTTTGAGTCGTAAATGTTTTCCTTTTTCTTATAAAGTCCGTAACATGTTTTCCGGAATTTCCAAATTACTCTTGAAACTTTTTCGATTTTCCTCTTAAAATAAACCGAGGATCTGAAAGGCTTTTTTATGTAATTTTTCAGTGATTGAGAAAAGTGGGTATATTCTCCTTAGACTGTATAATACAATTAAAAAGAGGGTCTGGTCTTGGTCGTACTTCATAGAGGTCTAAGTTTTGAAACGAGCTGCAACTTTCTGACTAATTGGATTTGTGCCCGGATAATGGCAATAGGCCTTAAACATACCAGCGAACTGTAGGTGTACATTGGTACACTTCTGCCTAACCCTTCGGGGAATACAGGCGTGATGGTATAAGTATATGTGTGATAGATAGAGCCTGTAAATGGTTTAATTGAAATAAATGTTTTGACTTTGACACCAAGGTGTAATGTTGCTATATATAAATAAGGCCTGATCGCACCACAAGTCACTATAATCCTGACTTCTAACTAATATGCGAAAGTGAGTTGGTTTATCTGTTTGTTTGCTTGCTTTCACGTCTTAACTACTCAACAACACGCTCCCGTGAAGTTTTGCATAAACGTTATCACTGGTATAGAAAACAGAGACTTAAGCTAGTATCTAGATAATAATACTGTTCTTTAGGTATCGGAAACTAACTTTTAACGCAAGGAAAACCACGGGCAAAAGTTAGTAACAAATATTACAAAGTTTAAGTTACAGTTCCTCAGTATTTAACAAAGTAACAACAATCCGTACTAATATTATAAATGCGAAAGTAACTCTGTCTGTCTGTCTGTCTGTCTCTTCTTCACGCCTAAACCACTGAACCGATTTCAATGAAATTTGGTAGAGATATAGTCTGGGACCCGAGAAAGGACATAGGATAGTTTTTATCCCGGAAATTCCTCGGGAACGGGAACTATTAATCCACGCGGACGAAGTCGCGGGCAAAAGCTAGTATAGAATAAATTCACATATTTGCTTTCCAAAGCGCACTAAGTTAGAAACTGCATTAGAAAACGCATTAAAAAACAGACAAATTTAAAACATCGTTCTATTTCGGTCAATCGTTTGACGTTGATTGAGACGGAATGATTATTCAAAACTGTTTAGCGGCCCTTTTACCAAACCACCTTACTAATTGGTCAAAACAAAGGCGTAACCTAAATTATTATCAAAAGAAACAAAATGGTTTTAATATCTATACTTACTTCAACAATTGCAAAAATGCCACATGAAACAAAACAATAAAAGAAAAATATTCCAACGATTCAAAATGGTTGTATGTACCGTTCACGAAGAAATATTGTCGTGGAAACAAAATCACAATACGGCACCAGATTCCGTCCCATATTGTTGGAAACTGTACCAAGATGCTGACAAAGTGGGTCCATTATAAGAATATGAGCCTAGTGATGACGGGTGTACACCGGTAATTACTATACGAGATAATGATACGATTGTTCGCAGTGTGCACTTTGCCGTAAATGTTCTAAATAATGAGTAGTTACATATAAGTTTAATGGTTTCATTATTCTTTGCTGTTTCGTGTGTGGACTTCATTTCACTACGATCATATTGTTTGACTGTCTTTTAAATTGCTTTGTATCTCACGTGTGTATTTTATGTGGTACTAGCGAAATGCTCGCGACTTCGCCCGCGTGGTTTATTTCACCCACGTTATGTTACGTCTTTGGTTACTGCTCCGCCCCCATGGGTCGTAGCGTGATGTTATATAGCTTATATTACTCAGGAATAATGTAGCTATCTATTGGTGAAAAAATGGTTAAAATCGGTCCAGTAGTTTCGGAGTCTATTCGATACAAACAAACAAACAAATCTTACCTCTTTATAATGTTAGTAGAGATTAGCATAAAACCTCTGTCGCTATGTGTGAAAAATATTCAGCTGGTTCTGGTATATTTTGAATTATGAATAAAGGAAAAATCTTAAGAAAATAAAAGTTGAGTTTCGGCTTTATTCATGAATTTATATTAGGTACGTGGGTGCGTTTTTATGAAATATATGTTTAAAAAGTAGGTTAACTTTGATGCTGTTTTGTTTTAATATTTTTTAAGTCTGGGACTAAGTAGGTCATTGTCAAATTAAATCCTAGGTTCAAAATCTAGGTACACACGAGTAAATCTAGGTATGTGGACATGAGGAACATAACAATGCACTTTCCCGAGCGAAGTGCTAATGGACATAAAATATTGTCTGTAAACAAGAGTTTTTGAAAAATGTTTCGCCCATTCACTTTGTTTACCTGAAGCATAGTGAATATATTAAATAAAATACCTACTACTTAGATGTACTATAGGTACTCATAGGTCAAATACTTTTTGGTGTTCGTAAAATTAAGCCTTATTATTACAATTTTACTGTGTCTAATAGGTAAAAAAAAACTAATTTCGTCAAAACATTACCACAAAACCTATTCAGAAATCTATCGTACTCACTCTTGTGAACTCTCGTAATTAAAAACGTTCAAAGTTGCATTCTGATCTCAATCAATATGAAAATGTAGTTCAATTATAGAAATATTTTTGACAGATTAAGACTAAGTTTAGAATGCGATGATATAGGTACAAAAAGTTACTAGAATCGCATCTCTGAGCTTTATTGGATACAACAGTCTTCATCAAAATAAGTCTTATAATTAATATTAAAGTGAATAACAAGATATTAAATTAAAAAGCCTTATAATACTTACCTCTTTCTAAACCTATATCAACATCATTGTTAGACCTACATCAAGCTACATGATTGTGAGATTAATAGGATACGTGCGGGTCTTTATCAGCCTTATTATGTATACCTACTAATGTAAGGGTTGACAGTAGGTATAGAGGCCAGCACATCAAGTTACCCCAATCTGTCAAATTACTTTGAAAGATATTCAACTTCATGACAAAAAGATAAGGTTCATATTTAATTGGGAAAATTTGACAGTTTGGTTTGGTACTATGGTTATTAAACCCGTGAACGAGGTATCGAGGCTTTTGTGTATGTGTGTGTGCGGAGCTTCTATTTGTGTGGAAAGAAAGACTTATCCATACTAATATAATAATGAGGAAGTAACTCTGTCAGTTTGTTACGATTTTACGACTAAAGCACTGAACAGATTTTAAAGAAAATTGGTATGGGGCAAGTTTGAATCCCAAGAAAGGACATAGGTTACTTTTTATTCTGCGATGTTGTGTTCGTCCGCAATTACCAACATTTACGCTGACGCGGGCATATGCTGTTGAAATAAATTAAAAGTATTAGCTTTACAATAGCGTGCTCACATTCTAATAAAAAAAAATGGTCATGGAGACTGCCTACAGACGTGAAAAATTAAAACTTTGGAATAATTGTCGGTAATCTGACGCAACGTCACATAGGTCATAGGTCGGTGACGCGGTCGCATTGGCATGTTGGTAACGCGAATCTATAACACGCTCAACACGGCTAATGAAGTTTTCACTTTTATAAACACAAGATTGGATAAAATTTATTTATTTTTTATTTTATTTTTAAGCCAAATTCTCTGCACAATCTTCACAAATACCAAAGAGTAGTTAACTACTGTTTGGTATTTGTGATTAAACGAAGCTTTGTATTTAGTACCTATAATTCCCACGGTGTTTAGTTAAGGCTTAACTTGCAGTGAAACTATTCGCTAATGTTTCTCATGTGTTTGTTCTCAGATGCGGCTACGAAGGGGTCTGGCTATAGGCGTCCTGCTCATATTACATATGGTGAGGTTATATTTGTTTTGTTACACCTACATCTAATAACTGCTCCTTTGGCCTCGTAGTCGCAAGTGTGACTGATGAGTTCTGGTCCAGGGTTCGATTCCCAGGTCGGTCAAAAAGTGTTATTGGGTTTTTCTATTAAGAATTTCTCAGTAGCGGCCCGGAGTTTGGAAGTTGATGATGTGGCACCCCCGTGGCTTAGACAGCACGTAAAGCCGTTGGTCCCGGCTGTCATTCGTAGATCTTTGACAGTTACGGATAGTCAGAAGCTAGGAAGTCAGACAAGTAGTCTTACCTAGAGGTATCGTGTTGCCCGGTAACTGGGTTGTGGAGGTCAGACAGGCAGACTGGAAGCCGACCCCGACATAGTTGGGAAAAGGCTAAGCTAAGCTCATGATGACACACACCTTTTTAGGAGGCAAGTATATAAAGTACGTAAGTGTAAGTCATGTGTGTTGTAGTGTCATGTTATGGGCTGCGGGTTGTTCGAAAGAGATACCGCGCCTCCGGAACGCAAAGGGCACATGAAGGAACATAGACGGGTTTTAGTCAGTAAAAGTCTGACACTAGGGCGGGGGAAGTTAATTGATGATTTCCCGTCTTTAAAAAAAAAAGTGTCATGTTATGCCTATGTTACTTAGGAATAATGTTCATTTATTGGTAAAAAAAGTGTTAAAATCAGTGAAGTAGTTTCGGCTCCTATTCGGTACAAACAAACAAACAAAAAATCTGTCCTTTTTATAATATTAGTTTACATTTTAGAATTGGACCTAGTGTCAAAGTTATTCATATTTATGAGGTTCAGTCGGACGATGCGTAGTGAATTAAAGCGGGCCTGTATAATCACACGGTTGGGACTCAGACGTGAGACGGATTAGGCCGTAATCGCATGAACGGATTATGCGGGTCCGGTGAGAGTTGATACATGACCCATATCTTCAAATGTTCGGTTATAAGATAATTCACAATTTTGCACTGGTGAATAAAATTGCATAAAGTAAAATAAAACCTGTGAAAAACATTCCTCTCAGATTTATTAATCAAGTTTTTTTTTAAATTGAAACTTTGTCTTACTCTAATTATTTCTCCTATATCGTGGGTGCGTTAACAAACATATAAATTCACATACACAAACAGCCAAACCCGGAATAACTATCTGTAGGTCATACAAATACTTGTTCCGTCAGTCGATCGCTCGGCCACTGCGCCAACCGTGTCGTTAAGTAGTTGAAAGACAATAAAGTCAAAACAGGCTTAATCTAATTTGCTTTTCAAAGATGGCTCCTGAACGAACAATAAACAACAGCTATTGGTCAACAATTAAAAACAATTCTAATGCAATACCAATAAAATTCAAACTTCAAAATAATCCGATCACGTATCCTTTACCAAATTAGTTCAGCCAATAGAAAGGTAGAAAGGCCTATTGTTTAATAAATAGTTATGAATAACATGCGGCTGTCTATTTGTTCATGGTAATTCTTATTGTTTGGGCGGGACGATGCCTCCCACTAACAAATATAGGTACTATACTATTTATTTCCTGGGCCAATGGTCAACACGAAATTTCTTAAGCACTTTTCCTTTGCATAAATCTGTCTTTTATTTTCACGTAGGTATTTTTTTTAGTCTTTTATTTGATTCTATTTGGTTTACCTCAGCCATACCCTTAGGGGTATACAGGGGTGATAGTAATTGAATTATGACTTTTCCGTAATGAGTAATTGTGTAGGTTAGGAACCCTCGGGCGGTGGGGTCCGTATGCCGATAGCCTTTTTAAAGATATTTCTAAACGGTTGGTTGACACTTCTCGTAACCTAAAGGCTGGCTTTTACCTACAAATAATGAAAGGATCTAAAATTTTGAAATGTTTATCTACTTTTGTGACTACCAATAAATGACGATGCGATGATGATTGCGGAATTTGAACGAAGGAGTCACCACAGCCCAGCAGGAAGAACACGGATGGGTTTTAGTCAGTAAGAGTCTGACACTCCCTTCCGCTCCATAAAGTGCAAAAGAAGTCATTTATAATGATTTCTCATACTTGAAAACAAAAGGAAAACTTCTAAAACCCCTATTAAACACTTCTATTGTAGAATATCCACAGTTATAAGTTTGAATAGGGATGTCGGTACCAAGTTCCAATTTATCGATAAAAATCATGTAAACATTATCGGATCGAGCAAACTCCATTCTTCGGCAGAGCGGTGAACAAATTGAATATATCTGGAGCGTTGCGGCTTTGTAAATTCTATCTGTGTATGACAGTGCTCCCCAGAATTCAGTTAAATCAAATCTGTTGTTTACGCTGACCCAATTCGCTTGGACAACGCTATACTATTTATAATGGACGGTGTATACATCAATACTGTGTTTTTTGATCAGCTATAGTTTAGTTTACATGTACATTACATATTCACCTTCGTTGTTTTCACAAATAGAAACAACAACAATATTGTAACCAAGATTTTGTAAAAGCCAAATTGAAAGAAAAGAGTTTCCGTGGAGTTTCATGCTCGTTCTTCTCCATAGAGACCTACGTTTTAAAACGAGCAACTAGCTAACGTTGAACTGTAACTTCTTGACAATTCAAAAGTGCCTGTAAATGTAAATTGAAGTAAATGCTTTGACTTTGTCTTTGTTTCGTCTTTGGTCCCGTGGGTGTCTGCCTGAGATTAACGCGTTGAAACAAACAAGCAAACAAACATTTCAGCTTTTCTTTTGTTTATTTTTTTAAACTTTGCCACACACTTTTGAATTTTTCATGTGTCGTAACCACCCGCCAAACCCGGTATAAAGTATGTAGGCCAGTAAGCACAAAAATATTTTAAACGAACCCGCAACATGCAGCGTTGCAGTCAATCGCTCAGCTACAGTGCTAACGGTATCATCTTTATGATAACAGTAGATATAGATTTTATAGAACCCATATAACAAAAATCCCTGAAAAAGTTCTGAATAGCTTACTAGCCCTGCAATATAATAGAAAATATTTTCTTTCAACAAAATATTTTCTATTGTACCCGCTATTCATCTTCAACGGTCGATTTCAAATCGTATACAAGTTCATATAGAATATATGATTAAACGTAAATAAACAGACCATGTAAGATTGGTGTGATTAAGATTTCATCGGACCGTACCAACGGATCGGTACGGTTTTGAAAAGAAGAAAAATTGTATGTATCCGTTACTTGATACATTATTAGTTTCTTTTGTAATCGGTGATCGTAGAAAAAATTATAGGAGATTTTTTTTCCAAATATTTTCAAGTTGGGATATTTACTTGCTAATCGGCGAGGCGGATCATATTTTTGGCTTCAAGTGTACAAGTAATCTAATAAAATAGGCAGTCGGGGCGGGTCATTTTTATTTGGCGTCAAGTGTATAGCAGACTCCCGAAGTCCCGACTCATGGTTGTAGTAGGAACTCTGAGAGTTTTAGTCGGTAAGAGTCCGACATAACCTTCCGTTTTCCCCAGATGGATGAATGGTTTTCGTTTTGTAATCTCTTTAAAGTTACAGTGAACAGGCTTCTTCTGGGTAAGGTCACTCCATCGTCAACTTTGTATTTGTTACCTCTGACCTTAAGTCACGAGCAAACCCACCTCATTTCAGGACTACCTAGTTCAGGCACGTAAATCTTAGAAATATAACTTACATTTTAGCAAAATTGTATTAATTTTATATCTTGTAAATCTGAATAAATGAATTTGAATTTAAAAAAGTAAACGAAAAAGATGTAGGGTTTTCCATTACTAATTAACCACGAAAAAAACTATACAACTATTTACTAAAATGATGAGATATGAAGTTGTTCACACTCATTTAGTTACTAAAATAATTATTCATTAGTATGTCACATTTAATTCAAAATAATCATAAATTAGTATAAAATTAAACCCTATTAATGAGGCACTGCTATAATGTATTGCGACCCTGCTAATGAGCACATAACCGTATATATACGTGATTTGAATAAGTAACTAAATAATATTATATCCAATTAGCAATTAAAATGGAAACAAAAGCAATCAAATATACCAACAGAGCCATTAAATAAACTGTAATTTTATAGGTAGAAGCTTTCTCTGTGCTGAACTGCCTCATTGGCCTAGTGGTTCTGAGCATGACTGCTACGCTGGAGGTCCTGGGTTCGATTCCCAGGTCGAGCAAAAAGTGTTATTGGGTTTTTCTATGAAATTCTCAGTAGCAGCTCGGAGTTTGGATTTGTGCCCAATAGCAATAGGCTCGCCCGCTATTACATGGGACCAAAATATACCGGCGAACTGTCGGTGTATATTGGTACACCTCTGCCCAACCCTTCGGGGAATACAGGCGTGATGGTATATGATGGTACCTATATACTTTCTCTGTATAATCACAGCATACAAAACAACAAAATAACTTATACACATGTACGAATATTATGTAAATGTCGGTAATCACGGACGCAAACGAAGTCGCAGAATAAAACGTAGCCCATATCCTTTCTTGGGGTTCAAACCTGCCGCATAACAAATTTCATCCAAATCGGTTCAGTACTTTAGTAATGGAAGCGTAACAGACACACAGACAGAGCCACTTTCGCATTTATAATTAGTAGTAAGTAAGGATAGTAGAGAGTAACTTTAATATGCCATTTTTAGCAATTTAATCAAAATGGCATCTAATATCCAACATAATTATTAACCATAAACACGTTCTCGTACTTTATTTCATATCCAAACCACAAACTGGGGAAAAGAGAGACTTTAGCTGAGTAAGCATTTCTTTCTTTCTTTCTTTCTATATTAAACTCAATGCACGCTCAACAAAACTGCTAATTACCACAAATATATTAATTCGAATAGTAAACCGTATCGTTGGAAGTGGAGCGCTCACAAGAAAGTTATTCATCACGCTCTTGTGATTTTGTGGTGGGCAGAACAATAAATATAATGGTTAAAGGTATAACACTGCAGCGCAAAAGCCTCTTCTTATACAGAGAAGGCACGAGCATTGATCACTACGTTTGCACTAGGTGGATGGAACAATTTGGGACTTATATCTATTAATTATAAGTGAAGGTTTCCTCATATGACGCTTTACCGATGTCTAAGATAGCTTTAGAAAGTAAAGGATTTAAAAAGGCACATTGTTAAGTGCCCAGGACCCACAACTTTATGCACTAGATGCCCACTGACCCAATGGTAAAGGCATCCCTTTGCCATTGATGTATTAATACATTACTTTGGGACAACATAGTTGTTTTTTTTATATATTTTATGTTTTAACTAGTAATATTTGCAGTAATATTTGCAGTAAATTAGTAATATTTGCAGTTAAAAGACTTATTTATTTGTATTTGGTCAAATCATTTAATGTCCAATGATTGTACCGTTTCATCGTTTTCAACTTAAAACTCCTAACGGCTTCTCATCCGATTTCCAGGAATAATATTTAAATGATAAGATGTTATTTTGGTGTTCAAATAATTACTTTATTCTCAAACTCAACTAACTAATTACCCGCAATAACAAACCCATTTACGACTTTTACGACCCGCGGTAATATCTTAAACTCACATATTTTTTTCTTAATTTATTTCCCAGATCATTTGAAAGTTAATTAATTTAATCGATACCGCTTATGGCACATCACTAGCGACCGCTAAGAAATCACCGTATCGTCTGTTTACATTGCGTATTTTCTCAAAAATTACTATAATTTAAGTGTGTCGTTTAGTTAAATGCGTACGATTTTCTAGTCAGTGGTCGCTTGAATGATGTTCATGTATGGTAAAAGCATTTTTGCATTGACCTTGTAAATATGAAAGCATTTGTTGTGATACTATGGTATTAGTACCAGGGACTTGAAAACGAAATGAATTTCGTTCCGTTATCATTAATGTTATCATATAACGTTCCAAAATTTGTAACGATACTAAAACTTAAAAATACCAATAACGTTACAAGAAAGAAACGTTAAAAAATATCATTTTCGTAGAACAAAATTTTAAGTAACGTTACAGGTATCAGTAACATTAAGCTTATCCGCTTGTAATAACGTTACAGGTGAAACGTTACAGATTCATTTGTAACGTTATTCTTAAGAACTTTTCTCGCTGACTACCGCTCCGTCGTCGCCCGCGGCCCTGTAGCCTCGGCACAAGCCACCACTGTAATGAATAACGTTATTATATCGTTATACTAATAACGATATATTGATAATATTGTTAGTGAACACTTTAAGATTTCGTTCCGTTTGTCAGTATCGTTATAGCCAAGGTATTAATTTTGTTACGATCCTGGTGGAACGGTACAAATTATCGGTACTGGAACTACGCGTAACGTTATTTTGAGTAACGTTTCAAGTCCCTGATTAGTACTGTAGAGACTCTGGCTGGTTGACCCATTTACGGCTTTATTTTGTAAGGAAGTTTCAATGCGATAAAAGCTGTTTAAAATTTTAAAAGAAAGATTTGACAACCCTCGTAACGGAGACTGATGAGACGCGATTTAACTTGCTAAAATATAATATTAAAAAATAATTGATTCAATAAACGAATGAACGATATTAAAAGGTCTTTCGGTTACTTATATTGACCTAGCAATAAAAAAATAATTTTACGAATTTATTAAAGTATTTAACTAAATATTTTACTAAATATTTTAATATTTTACTAAATTCGTAAATTATCGCATCTTCATCATCATCATTATCGTATCTATCGAATTTTTGTAAACACAAGTTTTACTCTACGTTTTTAAATAGATTATCAAAGATTTCTGTATCTCTAAATATTTTATAAAAGATGGTTTCTGTCTTATGCCATACGATTTCTAACATAGGCAAAACGTTAATTCCTATTTTTCAGATATCACTATTTTTCATTTATCCCAATAATGCCTATTATTATTAAAATCGGTACAGCACAACGCGTATCATATCGGAATACAGTCCGAGATAGAATCTAATACGGTCATGAGGTAGTTCCCCCAAATATGGGCACACCGACCCACTGCGCTGACGGACGTAGCCAGTTCCGTCTATGTCCACTATTTACCTGTTTACCCTAAGAAGGGAAAGTAAGAAGGCTACTGAACCCGATCACAAAACATACATTGTAAGAAATGGTACTATTAGGTAGTTAAGTTCTTGAGACGGAAGTAATTGCCTAAGTAGGTGACACCCACTCGAAAAATTGACTTAATCATTTCCGAATCGAAGGTATTAGTGAACTTAGATTCGTGAAATCAACAGTTTAACCAAAAATAATCTTTAAACATTGAGATTAAATTTAAAAGGTCAAAAAAATACTAAAATAGAAAACAGCTACTGCATATTTAGGATCATTTACAAATAATTACAAAGTAAAATTAGAAATTATGAACCGGCCCTTTAAAACAAGAAGTTCTTAACGTGATTTTCAGATACACCAACGTAATGAAATGCACACTAGTCATGACGGTTTATGACAATAGACAGGTGTCGTGAAAAGAGTAAAAGCTGGCTTTCCCAGTCGGTCGTTGTGCGACCTACAGCGACGACACACATCGCACTTGAAATCCTGCTCAGTTTTGTTGCAGACGACAATTGGTTCTTTCACCCTGTTATTGACATGTTCGTTAAAAGTTTGTTCGGAACGGTATTGGAAAATTGTTTTTGGGTTGCATTTTCCTAACGCGTGTCCGAAGTTTTTGAGAATGAAACAGCTTGGAAATAATACAGGAAAATTGACTATGTAGACGGTTTTCATAAGGTTAATCAATGATATAGAACTAGTACTGTTAAATTAACTGGAACGCCTTTGAAGCCTTTATTTTCTTCATTATAAGATTTGTTTTAATTAAAGGTATTTGGAACATAGAAGACATTATCCACCTACATACTTTAATCTAGGTATCCTCTTTTTCATTTGTCTATTATTAAACAAATGTAGTCTTGCCATATTTTGGTCAATAAATAATAAAACTTCATGATATTTTGTACATAGGATAAGAAACTAATATCAAGGCTCGTGGTTGGTCAGTTTTCCGTCAAATAAATTTATATCTAAATTGTATTTATTGATAAATCTTCTTTGAAAAGTGTCCTTTTGTTTGTGGGTACACATATACCTACAGGCCCCCATAGAAATGTCATTCCAACAACAAAATAATAAAGCTCCATTATTCTTAGTACTAAAGCTACTACAAAAGCACGTTACCCAACAAACCAACAAATCAGATCAAGAACACCGTGACTTAGCCACCGGAGACGGTCTTCAGCAATTTAATGAAAGTAAAATTAGTCCGTCGAGATCAATGACCGGGCTGACACACTGACTCGCCGCACCTAAGTCGGACCTGAATCACAATGCCTTATATGTCGCGGGATACGCTGTTAGATGCAGCTTATGGATTTCTTGTAGTTTGTTTGTAAACCTGTGAGTTGTTGTTTGTTATGATTTTTTTATTGATGTTAAGTGATCACAATGTGGGTCCCGGAAATTTCTAGCGACTTCGCGGCAGGCTTAGACAAAAATGGCAAAATGAGCTTTACGCCGACTAAGAGGCCTTTGCACCATTTTTTTTTAAGATTAAAAATTCTCAAATTACTTCTTTTGCTTTGAGTGGGAGTGTCAGACTCTTATTACCATCACGCCTGTATTCCCCGAAGGGTTAGGCAGAGGTGTACTAATGTACACCCACAGTTCGCCGACATATTTAGGTCCCATGTAATAGGGACTCTCTGAGATCAGACTCTTATTAACAAAAACCCATCCGTGTTCCATCTGATGCCTGATGATTTTCGAACAAATTCCGCAACCCTGACAGAGTTCTTTGATCTGCAGTGGGACAATCATATGCTTGTATTGTTATGATAGTTACTCCGTCATCAGCATTTTAGCCAGAAAACGTTACTGCTGGATATAAGATTTGCTAAAGCAACTAATCCCAGACGTTTTATTGTACGTTTGTGACAGGCAATCAATTTGGATCCTAATGCTTTCCAATAAAGTATACTTATAAACCTCTCCAACTTTCAACATATGGAAATGCTTTACCAGTTTTATTGTTTTGTATTCAACCATTTACGAATAACAAGACAGAATATACAAAACAGACACAAGTGGTAGGTATTCCAAAAGACCCCAACAGTTTTCATAATGAACGTACTAAAGTACATACATACATACATAAACTCACGCCTTTTTCCCAATTCAAAGTTATTATACAGTTATTATTTACAAGTTTTAATTCAAGTTATTATTCACCATTGGTACTAAAGTACCAATGGTGAATAATAACTTTTTTATCATGAGTAATAAGGTGATCAAGATAAACCAATAAAATAAAATACCCTCACATTTACTACACAATAACAAGATTACCACACACGTTAGTAATCTATAACCCAATAAAACATCTTTGGGAAACTTTCTCTTCAAATTACGTAATGCGTATCAATCTTTTATAGAAGTACCTACCCATGTTATCCCATCGAGAAATAATTGCTGGAATCACTTGGAGGCATAAGCCCTCGAATAAATCTTTATCGGAAAACGTATCTCGCTGAGGCCAATACTTTCTAATTTCATAGCCAGAGGCAAAACAAATGAGAGTTGTAATACTGTTGACGATCCATCCAATAAAATTCTTGTAGACGCGACACCCACTTTATGATATATCGATATTGAGGCCAGCTGTTGTGCTTAGAAACATAATTTCACAATTAATATATTTGTCAAAAGGCTTTTAATGATAAAGAATGAATTTCCAATCTCGCAATATTGGAAAATAGGTAGCCAAGTAAGAGGTAGGTAGACAGACACTTCCAAAGAGGCAAATAGAAAAATAGCAGTATTATTTACACCTAAATGTATTTTTAAATTCAAGAATTCATCGCCGCTAGGTCTTTCACCGTCTACAAGTATTTTGCATTAAAAATGGCTAAAATATACAACCTAGAGACCCCAAAAAGCTAAAAGCCGCACCTAAATAAAATAGCAATAGAAAAATTCACAATTAAAACGAGATATTCCGTGCAGCCGGTTCGTCTAATTTCTGAAACCTGTTAGTATGTAAAATATTTGGAAACCGGAGTGATGGTTTAAGAACGGGAACCGAATTGTGGTAGGTACTACTTTCACATGTGGACCCAGGAAGTTGTACCACTAAAGTTCTGATACACTATAAGCTCTTACGAGTTTATGAGTAATTGAGGCTCGAATACGTAATTAAGGAAGTTAGTTATTACCAGGCAACGGGGCAGATTTATTGGAGTTAGCGAAAGTAATGAAAGGGAATCCGACGGCTCCTTTTAATCCTTGTCTGTTTCAAATAAATTGACTACTCTCTACATTTTGATGATGTTATAAATCCCGTTAAGCATTTTTATGGAGAGACGAAAAGAACCCATTCAGTTTATCATGAACTCTTTAACATTTTAAAGGTCCATTCTTTTCGTAAAGTGCGCAATCATCTGCATTTCTTCGTTCATGACCCCGAACAACATGTCGCATAACCTTTGATGTGTCGTAAAACGGTCAGTGTGTCGTATTAAATAACATTTTAAAATAATACCTACTTTGTATAGTGAAAGCTGGGCGTGAACAAGAAGAAAAAACAAGAAATTTTCCGTGTCGGCATAAGTTATGAGGAGCCCATTTACTTGTGGTTAACATGTCAACTAGTTTTGTTACGGTTTTCTTTATTTGGGTCGAAATGAAAAGTGATACTTTAAAAAGTCATCACTTAAAATTTTACACCTTCTGTATCACGTAATGTTTTAGTAGAAAACATAAAAAAAGATCAAAGAAATGACGTTCAAGGCAATGAAAAACAACAGACAACTATAGCTGCCGTCTTTTGTTTAAAATAACAAAAGAGCGAGACATTGTGCTATATACATCAGAATATATAAATCTTCATTCAAGATAATTAAATACTTTATTAATAATTTTCAGAGCGGCACTCTAAGTGACCAATCAGCGAATGAAAGCGGCGGCGGCGGTGGAGGTGCCGGTTCCGATGCCAGCAGTGCAGCTGAGCCATCGGGTGATCAGCTGGCGATGGAGTCTTCAGAACGAGATACCCCGAGCCATGCGTACAACGGACCTCCCCCGCCCGCACCTCCACCGCATAACCGAAGACAGAACCCACCGCATCACCAGGCACATCACCCGTTAGGTAAGCTGTTATTTATTTATTAATCTTAACATCTTATAAATTAGAAGAATAGTCTCCCAAAACCATCTAGCTAGACGGCTTGACTGGGAGACGGTTTGACGGTTAACGTTGTAAATGTCACTTTACGTTTTAAAAAACCATCTTCGGAATATAAACCCTGTATTTTACTCCGTGCTTAGTCGCCAGTCAATATTTTTACCTTGAATTTCAAAAGTATTGTAATACCAATAAATTATGAAGCCAGATAAATTAAGTTTTACACCAAATAAGAGTTATTCGACATAGATGAGTCACCAGAATCTTTATCTCATTTCAGGCATGCCGAGAATTCCGAACCATCACCAAATTCATTCAAAGCCATTCGCCCTGGGACCGCCAGTGAACCACCACAAGAACGACGTCGGTCCCGGGTTCCGAGGACCACCACCACCGCCCGCACCTCCTGCCGACGCCCAGGCTTCTGCCAGCGACAAGGTGTTCAGTGGAGCCGGTGATGTCTGGCCAGCACCTGCCCCGGACATGCCGAAAATTGTTTCCCTAGACGTGAAATGTGAGAAGAACGCAATGAGAGTCTTCCTCAGTTTCGACAAACCATTCTTCGGTATTGTGTTCTCTAAGGGACACTACTCAAACCATCAGTGCGTACATCTCCCACCTAATCTTGGAAGAACTTCCGCTTCTTTTGAAATTGGCGCTCACGCTTGTGGAACCGCTGGCAGTGGAGACCCACGGTATAGAGGAGATGTAGCGGCAGCTGGAACTTACTTTGAGAATGTCATAGTTATACAGTATGACCCACAAGTGCAGGAAGTATGGGATCAAGCAAGAAAGCTAAGGTGTACATGGCACGATCAGTATGAAAAGGCAGTCACTTTCCGACCATTCCCAGTAGATATGTTGGATGTTGTACGAGCTGACTTCGCTGGTGACAACGTTGGTTGCTGGATGCAAATTCAAGTCGGTAAAGGACCTTGGGCTTCTGAAGTATCTGGTCTTGTGAAGATTGGACAGACCATGACAATGGTTCTTGCAATCAAGGACGACGACGCGAAATTCGATATGCTAGTCCGAGATTGTGTGGCTCACGATGGTCAACGCGCTCCTATACAATTAGTCGATAGGCGAGGCTGTGTTACCCGACCAAAGCTGATGTCTAGATTCACAAAGATCAAGAACTTCGGAGCCAGCGCTAGTGTATTGTCGTATGCTCACTTCCAAGCATTCAAATTCCCCGACTCGATGGAGGTTCACTTCCAATGTACTATCCAGATTTGCAGATACAGATGCCCAGAACAGTGTTCAGATGGAAATCCAAATGTGATTGCGCCACACGCTGAATACGGACCCCCTCAGATCGACGCTTACCAACAAGTTGGTATTGAAGCTAGACGTGATGAGAGGCGAGTGAGGAGGCAACGACGAACAACTTCCCCTGAGAAGGAAGTTGGCGTAAACAGAGTGATTCGTGTAGTGTCTGCCGGCGACTTAAACATGGATACTTCAGAAGAAACCACTGCACCGAAAGTGATTCCTACACCGGGTCTTGTTTGTATGACCACACCTGGGTTTGCTGCAACATTAGGAGCTCTTCTTGCCACATTATTATGTTCATGCGCTGTGTCAGCAGTTCTGTTCTTAAAGTTACGACCAATCACGACTCTGAAGAAGAAAACGGCTGCCGTGACGACGATAGCCCGGCCGCACCCACCGACCGCGCATGTAATTTCAAAGAGTCGCTTCTACTCGTAACAGAGCGTGAATAACCTAATTTGTAAATATTAGTGTGATGAGACTGAAGTATATAGACCATGCCAATTATTTATTTGCGTGTTATATGAGTGCTCAAATGAATGTAGTTAATCTGGGAACCCTTAATTAGTATTAATTCAATTTATGTGTAGCTTAACAAACCGTTGAACTTCAGTTAAATCGTATTGATTCCTATCTTGAAACAGTTGAATTGACATTTAATTCAACTTTGTTGTTAATTTAAACTGAAGAGTTGAGTTGTTGAATATTTTCGTTGTTGTTTCCACGATGTTAGAACAAATAAACACAAATTGTAGTATTAAATAAAATATTTTAAGTACAATCTTCTGTTACCTCTTTTCGAATGTTCATTCGAAGTAGGGGCAACGGAAAATATATCATACGGAATATCAACATAGGTGAACCGCTAGATTATAACTTAAAATAACTTGTCATTAGTATTAATATATTTATTTTTAATTAAGTTTTAGTCATTATTACGAGTACGTATAGCGATTTATTTATTTTTATACCACCTGAGTACCTCTTCTTCTTATTTTATTGTTTTTCTTCGCATTATTATTAAATGTTTATTTAATTGTTACAATGGAATTTAAATGTTTCATATTAATTTATTTTATAAACGAGTTGAATTATTTAAATCGAGATTGTTGTACAATATCAAAAATGTTTGATGGATTTTATAAAATTTGTAACAGTTGAAAAATTAAATTTTTTATCAAGAGAATGTTGTAGTTTTATTTTGTAATTAAAATAAAGTTTTTAATCAATAAAATACATTTTGGGTATAGAAATTGGTTTTATTATGATTAGGTACCATTTGCGTGCTATTTTTATTAGGACCCTTTCGTTTAAAATATAATATACCTTATACAAAAAAACGAGCAGTGTGAATTGCAATTGCACGGAGAAACCCTTGCTGACTGACGTCGTGGCTTCAGAATTTCTTGATGCGCAACACAAATGCTGTCTATTCCACTTAGGTCAAAATGTATGGCGTCAAATTCAACAAAATGGTTTGCAAAGTAAATATGGCCACGATGCTAATTTGCTGTCAAGTAAAGACATATTATCGCACTTGCTTATTTACCACAAGAAGAGATATCTGATGCTTTCGATGAATTGAGACCCGACGAAGCAAACAATACCAACTGCTTTTGAGGATTATGTTTAGGGATATATTAATTTTCAGGATAAATTATATGTAGCACACCTGTTTCCACCCTAACTATGGTCTGTGTTTCAAAAATCTGGGTATTCCTAGAACTCAAAAAAACAGTTAAGGATGGCACAGAAGAACACACATTGCTTGATAAGCAAAAATGGGGTCTTTATGCCACCATAGAATTTTTAGCTAAGGAGCTAGCTGTAACATATTTGACAATTGAACCGGCAAACGCGGGATTGGAAAGACCTTCTCCGGAAAAAAGAGACAAAAAGGATGACAATGCGGTTGAAAAAATATTAAATAATAAAAACAACATGAGTATATTAAAGTATGTATATCTCCGTGCATTTGCAATTCACACAAAATTTTAACATTTACCCATATAAGATTATAATGTGTTTTATTAGTAAATTTTGTGATAATGATATTTCGATAGCATAAAAATGCGATGCGTTGAGCGCTCGATCAAACAAGTATTCGATGTTTTGAACACTCGATGTATTGAGTGTTCCATTTATTAACCATTCAATATTATGAACGTTCGACTATTTAGACGTTCGATTTATAGTGTTCGATCAATCGATATTCGATTATTTGGCATTCGATTTGGCGTAGTACACCCGCACATAGGGCACTGATGGAACTATCGGAAATCAATTACCAAAAGAGTCCAGTACTAGCAACTGGCAACTCTGTCCAGTGGAAGACACACAGCAACCACGTGGCGTCCTGTGTTGACGACAATAAGTGTCTACGTTTACACTGTGCCTTCAGCCTTACTTGTTGAAGCTAGGGATATAAGTGTTACAAACTCTTTAACATTACACTCTTTTCTTGTAATTATTTTTTAAGTTAGTATTTTAATTTCGACAACCTGTCTAACCAGGAGGTAAACTGTTAGTCTTGTTACCCAGTAACTAAGTTGTGGAGGTCAATTAGGCAGTCGCTCCATGTAAAACACTGGTATTCAGCTGCATCCGGTTACACTGAAAGCCAACCCTAACATAGTTGGGTAAAGACTAAGCAGGTATGATGATGAAGTATTTTTTTTATTTTGACATAAATTTAGTTTTGTTCTTTTGGTTTTCTTGGGGTCGGTAGATTGTCATCCGTTGCCCATTGATAAAGGTCCATTGATATATCCTAATTCTAAAATAATATTGTCATCTGATTCATTAAACTGTGTTATTAACGATTCGAGGCTTTATTTCTTTCTCAAGCACATCACACCTACAGTAAATTCGTCGGTTTCAATGAGTTCCTACCTAAGTAAATGACAAAACGAAAATAAACAATCAAAGTAATATGTTTCCAACATAATTTTTAATCCATTAAACAAATTAACAAGTGCTTACGCGTAAAACACATTTCGTCACCGCATCCACACAGTGAAAATTAAAACATTTAGTTGATAAGTTATAAATACTCCCCAGAATATTATTTATAAAAGAAATAGTGCCACAAGGGACTACACCAAAGTACCATAACCGCAGAAAAATATCTCGAATAAAAAATACAAATACATTTAATTAATAATAAAAAGTAAAATTGCACTTAGGGAGACAGCTTTCATATGAAAACTTTATTCAACTTATATAATAATAGTTTTTCTATAATAAATGCAAGATTTTTGGGTGGCATGTCATATTTTATTATGGTAGCGAGATCGACAGTTAATGTTTTATTGAGATATTTGATTTTCTACGAAACACGGCTTGCTTTAATGTAATTTTAAGTAGATAGTCATCAAAATTGTAAACTAGAACAAACAAAATAATTAATTCTATTTTTTTTTGTGTAGTTATTGCAAGCACTGACTTATTTTGTAAAGTTTTTCTTGAATTGCTCCAAAGTTATTCATTTGTCGCTTAAGCCACTGTTTTGTTATAGTTAAATAACAAAATTATTTTTATTTAAATTACTAAAAGAAAATTATTTTTATTGTTTGGTTCATGTCTGTAGTTACATTTTATATACGAGTAGAAGCAAAAAGTGACCCATAAAACACAATATTGTAATAATATATGGTGTATTATTTTAATAATAATTGTGCGTATTTGATGATTTATAAAAATAAATACATTGTCTTGTCGATCTCTGAAACCAGTTTTCAATCTAGCTACAAAACTTAATTATACCTAACTAGTCATAGCAATTAAAAGATGGATACAATTAATATTGAGCAATATAAAAATAAATGCTTATCTAAATGCAAAAATTTCATTTGAAATGAAGAATCTATTACTTAGAACTCATTGGTGTCTGAACAATCGTATGATACAGTAGTGTCATTATTCTAAATCTGAAATGACCTAAATTCTGACAAAACGAGCCAACCAACAATCTCTCAATTAGTAATTACGTTAAATTGACCTAATATGCCAATACTGTCCAGCAATAAAAGTTCAATCAATGTCCAAAAAAATGTCCAAATCCAAAATGTATGCTTAAATTAGATTTAAAATGTATGATTCTAAAATAAAATAAAAAATACGATGTGGTTTGGGTCATTTTGGCAGAACTAAACCCAGATAACGATAATATACAATATGATAAAAATATCTTAATACCAAAAGTTTTACCAACTCTAGAACGCAATATGATAAAAATATATTAGTGTGTTTTTAAAATTCCGCATATCTAAGTTGGTCTAACTGTTCTTTAACAACTAGCTATTAATAACAGTAAAGCACAGTCGGCATAACTATTATATGATTAAATTTATTATACAAGTTTAACTTGAAAACTATTCCATTAATAAATTTATTGCAAAACTAATAAAAGAAACGTTAAATATACGTATAAGCTAAAAGTTAAATTTAGAAATAGAATACGTTTATGCAAAACCAAATGAAGTAGATGAATGATAATAAAACTAAATATTTGTCAAATAAACAAATGAATAAATAAAAATTGAGCAGGTACCTACTGATATAATATGCCTAAAGCCTCAGAGGTTTCAGTACCTAAAGATAATACAACAAATAACATTGATTCTGATACAATCGAAATCAATGTTATTTTTAATGTAGGAGCTTCATTAGACACGATATGTAATTGTGCTAAAGCAGATGAAACTCCAAATGAAACGAATTAACTAAACCTTATACTAATGGCATGACTCGACGTTTATTCTTATCCTCTAGATACTAAAGAAAACGACAATGATAGTAAGTAAGGCTATAAAAACGTAGAAAAATATCTGTACAAAACTTATCGGTATAAAAAATGTTGAATTATTCACAAAAGTGAAAATTCAATATCAGGTTTCTCAGGACTACGTCCGTAGCACGACCTAGCACCATTATTTAAGGCGATCTAGAAACATTACTTAACGACTATCATAAATTATAAGCATATTTTAAATAATTTTCTGCGAATCTAACATCTACCTAACACATGGATGCAACTGACCTTTCAATTCCAATTAAGGGTAAAATTCTAAATTTTATCAGGTATCTAACTCTAAATGGAAGAAATTGCGATTTCTTCAATATTATACACAAAGAGAACAGCTATAAAACACTATAAAATGAGGAGCTATGAAATAAAAATTGAATATTTAGCATCTAAGAACAGTCTTCGGTAGGATTTTGATTGGGATGTCGGGTCAACCGTCACGGGAGTGATGTGGGTGAGGTTGTGAGCCGAGGAGCCTGAGGGCCATCCACGCGGCGAGCGAGTGCGATGCCGGCGCCGGAGACACGGGAATCGGTGGTTGCACCGCCATCCGCGAGCGGAGCTTCTGCAGCATCACGGCTGCAGCCAGCGCTGCACCCGCTGCCGCACCCGCTGCAGAAGCAAACAGGGCTCCAAAGCTGACTGCACCCATGCAAATTCCGTAGACGACCTGATAAAATATTTCAACATAAGTTGGTAACAGAAGCTCGGAACGATTTAGAGAACTTAGCTTCGCAATCACAGAACTACAAATATTGTATTACCTCTTCACGAATCCGTCCACTGAACACAGTAACCGGTTCAGATCGTGATGGTCCGAAAGCCAGATCAGCTTCTGACACCACGTCGTATATTCCCGAAACTCCAACATCAGCGGATCTTGCGTCACGTACTGTTCGCCGTTTGCGAAGAGACCTGGGGCCTGCTACAGCGGGACCTGGTGCCTTGGCTGGGACAACACCGTCACCAGAAGGTTCAGGGCTGATGTTGGTACCAAGGTTACGAGGTCCATGGGGGAAGCGATCGCGATCAATATTTGAGGGTCGGTCCTGAAAATAGGTAATTAAATTAAAGTTAATATTTTGATCATGATGTTCAATCCAAAACTGCCTTAACCCTTAAGTAATGATAATAAGTTTGGATTTCATTTAATATTTTATAGGGTTCGTTCTATAAACAAATTACTTACAGTGAAAGGTCTGGCGAAGGCTTCAACCAGCTCTTCAACAGAGGACATGTGGTCGCTGTCAGGTTCAATAACAGGCGCTGGAGCTCTCTGTGGTAGTGGAGCAGGTGCCAGCACTACGTCTCCTGAGACCTCATCACCGAAGGCTTCTTCAAGTGGAAGACGTGCTTCATCGGATAGATCTGATAGCCCTCCGTCTTCAGCTGATGAATCGCTGTAAATATGTTAGGTAATTGTTAGTTGATTGGCAACTTTCCATTACCTACGAACTTTAAGTACAAACGTATGTTTAGCTAAAATTTAATTTTTGAAATAAGACACTTAATGAACATCTATTTGCGAAGTAAATTAATCATCTACTATGAGCGGTATCTTTCCAAACTTATAACTATTTATAAACTCATTTCATATTTAAAGTTCCTTACTTTATCTCATTATGATCTTGATGTGTCCTATCATCTTTCCTGTCCAAAGCGCCATGTCTTTGAGGGGTCACGCCAGCCAACTGACAGTGGTCCAGACAGCCATGCCTGCAGATCTCAACCTTACACCTGATGTGAACGCTAAGAGCATCAGGGAATTTGAAGGCGTGGAAGAATGCGTAGGTTATGACTGTTGCTCGTTCGTCTACTGCTTTCGCTTTGAGGAATCTGGAATTAAGAACATTCATGGTTTAGTTTGGACTTGTTAGAAATAAGGTAGACATTGATAAATTAGTTATTTTCTTCATTATCGGTTGTTAAGCCTTACCGCATACAGGTCTTACGCTAAAGTTACAAAACGCTGCCAGCCTTTAAAAGCAGCTTAGCTCAAAGCGGCTATTAAGCACCAAACGTCTATAATCAAGGTTCAACTCAACCATTTGTGTTCAATTTTTTTTTACCTTTTTATTCAGCTAATACTATTCGACGTTGGGTACGGTATTTAATGGCCTCTTAAGAGTCCATTATCGGTCGGGAAAGAAGAAAGGCCCGGACGAAGAAGGAAGGGAACACAGGGTGGCTTATAGTCAGTAGGAGTCTGAAAGACCCCTCCGCATCCCTATCTATGAGGATTTTCTATACCGGCAAAAAGAAACCCTTACGTGCTGTATTTAGTATACAAAATCCGTATCCCAACCTTAACGCAAAGTGCAACCAACTAACTTTCCAACAACACAAGATATTCAAGCCTAGATAAGCCCTTCATACATTAGCGTCGTACCTTGATATCATCTTGGGTCGCAGCACGCATCCATATTCATCTGACAGCTGAATCACATGGCCCGAGCCGTCTGACGCAGCACATGACTTCACCCGCATATCGAATTCACCTGGAAGATAAGACATACATCCTTAGAAACCGTTTCATTACTTATTGGGTACCATTGATGGTATTGCTAAGTGTTTCCAACCAGTTCTATGATATTATTCACTGTGTAGACCAACCAGATTTACGATATTATGCACTGTGGGAAATGAGGTGGCGCAAATACTGAAATTATTATACCGAACTGTAGGTAATGTAACCACTGGGATGGTGATTACGGTACCGCGGGATCCAATCTACTCGATTGGAACACACTTTTGTTTATTACTTCATATTCAGGCTGTAAAAAGAGACATCGCATACCTGTTAACTACGCATACTGATTTTCAAACTAAGCAATATTGAGCAAAAATGTATGCTGGGAAACTACTTTTAATTTTGGTGATTGATAAATCACTGTTTGTGGTTGCGCGCCTTATAATTGTAACACACGCAAAACATAGGTGCTCGCAATGATGAGAAGACTATGTAAGTTTTGGCTTCATTAAGTTTCTTTTTACATCCATTTAAAGATTCAATTATATTATTGTATTGCTTAGCCCGCTTATCTGCCCCCGTGACGAACGAGCGGGTCTTATAAAAAGAAAGAAAATTCTAGAAATATTATTCACTCAAAAGATATTTCGCAATCACCAAGTACATTTCAAGTATTAAAGCAAAACTGGTTGAAACGAGCAAACATCCTAAGGAGTATAATCTATTTGAAGTTCCAAAGGATCAAGCACATAAAATCACAAAGCTCAAAGAACCGATGAAGTACGAAAATCCCTTCAAGTACTTTCAACCCTCAGAAGACGAGTAGGTACAGTACCACTCGTCTCGTACTTAGGGGATCTAACAATAGCATAATCCAACACTCACACCACACGCCAAACATACAAGTTCCCAATATTATTACACTTAAGTGGAAACTAAACAGCATACATAAACAAAGATCGTTTAGCTAAAGGATGGGCAAACACTTTGGTAAGTCAACAGATATTCCATTAAACGAAGAAAGCTTTACATGTGCTCAAACCGCACCTTGCAATGTTTGTCGTGTTTGGAGACTAGTATATATCCGGTAATGTTCATTTTACCTTAAGTATGTACGGTTAACAAAAGAGATAAGTAACCAGACCGTCTAAAATAGTTGAAGTTTTCTCTCAAACCAGTGGTAGTTTTTAAATGAAATTTAATTTAATAAAAAAACAGTTTATTTTCTATTAATAAAAACAAAATTCATTAAAAAACTTCTACAGGTTTATAAAAAACTTTGAATTTATTAGGTGACCCTGGTTACTTATCTCTTTTGCTGACTGTACCTACATGTTCATAATTATATTCTTAACATACACGATATACAAAGCAACCTAAATGGAAATATTAATATTCATGGTGGAAGAAAATATTGACAAACTAGTGTATGAGTAAACGATCTTTAATGAAGAAAGGTGACCACACTACATCCGGGATATCAAAAAAGCCAAACAAGTGGCATCTAACCTGATGGGACAAAAGCTACAAATTATAATTAAGATAAAAAGAGACTCAATGGAGAAGATCTAGTAAGAAACCCCACGGAAAGACATGGAAAACCTATTATTTGACCTAATGATTTGCAATTTACAATATTACTTATAATTCACTACAGAACTTTGAAGGGATGAGAGGTGGTGCATACGAAATGCACTAAAGCAACATGTATGGTTTGTAACGGCAGATTTTTTCTTAACATTTTTAAGATTTGGTCTCGTAATAAAAGTTATTCATTTTCATATTTTTTCACAACCTGAAAGATAGTAAATGAAAAGTCTTTATGCCTCTATCCTACACTGAAGCATTCCTCATACTATGTTTGGAACGCTCACAATTTTATTGTTGCTTTTGGAATCAAATACAATCAGACATGATCATTAAACCTAAACGACACAAAAGAACACGATAACTTTAATATTCCTAAATGACAACATCTGCCCCCTTAGCCAAGACACAAACGATAAACGCAAACGCTGAGTAGGCTTTAATAGATCTTCAACTTTATATGCTTGGTTTTAAGTTGAGGATCTAGTGAAGATTGCATAGCGTTTTCGTTCGTTCCAGTCGCTAACGCTTAGAAATCTTTAAAAGATTTTCAACTTAAGGCTCTTGGGTATTAAGTTGAAAATCTATTGGTACCTACCGAGCGTTTACGATTATCGTTTGTGACTTGGCTAGGGGGGCTGATGAACAATAGATAGACCATAATAAGTTAATACTCGTATTACGTCAACATAATAACAGAAGGTATTCGATGGTACAATGACTAGTTCTAGCAACTATTAAACGGAGTTGGCGACAAAGCGTTGACCATATATGTAGTACAAACGAAACGTAACACAGTAAATTGTATTTCATCTTAAGGAACAGCCTTAGGGTCGCTCACGAGGGCCACGAGACAAGAGACACGCAATTTTTAGGATGATGATTTTTACTGTTATGAACTTTATTTATTTACTTACTATAGTCACAGTCAAATCAGTTATTTCAATTAGACCATTAAAAGGAACTTTTGAACGTCAATTATATGAGAAAAAAATAATAATATTGAATCTACTTGCCCATTCCAAAAGGTAGTTTTGTGTGGAGAAGAATGGGCAAGCTTCATACATACTCTTTACCAACATTGTGATTACCACTTCTAACATTTCAAAGAAAAAGAATCAGTGTGTAAGTCATTCTATGGAATTATAAGGGTCTATATCAAAAGATATACGTAATAAAAGCAGTACTATTAATTATAAACTACACATTTCACACACAGTGTAAGCAGACCCTAAGATGGTTTTAGATATTAAGACAAAAACGGTTTTGTCGTTGAAGTGTTAGTTACGGGATTTTATTGCACATCAAAAATAACTTTAGGATTACATGAATTGTTTTGCAATAGTACCAACGATAAGGTACGTGTGAAAACTTCAACTCTTTGACTGAATGATGCATTATAAGTATACCAGATCCAATTTTTTTTTCAAAAGTACCTTTTAATGGTCTAATTGAAATAAATTATTTGACCATGTATTCTAAGAACGTGAACATAGAAATTTAATAAGCGATGCAAAAATCAATTTGCTTTCAACAAAGAAGATGAAAGACGCACAAGCAGATCCGACTACTTATAAAGTTCAAGTACAAGATCGTTCAACTAAAACCATTAATCATAGTCAATTAAATAAAAGAACTCATAACGCACGAATGAGAGCTGCTATTGATTCAATTGAGAAGAAATTAATGGATTCTTATTGTGAAATGACCATTGTTCATTAGGAGGCTTGCGGAAAATTTTATGAAGCGGACTTCGAAGCAACTGTAAATGTTATACCTAAAAATAGTATAGTTATAATTAGTAATGTACTTTTTACAAACAACATAAAAACTACCGCTGTTTATGGACATTTACGGTATCTTCGAAATTTGAAGTCAGAAATGTTAGGAATTAATGAACTGATTTTAATTAAACTTGAAACGTTGTGGCGTTTTCAATTTCATATGTACTTTCTAAGTTCGTCTTGGAAATCAGAACATAACGTAAACGTAAGTATGGAATCGCCTAATAAGATTGATTATCTTAAAAAAATGGTTATCAATGCTCATGTCTTATAAGAAGATGCTTTTACTCAGCAATGGGACATTAAAAGGCTGAACGGAAGAAAATGCCTAGGGCATTAAATCTGCTTTTGTACTTTATGTTGAAAAGTGTGTAAAATTTAACCACGAAGACACAACTGAACATAAAGATGATAGCGTAAAAAAAGAATTTACATAAGTGTTTCAATGTTCTACAAATTTCTTTTAACCTCAAATACACCATGTTGGTATGCTATGCTGAGACGAAGACGAAAGCTATTATAACAGAAATAAACATCCCAAGCCGAGCCTAAGTTGCCAAAGCTTACGTAGGTGGGCACTAAGTGGGGTCTGCCCAGTAAACCCTTGACCCGGACCATCCAGCAAAGCGATGTGAGATAAAATATACATACTCACATAAAATTTGAATACTAACGTGTATACCAGTAGAGAGGAATTCGATTAATTTAGCTTTATGTGTTTCGTACTAGGGATTAATGTTCATTGGCGGCATAACACGGAAGTTAGTAGTAATAAAGTATTTAATCGATTTTTGATAACCGAAGAGGCCTACCACATTACTTTAATTGAATTGACAAATAACAAAATACACAGAGATATCGAATGGTCATAAAAATAAGTAAGTAAGTAGTATAATGCCGGTCAGAAGACCCCACAGTTTACCTTACAATTTTCTTCTTTTTTTTTTGTTCCTGTTTGTCGTTTACTGACAGTAGCTTTTAAGAACTACGTTACTAACAATTGGGCCTAGTTGCCATATATAAATAAAATAATTATTATTATACTCGTAAAAAAGATCTCAACAAAAATTCAAGACACCCAGGGAATCCCAAGATATAACACTTTATTTTCAACTAGCTTGCAGCCATGGATTCGATTCAAGTTTGGTCTTCTCTAAAATCCAGTACATTTTGTTTCTGGTATAACGCAATCTCTGAAAGTACCAGTTGGATTGGAAAACATATTTGTAATTATATGATAGCCAGATACAATAGAAATAGTACAGGAGGCTGTAACAAACATCACGGGCGCGGGGCACTAGCCAAAGACGTAACTAAAAGCGGGTGAAATCGCGGATATCTATCTGACTGCTATATACACAGTTTGGATGGATGGATGTTTGTTACTCAATTACGCCAGAACAACAAATCTGGTTAAAAAGACACAGAACGAAATTATTGTCTGGAATAGCACAATCTCTACAATTTCCATGGGACAATTCAGAACTTTAAGCCCAATTCTGAAATCTACACAGTCAAAGTCACAAGCAGAAACTAGTACTTATTATACTCGCACGTCGTTTAAAAGTGATCCACGAGGTGGAGCCAGTCTCGAGTCCCATAGTCGCGGGCCCGTTAAGCAAACTCAATCGTACATATTTGTCCAGTTCACTTTTTACAATTACCGGGTCCCGTTACCGCGTGTAAACACCGTCATTACCCTGCCAGTGATTTTACGAGTTTTCGTGTGTGTATGTATGTTTGTGTGTTGCAGGAAGTTTGCGTTTGTTCTTTGGTTTGTTTAAGGATGTTTGTGAAATGTTTGGGTGGTGGAAAAGAAAATTTGGAAATTGGGAAATTATTTTTGTTTCTAAAGGTCTGTCACAGGACATATTTTATAGATAGAGAGATCTACGAAAAAGGCACTTTTACGTCACATTTTATCTAAACGATGATAATATTTCTTTGGATTGCATAAATGACGTTAAAGTTTGTTAACAATATTATCTTCGAATGAAGATGAAAATAATTATAATCATCATCATCAAAAGTCAATATAGTCAATAGTCAATTTTTGTATTGTGCGTCGCTTTCGCGGGAATAAATAGTTTTTCTTTCTTTCTTTCTATATCAGCCACAGGACGACACTGGATGTAAGCCGCTTCCAACCGGTCTTTTTGGAAATCTATGGTGTAGGCCTATGTCTAGCAGTGGAAAACAATATCAATATTATTTATGATGGAAGGGAACGTAACGAAGACTTTCGCCATGTATACGGATTTAGTAAATAATTCTAGACTGTCCAAGGTTAACGTTTTTCGTCCGTTAAAAAATCAGCCCTTTCATATATTTTGACCGTGAAGGTTGATTTTTTCATCACCGCAGAAGTATTTCGTCTTTTGAATGTTTTGTAAAATATTGTACGGTGACATGGAACCCTTCAACTGCCAATCCAACTAGAACTTATCCAGTTTTATTATTAAATAGCATCATTGATACGAAAATTACTTTTTAAACATTAAATAAATTTTACGACGGCACTTTAAGATTTCTAGAAATTGAAAATAAGATATCTGTGAATGGAAAGTGTCGAATCACATTTTAATAGCACCTATGTGTTATTTCCTTAGGCTAATATTTTTAACGAGGTTACAAGTTTTATCACGCTCTTTATTTGTTTATGATGAGTTTTCTAAATACTTGTATATTTAAAAGGCACCTCTTACCATTTTCTCATTAACAATGTTTACTTCATACTACTAGTTTCTAGGTTTTTTTATAAAAGATGAAAAAAATTACGACAGAACAGCCTATTTACCATGTAGAAAATTTCATCGTGTTTGGTTATTTACTGACCAAAGTATGACTAGACTACGTTAGTATAATTAACTTTTATTTTTCATTTACCTATTCTTATCTTTTTTTTCCTTATTTCTATTGACTATAAATAGTATTTACATACTAAAACTAGAATAAATTCCGGACTAATAAACTTTAATAAGTATAAGTTAAGGAAAATAGACGTAGGTATATTTTTAGAAATTTCTTGCCTAAAATGCTGATGATGATGCTGTTGTTGATGATGATGATGATGCTTCAAACATTCGTTAAGTTGCACAAGACTCATAAAAATAAAAGAAGGATTTTGTATACAGCATATATCCTACTATCCTACTATATACTATTATAAAGGCGAAAGTTTGTATGTATGGATGTATGTATGGATGTTTGTTACTCTTTCACGCTTAAACGGCTGAATGGATCTGGATGAAATTTGGCACAAAGATAGATTATAGTCTGGAATAACACATAGGCTACTTTTTATCCCGGGAAAATGTACGGTACCCGTAGGATAACACATCAACTGTGACGCGGACGAAGTCGCGGGCAGAAGCTAGTATATGTATATACTAGCTTCTGCCCGCGACTTCGTCCGCGCCGTTCGTTCGCCTATGTGTTATTCCAGACTATAATCTATCTTTGTGCCAAATTTCATCCAGATCCATTCAGCCGTTTAAGCGTGAAAGAGTAACAAACATCCATACATCCATACTTACAAACTTTCGCCTTTATAATAGTAGTAGGATATACACAATGTCAAGCATATTATATTATCCTCTCAAATAAAATACTCAACAAAATGGCTGCGTAAATGAAACCCGGTCTTTACACGCTCAGCCATTTCTACCGTGCGCTATGCAGCTGTGTCTAACAGTAATTACTTCGCAACAATATTTCAAGCTGTATATTGGCAATTAAAAGCGATATTAAGCGGTTCTTGCCGACCGTTCAGTCTACTTCTATTAGGTACTACCGCCATTATTTACTTTGTACGTGCGTTTCTGAAATATTGTTGTAATTGGCTTCTGCCCGCGATTTTGTTTGAGTCAAAGTTAATAGGTTATCCTACGGGAACCGTATATATTTTCGGGATAAAAAGACAATGCTTCTATCTGTTGCTGTGTTGCTTATTTCTGCTTGTATGAAAAAAGAACTACATATGTATTTAAAAATAATAAAATAAATTAAAAATCTATGACTTCACCCGTGACAAAGTTATGCCACGGGAACCGCACATTTATTCGGAATAAAAAGTAGCATATATGCTATCCCAGACTATAATCTATTTCTGTGCCAAATTTTATCCGGATCCGTTCAACCGTTTTGGCGAGATTGAGTAACAAACATCCATCCATTCTCACAAAATTTCGCATTTATAATATTCGTAGGAAGTAGGATAGAATACGTAATGGTACTGGAAATCGGTACCTGTATACCGTCTGCCGGTATCGTTCTGATTTTAAAACAATTTGGTTGATTTTATAATTATTATGAGATCTCTTAACTTTTATAGCTTACTTGTTTATAATATTCACGATGCAACAAGAATATTCAAATGAGGATTTTGTAATAACCTAATTGAAAAGAGAGTCCGAGGAATTTTTTGTTCGTTTTTCCCCCAAAGAGGCCTATCTGCGTTTTGTTTCAAAAATGTGTTTCTATAAAATGGTCTAATGCTTACAAATAAATAAATACATGCTTTGACTATGAAGCACTATCCCGGAAAAATATACGGTTCCCGTGAGATAATAATTATCAACTTTTACTTGGACGAAGTCGCGGGTAAAATCTACTTTATAAACTAGGAACTAATATAGATACATTTTATGTTTGGATTTTATAGATCGGTTTTAAAACATCCACATAAAAAAAAATATCAAAAAAGTTTATAGCGTCATCGATTTTAATTTGTGAGAAGTTTATAGATTTTATATCTAAGTTTACGTCTTGTTATAGTTTAATAAAATTAACGTATCGTATTTTGACATAAAAAAACCTCATGTATTTTTTACGACTGCGTCAATCGCGTTTTTGTATCAACTTTAGTAGGTTTTATACGTATTTATCACAGTTCCAGTCAATCAGCTGGAAAAACGAGTTAACATATATCACAAATAACACACATCCGGCAATAATGTTGACATTTAAGTACTAAAACATAGATATAAACTGCGCTAAACATCTTAATTCGTGGCCGTTAAACCATATTTGGACAAATACCTTATATGCGCAAGAGTTTACACTCCCACGCACCAAAAACACCTAACGAGTCAAAGTTACACGCACCACGGAAATGACAGCAATAAAAAATTTATAAATAATAATATTAGGGAAAATAATTTTTGCGCCGAAAGAAAACAATAGGTAATTTTGGACATGGCTCCTTTATAAACTTGAAGGTAATTATAAACAAGAGAGTGCTTATTACCCAGTAACAGTATTTTAATTGTTACGTATGTACACAGTTTTGATACGTTGTTACAAAGAGTTTTTTTTAGAGCATATTTCGGAGAAAAAAAGATTCCTAAGTTATGTAGTTTTTGGGAAAAACGACTATTAGAGACATAGATTGATAATAATTAACTAAAACGCTACAGAAATAGAGTTTAAAATAGGTTATTTTCAGGCAAGATCTATCTTGCAGTAAATATTAAACTTTATTTGCAACATATTTTTAGTTTATTTAAAAAAAAATATGCACCTATATAATGACCTGAACGAGCAACAGTATAGGGCTTAAAGACAATTCTTACCTCGATAATCGTTGATGGCAACCACCAGGGTGAGGGTGGATCCTAAAGGGACGATGCCGGAGACAGGCGCCGCCCACGGACCCTTCCCTGCCTGGATCTCCATCCAACAGTCCACATTGTCTCCTAAAAATAAAGTTGATGGTATACAAAACATAAACCTGTTTAAAATGCAAAAAAACGTAATAAAGTATGTTGAAGCATCACGCAATTACTATTGGATTTTATTCAAATTTTGTATGAATATTCCCTACTGATCTAGACAGTCAATCTCTATAAGCTATATATTATCACGCTCACATGTCATAGACGACAGTTTCATACGTCAAACATAAAAATATTATCAAGATGGACACGTAAAACACCCAAATCAGTCTTTGAGGTTATAGATGCCCATGGTGGTGTTAATATATAACACAACCATAGGGCATTTAACAATCTATGGCTCATCTGTCATCTAATGCTAATTCTCACCTCTAAAGTCCAACTGCACCACATCCAAATCTGCGATGACCATGGGAGGCTTGGAGGCGGTCTTCTCGTAATCGTTGAACCACTCACAGCGCAGTCTCTTCGCTTCGTCCCATACTTCTAGCAGGTCCTTGTCGTATTGCACCACCACTGTGTTCTCGTAGAACTGCCCGTGGAGGTCTGGAATAACAGGTTTTGGTATTTAGCTAGTGATAAATAGCCTTATTTTAAACCGTGAATGGAACCTTATATGGAAGAAAAGAGTTTTTTCAACGAAATATGAAATTAATAGAGAATATAAAATTGTCTTTGCTAATTATAAATTACTTGTGGAGACTACATTTTCTAGGGGAATAGGGAGATAGTATTTAAAAGGACCAAAATACTCACCATATTTTGGTCCTTTTAGGTGTTTAATAATTAAACATGTCCTTAAAATAAAAACAAATTTACCTAGTTTTCAACAATTGATTGTGGTCTGTGAATCAATATAAACTACGCTTAATTTTAAATCCTTATTATTGCTAGGTCTATACCTACCAACTACGCGGATGTATTCACGCAAAAAGTGGAAGTCGCCCGAAGAACGCGGATCGTGCCAGTGGTCTCGGGTCGACATCACACAAGCTAAACTGACCCCTAAAGACTTCTAGCTAACTCCCTTTCAGAACAACGATCCATTAGGACATTAATCTTCCAAGTTTACACGCACACACCTGACATATTCAGACTCTATGTCATACGGTTTAAAATCGTTTTCTCATTGTCACCAGCGCTACTTTTCACTTGCAGCACTTAAAGTCGAAATTACTACGTCATAGCTGGAAGGAAATACACTTGAAAGTAGTGGATTGAGGGATGGCGTCTTTAAGACGGGTAAGTAAAGGAACATGAACCTTATGTGCGGTGTTATGTGGTCCGGCGAGTGGCGATTCCGAGAAACAATGCGCGCGCAATGTTCGCAGAAGGAGCGGGACGCATGCGCCGTCCGTTAGTCCACACTAGCCATAGTGGACGCGACTAGGAATCGGCATGAGAAAAACTCACTGACTTTGTTGAAATGGGACCGATGTGCCGTAAAACTCGAATGCTGGCGATTTATTGCGAAATTGTTACGAATTACCGATAGTTACTGAGAATCTAAATGCGATACATGAGATTGGGTTTGACGATATATGGTGATCTGTCACCGAGGAACTTTTATACTGTCTTGTACAATGGCTTGTGTTCACTTTAATTTAACAGAGTGTCAATGAGGAACTGACAAGACTTTGTAAGGTTTAATAGCTCAATAAAATCCTATAAAGAAATAAACTTTGATCTGTCTTATACAACACTTGTTCGAAGTAATTGCCTGTGGGCTAAGATTTCGATTTCAATTCAATAGGAACGTCAAAAAAGTGAAGAATTTCTGATCAATAACAGAATATGGTTGGAACATGTAGGAGGTCGTAAAACGCAAGGCATTAACTATTTCATAACAATTCGAAATCGTAGAATCATTATGAGAAATACACCATTTAAGTACCGTTAAATACGAATTATAGAAAGTTCGATGACTGGTTAATTTCAAATTATATACTTCTTAAGATCGCTTGATTAATTAAATTGCTGCGGTCTGTTACAAAGAAACAATGACTATAGCAGTGAAAATTTCAAACGATTGATTATTTTCAACGGAAAGAAAAATTGTGGTACTATCTGCAAAGAGAGTTTGAGCTTGTTTAAAAACTTGAAATAAAAGGTAGTAATGAAAAAAACTCTTTTTAACCGACTTCAAAAAAGGAGGAGGTTCTCAATTCGTCTGTATGTATAATATATATATATTTTTTTTTTTTTTTTTAACACAAACAAATATTTAATACGGGACATGAACAATCCCGTAAAAGTTTTAAATTAAATAAGTTTATTTAAAATATTATATTCTTCTTCATCCAGAATCACGACTTTCAACTTCAATAAAATAAAGTTCAAATAATAATAAATATGATTGAAAATGTTTCCGCGTACAGGATTGTATAAAACCTCATCCATGACTAGTTCCTGCCCCCACTTAACAAGTTAACGTATCTTTAAATGACCCGCAGGTTAACATGCGTCTATAAACATTTAGCAATCTGTTAAATGCCCACGTCCACAGGTGGGTGTATTACCTTGCGCTTTCCGGTGATAACTTCGTCCTTTTCAAGACAGTATCGTCTGACAGTTTGAATAGTTGGCTGTCTCAGTCTTGGTCCTTTGATCCGATAATGTCACCGTTATCCAATAGACTTTGTATTCGATGCAATACGCGTTGATTTAAAACTGGTCTTTGTTATTATGGCTCACGAGTTTCTATCTTAATAAGGGGTTAGCAACTAAAATGTTTACGTTATAATGGAAACAAATGTTCAAACGCAAAAGGTAGTAACAATCGTGATTGTTTGATTTGTGGACAAAAAATGCAAATGAAGACTCGAAGGACCAAGGATTAATGACGTTATTTTAATCATAACGTGTTTCAAACCACGAAAAATTTACCACGAACCGTAACTTTCAGAGCTTCGCTAGAGATATCAATTGGCTTTTTGACACCTAGTGAATAGGCTACCTACGAAGTTTTAACAGGCATCTAACCAATCCAACATGACATTTGATGCCGTAAAGAACGCAGGTTTTATGCTGATGGAATTACGGCCATTCTAACCTCATCTTGCCCTTTGCCTTTTTCTTCCATTTTAAAGGTCCATTTGCCCGAAGTACTAAAAATCAAGAGTGACAATGGTGTGACCATGTTAAAAGCATTCTTACTTAGCTTGATATCAAAAGGTTAACAACAAGAAATGCATAGCCTTAGGATAATAAAAGTCGTCGTCTCTTTTACATTGGAAAAAAAACATAATTTAGTATTTGACGGTATGCCAATTAAATCCAATTTTCCGTTTCACTAAATGGTAATTGGTCTTTGCAAAAATTTTGATTGAACTGGAAAATATCTCAACGTACCGTAAAAGGCGTCAATCATTCCTAAAAGCCTATAAAAGAAATTGTGTAGTCTCAAATACAAGCGAACAATAATTATAACGGTTGTTTGTATTTGCTAAAGGAATGAGTTAGCAATCGTTTCTCTTCATTGGCGTGACGGATCGCGATTTTGCAGTCAAGTGTAAACAAGCTATTAGTTATAAAAGTAGTGGGATTTACAAGTCTTGCATTGTTTGTCTTTTTATCTACTTTATCTTCTTCATTTCTGGTCTTATTTACTTCAGTATCTTTAAAAGTATCAACATTATTTGTAGCAGATCGGAAAAAAGAAAGCAGTATTGCAATTTTTTTAGATATCATTTTGAAAAGCTGTATGCATTCCTTTGTGAGTGAGATGACAGTGAGTTTTATTAATGACAATTCGATTATGTGATAAATGGGACAAAGTCTAGTCAATGATTTAATAAATACTAAACTGGTACCATTTCAAATGAATCATTCAACAAAAATTAAGATGTCAATAAACATTAAAAAGTCATCAAAACAATTTGAGCAACCGCTTTCAAGTTTGCTACATTTAAAAACTTAATTGAAAAAGAAAGTAAACAGAATCCTGTTAATATATCGAAAGATCATTGTTCATATGAAAGCAAAATTATTGCATTTAAACAGACACTTTTGTATCATATAAAAGATATGGGCTCATAAATCTAAAATGCAAATAAATAATACGTAGAAAATCCGTTTTTAATTAAGATAGTAAAAGACTTTAATACGTAGAACTGACGGATAAAACTTTAATACTTTTTAATGATGCTACACTAATAATAGTATTTTAATTTGAAATGCTGTGAACGAGTCAAATCGTCTCGAACATTAGCGTACAATATTTGCTAGCTATATTTTATCAGCGTGAAACTTGACATGTCTAAGCTTTAAAATATTTTTCACTTTCGCCGCGTGATGTCTATTTTTAGTCTAACGTTATTTAAACAAGGTATTTTTGTTATATGTTCAATTCTTTTTCTGCTACACAATTTACTAATCTTTCACATAGATCAACGTTTGTCTTTATCTGTAAAAATATTTCCTTTAGAATGTTTATAGAGTTGTCCATCAGACTTGAATTAACTAATTACGTGGTGTTTTTCTTTTGTTTGCTTAAAAGTTCAATTCCAACTGCGCTACTTAAATCGATACGTACATAAAACAAAACGTTAAGGACAAGCATGAAGAATCCCAGAATGTTTTACGATAAATCGATTTGTTTAAACGATTTATTATATCGACTAATTGTTCAAGTTCGCATCATTAGGCATCGGATATATATTTATTGATTTCACGCCACTACTCACGGTCCATTTATAGTAAACCAACCGAGACGAGATTTAATTACATTTACAGTGTGGATTTTGCCTTAACTTGTTATTTTTCTTTACTTTGGTACATTCCTTTGTAAAAACCGTTTGTAAAATAGAGGATACTGAATTTATAAAGCAGTTTTTGCAATTGCACGCTAACTGCCTCGTTGGCCTAGTGGTCCTGAGCGCGACTGCTACGCTAGAGGTCCCGGGTTCGATTCCCGGGTCGAGCAAGTGTTATTGGGTTTTTCTATGAATTTCTCAGTAGCAGCTCGGAGTTTGGATTTGTGCCCGGTTAATGGCTGTATATCCCGAAGGCTTAGGCAGAGATGTACCAATGTACACCCACAGTTCGCTGGTATGTTTAAATCCCATGTTATTGGGGTGAGCCTATTGCCATTAACCAGGCACAAATTTCAAAATTCTTTTTGTCAAAACCTTGAGTGATAATTCATAAGTATGTTTTTAATAACCACATAAGATGTGTTCATGTTATTGTGTGACTTTTATGCGTGCAATTTCTATGTATGTCTTTATTGATAACTCTTTTATTTGTTTTTTTTTATTATTCTTTACTATTTTGTGTGTTCGATGAAAAAGCACCCACACAAGTGTTTAAATTTTTATGATTTGTAATACGGGAGCTACATCTGCCAACAAACTGTTTTACAGTTTGGCGGAGGTAATTATGTATATGTAACGACATTAATTATCAAAAATAAACGCTTTTTCATTTTCATTTTCATTTAATCCTAACTCTGAGCTGCTGCTGTGATTTTCTTTAGAAAAGCCCAACATCACACAATGAATTTTAACTAAATAGCATGTATGCATGTAAATAAATACTCGTAAGGTAAGTAAAATCCTGAATCAATAGAAAAAATCATGGAATCATAATTCTAGTATAATTAATAAGTAATTGTATAATTACCTGGTTTAGTGCCACATTTGGCGTATGCGATCCGAAATGAGAAGTACGTCTGTCCCGTTGATGGTGGCACGTAGACACATCGGGGGTCACCGTGTTGACCTGTGGACATGTCGAAATTAATGTCAAAAAATAATTATGTGCTATAAAAAAATCACTGGAAGTCACTGAATATGAGCCTGTTGAAATGAAAATGTATGATTAGCAAGACAAGTTTTACAAGGACAAGAGGAGTAAGAACGAGATTCTGTAATTTCTAAGAACTTTCTCAGAGAATCATTTTCCATTACCAAAACGCAAATTTATTAAGCACTAGCTGTGCCCGCAACTTCGCTCACGTGGATAAAGATATAAGTATTAAATACCATGTCATCACAATCCTTTAAGTGAACCTAGTTTAAACATTAATAACCAAGTGCTATTACAATTTATTCAATGAAGCGCCCATTCTTTATAACATTAAGTATGATAATCGCTCAATTCCAGAAATAATAAATATTGGTGATGTGCCGTAGAATCTCCAAACTAAATTCAACGTGTACTAAAACCATAAGTCTGTGTTCACAAACAAATAGAAAGCGAAGTACCACAATTCAAGACTCGGTTTATGTTAATGCCTAATTATGTGCTTGCACACACCTTAGGCACATTAATTGCAATATCGTTAGCAAGATAAATAGTACTAATGGGCTTGGAATAAAGTGCCGCGATACGGTTTATGGTCGTTTTATAGCAGTAGAATAGACGCACGGACAAACAGATGAAGTATTTAATCGTGTAAAGGTGGGCGGTCATTGAATTGAATCGGTTATACAAGACTATTGAATGATAGATCTACGTGGAACACCATCGATAGAATTGATAAACAACAATTGAATGGTATGACGGTATATAAGAATAATGAGGAAATGCAACAAACAAAGATAGTGATGACGTTAAAATTTAACTTAATACTGCGGAACCAATAGATGTACTTAAAGATACACAGTTATTACTTCATAAAAGGTGAAGACTTTTCTTTCAATAACTTAAACTTAAAGTATTAGTGGTGTACGCCCACAGTTTGACACCGTTTGTTGAGGAATGCTAATGTTATTGTTGTCATGAAAGTGCCAAACGCAGTTTGTCGTAACAGATGGAAGGTACTTAGAAACCCTGGCTGGTTTAGCCATGCTAAACAATATTTTATAGTTTAATCTCTAAAGTGGTTAAATTATGAGATGAACATCATTCAAGAATCGAAGGTGAGGGCTTGACAGACCGCCACGACGGATGACTGACGGGTATTATAATAATTAATAATCGTAATAATTATAAACAAATATCGAAATAAAAATGTTATACAATAAAGTCTGTGATCACAGCACTAAGGGTTATTATTATTGTAACTAGACTACTTTCAATTATGTTATTTATTCCTGAGGGTTTAGTGTAAACTTAGAGTAAATAATAATCTTGGGTACTGGTAGCAGTAACTAAAATGATAACAAGAAATAATTCTATGTGGCTTCCAACAATTCATATGACAATTGACATTTACCTAAAGAAAAGCCAGATGGAGATGAAGAGCAAAATGTAGATAACCCTCCTAAAGAAACTAATAATACGCAAGTCTTGGAAAATAAAGTAAAGAATGTAAACAAATTCACAAGAAAAGAAGTAAATACAAAGAAATAGATAAGAGTGAATTCGCAGACATCTATGTAAAGATCTAGACAAGTCAGTTGTAATTTCACTGTTATTTTTATCGTAGATTAAGACGAAGTTTGCGTAGCGGAAGCTTTAGCTGTCCATATCGTGTTTTACAACATTTTTTCCCGTTTTAATCTTGTAATAAAAGAAATCAGAAGTGATATTCACTGGTTGATTTACTTTAATACCGACAACTATTTCTTCATTTTCATTCAGGAATTCAGGTTTATTTGTATTAACAATGAATATTTCTTATTTTAAGTTTTTTTTTTGTATATTATTTATAGTATATAAAATAGTGTTCTGCCCGCAGCGAGATAGTAAGACCAAAGCTGGCAGTGCCACGCAGTTTGCATGCAAAAGGCCGTTTCTCATTTTTGATCTCTTGCAAAGCGAGGAACCTCTTCACAATGCTTGCCGTGTCCAAGACGACCGCCTTTTGCATTCGACTCTTGAATGTCTTGAACTAACTATTGGGCAATAGTTTCCCTAGATTTTGGTCAAAACTTTTCGCATTTTCAAACTAAATTAGTCAGATATTGAAATACAGTACCTTCAATTAATACACTGGTTCCTACCAACAAAATTAACAAATAAGCCACCCCAAAAGATCTTATCAAAGAAACTACTCATATCATCACAAATTACTACGTTACAATAAATTGAATTAAACAAAATCCAAGTACAGTATGTAACAGTATAACGTACTAAAAGCTCAGCAACTGGAGCGTGTGTTATTAATAATGCACTAAGTATGTATCCGTCATAATTGTGAGTGAAACCTTGGCAATTACCGTAACAATTAGTGGCGGTCTGAATACACCGGTTTCTAACATTTCCCTCATGTATGTAGTCTGTGGCTATTTTGTGGTGTTTGATGGTATTGGGAGCTTGTAGTTCAGCTATGTCTTCATTATTTTGATTATCTTTGATGGGGTGATACGTCTTAGTTATTTTGACGTCTATTTTGTTTTGGGAGGCACAAATTTTTGATTGATGTTTGCTTTAGTCTTGTAAGTTACAATTGTTACTTAGTTCACTACTTTGGGAAATTCGGTCGGAAAGCTTATTTTATAATCAGCAGACTGCAACTGAAAAAGTCCAATGTTTTACTATCTTTTATTTGTGAATTTATCTGTCACGCATTTACATTAAATGATTTTAGTTGGAGTGTTAAAAGTTGAGGCGTTGACCACACGAGAAATAATAGAATGGGACGAAAATGTCACCAGCGAAATAAATATAGAAATTGTGCTTCAAATATTATATTGTGCCATCATCACACACATCATCCTTACACATTGTGTAAGGCTGACTTTATATTTATTTGCGATTAAAATTCTTCTTCTTTGTTAATCGATGGTAAATATGGATTAAATAATATTATTTTGTTAGTTAGGACCGATTAGAGCTATTGCCATCGTGGTGAATAGCTTAGCCACAGGAGGCGAATTCCCAGGGTACGATAAACGTAACAGCAATAATAGTAAAAATACATACCTTTTGACGAGACAATGCCTTCGAAGGGGTGAGAGAACGTGAGATGGACATCCATGTGATCCTTCCCGCACATGACCTCTAGTGACTGTATGACTGGCATGCCATCCGGCCGATCCATCGGCCATAACTCGCCCGCTCGCGCCCGCGTCTGTTGACAAAATGGCACTTTGAGTAAAATACACAAATACACACATACTATCACGACAGTTGCCTGTGTTCCCCGAAAGGAGAAGGCTGAGGTATGCCAATGTACATCCACAGTTCGCCAGTATGTTTTGAGTAAAATGTGAGACATAATTTAACAATACGGAGAGCTACCATTAAAATAAGCTAAAGAGAGAGAATTATTCTCTTCTAAATTACATCCATACGAGTGTGATACGAGTACATTAACATGCTCTTTAGGAAAAACGCTACCCCATGCTTGGAATTTTTCCCGTATCGAGGGTGCGTTTACAAACATATACGTATAAACTTGGAAGCCAGACCCGGGAGAATTATCTATAGGCTACACAAATATATTTTCTGTGCTAGAATCGAACTCGCTCCACCACTGCGCCAACTGTGTCGCCATATAATAAACGAAGTAATAAAAGTAAATGTAAACCAATCAATTAACAATCATTCATTAAAGATAATAATGTTCCATAATACAAGCCACGTAGCAAATTAACTGTACAATTGTACAAATAATGACTCTATCAACTGAATTTAATCAATATTTGCAACCGAGATTGCATTGACAGGAACACACAATCAATGATCACAAACCAATGACATTGAATTTTCCGTCAACATCAATTAAAATCTTTATGTAAAAAGAGAATAATTATTCCTTTCATAGATGCCAACTTATATTGCTATCAATCAAATTCCACATCTACCTTCATACGTTGACCCAAGGGTGATTTTTCATTACCAAAATAATTTTGGAGTAGAAAATGTAAATTTGTATTTCCTGTTCCCAACGAGACGCGGACATGTAACGAGAGGTTTCCACGAAAGAGAGCAGTGTAAACATAATAAATGGGCAAAGAATAATTTTTGAACGGTGAGTTTACGCCAAAATTGGATGATTGGCGACTTGGCGCACGATGACTGAGGCCAAAGAGTTGGTGATAGATAGGACAGTGAGTACATCTCAGATAAGACAGGAATGAGTTAGGATTTTTTCAATACCAGCCCGGAGTTTCGAAGTTGGTGATGTGACACCCCCGGAATGCACGTAATACCGTTAGTCCTGCGTCTGATCTCTCCCTAATTGTGTCGTATTGCCTGCCGTCCCATCCAGTCCGACGCGACGGGACGAGTCCTCACTCTTATACGGGTCGGGTCATAAGAGTGAGGGAAGAGGGAGTGCAACTGTTTGCGCACACTCTTGGGCACTATAATAGGTATAGCTTGCGTAGTTAGCTAGTCTCCATTGAGGTTAGCATCGATGACAGAATTTTGGTCGGAAGGACATTATTATTATGAGATAAAAGTTATTTTGTAAGAACTTCAAAACAAATATAAAATAAAAGGCAGGTAATTAAAATAATGTTGATGAAAAAAACGAATATCTAAAATGTTCTGTAAATTAGCCGAACCTAAGAATGAAAAATGAATTACATTTGCGTGTGAACTAAGTATTTGTATTTTCTTTTAAATAAGAACCTACCTAGCTCTACATTTCGTGTTATGTTGGTAAGCTATTTCTTAGATAAAATGTGTAAAAAGATTTTTCTTCATTTAGTATTTTTTCTTAAGGAAATAAAATCAATCACATCTGTACATACGGTTTTATTGACTAATCTATGTACAAAAACGATTTGATGAATCGCGAGCGCACGTTCCAGGAACGGGCGGCGCAGGCGCATTACGTTCCCACGCGTCAACAAGGAATTCGCAAAACGAGACAGACAAATACAGAAATACACAAGAGCAAGAGAGACAACACCATCAGGATTTTCAAGTACGCTGATTTACATTTTTGCGTACTAAAGCCTCATTCAAAATTCGAACACGGCTTAATTTAAATATTTTTAATTTGATTTTTGGTGGCAATGGCGTCACTTAATTATGCCACTTGTGTACAGGTTTTATTGGTATTAATTAACTAACTAGCTTCTGTTCTTTTTTATTTAACCCGGCGACACGGGGGTTGGGTCAAAATGACCCGAGACGTTTTTGTTAGCTTACAGATTCGTAACTACACCACCGAAGTTGCTGCTTCTTTCAGTAGCTGGAGTTTATGAGTTGCATTAAGTGTTGTTTACAAAGAATCAGTTGAACGGCGACCATTCTTGGAGCTACGAGAGCCCAAAGTTAAAAAGGGGTAAATATGACCCACCCCGGTCTTGGTGTAACAATTTCGCGCCGTTTTTTCCGTATATGATTTTTTATTTTTTTATTGCGTTCGTGTTGTTTATGTTCATTTTATACTTGAACTATCGATTCTTGATAATTTATTTACTTTTTAGTCAGTAGATCGAAGAAAATATCAGAATAACGGCATTTGATATAAATTCTAGAAAAAACTGACTCGGACGTCTTGTCATCTGTTCAGGAGTCAGCTGATAAAGACGATTGTGTCAGAGTGCATAGACATATCAGCGACATAGAGCAAGATATGTCCTGCCCAGAAAGACCGCGAAACAATCCACATATGTCATGGTTGCAATAAATATAATTGCCCTGAACATGTTGTACCTTTCTGCACTGATTACACCTACAACGATGATTCTGATAAAATTTTAGTCAGTTTTTTCTAACCCTATCTCAATTAAGTTTATACAAGTACAACAAAAAATTAAAGACTTTTACTAAATTCTAAAAAATGAGAGATTTAAGACAATGATCGATAATTTCGTTGATTTTGACGTCTACTTCTTTTAAATGTTTAAAAATTCTATATAATAATTCAGTACCAAAAAATCTTGTTTTATTTACTGAATCATATAACAATAAAGCCATTACCATATAATAATTAATAATTTCTATTAAAAATGTCTAAATATCTTAGGTCAAAGTACCGGGTCGATTTGACCCACCCCCACGTCCGTGTAGTCATTTTCCACCCCCATGACGCCGGGTTAAAATTCAATCTTGATTCGAAAGTCACGTGGCACTATCTATTATCCTAAGAATATTATTGATGTTTTCCTCGGGAACAGTACTTTTTTCGGGATGAAAGGTACCATATTTCTGTTTCTATACACCTGACAACGTATATACAAAATTTCAGAATGCTCGGTTCAGTGGTTTAGGCGTGATAAGGTAACAAACAAGCTTACTTTCGTATTTATGATATTAGTTTGGATTTCAGTACTAAACTTAACAAATAAATGATATTCTATATTATCTCTCCATGATGAAACTTGCCAATGTCAAACATCGAAGAGCATCATTTGAATCAGACTGTGATTTATATTTGTATGAATTTCTCCAGCAGTAAACGTCAATGATATTATTAATTGAACGCTGTCTCGATGGTTTATAATTTATGCTTTTGCGGACATACTATTTCCATATTAGTGAAAGTCATGATAGAGTTTTTAATAATATTAAATATAGAATTTCATTTTCTGTGTTTTCTATTTTCTTTACGTGAATAAGCTAGAAAGTGTCAACGATTTCCATTGATGAGCAACTTGGGAAACCACACGCAGAGTGCTTTAATTTAAATTAAAGAAACTATTTTTTATATAAGCCACAACTTTTCATTCGTTACATAATACTTTTGGTCTTGATAGTTTATTTCACTACCTTCGGAAAAGTTCCAAATAAATTACTTGACAGATCTTTTCATCCAAATTCTGTTCCATTTTTAAATACTTATATTTGGTAAAAAGTGTCTATTCAGAGGTGTTGAAAGAAGCTTTCAAAACGAAAACCTCAATAAGTATTAAAAAAAAAGCAACTTGGGAATTCCACATTCAAATTCCACACACGTCCGATTCAAATGAACAACAAGTTCAATCTCAAATCACCAAGGAGGCGGAACACCTCAATAATTACACGCACACTCGATAAACAGCTACCAAAGAGTCAGTAACCAGATAATAATGAAATTACTACCCAGTCTTTAATTGCGTTAATACGAGCTGCTTGTAAGAAAGTGGAACACAGCGTATCATGGCTCTATGGATCGTAAATATTATCGTAAATCTTGAGTACCTACTACGGATTTAAATTTGCATTTTGTCTCATTTATCATGTGTGGTCTCTCGCTAATAGAGTGTGGCTCCTTTACAACCTGTGGGGTAATTGCGTATCCCACTTACAATCTCTTTGCGAAGGAAATTCAAAACCATTGCTTCACATGTTTAAAGAATTTGTCTGCTCGACAACGTGAAAAACGCAATGAATATTTTTAAAATGTCAAAATGCGGAATCAGGCTGCTGATATGCTATATAGAGACTGGTAAACAGCTTTCAAAGAAAACCATTTATAAATGTAAACCGTTTCAAACTCAACGAGATCTAAATAATAAGCTCCAATTCATTCTAATAACCAACGCACTCGTTAGTCGAAATCGTCCATCGTCAGAACACATTAATAAGCGCATTAGAGAAAATAATATGATCTCGGTCGATACGCGCTGGTAATAATACCTTGGTGTTATAATCGCTGCATCCTTTGAGGTGCGTACTAATGCGTGTGCTGTTAAGGTGGTTTCAGACACGCTAGTAGTGATTTTCTGGATTTAAAGGTGTGGTTTGCGTGGGAAGCGAAATGTGTCTTATAAGCACAATTTTTGGGGAAGATACATGGATAATGTACGACTGTATGCTGCAAGAGAATAAGGCAAAAGTAACCAAAGATCAGAGTCGAAGATCAGGAACAAGGAGCGCGTTAGAGCCATAAGGATATGACGAGAGATGACCGACGAATTGGGCTCGTTTAGAAAAACACAGAGACAAATGGAAACAGGGACGGAAGATCTTAAAGCTAGATAGCAAAGAAAGTGTTTGCAGTAAGTCACAGTTCCAACTTAACTGATAGGCTTACACCACGGAGTAGAGAAACAAGACTAACACACTAAAACAGGACATGAGCTTTCTCATAAAGCTCCTACCAACAATAGAATATTGTTCTTTCCCAAAACTTTACACGGTAATAATAGCTTAAGTCTCTTTAATTATAAATTGTATAAAGTCATATGTGGGTAGGTAGAAGGCATACGTTCATCCATACCTAATCGCAACTTTATGAATTATGTTTTAAATCACTTTTCCCATAAAATACTTGATCTATGTGAATATAAAACAAAATCAATATCCAGAATCCAATACTTTATTGCTATTCAAATTTTATTCTCAAAATCGAAACGTAACTTAATACGTAATAAACAATAATCTTATGTGCACGCAGCTTAACAATAATAATGGGATGAGATATCATAGAGGGATCCCTATTATTTTTAGGAAGGATAAATTATGAGTTATATGAAAAGGGTCTGTTTTTTATGCAGCTAAGGTTTAACAAGATTTTTTTCAATTTTGGAATTTATTTTGAAGATGGATATCGTAATTATAAGCCAACTGCGCCTGTGGCTTGGTTTGGTTTTTTTTTTTGTAAAGAGCATGAGGTCCTATCATTTTTCAAACACCCAAGTTCGAAAATTCTAGTATTTAAGTAGATGCTCATTGTAGGGTACGTGAATTACTCCGCTGCTGCCAAACTTGCTTATTGGTGTTTTGTCATAGGCATGAGGTGGCGCGGGATAAAGATCAATTATTTATTTGCAACATATGTAGATTACGTTACAAATAAATCCGTCTTTCTTTTTTCTTCTTTCTTAAAAAGGGTTGCTCCGCACTAGCAGTTTTATTTCTCCTGTATTGTGGTTGTGTTTACAAACATATAAACTGTATACCATGGAACGCGATTAGATTTTTAAGTTGCAATTGCAACTGTTCTCATAATTATAAGCTTATTCAAATACCTACGACAAAAAGAATCACTATCGATACACATTCATCCCATCACACGAAGTCACAAAAGTCAAGTAGCAGAAAAGTGAAACAATTACTTTTTTTCTACAACTAACATGTTGACGTGACGTATAACATTACCATAATAACAATACGCGATGCGGTCGACATAATTTCTATGTGGTACGAGAAAATCTCGTTAATTCAATTTGTTTTTCTATTATTCTCTAATGTTGAGTCGTTGTTGCGCACGCGACGGTGGCACGCACAAATCACTAGTGATGGGCTGTTTGTGACAAAAATAAAATGTCAATATGTTTTTTTTTTTTCAAGATGTTGTGATACTCTGTGAAATATGAGGTGTTTTAGTGATGTCTAGAGACCTGCTTAAATATCAAATTATAATATTTCCTGGTGGCATATTTAATTAAAATGTTATTTATATTCATTGATATACAAAAAACCCATATTTAATTGAGTATCGTGATGGCCCAGTAGATAAGATGCCCAACTCTCATGCATGATGTTGACTTTTTCAATTCATATCTACTTTCAAGTTCAGAAGGAAGTCATTGTGAGGAAACCAATGGGCTCACAATGTGGGACAATAATATAATATAGGTTTATGTAATTATTGTCTACATTTCAGTGAAAATATTATCTCAGTAGGCTCGCTCTGTATTACAATAAAATATACCTAAAATATAAATATACATATGCCTAAAATATACCGGCAAACTGTGGGTGGTGGTACACCTTTGCCTAGCCCTTCGGGTACTACAGGCGTGATAGTGTGTGGTATTTCAGTAATTTTCATATACCATTTCAATTCTTATATTGACAAGTTCTCTTAGAAAAATCTCAGACAAATCCAAACCAGAAAACAACAAACCTTTATTAAAAACAAAATTGCATCATTAATCTTTCAAGTAAATATATATCGAAGTCTATTCGTTATTGACAAATTAAATTGTCACTATTAATGTTGGAGCGTGATTAGACGCCGCATCGTCGCGTGCGCACCATTACTGTAATGACGTGCTTGTATAGAAGATACCTGTTTGTGTAACCTGATTGTCTCACTCAGTTGCTTGCGGTAGGATATGTTGCAGTGTTCTGTGGGCCGTTGTAGTTATTTGGTGTACTTTATTTTGGTGTTCTGGGGGTAATTGGGAAGTTTAAAAAAATATTTTTACTTATTTTGCCTTTTTTTGCATTTTTTTTGTGGAAGAGAATGTACCTACCTACTATACGTATGCTACTTTGCGGTAGGTAATCTTTAAAAATAGTAGGTACTTAGTAGTTAGCAATTTATCAAAATATGTCAAACGAGATAACAGGATTTGTTAATAAATGAAGTATTAAAAAAAAACAAAATACAATCGTCATTTTTAAAAATACTACCGTACACTAAGAATTTCTTCTATATCGTAGGTGCGTTTACAAACACATAAACTCACATACACAAATACACAAAATTTGTTTCGTGCGAGAATCGAACCCGCAACAAGCAACGCAACAGCCATTGCACCATAGCAATGCCATCAAAGTTAGACGAGTATGAAAATAAACCGTCTTAAAATTAAAATAAAAAACAATCGACTAATTAAATAGAAACAACTCACATCACTAGCCCACAAGCGGACGCGTGTACACTATTACAATAATGATGCATCGTATAGAAAATATACAGCAATCAGCACAGCTGTTGTATCGACTGTCATTATGGCAGATGTGTAGCATTAGATACACGTTTCTTTTAGTTTCACTGGCCGTTAGGCGATTTTTGATGTCAGTGGAAAGCTTTGTGGTAGTCAGTTGATTTTCCGATGTACCTACTTACTTAAAATTACATTGATAATACCATAATTATATGTCAACCCGCCTGTATTTCCAGAAGGGTTTGGCAGAAGTGGACCAATGTACACCCACAGTTCGCCGGTATGTTTAGGTCCCATGTAATAGGGGGCGAGTCTATTGCCATTAACCGGACACAAGTCCTAACTACGAATTGCTACTGCGAATTTCGTAGAAAACCCCAATAACGCTTTGCTCGACCCGGGAATCGAACACAAGACCTCTAGCGTAGCACTACTAGGCTAACGCGGAAATCATTGATAATAATTTCATGAATAACATAACGGAGATGTTGTTTGCGCTATAATTGTGTAGGAGAACATTTATTTTTATTTATTTATTTTTAGCCATGTTGCTGCAATGCAGGGTATAAGCCTCCCTTTTTTCTTTCCAATTCTTTCTATCCTGAGCTACAGAGCATCTAATAATTTTAAAATCTGATTTGACAACTTTATGCGTCTGACTTGAAAATAGTGTGCTTTATGTATATGTTCCGAGAGCACATTATTTTTATGTGCGACGTATGAAACTGTTAATTTAGTCTCTGAGATAAAAAAAAATGCACTTTAATGTGTCCTGCCTGTAAGCAACCCACCGTCTTCGCCTGGGTCTGCCACGACCCCGCAAGATTTTTTCGACCAGATGACCCGTTTGACATGCGAAAGGCGTGGTCGGTCCAGTCTTAGTTAAGGGAACATGTTTTTTTTTAAATAGATTAGGTACTTAAACTCTATTAAAAATAACCATTTTAAATAGAACGTTTTATCGCAATCGTTATTTCAACGTTAGCGTATAATAAGATCTGTTTTTTTAATATAAAATTAAACCACTGAAGAGTAATTAGCCATTTAATTTAGCCACAAAATATATATAATATCACAGCAATGACGTCAATTAAACAGTGTTATTGTGTTAACTGCCGTTATTTGGCCGTTATTTTTATAATTCTATAATAAATTGGAGAATAATTCACTGGACTCAGCCCGTGAATTCGTCGGCCCAGAAGTTGGGTATACTTACATGTAATATGCAATAGTATAGGTTTTCATCACTGAAGAATGTCTCCTAATCGGATTAGTACCTACTTCCAGAGATTACTACCTTAGTTTAAATCATCAACAAAATCTAACAACATCAAATATTAAGATGAGTAAACACAATGCAATAACATCAAGATTTCACCAGTTAATCGAAATGAACTAAAGTGCATTAGAAAACACGAAGACGCAAATATCATTCGCTCTTTGAGATGTACGCGAAAGTACAACATAACATACGCAAAACATTATAACGTCTATCTAAATAGAAACTTGATTATACATTAATTGCAATGCAATTTGAACTCTGTCTACAGTACCGTTAATCAAATCTCTCATCCCTCTAACTTCCTGTCTCATTAGTAAAGTTATTACAAAAACAAATCCTCTATCTAAATCTCTTTACTTTACTGCAATATAAATATATAACATCACGCCTGTATTCCCCGAAGGGTTAAGCAGAGGTGTACCAATGCACAGCCACCGTTCGCCGGTATGTTTTTAGGTCCCATGTAAAAGGGGGCGAGTCTATTGCCATTAACCGGGCAAAATCCCAAACTCCGAGCTGCTACTGAGAATTACATAGAAAAACCCAATAACACTTTTTGCTCAACTTGGGAATCGAATCCAAGACCTCTAGCGTAGCAATCGTCAGTAAAGTTATTACAAAAACGAATCTACTATTTAATTCTCTTTATTTTACTGCAAAGTTAACGCAAATTGTAAGTTGCCTAGATAACAGTTGACAGGTTAGCGATGGTATACGCAAATACGCTGTTACTTCGCAAATACTAGGTTCACTTAGTAGGGTTCAAAAGATTATACCAAGACAAGCAATGATTACTTGATTTTTAATTTTTATCGTTTTGCATAAGTTATAGAAGCGTTTAATGGGAGAAATGGCTCAAGGAGTGTCTTGCTGTCTTGATTATCTAGCCTCATAAATTATTAACTTTGTATTTCCGTGGGATACATTATGTACTTCTAAAAGCCAGAATCAACAGTGGAACCCATGACAAAAACGCCGAAACCATGATTTTCGAAAGGCCACGGACTGTTTTGGATCCCGCATCAAAGCTGATAAAAAAACCGCAGCGGAGAAATAAACATAGTTTCCTTTTCCCTTTAAAATAAGCATGGAATATAACAGAACTAGGCAAATAGGCACAAAGAGACGTTTACAACTGGGAGAAGCCCAGATTGCCAAGCACCACGGATTACAATTTACATTAATTAATTGATCCTTAATGTGACCTGTTACATTTGATTCCAGTTACAGATACGGCAAAAACGCTTGAATGCTAATAAAATATATGCCTTACAAAGTAAGCACTATTCGTGACAGGTCCTAGCTTTCCGGGCGTATCGTTAACTGGCAATAAATAGGTCGCAAGGTCGTAAGTTCAAGTACTCTGTGTGGTGGCTGTGTTGAGAATTATACTATAACTAGCTAATACACCCCGCGTTCAGATACGTTTTTGGTTTCTGTCCCGTTGGTCGTGGCGTGATGTTTTAAACGTATAAACCTTCCTCTTGAATCACTCTATTAATTGATGAAAGCACATTAAAATCCGTTGCGTAGTTTAAAAGTAAGTACACCGTCAAAATGTATAGAATAGCTGATGTTTTTACCCATTAGAGTTTAGTAGCGCAGAGTAAAAGATCAAATTGTGTTCACATTACCTCCAAAACCTTCAATACTAATAAAACTAACCCCTCAAATACGACTCGTCAAAACTCAATCAACAAACTTCACTAACATTTAAAGGTCCGACATTCTACTCCCAGTTCACACAAACGATAATTGTCCTCTCTTTATAAACCGTTTCTAAAAAAAGTTCCTAATCAACTGTGAGGCCACTTTCACCGTCGACATTACTCATGTCTATTAGCATTTGAGAAAGACTTGTGTCATTCACTTTGACTTGGGTTGGGTCGAATATTCCAAGTATTTGGTCGTAACTACGCATTCTTGGCGGTGTTAATACTGTTTAACCTTTTTATGTTCTGTTAATAGATTTTTTCGGAATGGCATGTCGCAGGTCTACCTAGGAGGTTATCGGCTGCTTGCATGTGGTACTTAAAAAAATTTGGTCTCCAGCCAAGGCTTAAAAGTTATAAAGTAAGTGACTACATGCAAAGGGCACCCCTTGTGGGGTATGGACCTCAGCTTAGGGCGCCGCTAGGGGGGAACAGCAAGGGAACTTGCTAGATGGGATCTCTTAAAAGAAGAGCTTTTAAATATGTACTTATAGTTGTCGATGTAGTCATGATTTCGGAGTGGTACAAGTTCGAGTAACTAAAAAAGTTTGACTATAAAAAATTACCATTGGAAAATTTGGCAATAGGCATTGGCCACTTAGCGAATAAGACGAGAACGATGACCAATCGCAGTGCGTGAACTACATAGTACCTAATAGCTACTAACACGCCCACATTTCCACAGTAAACGTAATTAATTTATGAGTCATGCGTTGCTATTGTATATACGTACTTGCTTTTGCCTGTGTCTTCACCCGTGACCGATAAAGTCAAAGTTAATTCGTTCTTAGCTGACATCTAACAAACTTCTTACTTGCCAATTTTTAGCTTTATAGGTCAAGAAGTTTTCGAGATTTCGTGTTTGGCCAATAGATGAATGACCTTTCGCTTCTATATTATACGTATGTAGATGACTTACTATGGGATAATTAACTAACTAAGACATAAAAATAGAAACATTATCAATAATTATCATTATCATTAGACATTATGTTGTATACCTACAAATGTTGACAGAACCAATAAAATGGCAAAAATTAAAGTAAAAAATGAAGCTGTGAAAATCACGTTAAAAAGTCGGCAGATGTGAAAAGAAAGCGATTTATGCGCGTGAGTCATGATTAAATAAGGTTTTAAATACGATCTGCCTTCTGACTGGACCTCGGAATGCGAGATTTGCGAATTTCTTCCGGAACAAGAAATATTTCCTATACTAATATTAAAAAAAAAGTAAAGTTTGTTTGTTCTTGTTTGTAAGAGGTAATCTCTAGAAGTACTGGTCCGATTAAAAAATTGTTTTCTTTGAAAGAAAGCTACTTTGTTACTGAATGCCATAGGCTATGTTTTATGGTACCTACACTTGACTACTACGCGAACGAAGTCGCGGGCAGAAGCTAGATAATTACGAGTATTATGCCTGAACAATAATTATTTCTCTTTCATGTAGGTTATAAAGTGGTATACTTTTAAATATGGAGCTTTAATTTCTTCCCACAATAAAAGAAAAAGATAATTTCGTTAGTTAGTTTCGTTTTTTTATTATTAATTTAAACTTTATGCAACAAACAAGCACAATGGCAGCCATAATGCCTTAGGCATTCTCTGCCAGTCAACCAAAAGTGGTGAAGAGACTGGCAAGTATAAATTATTGTACGAGTACAAAGCAACAAAATTACAGATTCAAAAATACTAAATATTTAAATATAAGCTTTACATTTTTGTCCTCACGATTTAAAAAAAGAACTTTTGTTTTAAAGATAAGCAAACGCATTGTGTGTGTTAACGATATTACTCTGTTCTAGATAGAAGAAACAATAAGCCATTTAGTTTATTCAGAAGTAGAAAACTAGCTTACAGTTGCTACTGGAAGCTGCAGCTGCTATACCCGAATCTAGTAGTAGCAGAGCTCTTTGTTAAGGAGCTCATCCGGGGAAGTACTGTCACCAAACCTATTTCTGCTGCAAAGCAGCGTTGCTCTGTTCTGGTTTGAAGAGCACATTATTTATTTAAGATACATTTCAACTTTGTCTCTGGATTGGCATCACATTAGCAAGGTCTCTGGTATTGCAGATATCTATAGGCAGAGGTGACCACTTGACATTAGGTGGACCGTTGGCTTATTAGCCAACGATGTTAAAAAAATATCATTCTCATTCGTAACTCAAAATCTAGACATACCTATCAGACCAGTTCTAAATTCAGTCCCATCATACAATTCTCCTTTCAGCATCAAGACTCAACGGGTCATAGTGCTTACCTACTTTAAAGGTAATATTATAAATGAAAACCAGTTTTTAGATGCTGAGCCTCTAATGCGGCACATCTAACATCTAATGATTTATAATAAACGGAAATAAACGCCCATTCGGCATAGCAACAACGGAGAGAGGACTGGAAGACGTGTAGATATATCGGAGAAGAAGTGAGAAGTCCCAGTATAAGATTTGCTGAAGAAGTCTGTTGATGGTTAACATTTGCTTAAGTACTGCTCTCTTCTCTCATTCAAACTACACGATACCTTATACCAATTTCCAAATTCTGCAAAATTAATTAACCGTTTTTTTTAACGCGTGCGTTTATAAATCATATAAACTCACTTACACAAACTAGTAACAAGTTGTCCAGTTTTGAGCTACACTCATTTACTAATTACCGATTACGAACCTATTACATGGGACCTAAAACATACCGGCTAACTGTGGATGTATATAGGTATACCTCTGCCTAACCCTTCGGGGAATACAGGCGTGATGATATGTTATGTTATGTGTCATTAACGAATACGAGCCCCCGCAAGATGTCATTCAAATCTTAAAAGATTTTTTGTTTGACATAAATCGATAGCTAAAAAATTACTATCAAGCATTGTGTAAAGTGGTTCTTCTGTTCTATAGTTAATGTCTGCGCTGCGTACGCTCAAGTCGCGCAAAATCAAGTTATCACCTCGGCCACCTGCGAGCGGCTGTTGGGTGACGTCATAGAAATCAATGGAGTTTGACACACCTAAATATCTTCTACAAGAATGAATGAGGTATTGTTGTCTGCCCCGTTTAAGTACAACCTCATATGGGTGCTTAAGTCACCCATTCTGTTATGGGCATTTGTTTGGAGTACAATAACAATTATTTAACTCTATTTTACCCAGATTGGACTTGAAAATTTTAGCTACATCATCTTAAAGTTTAAAGTCAAAAGCATTTACTAAAAGTAATTTTTTTGTGAGATTTCTCAGACAGGTCGGGTGCGCAGTACTCGTTACCGGCGTGATTTTATGAACATGGAAGAGGCGAAAGGGTCATAGCAGGTGGCGTTCTGTTTCTCCATGGGAAAAGGCGTGTAAGATGTATGTAAAGCAAAATAAAAAGAAATTTCAACCTCAAATATTGGTCAAAACAACTAACAATGATAAGTAGAACTTTCCCCCATTTTACTATCATCAACTTCTAAAGTACAATCATCTCGCAAGACTCCGCGCATAATACTCTAAATCAAAAACGTTACCACAATAATTAATACCGGGTCGTATGTACTCGCGTGTGTATCAAGTTTTTTGGCACGGGTGTCGTCGGTACTACGAGTCAGGCAGGTTCAATGGCATCTCACCAGGTGGTTATTCACGGAGATATAGAATTAGGGAAGGTGCAGATGGAACGGCTTTTAAGCGCAGTTGGTATTTTTTCTGTAGACAGAGGCGGTCCGTTATAGAAAAAAATGAATTTGGAATGCTTTTTCTCTCAACAGAAAATTTTGCCTTCGTAAAAGTTATTTCTCTTTGAATTTTCTAAAGTACCAGTTTAATGGGCAAATATCACACATTAGCAAGAGTGGATTGGGAAAGTAGAATGATTAATTTACGCCATTTTATTTAAAACATAATTCTAAAAGAAATTATCAACACAATCGAAAGCCTAGACTCAAAGCTGCATGTTAATAGTATGAAAATGTCGAATTTGTAATACAATCAATTGAAGTACCGTGACACCGTTTGACAACCAAACAACGGCTGTTAAATCGGCTAATAAGCCTGTCTATATGAGCAAAGTACTATTGACAAGAGTAGGTCACCAGTTAGCACCGGGTGAAGTTACGTCTAGAATTTAATTTAGCGCCAGAAACCGCATAGTCACTATTTAGAAAATATCAGCTCGATGATGATACGATTTTTTCCATTCATGTTTTCACTCTTCGCCTTAAATAGATTCTTGAATTACTAGATATGCACTACATTGTAAATCATTTTTTATAAGTATTGCACTCTCGGTAAATTACAACACAAAACAAGCCAGTATTTTCTTCACACTCGAACATTCGCTCACTTCATCTCCATGCCACATCTAGTCACACTCTATATCCGTCGCCGTATCATAATGATAATGATAGGTTGGTCCATCTACCGATAGACATGTCATTTTCTCACCGCACTAATTGAATACAAGAGATAATTATTTTACTGTTAAACGACAAAAAATCGCGTGTCCGAACTGTGTTGATGTTGTGTGTGAATGGGACCGCTTATTGTTTGACGTTTGTTAATTATTAAACTTAGTAATTGACAGGAGTAATGAATCGCTGTGTATGTTAGATGTGAATATGCGGAATTTTGCAGGCGGAATTCCGGAAAGGAATTCTGTATTCGATTTTTTGTAGAATTTAAAGACTGTGGTGATAGCACAGTAGTAAAGGCCACTAACAACGAACCATAGTAGTAAACCGGACACGGGAAAGTTACCAATATTACTCATTCTAATTCATATGTACTTTCTAAGTTTATCTTGGATATCACTGACATCGGTGAAGAAAAACATTGTGAGGAAACCTGGACTTTTAATTAATAAAAGACTGAAATCGCCAATCCGCATTGAGCTAGCGTGGTGGCTTGCACCTTCTCTATATGTATGAGAAGAGGCCTTGGCACTGCAGTGGGCTAGTTATATGCTAGTATTACTATTATTATTTAAATCATTGACGGAGAATGAAACACTCGACGTCCGGATACCAATCATGTATTAGGTACGGAACTGTGATAAAATTCCTGATCAATATCCGGATAATGCAGCGCGGCTTGTGCGTGCAATGATATTTATGAGTGTTGATGAGTCAATAATGATAATAGTTATTAAAAAAAGACCATTTTCAAGACCATTTGATGCCAACATTTTCTTCTTTATATTAGGATTTGTAGGCAAATTGGCTGTTTGTGTTAATTTTGATAATATTATGGAAGAGATTTGTCGTTACGATAACGGAGAATGAAAGCTTTTAGTATACTTTACGTTTTTCGATTTGCATTTTAACATGTATTTATTTAATTAATTAATAAATGAAGCAGAGTCAAAGGTCTTTTTAAGTGGAATTTCTTGCTCGTTCATCTCCATGGAGACCTACCAACGTTTTGTAACGTGCAACTAGCTCTATCTTTCAGACCGACTGATTCCTTGACGATCCATAAGTAACTGTTAATGATTAAATTGAAATAAAACCTTTGACTTAACCTTTAACCTGAATAAAAATGTCTTTGAAACAAATCTAATCTCAGTAATAATTAATTAAACACAATCATGACTTAAGCGAACGCTTTCCTCGAATCGACTACTTAGCCCAAATGCAGCAATGAAACAGCATTTATGAAGAATTCTTAACGCAGTGAAAGTATTTCAAAGAAGTAAACAATATGGATTTATTATACACAAAAGAGCTTTAATTTCCACTATTGACCTCGTTGGGAACAATCGTCAAATGCCATGTGGTTCGCAGGTAGAACTATTTACTATCTAGTTGTATGAGAAAATATGTAACTAAAGATGTGCATTTTCTTCTTTCTTCAGGTTTTCAAAAGACTAAGAAAACGACAGGACACTGTATTTAAATAAACAGAAATATCAGCTCTGGATCAAAATAAGGCTAGACAGATGAAAAATAAATGAATAAGAAACTATATAAATAGAGTTTTAATTTGTAAACCATAGCATGCCAACAGTAATCCAGTACGAGATACCAGGATATCATAAAGATAAAGCGTTTAACATACATCAGGAATAACTACAATCAATTATGTCCGCTAATGACGTGAAATTCGCCGAAAACGCTGTTTTTAAATATTTGGAAGGCTGAAATCTAGGGACCATAACATTTCAACAGCCAGTTTGAGATACCAGGAGAGCATAAAGATAAAGTGCTTTGCATTCATCAGAAAGAGCCACAATCAATTAAGTGCGTTAACGATGTGAAGAAATTTCAAGATGGCCAGTAATTCTGTGAATATATTGTTTGTTTAAAATATTTGGATGTTCATAATGAGCTTTATTTGTTCAAAGTTAATGCTGTATTTGTACTAGAACTTCATACAAGTACTAAACTTAGCCGTCTTATCTACAAACAGTCGTGTTGACGCTTTTTGATATTATACAGCTAAGTTTCAAGTACAGATATATTTTTAGCGATGCAACCAAATTCAATTGAATAAATTGCATAATTATATATTCAGTGTAATATTTTTTATATGGAAAAATATTTGGCAAATGTGCCCTTGGCAGAAAATGACAACATACACTTCTCAAAAGTAAAAAATTCAAGGTTAATCAAAAAGCTTCATCTTCCTTACCCTTATTTGTCTAAGTGCCTTTTAGTCATCTAATCGCAATAAACAATTTGATTTTGACCTTGATTTTGAATTACTTTTTACTGTACTAGACGATATACTAGTGCTATTACACATAGAAATAATCTGATCTCCTTTTTTAAAAATAGAATATGACGTCAGACTCTATAATAAAATTAAGGACGGCAAAACTAGTACCTTAGTAGTTCTTGTTTTGCCAAAGGAAAGCTCACAAACAGTACCAAAGCCAGCATGCACTTGACCAATTTCATCCAATATCACAAGCTAAACGCACGGTTCAAACGTATAATTTGATGATTACCATTCTATTTCTTCTATTTGGAGCTCACCGCCATTCTGAGGCCTATGTTATGAGTTATAAATTACACGTTCGTGTTCGAACATCTGTCTTATCTATGTATTGGCTTGTAATGACGTACTAATTGTGGTGTCAAGAATGTCTCTTGGGTCGAATTCTCTGAGCGATGATTTTTATTATGGGTTTCATCGTTTCATCGGCCATTGATGGTTGCTTCGGTTTTGCCGCTAACTACGTGTTGTTGAGCGAATGAGATGTTATTGTCTTCTTTGGGACTGTTATAAGCGGTGTTGGATGTACTTGCTTTGTTCTCTTCGGCCTATTTTTGGACATCAATACTTTCATGTCTTGTGGTAAATTGGAGGGAAGAAAAATCATATTACTTTTAGAGAAGCATAATTTTTGATTCTGAATTTGAAACTTTTCATTTACATCCTCTCTAATATTATAAAGGCGAAGGGAACTCTCGTCTGTCTGTCTATTTCTTGCCTCAACGCGGTAACATCACTAAATTATTATTATCTGTGGAGGCTTGTTATTAGCAACTTAGTTATATGTTATTGTTATTGTTATTATAATGTTATTAGTCTGTAAGCTTTCCTAAAATAAAATAAATAAATAAATAAAATAAAAAAATTAAGTACACTATTTCACAAAAATGGGTTTGATTCTTGGGTTCTGGATTACGATATAATGTAGACAACTTATAAATACTCGACTTCCGCTGTGCGATACCTAATCAACATTTACGTAGATGAAAACGCCAGCAAAAGCTAGTAATGTAAGTAAGTGTAAGAGATGAAAAATGATTTATTTTTACTGATGAGAAACCTATTTTTCTACCATGAAGATAAGTATCTAAAAACAAGTTAGCACAACCCTGACTGAATAGTACTGTATAGCAAAGGCAGAGTGACTTTCAGAAAAATGTAAGAAAACTTGATAGTCACCATACACCTACGTCCGAAGAAATTAGAACAAATTAACAAAGAGCCACTTTTGATTGCAACGCAAACAAAGTTAATCGTAGTTTAAGTGTAGGTGCTAGTGAGAATGTGGGAGGTATCTACTCGGTCAAGTGCCTTCAAGTAGTTAGAGTACTTAGGTACTTCATTTAAACCTCCAGGCTATTCATTATACTAAGGGCGATTTTCACCAGACTTTTATACCCAGTCAATACCCCGGGTTTAGTTACGTCTTTAATTGCTGGTCCTCTGCTGTTGGTCGTAGCGTCGTTCACGTCTGCTCAAGGCGGATTGGCGATTTCAGACTTATATTGATTACTAGGGAACTGCCCGCCACTTCGTCGACGTGGATTTGTTTGAAGAAAAAAAAAAGGATTCTCAAAATTGGTTCAGTAGATCCAGAGATTATCCCCTACAACATTTACCTTCACAAACTTTACCTCTTTATAATATTATTAGAACAGATAAGTCCAGGTTTCCTCACGATGTTTTCCTACTGATATCAGTGACTTCCAAGATAAACTTTGAAAGTACATTATGAATTCTTATTTCTTCTTCTTTCTAAAGAAAAAAAAGAAAGAAAGAAGATTATGAATTAAATAACTTACATTAGTACTTGCCCTACTATATTGAACTCGCAACCTCATGTATGAAAGGCGGGCGCCGTAGCCATACACATTTTTCCATTCACGAACCATTAATTGTGCAATTTGCAGTCGTCATTGCGTTGTCACAGAAATCAACTTGAAGTCTCACTGAAATTACAAGTCTGGTCTAAATATAAATGTTCTAAGTGTTCTGTCTCCACTTTTATCGTATTCTCATAAACAAGTGCAATCTGGTTGAATGAATCAATAAATATGTTTCAATTGATCATCAATTACGATTACTAACTTACATTGTAAGATGATGGTAGTTTCAGCAAAACTTGAATACTTACAATAAAGATAGCACTAGTGTGCTATGAACGGCATTACTTAATTGAGATCTCGTATAGAAACATAAAACCAGCCTTTTATTGTCCCACTGCAGGTTAAATGCCTCTTCTCGTAAAATGAAGACACGACAATTGATCACCACGCGTGCTAAAGGTGGATTGGCGATTTCAAACAGCCATCTACGTGTACTAATATAATCAAGCTGAAGAGTTTTTTGGTATGAACGCGCAAATCTCAGGAACAACTAGTCCAATTTGAAAAAATCTTTTTAGGTTTTATACCCCGTTTATCTAGAAAGGTTATAGGGTATCAACACGCTACATCCCATGGGGATGGAGCAGTAACCAAAGACGTAATTTAACGCCTATATTTATTATAAGTCCAAGTTTGATCACGATGTCATAAGCAAACCTTACAACACAACCAATATAAAATTAGAAAGAACATATGGAAGAAGTCACACTAGCACCCGGTATCGACCCTCACCCTGGAGGGGCCGAAAGGCAAACGCCTCAACCATCGGGGTCATCACAACATTCAGCAAAACTTGTACACTAACAATAAATCTACCACTTGTGTGCTATGGAAGGCATTACCTAATTGAGATCTTGTATTGATAAAGATTATTGATGGTAATAGGGTATTTGAATGGGAAATAAATCTGCTGTTGAAATGTAATTAAAAACTTGTATTAGACTCTAGAGGTTGGCTTTACCATTCATAAGGTTTCTGAATGTTCATTTGTGAAAGGGATTTGAATTGACTTGAGTTGACTTTTACAAGTACAGTGTTGGTTCTCATATAAATCAATATGAACCCACAATCTCTCGATAATTAAACTAATTTAATATGCCAAATGTGTTACGTTACTATCCCGCCATTACGGTTCAATGTTCATCCCAAAGTTGTGCTTAGAGTAGATTTTACATTATCAACTCGAAATATCCAAAATCATTACCATTGCAGCGAAAAATGGAAGAAATGTTGACGTGGGTTGATTTGTTTTGACACAACTAGCCTCATTTATAATTCAATGTTGAGACGATGTTGTTCGATGTTGTTGTTTTTCTCTCCTACATTAATTTGCTCCTACTACGATACCTGTCTCTTCACCACCTTTGGTTGACTGGTAGAGAATTCCTAAGGAATTAAGTCCGCCTTTGTACTTTTTTTAATAAAATTTAAATAAATATATAAATGTTAATTTCAAAATCAATTGCTTAGTGGCTTGCAATCTAACATGATTATAGATTTCATTTGCAGTGTTAGGCACTAAGAAGAATTGTGAATTCTTTCGGAACTTTTTTCAATTATTCTTATTATATTAGAAAGGACACTTTTTATCACATTTTGAATATATAAAAAATCAACAACAATAAAATTAACACCAACATAGAGAAAAAACTATTCCTAGTACCAACATGACGAAAATAAATAAGAATAAATAATAACTTCCTGTCTTTTCCCACACAACAGCAACATCAATTTGTTAGAAGTTATATGTTAAAAGTCATAATTACAAATTACACTGCAGGTGGTAAATATTGAAACATTTACATATACATCATAAATAGGAAGTAAGGTACTAAATGAATAAAATTATTAAGACCCGAGCCGACGATCCATCAAAGTGCTCGTATGAAGTATCAATGGCGTAACTGTCATTTGATATGTGAATGGATGTAGGTATTATTAAGCATACCTGTTTATCGTCTATCGGGGCCTTTATTGTGGCAGTAATATGGTAATTTAGTAGCAGTTTCGATGTGGTTTTGATGCACGTTTTTTGTTCAAAGCAAGATATATTTTGGCTTCATATGTATACGTACTACCGAGTACAATAGCGGTTGACAACTTTTCAACCTTATTACTAAGGGCGTGTAGGTAAATAGTGGTTAACCGCAGTTGTCAGCGATTATACCTAAATGTGATCGAAATTGGATTTATTATGAATTAAATTGAATACGTCTGTCTGCTTGTTACACACATACACGCATATCATAACGCCTGTATTTGACGAAGGGTTAGGCAGAGGTATACCAGTGTACACCCACAGTTCGCCGGTAAGTTTAGGTCTCGTGTAATAGGGGGCGAACTTATTGCCATCAACCGGGCACAAATCCTAACTCCGTTTTGCTACTGAGGCTGCTTATTATATGTAGTGATATTAAAATTACTACACAATTGAAATAAGTACCAATAAAAGAATGAATTGGCATCGTAAACAAAGCGTCACATGTTCTATATAAATACATAACTACAGTAATAAATTAAAACAGTAACTTTACCGGAATATTTAAATATGATGGAAATTATAATAGAAATTACATGCATTTTTTTTATTGCATGGGACCTAAATATACCGGCGAACTGTGGGTGTGCATTGGTACACCTCTGCCTAGCCCTTCGGGGAATACAGGCGTGATATATATATATATATATATAATAGAAATCCGGTCTATCATCCTAATTAAGCCTACGCCATTAGCCGTTGAGATAACAAAACGGATAGCTATAAGCGGCGAGTGAAGCCGCATGTAAGGCTAGTGCGAGAAGCGAGATAACATCGTGACAGAAAGGAAAGCTTAGACTCACGAACAATTAGTGTCAATTCACACTTGACGGTACCACTCTCGGTGCGTTGTCGATGGTTTTTTAGAACACAATTTGAAATGTTTTGATGTTTGTGTGGTGGCTACTGAATTAATTTTAGTTAGATTTTTTGTTTGGGGCAAACAATTTTTTTTAAATTATATACTTAAATGGCGATTTTTTTTCCATTCTTTTTTAATTTTCACTATGAAAATAAAAAAAAATCCCCATTTTGTGACATCCACATTATTATAAGATTTTGAATAACGTTACTTAAATAATCTTGGATTGTCACCAGAACCAAACGTGAATGCCAAAGTTCAACTCAATAGTTTTAGTGAAAGTGGGTGAAATAGTGATTGCAAAATTCCAGGATATACATACAAGTGAAGACAAATAAAACCCTAATACCCGTGGTTCCTAGGAATTTGTTTAGATTTGTAAAAAAAACTATGTTGTTAATTAGTTAATTCCCGAGTTCATCAAGAGACCACGTTTTTTTATATTAGTTTTTATACAAAAGCGGGGCGCTAACTAGTGTGAAATAAGCCTTATGTGAAAGAAGAGCTTACGCTACTACATGACCATCAAAATGCTTAGTCATAACTTAAGTGTATAGCACCACATATTGTAATTTTTTATCAGCCCGTACCTACTTAGTTAAACAAACATATCAATCAATGTTTTATGATGTTTATGAAGTACACATAAGTACAATATGGTACAGAGATAAAATATGGGATGTAAATATTTTGATTAAACTTCAACTGTATTTGGTTTGGTCATGGTTTAGTTTTCTGCAAACACTTTGGGCATTTATTTCCTTGGTAGCATCTGCCAGCGACTTCCTCCGTGTTTTTTTTTTGTATTTAAAATTTAATCATGAATCATGATTCAAAAGACACGTGGCACCATCTATTATTATAAGATTTTTTTTTGGGATGAAAGGTGCCCTATGTCCGTTTCTGTGCACCTGACAACATTTCAAGATGATCGGTTCAGTGGCTTAGGCGTAAAAAGGCAACAAACAAACCAACTTACTTTCGCATTTATAATATTAGTTAGGATGAAATATGGGGGACGACTTCGAATTTTTTTGAGGATCATAATATGTTTATTTTGTTTGTAGTAACCTGAGGCAATTTTATAGTAACACAAAACGTATAAATAATAATAAAATTACAAACTACATATGTACAATTTATAAAAATTAGGGAGCTCATACGGCATCACACAACTCATCCGCATCGCTGCCAATGGGACAAATACCCAAAAGCCTGGCAGCATTGCCACTTTATATGGCAATACTGATTCTTTTGACAAATAGCAAGTCATTATCCTTAGCTCGTAACACTTGAAATCCTAAAGCCGCTTAGCGTGGTGATCCCAATAATACCGAATGTTTATAGCACTATAATAAGGAAACCTATTTTACAGCCACTATAAATGTAATAGTTCCTGTGTCATACTAAATATAATTTAGTTGCCCGTCTACCCGGGTCATAACAATTTTATTACACTACTTCGTAAAAGTACCTACATTATTCTTCCTTCCTATACTATGATATTATTATAAATACGAAAGTTTCAGTCCATTTGGAAATCTATGGGGGAGGCCTATGTCTGGCGTTCTGCGGCTAATATACCAACGATGGAAGTTTTTGAGGATGGATGGATGAATTAATGTTTGTTTCTTTTTCACGCTTAAACAACTGAACGGATCTGGATGAAATTTGGCACTGAGATAGATTATAGAGTGTAATAACACACAGGATACTTTTTATCCCGAAAAATTAACGATTCCCGCGGGATAATATATCAAATTTGACGCAGACGAAGTTGCGGGCAGAAACTAGTTTATTATAAATACTTGAAGAGCATAAAATTGTCAAGTTCGCGCTTAAATCTTACGTATTGTTTTGTTTTAATAATTTATGTTCCGACTTATAATCCTTTACAATTTTCCCATTAACTAATAAGAAACTCCTGCAAAAGACGATAAATGAAAGTTAATTAATAATAATTGTAATAAGTGACATGTTTATGAGACGTAATATTTCTCAGATTTGCAGACAATAGGCCCGGAGGCGTCGGCGTATGCTGTCGATCGGTAGGTCAAGAGTTCAAGTAATATCCCGTAAGTTATGGGGACCTTACTCCTAGTAAAATTATAAATTATGAAGTAAGCTGCGTTTAAAGGCAAGAATACCTGTCCCGCATATAAAAGATATACCTCCTACCTCGCGTTAGATTGAAATCTAACACCTAACCTCTACGGTGCATACTCAACCCTCTAACGACTCTTTAGAACTATAAACTCGCATCAATGCCACCTCACGCATCCACGTTAATGCGCTCGTCTCGAATCGCGCGTGCGCACATCTTCAAAAACCGGCTCCATATTACTTTCGATAGTAAAACCTATGTGACAAGATTCATTGTCGAAGTATACCAACCGTTAGCATTCCACGACGAGGCGTCATACTACCCGTAAGATCTGCATATTCAACAGAATCCACGGATAGGCAAATTTTGTGACCGTTACAATTCCGTCATTCTGATCACGCGCCTACATCTCATTGTTCGTCTCATCTTTTATTCATGGGAGATGCAGCGTGCAATTGCAGGTCCTGCTTCATTACAGACCTGTAAACTAGTAACCTCGTAGAGAAATCAGTTCTAGGATGAACGAGAAGAAAGCTAAATAGCTAAGTTCATTATCTATACTCATTTAATAAAGCTAAAGAGTTGTTTTTGTTTGTTTGTTTAAACGTGAAGATCTCTGGAACTGCCAGTCAGATTGGAAAAAATCTATTTGTACATGATAGCCAGATTCATGAGGAATAGTTAGAGTTATATAACATCAAGCTACGGTCAACGGGAGCGGAGTAATAACCAAAGACGTAACATAACGCGGGTGAAAAAAACACGCACACGAAGAAGCTAGTAGTTTAATATGGAGAAACCCCGGCAATCGATTCATTAATAATTTCTCCGTTATTTAACTTGTTTTTCATAACATCATCTCATAAAACATCGGCCTTTTCCTAAACTTGATAACAAAATAAAAAATCGTCGTGGGCGATTTTAAATTATACTATTTTTATCGTTGAATGTCAATAATTTTACAAATATCTTGTTGACCTATCTCAAAACGCGTCAAAAGTTTTCCAGCTCTTGCCGACACAGAAGTTCGCAAAAAAGTTCAAGTAACCGGTCTAATTAACTCATTAAGCAGAAGTCAATTAACACCTCAATAAAAATGGACTATTAACTTGCCTACATCCGATGGAAATTGTACTATAATTATCTCATTTCATATAAAAGAAATTAATCGATCACGTCGAGCCGATTGGCTGCGTCAATTTGCCACCATTAGCTAAAACAACTACTGGTATTGGTATTGTAACCATGTCGATGAGTAATTAGTTGCAGACTTATAGATAACTAGCTTCTGCCCCCGTCTACGTCCGTGTGATTTTTTTGAGCCGCGTACATGCGTCTTTGTTTACGGCTTCACTCCCATATGTCGTAGCTATACAGTATAATATATATGTTATACAGCCTATACTATTCCTTATGGATCTGGTTATCATATTAAATTAAAAAAAAACAATTCGAGTGGTTTAAAGATCATAATCACTTCATCACATCACATCACATCAACTTCTTGCCCTTATCCCGTGTTACTTGGGATCGGCGCAACACATTTTCTTCTTCTGTCAACCATCATCAACATCATTGACTCTCTTCTCTTTCATATCATTCTTCATACAATCCATCCAGCTTTTCGTTACTACTTATAAACAAACAAAAAAGCTCTCTAGCTTATAACATTAGTATAGATTGAGGTGATCGTACGTGGGGTACAATGGGTCACATGTGGGGTTCACACGGCTTTCACAAACCATTACGTGTTGGCAGGACGTGTAGTAACGGACGTCTGACGGCGACGTGACGCAGGCGCAGGGCTGGCTAAGGATGCAGTTCGCTGGGAATATTTTGTGATTTGCATCGAGATTTTAGATTAGGTAAGTACGCTAAATTGTTTGAAGTCTTGTTTTTGAGGTTTGTTAGAGTAAATAGCGAGTAAAAAAGATACTTAACGAAGCCTAAATTTGCGTATTCTTTCAATCATTTTTTTTTTTTTTAAACCCCATATTTTATTCTAGCGGCGAACTGTGGGTGTACATTGTTGCACCTTTGCCTAACCTACCTTTGCTTCGGTGAATACAGGTGTGATGGTATGTATGTATTTTAAATATTCTAGTAGCTGCTTTATTTATCTACGTCACTCAAAAAAAAAACGTCCAGCCATTCAAATGACTTTAAAGTTTTAGTAGGTAATGCTTGGGTTATGGATATGATTCTGTAATACGATCTAAAGCTTCTTGTAAAATCCACAGAGATTATGGGAGAGACTGTGTTAAATGCTCCAAAGAGCGACTAATTAATGTTTCCAAAGACATAGGTTTTTATTTCAGCAATAAAACGTTTCTACCTTTTACTTTTTTTAAAGAAGAAAGTATTATATGTGGTATATAGCACCTAACTAGTAAACAATTTTATTTTCCCCACCGTTCATATTGACCATTTTTTACGATCAGTTTGATGTGTGATCAATTTTCTCAAACATTCACTTATCAATTATATTAATTTCTTCACGAACCATCAACAGTTTATTTCAGAAAGTCTTTAGTTATAACTTTTATCATCAGTCAACGTGTCAACGTTTGTACCTATCTCTGCTGCGATCTTGAGAATCTCGACCGATCTTGACCTAAGTCACTTCAACTCTGCTTTGATATTAATTCAACAGCTTATCTGATCAATCATCGAATTTCTTATTAATTACTTTTAACATTTTAGCCGATGATTTAATTGTATTTTTTTTTATGTTTATATTTTTTTACAGCCTCTTCGATGATTGGAAATTCCAAAAATTCGTATTCTGATTTTTTTTCAAATAAAAGAAAAACTAAGTATGGCAACACACAGGCATTGATTGATGAATTGAATTTAAAAATCGAACACGAAATCGGCACAGCCTGTCAATTTAAATATAATGTATAGGCACAATTTAAATACGAGTTGAGAAACGATAATAGACACCAAATTTCATAATAAGCCCTTCATTTTAACTGTCAAAAAGAATGTCATTCTAACTGTACCTCATACGAAAATCTTCAACAATAAACATCTAGCCTACAAAAAGATCAATAATGATTGTAAGTCATTCAGTCATTTAAATAGCTGCAATAACTCACACCTACTTATTTAAATACATTATAATATGTTTTTATGTGTTAAAAACTTTTTTGTGGAATGTCGTATTTTGACCGCTGGCAACATTATACCATGGATGTCATCCCTAGCGGCTAACGAGACAGAAATTTAATTATAATTAGTGTGAAACCACTAATTGATTGGGAAATCGTTTAAGATATATGCCATGGGGTTAAAGGTGACCAAATTGCATTAACGGCACATACCATCACATTTCAAAAATAATAAATCCTGCTGATGATGAAAATAACGAAGTAATAACTCAATTTTTGGTACTGCAACAATAATAGAGTTATTACTTAGTTATTTTCAGATTATAATGTAATTAGTCAAAATGTTGTGTGATTTTTTATGTATTTAATTTGTAATAAACTAAGTACCTGATAGGTCATTCAATTTGTTGTTGTATACTTAGGGTAAGTACATATTCAAAGCTTATAATGGGTGTGTAAAGCTAGATTATCTACTTACTGGATAGGCTTTGCATATTTGTAAGAATGTATACCTACGACTACGAGTACTTAGTAATGGTTTCTTCAATTTCATTAGCCTAGTAAATACCTCAATAAGAAAACAACCACATCTAGGTAGGGCCTTTTTCTGTTTATTTGTTTTAAAACCGTGGGTGTGTTTACAAACATACAAAGTCACAAATACAACCAACCGGGTCCTTATAAACAACGATCTGTGGGCTTTACAAATATTTGTTTCATGCGGGAATCGAAGCCTAGACACGAAGCATAGCAGCACACATACATTCCATTACACCTGTATTCCCCGAAGAGTTAGGCAGAGGTGTACCAATGCACCCCCACAGTTCGCCGGTATGTTTTAGGTCCCATGTAATTGGGGGCGAGCCTATAGCCATTAACCGGGCACAAATCCTAACTCCGAGTTGCTACTGAAAGTTCACTATATACCAACCAACAGTCTAATGAATTCGTTTAAATTAAAAATCCCAGTTCCAAAATAAAAAACAAATGAAATTCACTAGAGAAGCTAACATTTAAACTAAGAACTACTTACTCGACATTTACAAAGGAGTAACCCTAACAAACAGGCTGTATTGAGTTAAGTACATTCCATGTTATGGTTGCAATTCTGTGGTTGCAGTTGATACGACCTCATTGGACACCATTATGTTTTATCATTGACGGCTATCCGGCCTCTAATTCTATTGTTTAGTTTCATTTTAGACGAGTGAAGTGGTTTTTTAGGCTGAAAATGAAAGACGGCTGAAAGGTGCGTGTCTTGGAAGTGATGTGGTGTCAGCGTGGAAATTCTATTAGCTCTTAGAAACGATTGCAGTGTAATCTCAGTCTTAATCTGTCAAAAATAACTCTGATTTAGAGTATTTTTTATTAGTAGAATTGGCCTTATGAAATCTATAAATGCACATAAATGCAGTTTACTTTCACTCAAGATATAATCCTGTACTAGTATTCCTTTATTGCCCTGTGTCCTGCACACGTGAGGACCTAATGACTGCGTTGGCGGATGGTTTTGCCGTGGCCGAATTTAGGGTCAAACAAAGTATTTAAAAAATATCTTATTTATTTAATATTAGTATTCTATCATTTGCCATCGATACGCTAAGAAGTATTCCTTGGACCAAAGAGATTCCTAATCGAAAATTTCTACAACCATTCCTATTCCTGTATACCTATTTATCTATCTATGTATCTATCTATCTATTAAACTATTACATACATAAACTCACGCCTTATTCCCATAGGGGTAGGGAGAAGCCACAGAACGCCACCTGCTTTGATCCTTAAATACTCATTTCGCCCCCTCTACGTTCATACATCAGGTCTTGTAAAGAGTTATATAAACTAGTATGAATTTGTTTTGTATGTGTTGCAGTCAAAACTCTTAACCAGTCAAAAGTACTATTGACTAGCAAAATCAGTCAAAAGTAGTTTTGACTGAACAGGTTGGTCAAAAGTACTTTTGACTGCAAATTTGCGGTCAAAAGTACTTTTGACTAAATGATTCCGTCAAAAGTGGTTTTGACTGGTGGAATCAGTCAAAACTCTTAGAAATCTGTCACTAATCTACAATTAATGATATCTATTCCTTATAAAAGTAAATTATAGTATGCAAGAGCGAGCGAAGCGAGCTCGGGACTTCTTATTCTTTTTAACGTTTCGATGACAAACTATATCGTAATAAAAATAAATAAATAATATATACTATTATTATAAATTATATTGATGCGGCCCAGAATTGGGCCACCAGCTCGGGACTTGGGGCACCCCGAAATGGACAGGTTAGGTTAGAAGGGGATGGCGGGGTCTAGAGAGCGAGCGAACAAACCCCGCCATCCACTTCTTGGCCATTTTCTTTGTCGAGGAGATCCGCGGGGCTCCTCGACTATGCCTTTTAAGCCACTAGGGCAATCTCTGGCTCTACCTCTAGGGCAAGAAAGTAGGACTATTATTTCACGTATAATCAAGTAATATAATTATATCACTAACCTTACGACAAAGAAAATGGCCAAGTAGTGGATGGCGGGGTCTGTTCGCTCGCTCTCTAGACCCCGCCATTCCCTTCTAACCTAACCTGTCCATTTCGGGGTGCCCCAAGTCCTGAGTTGGTGTCCAAATTCTGGGCCGCATCAATATAATTTATAATAATAGTATATATTATTTATTTATTTTTATTACAATATAGTTTGTCATCAAAACGCTAAGAAGAATAAGAAGTCCCGAGCTCGCTTCGCTCGCTCTTGCATACTATAATTTACTTTTATAAGGAATAGATATCATTAATTGTAGATTAGTGACAGATTTCTAAGAGTTTTGACTGATTCCACCAGTCAAAAGTACTTTTGACCAACCTGTTCAGTCAAAACTACTTTTGACTGATTTTGCTAGTCAATAGTACTTTTGACTGGTTAAGAGTTTTGACTGCAACATATGCCTATAAATCAATTCTTATCACAGATGTAATTCGGTGCCAGTAAAGACTTTATTTACGATGGCATTATTCATTACGATCACATAATAAAAAGTTATAGTTAAACTAGTTTTTCATATAAAAGTGAACTTTTACCATTATTTTAAAATTATAGGATAATTATGATGATTTACAAATCATAAAACTTTAGTTTCAAGTAGGATTATACGTATGATAATAAAAATAAATTATATCTAAAGTAGTCATAAATGTAATAATAATGGGTTGATGGGATATCGTAACGACAACTTTTACCATAAATTCAGTATAGTCATGAGCATAAACATATACACCACTAGACAGTATTTAAAAGTAGTTAAAGAGCTCTTTGCAGTAGTAGTAATAAAGCTCTTTGTGAAAGAGCTCGACTGGGGAAGTACTACCACCATACCTATTTCTGCCGCAAAGTTACGGTTTGAAGCGTATGGGTGGCGGTAATTACAGGCACATGAGACATTTCAACTTTTTCTCTGGGATAGCAAAGCATTTGCAAGGCCTCTGGTATTGCTGATGTCTATAGGTAGCGGTGACCACTTAACATCAGGTAAGCCGTGGGCTTGTTTGCCATCCAATGGCTTAAAAAGCGAAATTCTCGGGAATGAACGATTACAACATTGTTTCATAGTAGTATGGGATCCAGCGGTGTTATTCTGTAAAACCCTCCATCCGTGAAGTGAGCTTGTGGCGACCTGTCAGTCCCTAGTATCGTATAGTGACAGCACAGTTTTAGCTCACTTCACCTTAATTCACTGAGGGAGATTTCTTACAGAATAAGCCGGCTGAATATGATCTTCGAAACACCGTTACATTTTAATCGATGCTTTCGAAGGAAATTGTTTTAGAATGTTGCTAAGTGTATCCATGTTTATGCCCGTGACTGTACATGATTGAAGACCCCCCAGCGTTGAAGCACGGTAATATTATAATACAGTACTCCAACTTCATACAAACGGACGAAACGCGAGCTATACCTACGCGCCTCGATCCTGGAGTGCGCGCGCGGTGCAGACAGATTAAAATACTGGAGACGGGCAGCCGATAATTAATGCATGTTTACGTACCGCGCGGCTGTAGGCATTTATATCTGTCATGCGGCCGAGTTACACTACTGTATTATTATATTACCGTGGTTGAAGTTTGTCGGCGGGTATAAAAAACCAACTACTTAACTAGCCATACAACACACCTACACATTTGAGGGGTCGATTCCCGCACGTTACAAATATGTGTATGGCCGACAGATAGTTGTTCCGGGTCTGGCTGTTTATGTATGTGAGTTTAACGTTTGTAAACGCACCCACAATACAGGAGAATTTCTTAGTGAAAGTGAAAAAGAAAGAAAGAACGGGTTAGGATTAAGAACTGATTTATTTTTTATTAACAAAACCAGCCTATAACTGATCTGCGGGTTGTTCGAAAGAGATACCGCGACCCCGGAACGCAAAGGGCACATGAAGGAACATAGACGGGTTTTAGTCAGTAAAAGTCTGACACTCCCTCCCGCCCCGCCCAGGGCGGGGGAAGTTATTTGATGATTTCCCGTCTTTAAAAAAAAAAAGCCTATAACTGACCCACTGCAGGGCGAAGGCATCTTCTCATACAGAGAAAGCACGAGCATTGATCAGCACGTTTGCTGAAAGCGGATTTCAGCCTTATATTAATTACACACACAAGTTCAGGTTTCGTCACGGTGTTTTCCTCCACCGACGCCAATGATGTCCAAGACCAACTTAGAAAGTACATATGAATTGAACAAGTCACATTGGTCTTTGCCCGGTAACGAACCAGCAATCTCATGCATGAGAAGCGGATGCTTTAACCACGGGTCATCATTAACTTAACTTTTCTATATATCTTATCTTTTCGTTTCTGAGTGCGACTGCTACGCTAGAGGTCCTGGGTTCGATTCCCAGGTCGAGCAAAAAGTGTTATTGGGTTTTTCTATGAAATTCTCAGTAGCAGCTCGGAGTTTGGATTTGTGCCCGGTTAATGGCAAAAGGCTCGCCCCCTATTACATGGGACCTAAATATACCGGCGGACTGTGGGTGTACATCCGTACACCTCTCCTAACCCTTCGGGGAATACAGGCGTGATGGTATATATTTTTTTTCTATATATCGACGAAGAATATGAACGCTGGGTATCTAGAATCATGTACTAGTCCGTGGTAAAAGTTTCCATAACATTGACCATTCCATCCCGTATGACATGACATTAAAATACCTCAAGTTGCAAAAGTTCTAAAGTTCTATGAATAGTTGGAGTTGTATAGTCAGAAGTAAGTAGCAATTATCCATTTAGCGCTCAGAATCCGGAACGCTTAGTACTGGCAGAAAAATAATTTAAATAAAAATATATTAAGTACTAGCTTTTGCCCGCGACTTCGTCCGCGTGGATTAATAGTTCCCGTTCCCGGGGGATTTCCGGGATGAAAACTATCCTATGTCCTTTCTCGGGTCCCAGACTATATCTGTACCTATTGAAATCGGTTCAGTGGTTTAGGCGTGAAGAAGAGACAGACATACAGACAGACAGACAGAGTTACTTTCGCATTTATGATATTAGTACAGATTTAATTGCCTTGTTAGCCTAGTGGGCTTAAGCGCAACTGCTATGCTCGAAGTAGTTCTTGGGCAAGCAGGCAAGACAGGCAGGGCCTGGGTTCGATTCCAAGGTCGATAGGCTTGCCCGGAGTATTACATGGGACCTAAACGTAAAGGCAAACTGTGGGTGTACATTGTTAAACCTCTGTCTAACCCTTCTGGGAATGCAGGCGTGGCGGTATATTAAGTATTTATATTTGAAAAAAAACTGGGTAATTCATTACTGGAAACTGCGGTTAAATTCAAATAAAAATGATTTTATAAAGTTGTAAACTATTTTTAAAACGTGTCTAGTTTTCGAAAATTGATAATACTGAAAATAATTTAACAAACTTGTCTTATTTAAATTAAATTAATTATAATGAAGATGAAAAAAAAAGTTAAAAAACCACGATTTTTAATTTAATCCACTCGATAGAGACTATGAAAAACAACCCAAACTCAAATCTAAACCACAAAGCAACAAGAAAAGGATAAACACACCGATTGAAAATTAATTGATCCGCGCTTCTACTTCTGCGAACAGTACTAACTCTATCCGTATGTTTTTACAAACTTGGTCCAGTTGGCGTGCGATATGTCCGCTATGTGTGTCGCCGGACGCGCATGCGCCGACACCGCGTCAAATGGAGCGGACACTGAACACAGCTACCCGACCAAATGTGAAAGTTACGATGTTGCGTTCTGATGAACGGAGAGTAGAGACAACGCATTTGGCCGGCTTAAACCGTCAGTCGACCTCGCCAAGGACGGCGTTTCGATTCTGCTTAGTCAATGGTCTACTAGGTCGGGTTTTTATTTTAAACGGAGCTTCGATGAAGCTTCCACGAGTAAGATTTGAATTTGGAATGTTTTTTTTTTCTTTATTGGAATAGGAAGAATTCGAATTGGTGATTTAAAAAACGTTTGAAATTGTATCGTACAATCAGAATTCGAATAAAACCAATTTTGGAAACGAATTAAACATGGACGTTACCAACTTGTTACCAAAAAAGATCAAACTAGGGCAAGAATGTTACATTTACACAAACAATTTGGAGGTACTAAACAGCAAATATGTAGCTCAAATTGGTACCGACCAAAATTGAACAAAATTTCGTAAGATTAACGGTACCCAATACATCATATTCTGTTCGTATACAAATACTAAATGCATCAATTAAAAAGTCGTAAACCAATTTTGATACTTACATTCATAGTAACGAGTGTTATATTCAATTGAACATCAATCAATAACAATCTTCAATCAGAATCAAACACTATAAAAAATATTATTTCGTTTTAATATCGTCCACAATTTGTTCCAATCTTACTTTTTATTACGGAATTTTAGTTCAATAATTCTTTCTCACGCTTTTAAAAGAAAATGAAAGCGTGATATCAACCATATAGGTGCGTAGTGACGGCACGGTTGGCGCAGTTGCTGAGCCATTGGCTGCTGCGCTGCATGTCGCGGGTTCGATTTCCGCACGAAACAATTTGTATGACCTACAGATAGTTGTTCTGGGTCTGGCTGTTTATGTAAGTCAGTTTGTAAGTTTATAAACGCATGATATATGAACGAGGACGAGGTGAAATGTGTATGTAAGGATCGTAGTCGGTGGCGTTATATGGTTTCTGCCTATCCCCATGGGAAAAAAGGCGTGAATTTATGAATGTACGCACCCACCATACAGGAGAAATTCCTAGTATGGGGCAACGTATAAAAAATAATATAAATTCTTATCGATATTTTTAACTCGAATCAAGCGAGTCATTTCGATACTTTTGCCGATTTATGTGGAAGCGAACAAAGGAAGATTTCTAAATGATCGTCTAGACAGAAAAGCGTAATATAATAAGTCATTGTGAAACCGAGATGTTCGTCTCTTTTAAATATTAATTTTATTAAAGAGCTGTTAGTTGCTGGGAGAAAGATTTTGAAAGTATCCATCATATGCTTCATCATTCTTGATGAGTGAAACATTTGCTCATACTATAATGGGTGTAAAAGACTCTTAATGAAGCCAAAAGTTAAAAGTTACATATTCATTCCAGCATTGCGATCGTATTTTTTTTGGTCTAGACCATATCTGGAAGCCTTCTGGCTACGCAGATATTGAAGGTCAAAGTTATAACTTTTTTTATGAAACCATGTTTTAAATGTCCCTATACCCTAGCCTCGATAGCCTAGTGGTTCTAAGTACGACTGCTACACTAGAGGTCTTGGGTTCGATTGCCAGGTCGAGCAAAAAGTGTTATTGGGTTTTTCTATGAAATTCTCAGTAGCAGCTCGGAGTTTGGATTTGTGCCCCGTTAATGGCAATAGGCTCGCCCCTTATTACATGGGACCTAAATATACCGGCAAACTGTGGGTGTACACTGGTACACCTCTGCCTAACCCTTCGGGGAATACAGGCGTGATGGTATATTTTTTTTTTTATTATTTTGTTTTAAATGTTAAATTTTAATCTAAACATTAAGTACCCCTGCAAACCTTCCACAAGTAGAAGCACCAGAAAGTACAACGATTTGCATGCGTTACATGGCGCTACCATGACTAGTTATACGCTATATTAAAGTAATTTACTAGCAATCATTTTTGCTCAAGTTTTTAACAGCTATGTAATGTCTTTTTTCGCCCTATATTTACCACAAAACCCCAAACTTTTAATACTTTAAACATCCAAAATACTAAAACCTTATAATCGAATTTTCTTGTATCGATTTACACAACTTGCTATCAAAGTCAAGGCCTTATCAAATTCTTTCACCAATTCTCCGTAAACTTCGACTTAATGCATTTGTTTTGCCTGCGACATAATTACGTCGTAAAACACAAGTACCTTTGCTTCAGACGCTGTGTCAATCTATTACAGTTTATGTGCGAGGGTTACAAAGAGCAACTCCCACACTAGTTCCTAAGGTCAAACGGAGTCATGGTAGTTTTAATGCCTTGTCTTTTGTAAATCTATAAAAGTAAATGTTTACAATTGTAAACAGTGTCAGTAAAGCAAGTTATAGATGCCTCGAAGTAGTATATATATTTTTTAACAACGAAACAACGGACAACGTTTTACGTTATTTAACATATAAACTCACATACACAAACTTTGTTATCTGTAGGGAATATAAATATTTGTTCCGTGATTGAATTGAACCCGTAATACGCTGCACAGCATCCAATATCTTAGTTACCGCGCCAATCACCAAAACGTAATTTAAAACACTAGTTTACATTCCTTACGACCAAAGCACAGAAAATCCAATCGCAATAGATTATAAGAATCCAAGCATAAAGGAACCGCATTCGATTATTTTTAAATTATATTCCAAGCTACTTACATTCGTTAATGCTAAAATTAGCCATAAAACTGTTGATTTTCTAATATGTGACGCGACATCTGATGCCATTTTGGACCTGAAAAGAAAGAGGGAATCGTTAATAAACATAATAAACAAACATTGACATAGAGAACCAATTAAACTAGAACCCTGACACAAAGGACAGAAAAAAAAAACGATTAACATACTCGGTTAATGGCAATAGGCTTGCCCTCTATTACATGGGACCTAAAACATACCGGCGAACAGTGGGTGTACATTGCAACACCTCTGCAAAACCCTTCGGGGAATACAGGCGTGATAGTATGTGTGTATGATATACATATTAACGTAAGAATCATCAAAATCGGCCTACGCGTTTGGTCTCTAAATCTACAAAAGAACAAATATACATACATAGGGTGATACATCTTTGCGTTGCGGAAAAACAAATATGGAATAACTGCCATAATGATAAAGTCACAAAATCGGAGCAAACCGTTAAAACAGCAAAAGAAGATTGAGTGGAAAAGTTGAATCTGAAATTATATTTGCTATTTGCTACTACTACTGCTAAACGCGAAAGCTTGTGAGGATGAATGGATGTTTGTTACTCCTTGACGGCTAAACGGAATTAGCTGAAATTGGACACGCATGATATTGATCTAAAATCACAGAATAATGTCTCCCCTGAAGTATACACAGACGAACTCGCAGCAAATTACAAGAGCAACGGTGAATCGAAAGAAATGGCTAACATAATCACGGTATAAACGATCAACTAAACCAGTCACAGTAAGCACACGACAGACATATTTAAAACGAATTTATTTAGCCATTTAATCTCACTAACATTGCACCAATAATTGTACGAGCAATCGGGAGTAGAACTCACGATCTTGTCGGGATCCTTTCTCTGAACTTTTGGTCTTTGCCATTACTTTCCTTGCCGCTTAAGTAGTTGGGTCACTACAAGTTTATCTACTAGTCAAATAGCAAGATTTAGCTTATTTTTTGTTTATAACAGAATTAAAAATCCCATTTTTGTAAGTGAAGTGGGTGATTTTGTTTATTTTGTAGGAATGCCCAAAATAAATCTTGTTTTGTACAGTATTTTTTATACAATATTTAATTTCTAAATAGTCTCATGGAAACGTGAGGAAATCTGGACTTAGTAATTAATATAAGTCTAAAAACATCAGTCCGTCTTAAGCGAGCGTGGTGAACAATGCTCGTACCAGGTTCGGCCTGATAAGAAACCTTTGCCCTGCATTAGGATAACAATAGGTTGGTGTTATTAATTATATTCTTTTTATTCTGATGTATATATATACATATTTATTTAAACTTCTTTTGAAAAACTTAATAATTTTAAAATTTTAATTAGATCTAGGACATAGTTGGTCATATTTGTCCCAAAAACTATGGAGTGAGTTATTGTATGGCTTTTAACGCCACATAAAGATGTCGGATTACCTTATTTCGCTACACTGTTCGCCCATTAAGATGCATAATAAACCCATAAAGAACAGATTAAAATTAAATGTGCGTGAGATGATATTATTCTCAAAACAACAAACCGTTATTCTTCTATTCTGACACTGTTGCAGACAAACAAAAACATTTGAGTGCTAATGCGTCTCCATCCGAACGTATAGTTCACAGGAGCAAGAGAATTTATATAATTTACATAAGTGAAAATATATGAATAAGCCAAGTGTCTAAACTAGTTTTAAGACGATGCGGCTTAACGACAGTACAATTTGCTTTCTCGTAGAAAATGTTCGCGGTCAATGTCGACGATGGATAATCTGCTACAGTTGTCGCTTTAGATCTTCAAAGAATATTGTTATTAGATATCGTAGTGACAGGTTTAGACTTCGTCTAATGTCCGTCTTTAATATAAAAGACGATAAGATTATTATTTCTCTTTGAAAACGAAATGGTGTAGGTACTGTTTTGTTTGATTACTAGTTCTGTTGTAATTAGAAATTGGATGCATTAAGTATATTCGCAGTTCGCTAGGAAAAGCATGGATACGGCGAAGAAGAAATCCCGGGATTCCGGGATCGCATAACAAATAAACTTTTTATCATTCATATTAATGACTACGCTTTTGACCTATATTCACAAGAGTAAATCAAAGAATGTAAAACAAACCATAATTAAGATTTTATACATCCTGGAATCGATATAATTTTTCAACATTTAAGAGCATTCCAAAATAGTTAACTCGTGAACATTAAGGATGAGTTTTTTGACGCCCTTACTTTTTTATTTTAACTGTACATAGTTTGTAATTTAATTATTATTTAGTTTTAACTTTGATGGTCCAAATGAAATAAATACAATTAAGTATAACATAAATGTATGTTATGTTATACTTAATGTTCACAAGTTCACCAAAAACCCTAATAATCTCGGAATTTCGAGATTTTTTCGATACATTCCATTCGACACCTGCAGTCAAGGTAAATACGCATTTCTGATCTTTGATTATAATAGAATATTATTGAAATGAATCAAAAAGATAAAAGAATAATGGCCTTTTAAGATTTATAGTTTGTTTTTCTTTTTTCTTTTACGAAACGAATGTAATTAATAACTATGTCTGCCGGTAGATAAATACCGAGATTTAGATTTGGAAGCGGATCTGCTGTAATATCATAAAGTAAAAAGATAAACTTTCTTTTTACGTAAAGAATCACATTCGGTTAGTGCAAGCGGCAGATCAAATTCTCGATAACCAAATCTCTTATGTTTATCTTACATTTAATTTTAATGAATGAAATAAGTAACACTTATAATTTAAAGTAAACACGACAATGTTTACGTATGGTAGTATTTCCTTAGTCCTTTCTAATTAACTGGAAGTAATTATTCAATTAACTAAAACGGAAACCTAAGACGTTCAACATTTTGTTCTGGTGGTAATTATATTAACTTTTAAGAACGATCGCAATTTAATGTTGTTGTCATTAGGTGCAAAAATGTTTTTTAATTTACCTTAATTTTTTGACGTTCATTGTCACTGTGATGAAATTGCGACTAGATTTTGAACGTTTTTAATTTCTAGAATTAACTTTCTGATATTTTATGTTTATGTCAGGTTACTAACATACAAAATGTGATTGTTATTTTTTGACCAATTAATGTGTTCATCTGTTTATTTGCAAGTCAAAAAGTGCATAGGTAATGAGAATTAGAAGAATACATTTATTTTCAGTAACAAGAAATGTACTAATGTTCATAATCAACTAATACCATAATTTTGCTTGTAACTTATCTAATTTAAATATCTAGATTAATTAAAAAAAATACGAAGATCCCCAAGCTTGGTGGATACCTGTACCTTGAGGATCGGTAAAATGAAAAATAATTAACTGTTTGAAAAAAAACTCCGAAAAGTTCTATGACAGAGAGTGTTGGCGTAATTTCAATTTTCGAAACACAGGGAAACGCGGATTTATTTGTTTTTAAAATTAAAACCCAGTCGCGACAAGCGGATCTTATTAATAACCACATTATAAATTAATGTAACGAGTACCTATTAAACTTTCTTTTCTCCATTCACGGCCAATGTCAGTGTTGTATAATAATCGTGTTCTGAGGTCGTTATACAAATATATACATACATCTTATTGCTGCATTTGAATATCGGATGTGGTGTAATACCTCAAGTGTGAACTGTTGATGATATCTTTGAAAGATTTACAATATCGAGTAAAATTCTCTGTGAGGACTTAATTAAACGTTATGATGAAATTGGGTAGATTTTTTATATGCATCATCATTTTGTTGAAAGAATTAGTTCTCTTTTAGGACGCAATGAACATCTTTCTATATTATTTTTAGTGTTATTTTGATTATAAAGTACATGCGTAAGTAGTACTTCTTTATTTTCAAACTGTGATACCTGCTTCTTGTAGTCGTCTGGAGCATAAAGCTCAATTCACACTGCCGCCAGACACCGCGAATAGAATTTTGTGCACATTGCATAGTGAACTTTATGTAGATTATTTAAAGTATAAAGCAAAACCTTATCGATCTTACAAACTTTACAAACATGCGCACAACGAGACATTGTAATATGGGCCTTAACTACAAATAGTAAAAGATGGCCCAGCCACTGCTGATTAACACCTTAAAACGTAGGTAGACCTACCATAAATCAACAACAACACTTCGGAATAGCAATTAAAAAACTCTTTTTTAACAAAAGATAAAGTACACACTTTACATTCAATTAGAAACACATCTGTCGCCATTAATCGTAAATTCCATTACATCAAGATAAATTGAGAAATTAAAACTATTAATTATTTCTCGCCCTGCGGTAACATGGCTGTCAATTACATAAATTTATTACAAGGAGATAATACTTCAATAATTGGATGTCCCTAATAATTAATGGGCAACAATAATATATTGTTTTTGTTAGAATTTTCGTATATGGTCACACTGCCACTTGAAATGTCAACGCACCATAGATTACGGTTTCTTCCGAACAAACTGCTGCGTTCAATAGTAATACTATATCAATGACTGTGACGTTGAATTAAATTATGAAGGTTTTAGCAATTTATTAAAAATGGCAAGTCAACAACATAAATACAGAGAGGACAACAAAAGCTTTAGTCCACTAAATGTTAATCATTTAGTGGACTAAAGCTTTTGTTTCCATATTCACAAAGATGCATAATATTCGCTTAGAGCAGTGTCTGTTGCGGAAAAGTTATGTGTCAAAGTAGAATGAAATAGCTATCAAAGGTAGAAGATATCATCATCGGAATAACTAAGAACTGCTTAAAATGCCATGTAAAGTAAACATACTGACTCCAATAGAATCTCCAATCAAATGAAACCAAATCATATAGTAACTCTGTTTATGGGCCAAACAAACTGAACTTAAACTCAGGACTGACAGCACAAAGTAGGAGTTAGCATAATAAACGGGTGTCCATAGAATAATGTCTTCATTGGCCGACACTCGTTATGGCAGAATTTCCGCAGTCGACCGTGAAGTTTGCAACAGTACGAATTTTCCACCTGTCACACTACTTCGAACATATTCAATTGAAAGATGTTATTTATGTAGGTAATGAGCCACTTGCCTTAGAATTGAACTAGCAGTAGCTAACCACGCTGATCGGCGGCGTGGTTTTTTCAATCGCGTTATGTTTCGTCTTTGGTTACCGTTTCACTCTCGTGTGTTGTATTGTGATGTTATTCTAACCTTTCGCGATAAATGGGCTATAAAACGCAAAAAGATGTTTCAACATTTGAAATCGGTGCAGTAGTTCCTGAGATTAGAGCGTTGAAACAAAATACTCTTCAACTTTATTAATTTATATGATTAAATATAAAATAGTATACAGGAAAAAATTTTAACCAGTGCGTAAATTTTGCCATAATAAACTTCAACACGTTTTATTAAACACGTATATTTTATTTTGATATGTCTTAGTACTAAAAAAAAAAGTTATCGCTTACGAAACATGTATACTTAAAAACCATATTTTATTGTCACTCGGCGCTAGCGCATTCCCCACCCCCTCACCCCAGCCATGCGCCCGGGCGGCGGCCAAGAGTTGTCATTGATAGTATGGCGAATAGATTATGTCCATGTTTTGCTTATTTCAAACTCGGATAAGGATGAATTTTTTTTTATTTTTTTTTTAACTAAACACGGAAATGTGTTCTATTACTGACACTGAACTACCAAAAAAAAAATTACGCACTGGTTAAAAACTTATCCTGTATTAGTATAGCAGTATTGATATGGGTATGTCAACGCTAATAACTACTGTTTACTTATAACAAGACCGACACACATAAAATTCTTGACAAGTTATAACAAGTCGGTGTAACAGGCGGCCACACAAATACTACCTATGTATGTCCAAGTCGTTTCCGCGACATTATAATAAGTAAAGCCCGTTACTGTAAGTGATGGTAATATCAAATATCAGTGTTCTTGGTAAATAGATGGTGTGCTTGGCAAATAGTTGGTGTACATGGCAAATAGGTTTGGCCAACATGCGAGCCTAACAGTTAGAGTGCGTTTCGTCTATGAGATGTTCAAATATTTGAAGAGTTGGAATTTGTTTGTCTGCGTATTGGGTCTATCCTGTTCGCTTTTTAATGAATTAATGAGCAGATTAGCTTAAAAGGCATTCTTTCTTTTGTTGCTAAGCCAAAAGAAGAATTCTTGTTTTACAAAGTACTTGATTCTCAGAGTGAAATACCTTCATATTACGTGTGCGTCACGATTGCCCGAAGTTCACTTGCCCGAAGAACGTTTTCCCGAATGATCGTTTGCCTAAAGAACCGACTGTAAAATCGTGTAAACCACCAAGCAATCTAATGATACAGATAGTTGCGGACGCATTTCCTCGCATCCAATCTTCAAAAAGCACATCCAATATATTTCTTTCCGAAAGGAAAGTGCGTCATCATGCCGCCGCTGTACGCATGCGTGCTGTGATCGAGATCGAGTCGCACGCGCCGACTCGATTAGATCTAAATATCGAATACACCGATCCGATTTCCCCTAATAATAATAATACGAGCACTGAAATGTACGAGCATGTGATTGCGCGTGACATCGATTTTAAAATCGTGGAATTTAAATGGCGCTTTACATAAATCGTGGCACATAAATTGTGTTGTTTTTGTTGTCTACGGCGTGATTGCTAAATATTCAGTGTTAGTAAGGTAAAGAATAGCTGTATTTTGCAATATCTGTACTCGAGAATCGACAATAAATTGTAAAATAATCTTTAACCTGCAATATCAAGTTTCTTACAAACAATTGTTTTGAAGGAAAGACGAAGCAATAAAAAATTTAATTGATGTGCAATAAACTTTACGAAAATATTTTTAGCGGATTATTTCTACACAAAGAAAGTTCTACATTCACAATATGCCAGTTTATTATTGACAACGTACAAACTTCTCAAATTATTGACCAAAAAGGCCATTTTATTTTTCGAAAATACTGGCAACACACACCCCAAAATACTTTTTAATATATTAAATGGTACGGCGATAATTTATCCACAGGTAATATGTAATACCCAGAGCCTTAATAACTGGGTTGTTCCACAATGTATAAGAAAGAGTAAAGACCGTACCGGGTTTTTGTATAAATTATTATTTATACAGTTTTGGGGGCAGAGAGCCAACCTTATCGCGGTTGTGGCGCTTTTGAGAGCCGCGGTGATTTAGGGTTCATTGAGCATTTAAAAATTGCAAGGATTTGAAGGATGGAATCGCCTAGAGCTATCGAGGAAATAAAATTGAGCTCATCGTTAACATTCAAGTAGTAGTTAGTAGTCAAAACATCTTCAAAAGTCAAATAGGTCAACAATTTAAGTTTGTTGTAAGGTTATAGTAATAACATAATATGGCATTAGAATATAGATATATGTTGCAAACATTTAAATTATGCTTAGAAGCTTAGGGCACGTTTGTTAAAAGAGTTTTCGAAACAAACCATAATACAGTAGGTATTAAATGGGAGTTTAATTGTGTACCTAAGTTAAATTACTATAGCTACTAAAAGTAGACTAAAATATTGTATCATTAAATAAAGTAATAAGAAAAGGGAATGACATCATACAGGGTTTAAAACACAGATAGCAGTTAATTACGTATACTTTTATTTATATTTATTATTGTTGGAAAATGACTTCTAACTTCGGTATGAAAAATTACTGTTTGTGGTGTCTTAAAATATAAAGCACGTTAAACATTATGCGGATTCAAGCAGCAGTACAGGGGCCGTAGAAGTATTTAAAGTTTTGTATAAACATATAAGGCTTGCTTTCGAAAAATAGCAATGATGGGAAGAAAACGTAACTTCGGCTTTTGTCAAGTGTTATTTGACGTTATTTGACTCATGTTGAACAAAATAAAAACTCCAAATAATTCTCAAAACTTGTTCATAATAATTTCAATTACGAAAACTCGAAAAAGCATATCAGTGCGAAGACCAACATATTGTAATAAATTATCAATTACGAACGGAACCCAGCCGAATGGCAGTTGTTACGATCACGCCAGTTTTTTTGACCTCTTCCTTGAATTATTAAGTTCGGTCAGCGGTATGTGGGACGTTTCCATCAATCAAATTTACTTGAACCACGACGCAATATAAGGTGGTTCTCACGCGGGATTACTTGGTGCAACTTAATGTGTTGAGCAATTTATATTCAATAAAGATTTCGGCAGCGCAGGACTGGTCATTGTGGCTATTTTTAAGAGAGGCCTATATCCAGCAGTGGATGTCGTTCGACAGATATGATTATGAAGGTGGTGATGATGAAACATTTCTTTAAATACAAAGTGACTTTTAATTCGTGGTACAGATTTAGGAGGTGAAAATACAAACATAAACAACTTTTATAAAAGGACCTAACTTCAAAATCTGAAAAAAACACCTAGTTCCCTATAGGGTCGTGTTGAAGTGCCTTTGTTATAACAAAGGCATTTCAACACGACCAAATGAATAGAACTTCTTTCGTCGTCTTTTTTTATACCCTTTTTTTTTTTTTTATAGACGGAAAATCATCAAATAACTTCCCCCGCCCTGAGCGGGGCGGGAGGGAGTGTCAGACTTTTACTGACTAAAACCCGTCTATGTTCCTTCATGTGCCCTTTGCGTTCCGGGGGCGCGGTATCTCTTTCGAACAACCCACCCTGTACCCAATCATCTTTCACACCCAAAATAATTAGTTAACCCATTATTAGGCCTTTTGTTGTGCTGGTACCCACATCGTTAACATTATACAAAATTACAGATACATGAAAGCATTGTATACCTAATTGGCTTAGGTATGTACGCATTATGTAGCACACTTAAATGTCAACTACGACCTTCGATAACGGGTTGGCGTTTTGTCCCTTGCTAGATAGTTAACGGGTTAAGTTATGTTTACTGACCAATAATTACAACGCATTTTGAACTTTAACTTAGCGAATTTGTTAAAACGATTATGTGGTGGAAAATATGGCATCACAAAGCAGTATTCGGGTTTCTCGAACAAAAATCAGCGCAAAATGAATATAATAAATTATTATTATAAGTGTGTGCAAGCTGCTGATTGGTTGACCAAATTATAAACGACCAATCCCAGCAGCTTAATTTCCTAGTGCATTTATTTTTTGTTACAGATACTGGGGGTATGTTCCAATGTAAGTCAGTAACGTTCCCCACAAAATAGATATCGCCAATCCCTTTAAAATCCCCTAGAACACTAAGGTCCTCTGAAAGAAAGTTCCATCATGTGTTTGAACAAACATATATATACCATCACGCCTGTATTCCCCGAAGGGTTAGGCAGAGGTGTACCAATGTACACCCACAGTTCGTCGGTATATTTAGGTCCCATGTAATAGGGGGCGAGCCTATTGCCATTAAAACCGGGCACAAATCCAAACTCCGAGCTGCTACGGAGAATTTCATAGAAAAACCCAATAACACTTTTTGCTCGACCTGGGAATCGAACCCGGGATCCCTTGCACAGCAGTCGCATTTGCGACCACGAGACCAGCGGGGCAGTTCGAGGGTTTGAACTAACATGTAATAGATTTAATAGCAAAATATGCAGCATGCATCGGTGCATGTAGCAACGATATGCATCCGAGTGAGTGAATGGCCTAACCACACCACCCCGATAGGGTTGACCGCAACACGTGCCTTACCTTGGTAATGGCATGTCGTATGCATAATCTCGCAATATTGAATAATTATGCATTGACTTCAGTCATGAAGTCTATGTAGATGAGACTTGGGAACATAAGGATAGAGAAAAATGGATTATAAATTGTTGACGCCTTGCATGTGTGCGTGCGCAAGGCCTCACACACACGCATACGGCACGGCGCGGGAGGTGACGCGCAGCGAGGATCGTCACAGCGGTAATACGTCACAGCGGTGAGGCGTGCGCGGGGTAGCTGCGCAGCGCGGTGAGCGCGGGACGCCCGCGCCACCGCCCATTCCATCGACGACACCGGGCGAAGCGTGTTGAATTTACAAAACTTTAGAGAGCGCCTAACATTAGCTCAAAATCATTGTTAAAGTCTTTATTATAATTAAACTAAATGTAAAAACGTGCATGGAGTCTAATTGAAGAGAGCCCATCAACCTAGTCCACCCACTTCGCTGCCAGTTTCGAAGCGTTCTCCATTTTGGTCCTGACGAGCCGGATACGGGCGACGCGACGCGAACAGAACAAAGAAATTACGCACGAGGCGGCCATTACGTGGACTAAAGCACGACACGAGGAGTCGTGCAAATTATAAAGAAGGAAAAATACATCATGGATGGAGCTCAAGAATTATAGTGCCAACCTTTAGTGCAAACTGAGTGCCGTGTTTCCTTATTCCATAATTACTATTCCTTATTAACGTTGTCGAATCTACTCCACGTGCACGTCCCTTTATTTCAAATTATTATTACGAGTGTTCTACTCGTTTCTTTAAAGTTCCCATTGTCAGGCCTAGTATCTTGTACCGCCCCTATATGTATGGTTGATTATAGTGTTCATTAACTCATATTTGTTATTTTGTGTTCACAGCTCAATACTTTATTGCGACAACGTGGTCGCTGTTGCTTTCTGCGGCTAGGCTACTTGGGCTGGTGAGCGAGCCACGTGCGCCACGTGGCTTGTTTGCGTGCCGTGGGTCTCTTGCTGACGCATTGCACGTGCTTGCTTGGTGTTTGCCTTTATTTCATGCGCACCCTCACTGCTTCCTTGCAGATAAAGTTTAAGTATAACCTTGCACTAATTACTTTGAAGATTTTTGTAGCTTGTCTTTACCTTAATTTCATTAAGTGAGTCGTTATCATGGATTACAAGTCATTACTTAAAAAACGTGGAACCTTTAAAGCTAAATTAACTCAATTTAAGACATATTTAGAAATAGTAAAAAGTTGTGATACTTTAAGTACCTTACAAATTACTGAATTAAAATTAAGGTTAACAAAAATAGAGGAGTTATATCCTGAATATGATAATATACAAAGTGACTTAGAGAATGTATCTGATATTCCAGAAGAGCAGTACAAAGATCGTGAAACCTACGAGACCCAGTACTATGCTGCGGTTGCTGTTGCCCAGGAGCTGTTGAGTAAGCAGGAGACCTCTGCGGGCACTGGATCAGTTACAGGTGCTAGTACTGTTTGTGGAAATAAAGGTGGGATCAAACTTAAACTTCCTACAATACACTTGCCTACCTTTTCGGGTCAATATCACAACTGGCTTGAGTTCCATGACACATATATCTCATTAATTCATTTAAATGACACTATTCCAAGAATTAGTAAATTCCATTACTTGCGAGCTGCTTTAAAGGATAGTGCTGCTTTAATAATAAGTTCCCTTGACTTCTCCGATGAGAATTATGATGTTGCATGGCAGCTACTATGTGACCGCTACAATAATAGACGGCTTCTAGTTTACAATCATGTTCAAGCTATCTTTAATATTGAACATGGAACGCAAGAATCCTTTAAAGTTCTGCGCAACATCATTGACACAGTCAATCGTAACATTAGAGCTTTAAAAACACTCAAGTTGCCTACAGATGGGTGGGATGTGCTCATTATACACATAGTCTCAAGTAAATTGGATTCAGTGACAAGTAGGGAATGGGAAACTTACCGTAATGCCTTAGATGACTTAGCCACACTTGCTGATTTTAACAAATTTCTTAAGAATCGAGCTGATTTATTAGAAACTATTGCAGAGGTTCATAATAATGGTTTGAAGGGAAAGCATAGTGCCAGTACCCACAAACAAGGTGAAAGTACACATAAGCAAAAGACATTTACTGTCAACTCTGAGTCTTCAATTAAAAACAGACCGTACAGTTGTCCATTATGTAAGGGTGACCATGCCATTTATCAGTGCTCTAGTTTTAAGTCACTTTCCATTGAAGATCGTATTCAGAAGGCAAGATCTCTTAACCTGTGCCTTAACTGCTTACGTAGTGGTCATAAATCATTTAAGTGCAGGATGGGTGGCTGCAGCCACTGTCATAAACGACACAACACCATGTTGCATTTGAGTGGGCCATCCAGTACACAGGGTACAAACAATGGTAGTACTGATTCTCAACCTACTTCTACACACCCTACTCCTAATACAAGTAGTGTAGTGCTTTGTACATCACAGTCAAACACACAGTTGTCAACAAGCTCACAAGATAATGTGGTTATGTCAGCCACTAATAACTCTCAATGCGTTATGTTGCTATCAACGGCTATCATTAATGTTATAGACCACAGTGGTCACAAACATAGAGTCCGTGCATTATTAGACAACGGTAGCACATCAAGTTTCATTACAAAAAGCCTATGTGACAAGCTCAAATTACCCACTCATTCAACCTCGACATTAGTTGAAGGGTTAAATCATCAATCTAGTTGCATATTTAAAAGTTGTGATGCCATTATATCATCACTTAATAATTCATATTCTGAGAGTATACATTGTTTGGTGGTTCCATACATTACTCAAGCATTACCTTGCAAACAAGTCAACCATAAAGGGCTGGATATACCTCCAAATATTACATTAGCGGATCCTTTATTCCACACACCGTCCCAAGTGGATATGCTTCTTGGAGCGGACTTATTTTGGAGTGTATTGTTAAACAATAAGATTTCATTAGGTAGAAATAAGCCCACATTAAGTGAAACAAAGTTTGGATGGTTGATATCTGGACCCACACGCTCTTTACAACACAGCATTAATACAGTCCACTGCAATCATTTAAGTACAGACTATGATGATCAACTTCAGGATCAATTAAGTAAATTCTTTGAACTTGAAACAGTTACAGAGCACAAACCTGCATCCAAAGAAGAACAGGAATGTGAAAGTAATTTTATACAAACAACTACTCGTGGAAAGGATGGTCGATTCATTGTAACAATTCCATTAAAAGAATCGCCTCAACAGCTGGGCAATTCATATGAACAAGCCCTGTCTAGGTTCATATCGTTAGAACGTAGATTCAAGCGTGACCCTTTATTCAAAAAGCAATATGCTGAATTCATTAAGGAATATATGTCATTAGGTCACATGACTGATAATATAACTCACACATTATAAAACAACTTGTAGGTGAATATAGCAAAGATGAGTTACTTAATTTAAGTAACCATGAGTATTCAAAAACATTAGGATTACTTTGGGGTTGTAAAGAAGATGTGTTCTTATTTTCAGCAAACATTAAACAACATGAACACATCACAAAACGCACAATCTTGTCTACTATGGCACAAATATTTGATCCACTTGGACTCATTAACCCTTGCATATTGCAAGCTAAAATTATTCTACAAAAATTATGGTCATTAAAAATAACATGGGATGAAGATGTGTCAAGTGAGATTCAAGCAGCTTGGTTTAACTTTATTAAATCATTAGGTGATATTAGACAAATTAAAATAAATAAAATACAATTTATTAAAGTACAATGTAACTTAAAATATTGTTTTGTAATGTAGGTAAATATTTACCTACCTACCAAACTATTTGTAAATAAACAAGTACTAAACTTGTTACTGTAGCATTTTTAATTGAACCAGAGTCTAACTGGCCTGGCCCCCCTACAAACGTTAAGGAAGATGACTTGCCAGAATTTAAGGTTCAATGTCATTTAAATGTCTCAGAGCAACAATCAGTAGAATATGTGAGCAAATTTTCAGACTTTAGTAAGCTACAGCGCATTACAGCTTATATATTGAGATTTATACATAATTGTCGTTATTCACAAAATAAGTGTATAGGATTTTTAACTTTATTTGAACCGAAAGGGTAGAGGCAGTAATTTAATTAAGGCATATCTTTGTATTTTTGTGTGCTTGGCTGTTAGAGCAGTACACATAGAGCTTGTGACTGATCTCAGCTCAGAAACCTTTATTTCTGCTTTAAACAGATTTATTGCCCGCAGAGGAAAACCTGTCAACATCTTCTTGGACAATGGTACATGTTTCGTAGGAGCATGTAATGAATTGGCTAGGTTTTTAAAATTAAATGCAAACTATTTAAGTGAATATGCTTCAAACTTATCAATAAACTTTAAATTCTCTCCAGCGTATAGCCCACACTTTAATGGTTTAGCTGAGGGTGCCGTGAAATCAGTTAAGCATCATTTGAAACGTATACTTGCTCTTGCAAACCTTACTTATGAGGAAATGAACACAGTTCTTACCCAGATAGAGGCGATCCTAAACTCTAGGCCTTTAACTCCTTTATCGTCTGATCCTTCAGACCTAGTAGCCCTCACACCTTCACATTTCCTTCTTGGGCGAACATTAACTGTTTTTCCCTCTCCTCAGGCACAAGACACTACAAGGTTGAGCACTTTCTCACGATATATGAGAACTCAACAATTGAAGACCCACTTCTGGGATAGATTTTATAAGGAATACATTACAGAGCTGCAAAAAAGACAGAAATGGTGCAGAGGAGGAAGAGACCTACGACTTGGAGAGATGGTGCTCGTCAAGGATGATCGACTGCCACCAAACAGATGGCTGCTCGGGCGAGTAACCAGCGTGTATCCAGGCTCCGACGGTGTGACCAGGGTAGCAGACGTGAAGACTACATCGGGCACTCTGCGGCGCGCCTTCAATCGGCTGTGCCCGCTACCAGTCGAAGATCGACCTGAAGAATCTACAAGCTACAGTCCCTTGCCGAGGGGGGCAACTTGTTGACGCCTTGCATGTGTGCGTGCGCAAGGCCTCACACACACGCATACGGCACGGCGCGGGAGGTGACGCGCAGCGAGGATCGTCACAGCGGTAATACGTCACAGCGGTGAGGCGTGCGCGGGGTAGCTGCGCAGCGCGGTGAGCGCGGGACGCCCGCGCCACCGCCCATTCCATCGACGACACCGGGCGAAGCGTGTTGAATTTACAAAACTTTAGAGAGCGCCTAACATTAGCTCAAAATCATTGTTAAAGTCTTTATTATAATTAAACTAAATGTAAAAACGTGCATGGAGTCTAATTGAAGAGAGCCCAACACCCAAGTCCACCCACTTCGCTGCCAGTTTCGAAGCGTTCTCCAAAATAATGATAATACCAGCCTAATTTTCTCCTACTACAGGACAAAGGCCTCTTTTCGGAGAAGGTATTATCTCCACGAGTATTGATCTCCACGCTTGCTCAAGGCGGATTGGCGATTTCAGTTAACTTAATTATAAGTCCAGGTTTCCTCACGATGCTTTATTTCATCGATGTCATTGATGTCCAAGATGAACGTGGAAAGCACATATGAATTAGAAAAAGTCACACTGGTACAACCCAGTCTTTAACTTATGTTCAGAGAAATAAAATGTATTGTGTACACTGCATGCGTGTGTATGCACAATGAAAATTATAGTCCCAACATAACTGCAATTACTTAACAAAGTTGCTTTAAGTTGAGAGAAGCAAAAGCATATATGTATGGCAGAATATCATACTCAAAACATTGAATGACTAGAGGCAAAACCAATAGAAAGCATTATTTTGTTTTTCGAAGACATTGCTAACTGCTTTTTAACGTCCATTGCAACGTGAACGCTTAATTCTACACCAACATTGTCAGTAAGACTACCAACTACAATTTAACACTCAATAAGAATTTCTATAACTTGCCAGCTTTATGTCCAAGACATTGACATCTTGCTACTCCCTGGAATATAACAGTAAGTTATTTTACTTAGATTGTTAAGCAAAAGCATATAAAACCACCAGCCATTCGCATTAACAACCTGACTACTGTTTGGACATACGCCATAAAACGGCGGACTTAATAATAAGATGTCACTTTGTTTGCTTAGTACAGACGGCGAAAAGATCAGTATGCAGGCAAATCGGTAAACAAAAAGAACTAAGATGTTCAATAAGTTTATCTGTAAGTTGATTTTAAAATGAAAAAGCATTCTAGCTATTAATGATCACAACTGAAAAAACGACCTGTTGAGTGACTGTGTATCATTTTGAAACACATTTGGAAAACATAAGTACCTAAGTATGTAAGTCGCTGACATAATAACTTTTAAATGTCGTACGAAATTTGAAATTAAGTTATTTGACAGAAAACCAACTAAAATAAAACTAGCTAATATTACCGGTAATACTAATCCCTTTTGTTGAAAGCACATTGTCTGTCTTACATTAAATAGTTAAACATGATTCTTGTACTAAAACCAGCGTGAAACATTTTGTGGGGGCATCAAAGTTCCAAGTCAAGATATTATATACCCCACAGTGAAATTATAAAGCGGGGAACATGTCATCGTAAAGGCAGTAGAGCAGTGCTGGTCAACCAGTTAATCGCAAGAATTGCAACTATAAGCCCAGTCAATGGCAAACGCAATGCCTACGCAAAGTAATTACTAGGAATAACCTTAAATTTTATTGTGTTTCTCCTTATAATAAATATACTACTTGTATAGCTTACAAAAAAAATGCTTAGCGTATCGATGGTAAATATAAATACTAAAAATATTTTTTTTTTTATATATATTATTATTGGCCCAGAATTCAGCCAGGACAATACCATCCGCTGATGACGTCATTAGGTCGTCACGTGTATAACAGGTCACAGGGCAAAAGGTTTAAGTGTGTAAGTGTACATAGGGTGAAATACTAATATATAAAACTATATATACTATATATACTGAAATACTAATACATATAATAGATATTAAGTTCATAAAGAAGTACCTAGTAATTATATAATCGGTAGGTCGCACAGAGTCTGGCCAATAAACAGTAGATAATACATTTAATCAAGTTGGCCACCTCTGAACTAGAAACATTGAGAGGAAACGTAGGAAATTAGGAATTCTTGTTATACGAATCGTGCCGACGGGCCCCCCGCCGTCGGATGCGGTGCGTGATGTCATATCAAACAAGATTGCTAACTTGGATGACACCCTGCGGCGCCATAGTAAGCATGGAGGTTTATTATATACTGTGACTAAATAGACATTTTATCGAGTGTCTCTTTGTGAAGGAGCTCGTCCGGAGAAGTACTACGACTTATAATTATTTCTGCTGCAAAGCAGCGTTGCTGTTTGATGGGTGGAGGTGCCGGTGTAATTACAAGCACATGATACATTTCAACTTTGTCTCTAGGATGGCAGCGCATTTGAAGACCTCTGGTGTTCCCCTGCAACACTCGTATAGGCCCCGCTGCCTAAAATTAGGTTGGCAGTCGGCTTGTTAGCTATCCAAAGACATAAAGAAAGTGTTTTATTGCTCAGAAAATAATGGAGAATATCGTACTGTAACAACATTTTTCAGTTTTTTTTTTTTATGTGGCTGCTCCCTTAATCTCGTGTTCATACTTTATAATAAAAGTAACCATTACAAGCCATCTTAATTCACCTTTATTTTAAGAAGAATGAAAATTTTTAAATGACTTATTGACGGAACGGAAGGGAGTGTCAGACTCTTACTGACTAAAACCCATCCGTGTTCCTCCTAATGCCCTTTGTGTTCCAGGACCGCGGTTACTCTTTCGAACAAATTCCGCAACATCTAAATCAACCTATCCTACCACTTACTATCTGTTTTATACACGCTGTATCAGCTAATACAGTAGGTACTGTAATAAAGATAGACAACGCATTTACAATCTATCTAATTGATTCACATTGAGAGATTATTCTCAAATGGTTAATTAGTTTTATGTTTATACTCTGAACCATGTTGAATTATTTTCTAGTTAATTACAACATCCTGTGGCAAGTTTACCATTGCGATTATTTTACTTGTTGGATTAGATAGCTGTTTGAATTCGTATCGTGATTACTGTAGTATGAAAATCATTATTTGCAATTTGCTTGTGCATAGAGCGTTATATCTTAACATAGAGGCTTTATGCCAGATTGCCAGGGTTAGGCAGAGGTATACCAATGTACATTGTACACCCACGGTTTGCCGGTATGTTTAGGCCCCATGTAATAGGGGGCAACCCCTTTTACCATTAACCCAATAACACTATGCTCGACTTGGGAATCGAACCCAAGACCTCTAGGTTAACGAGGCAGTTCGAGAGTAAAATATGATTGTAAATATTCCTTTGTTTAGGCCGGTTTTGATGACTGTTACATAAATTGATTTTTAAGTTTACCTTAGACTTCACTAACATCTATCGAGAAAAACTATCTATGGTGAAAAATGAAAGTCGATTTTCACCACGTTCTTGCACTATTATTTATAAAGTCATGTAAATCTCCACGCCCCACTTGGCAGCTGCCTCTGAAGACGCTACTTCACAGGTGTTGCTTTCACCCATCTACTTGTAACATCCCTTGGCAAGACGTCCGTGGGAAAGGATGGAGAGTTCCTATTCTACTGCTACTACTGGGAATTGAACGGCATACTTCAACGGCAGTAATTATTGCTGTAATTACGGGTAAACTGTATCCGTCGTGTGCTTCACTGGCAATAGTCCACGGTGCGGATCGTGATTTCTCGCGATTTTAGATGTATATAATATACTGCCTTATATTTTCCCACTGCAGAGCAAAGTCGGCGTCTCATACAGAGAAGGCATTGTGCATTGATCATCATGCTTGCTCGAGGCGATTTGTTTTGTACAAATAACCTTGCACCTGGAATATCACCTGTATTGTAGGTACGTACTCGAAAGCCGAACAAATATTTCTTCCGTGCGGGAATCGAACCAGCGACACACAGGGCAACTGCTAATTCCTCAGCAAACTATATCGTCAGATCCATATCCAGGTATCTTTGCAGTAACTGCTCAGTGTGACATATACTATACATTACTTTTTTCTTACCGATCAAAATTATACTGTTAAGCGTTAAGCTTTGTCAGGCGTCCAGCCTGCGTTAAACTTTAAGCTTATGTACCTATACGGTGTCATGCGACACTCTAAGATAAGAAAGAAAGTACTGTTAATTAAGAAAATAATAAGTTACTCCATCGACACTTACCAGCCCCCGTGTTTCCGACGACTAGTGTTCTTCGTTCGCCAAACGATCATCATCCACAAATCACTGACATGTATGCACAACACAATTGTCACCGTCTGTCCCTCGAGTCGAAGTGTATAGCGTCACAGCACATAATATCTATGTATTCACTGCACACGGTTCCAATGGTTTACCTGTAACAATGATAAGGATTATTAAAATGGTGTCTCTATTTATTCACACTATTATTTTAAATTAACTGTGCCCGCGGCTTCTCTCATGTGGACCTATGTATAACTTAAGATAGAAGAATATCATCCAAGCTGGTCTTATGGTTGCTAGTGTGACTACGAAAGTTAAGATAATGGGTTTTTCCATAAGGAATTAGCCTAAAGACGCCTGGAGTCTGGGTTTGTGCCCGGTTGGTAATTGGCCTGCGCCATACCTGAAACTTGATGTTTGGCGTAAGAAGAGCCTATGACATTGTATTACTTCTTGCGAATATATTTTCAATGGGAAAGTAACTCTATCTGTATGTATGTTACCTGATTACAACTAAACTGATCATCGTGAAAGACAAAGAGGTTGCTTTAGATCTGGATAAGGACAAAGGCTACTTCTTAGCCGATAATAGGATACCGCAAAATGTAGTACGTTAATAACAAAAATACCAGCCTATTAATGACCTACTAAAGGGCATAGGCTTTTTCTCATATATGTAAAGAAGAGAAAAGCATTGACCGCTGCGAACATCGATCATGACGTAGTTGGTCTAATTGTTGCAAGCGCGATTGCTGAACGTTGTGAAAGAGGGCTTTTCCGAAAGGACTTATGTCATCAAATTAGGTATGTTTTAGAATTTCTCTCTTAATAAAGTTTTGCGAAATACTGCATAGTCTTAGGAAATGTCTTACTTTACTGGAAAACAATCTGCAATTCATCCTACAATGCCAAAATGACTCCTAAGATGAGAATCTTAAACTTTAATAGCGGGACCAGCTACATCTACCTGTACCTAATACAATAGTTTTCGATACAACTTTCTAATTCTCAGGAAATCGATATAAGGTAAACAAAGATATATTGATATCGATTATCGATTGACCGAATTCGTGAGAGAATCTCGTTTTGTTGAAAGTTTGTTGATTATGAAACTCGAGATAAAAACATCGATTTGTTTGTTTCATGCTGTGACATATTGGGGGGGGGGGGGGTGATTAATTGGAACTAGTGCGTGGCGATTAGCGTTATTTAAGATTTTGGAGTAGCTTCGTAAAGGAAATTATTTTAGTAGGTTGTTATGATGATGATCATCATCATATCAGCCGCAAGACGTCTACTTCTGGACATAGGCCTCCCCATAGATTTCCAAAAGGACCGGTAAAATAAAAATATGATAGTAGAAGAAATATGCTCCGCGTCCCCGAGGCCTACCCAGGAACAGACAGTGAGATGAGCTAGTCCTGTACATATAGCGATATCTAGTTGAAGCCGGCAAAAGAAAAGAATATTTGGAAGGACTGAGAGAGGCCTCTACCTAGCAGTGGGACACAACGGCCTAGTTAAAAAAACAAGAAGAAGAAACTCGTTTTCATAAGTTAAGCATTTTAGGAAAGCACTAGTAACGATACCACAGTTTATTTGCAAGTTGAAGAAAATATTGCAGGTATGGTCAAAACCAGCGTGTTTTTCTTACTGCCCAAGACTTCCACAAGAAACTTCCAGAAAATTCCCATATACAGGCTGCAGAAAGAATGCTGTAAGGGTGACGTACTCATTACTCGAGAATTTACGAACATTAACGCCATACACGTTAATATGTTGTAAGTGGATAACAATGGTCCATTCAGACATTTTTGTACAATGGAAACTGGGAAACGGTTAGTAACAGCCTTAGGAACAGCGTGAAAATGTGCATATAGGAGTTGCTGTCGGCTTAGCGGGTCGGCCTGTTCGGTTCGGCATTCTAAGTACCGAACCGAATGCGCCGAACTGCTTATGTGTATGGAGATTCCTAGTGCGGTGTAGCTTCGTCTTCGTGCTATGAATATTGAAACTCGCGGTCGAAAACTAGAAGCTTTTAGAATGTTACGACAGATCAAACAAAGGTGCACTAAGCTCCACTCAACATTGTGGAAGCCATCAAGGGGTCAAGTTTTACAATGGATTCAACACGTGACCCATAGACGAAATTGAATACAAAACTTCTACATACATCTACAAGATCAAAATTTATTTATTTATATTAACACATACAATTGTTTTAACAGGTGAGACTCAAGATAACAAAAGTAGTCATAAACTGCTAATTGTTCAGTCCCAAGTAACGAAAATATATGAAACAGCAATTTTTTTTCATAAACGACATTTTTTTTTATCTCTGCGATGTATTGTGTCCTTGGCAACAAGCTTCCACCTTGTAATGCTACGGAATAAAGAACCAACAATTGGCGTACTGGCAACCATTTCGATTACGAAAAGAAAATAGATACGGTCTTACACATCTGAGGAACTCAGCCAAGCTGCCAATTTTGCTGATTGGCTAATAATAATCATATCGAGCAGTAATATGTATTGCACCGTACCTATTCGTTTTCTTATTTCCGGTTCGCTTACCACAACATACGAGTATTTCACTGATTTGGTGAAATCAGAAAAAAATTTAGTGCTAGGTTTTTTTCTTTAGTCGTCAATAAGGTCCAACCTTTACTGTCCCACTGCTAGGCAAAGGTCTCCCCCATTGCCTAATTGGGTAATGTTTAGAGGAAGCTAATGCGCTCGACAGTCAATCAGCATCATACCCGTTCCATGGGTTATTCCCACTTTTAAATCTCACCATTCTCAATCGATACTTTTTATCGATATCCAAACATCGAGTATTCGAAAAATGGTGTTGTCATCTCAGAGCCGCCGGTGGTACAGTGCGAAAGAACGCGACCGTGCCATGTAGACGATAACGGGACACGTGTGACGACAACACTACGGTACGCTGTGACTTACATACGGGATAACACGACTTTTGTACAGAGATGAGAGACTTATGATGCAGTGGGTGGGAATGGAGGGTGAAATTTTTGAAAGAAAAGTTACTGTAAGGTTATTGGAAGAAAGTGCATATTGCAGTGGTGATGAATGACAGGAGGTGCCGGAAATTCGTAGACGTGACTAATAGATTTGATACGATTGATCAGAAAACCGAAGATTGGAAGGCTACGGGACGTTCTTTGGGGGAGGAGGACATTTTATACACGTAAGAACAAAAAAAAATTGGTCCACCATTGGCGAAAACACATATTAAAAAATAACATAGATTCTCTTGTTTTGAAGTCAATGGAAAAAGTTTTCTTATTAAGCTCAAGAATGTAACCAAAAGGAATTATTATATGGGGAAGCCATAATAGATAATCCATCACAGTAGCGTACTTACACCCAATCTACTCTTTAAGAAGTCCAAGTATCTTGAGATTTTAGGCAAAGCGTATTTTAGTGTAAGCCATAACAGTAAGTTTGACTAAGGAATCGGTCCTTTTACGGTTTCTTCCCAAGGGGTCAGACAGGTCAATTGCTATTAACACCATGCTTGTCAAATTAATTGATGATCCCAAGTAAGTAGTTAATAAAAAACAGGAAGATGGTGCTGCGTCAATAGTATTTAACCATCTACGGTTTTAAAGACTTCCTTAAGGGATTCCTTGTTTATTGGGAACTTCTTGGAACAAGAAAATGACAAGCATGAAATCATATACATCTTAAGCGAAAAGTTGTATGAGTACTGTACAATTTCTGACTGGTTAGCCAAGAACAATAATTCTACTAGCTAAAAAGAATCAGAGACAGAGTCAAAGAGACAAAATCTATTGGCGATCTCATCTCAGCGAACATCAATGTCACAAAATCTTGGCATTTTTGCCAGATTGTGATGATTCCTAAAAATTTATAGAATACATATCTCCCAGATCCCAACTTATCCCGGTACCATAACTATCGCTTCAATAGTTAGAGTACCTACAGACATCGCGAGGCATACGCTGAAAATGGCTTGTTATAAATGCCTCCGTCTGTACTTATGACGACAGAGCTCACTGCGACTCGCCTCTGCGACCAATTTGATTGGTAACGTGGCGACTCGCGGCGTCTGCCTCGCGGTGTCTGAATGTGGCTTTATATCGCTAATTGGTAATATTGTATACTTATGTCCAACTTTAGTAAATTGCAATTGCATACGACATGCATTGGGTCAATTCTGATTAGAAAGAGCCAATATTGAGTAGAAATGCCGGTACCAAGAATTTCTTAAGCAAATAAACATTTGAACATTTTCCGGAGAGTGCGTCCATAAGAGAAAAAGACGTTCACCACAAAATATTTTTATTAAATTAACAAAAATAATAGTTACTGAGCATACAGTAATAAACGGTATACATCGCCCCAGTCCCCAATATCTTAGCGTGAAATATATTCATACGTTTCACACAGATTCTTACAATCGGTCGATAATAAACACTCTATTTTACACTCTAACTTCATCAGCATAGATACTATATTACCACGTACATTTTGGATTTTTATTATGTTACTAGAGTTTCTCCGTACAACTACGAGTACGGTTACTAGACGGACTGGCGGTTAATTTATGAAAAGATCTACGCTTGATTTCCCGTATGGGTAATTAACTTATTTGTTAACTAGTAAATGGCACGTTTAATTAGCTTAAAATATTTAATTTTAATTCTTATTTTTATAAAACAAGAAAGTTTGCTGTCATAATAAAGAATTAATGGCGATAGGCTCAAATTACAAATTAGTCTCGTATCAAGTTTTCGTAAAGATATTACCTACGCCTTTCGTACACCGACGCAAAGTGACACGGTAGCGATAATATGACAGAACCAAATGTATGAAAAGGTGTCGGTTTTACGATGGAATGGTTGTATCAGTAATCGGAAGCAAAAGCGCTTAATTGCTGATTGCTTGATTTTGAACTTTTAAGTTAAATGTCCACCTCTCATGATAAGTATGCGTACCTGGCAAGTATCAATGTGGCTTTTGCAATTCATATGTATACTTTCTAAGTTTATCTTGAACATCGGTAAAGGAAAACATCGCCAGAAATCCTAGACTTGTAAAAAATTTAGTCTAAAATCGCCAATCCGTTTTGAACAAGGGTGGTGATCAGTGCTCATCTCATCCCTGGATGAGATGAAGCTGTACCGATGGTTACATTGTCTATGAGTTGTCTACTTGTCTATGACATTTGACGTTTGTTCGGCGGTGCCACAGACTCAATAATATTGTATGTCGCTAACTCCCGCCTTTTATTGACATTGCAGAAGCTTTTAGCTGGCAGTCAAAAAATAAAAAGCTGGGATGATTATTAGGTTGAACGCGCGGTTTAGCGATTAAATGAGACATTTATAGAGAGTTACCAAAATAAAAAAATATATATACCATCACGCCTGTATTCCCCGAAGGGTTAGGCAGAGGTGTACCAATGTACACCCACAGTTTGCCGGTATATTTAGGTCCCATGTAATAGGGGGCGAGCCTATTGCCATTATCCGGGCACAAATCCAAACTCCGAGCAGCAAGACGAGCTGCGAGCTGTAGAGAGTTACAACCGCCAAAATATCTATAGAATTCTGCACATTACTTTTCAAAGATTTCCAAGTAGTATATAAATAAACGGAACCACAAGCCTCTTGTATTAAACTCCCACATCATACAGTATCTGCTTTCACCTCTAAACATTAAATGTGAGCCAGTCATTGTTTGAAACGATGCGGTTACACCGACCTAGGATATGAAAAGCCGTCGTTAATAGTCTACAAGTTTATATACGAACATAAACATGGTAAATTCGTTTATAGTGAACTTGCTTCTGCCCGTGGCTTCGTCTGTAGGGGAGCGGGGGGCAGGTTGTTACAATTTTTAGATAATTATCAATATGACAAAGGCTATCAAATAATTTATACATTTGATTGCTTTTATCGTTAGTATGACTATTCAGCTATCAAAATATGATTGAAAAATTATTAAAATGTATGTATTTTTTTCACAATGGACCATTTAACCAAGAAAGGTTGATTGTAACAACTTACCCCGACTTGGGGCTAGTTGTTACATCTTTGGGGCACGATGTTACGGTAGGTAAATAAACAAAATCATCGATGATAAATCATTTTTTTTATTATTTCAAAACGTTAAAACCAAAGGAGATCACTTTAAACAGTCCTCGTATACGTAATATCTATAGCGTAATTTTTAAAGTTTTTTTTTTGTAGTAAATAACATACCTTTGGCAGGAACTTTTTTAGGATGGCAGGATCTTATATAAAAACACAGAAACAAATAGCAATTCGTAGTAAATTATTAATACTTTTTAGTTATTTCAATAACCTTTTAGCAAACTAAAATACTTTGCATTCTAAACTGTTATATGTATGTAACAACTTACCCCAAAAAATTGTAACTACCTGCCCCATGGCACGTTTTTTTAAATAAATTGAAGTCACCATTAATGGATATCGATAGTAGAAAAAAACAATATTGCAAATTAAAGGTAGATATATTTTGAACGTTAGAGGCTAAAAAATTTGAGAAAATAAAAAAATATAGACATCAGGAATCGAAGATTTCGCAAAGGATTTTTTTACTTACTTGGTTGAAATCGGGACACATCCACACAACCTAGCAGCTTGGCGCTTGATAAGTCATCGACTGTTTTTATGTAATGCACGATGTTATAAGAAAATAAATGAGTCCAATAATGTCCACCAAAGAGTTAAAAATCCCGGTAAAAAAGGCGTGTAACTTCTTACCCCTGTAACATTGTGCCCCCCGCTCCCCTATAGACTTTAAAATTAAGCCAAAATCTTATAATAATATTATAAACACACAAACGGGATGACATTATCATAATGTGCCCGTAGAACTGATAGTAAAACATTTTTATTTTTAAGAGTAAGTATGAAGTTTATATTTCCATACTTTTCCATACGAAATCTTTTAGAATCAATGTTTTTTCTTATAAATAAAGTTGAAAAGTGCCTTTTAATGGTCTAATTAATATTAATGATTTGACTTTGGCTTTGATTTTATTGTTTTGTGACTGGTGATGTTTGGACATCCAACTGTGAATATTTTGATCCTATATTGCTAACCTTGGATAACCCCTATTGACTATTAAACTTATTATAGGTACATCATTAACGAAGGTAATAATTATATTTTTCACAATTTATATGTAAAATAAAACCGAATGGCAGACTATAGTTATACCTACTTATTAAATTTTCTTCATAGGCCATAACATCATAACCCTTAACGGTAGGTTCGGTTCTCGTGGTTAGTTACAAGGTGTCGTTTTACCTTTATAAACTTAATTTGGAGCTAAAATTCTAAACTAACCAAATAATGGCGGAATTCTCCAATTCTAACTAATACTTTAAATGCGAAAGCAAGTTTGTTTGTTACCTTTAACCACTGAACCGATCATCCTAAAATTTTGCATATACGTTGCCAGGCAAAAAAGGTACTGTTCCTGAGGAAAACCACAATAATGTTATTACGATAACAGATGGCGCCACGTATCTTTCGGACCATTGTTGAATTTTAAGTACAAATTTACGCGGACGAAGTCACAGGCAACAGCTAGTTCTCAATATAAATAACAAACTTTTACTACAATTTCTCAGCACGAGCCACAAGTGTGAGAACGACAAGCGAACACACCACGGGCACATCAAATAAATGACGATCGGAAACTATATATCACTTTGATAGCTCGAACTTGCGTTAAAACACAGAAACTTTGAGTGAACAAACATTATCCATTATAGCTTAAGCATTTCTCACGCTAAAGTTAATGTACAACTTAACGGCAGACCACACATACGTACATGAATCTTCGAAATTAAGAATGACAGGAAACATGTAATAAAATAATTAAAATAAACTTTATTTTAACAATTACTCGTACTTAGTTATAAAAAAATATAAAGCAAAAAGTTTTTGAAAACCATAGTTTAAGATAATAATATTTTTCGTACATATCAGTCGTGATTAACATAAACAAAAAATTATATATTTTTTGTAATCGTGTCTCAAAGTGCAGCAATTAGCCTGGCAGTAAATCCTATCTCTTCCCAGTTACCTTTTTTTAAGGATTGGATAACATCAAATGACATCGTCCGCTCTGAGCAGAGCGGTAGGTAGTGTCAGACTCTTACTGACTAAAACCCATCCGTGTTCCTCCTAATTTGCGTTACCTGCATACATAAAAAACGTGCAGTCAGACCGCGCTTACGTGACTATGGAGTATCGAAAGTGTAACATAATATGCTTGTGTGAAGAATAAAGAAGACTCCTACAACTGCAACCCACCTGGTCATAAAACCTACTAAATTCCGCCACAAATTGCTACTAATACTACACCTACAAACAATCTATTATTTAAACTAGTTTTTAATATCCTGACGCACTTCACCATCATTGTACGAGTAATAAACACTTTCTTAAACATTCTCCATCCAAATTACTAAAACCACAAAGATCAATCTGAAATGCCCATCATCTATACAATTATACCTAATTCGTATATCACGAATCGCTTTCAAAGATATAAATTATTATATCGACTAATAATAAAATTCCATTAAGTACGAACTATATCAATAAACGTTTTGTGCCACGATCTACGTATCAAAATCTTTGTAAGCTATCCATTACCAGTTTTACACGATTACATTGTCTATTGTTTGGTTTAAAACAGTAAGGTACGTGTAATTCGTTAAACAGTACAGTACAGTAGTAACAAACAGTATTGTTTTGAATTTGGAGCGGTAAGTTCGTTATATTCTTGTTCCATTTCATTTGATTGCGATCGTTTCTGCGGGTGTGTGAGTAAGTTGGTGATAGAGTATCTAGTATAGAGTAGACATTTGATATTTATGGTAACGATACGGTAAGTATCGGTCTAGGAATAAGTCTCAAGCCTAGAGCCTGGCGCCAGTCGTAAAAGTCAAATGTAGGATAAAGTATTAGTAAACTAGCTTCTGCTCGCGACTTCGTCCGCGTCAAATTTCAGTGGTTATCCCTCGGGAACCGTACATTTTTCCGGGATAAAAAGTATCCTATGTGTTATTCCAGACTACAATCTATCTCGGTGCCAAATTTCATCCAGATCCGTTCAGCCGTTTAAGAGTGAAAGAGTAACAAACATCCATCCATCCATCCATCCATCTATCCATTGTAACAAACTTTAGCATTTATAATATTAGTAGGATTACGAAACGCGTTCGGTCTCGAGGCCAGAGTATCAGGTTAAGGCCCGGTTTCCACCAAAACGGAGAGGAGAGATGTTTCGCACAACAAATCGGCTTATGTTATTTCAAATCTCACCGCTTAGCTTACCGTGTCCACGGAAAAGCTAACGACGAAGAAAGGCAAAGAGGCAAAGAGATGTCAGCAAACATTCGGAGGGACCACTAAGGGCCGATGCCTGCCAGGGCTGCGGGTTGTGCGAAAGAGAGACTGCGCCCCCGGAACGCAAAGGGCACAAGAAGAAACGTGGATGGGTTTTAGTCAGTAAAAGTCTGACACTTCCTAATGTGATGATATCCCATCGGAAAAAAAGTCGCTTATCTTCAACACAACACAGTATCCCACTGGTTGTTTACGAAACATCTCCTCTCCTCTCTGCTTTGGTGAAGTCCGGGCCTATTGGATTGTTTTAACCTTATCACCTGCAACATATATTTGTACGGCCTACAGTTGTTCCGGGTCTGGTTGTTTGTATATGTATGTGAATTTGTTATGTTTGTAAACACGCCTACGATATACTGGAGAACGTAGTTAGTCCCAATGTAGGGAACCGTTTATTCAATTGAATATTTTTTTAATAATCTCCAAATAACATATAAGAAGGTATAATGAATATTAAAAAAAACTGTTTTGGTTTCAACATTTGTAGGTACCTCACACTAAACCAACATACCATACGAGCTTTGGCGGACATTGGTTACTCCTCTGCCTAACCCTTCGAGGAATACAGGCGTGATAGTATATCTCATTATGTTTAAGTCCTTCTGTATAAAAAACAGCTTATATTGCAACATAGCAACCAAAAAAAAAAACTTCAGAAACCAAATATCTAAAATCCGTCTCAAGTATCAACGCCACTTACGCTACATACTTGAAGTTCTATTCACCCCGTAACCGAAAACTATAAAGCTGCAAAAAACTACACCTAGCCTACTTAATTTTTTGCCATCTGAACCATCTGCACACTTAATCTTTGAAGTACAAACCTCTCATTGATAATGATTACTCCACACGATAATTATGGAGTGCGGATATTAAACGAATCAATTGGGGCCAAGCTTAACATGTACAACAATAGTTTGTAGCCAGCCTTAGGCTAAGTAGATGGAATACATTGAATTGTGATTGTGTGCAACCCTAAGGGAAAGGAAGTTAAAGTATTTCTTAGACAGATGATGATGGATGTGCCATTAATTATGACTGTTATGGCTTTTGAACTTTTAATAGATTCGAATCTTTGAGTCAATCTTCGTTTATGTGTTTTTGGGACCACACGGCTTGTATCAGTAGTTTAGATCTAAGATGTATCAATTTGAAGTCTATTGTGATAACTATTTGGTTTAAAGCAATTTCACTAAAATCATTATAGATTTACGTAAGAAGGTAGAGGAAATGTTATACTCACTGACAAGCCAATACGAGGACAAATATGAAAAAAGCATTTGACTTTTCAAGCTAGAATAAACACGAACTTGTATGAAATAATAATACCAGCCTACAATAAATTGTCCCAATGGCACAAAGCAGTGTTCACGATAGTTGCTCTAGTTGTTTCTTTACGAAGTTTTACTTCACCGACGTAAGTGAGGTTCAAAATAAACTTTATTAGAAGTACATATGAATTGAAAAAGTCGTTTCGGTACTTGGCTGCTATGGAATCCACAACCTTATTCTTGGCAGGCGCGTTAACCACTCTAACTTCTCTAATCTAATTAACTGTACGCTGGAAAATCATCATCATCTGCCTAGCCTTTTCCCAACTATTTTGGGGTCGTCTTCCAGTAGAACCGGATGCAGCTGAATATCAGTATTTTACATGGAGCGACTGCCTATCAGACCTCCACAACCCAGTAATGGGTAATACGATACTCTTGGTAAGACTGGTTGTCAGACTTTCTGGCTTCTGACTAACAGTAACAACTGTCAAAGATCTACAAATGACAGCCGGGACCAACGGCTCTACGTGCTTTCCGAGCCACGGAGGAAACTCGCTATGGTAAATGGTCACCCATCCACAGACCAGCCTCGGCAAGCGTGGCTTAACCCGGAAGATCGGACGCCAAAACGACGCGCGATGGACGCGGAAACTGTACGCTGGAAAATGTCCTTTCCTGAAAGTTTGAAACATTTCACGCGGTAGGAGATGCAAGCACAACTGCACATATCATACAATTAAACCCACTATTAGTACATGTTTACACACCGCAATAGAGTACACATTATGGTTTCATTTCGTACAAAAAGGCGGTACGTACAACGCAAAGCCATCGGCTAAGTTAATGGTAAGTGGGGACGCCATCTTGCTGATTACAGCCTAGTTGTAGACAATTTAACAATCTAGGATAACGCGGCGAAAGTTTCCAGTGTAACAACTATATTCATGGTAGTAGTTTTGTTCTGTGTTTGTATTTGTGTTTGTAAAAGAGAGAAATAATAGTAATAAGAGCCTTGACCAACACTTGAGGAGGGCCTCGTTTGATGGCTGCATTAAGGGTTTGACTCAGAAAGCTGTGCCCACTTCAACACAGCACTTATTGTTAGGAGATTTCTTTCTCAGGAGCCCTGACCACCGGTAGCTTGGTTAATACCGGTGGCTACTAATTTTTTATGTGTTTTTGTATTAATATTTAACACATATGTCGTTTAAATAAAACAAAGATAATAGTAATACCAGCCTCTTATAGTTCCACTTAAGGATATCTCATAGGATGAAATCAGGAGCGTTAATTGCCACCGTTGCTAAGGGCGGATTAGCGATTTCAGACTAATGTTATTTATAAGTCAAGAAGAAGTAAAAATAAAAATAAAGTTTTAAGTATAGAACAACATTCAAGACTGTTGATACCTAACAATAAATATGTATTAACCATAGAATATGAGCAAATGACAAGAAAAAGTATTTTATATCCCATAGCACGAGTCTGCATTTTGCAAGAATGATATAACTATAACAAAAAAAAATAGATCTACTTTGTAGCATTTAAAGCTCGTCCTACTTTTTCTCCGCATAGTAACATTAGCAGACTTCTTATCAAAGCGGTGACTAATATTCAGGTTCCAAATTTAAATCTCCTAGCAATAGATATGACATCACTAGCAAAAAACATAGTTGTAAAACCACAAAAAAAACGCAATTACTTTTATTAATATTTATTACTTTTTGTAATCAAATCAGTGTGGACTTAATAGTCAAAAGTATTTCAAACGAACGATAAAACTTAAATTCCCACAACCCACACGTTCAAAAACGTAATTTACTTACACATTATAGTAAAATTTCGTTCATAAAAGTTTAGAAAAAAAATATTTAATCATCATATCTCATTGTGTTTTTTTTTTCTCATCAAACACCTGGGCGTAGGTGTTGCCTAGCCCAGATACACCGTAACAATATCAAAACAGAGATCAATTTCGAATAACAAGAGCAAATATTAAGTTTCATTACAACAGCTTTGAGGCACAATCATCAGCCATAACCGGTTTTAATGACCTCTGTATCTGCTCGAATTAAAGTTCTTCCAACTTTCGTTAAGGAGATCAAGGGGTCTACTTAAGCTGGTCATGTTAAACACCTCGGGGTATTAATGGCAGTAACTTGTATGACATTGAACCTGTCTATTTAGGGCGTAATGATTTGTAATAGGTTGGGTGAAGTGTTATTATTTTGCTAATACCGAATGCTGTTTTAATTTGAATAAAGTTTTAAAAGTTCTATTGTCAATGTCAAAAGAGACTTAAAAGTGATGTAGATAAGAGTGAAACTGGCTTACACGGAGACCGTTTGAATGCAATGGCTAGTCAGCACATTCTCTCTAGTTTTCACTTTGCGCGTAAAAGTTATTTTGACGCCCAAAACGTCACAAAATGGCGACCGGTATTTTTCTGATGTCATAGGAAAAAGCTCTTGTTTAGGTTTTTGTTATTTTTAATAAACAGCTAATTGTCCTACTTTCTTATCCTATTCCCACTACTAATTTAAATGCGAAAGTTTGCGTGGATGGCTGGATGAATGAATGAATTAATGGAGGGCTGTTTGTTAGTAATTTACGCTTAAACGACTGAACAAAATCAGCTTGAGCACACATATACAGAATAATCTAGTTTGCACACTTAAACACATAAGATTTATACCATTTTGTGGTCCCGTGGGATCATTTAAAACTTTTGCTTAATTCTCAAATCTACGCAAAAGAAGTTGCGGTTTGTAAAGAAATTAAATCACAATAGGTAATTTTAATTTCACGTCATCAATTCCAAAGTTTGACAAAAAACTGTCACCAACTACAGCCAGCTATAAAATAAAAAATACAAAATAGTTAATGCTCTAACAAGCCATAGCAAATCGATTAAGCGTGAATCGCCTTCAAATGACAGCCGACGAATTCGTCACGGTTATTATTAGGGACAAACAATTATTGTTAACTATTAAAAGTGTCACCGCTGTTAAATTGATCGTTGTTAGCACTCAGTTTAGTGTAAAAATATACCTTACTAACTAAACTTTAACATAGTTTTTTGCATGCCAAGCTTTGATGAAATTTCTGAATAAGTCTAATTTTGTTAAAATAACATAAACTTATATTTTCAAGGAGCTGTGGATTTTGTAAATCATGAATGAATAAATAAACTTTACAATGCTGTACATTGTATACTTATTAGTATAAGGACATTTAATTCATATTTACCAATCATATTTATTTTAAGTAAATAGGATATATTTCAATAAATATTTTCCTAAGTATAGGTAATCTCCAATAAATGTATTAATAATAAATTTTCATTAAAATTTAGGCATGACCACCGGTAGGCACCAGGTACATTGCTTTTTATGGTAGTACGTACCATACCCAACAAGAGTCACAAATACGTTCATAAATTGTATTGAAACAGATGAGTTTGATTTATTTTTAATTAAGAACAAAGATTTCTTTTCCCACCACACTATGTGTCCGATGATTGATTCCCACATCATTAAGAAGACAAAGTTTCAATTAAAATATTAATGATTTTCAATTTATTATTCCTGGCTTTGTTAATTTTGATTAATTTCTTAATTTAGATGCGCTGGAGGCATATTAATTAGGCTTTGGTCACATAAATAGCGATAGCGGAAACGTCTATCTTACATTTTTAGATAAATTAAGGTGTTTTATATTCAAATATGTACACAAACCAGGAGTATTAATTATGTGATAATTATGTAGGTACAACTTTTTCGTTACGGAACATTTTATAATCTAAGTAGGTACCAAGAAATACAGACGTTAATTTGTCCCAATTAAATTTTATAATAAAATAAAGGCGAATTTTAGTAATTATAAAGAAAAAAACGAACAAAAATGTAGTCGCAATCTTATCTTAGTTACAATCAATGCCAAAAATGAAAATAAATTAAAAGAAGCATTTTTGACAGATCGAGACTTTTTTTTAAGACGGGAAATCATCAAATAACTTCCCCCGCCCTGGGCGGGGCGGGAGGGAGTGTCAGACTTTTACTGACTAAAACCCGTCTATGTTCCTTCATGTGCCCTTTGCGTTCCGGGGGCGCGGTATCTCTTTCGAACAACCCGCAACGACAGATTGAGACTGAGGTTAGAATATCATTGTTCCGTAAAGTTAGTAAAATTGCCCTTTGATCCCATGAATCATTATGTAACTTGGAATAAGTCGGTCGAAAACTAAATAAGCAGCCTTATGTGAAGATGCAGAAGATTTCCCAAATCTGGTTTGCAAGTCTTCAAAGAACTAATTTATTTAAAATCGCTCTCTCTTACGTGATCAATATAGCCTCACCTTTAGCAATCAAAACAAAGCATCTAGGAAGAATAATGGCAGCACTTCTTGCCTTCAACAAGAAAGCGTATGAACCAACGCGGAGATAAAGACATTTTAACAATAAATTATCCGACTGAGACAATTAAGAACGGAAAAAGAACATTTATTATGATGGCAAAAAGGTTGGAAACAGTTTGTGCGATTTTGGATAGCAACCCATGATCCAGGTTGCACCTAATAGAGCTAATGATTTAAGCAGATATAATTACTACGCGAAACGTTTTGATTTGTAAATAGGAAATCCTTCGTAGTACCTCTTTTTCAAAAACATTGGATGGCAAACAGGCCGACGGCCTACTTGATACTAAGCAGTCACTGCCGTCTATAGTGTGCAACACCAGAGGCCTTGCAGATGCGTTGCCAACCCATAGACAAAGCTGTAATGTCTCAAGTGCTTGTTATTACATCAGCTCCCCTTTAAACCGTTACATAGCAACACTGCTTTGCGGCTGAAATAGGTACGGTAGTTGTACCTCCCCAGACGAGCTCCTTCACAAAAAGCTCTACTACCCCTAAGCATACTCCTTGCAATTGACCAGGGTGTATATTTCTGTATTATCCCACTGTTGGACGACGGTTGGACTACTGAATAATACGAAATAGAAAACACCGTTAGGACCTTCAGCAGCTTTCTCCAAACACACTCTCAAAGGTTATTTGATTCCCTTGCGTGTCACATATTGATCTCAGAACTAGATTCTACAAAAGCCAGACAAATGAAGTCACGACTAAACACAGCAGCGATGAAAGTACGCGACACAAGTCGTATTTATTTCACAACATGCTCCAATCGATCATGCGGGAACGGACTCAAAGCATTGTTTTACAGTTATAAGACGAATACATACATAATGCATGTGTGCCCAAAATATGGGCGTATTTCTTTTGACTGGTTGACATGACAATTCCCATTTTATTGGCTTCGATTTGTAATTTGGCGGTGGATTGTAGTGACTGTTTGTAATAAGTTTTTACATTATTATAAATTAATAAATGATAAAATAATAATAAAATGATACTCTTTCAAAGTTTAAAGTCTCTCTTACATTTTGAAAGAGGTTAATTTTAAAAGTATAAAGTATCCTTTGAACTTTGAAAGAAGTTCATTTCAAGAGTTCAAAGTCTCCTTTAAACTTTGGAGAAGATCATTTCTATCAACTAGTCTTTGTTGGTATAATCATCAGGATAATAATCGTGATGATTGTGGCAAGTGAACCCATTGATATATTTAGCCACCTTGGGTATGGGCGCCGGTATAATTACAAGCACAAGAGACATTTTAGCTTCGTCTCTGAGATGGCAACATATCTGCGAGGTTTTAGATATGGCAGATGTTTATAGGTGGCCGATGACCACTTAACATAGGTGGGCCATCCATCCGCTTGTTTGCCATCAAATGGCATAAAAATACAATTTTAGATAAGTTACAATGTAGTAACTGCTTAATGTAAAATAAATTAAATAAGTTGTAGAACTGCCTCTTTAGCCTAGTGGTCCTAAGCGCGACTGCTACGCTAAAGGTTCGCTTCCCAGGTCGAGCAAAAGTGTTACTGGGTTTTTCTATGAAATTCTCAGTGGCAGCTCGGAGTTAAGATTTGTGCTCGGTTAATGGCAATAGGCTCGCCCCCTATTACATGGGACCTAAATATACCGGCGAACTGTGGGTGTGCATTGGTATACCTCTGCCTAACCCTTCAGAGAGTACAGGCGTGACGGTATGTTATGTAAATATTATACAAAAAAAAAATAACCTACGTCAGTATTCCAAAATCTAGGTCACTTTCAGTTAACCAATTAGTCACAACATTCATTCAACAAATCTTCTACATTGTAACGTTTCACACAATACAACAAAACAGCTGTTCCCAATTTTTTTTTTAAACCTAATCATTTACCTGCCAGACGGCGTAATCATCGTGCAGTAATCATAAAGAGTTATCTGCTGGATAATGAGAACGATGTTGCATTAATGTCCGAAGAAAATCAGAACAATTGTTTATAAGATCACACTGCCGTTATATTTTTAATTTCAAATGTCTTGGTCCGGTGAGCTGATGGCTTAGGAGTGGAATAGAGCTGGCATTTGGAATTTATTTTTATTTTTGAATAAGCTTTTTCTTTTATTTTGTATTCTTATAGGCTTGCGTTTGACGTCAACTCATCTGATCTTAAGTGATGATGCGGCCTAAGGTGGAACGCGCTTGCCTAGGATGAACCGGCTCACTCGTGTCTTGAATATACCCAGATTATATTTTCTGGTGCTTTTAAATTTTCTTAATGATGAGCCTTAATTTTGTTAATAATTAATTATAGCCTATACTACTTAAAGATAACGTAGCTTCCTATTAGCGAAGAATTTCCAAAATCAGACCAGTAGTTTCAGAGTGTAGACGCATTCAAACAAACATACACTCTTTAGCTTGCTAAATAATATAGATTGCAACGTTACATCTTCTTCAAGCATCGCATCGTTAGAAAACAGTAATTATTATTGCAATTAAATCTATAAGTACGTAATTTGTAGCTTTCATACTTAACTAGACACTATAAGTCAAATGAAGTTCACCCTTTTTCATTTTGAAGATCGCGTGACAAAATTCCATAATGACATACCACGCAAAAAGTTCAACAAAAAGGCAATTCTTCTTCATCTAGACCAGAGTACCACCATCTCTTAAAACAGTTTTATTTTAATAATACTTTGCCTTGCGCACTGTTGAATTTTCATCTCTCGGCTAAGCGCCTAGAGTCGAAATTCCAACAACAGAAATCACAAAGTAATATTGAAATGGTGCTGTTTTAAGAGACCCCAGGAGTCGCATTATCATCATTCATTTATCGTCATTAGTGATAAAGGTAGCTTTATTAACACGTTCTCACAGAAAAACCGTTGAAATCGTCGGCAACTTTTTACTAGATTTCGTGTTTACGCGTTTAATTCATTACCATTGTATTAACTAGCGACGTGGATATATTACTTGTATCTTGATTGTGATAGCCTATAGATTTTCTCTTCTAATACACAATAAAGAAGTAAGACATTTTGTTTATTTGTTTGTTACGAATAGGCTCCGAAACTACTGGACCGATTTTAACCATTTTTTCACCAATAGATAGTTACATTATTCCTGAGTAACATAGGGTATATAACATCACGCTACCACCCACGGGAGCGTAGCATTGACCAAAGATGTAACTTATGGCGGATGAAATAAGCGACGCGGACGAAGTAGCGGGCAGTTTGCTAGTCTAATATAAAACAAAGTAAATGTAAATGTTTCTGTGAAATAGTCGTTTTGAAACGTGATTTCAAACATAAGCTTAAAAAGCTGCCAGCATTATCCATTGGTTTATAAATATTTTCTAAATAAAGAACAGTCAAGAAGGCTTGACTGTTAGGATTTCCATAAATATGTTTCTGCATTACGATCGGATAATCGCATTACAGATAAACAAACCACGAAGGGTGTATGCAAATGCCACGTGTAGTTTTGCATCCACGTCAAATTATAGGAGGTAACTATGCTTGTGATTCTCAACATGAATCAATAATATTTTTGGTAGGTTATTTTCGTATTAGACCTAGCCATTTTACGGCGGGGTTTAGACAGGCGAGTATCTACATATACACAGAATATAGTAGCGCGACACTGCCTACCGCATACGCAACGGGGTGATTCTGTTCAACGTCAAAGCACTTTTGAATTGTCATTAATACAGGAAATTGAAGCTAGTTGCTCATTCTAAAACGTAAGTCTCTATGGAGAAGAACAAGCATGAACATTGACCACGGACACTGAAATACTGTCGAAAGTATTTATTAATTATTGACCAGATGCCGTTATTTTATTCGGTTATATTTTTATTTTAAGAAAACCTCCTGAAATTCGACTTGGATGCGAAACTGCGTTTTGGATAGATATACTAGATGCAATGGTGCTTTGATCTGTTATCTGTTTGTAGATACAATAGATAACACACATCGCAATCGTGTAGATTTGTTATAAACTCCCTTATCGGATTATTTTGACGCAATAAAGCATGTGACATATTTGACCCGTGCCGCTTCTACGCGTTCTCTAGTTACAGAATCTTACGGTACATTTGTCGTACACCTTGCGACTTGCGTGTATCATATGCCGCGATTAGTCGTACGACACGTTTTACGCGACAAATTCAACGGATTTGACAATTTGTTTTGAGACATTTTAAAGTTACGACTTGTCTTGTTAGTGTTGGTTGTTGTGTTAAAGGAATTGTTTCTTTTTTATGTCTTTTGTAACACTTTGAATGTAAGTAGGTTTTGAACGAGCCTTTTAAATTTGAATTTTATTTATTTACTTAAGGTTTTTGTTGGTATCTAGAATCTAAATAGAATAAACATCAGGTTTGTTTAATTTTCTGTAGGTAATTTATTAACTAGAATGCCTAAATTAAGTTATTTTCTGGGTCAGACAAAGCTTTCACGTAATAAAGTGATCTTATATGGATTCTGTTTTTCCTTTCTAGGTACAAAAACCACAACAAAAAAGCCTTTAAGAAAAATCTCAATGACGAATGAATCGAAATTGATAAAAGTGAAAGTACATAAGAACAATAGCAGTTACTAATTATTGAATAATTAAATCATGAATTTCATGTCAAAACCCAATATGCAGTAACTTCGATAAAAGATTTACGTGTTTTAATCATGCATGAGTAGACACCCAAAGAGGTGAAACTATGCAAATGTAATCACCTATAGTCTTGCTTGTTTTTGCCAAGAAAACAGTGAAACTGTATAAAATGACGATCAAGATCAATTACTATAGTCCGAAAGAATTACATGCTGCAAATAAACATGTCATTGAAATACATATATGAATTAAAGCTGTTTAAAAAGATTCTCTATCTATTTGGGGACAATAATTACCTGAAGACATTGAACGATTGGCGTTCGTTCGAAGCATGTTGTGTCTTGACCATCCCATATTCAACTATGCATGTAGATATCTATTTCTGCAATATAATTCCGATAGATACCGATTCTATTATCCACACATAGATAGAGCAAAAGATCTTCTTATTAATTCCAAGTTGAATAATACAAAGCTCTTACTCCTCCGCTGTTCTAATTAATTTCATTGCGGGATACAAGACGGTTCAACCATTTCGAAAACCCGCTTTTTTTTACTGTTCATCGCCACTGTTGATTCTAGCTAATTCAACCGTTTTAGATCCCATATTTTTTTCTGATCATCCTCCTGTTGATTCATTGCTTTCAGGAGATGCAGTGATTAGAAACAACATAGGGGGACTTGATCCAATAAAAAAGAAAAAGATCTCGTATCTTTTTTCTTTGTCTTCTTTCTTTTTTAGTTAAGCCAGGATAGAATTAACTACTCATCATCATCTTCCTGCCCTTATCCCATTTTTTTATAGAATTAACTACTATATATGCACATAAATTAAAGGACACAAAGAAACAAACTAAACAATTCGAACCCCACTAACCTATTAATCAAAGAAACACTCAGCAACATATACAACACGTGTCATGTTTTAGTATAATGCCTACTAATTATTCTCGAGTCCCGCTAGTTTCGACTCGCACGTCTCATGCCTTACGGTAGCGGTTACCGTAGGAGAAATGATGTTGTGAAATGTTTACTTGCTTGAGCGTGCTTTACTCTGTTGAGTCGGTTAAATTGTTTGAAGGTATTTTAAATAGTTGTTGGCGGCTTGTATTTGGAGCAAGTTGTTGGTTGTGGGACTTTTGTAGTGTGTTTACGTGAAATGATTTTATGGGAAACATAGTCTAGATGTCCCTTGTTCTTTAAGGGCTTAAACTGGATAACTGGCTTTTGAAATGAGATCAGGATACCAGGTATTTGATGATATCCCATCTATAAAAAAAAAAATGTTTTCTAAAATACCAATCTAACATCTCGATTCTAGAGCTAGAAAAAATCCAAATTAAAACTCGGATTCCAATCCAATCGAAAGTCGGATCCGGATTACAATTCTAGAGTGTCAAACGAAAATAATCTGAAGATATAACAGAGTACATAACTGTTTCTTACGAGGATATGGAAGGGTCATATCAATAAAGAATATTATGATTAATTAAATGCAAGAATTTTGCCAGTGATTTTTACCAACATATTTACAAGATACCCACAAATAACGTGGCTTTCCACGGCTAAAAGAATTTTTAAATCGGTTCAGTACATCCAGGGATTATCCCGTACAACCTTAGAAACTCACTAACTTTACCTCTTTATAATATTATAGTATAGAAGACAACAATATAGCTACTTAAGCCAAAAACAAACCACAAATCCATGAAAGCATTTACCACAAACCCCATGCTAACTTAATCCAGCACAGCTTTTAAATAACCACCGAATTGAGAGGTGTCAAACGAAAACAATCCAAAGAATTATAAGAGTTTATAACACGGAAACTGTTTCTTACGAGGATACGGCTGGGCCACCGAAGCGTAAGCCCCATTTAGAGGAGAGAGCGCGGCGATGAGCAGTATAACATTAATAAATTAATCATGATTTTATGGAATTCCGCTAGCTCGGAGCGGCACCGCAATATTTAGGGGCCCGTGGTTGCTTATGATTTCATATTTTTATTTTATGTCATTTTTCTTTAGAAAGTAAATTCGTTGGTGAAAATTATGTAGATACACAATTTGGTTACGACATTCATTTAATTGAATTTTCTTTGTAAGATTGAAATAGAAAACAAGAAATTTATTAGTATAAGTAAATTGATATATGCGATTTATGCAACTTTATGGACGAGATTTGATTTTTTATTTTATTTTTAGGTTTATCATGGTCATCTCTAACATCAGTAACCATGTCAGAGGCCCTAGAGGCGGTTTAGAAACTATGACACTAGGGTGTGTGGGGTTGCTAGACCTTACTGTCCATACGGTAAAGGAAGAAGATTTTATTTACTTATTTATTTATGAACGAAAAAAAACTTGAACAAACCAATTAAACTGATGAAATATTCATCTGATTATAATACAGTAGGCATACAACAAAATCTAGATTTTTCGGAAATCGAATTCAGGTCGTGCTGTACCGTTTGCTTTAATGCGTAATACTGTTATGATCGTTATGCTAATACCACTTAAGATTCAAACTTGACTAAAAACGATTCCTAAAACAAGTTTAAAAAAATTTAGATAAATAATTATTTAGAGTCTGCCCCCACGACAGATAATCGGTCCGATTCTCAGTCGTGTGGGGAGACGCTTATTGTTGACATTGACTTTGCGAACGGACAATCGTACTTAATACAAAGATACAGAACCCGTCCATTATTCCCAGTGACTGACTTCGCAAGCGAGTGAGAGTTTGAAGACTAGCTTTATGTGTTAACAGCAACGTTTGTAGATTACCTACGTTTTTATTGTTGTTAACATTATATTTCTGGGACATTAAATTAGTTTATTTTTCTGTTCTCAACTTGGAACTTTTTACAAACAAAAGTATGATTAACAAATACCGCAGACAGAAATATAATTTACACTTTTGGGTAACGTGTGAAATGGATTTCAGTAGTCAAATTGCATTGATATAAATAACAATTGACTGCTACGCTAGAAGTCTTGTGTTTGATTCCTAGGTCGAGTAAAAAGTGTTATTGGGTTTATCTAGGAAATTCTCAGTATCAGCTCGGAGTTATGATTCGTGCACGGTTAATGGCAATAGGCTCGCCTCCTATTAAATGGGACCTAAACATACCGATGAACTATGGATGTACATTGGTTCAACTCTGCCTAACCCTTCGGGGAATACAGGCGCGATGTTATGTTATGTATGTAATAAATAATCGTTTCAGCTTATTATTTTCCTACTGCCGAGCAAAGGCTGGCTCTTCTCACACAGAGAAGGCACGGACATTGATCACCACGCCTGCTCAAAGCGGATTAGCGATTTCAGACTTAATATTAATTATGTGAATACTACAAATCTTTGAACATAATTTAATCGTCTATTTTTAATTTGAAACACTTTTCCATATTATGATAAATGTAGTAGTTTTTATGCGAGTCTATGCATTCACATGTGATTCTGTAAGATTCTGTATACAAATATTTAAAACATTAATTTTAAAAGAGTGTACATATATGGAGTGGTTTCTGCCTAACTCCATGACAAATGCGTGAGTTTATATATATGTGTATGAAGTTTCTTGCCCATTCTTTTCCATACGATACTACATTTTGAAAGGGGCAACTAGATTCAATTCTCTCTTTTCTTGTATATGACGTTCAAAAGTGCCTTTTAATGGCCTTATTGAAATAAATGATTTGACTTTGACTTTATGAGTCCAAGTTTCCTCGCGATGTTTTCTTGTACCGATAAGTTGTATAATAAAATATGAATACTGCTTTCAATTCAGCTGAGAATTCACTTTCAGTTAAAAGCATATTAAATACAGAACCAATAAGCATTACTAGGATTTCTGCTATAAAATTATAGGTAGTAAATAAGTACTGTAAATGACATAAATCAATCCTATGGTATCCTGCCTTTTCGCCGAAAATTGTTTGCCAGATTTTCACTTGCCAACCAACGTTTCACCGATGTTTCACTTTGACAACTAACGATTAGCAAATTTTTGTATAACAACTTTTTATTTGGTAGAATTATTGTTAAACAGATTATTATAATGACACAAAACGTTTGGGACACAGCCAAAGACGTAACTTAACGCGAGTGAAAATAACCATTAAGTCGCAGACAGAAGTTAGATTTTTTATAAATCTTATTGTTTTCTCTGAAAACCAGCGTATTGCTCTTTTGGCTAGTTTTTCTATTTGTAAAATTGCAGTCTTCTATCTCATTCTAAAATATCAACGCGAAAGATATACAAACTTTGTCCGCGTGGAAGTCAAGTCATCAACATCATCTGCTTAGCCTTTTCCCAACTATGTTGGGGTCGGCTTCCAGTAAAACCATATGCAGCTGCATACCAGTGTTTACATGGAGCGACTGCCTATCTGACCTCCACAACCCAGTGGAAGTCAAGAATAGGTAAAACAAAACTTATTCATAAGTTGAACATTCAATCATTTCATCGCCTTGTAGAAATAAATACCTCCATTCATAATTTTTAGGAAACCTGCTTTTGCAACATTTTTGTCATGGCAGTAGCCTTTTAATGTTTCTTATCTAGTGGTTACATTTAATGACATCAATAGATTATACTTGGGCCTATTTAAAAACTAAAATGTCCATAACTATTTATGGTCTGTAATTTAACTACATAAAACATTAGCAACCAGGTAGTAAGATGAATATTTGGCGTAAATAAAAAAATACATACTAATATTATAAAGATATAAGGTTGATTGTTTGTAAGAGACAGCTAGGTAATCTATGCAAGTAATAGTCCGATTTCAGAAATTATTTCTATAATATAAAGCCACACTATTGTCGAATGCCATAGGCTATGACGAGCACTTAACTTCAATGCGAGCGAAGTCGTAAACAAAAGCTAGTCATAAATATTCGAAACTATTACAATTACGTTGGTATACAATAGCGTGGCCACAAATATCAGTCATAAATTAATTAGTAAAAGAAGGGCCGGTGCTAAATCTAAATACCATTCATAATAAGCAGTACAGAATTTGAATAATCCCAACATTCTTTGACGATTTTAAAATCAATAATATTTGAAAGCAGAATATAAATAAGTATTTGACTAATAAATTCTTTTAGACACACAAGATAATAATTTTCACTATGTGGAATTTGGGGAAAGAATGTGCGTGAAAGAGTTATCAATGTTTTAGAGATTTTGCTTTTTCACTTTTATAAAATAGCAAGCACGTACGATTTTTTTAATGCTTTGGATATGTAATACCAAAAGCCTTGCAAATGCGTTGCCATCCCGGAGACAAACTTGAAAATTGTCTCAAATGCCTGTAATTACACCGGCACCCAGACCCTTCACACCGAAACACAGCAACGCTACTTTGCGGCGGAAATAGGTATGGTAGTAGTTGTGCCCCAGACGAGCTTTTTCAGAAAGAACTCTACTGCTACTAATACTATCGGTAATAGTAAAATGCTAGAAGCATCACAGATGAATTGCAATACTTGCAATCCTAGAGGCAGCTGCTGTCTCATATGCCTATTGTTACACGGAATGAATACCTCTCTGCTTTGCCTATAAGGATGGTGAAACATCGTAAGCTCTCTTCAGTTGCTCCTTTAGGTTTTCCCAAGACACAAGGCGATGAAATAAGGATATGGCCTGCAGTTTATCATTTCACTAGTATCTACTTCATTTCAAAGTATTTCTTATTATTGGTACAAATATTTTAGGCGCTGAAATTGTGACCTGGTAAAAATATGTTGCATGAGATAAAAAAAAACAATGTAGGAAAATCTGAGCATGACCAAAAAGTTCTAGGGCTCTTTCGATTGTTGTGGCGCTAGAGAAGTGCCAAGTTTCGGACTGCACACGGACGGATATCGTTCGTCGTTCTGCCGACGTGAGTACCCAGTACCAGTGTCAAACGGCGATCTAGACGCGTCAACTGTATGAAGAAAAACACAACCGACCGACACCCATATTACTCCAGAGCAGAGCCACAGCAGTCCAGCTTAAATCAAAAGAACTTTCTGTAATAAGTTTGAACTCAAATTATTCTTAAAATCATCTACCACAATAACTAAGCAGATGCCCCAAATAACACGGCTCACAAATTAGATAAGATAAAAACCTAATCAGTTAATCTGTAATTATTTAAACTCATAATTATTTAATTAGATTTCAGTTACTTATAAGCCGCTATTCTATCATAACATAAGTAGCTTCTGTATAAAAAATTAAGTGCGTGAAATGGGCTTGTTTTTCTGCTTAAAGATAAAATGTATTATGTTTAAATACAGTTATTGTGGGTTAGACAAGTTTAGGCAAAGAAAAAAGATAAAGGTACGGTTTGTGCATTTAAGATCACTGTTAGTTAGTTACATTGTAGTATACAAACACTGAATTCCGACGTCTGTGGTACCGCCTTACGCCTCAAATAAAGTTGTACTTTGAACGCTAAAGTATAAACGCCTTTAGGTGCTTTTTGACACTGGCTCGCGCCAAAAAATTACAAATGACGTATGACATTTTCAAACTTTTATAACAGTAGCAACTTTTTTTTTTTTTTATACCACTGTAGGTGGCAAACATGCTAACGGCCCGCCTGATTTTAAGCGGTCACCACTGCCTATGGACACTTGCAACACCACAGGCATCACTCGTGCGCTGCCGACCCCGTAAAAACCTCAAAACTTCTTTCTTAACTAAACTAACTCTGAATTGACTTTTTGGCGCAAGTGGACCAAACGTGTCTTGATGTTAAAGTCAAGGGGTTAAAGTATAAACTAAGCTCGTACTGTACTTCATGGAGTTCACGAATAGTGAGAATTCTGCAAACTGGGACTATAAAATGTGACCATCTATATACCCCGCGTTCAGTTACGTCTTTGGTTACTGCTGTGCTCCCGTTGCTTGTATTGTTCTATACGTATAAACATTCTTCTTGAATAACTCTATCTATTCGTGAAACCGCATTCAAATCCGTTGCGAAGATCAAAAGATCTAAGCGTACAGACAGCGGGAAGCGACAATGTTTTTACACGACTGCCCCAAAAAAAGACTGTTATGTATCCAGGGTTATATAGGTACTATGTAGACATGTATCACCGTGCGTACTAACCCTCCCTTTCCCCCCACATTGTTTACGCAAAATGCAAAATGAACTAGCATTAAGTGTAAATCTGTTGAAACCAACAAGTTGTAAAAAGCAAGACTTTATTAACTAGTACCAGTGGATAGTAAACATAATACCTGACTGGTCTAGGCTAAACAACTTAAGCCGATATCTATTACCGCAATCTTCGCTTTTCAATCGGTTGATTAATTCAATTAACAGTTCAATTGATCTGTGCCGTTTTTCGCTTTTAGAGTAAATTCTGCGTCTTCGAACTGGCGTGCTTTTGTAAGTGTTTTTGAGAAGTGGAATTAGAACATAGTATTTTGGTTGACACACAGGTTTGATTGGTTGAACTGGATGAGAGTTGCCGAGAATCAAGCTAATTGGCGTGCAAATAAGAGAAACAAGAGGGAACAAGGAGAAGCCTATGTCCAGCAGTGGACTGCTGCAGGATGATGATGATGACAGGTTTGATACAGGCCTGAAGGTAAGAAGACGAAATAGAAGCAAAAGCGGGAAAATCATGAACTAAAAGATCGTAAAATAGAAAAGAGTGGAAAGAAATAAAGTAGGCCTTTGAATTGGAAGTCCAAAGTTTTAAACAGACCAAGTTGTCGGTGTCATTAACTAACCAGGGTCGCCAATGAAAGATTTATTTAATGTTGCAATTGTGTCTGAATAAAGGGTTATATTATTTTATGATTTTCATATAACTCGGAAACAATGAGGTCCCGGCCCGGTCTATTAAGAGGCGTACGAAGTGCCGAAGCCAAGTCGCTGAGGCCCGTTTGACTATTGCACCTAAATTAAATGAATTATCATTGTTAAGTATTTTAGTAATTGAATGCGTGGGATTTGAGATTACCTGAGCAAGAAGTAAGAATTCAGAATTTGGTAGTAACATAGAGCGTCCTAGTCATGAAAGCTTATTTAGATTAAAATCATACGCGAACATAAATGTATGGCAGCTTTTCAATTTCGCGTTTAGAGTTGATTCCATGGTAAAAGATGATCGTAATTATGAGTACAATGATCCCTTCTCAAGTTTTTGGTAAACAAAATATAAGGTTGTAGAGCCTTTTTTGGTAGGAAAATTAACAGATACCGCTACACATGTGTTTAAATACTTTCTAGAGCTGTAGCACAGGTATAGCAGTTATTAAGCATAAAAACATGCATTACTAGAGTGTTTTACAGCATTTTACAAGAGTGAATCTTATCTTAGCATAACATCAGACTATAAAAGGAATAAAAAATAAATATTCACGCGATCGTCTGCTCCACAAGACACAGAAACAATAAACCGTTTCTCCCATTCCCAGATCAACAAATTAACGCGATTAACATGATCATAATTACGATCAGTAGCTCGTACAGTATATAACAAGTAACCCGCATTGTATTTCCCATGTTCTAAACTTGTATACAAACTACAGCTACCGCTGACACGGACCCAGTGCGCATGCGTGGCGCGTTGATGTCTTTTGTATGCGGCTTTTAAAGAGCCATGTTTTCCATCCCGGCCTTATCTTTTATCGCTTACAAAATGTAGCTTTCCGCCGCAAAATACGAATGTCTTAACAATTCTGTATTCTTCGTTACTACATAAATTTTAACAACGCTTCGCGTGTTTTGGAAAGAGAATGTCGGACGGGTTAATTGATTGTAATAACAAATGCATCGCGGAATTTGGCGATTCGGATGAAAGTTTTGCCGAATTGGTGAGACATACCGATATTTTTTTCCGCACCGAAGAAAATGCTAACACACTGACACACTTAAAAGCGAAGCGAAAAGCGGATTTTCACCGTTGCGAACGTTCAAAACACGTTATTGTGCCAATTGGTAACGCATTACTGAATTATCACACTGAAACCAAAACATAACCCAAATACTGATGCCCGAAACTCGAAACTGCAAAAAAGTTGTATTAAAAAGCTTACCTATGAGAAGTTTCAGTTAATTCCGGTCGAAAGGGGTTAACACAACACAGTTTTAAATATAGAACAACAAATTAGGGTTGCGCCACGCACGTGTCTATGGGATGTCGATAGTATGCGATGTGATCGCGACGTGTGGTCGGAGCGAGGGCCGCGGGAGACTGGCGCGCCGCCGCGTCTGCGCGCACCTGCCGCCCGGCCCCCGCACTAGTGACAGGTGGAACGGCACATCGATATCGATACGCTAGCACCGTGAAGAGAATCGTGGATAAGTAGCTGGCGGAGCTACTGCCCTGTTACGGGCACGCTTTGTTGGAATAGGTACCCCTACCTACTGCAAGTTTTAGCACTTGCTTGGAAAACCATTTTGCATGCTACGATGCACCTTGCCACTACACACATAGGGCACATACAGGAAACACATACATATACGACTGCACGAAGAAAGAAGGGGACTTGAAGACCAGTCAGGCTCAGTTTACTCAATAAATCATTACTAAACAAATAAAAATAAAAAAAAACACTACGATGGTATTAGGGCCAAAGTAGACTTGTTGCGGCCATAAGCAATTTGATCGCGATTATAAATACGCAGATAAAAGCAGCTAGTATGCTTTTCGGCCCTTAAAAGATGTAAGGCCACTATACGATGAAGAGACCAAATAAAACAGGAGATGAGATAAACCTGCACCTTTGTGACGTGCCTAGATGTATTTTATGAGACAGAAAGACAAAAATCCCTCTAAAACATCATCATATCAGCCGCAGGACGTCCACTGCTGGACATAGGCCTCCTCCCATAGATTTCCAAAAGGACCGGTTGGAAGCGGTACTACTCACATTTATTTCGTCTTAAGTGAGCCCTTGTCTCCATTTTTAGGTATGTAGCAGGACAACAAACAGGAACAGTCGTAAATCACAGCGTGGGTGTGGACATCGTAGTCAGTACAGCGGGAGGTCACAACAACGGGCGGTCACATTCAGTGCACCGTTACTGTCCAAGTTTTTCAATAAATCTAGACTTATCTAGAGTGACTGCTGAGTACTTACGAGATATTGTTGAGTCGTAAGTTTGGATTTATTGAGTTCAAATGAATCACATTGGGAAATATATTCAGGTGTAGAGGTATCTTTTGGGACAAGCCCACCAAACTATTCCCAAAAGACTCCAACTCCAGTAAGCCAGAATCAACAGCGGCGACCGCCAGAACAGCGACGAGGCAATGAAGCTCGACGAGTCCCGGACAAAACGGATCAACTGTCTTGGATCCCGCGAGGGAATGAATCAGAAATTATTAGCGGACGAGTAAGAAAAACATACGTTTTAGGTCTAGAGAAACAGGGTGGAAAGTTCCTCATCCTACATTGCAAAGGGAGGATCCTCCGACCAGACGGTCTTGCATCTAGGTTATTTCCCAACGGTTGTTGTCGGGATTTTGTAAACAAATATGGTAACAACGTAGAGAATTTTAATATCGCGATATAGGAAACGTCAATTGTAGTTTTATGTTATGACAGATTTCGCTACACAGGGAATCCAATACTCCATTCATTAAAACTTTAGACAAATATCGTTATAACGGTGTGCATGTGTGTCTAGTGACTAAAGCAACAAGTGAGACGAAACAATAAAATCAACGTCCAATACAAAAACATCGACACAGCCCATCACTATCCCTACGTAAGCAACGTACTGATCAAATTAATTACCGTCTCATCTCGACTCCGCAACGCTCTCGATCAAAAACTATTACCTTTCTCTTTTACACTCCTTCCAGATGCTATATCCGTCTCTATTTGTGTTAAAAAAATGCTTAGATTCTTCGGCACAGCGCGTGCTGTTTGTGAAACTGTAAGTTTCACCTGTGGCTTGAATGAATCGGGTGATGTGGGTAATGACTAGTGTTTAAGAGAATATGTAGGTCGACTTGCTAAGTGGTGGGATTAGCTAGCAATATCTACGAGAGCTTGGGATTCAAGACTAGAGGAGGGAGGAAACGAAATTACAGATTCTGATATCTAAGTAAAGAATAAGAAGGACTATTTTTGATTGCCTCGGTAGCCTAGTGGTCGCGACTGCTACGCTAAAGGTCTTGGGTTCGATTCCCAGGTCGAGCAAAGTGTTATTGGGATTTTCTATGAAATTTTCAATAACAGCTCGGAGTTTGGATTTGTGCCCGGTTAATGGCAATAAATAGGCTCGCCCCCTATTGCATGGGACCTAAAAACATACCGGCGAACTGTGGGTACAGTTCGCCGGTAGGTTTTTAGGTGGTACATTTGTACACCTCTGCCTAACCCTTCGAATACAGGCGTGATGGTATGTATGTATGTATCTACGTGAGCTTAGGATTCAAGTCTAGAGGATTATTGATTCGAAATTACAGATTCTGATATCTAAGGGACACAGCACACACGCTACTTTTAGTAGCGCGAATCGGCGATCAGCCGCTTTTCGGAAGCGCGATTCAGCGACTAATCGCTACCCCCCGCACACTTGAAATCGCCAATCGCAGCGATTTAGTCGCTTTTCGGCAGCGCGATTCAGCGACTAATCGCTACCCCCCGCACACTGTAAGATGCCGATCGCAGCGTTTTGACATAATTAGGGTCTGCCCCCACGACCGATAATCAAAACTAACAAAAAACTGTCCCACTGAAAAACTGAAAATCTGTCTGTGCTGTCTGTGTGTAAAAAAGAAAGAAAGAAAAACCATTTATTCTCGCGAAAGCGACGCACAACACAAAAATAAAAATAACAAAAACAATAATCTATAATGCGCTACTACCGCGCGAAAAGGCTGACGTTCAGCATAAAGCCGTGGCCCGTGCACGAGACACGGAACCACAGCGCTGGTTTTCAGCGTCAGCCGGCGTGTCGCTGTCTCGGAACTATAAGGTACGACATTACCCACAGTTCCGCGTGTGTGTGAGGGTGTGTCAGGGTGTATGTACTCAAAAAAACTTTCAAAAATCGGCCCGATAATCGGGCCGATTTTTTACAGACTTTTTTGCCGGCGAGAAAAAACGACCGAGAATCAGCCCGATTGTCGGTCGTGGGGGCAGACCTTTATGTGGAACATAATGCGACTAGTGTTGTGTTGTGATTTTGACGAAGCTACACACTTACGATAGATTCTAATGAAGCTGCACTGCTGCCTGCAATATTGATAAACCGAAAATGTCAATCGCTCCGGAGGCGGTATTGGTTACATCCTATAACCAGTTCACGTCTTACATTACGCAAACATCCATCCATTAATCCAACCGCACAAACTTTCGCATTTATAATATTAATAGGACTATAAATGCGAAAGTTTGTGAGGAGGGATGGATGGATGGATGGATAAATGTTTTCATCCATCCAGGATGAAAACATCCATCCATCCATCCATTTTATTGTATTCATAATATAAAAAATGCGAAAGCTTCTGAACTCACAATCTTTGGCATTTTGAGCATGGGTGGATGGATGGTTCCATCCATCATCCATATATCCCTTTACACAAACGTTTGCATTTATAATATAAGTAGGATTTTAAATGCAAATGTTTGTGAGGAGGCATAGATGGATGATGAATGGATGGATGAAAACATGCATCCATCCATTTATTGTAATTGTAATGTAAAAAATGCGAAGTTTCTGACCTCACAAACTTATGCATTTTGAGCATGGATGGATGAATGTTTCCATCCATCATCCACCTAACACTTAACCTACCACCTAACTAACCTAAAACATGCGCATTTATAAAATTAGTGGGATAAACAATACCATTGCAAATCGGCAAACTATCGATAATCGACAATGGATCAGCAACACTACAGCCGACCCGATCTAACATCGGAACAGTTCGGGATTCCGATACTGCGTCCGAACGCAGTTAGTCGCCAAAACGCGATACAGCATCGCTAAATCGCGCGATTTGGCAGCTGCGATCGAACGCAGAGAGTCGCCAAAACGCGATGCAGTATCGATACAGTTGCAAATTCGCCGATTCGCGCTACTAAAAGTAGCGTGTGTGCTGTGTCCCTAAGTAAAGAAAAAGAAGGACTATTTTAGAACTATGGGAAAATTTTGGATGGTAGTGAAATAAAAAGTTTGAAATAAAAAATTACTTAATATAGAGTAGTGTTTAAGAAAATATGTAGGTCGAGTTGCTAAGTGGTGGGATTAGCTAATAATATCTATGAGAGCTTAGGATTCAAAACTAGAGGATTACAGATTCTGATATCTAAATACAGAATAAGAAGGACTATTTTAGAACTATGTATAGGAAATTGTTGTGGATGGTAGTGAAATAAAAAGTTTGAAATATAAAATAAAAATTTACTTAAAATAGAGGCCTTACATGTTACATTTAAAATTAACTTTCTTCATGAATTTTCTGTCTCCTTGTATCTGTAATAAATAATACAAAAAAGTTGTCAGAAAAATTTAAATAAAAACTTCGTCAAATTAGGTGACAATACAATTATATATTTTTTTAATGCTCAACAATACACTTTTATTTACATCCATTGTGTCTACAAAAAACCTACACTATTTCAATACAAACAAAAATATTAGTTTAACATACTAATATTTTTGTTTGTTTTTATTGCAAGAGGCAATCTTTAGAAATACTGGTTCAAATACAACAAAAAATTTACTGACAAAAGTTATACTATTGACAATTAGTGTCATAGAATATGTTTTACGGTAAATTGGACTTCCACACAGACAAAGTCGCAGAAGCAAACTAGTCGAAAACAAAAATGTTAACTTACTTGCAAGCTATACAAGTGTAGAACACAGTCTGTCCTTCATCAGCGGACCTCAGCTGCAGAGTAGCGTAAGACATTCTATCATTGCCACACTTCGGACATCTTCGCTCAACAACCGGACCCTCCGGGCCATCAGTGCTCAGAATATTTTCATGAGATATCACCGATACTGTGTTGAAATGGATTGTGTAGTTGAATTTTAAGTCACTGAAATCTGGAAAATAATTTAACACATTACTAATAAAAGGTTTTTCAGCAATTACCTTATTATGATAACGAAAAGAAATTGCATCTGTATTAATGAGAAATATAGAACGCATTTTTAATTCAATATAATGAAAACACTCTACGAAAAGACAGTTAATTTATTTTAAGTTTTAGGTTTAAGCTTTTCCTTCTTCTTGTGTTAATTAACCATGTATTAAATTTTGTCTGACTACTATTGAGCAACGGTTAAGGCTTATTTCAGGCATAAAAGTTAGGCAAAATTCACCGGCATGTACCTTTGCAAGTCAGTGGGTTTCTGGTTTTATTGTAGTTACCCTCACTATGCTACTAACCAAACCTTGCCAAGTTACGTGCCGGCAACTGTACAGAATAAAATATACTTAAAGTACGAACAATAATAAACTTACTCTCAGCATCAAAAGTGGATTTACAGGCATAGCACCTGACTGAACCAAACTCTTGTAGCAGAGGCAGAATGGAACCACATCGTGCGCAGAACGCCGTGCTACTTGAAAACGGACCTGTGTCTGCCATTGCCTGAAATAGGAAAGAGGTAAGTTGGAACTTAAATAAAACAATTAAACACAGTCATAGAAATTTTAGAAAAACACAGGCAGTACCTGTATTTTATGTTCAGACAGGCGCAAAGGCAGTGGGTAGTCTTAGGAGAAGGCCCTTACTGAATTGACGGCCTAAGGCTCTAAGCGGGAGCCAGCTAAGACTGGAAATTTGATTGGAAAAGTTTAAAATTCAAGCAAGTTACTTTGGAAGTAGAAGCCGCCTTTATATATATCTGCAGAAAAAAAACCTTTAATTAATGCGACAATATTCACAATAAATTATGCCACATTATAATAATAACCATGCAATACAATACAATGTAAATATGTCTTAGTATTTATTCGGGTATGACTGATAGACAAGACTAAGCCACTCACGGCGCGGTAAAACAAATAATTACTTACGAAGTTTGTTTTTCGGAAATACGTACTCACTCCAACTTAAAACAAAATGATTTATAGAACAGAGAAATGTGATAAAACCTAGCAGTTTTGAGGTTATGTTTTGTTTGATTTTTACGAGGATAACCAGGATAACATACTCATGTCAGTAATTGTCAAAATTAGGCTTGACAAGCCGTCAAACTCGAAATTAGTTTACTATTTTTTTTTATGATGGATTAGTTTTTATACAAAACCTAGTGTGTCATCCGAGTTTTTAGATAAACAGTCAGAATAAATAACCGGTTTCTCAATCATGTAATAAAATCACAGAATAATATGTACATATCCAGATAGTATTTTTGCTAGGCAGCAGTGGCAGCAGGCAGCAATTTTTCTACGGCGATGAATGCCATTATTAGGCTCTTAAAAATGGGCTTATATAAAAAATGGGATTAACATTATTGAACTACGTTTATGTTGCGGATCAACATCCGCAATATTGTATCTTAACATAGTACCTTATAATTCCATAGAAATATTATTTATTTTATTAATCTGTGGTATTGAACTTCTGTAAGCTTGTCAAATTGCAAATTGTCAAAACAAGATTATTTCGCTCCGATGGTTTTCTTTCTGCGATTTTCATAAATTAGAATAATCAAGAGCCGTCATAATCGAATTTTGTTATTTACCCCAATTACTATAATTTAGTTGTAGATCTACAGTGCATCAGTAAGAAAAAGGTTAGTCAAAAATTATTTCCCACCGACTACAGCAAGCCACCGGTGTCGTAACAACAACAACATGAGTACATGACGCTTAGCAAAAAAATAACAAAAACAAAACATTCCCATTATTAAAATAAGCACGCAATGTTTTAAAACATCTTCATCTTCTATAAATATCCCATATCTTTCGTCTAAATAGAGCTTTGTTACGAAAAATATAGCATAACAAAAATTGTGTTTCAGGAGTTTACAATGGATGCGGATGAATCTATGGAAGCATTGTCTCAACCCGATCTCGGGTACGTTCCATCGATACCACCAAGCCAACCAATGGATACTGCACCAGCACTGACCACATTGGCGCCATCATCAGGTCCTCAAAGCGGGAAACATGAGGAGTTTTCTGTGGAGAAAGTTCTGGATCGCAGGATCAAAAATGGCAAGGTTGAATTCTTACTGAAATGGAAAGGCTATTCTCAGTAAGTGGCATTTCTTTAATTTCTTCTTGTGAAACAAATACTCGGGAGTGCTCTACCTTTTATTACTATATTATAATAATTATAAGTCTTTATACTAATCTGTACTTAAATGTAGCTGCATTGATATGTATTACATATACGTAAACACACCTTTTTATTCATAGGGGTAGGCAGAAACAATAGGTAGTGATGTATTTAAACAGTTAATAGATTTTATTTTCACTTGGTTCCATATTGCAATAGAATAACAACAAGACCCCATGACTGCCGTGTTTGTCTCGTGGTGGCAACTTGTTGAGCGTAGGGTGCTGAGTTTGGCAAAAAAGTGTTATTGGGTTTTTCCATTAGAAATTTCTCAGTAATAGCCCAGAGTTTGGAAGTTGGTGATGTGACATCCCGTGCCTCGGGAAACACATAAACCTGTTGGTCTTTAGAATAAAATTATACATACATTATAGCAATGCAAATGTAACAAGGCCTAACCTACAATTCTTTTAATTTCAGTGACGATAATACATGGGAGCCTGAAGACAATCTTGACTGTCCGGAGCTCATATCCGCATATGAGGAAGCTCGCATGAAGAGGGAGAAGGAAGCTTCAGTTGCAGCAGCAGCCGCTGCTGCGGCTGCCGCGGCTGCTGCTGCTTCTGCTGCTGCCTCAGTACCAGACCCTATAGAAGAATCTTTGGCTAGCCGTAAGAGAAGCAGGAGAGGAGATAAGAAGAAAAAGAATGAAGTATGTAGACAACTTTTATTATTATACACCATACAACTTGATAATATAAATACCAGCCTGTAAGCCTCATTTGCGTGTAATTTCACTGGCACCCAAACCCTTTAAACCAAAACAGCAATGCTGCTTTGCAGCAGATATAGCTATGGTAGTAGACTAGACAAGCTCCTTCACAAAGAGCTCTACTACTACTAACTAATCACAATGCCAACTAAGCTGCTTTCAGGATAATACAGTTATTACTTGTATGATAAAAAGAAAGAAAGACCTACCCTGACCGTATTGGTGAGGTTCTTCAGAAAGTTCAGGTGCGCAGTACTCGTAACCGGCGTGCTTGTATGACCAGATGTATGAATGTCATACAGCATGAAAGGATCGTAGCAGGTGGCATTCTGTGGTTTCTGCCTACCTCCATGGGAAAAAGGCATGATTTTATGTATGTGTATATGTATGTATTTGTATGATTCTTCTCCAGGTTGTACAAGAAATTGACAAGCCACGTGGTCTAGCACGAGGCTTAACACCTGAGAAGATTTTAGCTGGTCAGCTGTTCCATGGATCATTGTTCTTTTTAGTGAAATGGTAAGTTATTAAAATTATCTTCTGCTAATATTCAGAAGTGAGTTTGATAGTGCTTTACGAAATACTTTCATTGATACTGTTTAGAAGGAACATTACAATGGAAATTAAGATTGAGAAAAAGAAAATTAATTTTAGATCTAGACGTGGCCAATGATACAGCTATACATGTTCCTCAATACTGGTCAGACAACATTTTATGAGTCAATCGACACGAAAAGAAGAAGAATATTGTACTGTACATCTAAACCATTCATAGGCAAGTCTGCCTCGCACATGGCCGAGTTTCCTCTTTATAAAGTTCCATGTTTTAAACTTTTACCATTTGTTACAGGCATGGCTGCACAGACTTTGACGTGGTGCCTGGCCATGATCTGAGTGAGGCCTACCCTGACTTTGTTATCAACTACTACGAGTCCTGTGCCCCGTTTAGCGTTAGACACAAGATTGGGAAGATTATGAGGATTGCTCCAGAGGTAAGTGTAGTGAGAATTTATTAACTAAGTCTATATTATTATTTATTTTGAGGTTGAATATTTTTGAAACCAAACTATCCAGAGCCTCATTATGCAGCATTTACTTTTGATTAAGTTTAGACAAAAGTTCTGTATAAGTACAATTGAAAATATATATTCATATATTTGGAACTCTATTTTATTTTCTCTGTATTTTATTGTATTTTTCTGATATTTTTAGATCAATATCAAAAAATAAGTACGTCTTTTGGTACTGTGAGTTGCCACTTCTCCTCCCGAAAGTAGTCTGATAGACTGATATCCTTTATTAACTTGTCCTGCATAATGAGACCTAATTTTTTCTTCCAACAGCTACCATCGGCCGCATTGTCGACTGCCGAGCCGATGGACGTTTCTGAAAACTTGCCAGCTATCCCTACTGATCGTGAGTAATTTTATAAATTACTAATTTAATTTAAGTATTGTCTAAAACTGCATATTGACAAAAAATAAATGTTAAATAAAAGTTTAAAACCACTGGTTTATGAATAAAATTCACTTGCACACAAAATACAATCACGCCTGTATTCGCCGAAGGGTTAGTCAGAGGTGTACCAATGCACGCCCACAGTTCGCCGGTATATTTAGGTCTCATGTAATAGGGGGCGAGCCGATTGCCATTAACCGGGCACAAATCCAAACTCCGAGCTGCTACTGAGAATTTCATAGAAAAAACCCAATAACACTTTTTGCTCGACCTGGGAATCGAACCCGGGACCCCTTGCACAGCAGTCGCACTTGCGACCACGAGACCAACGGGGCAGTTAGACCAACAAAATTAATGTAATAAATGGGAGTAGGCCCATATTCAAATCCTTTTGGTACAGATTCTCATTCCTCGGTAACTACCTCCGTAGCCAAGTGGTCCTAAGCGCGACTGCTACGCTAGAGGTCTTGGGTTCGATTCCCAGGTCGAGCAAAGAGTTATTGGGTTTTTTTATGAATTTCTCAGTAGCAGCTCGGAGTTAGGAATTGTGCCCGATTAATAGCAATAGGCTCGCCCCCTATTACATACCGGCGAACTGTTGGTGTACATTGGTTACACCTCTGCCTAACCTTTCGGGGAATACAGGCGTGATGGTATGTCTCGTGCCATCTTGCTATAACATTTTATGTCCGCGCTTGCTACAATTATTGACGTTTTTTTTATGTGGACAAGCCCGCCACACTGTTCCTAAACCACTGCAACTTCTGTAAGCCAGAATCAACAGTGGCGACCACAAGAAAAGCGCCGAGGCAATGAAGCTCGACGAGTCCCAGAGAAACGATTAAACTGTCTATTCACTGTCTGTTTATTGACGTTTATATCATCTAAAATTAACACAAATAAATTCCTTTTTAGCAACACAAGAGGTAGCGCAAGGACTACCCACAGACTCAGACTCGCAGCCGATAGAAGTGGCGGTCAACTGACCTTCGTTCTACAACGCTACTAGTAGCGAATATTGAGTGAGCGAGGACTATTGAGTGAACAGGTGAACTATTGAATGAACAGATGAACTAATGAATGAACTTACCACATTGTGAGTCATTTAAGTTTATGTATCAGCGAAGTAAGAATAATGTTGTAGTTTTAACTTGGTATCTGTAGAAGATAAAGAGAGTTGAAATTATTGAACAGATCAGCATTTTGTGAACATAAGTTGTTTATATTTACTGTCAAAAAGATCTTTGTCTGATTTATTTGGTACGCATAGTATATGGCGCAATTAGCCCGAATTAAATTTCCTATGGAAAATAGTCTATTTTCCAACTGGTAATCGTTTTTTTTAAGGCGTCTGCCTTTATTTTATAATTGACATACTATTTAATAGCTTGGGATGATGTACTTATATATTCGAGTCCAAAAATCCAGTCACAGATAGAAATCTGTAATTGGCTTAGATCCCTATTTTTTTACAAGCTCTTTAGCTTTCTAATATTAGTATAGATTAACTAATAGCTGAAAAAAATGAATATTGCCCATCATACCCAACTTTGGCCTACTTTTCACTGAATACTTCATTTCATAGACAACAAAGTACAACTTTTGTTTTGATTCAAGTGTTGCTATACTAATTTAACGTCTTCTTTATAATCTGAACTAAACACTCTTTGTTATGTATCACTCAATGCAGTTGAAATGTAAATTTGCGCTATTTTAGACCTTAAGCGACAATAAAATAAGAATGGGAATGGTATAGCAATAAATTGCGTTATTAGTTAAGTGATCAATGGAATATTATCTGGGATACAGATATTATAATTAGTTTAAGAATAAAATTATATGTTTTTAAAAGATTGACTTTTATGCATTCTATGTCACTGCAATTACATTTTATTTATAATAATGATAATGATGTGAACTAGTTTCGATTTATTTGACTTATTTTTATCATTAATATTATGTTTTATTATTACTTCCAATCTGAAGATTCTCTAACATAGACATAGATTTATCAACTATTATATAACATGGTTTCATAAAAGTATCAACATTTATAATGCCTCATTTTTGTTAAATTATCTTTTCTTAATCGAAACCATTTTACAAGGTAAGAGATTCATGATATTGAAAATAAGAGCTATGTGTTTATACTTGAATAAGATGTATGTTGCTTACAAACATAATATATTAAATGTTAATGTTAAGGGGATCCTTAAAGGTAGCATCCGAAATTCAAAACTTCAAAAAGAAAAATGAATTTCGTATTCTACATTTAAAATTCACCTTAAATAATTTGTGAATAGAATATACTTTGTGGTGCGCAGTTACTAACTAGTGGCTTAAAAAATATAAAACCACTAGCATTACTGCAGGAGGCTAGCTGCAATAAATAGCTAGTGGTTTTATATTTTGTAAGGTTGCGTTCGCCAGCATTCAATCCACTGAACACGTATTTAAACTATCGTTTCATTAAAAGTTGGTGAACACAAACTTAAAGTTGCTTTCATTGGCAACCCGCTGCTACTTTGTTTGTATTATTATATCAATCATTTAAGTAAATTAAATTTAAAAAAAATATTTTCAAGTTTCATGACTTATAAAGTGTTACTTACAAACTATGTAAGTATATCAAAAACAGTTTGTGACCACAATACTGCAAGGTAGCTGCAAAAGCTGAAGGCAGAAGGGGTATTACTGCCAGACTATTTAATTTTTGTTAATCATAGCACAGCACCACAGTAGGTTTCTACCAACTAGAGATATTTAATTTGGCTTACAAAATCGCTTTGTATCGCTTCATCCAAATAATCAAGAAATATTATAGGTTAAGTTATAAAATAAAACAGAATATCAATTTTCAACAGCATTCATTTATTTTTCAATATAATCTTATATTAGTCCCTGTACTATAACGAGTATAAAACTTACAAACAAAATCAACTTAAATTTAATTAATATAGAGTATCAAATACTTTGGCATGTCGTCGGTTGGAATGTTAAACATTTCAAATGTGTGGATTTTATATGTCTCTGAACCCCCAAGAATCGTAAGGAAATTGCTATAAAATTATTAGTTTGTTTATTTAAAAGAAAAATGCATTAACTTTAGTTTTTACAAACTGCAATGTGAGCTGGTAATACTTTGGCCCTTTGGAAGCCAGCCACTTGCAGTTAGATTCATTTCATTTAATCAGCTATGACTTTATTTGGTACTTATTATAAAGATTAATGTTCAAATATAACTCAAGATCTGAGTGACGTTTAATAGCAGGTATTGTATTTAAAACTTATTGAGCCCTGTGCTTTTCTTTATTCATTCAGTAAAACATCTAAAATATTTTTTCCACTGGCAACAATTCTAAGCAAATTTCAGAACGAAACTTGGGCCCATGGCCCATATCAATCCACACGTTTGTCGAAAATAAAACTTAAAGTTTGTTAAGGAAAGGCGAGATTGACGCGAAGTTTTCACATTCTGGAATCAGTTTTCCCTTGAAAGTGATGCAGGATTCAGCGCAGAGCGGGCCTTCGAACCAGGCACCAAGCATTTTCTTGCATTGTGCGCAGTTCTCGATGCATACCTCCATGGGATCGTAGCCAGTTGCTAAGAAAAGAATGATAAAATAATCGATTAGTAGGTATTTTTAGGACGAAGTGGGGGTAGTATGTGTGCATAAGGAATAGTTTAGTGTTTTAATAGTAGTAGTGTTTTTTGTGAAGAAGCTTATCCGGGGAAGTACTACCACCAAACCTATTTCTGCCGCAAAGCAGCAGTGATGTTTAAAAGATACGGGTGCCGGTGCAATTTCAGGGACAGGCTACGCTATTCCAAGGCCTCTGGTTGTAGATGTCTATAGGTAGAGGTGACTACTTAACATCGGGTAGGCCGTCAGCTTGTTTGCCATCCAACGAAATTAAAAAAATAGCCTATTTGAGCCTATATGACCAAGTGCCTCCCCAGAGAAATAAATACATTCACATGGTTTAACAGTGGATGTAATCAGTAAGGTTTTAGTAAAATATCAATTATATTATTATTATATTTTCTTTTCAACAGGCGGTTACTACCTGTTCTCGAGAGAGCTGTACTCAATTTATTATAGCATTAGAAAAATAACGATAGTTATTGTGTTATATTGTTGTAATTACTTAATTTTCATGTTTAAATGTGCTCTTAGCACCTTGTTTATTTTCAAAGTATTCTCACCTTGATAGAACGCGCCTTGGGTTGGAATATTTCGTAGACTACCCTCGGACGCAGCCCAGTTGGTAATCCCGATTACCCTAGCAGCTAGCTCTTATAGTCACCCCGGGAGTAGCGGACAATGCACACGTACTATCTGCGCAGGCGCTTATAATCCTCAAAATTACGCGAAAATTAATTAAGTGTTTGGTCATTAAAATTATGAGAGTCCAAAGCCTGCAAGTGTAATGCTTAATTAATATGACTTGGACATATAAGTTTTCAATAACAGAGATAAATATTACTGGATTCGACAGGTTTCTGAAAAACATCTATGTGATCCTGGCCTATGTGTGTGTGTATGTAGTTTCAGTAAGAACTGAAAACTGTTATATTTCAATGCTGGATGGTGAAGATAGGTGCTCGCAGTGACCATTTTGAAGACCAAAAATGTACGACAACTGCCTGATTTGGTGAGTTCTTTTACAGTTTTTTAAAACCAAGCTCCGGGATGTGTATTGTGCACAAACATTATAGAAGGTAGGTATAACATGAGCATTCCTAGAAGCAAAACTCGCCAACGAAACTGCGCCTCAAGACTTCAGAGAAATAGTGCAAAATAAGTTTGATCCTATCCTACTATATTTTGTTCGGTAATTAGGTCGATATTCCCAAACATGGCTTAGGTACTATTCTTACCTAAGCATTAAGACTAGAGAAGAGCCTGCTCCATATATTTTCTATAAGTTGCTTTTGTCTATAAGTTGCTTTAGCAAATTAATTAACGATGTGATATCAAGTGGATGAATGATTATGATGTATCTCGACTAGTTTGTGTAGGCTAATTACTGTTTTTGGTTTCGCTACATTGATTCTATTTGATTAGGCTACAAAGGCTATTGTTTGGGCTGTCCAATTAGGTACCTATTCTACGTTTAAGATATCTAATAAATACTTATACAATAGACTAGTTACTACCATACTACTTATGTGGTTTGATTTTGTAATAAATAGAATAGAATACACGTACGTGTTAAACAATGCATGACTAGGATAAGGATTAACCCACATCGCAAAATACAGTTGGTCCAATTAACATTCGGTTAAATTGTATCTAAACAAGTCAGGTTAGACGTATGGAACGTAATATAATTTACGCTAGAAACATACGTGCCTAGAAACTTATCTAAATCTATACTTCAGTGCTATGTATTACCTATAACCAAAAACCTTATTACAAAGAGGTAAAGTTTGTAAGTGGTAACCTCTGGAATTGCTGGGCCGATTACAAAAAATATTTCACTGACAGAAAGCTACAGTACCTATTGCCTAGTGCAACTTCCACATGGACAAAGTTGCGGTGAGAACCTAGTACGACACTATATAGACAAAGGGAAAACAAGTTCACAACTACACAAATTCGCCCAAGTCGGCGCGTGCCAGCGCCTGTTGACAGGAGACGCGGTACATCTTTCGGCGTGAAAAGGTCAGCGTGGTTTCAATTCTCGCCCAAACAATCCACGCCTCGTGTCACCGGTTTGGAACCACCTTTACGGGGCTTTACCTATTTAATATGCTTGAATTTCCTGCTTCAATGACGTCAGTTGTGAACTCGATAACTTAATTTACGATGACATATTTTTAACTGGACAACTGCCTCATTGTCCTAAGCGGTACTGCTACGCTAGAGGTCTTGGGTTCGATTCACAGATCGAGCAAAGTGTAGCAGCTCGGAGTTAGGGCTTGTGCCCGATTAATGGCAATAGGCTCGCCCCCTATTACATGGGTCCTAAATAACGAATTGTGGGTGTACGGTGGTACACCTGCCTAACCTTTCGGAGGGTACCGGCGTGATCGTATATGTTTATCGGTATTGTAACCGACGTCATAATAGCAGGAAATACAGCTGGAAGCGTGAATAGCTTCTTTATTGCAGCTTAATTTTTAAATTCTAAAGGAATAACAGCACAAGTGACAACCATTTAATATTAATCTGAAGTGGGCACTAGGGACTCGTTAACGCATTTTAAACTTACTAGTTGACTGCAGATGTGAGAAAATGAAACGGTGAAACGTCCCCGAGGTACGATGGCAACTTTTAAGATGGGGGGTTTGAATTTGAAATTTGGCTGACTGGTATCTACGTGGAATTGTATGTAGCTATAGTATACCGTTTGGATCTTGGAGAAACAGTGGTGAAATGAGGATTATGATGAAGAAAGTGCTGATAAAGACATCGATTTCATCACGTATGTATTCCCCGAAGGGTTAGGCAGAGGTGTGCCAATATACACCCACAGTGTGCCGGTATGTTGGTGTGTTGTGTAGGTATGGTAGTGCTGAGTTATGTGAAACTTTTAGGTTTTTTTTGTCTACTGTATCTACCTATCCAGTAAATATCATCAAGATTGATCTATCAGTTTAACCGTGAAGACGTACTGGCGTACCAATCAGACAGATATTTCGCCTGCAACAACAGTGCGGGTTTTCTTTCGCAATTTTCACACCATCTTTGTTGGCTCTAACAAATAATGTCCATATAACACGGTCTAAATGCACGATCGTCGATACGAGGTCAAGTGTAAGCGGCTAAGGTGAAATTGCGTAACTTTGGCGAAAGTGAGGTGTCCACAGTGTGGATTGAGGTCATTGTCTTACTGCGATCGGACGCTGAATACATCAGAATACATCTCTTGTATTGTGAGATGAGAATATAAACTAGATGTTTAAAAAAATCCATAACTTTAGAAGTTTTTTTAATCTGCGTGTCTTCGTGAACTTGATAGGACTTTGTAAAACTATCTTAGAAATTCTTTTGAAGTGTTGTAATTAATTGTTAAAAAAAATGTAGTTTGTACTTGATACCAGAGACTTTGCCTATGTCTAGGAAAATACTGTTAAAAATTGTTTAAGTTTTAGAGATGACAAGTACCTACGTATACCTATTCTAGAACCTTCTAGTTTCTGAAAAATTGTTTCGTTAGCTGTTTATCCCTGAAAACTTTCCAACCAAAATCATAGGCAGTTGCTACCTAAAATAACCGAAAAGCTAGTTAGGAATATGTAATAAGTATTTCTTCAATATCAAATTCTTTAGTAGCTTTTTCCCGGGACTTCCTTCACGTGTTTTTTTTTATTGGTGCCTAATTTTTTATAGGAAAATATTGCCAATAGCTCACGGATAGCGTAGCTTTCTATTAGGGTGTTTACAAAATCGGACTAGCAGTTCCGAATATTATGGCGTTCTGACAAAAAGGAGAAACAAATTCTTTAGCTTTCAATTACCTATTAGTAGAGAGTATCTTTACATAACTATTTTATATTTCTAAAAGGTCTGAAGCTACCTGTTACAAACGTATTAATAAGTAGATACTTATTTAATAAACTTTGTAAGTAGAAGTCTACCATAACTTTCGCAAAAATTGTGAACGGAAAAATATTTTCTACAGCTAATAAAATGTAAGTTTTTCATCGCTAATTGAATAATTTTCATTACGGGAAGCTCTAGGTTTAATTAACTGCCAAGTTTTTGCCAATTACTGAATAAGATCATCATTGAACACCTTTATCAATAGGACCGTCTTGGGGATCGGGCAGTTTTTGTAATCAGTTCGATAATGAACTTAAAATATCACGTGTAAAGTAGAAAATTGTGTGCAATATAAAATTTCGTGTGACGTTTTATAATTATAAATGAATGTTTGTTACTCTTGCACACTTAAACACTTAAACACCTAAATAGAATTAGCTGTGATTCGGCACACATGTAGGAAATAAACAAAGAAACGATGATAAGGTTGTGTTATTAAAGAAAATAGTTTATTGTACCATCATGCCTTTATTCCCCGAAAGGTTAGGCAGAGGTGTAACCAATGTACACCTACAGTTCGTCGGTATGTTTTAGGTCCCAAAAAAGAAAAAAGAAAATCATTTTTGTCTGCCCCAAAATTGAGCTAATTCAGCAAAAATTACGGCCACTTGAGTCTGACATGATATTGATCACCACCTAGATATTGATCTAACTTAACACCTTGGACAATTTTAGTCCTTTTCTTGGGTTCCCGTAGGATTATTTTAGAGTAAGTATGGCTTAAGTCTACACAAACAAAGTCGCGGGCAACCGCTAGTCAAATAATAAACGACAACAGCTCGATAATCCTTTCAATAGACACACCTCCTTTTGTCTACTAACAATGAAATTCGGTTAGTCTAACGTTAGTTTAAATTCCAGAACGTTATGGTAATCTTAGATTCAATTAAGATTATTCAAACACAAAGACTATGTTTTAAACACATACGGTCACGTTTAGTCTTTATTGTTGATGTCGTCCTTTTGAATTTAAAGTTAGCACGTGTGTGGTGTTAATATAATTGAAGCGGCCCGGTTTCGTAAGATAGACTGGATTTGACAAGGTCCTATCACAAGCTGATGGTGTGATGGCCCATCGGTTAGGGCACCTCTCATACTTGAGGTTTTGGGTTCCAATGCGGGCTAGTACCAATGTGACTGTATTCATATGGACTTTCGTTTATCTTGGACATCACTGGCATCGGTGAAGGAAACCTGAACAAGTATGAATTCACCAATCTGCCTTTAGCAAGCTTGGTGATCAGTACTCGTGCCTTCACAGGATGTGAAAAGGCCTTTGTCCTGCAGTGGGATAATAATAGGCTATTATTATTATTTATTATTATTTATCATTATGTATTATTATTTATCACAACAGAAAGCACATTTTTATATTATAATATTTTTAGAATTAAGCATCTATTTTTTTTGTAACTTTACTTTTTTACTTTTAGTTTTAGAATTTGATAGGACAAATCGGTTCTGTATTACTAAAACTAAAGGTAGGGCTAAATTTTAACTCGTCTGTGTCAGTCATCATGAGAACTGCTAAGCGCTTGACGTGCCCAATCTATCCAATCAGTATACATTATATAAGTGGTGGAATTCTGTTCTGTGTTTAAATATAAAGTTTGGTGTGATTTAAGTGTCCGTTGAGATTTTTCGATACTCAGTGAGTTTCAAGATGTTGTAATTAACTTTTCATGAACACAGTAGGTATCTGGATTTTCCCGAAGTGGTTTTTGTAAGCGTTGATATACTGATATAATAAATCTGAATGTTTTTTTTTGTTGTTTGTTTCTTAAATCACGCTTACGTCTTAACTACCATTCGGATTGTATAGACAATTCAAAATCACACTACGACTCATGTGATCAGGGCAAAAACCAAAGATGTAAATTAACGCGGGTGAAAAAAATCACACGATCGAAGTCGCGGGCAGAAGCTTAAAATAATTATAATATAAAAATAAGTAGGTATTAAAACATTTGCTAGATTGTTAGAAGAATGAAAAAAATGCACCTTTGCTTATCTATACTAATATTATAAAGCTAAAGAGTTTGTTTGTTTGAACGCGCTAATCTCAGGGACTACTGGTTGGAATTGGAAAATTCTTTTAGTGTTGGATAGTCCATTTCTTGAGGAAGGCTATAGGCTATGTAACATCACGCTACGACCAACAGGTGCTGAGCAGCGAGGGTGAAACCGCGGGGAACAGCTGGTGATGTTATATTTTACCTTGGAAATTGTATCTACCACCTATGCGGTTTTGACACTTTTATCTTCTACAAGTATGACTTTTTTTTATGTACTCGTAGACTTTCTCCGTCGTGGGGGTGACGAAGTGGCATGCTGGCTAAAACCACCGTGTAGCTATATAAATTAGAAAAATCTGTGCACCTTCATAGGATAGTCATAAAACAGCTTTGTTTGCGGTAACAAAATATTTGTTTTTATTTCACCATCCATCACGCCTGTATTCCCCGAAGGGCTAGGCAGAGGTGTACCAATGTACACCCACAGTTCAGTTCAGTTCAGTTTATTTCAACAAGGAAAATAACCAAAATAATCTATTTGCTCATTAAAAAGTATCTAGTTACCTACATTAGTACAAAAACGACACGTGTAAGGGTTTTCACGATTGCGAGTCAAATATATGAGTGTTCCGAAATATTACAAATTTATTTAGAATCGTGACAAAACACCCTGCATACAAAGTATGAGGAAAAATAAATAATATACATAGGTACTACACAAGACAAGGTGGGAACGTACTGACGTAGAACAAAAAAGAGTTGTAGCACGTCAAACAGTTCGGTGAATATTTGTGAATAAGGTGCCTACAAGTAAAATTTCCAAACCAAATTGCAATAGGTACGATGTGAAATGCAATTTGGAAATTCAAATGCGAAAGTTGGGATGGATGTTTGTAACTCAATCACGCTGGAACGGCTGAACGGATCTGGATGGAATTTGGTACAGAGATAGATTATAGTTTGGAATAGCACATAGGCTTTTTTATTGTGGAAAAATATACGGTTCTAGTGGGAAAAAATATGAACTTTGACGCGTATGAAATCGAGGACAGAAGCTGGTACGTTATACTTGGTATTAATCTTAAATATTCCTTCTCTTGTCATAGGTCAGTTTTTCTAATTGAAAGCTTGCATTAAATTACATGAATAAAATTGACTTTAGGTACTGTGAAGGTTTTTCACCGCAATAACCTGGCTTACTTTTCTGCCAAATAGTCAGTCGGAATCCTTTTTGGAATTTAAATGTAACAAAAACGAGTTTTTTTTTTACAAATGGTATTGGTTCTGCCACCTTCGAGTCAGATACACCATAGTAAAACGCACTGTTCATTTAAATGATACAGTTAGAGCCCCATAAGTGAAATAAAGTACGTCCTGGTACCGTGGTCATATCGAAAGAGTGACCACAGTACCTACTAACAACTATCACAAGCCCTTAGCTGACAAATAGCCAAGGGCCAAGGGTCAACACGGAGCTTATCGGTTAAAGTATCTTCGCTAACCTAATGATCACCTGTTAAGTAAATAGTGAAAAAACCAACTAACACAACCAAACTATGACACAACTGTTGCAAGAAGCAATAGCAGTGACACCCATAGGTATTTCGAGACTTTTATTAATGCTGTTGCCAAAGCCCAGAGCTTATACCACCATTTCTAGAAACAGTGTCATTTTAATATTATTTTATAATTTCAATTTTTGGATTTTCAACTTTCGGCGCTGACTCAAGCGTTGAAAACCTAACAGTTAGCAAGGCAAAGTTATACTAAAAGAATACTGTTTTAAAGAGATGGTGATAGGTCCCCATTTCTTAGCTCCCAGATGCCCAGATACGCGTGGCAACGTACTATAAAATAATCCGTACTTAATATTATAAATGCGAAAGTAACTCTGTCTGTCTGTCTGTCTGTCTCTTCTTCACGCCTAAACCACTGAACCGATTTCAAGGAAATGTAGTACAGATATAGTCTGGGACCCGAGAAAGGACATAGGATAGTTTTCATCCCGGAAATCCCCCGGGAACGGGAACTAATAATCCACGCGGACGAAGTCGCGGGCAAAAGCTAGTTTAAAATAAAAAGGATTTACTTAATAATCGATTCGAAAAAAGAACAAGAAACCCAGTTCTGGTTCAGTACTGATTTGAACTCAGAGATCTCCAACTAGTAGCACCTAAGTTGAATAGGTACCTATTTGAAGAGGTATTAAAGGAGGCTCTGGTTATACTACTTACCAATAGCAGGGTTGCAGGCGACATGGCCGAAGTTGGCGAGAAACGCGATGGCGACGAAGACGACGAAAGCAGCGGTGATCTTGCCGGCCATTTTGTGATCTGAAAGTACAAAAGCTATCATAAGTAAAATATCTTTTTATGTGTGTGCGTGGCGGTATTTCTGATCAGGGAGACAATTCTGGTAAGTTTTACGAACGTTCGCATTTTAATTTCAATCTGTCAAAAATACCACATACGTCTTTGAAAAGTTTCTGACACCGATTGTTGCTGATATACGATTGCGATTAACGATTATAATAACGATTTTTGAACGATTTTTAATTAACAGAAATGTCTTTCTAATTGTCTATTTATTCTAGAACCTAAAAGGATCTCAATCCAGCCTCCGACAAAGAATCAGGCGTGGCTAACTATTGTTAAAAATATGATGAACCAATCAACACTGATTTGACTACGAAATTCCATTCAACTAAATAGGTAATGAATTTTGTTTACTGTCTTGTCTTTAGTGACACTCGTAAAATTAAGATACATCAATTGACGTAAGGTGGTCAAAGCACCACAAAGGAACAAACACTTTTGCGTTTCCCAGTCGGGTACAAAAATGAAGACAGGTGGATTATCTGAGATTTGATAATGGCTGTATAGGAAGAGGGTTGAGGGGACTAAGAGTACGGCTTAAAACTAAATGGAAAATGTACATAATTTATAATGTTGCAGGCTTGTGAAAATTTAATGTTGCTAAGTAACAGCATCAAGGACTGATGAAAGACTGCCACTGCCAACAGTAAGTAGGTGTGACTAAGTACGTAGCTACTACATTATGTTGATGCACTTACCTAGTTATTTTAGACTGTAAGTAACATCGGTGAAATTACAGGCAAACAACACATTTCAACTTTGTCTCTGGGATGGCAACGCATTTGCAAGGCCTCTGGTATTGCAGACGTCTATAGGAACAGGTGACCGCAAGGTGCTAACAAGAGGGTGGGCCAACGGCAAGTTTAACATCAAAAATAAAAAAAAATTGCAGACAATTATGGTGAACCTTCTTTTCACCCTTACACACATAGTAGAAGGTAGAAAGTGGTCAACCGCCATTGTCTTCGGTTGTACGTGAAGAAGTTTTGAAATGAGTCTCATAATCAAAAATAATCTTATTATTAAAATTATTAAGACGAAAACGAAATTGCAAAAGCTACATGAAAGCTAATTAAAGTTACGTAAAGATACATTCAAATTATAAAAGTAAATGAAAGCAGTCAAGTAAGAGTACTTATTAACAGCTCTATAATTATTTCAAAACATTTTCAGGAGAATTACGAGCTCAAAAGTTTGTACCACTTAGCTGTTCCCATTTCACGATACAGGTATTTAATGTTTATTGAAAATACGTTTATCAACAATGCTGAAGGTTATAATAATAAATATTAACACCAGCCTATTATTGCCCCACTACAGGGCAAAGACCTCTTCTCATACAGAGAAGGCACGAACATTGATCACCACGCTTGCTCAACGCTCAGTTATTCCAACTTATAGTAATTACTCGTATAAGTTTCCTTCGCCGATGTCAGAGATACAAAAGTAAACAAACAAAAAAGCATCGCTCAACTTACCTCATTCACCAATCACGGCATTTGGGACAAATCTTATGTAGGGCACAACTGGGCACAACACACAAAGCTCATTTCGTCGCAACGACAATAACCCGTAAGATAAGTAAACAAACTTGCAACGATCACAGTCCGTACGTTAAGTATATCAACGGAAAATTCTGGCCAACGACCGCTTGTAAATGGAACTTGTTTAAATATGTAACCACTTAACTATGGCTGCAAGTGGGGTGGGGCGAAGCGCGTGCGCTTAAGGGATATCCCAGGAAACGGATCTGAACTGTACCTTTGCGAAAGACGAAAGTTCTAAGTAAGTAGGAAGTCGATGACTCTACGATGATGTTAATGTGGATTGAGATAATCCGTTTTTGTTGATATTATTTTATTTATTTCACCATAGTTTCGAAAAAAAAAAGAAAAAACAAAAGTTGAGAAAAATTCTTCATGTTTTTTTATTGCATATTTTTTGCATACAATTAAAATGCTTATCTGCTTTGTCTGGTGATCTTGATTACTTTTATGTATATTTTTTTCCTTTGCCCTAACGTCAAACTGTCATTTGGCAATATCTGTCGCTAACTGAGTTGTTGATTGCCTTGTAGTTTTGTATTCACCGCCAGTTAAACAATCTACATTTAATCAAAAATAACAAACAAAACTTCTAGAACATGTTAAACGTTTAAAGTTTAAAACCGATATATAAAATCGCAATGGATCAGTGACGTTAATACTAGTTTAAAACAGGTTCATGCATTAAAAACAAAGAATAAAAGAACATTATTATCTCAACTATTTTTATAAATATTCATCTGATCGCAACCGGTTACATAATAATAAATTTATCTAAGAATTTCTTCCGCATAAATACTTACGTACTGGTATTAAACTTGTATTAGAAGAAATGGCCAAGGTCATTGGAAATCCGCACATGGGATTTATGTAACACGTAAAGTGGCCCAAGGTACGATATTCGATTGATAGCGAAACTATTGCTAGATATCTTTCAAGGAAAGTATGAATCATTGTTGCGTAAATTGAACGGCACGTTTTCCTATTTGTATGACTGTCTAGACAGACGTGGGTACCTCCTTTAAGGTTTTTTCTTGCGTAAGTATGAATAAAAAAATAAAAAAAACTTTTTTTGTTTGAGTTTAAATTACGAATATGCGTGCTTCATTTACTATAATTAAAAATTACAAAGAGATAAGATTTTTTTGATTGTTTGTACCGAATTGGCTCCTAAACTTCTGGACCGAATTTAACATTTTTTTCACCAATGGATAGCTACATTAATCACGAGTAACATAGACCATATAACATCACGCTACACGCCCACGGGAGCGGAGCATAAACCAAAGACGTAACTTAAAGTGCGCGGGCGAAGTCGCGGACAGTTCGTTAGTTAACACTATAATATTAGCAATGTTAAAGCTAAAATAAATTAATAATATTTTATTCAACACGGTATTATTAAAAAAAGCTTTAAGAAACAGGTCTATATCGGGCGTCGTTTACCGGTACAAAACTATGCAGTGTATTTGCAGAGCATGTCCACATTATGCTGTCGCGTCTGAACAAAGCTGCTCGCCTTCAGCGGTAGCCCGGGGCGCCAGAATGTTTGTACGTGGATGATACTTTTGGGGCTATTCAATAATCATATTGTGACTTATTCGGAGAATTAATTGGGATAGTGAAATTATTTGCGATCAGAAGAGTTATTGTTTCCGTGGGAAAGTTGGATGAGCTATGATTAAGGAAGTTTTAAATGAAAGTTTTTGATGTTATTTTGTGTGGTCGGGAATTTGATAAAGTGAAGTTTATGAGGTGACTTTTTAACTGAACCAAAAAAAAGTTTTAATTAAATGACCTTAAAGAAGCAAGCAGTCGCATAATAGAAGCAACGTGTCTGACGCAAACGTGTAGACTTTTTTCGGCACGTGTATGACGTTGCAGAATAAACCAACATTTAGGACAAAAGCATTTTACTTCCGCGCCGACGAACAAAAGTCAAATGTAAATAACCTCTAGACACGGTTCGTGTACTAAGTAGCTGATAGGCACCGATTATATCGTTACCAGATTTACATAGCTCCTTAAATGTGGAGAGAATTAAACACGTGCTCAATTACGGAGCAATGGAAATTGTCTAGATGAAAATTAACTTTGAATTACCGCTGCGCCTTTTAGGAAGCGGATCTCGTTATCACACGATCGGTTTAAATCTCAATTATTGTTAATACAACTTCCTAAACTTAAAATTATGAATTCTCGATCCTGCCGGATACTAGATGTCATGATTGATGCTCGAATGTTCGAAACTTTATAAAAATATGTTTCCGCATTATGAAATCATACTGACAAGTTCGGTATGTAAAATGAATGACGTCTAAAACGGGATTAGGGTATGATAATTTTGAGTCTGCGGTCGCTACTGCCTACACACCTCGTGTTTTATTGTTTTGAACATACGAGGATGTAAGAAAATATCCGGAGTACAGATTTGTCGATGATGCTATGACAATAATACCTTTATTATCATTTGAAGATGGAAAACTTTATAAAGATGAGTCAGATTCTAGAAGCGATATAATTATTCATGTATAGGTCGTTAAAGGTGATACAGGAAGAGAAACAGAAGAGGTTTTTGGGATTTAAAAAAAGTAACTCAAAGAGGATAATGCAGCTTACCTATATTTGAAAATAGGTAATAGGCGTGTGAAAGTGGACTGAATTTCCAAACCTGTGGCAAGTGCTAACGATCATAGGAACGATAACAGATCTGAGACTTTTTTACTTGTAAGAGTATGTATGAGCTTAATTTGTTGCAAAGATTTTAGATTTTCAGAAAGAAAGTGATTTAGAGGATAAAAGAAGGCAAATCACAAAGCCGTTTTACTAAGTGTTATGTGCATTAAGTTAAGGAACATTGAGCAAAATTTATTACTAGGAAACGACTTTTATTTTATACATTTCTTTCTTTCTTTTTTAAACTTATTTTCGTTAAAAAAATAAAAACGTTGTAATTGGCCTACAATTACTTCGTATCGTGGAAGTTCCCAGATATGGGAACAATTGTTAAGTGTTATTTTCATACAGTTATACATCTACTGAACTAATTATTGCGCTCAAATTGATAACAATAGGCAGGTAATACAAAACGAAGGCTTTAAGGACTACAAGATAGGTGATGATGAAATCTTGTTAGGAAAGTTGCAAATAAGTTAAGAGGTACAATACAAAAGCAAAACAATTTACACAGAAGAAATACTCACTTGGATAGATTTTCTGGAAGTGCAGATGACGAAGAAGAAGAAGTGGACTGTTGAATGTGAAGAACGATCCTGTTTCCCAAGCTTTTATACTGAAACTAAACTAGCCAGCCTAACCAACCACGTCTGGAGACAATGGGACGCTTCCATTATCTATATGGATCTGATAATTAGATTTGGCTAATGTGTTCGATATTGTTACAAAGAAGTTTGGACAGTAGAGGTGAAATTACTGACGTATTTTTTTTCGATTATGTTTTTTCTTTCACCGGCTTGAACTAGAAAATATACGGGGGATGTTATATTTTCATAAAGCATTTATGAAAATATAAGCATTATTGTATCATAAAGCTGTAAACTATGCATACTGTGTATTAAACTTTCCAAATGGCCAATTTTTCAATCGTCAGGGATAAATGTGGCGGTTTGACAGTTTTTGTTTAAAAAATATGTCAAGTTGTCTTATAGATAAGAAAAAGTTATTTCACTTTTTTAGTAATATTTTTTTATTTCTAACTTTGTTTTTTTACGCTCATACGATAATTTGCACCTGCCACGTTATTTCTTCACCACCAAATATAAAGTCCGCCTTTGTACCTTTTGCTGCATGCAATTTTAATACAAAAATAACTTTGTATAACCTATGAGAAGACATGGGAAGAAAGACACCATCAAATTGTTTTATCACTTCAAACTCGTGGCTTCATCGCCCCAAACTCCTAACTGACGTTAAAGTCGAAAGTTTTGGCAGTCAGCCAAGATATTCGTATTCTCTAGAAGGAGCCTGACAATCGATCATCGTTTACCTACAATTTTGAGGCCAGTCACTTCCGAAACGCGACATAATGCCCTATCATGAACCTCACTGGAAGTAAATGTCGTGTCTAAAAATACGACGAGGAATAAACAAAAAGTAAGTTGTCAGTGTAAAAATAAAAGCTTTCTGTTGACAAAGGGTTCGGTATCCGGTAATTATCTGATAGATAACTTAAGTTCCCGACTTCAGATAAGTTTGGGAGAAGCTAATTTGAGTTTGTTGACTGTTGGAAATTTGTTGATGCAATGTTTTCCGATTTTAAATTAAGTATAGGTAATTTTACCTAGCTTGTTTAGCTTTTTTTCAGTTTCATTTTCTGTGTCAATTGACAATAATGAGTTTGTTTTTTATTTTCACGGGTCTCGTGGTCGCAAGCACGACTGCTGTGCTTGGGGTCCTGGGTTTGATTTCCTGTTCAGGTAAAGTGTTATAATTAAGGAGATGGCTAAATGGAAGTATAGACCACTGCCCCATGTGCCAGGTACCATGTATAAATATGGTACATAGCACAATGTAATGCTGAATGGCTAAATATTAGTATTTCATGTAAAAAAGTTTCAGATACTTTTTGGGAATAATATAATGGTAAAATAATGTTGCCCAAAAAAGGAAAAAAAGTGTGTGTGACAGTATATAATTTTCTTCAACTGACACTTTCGAAAAATAATAAAACTAAAAACGAAAATGAGGTTGTATATTTATAAGCGAATGTTTGTGATGAAAAGGATTTTCTTTTTTTTTTAGATACTTTATTATGTTTAATAGTTCACGAAAGTGATAGGAAAATATTAAACACTACATAATTCATAAATGATTTTTAAATATTATGTAAGGTTCATATACATCCCAGAATGTATCTGGCCCGGGGGCAGTCATTTAGCCATCACCTTTCCCGAAGTTTGAAAGTTGGTGGCGGTTGGTGGTTGGTAGTGGTCCCGGCTGTCATTCGTAGATAAAGCATATAACTAAGTTGTGGTGGTCAGATAGGCAGTCGCTATACATATGTGAAATACAGTTATCCAGTAACATTAGGTTAGACTGGAAGCCTACCACAACATAGTTGGTAAAGGCTAGGCTGTTTTGCTGTGTTGAGGGTAGATAAAACTAATTAAAATAAAATGCGAAAATGGCTTTTTAAAACTTTATTTCAACTAATCACAAAAAAAAAGTTTTGTAAAGTTAAATCGTAAGAGTAAAATTATGTCGTAAACTAATCTTTTTCATAAACTCGTAAATTAGACTATGACAACCTTGTTAATCAAAGATGACAATAATAAATACATAACAATAGCTAACATAATAATAGCTGTTCTAACAATTTAAATTAATATTATGATTTTTTAATAATTTTTAAAATTTCCCAATTTAGAAGCAGAACCTTTGAGTTTAAACATAATTAATATAGAAAAGATCTCAAACAAAAATATTAATTTTGATATTTTTTAGGTTCCTTACAATGTTCATATAAACATCCGGAAATTAAAATATCTGGCTAAACGACTTTTATTTACTTTATACGAGAAAATTATTTATTTTGACATAAGCTTTACAAACACGTACAATTTCGCCATTCTCTTCAATATTTATTTATGTATTTTGACCTATGTTGCTTCCACTTTAGGCACTTCATCAGCCATGCTAGCAAGGACTAAGTTCTTGTTAAGTCCTACAGGTCGCTTTGGCTCTAAAGCAGATCTCATTTCTAGGGCACGGGTGTCCGTTTCCAAGGATTGATTCTTGTCGTTCAAATCGATACCGATTTTGATGGAAGCAGCTTCCAAGGCGTTGTATGTTGCCCTGAAAATTACGTTAAAATGCGTAAATATGCCTAGTTCTTGAAACCCATCCATTTTTTACGGGTGGGGGAATAATCCTCAAGGATACCATTTTAGTCTAGGTCAGATGTGACAAAGATAAAACCGACGATGGAGTGAGCTTACCCTGAACAAGCCTCAGTTCACTCATTCTTTGAAAAGATAAGGTTGAATGCATTCGGAAATACACACGCAGGTAGAGAGTTCTACTCCTTTGCAGTGCGTTTTAATAAAAGACGTTTGGTAACGCTTAGTGCGAATTAATAGAATGGCAACAAAGTAGAGGTGATGGTCACAACAGAGGGTAATGTCGGACTCTAATCGACTAAAACCCCGCGGTTCCTTCTGCATGATTGTGATGAAGGGTCCTTGATCAGAACTTAGTTTGTGGAGCATCTTTTAGTAAAGTAAAATAAGTTGGCTTATAATGGTTTAGCACAAAAGTCTTTATGAATTGTCTAGCTAGACAATTAAAACATTTATATTAAAATATGTCAAGTTACAAACATTTATCATTATGAGTGATAGTCTGCTAAACTAATTCTTTAGTCCCTTTTATTTTTGTTCGCAAAGGAATTTGCATAATCCATTTATAATTTGAACAAAAATTTACAATTAGAATATGTGTAAATTAATCTCAAAAACATAATTTATTTAACTACTAGCTATAAAAACCCCGCAGTGTCACCCGCGTTCTGTTAAGTCTTTAGTTACTGCCCCTCCCCAGTTGTAGTATGTTCTTACCTGTAGTATGTTGTAAACCTTCCCCTTGAATCACTATGTATTGATCAAAACAGCATTAAAATCCATTGCTTAGTTTAAAAGATTTAAACGTAAAGAAGGACAGACGGCCGGAAGGGACTTTGTATATTATTTATTTTATTTAAACATAATTTATTTAACTCAGTCATGCATTCTTCTCACAAACATTCAAACATTGTGACAATAGCATCTTCCATTCATCCGCAAACATAAATATCAAGACCTGTCTTTGAGTTCAGCTGTGCGATTCTCTAAAATGCAAGCTCGAAAACAAGTCTCACTTCGATAACGAACCAACTTGTCATTGGCTTAGTATTCGTTCGCCGTGGTGACGTCACCACGGTGAAGGAATATAAACCAATGACAAGTTCACTCGATCACTTTAGTGAGACTCGTTTTCGAGTTTGCATTTTAGAGAATCGTACTACAGGAGAGCGTTAATAGCGACTGATGTCCGAGGAAAAGGCGACTTGGGGTGTGCAATAGTACGGCAAGTTGCAAAGATTATCCTACACAATAACCACAGTATTCTTTTTCAAAGTTTTCGGCTTATAGTGTTACCACACCAATCGATCGATGCCATCGATTTAGTCGTTCAATGGCGTTGTAGAAACAGTCGACCGACGTCAACTTATCCATTTTACCATCGTTACGTAGGTACTTACTTAGCACAGTCCAACTTCTCCTGCAACTGACGGATAGTCTCCCTTAGGCTTCGAACCTCGTCCTTAAGTCCCACGTCAGCATCATCGGCAGCCAGCTCATACCCTGGACGGTACCCTCGCGTCTCCAAGCGGGTTTCAGCCACTTTCAACGCGTTCACTTTGTCGGCAAACTGTTCGCCCATAGTTTTTAGTTCGCTTGCTAACTTGTCCATGTTTTCTTCCATCTGAGAAAAGGGTAAAGATTGTTTGTATTTAATTATTTTAACTTAACTAAGATTAGTATAATATTTTCTTATGACAAACTAGTTTCTGCTACTTCATCTGCGTGGAAATCAAGAATATCATAAATTATCCTATGCCATTCAGCAATAGTATAGGCAGCCCCGGATCTACGATTTTTTGGAACCGCGGCAAAACCTTGATAGTGGGCGCCCCCTCCCAGAAATTTGCCAAGGCAAAACCTGCTATTCGGAAATCTAAGGATGGTGACGCAAAGACACAAAATCTCTGTTTGCAGACTGACCTAACATCATATAGGTAACAAGATTGAGAAACTTTCCACTGATTTCTTTTATTCTGGACCTAACTATATGAATAAAGTTTTTGGGACCTAATACGTTCGCACGACAATATCATGTTGTAGAGTTATCCAATTATTTGCCACAAAAAGGTAGACAGTGAAAAAAACATGTGTAACTTTTGTAGGTTAGAATTTAGTAAGCTCAGTCTCCGTGCTAACAAAATCACAAAATAATGTCTTCATTTAAAAGGGACGTATTGCCCGCAAAACCATGCTTATGGAAAAAATAGGGTGACGTGTTCATGTGTGGCATCTGCAACATTCGTAAGTCGAAAGAACATATTGATAGTAACAAAATCCACACGTCTGACAATCGGTGACCGATTTTTTTGTCGGCGAGAATGGAACATATGAATTCTCATAGACCAACGTGTACACGTCCTACAAAAACACGGTCCTAAGGAACTATAGATTTATCGAATCGGTCCTAAAAAGTGGGCTGTGGGCGGAGACGCTTAAGATTGGTAACACGCTGGAAGAGATATATCAATCCTGTGCATTTGAAGTGCCACCTGGGGGGCTTACTAAAGCAGGTATTCAACGATGTCATAGTACAAAATAGCAGGGCAGTTCAACTTCCAGGCAACTTCTGCCCTGCTATCAGAGCTCATAGTAAGCCCCCTGAAGTCAGGGGTACCTTAGGGTACCGCTTACTTCAAGCTCACCATCACAGCGATCCAGAAAGAAGATTGGATGAAAAAAAAAGGCCTGCTGTAGGTCCCTTGTGCCTTATTGAACTTACTTTCATCTTCTGCCAATCCAGTTCATTCCGAGCCCTCTGCGTGTCATAAATGCGTCTGCGGAGCATGTAATTGGTGACATCGGTTTGAGCTCTCAAGGTATTTCTAGCGCGACCTCGTGCCACGAACAGTGACTCGCGAAGACGTAGCACTTCTTGAAGTTCGGCGATTGCCATCTGCTTAGTCGATTCACATTTGTCAATCCATTGCTGGCCAGTTATCATTCTAGAAGAGACAGACGAATAATTATGGTAGAAGGTTTGAAGCGCGCTCCATTTGAATAATTAGTTGAGATCAATGGGCAACCCTTTCAACAGTATTAGAGTGGTTCAATTGATGTCGACTAAAATTTGTAAAATTATTTTAAGTCAAGACAAATTCAAATGTATTTTGTCTTGACATTTACTTTTCATTCTGTCACTGTCATCTTCTAACAATGTGACAAGGATGTAATGATGCCCTAAATGCGTTTAGGCACTAAACATCGTGTGACACACATGTGTTTAGTGATTTTGGTAAAAATGGACCTTAGAATCTAGTTACAGTTTCAATCTATCGTACATTGTGCAAGCATCGATTCACAAACTTTTACCAAAGATTGGATACCTAGGTAGGTACATGATTATAGACACACATTATTTTTGTTACAACAAAATATTAAAATATTTATACGTTGGACTTTGAAGCCTCTACCGCCCTGTATATTTTTAGCGTTATGAAATACAGTTGGTACCTAAGTAACTCAAAACTTAACTCGTAGGTAATGCAAAAAAGTATCTAGACCAGAGATCCTCAAACTTTTTATCTTGTAGACCATTTGTTCTGTTTTTCCGTTTCGGGTAGACCCCTCAATCACGTAATATAGTTTTTTTTTGCAATTACATCAATTTATAATGTGTTTCTTACAGCTATACATAGTGCTACTCAATTTGAAATATTTTAATTTCCAACTATAGTGAAGCGTAGTGTGACATAAATTATAAAAGCTAGAAAAATATTTTAACGTGTATTTATGAAAAGTCTAAAATAATAGATAAAGATATTCACTATCGTTGACCCCGTTTCCCTTTTTTTTTGCTGGCATGCATGGCACCTTGCATGTCGTCATCGACCCTTGGGTGTCGGATATAAGCCACTTTGAGCATCAATGACCTAGACTTTCGCGACAAAGAACCGTTATTTAGGTAGGTACGCCTACACAAGAAAAAAGCCTTAATGAGAGGTAAAGTAGCATCGCTTAGAGACTCCTCATATCTTGTGTTATTAATGAGACTAGAATGCCGTGGGAGCCTTTTAACTCAGGCCCAGGTGCAACAAGACGCGAGGGAGTATCATAACTTCTAACAAATTTAATTGTTTAGAAGTACCAAGTTTAAAGTTCCTGTCTCTCAGGTTGTTTTCAAGGAGACTGTTGTGTTGCAAGTTAACGTGGATTAGTGTGGAGGTTTACACTTGGTTTAAGTGGTAATATTCTCAAAATAGATAGCAGTAGTTTCTTGTTACCAAGCTAATGATACAATGTTGATGAGATAAAGTTTGTCTTGTGTAAAAGCAAAAAAAGAAACTATTACTACCTACGCTTGCTGCTTAGATTATTATACGCGCGGAACCCTTATCCTTTAAAAAAAAACGGTTTATATACTCCTTATAACAATACAGCTATCTGCCAATGAAAGACCCGTCAAAATCGGTCTAGCTGTTTCGGAAGTTAGCCGAAACAAACAGACAATGACATAAATTTTAATAATTGCTTTTTTTCGTATAAGTATGTGCCATGTAAACATTCATATTTTTTTTGTAACATAACTTATTTTGTTTATTTTTAGCTTATGTTTTACCTATTAGGTACTGTTATTGGCGCAAGCCGTTGTAATTAGTTATAAATAAATTAAGAACTAATATACCATCACACCTGAATTCCCCAAAGGTTAGGTAGAGGCGTCCCAATGCATACTCACAGTTCGCCAGTATGTTTAAGTCCCATGTAATAGGGGGCGAGGAGCTGTATTGTATTGTAAAGACAAATCTAACCTCTTAGGAGTTTTCAAAGAATCAGTCTTATAAGTGATGTTGGCACAATCCTTGTCCAAGTTCAGCATATCCTTATCAATCTGAAGCGCTTCGTTCTTATCATTCAGGTCTAGTTGAAGCTTAAACTTGACTACTTCCAACTTGTTGATCTTCTCCCAAGCCGACTGGCATCTGTCTATCAACATTTTCTTGTTGCTCTCTGTTACGCAGAGTTCCTGTAATAATGATACAGAAATAGTTGAAATCTGGCTTATTTCCTCTACTATAGAAACGGGTTCACATTACTAGAGTCTTGGGGCCGTATTAATGCATCAGTGATCATTGTCCATTGTCCCGTTGCGAAAAAGAGACAATGCTATTTGGCATATATGGATCTTTCTCTCATTAACACTGGTAAATTGACTACATTGATGAAGAAATATACTAATAAAGAAAAGGGGAACTTCGGCGAATTTTCCAAAAAAAAAAATGGTTCATACATACCTCGTCCTGACAACTCCGAACACAACAAAAAAAAAAAGCCAATTCTGTCAACCCGTTTACGAGTGATGAACTTTCAATTATACGGCAATTGATTTTTATTCATATACGTACATAAGTACATAAGCTCACGCCTTTTTCCCATGGGGCATGGGGGTAGGCAAAAACTACAGAACGCCATCAGCTACGGTCCTTACAAACCTCCTTTTTAACCCCCGACGCAAAAAGAGGGGTGTTATAAGTTTGACGTGTCTGTCTGTCTGTCTGTCTGTCTGTCGGTCTGTCTGTCGGTCTGTCTGTCTGTGGCATCATAGCTGCCGAACGGATGAAGCGATTTCAATTTAGTTTTTTTTGTATTAAAGGTGACCTATGTACGAGTGTTCTTAGACATGTTTGATGAAAATCGGTTGAGCCGTTTAAAAGTTGTGGGGGTGAAAGTAGGGAAGAAAAACCGAATGTCTGTAAATATACTCGAGTGGGGTCTCAAACTTAACAAAATTGACATTATAATAACCTACCTACCTATAAAAAGGTACCTATAAAAAGTATAAAATAAAAAATTAAATTAAAAATTTAAAAAACCCCCAACACAAAAACCTAAGTTCCCTTTAAAAAGTAAAAAAATAACAAAAAAAATACGTCACGTTGGGGGACCGATGTTGCATTTAGCGGTCCCCCAACGTGACGTATTTTTTTGTTATTTTTTTACTTTTTAAAGGGAACTTAGGTTTTTGTGTTGGGGGTTTTTTTAATTTTTAATTTAATTTTTATTCATATGGATGGGTAAAACGTTCAAAATATGTAACACAAATGACAACCAAAACCCAATTTGTCCAACTGCAGTAGCATATATTTTAACTAGTTAATCCAAGCAAACAGCTGCCAGCTAATTGGGCTGACAAGCAGACTTAACAATGAGGAAATAAGGTACCTGCTATGTTCTACTCTTAGCAATTAGAACACAATTGCTTGTAAAAACTCTCTAAGTCTATTTCTTTACCTACATTTTTAATCCCCGACTCAAAAAAAGGGGTGTTATAAGTTTGACGTGTCTGTGCCAGTTCGTAGCACCGTAGCTCTTAAACGGGTGAACCGATTTGAATGAGATTTTTTTCATTGAAAGCAGGTTTCCTAGCGATGGTGCTTAGATATGTTTTATCAAAATCGGTCTAGCCGTTGCAATGTTATGAACTCTTTTGCTAGCTGCGGTAGGGAGGGATCTTTATTCTTCTGTCGGGGGTTTTTTTGTTTTTAATTTTATGTTTCTGTAACTACTTCAAAAAAACTTCCGAAATATCCGATCCGATTATGAGAGTATATTAAGGGGGAGTGCACCTGTGTGCGCACACACTTATGCACTATAATATCTCCTACGTATTGGTTGGTTGGTCTTCATTAAAATTAGCCGCCGTGACCGGAATCGGTCTGGAGAATACAATCCATATTTTTTTTGGAGACTGAACTACCTTTTTCAACTCCGTATCAGCCAGATCGTAAGTCAACTCCGTGCTTCTTCTTCCATCTCTGTTCGACAGACACTCAGAGCAGACCAGTAGAGGGAGATTCAGTTGTTCTAACTCCCTTTCAGTGGAGGCCTTCTCGTCTTTGAGGGAGGACATCTCGCGGTCCAGAAGATCGAGGAGCTCTTGGAGAGTGGACTTCCATTGTTCTATCTCGTAGACTCTGAAAATTGATTTCAAAATTAGTATTTTCTTGGTATGGTTCGTGTTCAGAATGGGTGGACCAGTCTTTTTCTATAAGCGGTGTTTAAATTGCGATTTGGAACAATACCTACTCTGTTCAAACTTCACTTCGCGTTATTATGGTATTTTAGATGATCGTTTAGCTTTAGTCTAATAGCAACGGCACACTTTAAAAATATAAGTTATTAGACATAACCTCCACCGTATCAGTCACATTTGTATCAGACATTCTCACATATGTGTACCAAACAACCCAACAAATATTTGGTTGCTAATAATATCCCGAAGAGTGCCAACGAAACCCTATTACTAAGCATCCGCTGTTCGTCCGTCTTTCTGGCAATAGGCTGCATCTCATGAAGCTTGTTGAGATACAGATTTGACATTTCTACAAAGTGTATTTCTATTGCCACTAGAACAACAAATAATAAAAATAAATTAAAGGGGGCTACATACAAGGTACGTGTTTTTTGTAACTAATATTAAATATTGCACGGTGGTACGAAACCCTTCGTGTGCGAGTCGAACTCGTGATTGGCCGGTTTTTGAATTCTTTTTTTTAATATATTTATAATTGCAAGAGCTGACTTCCAAACTATTGGACATTTGATAACCCTCACCTGGCTCTAAGGCGGTTGTTGTTATGATAGCTGTCCCACTCGGTCTTGATCCGGGTCTCGTTTCGAAGCTGATGGGCACTGTGACGTAGATCGAATGCATCGGCTCGTCTGGTGTCCGACGAAACCTGGTATTCGAAATTTGATTTAGTAGGGGTGTGGAGATTGTGACGTCATCGCTCTTTGATCGTCAAGGGTTATTCTGTTTCGTCCAATATTGGTTGGTACGACTGTTTTCTATGTACAGGACGATTTAATAAAAAATACTGAGTTTTCCTTTCTCAAAATTCAGAACTAAAATAAAAAAAAAACCATAAGTATTAGTTTTATTTAGTCGCTTATTAAAATTTTAGGTTTAATAAAATTCTATATTTTTTCATTTTATGTCCCACTGCTGGGCAAAACTCTCCCTCAAATCCTTTAAAATGTAATTTTCTAGCGCCACCTTAAACCAGCCCTAACTGAATATTAAAAGGTTTCAATTAAATCAGTTAGCAAAATGTTGGCAGATAGATTAGTTTCAATAACCTATTAATTTATTTTGAAAGATAAATAACAGGAGTGTTACTAACTCAGCCACTAGCAGATTAAAACAGTTATGTATTGAATAAACCGTCCCAAAATATAACGTATCGTCTTACGTAGATACATAAGTTCTATTAGATAAAATAATGCCCCTTTCGTTCAAGAGGCAAGCCGTGCCTCATCTTGTAAAACTGTCACACACTTGCGTTATGCCTTCACTCTGAAACTTTGACACAGGGAAATTGTGGAACTAAGGGTGACGTGGTAAAGCAATCGGTCATCAGAGCAGGCCCCAACGCCCTAATTTCCTGGTAAAAATCATGTTAGAACGCGGTGACGTAACAAAAATATGACGCCTGTGAAAATTTTGATAGCAATATTTTGCGTCCGTGTGTTGATGCTTGTTTTCTTTGAATAGGAGAAAATGTGACTTCATGAAATAATTCTGCTAAGTTGGCGATATGTAGGTACAGGTACCTAGACATAATGATCTCCGCTTCCCTTCCAAGATAACAGGTATGGTACTATGTTATGTTGTTCTAATACATAATTTGTGTAAGATTGATTGAATAATAATTGCGAAATAACAGAGTAACTTCCTATGTGATATAAGTACCTAATACCTCTAGAAACTTACTCGGTCCTACATAATTATATGTCATGTTGCTATTTACATAATAAACTATAAACAAACCTAATGAACAAAATTTAATTACGGGAGTCAAACTCCTCTCATTAGCTGATCCCAAAGGGGATACTTTATAGGTTGATTGTTTAGGTACCTATTTGATTTATTTGACCTTCCTGTTTCCATGCTGTTACAAAATACAAACAACCAAATGTCAGTCAGTTTTGTAACCATTGTACGCGAGTAGAATATGGAATACTATTCAAATACGAAAAATTTACGGAGAATATTAATTGTTTATATTACGGTTATGAAACCATTTTCGAAAACTTAGAAGAATATTTTACTTTCTTTAGTAGGTAGCAAACATACTGTTATGTGTGATCTTCAAAACTAAGACTAAAGTCAAACTATTCTCATAACCAGGCCAAAGGTATTTGACGTAGATACCGTCTAGACCAGGGGCTTTCAAACTATGCGCCGTAACGCCTTTTTCATTCGGTTGTCGTCCAATCATTGTAATTATTTTGACTAGGTACATTAGAAATTTCTCCTGTATCGTGGTTGCGTTCAACTCACATACACAAACAACCATACCCGGAACAAATATTTGTAGACTATACAAATATTTGTTTCGTGCGGGAATTAAAACCTGCAACACGCAGCGCAGTAGCCAATCGCTCAGCCATTGCACCAGCCGTGTCATCGTATTTCGAGGGAAGACTTCAGCCGCTTTAATAAAAATCCGCTGATCATCAAGTGTCATCCTATACGGTCATAAAAACAGTATAGCTACATACTAAAAGAAATAGCTGATGTTTTTTTTTAAATAACCAGTGAAAATTTTCTTGACTGAGTTGTCTAGAATTATGTTCAGCATCCATCATACAACTTTTCTAACCAAATTAAGATTATTTGGAGTATTATTTAAAAAATAAAACAGCAATCAAAATGTCTACCAGAGCTACACATAAATCTTCCTTTCGATAGGCGTCACAAAAATAAATTACAACCTGCAAGGGAGTCTCAGTACAAAAAAGATTGGGAGCCCCTGCCGTAGACTTTACCCAAAGGTGTTATTACTCATCGTTCACTATCCACTTCAAAGTATCGAAAACCGATACAACTGAGCGTTACCTGCCCCTGTTCTAATGCTTACCGTTCATGTAATACATTACTGTCAGAATATTGTAAATAATTATAGGTACGTGTATTATTACCCTATTATGTAGTGTTTAATAGAACCTATTATTTTACATATACATACGTATAGTGGGTACAATAGGGTAAGAGACATCATTATTATAAGGTGTTATTTAAAACTGGGTTGACTTAAGCAGTCAAATGCTGTGGTTATCTACATACTACCACACCTGTACTCCCCGAAGGGTTAGGCAGAGGTGTACCAATGTACACAAAGTTCGCCGATATGCTCGACCTGAGGAGCGAACCCAAGACCTCTAGCGTAGCAGTCGCGCTTAAGACCACTAGACTAACGAGGCAGTCGTAGCTGTGGAAAAGTTGACGAAAGCACTAAGTTGAGTAATGTGCTAAGTTGAGTATTGTGCTAAGTTGAGTATTGTGCTAAGTTGAGTATTGTGCTAAGTTGAGTAATGTACTAAGTTGATAAAAGCACTGCAGAAGTATGAGTAACGGGGTGGAAAGTTCCGTTTCCTCCATTGAAAAAGGACGATCCTGCGCCCAGAGAGATACTGTGTCTGGTGGGCTATTGCTCGATGATTGTTGTCGAGACTGTGTATGTATGCTAAAGTCACCAAAAACCTTTGATATAGAAAACGTCAGTTGTTGTTCACATTATGTGCGATAGATGCGACTAACGATGAAAGTAATTGATAAAGGCACTAAGTCCAGAAAAGCACTGACTCGACTGACTAAGGCAAGGCGCAAACGTCGGCAACTTTTTTGTCTTGTGTCAGATACAAGCTACCGATGAATATTTGATTTCTATAGAACCAATATGAAATCATCCACTCCCAGCGCATACGTAAATATTTTTTGTGTCCAGTTGCTTCCACTTAACACTTACTCATGACGATCAAAAAGTGTTCGGTGTTGGTAACTGGAAACCAAAAGTGTCTGCGTTTGCGCAGCGCCTAAAGCACTGAACTTCAAAGGTGACAAAAGGGAATCCTAGTTACAAAATAAAATTGATAACTTATTACACGTCATGTTCTTTGTTCTATGTAAGTACTTACTGAACGGAGGCTTTAGCCCAGACAAAGGATATTACACTCTAGGTAAAGAAAATAAAATAGATTTTGCCTTACCTGTAAGCCGTAAAGTCTCGCATCCCAATCGGCTAAACTAAGATGCGGCAAGGGTTTCTCAAACGTCACAACAGACTGCATATTTATTTAGTTAAACAATCCAGTAGAAAAATGACAGAAAAAATTAAAATAATTTAAAAATAAGCATCAGTAAAATTGCCAATTCACATACGTCAAAATAATAAATGGCCTTAGCAAGGCGAAGTCAACGTTCGAATTTCAAAATTATTTTGTTTTTATTGCGTGCAGCCACTTACAAATAAGGCGCCTAAAATGAATATAAAGCCTTTTTTCATAGTTTTTATTTAGATAGAATATAGGTATTTCAATTACTTAACTTTTCATTTTATTTTTGCAAAGGTCTTCTTCTTCTTCTTTTCCAGTCAAAGCTTTGAGATAATCTTATAACTTTTGGGCCAGTACAATATAGTACTCATTCTGTACTCATTGTCTAGTATAACGTCAACGACTTGAATAGAAGACTTCGGCTAAAAAAACAGCCTTTCTGACCGTAAACACACTAGTTACAAAAGGATCGATATCATGATGTTCACTTAAACTATTTAGATTTCTACCCTGAAATGTTAGGCAGAGGTGTACCAATGTACACCCACAGTTCGCTTGTATGTTTAGGTCCCAAGTAATAGAGGGCGAGCTTATTACCATAAACTGGACACAAATTCAAACTCCGAGCTGCTGCTGTGAATTTTATAGAAAAACCCAATAACACTTTGTTCGACCTGGAAATCCTGCCCAAGACCTCTAGCGTAGCAGCCGCGCTTAGGACCACTAGGCGAATGAGGCAGTTAGATTTTTAATTAATTTCAATTCTGTTCTTCACATTACGTACTACAAGATTTTCTTATCAAACAATTATACTAAAAGCCACACATCCCGGCTAAAGCTACACATGTAGACTACGCAATCACATTATCGAGTTAACAACATTGTAATTTCAAAGGTAAACCGCTTCGTAATAACAATTTGAACAACCCGAATCCCCTATTCACAAAGCTTAATGCCCAATGAAAATCCTACAAAGAACTTGTTTGAGGGGCAAAGCCAAGGGTACATACCTACTTACCTACCTACTGAAAAAGAGTACCTACAAGACGGAGTAGGTTACGTTACAGATTTCGTGTTGTGACGTTCGTAGTAGTAGAGCTCTTTGTCTTCTTCTTTATCGTCCCGGTAATAAGGTCTAAGGACCCCACACACCCTAGTGTCAGATTTTCTAAACCGCCTCAAAGGCCTCTGACATGGTTACCAATGTCAGTGATATCGAAGATAAACTTAGAAAGTACATATGAATTAGAAAAAGGCACATTGGTATTTAGTAGAGCTCTTTGTGAAGATACTCGTCCGGAGAAGTGCTACCACCATACCTATTTCTGCTGCTAAGCAGCGTTGCTGTGTTCCAGTTTGAAGGGTTTGGGTGTCGGTGTAATTACAGGCACATGAGATATTTCAACGTTGTCTCTAGGATGGCAACGCATTTGTTAGTCTTCTGACTCCTTCTTTCTTCACTGTCTTAGTCCGATGGGACGGCAATCCGACACAACTGAGGAGAAATCAGGCGCAGAAGCAACGGCTTTTCAAAGCACAGGGATCCCAACCTCTAACTTCCAAACTACAGGCGCAAACCCGCGCTTTCGACCATGATATCAACGGGACAGTCAATATCTACACTGATATTAAGAATAGAGGCATAGTACTAGTGCCCTTTGGATTCCTTGAAACCCCAAGAAAAAAAGGACTAAAAAGTTCCACACAAACCCAATACAGTTCAACAATAAATGGTTCAGTTCAATTCTTTTAACTGCAAACCAGTACAAATAAATCAGTCATTACAAATTTACAATATGAACTTGTTTGTAACTAAGACTTATTGTCGCATGACTTATGAACTCGTTGTTTAGTTAAGTGTGTCAATTCAGTTCGTACAACGTTTGTTTAATTAATTTACTGAGACGTGCGGTTTATAACGCACTGAGCGGCGAAACAGCAGCGGTTTTTGAACTGCTAAATAAAATTAAATATACGCAAGTAGCAACGTTTTAATTTATACGTAAGTTAATGCAACTGTGGCCCCCAAGATACAGGCGCTGCCTTATTGGGTGACCACTATAATAACCGACGTTAACCGTCTTAACAAACACAAACACCACGATACTTTTATTTACATAAATAAACTACCTACTTGTTGTCATAGCGGCAAAAGAAATACACACCCTGTGAAAATTTCACTTCTTCACCTATTACCGTTCATGAGAAAACACTGTCAGACAGACGAACGGATAGCGAAAGCTTAGGGTTCGGTTGGCTTGGCACCCTTCGGGTACAGTACTATTATATTTTAATTGACTTGATTTTGCTACAAACCAATCACTAAGTGTTTTAATATTTCACCAAGCTTTAAAACGTTGACATTGACGTCGACTTAACTGAGCAGCCAGCCAAAGTCATAAACGATAATCGTAAACGCTCGGTAGGTACCAATAGACTTTCAACTTAATACCCAAGAGCCTTAAGTTGAAAATCTATTAAAGATTTCTAAGCCTTAGCGACTGGAACGAACGAAAACGCTATGCAATCTTCATTAGATCTTCAACTTAAAAGCAAGCACATAAAGTTGAAGATCTATTAAAGTCTACTCAGCGTTTGCGTTTATCGTTTGTGACTTGGCTAGGGGGGCTGTTCTACAACCTAGTGCGTAGCTCGCGTTTGTAACACAAACAAACTAGTACTCTTCATATAGTCAGAGATCACGTCCTATTTGATTAATAATGGTCTCAATCTACTTTCTCTATGACTCTAGTTAATTAAGGCCCACTTGCATCAAAAACTTAACTAAGAGTTAGCCGGTAACCCGAGATTAAATTACAACAATTAAGTTATATATTAGGGGAACGTGTTAGTAACTAACTCGGAGTTTATGAGGTAAGCTGAGCTTGGTGCAAGCGAGCTTCAGTGGCGGTTAGAACTGAGTTTGTTCTTGAGTATAATTTTATTGTTGTTTTAGTTAGACTAACTAAATAACTACCTAACTAACGTGTTGTTGAACAAATTCTAGAATATTTTTAATTAACGTTACCTTTACGTTTGTGTTTATTTTGGACGTGTTGGTATTTTGTTAGTACCTATGTCATGTAGATTATGATACATGTGAGGTAAAATTGACATTGTAGTTTGTAGTTGAATTGGAGGCTGATTTGCAGCTTAGACTGCAAAGTTTTTTTTTTAAGTTTTTTTCTGTTTGTTTTGTGTTCGTGTTGGTATTTCATTATTAGTATTTCGTCTATTCTAAAAACCCGTAATATTAAATACCTTGGTGTTATAATAGACGACACACTCAGCTTTAGGCCTCATATTGAAAGTCTGGTTAAGCGAGTGCGCAAATTAATATATGTATTTAAAAAAATACGAACTTTTGCAGATTCAAAATTAATCACACAAGTTTACTTCGCCCTATGTCAATCCATAATTCACTACTATATCACCTCATGGGGTGGCGCACAAAAGACTATCTTGCTTCCTCTTGAAAGAGCTCAAAGAGCAATTTTAAAGGTAGCAAATTTCCATCCCTTTTTCTTTCCTACAGATCAACTATATCAATCCTGCAAAGTGCTGACTGTGCGCCAGCTTTTCATTACGCACTTAGTATTAAAACAGCACACAATGCTTACGTACAATGTTCACATTACTAACAAGAGACGGAATGATATTGTATGTAATTCGAACGAAACCTCGAAACATGTCTTTGTGGAAAGATTCTTTTCATTTTTAGGCCCATTTTTGTACAATAGATTAAATAGAAAACTAAGTATATATAAGTTAAACTATTTTAGCTGTAAAAAATCTATAATTAATTTCTTGCAACCCATGTCTTATGCACAGACAGAAGATTTACTTGCTGTATGCAAGTAAATCGCAAGCACGCTGCCTTGTTTTTATTTTATTTAATTTTTTGTTTTTGTGTAACACTTAATTTTAGTACTTTACTTCTTTCTTAATGTTAATTAATTTATTTTGAGTATATTGTATGCGTCTTGTAGTCTGAAACACAGGTTCAACCTAGTTCAGGCAATTAAGAAACAGTGCTCTATTTTAATTTTTAAGATAAATATCATTGTAATTGTGCCTCTTTTTATAAATAAACGATTTTATTATTCTTATTATTATTAGTATGTCATGTAGATTATGATACAAGGGAGGATTAAGACTGCCATTATAGTCGAGGCTGATTTGCAGCCTAGAATGAATATTGGAAACTATATTTAGATATTTCAAGAGTCTTTCGATAGTGTCCCAGCTGTATAATTCTTGAAAAGTAGTTTAGTATGGAGAAGAATGGGCAAAAATCTCCATATTTTCTGTTTTTTAACTAAGGTTTTGCAATATTTAATATAACTTATAAGTTAACGTATAAAAACATATATTTTTTTATACTATAAAAATATACTTAAAGAGGAAAGATGTTTTTGTTTGTTTGTACAGAATAAGCTCCGAAATTACTAAACCGATTTTAATTATTTTTTTACGAATAGATAGCTACATTATCACTGAGTAACATAGACTATATAACATTACGCTACGATCTACGGGAGCGGAGCAGTAACTAAAGACGTAACTTAAAGCGGGTGAAATTAAGAAAGCGGACGCGGTCGCGGGTCTGTCTTTAGTTTTATACAAGACTAATAGTAATAGTATATTTTATTAGAAAAATAGTACCTACATTTTCAGTGTTCACTAAAACACTTTCATTGCACATTTCTTCACAATTTATTAATAGCTTTGAAATTTCATGTAACCAGATCCTTTGTAAAGTTCTTTAGCGCGAAAAGCTTCTCACCGTTAATAGATAGTGTACTCTTCACGTCTATAACTACAAAGTGAGACTTTATAGATATGAAGTATTTTATGAGGAGGTGTTCTGCCATCGACGGAATATGCTGGTACGTCTTGTTAATTTAGTAATTTGGTTCTTGGTTGGTTTTTAGTGCAGCTGAATGACGCTCTTAATACATGTTGCTTGAACTACGTTAGCTTAAAGGTAGCTATGCATTTTGAACATAGATACATACATATCATCACGCCTGTATTCCCCGAAGGGTTAAGTAAAGATGTACCAAAGTACGCCGACAGTTCGCCGGTATGTTTAGGTCCCCTGTAATAGGCGGCGAGCCTATTGCCATTAACCGCTCACAAATCCTAACTCCGAGCTGCTACTGAGAATTTCATAGAAAAACCTAATAACACTTTGCTCGACTTGGCAATCGAACCCAGGACCCCTAGCGTAGCAGTCGCGCTTAGGACCACTAGGCAACCGAGGCCGTATCGAGGTACTGTACTCTTTACGTCTATTACTACGAAGTGAGACTTTATAGAGATGAAGTATTTTATGAGGAGGAGTTCTGCCATCGTCAAAATGCCAGCACATTTTGTTATGTCTTATTAAGTTAGTAATTTGGATCTTGGTTGGTTTTCAAATTTAATTAATTAAATTAAAAACTTAATAACAATATTTTAAACTAAAGTTAAAAAAGTACAATTTACACTGTATTCTGAATTTATAACCGTAAAGTACATATTATTCTTCTTTTTTTTTTAAATGTATTCCACAGAATGTTTCATTTCTCCTATTTAATCTTCCATTCTTTTTGTAGCAATATGTGTAAAGTCAAAGTTAAATATTTTTTTTCAATTAGACATCACTACAAGACACTTTTGAACGTCATCATCATCTGCCTAGCCTTTTCCCAACTATGTAGGGGTCGGCTTCCAGTCGAACCGGATGCAGCTGAATATCAGTATTTTACATGGAGCGACTGCCTATCAGACCTCCACAACCCAGTAATGGGTAATACGATACTCTTGGTAAGAACACTTTTGAACGTCATATACAAGAAATAATATATTTAAATCTAGAATAGACATCAAGCTCATACAACAAATCCTCGGTGACAAAAACATTTCCCTCAATGTTAGACATCGGATATTTACAAACCGACGAAATTCGTCGTAAACTCGTTAAACAAAACATAAAGAAGTTATCAAATGAAACAAAAGAAAAGCAAACTTTTACTTTTAAAAAGTTTCACAGGCCAACAAAAATTGTTAAATTCTCAATCGGATTTTGCGTTCCACGTATTTTGATATAAAATATTTTGAAGACCCGTAATGGTCTAATGTTGGTCAAACCAGCGTTATTTAAGCCTTTAAAAGGTTTTCAACATTTCTATTTCAGTTATTTTTGACTAGGTATAGGTATATTTTTGTTTCGGCGTCCTTGTAAGAGTTACGTTTTGTGCCTCAATGTGTGTTGTAATTAATACAAAGATTAATTTTATGTCTAAATATCTTTACTACCAAAAAAAGCTGAAGAGATTTGTGTTTGTTTAAACGCGAAAATCTCTGGAATTTCCAGTCGGATCGGAAAAAATCTTTGCAAAAATCTCTGGAATTTCCAGTCGGATCGGAAAATATCATTTTTTTTGCATATGATAGCCAGATTCATAGATTCCAGATTCATATATGCTACTATTACTTACTATAACATTACGCTACTACACACGGGAGCGGAGCAGTAATCAAAGACGTAATTTAAAATACAAGGTGACGAAATCGCGGTTAGAAGCTAGTGAAGTATTAAATTACTAATTACGAAACGCCTAGACAATAGACACCCTTTAAAGGGCATAACCTAAATTTTGAGAAAGCTGTAATGAACTTCGTTCATTATGTTACGATCCATTTATTTGACGACAAGACTGGCGCAGTAGCAGAACGATGGGCTACTGCGCTGCGTGTCGTGGGTTCAATTTCAGCTTGAAACATTTTTATACGTCTTTAAAGATAGTAGTTCCAGGTTTGGCTGTTTGTTTATGTGAGTTTATACATGTTTGTAAACGCACCCACGATTCAGAAGATATTCATAGAGTGGGACAAGGTTTCTACATAAACTCAAGCCTTTTTCCCATAGGGGTAGGCAGAAGCCACACAACGCCATCTGCTATAATCCTTACATACTACTCCTTTCGCCTCCTCCACGATCATACATCTGATAATACAAGCACACAGGTTACGAGCTCAAACGAGCTGGTGCTTCATTATGATCCATAATCTAAATAATTGTATCAATAAAAATCGAACCAATGGGGATCCCTCAGAGTTACAAAGTGACCAATCGGGGCTCAACAAAACCGATTTCAAACAGCTATTTGCACGTTCCAAGTTAATCAATGGCTGCTTTTGAACTTTTGCAATGTAACCTTAAAAGGGAGAGAGGAAATTGGTTTACAAAAAAAATTGAACCTTGTACACTAACTTTTTAATATGATAAAGATGAAATTTGGGTCGCTGTGCGCCTAATCAAGGTTATGTTAGGATATTTTTTCTGAATTTTTATACTCAATATAAACGAAAATAGCTTCATTTACTTAAAACGTGCTTAAAAATTTCATGAAAATCCTTAATAAGTACTTAATTTTATTTAATAAATGTAGTGACTAACCTCTTAACCAAATTTGATTGGTTCTCGTGGTGGCTTAGTGGTTAAGGTGCCTGCATCTCATATCTAGAGAAATTTGAAACCAGGTGACTTTTTCAATTTATAAAAATGGTTTTCCTATATTTACCTAAGATGAAAACAGAGCTTACTAGTATAATTAATGTAAGTCTGAAATCGCCTATACGCCCTGAGCAAGCATCTTGATCAATGGTAATGCCTTCTCTGTTTGAGAAGAAGCATTTGGCGTGCCGTAGGACAGTAAAAATGCATTTTTCATAATTAGTTATAAATAATTAAAAAATATTGTTCTGCAATTTTATGACATGACTCGTTCTGACCCGTAGCTTCGTTCGCATTGAAGTCAAATACACCATAAATATATGGATTTATAATTGTCAAGTGTCATGACACTCCGCAATAATGTAGCTTTCTATCTATGAAAACATTTTTGTAATTCTAAATATTATCTCTTACAAACTAACACTTCTTTATAATATTATTAGTTCGTACCTATAGATTTCACAAAACAAAACAAAACAAAACAACACAGGAACGACAGCTCACAGATACCACAGTTGTTATTTACCAAATAAAAGGTTAAAACTTTCTTAATTTATTTGTAAACAGAACTGTAAACATTGACTGCATTCATGTTAACTTGTCTGCTTATCTACAAAAAACAAAGATAAACTCTCGGCAGTAGTTCGGACGGCAGTAACAGTTAGCCGTGTTTACAAGCGATACGGTCACGAGTGTTATCACCCTGACTTTGGGGTATGAATAGGGTGAATAAACTATAGAGCGCTTGGAATACTCGCACCTACTAAATATTTTACAACATTGGTGTATGGTGTTGGTAAAAAGAGATTTCGTATGTGGTTAACCCTGAAAAATTTGCCCTATTTTCCCACTTAGCATAGTCACTTCTTAATTTTTTTCGGCATTCTTGAAAAACTTAAGCAATAATTTCACAGCGTCATTATGGATTTGTATATGTTTTCCTAATCTGTACTTATTCAGATTCATGAGAAATAGTGTAGACTATATAACATCACGCTATTTATCCAGGGGGGCGGAACAAGAACCAAGTAACTTAACGCGGATGAAAAAAAACACGCAGACTAAGCAGACTAAGTCGCAGGCAAAAGCTAATAAACAGTCATTTCTTCTGACAGTTCAGGCATCTGTAAGCAGAAAATAAAATTGTGGTTGTCAAAAATGTTGCTAATGTCTTTAATCATTCAATCTCCTTCGAGCATACAAATACCAACTCATGACGATCATAGTGTGAAGTCAGTACCTATTTCTTACTGGCAACCACAGCGCCACTCTACACCTGCTAACATTCATACCCAAACCCCCGACCGACTTTCCCCTTTGAGGAAACTTTGCGGCGGGCTACTCATAGCTGAAACGCCTTCAGCATCATGCGTAACTATAAATTTCCTTGCTGGTTCCTCGCTGACGCGTCCTGGCATCACGCCAACAGTTATATTACATGTAGACGTAGCTTTACTATTAATATTGATCGAGGCTTCGGCTTTGTTTTGAATTGCATCGGCCTTTGTGGCTTTCGCCTTTAGTCTATTTGGTAAGTGTCTGGGGGATAAAGTTTTGGTTCGGGGGAAAATTACTTGGTGTTCCCAGTATTAAGGTCATTGCTTCATGGCTTTTCTTCATTGCTTCGTGGTCGAATAACATGGGAGTTTCTACTAAGTTCGCTATGTGGTTTTCCTGTGTTTACTACAGCGAGTCATGGGCAATTTGTAAGTGCGGAATTTCGAGTGGGTTGTTTTTACGCGTAATTAATATTTGCGTTCGTTGACCCTAGCATAAGTATCTATTTGTTTTACTACGGCATGCTTAACTTGTGAGTTCCGCTACATTTCTTGCTGACTTCTTTTCTACAAGGATACCTAAATTATACTTATATTTCCTGAAGAAGAAGAGTTCGTTTATTTATTTTGTAGTAGGTATTAATCGGATTGTGAAAATACTTTCGCAAAAAAAAAGTCCTTAAGAAAATTCATGCGGTCGAAATTGCAAGCAAAAGTTAGTGAGTTAATTAAGCTCGTGTCACACGATAATCGTAGTGGATATTGCTTTATTCCCAATAGCTCTACAGTATGGATACTTGGAAAAAGTTTTCCATCTACTATTTGGACTGTCACTTATATTTTTTGTTCCCAGTAGTCATTCACGCCACACGCGTGTTTGATATGGACAGAAGTTAATGTTAGTTATTTTATCAAAACGGAATATAATAAAACTCAAAAATATTGAAGCTTTTTTTTATACTATACTCGGTAACCATGTCAAAGGCCCTTGGGGCGGTTTAGAAGCTCAGACACTAGGGTATATGGGGTCGTAAGACCTTACTGCCCACACGATAAAGAAGAAGACTATTGTATAGTTTAGTAGTACTATATAATAGTGTATAGTAGTATGTAGTATAGTCATAGGTTATGTTTTCTGGTAGGTACTCGTATATTGGACTTCGAGACGAACGAAGTCGAGGACACAAACAGAGCTTGTACTACCTAGTTAACCTAAAATGGTAAATTAAATTATAAAAATGGTGAACTGCAATGCTAATATAATCCAAAATGGTACAAAATACAGTTAGCCTGGGTAAATTAGATTCGTTCAGCTGTGGTGACAGCTTGTGCCAAAATCATGACAGATCCGTTCCCCTAACCGGTAGTTTCGAATTCTAAACACGTTCAGTGCTCAACAGTTCAAAGTCAAAGGGTCTCTTATTAAAGGCATGGCTGTGAGGCATAACTTTGTGCTGATTTTCGCTGGAACTATTGGCGCTATGAATGATTGAGACCTACTATACTATTACCTAGGTAATCTGTTTCAAAGTACGAGTAATTCTAAGTTATAAAACATGACTTTTAAGTTTTAATTTGCTAAACATCCTCCGGGGGTGAAAGTACTCATAAATACTAACAACTTTTATTAAGGGATCAACTGTGAAACATAAAAAAAGTTGCTGTTCCATAATGTTGTTGTTGTGCATTTTTGTTGGGAACGGCTGATTTTTGTGGAAATGTGAAATATGAATTGTAGTTAATATTTATTTAAGTTAAACTTGCAAATCCAGCAACAGAATAAATCACTGTCATTATATTATTACAAGTTTCTCAATGCGCCTTGGTCCGTTTCAAAGTTGAAATATGACCCCATCATTTTTGGGATAAAAAGTAGCCATGTGCCAGATAATAATCTATGTGTGTGCCAAATTTTATCCCGATCCGCTCAGCCGTTTTTACGTGATTGAGTACCTTACAAGCATCGATACAAACTTTCACATTTATAATAGTAAGTAAGTTACAGATAGGTAGTTTATCGAACCATAAGAGAAACTTCTACCTGGGCAGGCGTTCCCGTGACCGACTTGGCAAACTTTAAACAAACTCCGCACCTAAGTCGGCCGTAGCAAAGAGGATCTCCAACGATGGGGCTTGCGAGAGAAAATGGGAAGCAGACACCGCCTTTTGCGAAGCAGTAATGCTAGAAAAGGAGGTGGCGGGACGGGAAAGGGAGAGAAGAGTCTCTCGTCCCAGCAGCCGCCGCGGGAGACGCTCCGGGCGTCAGGAGCCGCGAGACGACTCCCGGCCACCGTAGACGCAAGCCTCTGGACGGGCAATGGGTAGCTTATCGTCCATTCGTTGAAGGCCGTATCGACAAGTCAGAAAATCGGAATGTTGAGTACACAATTCGCTGAATTCTGGGCCAAACAAAATATTAAAAAAATAGTATATTATTTAGCATTCATATTTGCCATTCACACGCTAAGAAGACTGATTGAGGTTTATGGTAGAGAATGCCTAAGGCATTAAGTCCGCCGTTGTAATATTTGTTGCATAACGTTTAAATAAATAAATAACGAGAAGACAGTTAACAATGATACAGAATAAAATAGCAACTCCGATAAAGTGCCGTGTTGTTTTGTTACATTCAAATATACTTTCGCGAGCAGAAACTTTAAACTTCACACTGCAGTACATCGTAACAAAGGCAAGTATATTATCATAAAATCAATATTCGATATCTCCATTTGAATACAAAAGTCTACATACATAAAGGTTTATCATATGCTTCTATTTCACCTTTCATTCCTCTTCAAAGAAGAATAAACATAGCGAAAATGGCATTTCATTATTACACCCAACGAGTTTCATTTTGAATGTGAATTCGTTTTTTTATACTAAGGTAGATATTTTTTCAATGATCGTCTTATGTCTGAAGTGTGTGGTTTCTATTTAATTGAGGCTTCAAGCATATAGTATGTTCGCTTAAATATATTTAGCCTATCACGTATGATGTTTCGTGGGTTCAACGCCGTGCAAGTACCAATGTGACTTTTTCAATTCATATGCACTTTTCTAAGTTTCTGTTGGACACCATTGACATCGTTAAAGGATATCTGAAACCACCAATCCAGCTTAAGCAAGTGTGGTGATCAACCCTCGTGCCTTCTCTCTATGAAAAGAGACCTTTGCCCGGCAGTGGGAAAAATAGGCTGATGTTAGTATATTTTAATACTACTCGCTACCTCTGACGTTAGGTAATAGTTTTTGGTTTCGCATAAATTGTAGAAAGTAAAAAACATGTATCCGACACTATTTTTTGGATTTTCTTAAAAATTACATGTGCATGCGAGGCGTTAACCATTGAGTGATTACGATAATTGGCTTTTTTGACACTAAGTCTAGATTTTGACTAGAATTTGAGCTCCATTTAGTTAGCAGAATTGGCCTTTTAATCTACTTTCATCCACAGAATCCTTTACTTACCTGTTTTATTCACTTTGTCCTTTACTGTATCCAGGACTTAGTACTTTGGGATCTAGTTAAAAACCCAGGTGGAGTTTGCAAAGTAATTATCTATACTAGAAAGGTTTAGGTAGTTAACTAAAGGTAAACAAATCGTAGAAAAGGTTTTTTATAGTTGACACTTCCTGGTTTAAAAATACATTACAACAAAATCAATTCTAATTTCGATTTATGCGATACTTTTTTCTTTTATTAATGTATGTTAAACTTTATCATTTATTCGTAAACTACTCTTCATAGATGTCATTGTTTGGACACCACTTTTTTGTTAGTTTTATAAAATAGTATAATATTTTGTAATCTGTCTATTGTAAAGAGCCTAAAAAGACAGGTTCCCAAAACCTTTTAGAAGATTAGATGAATTAGATAACGTCGCTAAATTGAAGAGTACGCCCGTGATGTAGTATGGCAACTAAAATTGCAGGTATTACGTTTAGTCGGTTAACCAGGCGCCTTTGAAAATATCGAGGGTCATGTAATAAAACAAGAACAGAAAATGTTTAAATTAGATAAAATGATTGATAATACCACTGAACGTTTTATTATTAACGTGGCAGATAGTTCCTCAAACTCTGATATAGACTAGAGCCTATTATTATACGGCTTTAAATAATACGATTTTAAAATTTGAAGTGAAAGGTTTAGCATCCATGAGTCACGTGGTTTGTTTTGTTTACATTTAGTTAACTACCTAAACCTTTCTAGTATAGTGTGTGGAACGTACGAGTGTAAAGGCTCACATCGGCGACTCACGGTGAAATGTGGTTCACCGCAATTTACCTCGATTGTACATTACACTGTCCTTAATTTTACTCTCCTACTCTAACTAATATTATAAATGCTAAATATAGAGGGTTTTTTTTTTTATAGACGGGTAATCATCAAATAACTTCCCCCTCCCTGGGCGGGGCGAGAGGGAGTGTCAGACTTTTACTGACTAAAACCCGTCTGTGTTCCTTCATGTGCCCTTTGCGTTCCGGGGGCGCGGTATCTCTTTCAAACAACCCGCAGCCCCGGCAGGAAGATGGAGGGATGGATGGATGTTTGTAACCCTTTGACGCTTATACGGCTGAACGGATCTGGATAAAAGGTATAGGTATAGATGGATTATAGTCTGGAATAGCACATAGTCTATATATTATCTTAAAAAATGTACGATAGTAATTATTAACTTTGACGCGGACGAAGTCGCGGGCGGAAGCTATTACTCAATATAACCGCGCCCCCGGAACGCAAAGGGCACATGAAGGAACATAGACGGGTTTTAGTCAGTAAAAGTCTGACACTCCCTCCCGCCCCGCCCAGGGCGTTATTCGACGATTTACCGTCTAAAAAAAAAAAAAATGCCATACACCTAGTCTTGAGTCGCTAGATAATATTGTCCTGTGACATTTAGTTTATACAACTTTAAACCTCAACCAGCAACGAGAAGTTCCTTCTAAATAAACTTGGAAGCACTTTCCTCATTCCTGCACCAAATATCAAAACCACACGCTTGGTAACCGTAGGTACTTGCGACTTTATGTGTATATCATTAAGATGGAATATAATGATATAAATGTTATATACATATCTATTTTAATGTATTTTGCGGGCGATTTCATCCTCGTTATGTCGCGATCGCAGAAGATGTCAATAAATAATAAATGTCAGTAAATAGTAGCCTATGCCCTTTCTTGGGGTTCAAACTTACTCCGGAGCAAATTTCATCAAAAGTGGTTCAGTGGCTTAGTTTGGAAAGCGTAACAGACTGACAGTCAGACAGAATTACTTTCGCATTTGTAATATTAGTAAGTACCTAACTAAGTACCTATTTGAAAGTATGGCTAAAAAATTACCGTGGCCTACCTGGCCATGGTAATTTTTTTGCCATACTTTCTAGCATTGCCATCCAACGTGGCAATTCCGCTAGTCTTTTGGCCTCATTTCCAGTTGACGGCGATGCGTAGAAATTCTTTGATGCCATTAAGTTTTAGTGTTTTTTTTATTATTACTTGATTGATACATGTTTTTGAAATTAAATAATAAAGACCGAAAATGATATAAATTACATCTCTAATGTAATCTCCAATTCTACAAGATCATCTCTGAATGTCGCAATCACTTAAGATCTCATTAATTCAATCGTTTACAAAAAGTTTATGACGTTGATTTATCTTTGAAGCCTGTATTTAAGTGCTATCAAATTAAATTCGTATCTCTTCGGAGATTGCTAAACGGCAAAGAGAGAAAAGCAAACTAAAACGCCCTTAGGTCGCAGAATTTCATTTAATTCAAATATAATATTTTATATATAATTATACTGCCCCGTTGGTCTCGTGGTCGAAAGTGCGACTGCTGTGCAAGGGGTCCCGGGTTCGATTCCCAGGTCGAGCAAAAAGTGTTATTGGGTTTTTCTATGAAATTCTCAGTAGCAGCTCGGAGTTTGGATTTGTGCCCGGTTAATGGCAATAGGCTCGCCCCCTATTACATGGGACCTAAATATACCGGCGAACTGTGGGTGTACATTGGTACACCTCTGCCTAACCTTTCGGGGAAAACAGGCGTGATGGTATATTTTTTTTTTTATATTATATATATTTTTATATATAATTATATATAATTCAAAGAAAGGAAAGTATCTTGCCCGGAAACAGATAGACCCGTGAACCCATCTTCCCAGAGACAATGGGACGAGCCGCTCTGCAGGTTGGTACGGAATAATTTAATTAATACGTCCATCAATTCTGCTGAGCGTGCCCGCCTGCTGGCTGTGGGTGAGTGGGAGTCGGGTCTCTGGCTTCAGGCACTTCCGTCGCCCAACATAGGCACTATGTTGAGTGACTCTACATTCCGGCTCGCTACATGCCTGCGCCTGGGTGCACCTTGTGGGGCTCCGCACCGCTGTCAGTGCGGTGAAGCTGTCGACTGCCTCGGCCACCATGGCCTGTCATGCAAAAAGAGCGCTGGCCGCATAGCACGGCACGCCAGCATTAATGACATCATCCGTCGTGCTCTTGTCTCCGCCGGAGTGCCAGCTGTTTTGGAGCCAATTGGCTTGGCACGCGACGATGGTAAGAGACCAGATGGGATGACTATAATGCCTTGGAAGTTGGGTAGGCCTTTGGTGTGGGATGCAACATGCGTCGACACCCTCGCGCCATCCCATCTTCCTAGCACGACGTGCTGTGCTGGGGCGGCTGCGTCTAGTGCGGAAAATCTCAAGCGGCGCAAATATATTAACCTTCATGAAAGTTATATATTTGAGCCGTTTGGGGTTGAAACACTAGGGCCATGGGGACCGAGCGCTCATCTAGTGTTTCGCAATATAGCCAAGCGACTGGTCGATTCTTCACGTGACCAGAGGGCTGGACTTTTCTTGGGCCAAAGAATCAGCATTGCCATACAACGTGGCAATGCTGCCAGCCTTCTGGGCACATGTCCCATTGACGGCGATGCGGATGAGTTTTTTGATGCCCTATGACCTTCCTTTCTGTTTGTTTTTTTTTTTTTTTTTTAACTGTACATAGTTTTTCATTTAATTATTATTGTTTAACTAAGTTTTGCTGCATGAATAAAATATTCAAAGATAATATTTTAGTTTCAAGTAAATAAAATATGATCAGCAATTTATTAACTGTAGATGTTTTTACTTTTTAAAATATACTAGTTATATTCCCCAAGGTCTCACCCACGTTCAGCTATGCCTTTGGTTACTGCTACGCTCCTGTTGGTCGTAGCGTAATATTATATACCTACGTAGAAACCTTCCTCTTGAATCACTTTATCTATTAATGAAAACGTTGCAGTTTAAAAGATCTAAGCGTACAGACGTCGGCTAGCGACTTTGTTTTACTGTATAGAGACTACTACAGTTAAACCCGGCCTCGCTTCTTTGTGGCTTAGTATGATAGAAAAATTGTACATTATGATACAGATGAGGTAAGTTTGCAATTATTTTCCCAGTTAAATTGCATCTCAAGCCGAGGGCGTAATGTAGCTGAGAGTGTAATGATAAAATGCTTACGCGTTTCATACCATGCTTTTCAAAACACTGTTGAGGAAAATTTTACTTTCTATTTCACGAAATTAGTAATTAGTGCACTGAAGAAATATTTTATTTTGGATTTAACAAACCGACGAAAACGACTATTTGGCCTTCTAGATTAAGTGGTCAGCAAACATTTTCATTACGTTTTGGCAAATATGCATAGATAACTACGATTTTTATTGCTTCACACTTTTAGTAATTCATAAGTACCAATTCGAGCACTTCTTTACTTAAGTAACATACTCTATTTATATTTCAATTCAAACATTAAATGGATTAAGCTAGAAGAGTTTTCTCATTGAAAAGAGCTTGCTAGAAAACCCTTCGTACGGTACTCCATTTCCAAGCACTTGGGATTTTCTTATTAATTGCGTTCAGTCATTCATTTATTTCCATTTTCGAAACAAAAGCCAAGCGAGGCGACGTCGCATTCCTTGGGAGTTAAAATTTACTCGTACGGAAGAAAAGCACTATTCGTCCAAGAGTCTGGAGGTCGACAGACGAAATTCATTTAAGCATGGCTGAAATTATGAGAATAGATAGATTAATATGCATTTAAGAAGGTATGCGTATTTTCTAGTTTCAATGCTGGTTATTTATCAGGTAGCAGATATAAAAGGTACCTTGTCAAGAATTTTACTTTACGAAAACCATAGTATTTGCCAGAACTAGACGCTTTGGAAAAAAAATGATTTTTATTAATATCCTGTGATACGTTTATGAAAACCAACCGTCGTACTTGCACACACAGCGCATTATAAGTAGCGCAGTTTAGTAGTAGTAGAGCTCTTTGTGAAGGAGCTCGTCTGGGGAAGTACTACCACCGTACCTATTTCTGCCGAAAAGCAGCGCTGCTGTATTCCAGTACGAAGGGTATGGGTACTGGTGTAATAACAGTCACATGAGACATTTCATCTTTGTCATGTTATTGCATTTGCAAAGCTTCTGGTATTGCAGCTGTCTATATAGGCCGCGGTGACCTCAGGTTGGCCGTCGGGGTCGGTTTGATATTAAAAAAGCCAGTCGGCTACTATGTCGTCTTAAGCACTTAAGCATTCTCTCTACCAGTAAAACCAACCAAACCAACAAATCACATGATTGTATCAACGTCTGGATGAAATCGTTTGAAAGTCGAATACCGACTCTCAAGTCTCTAGAGACTAATGTTGGCAGTTGTCAGACCGATTAAGAAAGACGGTCTGCATTAGAGCTAAAAGCTTGTGTAATTTTGAAGACAGAAAATATATACTAGCTTAGTCACACGATTTCGTTTGCGTGAATATCGTTTATCATGGTTTTTTTTGTGCGGAGCCCTAATTCTTTTTTTTAAATAAAATGTATTCCTTATAACAGCTATTTGCCAGTGAAAGTCCCGTCAAAACTGTTCCAACCGTTTCGGAGATTAGCCGAAAAAAACAGACAGATAGTAAGAAAAAATGTGTTCTTCGTGTGAGTGAGCCAAGTACGCAAGAGATTGTTATAGTGTACAAGTGTGTCCGCAAACACAGGTGCACTCCATCTTCCCTAATTCTTATAGTCCGATGGGAGGCAATCCGACACGACCGGAGAGAGATCAGACGCAGGACCAACAGCTTAACGTGCTTTTCCAGGCACGGGGGTGTCACACCACCAACTAAAACCCAATAACACCTTTTGCCCAACCTGAGAATTGAACCCAGGACCCCTCAGGAGTCGCGCTTGCCACCACGAGACCAACGGGGCAATTCAAAGCAGCAACAGTGCAGCATCGGGGCAATGGGATCCGGGGGTTCGTGCAAGTACCGTGTAAACATTCGTACGCATTTAATTTAGTAAAAAGGTTTAAAGACATTGCAAACAAACACTTCAATTGTATTTATTAATGTAGATGTAATCCTCTTTTTGCAAAATCAGATGTTTATTTATATTACAATTGAAATGACAAATGGAGAAATCTTATATTCTTATGTTGCTCTGACGTAGCGCAATATTATTTCGTTGATATTGTATGTTCAAGTTAAGAAGGGTTTACTTTTATGACACAGTGGAGGCATGTCAGTTGTAAATTTATCTACTGGATTCTGAGCACGTGTTTCGTTTTTTAGGCTGTGTCATTCGTTCAGGTGGGTGAAAGCCTTGAATGATTTTGTGCCCGTTTTTAAGGGTATTCTGAAGTAACTAAATCGTCGCGTATCATATTGTGGTCGTATAAAATTATAATTATGATATATGTGTATGTGTATTTATATTTATTTATTTATTTATTTAAACTTTATGCACAAAAAAAAGTACAAAGGCGGACTTAATGCCTTTTTACTGCTTTATATGTCTGTACTTAGCCCTCTGCTATTTTTTTCTGAATCCAAGACAGTTGAACCGTTTCTCCCTTCATTACGTCGGCACTTTTCTGGCGGTCACCACTGTTGATTCTGGCTTTCAGGAGTTGCAGTGGATTGGGAACAGAGTGGCGGGTAAAAAAATAATTAGATGATACAAATTTCAAATTCCTTAAAAAAGAATAAGCTTAGGTTCTTCTTATTTTAAACCCCATTGATAAGAGCGTTCATTGTTTAGTCTTGATCTTGATAATTCAATCGCTGAATTCAGGCGGAACGATCAATCAATCGAGTTTAGGTATTAAGATTCTATGTTCCATTTTTACGACAGCCTTTGATTACTGCCAAGAACCATGAAATGAAAGTACTTACAAACAAATCAGAGGTCAGATAATCAGCGGCCATATCCCATAACACAGTATGACCATGATGTAATTACATACCTCTAACGACCTAACTTGGAACTTTCCCTATCACCACTAAGCCGTTTTTATGTGTAACCTTATCATATTTATCATTACCTTCCCAAACAAACAAGCGAAACTTTTCTACTAATAATATTGTAATGATTTTATGAGATTCTTTTACGTAGCTAGATAAGGTCTCGGTAAATCGGTTCTACATATAATTTATACTTTTGGGATTGGTATAACATTTTCTAGATGATATATTTGATTCGGCTCAGTGGTCCATGTTCTGGTGTACGATTGCTTTGGTACTTATACAGATATTAGGTATAATATTTTCACACTACTTTTCTTTGTTTACGCGTCATTGGCTCGTGTACTAGGGATACGGGAGTGTGAGATAGGAATAGGTTTGCTATATTATGAAAAAATCTTTATTGCATGAGCAAGTTAAAATTTTCAAATGACGGGGATGAAAGGACTTGTAACGTTGATTGAAGTTACATGTTCTTTCAATCATTGTTTTGTTCTAGAAGGAACCTTCTACTTACGGAGATAATGAAGGTCAAAAATAAAAAAATTTAATAGTTTTTTTTTATGAATGCCCGTTTTTAATGTTACAATCGGGTTATTCACCAACTGGACACAAGAGACCGGACACACGTGTGTCCAGTTGGTGAAACTCAAATTTAGTATCACTTATTATTTCGTCATCTGGACACGCCAAGATTTTCATTCGTGTCCACTTAGTGAAACTTAAATTATATCACTTTTATGTTTTCGCCAACTGGACACAAGTTCGCATTTTACCCGAATTCAAGATAAAGTACAGTCAAGCACATTAATGTTTTGTGTCAAACATCATCGGCCACTGAACGTCCCACTACTGAGAATGGGTAATTAAGTATGTAATTTTAAAATTATTCACAATTTGTGAATTTATAAAGAATGTATTTTTGAGACTGACAGTCACTATCTCTATCCTTGTTTTATAATCTTCAACATGTAACCAGTTTTATTACACTTTCTGTTTATTACTTGTATTACTTTTTCTTTCTGTATTCCCGGCGGCCATGTATTAATGCTCTGATTGGTTGGAGCAGGTAAAAAATCCCAACCCGTTAACCCTTTGGTCATAATTCGTTATCAGTTTACTTCGTTTCGCGTATGCATTAAGTGCAGTATTTGTGCCATTTAAAAGTGACGTGGATTTTAATATAGGTAAGTATCTACTCAGTTTTAGATTCAATATTGTATTTTTTAAGTTAATTTGTGACAAAACATGAATTTCCAAATATGAAAATTGTGGGGTGCTATACTCATTTCAAGAGATGTTTGTGGCGAAAAGCAGAACCGTTACACCTAACAAAGTCGAAATTGGGGAAAGATCACGTGAAGAGATGTTGTACATTGCCAGTTTTACCGACTGACACACAATCTGATGCCTGGTTATATATCATGGCTGAATGACACTGAAGATGTCACATAATTTAACGATTATTTTATTAGAACGTGGCTCGATGAAAATTCCGATTATGCAAAGACATACAACTGCTATAAAGAACATCATCGCACTAATAATTCTGTAGAGGCATGGAATGCCGGAATAGCCACAAAATTTAAACGGAAACCAAATATAGTACAGTTTCTGGTAGCGATCAAAGAGACATGAATGATTTTTGGCGCCGGGTTGTGATGGATGGACCTATACCAAGAAAAAAAATTTAAACTATCAGAATTAATACTATGATCGCAGTCACTGTTAAATATTTTGAATCAGGAGAAATTAGCATCGGTCACTGTATCGAAAAAATTAAGTAAATAAAAATATATTTATACTGGCTTATACTAATTTCCTATGTTTTACTGTTGATTTTATTGATCTCTGTAATTATTATCTTAGTCTTAGTAAAATGATTGTGATACAATTACCTTAATTATTACTAAAATACTCTATTTCCAAAGAGTCAAAATTGTTGTTCCAAAGTTATGTAGAATGATTCTTGTTTGTAAAATTACCCATTTTAGTATTGTTATGTCATGAGTAGGCTCTACCTACTGATGATATTTTGATATTTTATTTTATTATTGTATGCCAAAAATCAAGGATGAACGTTTCGACTCCGTACTCGTAAAATTTTTACTGTAACTACATTTAATAAGAAAGCAAGCTTTGCAAGTTTGTATAAGAGTGGAGTGTATCTTTAAAGGTTAAAAACGTCATCGCGTTTAACCTTGAAAAAATAAAAAATATTTTTTTTTATTTTTTTATTTTTAACCTTGAAAAATATAAAATATATATTTTGCTGTGTTTATGTATGACCTTATATGATTTTTCTGTGATACTCGAAGATTATATTGAATATTGTCACGCTGATGTTATAAAAGCACCTACAGGTAATCAAAAAATAACATTAGTTAAGTATAGTATTTTTCACAATAATAAATCGTCATGATATTACTTAAATTTGTTTTATTTCAAAAATTGTCTTAAATACTCGTAGAAGCTAATAAGGTTTTTCAAGTAAAAAAGTATAGCAGCTTTTTCATGAAATTGAGGCGATTATGAACCTGACTGTACCCTTTTTGCAAAAAAAAAATAGTTATGTCCAGTTGGCGAAAACATAAAAGTGATATAATTTAAGTTTCACTAAGTGGACACGAATGAAAATCTTCGCGTGTCCAGATGACGAAATAATAAGTGTCACTAACTTTGAGTTTCACCAACTGGACACACGTGTGTCCAGACTCTTGTGTCCAGTTGGTGAATAACCCTTACAATCAAACTTCGATTACTGCTACCCCTATCTACTTTTGTATGCATCCGTGAGCGCAATTTGTGTGTGCTGTTTATTGCTTACTACCATACAAAATGATTTTTCACACCAAAACAAAGTCGTCCTAGCAAAAAATGTTTCCTCAAATAGTTTGATGCGTAGTATAAATAGTTATTGGATATGGGGGTCTTTTCAGAACGCGTATTGAATATTAATTATTTTATTCTTTCACTTATAGTCCGTACGTAGAAAATAACATTTCTTATTAATTTATTTAAATAGAGAACCTCCTTTCAAAGCTTTGATTACAGCGAAAACTGACGGGAAAATAGTGATCATTTTATAACCCTTAAGTCTCTGGCGACATAATTCAAGCCTTGTACTTTGTTACTCAACCGTCCTGTGCATTTGAATATTTAATCAGTTTCACGAGCTTCATCATTACCAGCTCTGTCTTGGATAAAGTGTATTCCTTGTAAATGGGTGTAGGTACCTACCCTTCCTGCTTATGTTTAAGTTAGGGAACTACGCAGTAGTGAGGGTTAAATTCTCTCGAAGATAAAACAAGTATTGTTTATGTCATTAGCAAAAAGCCAAAAAAAAAAATTTTTTTTTTTTCGAAATGGCATCTCGCATTTCAGCCTAGGGCTGTTTACTGCTTAACCGGACAACTCAGTGGATGCCTCGCAATTAAGGCCTCCAGCCAGAGCATAAGTTTATTTAAACTAAGTGACAGCGCGCTAAGGGCACCCCTTGTGGGGTACGGACCTCGGCTTAGGGCGTCACTGGGGACGGCAAGTGGGACAGGCTGGATCAATCATTATTATTATTATTAACGGGATAAAAAAAAAAAAAACAAAATCCAAACGTAAAGTAGGGGGTAAAGGTAAGGTAAGGGTTTTTGGTAAAGCCAAAGGTTAGTAGTTAGGTTAAGTTAGGTAGGAAATACAAACGAACGTTTAAAATCTAGTTGCAATCTCATGTCAGCGATGACTTAGTCTAAAAATGTAGGTAAGTAAAATATAGGTAGGGATTTTTTGACAGTTAGAGACTAGCTTGCGATTGTTTCAAACTGTTAGTAAAATTGCCTCCCTGATGTGAAGTGATCACCGTCGCCTATCGTATTATTGTTATTAGCATCTTTTTATTTTAAAAAATGTTTTTTTTTTTTTCAACTTTTAACTTTATTCTTTCTAATTTTAATTACTACCATGTTGCTGTGCCCTAACAGGGTCCATAATTGTACTGTAGCTTTAAGCCTTATGTAACACCTTTTGAACATATTATGGTATGCAATAAATATGAATATGAATAGATGCATTGACACGAGATCCACCTCGTAGGTATGGGTCTCACCAATGTTGGGCAATGTTGAAAAGTGTGCCCAAAATGTCGCATAATCCTTTGCCCGTCACAGTGATAGGAGCCAATTAAATCAGAAGCACGATTCATAAGGCAGATAAGCTTAAACTGATTAGTATAGAAGCATAGATAGCGATCTAGATTGACATTGCAGTAATTAGTGGACGTAGACGAGTAAAGTTAGTTAAAAACCGCGCGATGGCCGCCCCAATAGATATACCTAGTTCGGCTAAGTTGAATTATTAGAAGTAAGTTAGTTATAGCCGCAGCAAATTATGGGCTCTCATCAGCGTGGCTTTATCCCATTGACATAAGGTTTAAATTGCATTGGTTTATCGGCTATACTGCATTCGGTTGGTAGAGGTTCGTCCATGCATGAATTTTCAAGAGTTTTAGACTTTATTTACATTATCAGTGTAAAGATAATGGATTTTGTTTTGGAAATGTTGTATTTTGTTTACGATGTGAAGTCTCTGGGTAGTTTCTGAAATGATTGATGGCTTAATAAAAAGTATTGTTTATTTATTTATTTTTCGAACACAAAACTTAGTTAAATAAAAAAATTAAATTACAAACTATTAAAAATAACATTGTTTACTACTATGTATTTATATGATTTTAGGTTTGGAGGTAAATTTCCAGATTCATCGAAAACTTGAATTAAACACGATTAAAATCTTCGGGTCAATTACATTTCAATTCCTGCATGCAATAACGTTTCAATTCTTGCATGTTACCTACTAATTTTAGGATTGATGATAGACTTCGAGATTCATACTAACATTTGCGTGGTTGAATTAAACACAATTGAACTCTAGCCCAATTACATTTTAATTGTTGCAAGTTAACTAACCTCACTCATTTTTGTTTAGGCTCATCAAATATTCAAACCAGGCCTGACCCTGTGCGAATGACAGCTGACCGGTCAGCCACTTTCTAAAGTTTCCTGAGATATTCTCCTAAAGATTTTCATGCTGGTACAGTTAGCGATAAAAGTCTTTTAACTATGTTACTGTTACATACAACACTACAGGTGCTTATTTTATTCTAATTTTACGTCCTTTTCAAAAAGCCAAAGTCAAAGTATTTATTTCAATTACACCAGGCATTCAGTTTTTATTTAAATTGCCATTAACAGGCACTTTTGAAGTGTCAAGAAGTTACAGTTTAAAGTTGAGGCTAGTTGTTCGCATATTTCCTTAAATATTGTAGGTACTCAATATTAAAATTTTAATAATCTGCTGTATTCCACTTTTATTACTAACTGTACGAAGAGCGAATCTTCACAATTTTGAACATAAAGCCGGTATCACACACAACAAATCCGTATGCAGCATCGTTCACAAGAATCAGTACACAGGCTGTCTCACAGAACGCCTTGGCCACAAGACAGACAGAAAGCTTGATACGGTATGTACCACGAAATCGGTACAAGAGAGCATGGCTTAACTTGCCCGGGCATGAAATTCTCGGAAAGGCTGAACATAAATAACGGTATTTGCTGTTGTTTGTTTTGATGCGAGGAAGATGAATTGTGGAATGCCAGATGCCAGAAATTACCTACTGTTTTAATTTAAATATGTACATATATGTATATTTTGTAATAGAGAGAATGTCATATGTGTGTGGTGGAGTTTTTTGTCCGTTCTTATTCATAAGAGACTATTGTTTGGAAGAGATTTTTTACACGACGCAGGCTTTCTTGGGTCTTAAGCTTACTTTGTACGAAATGTCATTAAAATCAGTTTAGTGGTTTAGCTGTGAAAGTGTAGCAGACAGACAAATACTTAAGCTTTAATAATATTAGTATGAATTATTATGTAAGGCGCTGTCTCTGTAAATTACAAAGAATTATCGGCAATGCGACTTGTCTCAAAATACGGACGCATTGCAGGTCTATTAATGAAAACACTAGCTGTGCTAGTATTTGGTTACTGCTCTTCTCCCATGAGTCGTAGCGTGATGTCACTTAGCCTTTTATATTCCTCATTAATCTGGCTATCATATACAAAAAGAATTATTCCAATCCGACTAGGAGTTCCAAAGAAAAGCGCCTTAAAACAAACAAACAGAAAACGCTTCAGCTTTATTATATTTTATAGAAGAGTACTTATTAGAACTCAAATGATTTCCTACCTTTGTTTTCCAAAGCAGTTACCTACGCATACAACATAACTCACTTCCTTATCAAAACATGTAACCAAGATTCGCATATCTTTAGAATAATGGTCGTAACAGAGCGTTCGTTCCTGTCGTCCCCAAAGGACGGAGCGGAAGATCCAATTTATTATGTAAGAGTATAACGTGAAATCTTCTGCTATGTATATTTTGCAGATCCCGCCGTACTCTGGGGAGAAAAATACATTCTACTGCTAATTGTTCAAATAAATTAGTACGCGGGGTGCATACTACTGTTTCGTTTCACGGGTGTGTTTCGTTTGCGATTTTTTCTTTTGTTTCTGGCTGTTTGTGGAGCTTTTATAGTTAATTGAATGGGAATTTGGGTTAATGTTTTAAAGTGACTAGCTTTTGCTCGTGATTTTATCTGCGTGGGTGTCAAATATACCTTTGAAGATAGCGTATGGTGCTCAGCAATAGTGTCGCTTTTTATTGGTGAATGATTTTTTGTAATCGATCTAGTAATTTTGAAGATTACGTCATATAAACCAAAAAATAAAACACACAAACCATACAGAGATGTTTTAATGCATTCGTCTGTTCATGTGATGTGATGGCCCAGTGGTTAACCCCGCCTCTCATGCACGAGGTTGCAGGTTCGATACTAGGCAAGTACGAACGTCACTTTTCAAATTCATATATACTTTCTAAATTTCTCTTGAACATCTCTGACATCGGTGAAGGAACGCAACGTGAGGAAACCTGGACTTAAAATGAATATAAGTCTGAAATCGCCAACCTGCTTTGAGACAGCGTGGTGATCAATGCTCGTGCCTTATTTGAGAAGTGGTCTGCCCTGCAGTAAAACAGTAATAGGCTGGTATTATTATTCGTCTGTTTGTCGCTTTAATTTACTTATTACTGAGTAAATACTGGTGAGTCACTTGAATTTCCTTCGCAGTAAGTGAATTAAAGTAGGATTGCAAACGTAAATAATGTTCCGTGATATTATAAGCCCTTGAGGGACTCTGCGAAGGGAAACATAGTGCGGAGGTTATTGTATGAAATCTTCGCACGATGAGTAGACGTTGTAATAAATTCTATTTTTTTTTGTAGGTTTTTTTTTTGTCAAGATTTGAAATCATTAAATGACTCCCCCGCCCTGGGCGGGGCGAGAGGGAGTGTTAGACTTTTACTGACTAAAACCCATCCATGTTCCTTCTTGTGCCATTTGCGTTTCGGGGGCGCGGTATCTCTTTCGAACAACCCGCAGCACCGGCAGACTTGCAGATATTAGCATAAATGCTCGCGTTTTATTTTAAATTTTCTAATTCTAATTACCTTACTTTTGAGATTAGCTGGAAGGAATAGATTGACAGACCGACAAAAATGTTTAAAAATTGTAGTAGTACCGTGTAAATATGCATAACATACCACATACCATAACGTCTGTACTCCTCGAAGGGGGCAGAGGTTTACCAATGTACACCCACAAATTCCTTAATAATATGCATTTAGTAAAAAGCTTTTATTTTGACATTATAAACAGAAATATTAATTTTATTTATTTGTATAAATATTGTTGGTTACTTAGGGCCACTTTCACCAATATCACTAAACATATTTAGCGCTAAATGAGTTTAAATTATCATTCTGTCTTTGTCACCTTCTAACAATGTGACAGTGACAGACTGAAAATTTAAACACATTTATTGCTAAATAAGTTTAGTGATTTTGGTGAATGTGGCCCTAATTCTGCAAGTTTTTTATTTTTTAATAAAAAACTTGCTTAAAATAGGTAACTAAATTGATAAATGTTCGACCTACGATATTTTCAATTTACCTGAAAACGCTTATGCCCAAAGTGCCCATCTAGCATATTTTTCTTAACGATACTCACGGGAGGCAATGAAGTGGGTTATTTTAACCAAGGGACCTTGTGAGTGAGATATACCTAACGATGAAATTTTTGAGCTGAGAGCCATTTATCACACATGCTTTAAAAGTACAAAGTATATATATCTCGTGAGGAAATCCGACACTCAGAGTAAAATTTTTCGTCTTTGTAAAAGGTAGCGTTGACGCAGATTTAGTTATATTCTTTGCAGTTATGAAAATATATTTTTATGACGATTCTAATTTTGTTTCCAACAAATAAGTAGTACCCACAATAAAATCGTTATGAAACTAAAACTAAGTACCTACATAAAATAATATTAGTTTAGAACTATGAAGTTATTTAATTTGTATAAAAATTGCCAGTCATTGAATTTGCTCACATACTTTTCTAAGTAAGAATTAAATGCAATATTTGGTTTGAACTTTTATTTATTCATTTTTACTTCATCAATGTTAAGAAATGGATAACAATTTAAAACGACTCACGACCAACTGCATTGCAGTTCGGCAGAAAATTCGTATTTTATTATTATTGTCAAACTCCATAAATTAAATTAAAAAAACAATGTAAAAAACATGGTAAGGCTACATCACAATATTCCCTAGGACAACTAAAAATATTAGAATGGCCAACCATTTATCGTGACCCACTGATTTAGTATTGCCATGCATAAAATTTAGCAACTTAACAATATTGTACAGTTTGTGCAATCGCCCGCTAGAGGATTTGTGCCTAAGTGCCACGTGCCAGATTTTACATACTTCAACTGGCAACTTTTCCCCAATTCCCTCATCTAATCAGCAATTAGCGTACGTATTCGAACTCGTAAAGAACTCGGGAGCTGCTGGCATTAATACGTATTTATTAGTGTTGCTACAATATGACGGCATTCTACCGAAATTGGAGATTTAGATTTGCAATACCGCGTGTATTTAGTTTGAATTTGGAATTCGATTTTGAATTTGGAATATAAAGCTTAGGTTATTAACCCTGGAGATTACAAAATGGTAACGAGAACTATCGAAAAACCTTTAGTTACTTCTGGGAGTCGCTTGATCACTTCAGGGTTTTGACAATTATTTTTGTTATGTTATTTGTACTCACCCCCTATTACATGGGACTTAAATACACCTCTGCCTAACCCTTCGGGGAATACAGGCGTGATGGTATATATATGTTATTTGTATTAGGTGTAGTTTTTTTACGAGGTCGTCTAGCTACAAAGTCTGCCAAGATACGTATTTCTGCCGGGAAGCAGCATTGTTTTGTTTCTAACTTACGGATTTAAGACTTATCCAACACCCATACTATTATTATTGTATTTAGTTAATTATAGGCATATCAGTCGGCCAATTACCGTAACTTACAAAATCTAGTCGCAATCTCCTCTTAGCAACAACAACAACTCAGACGCATTAAGACTGAGAAGACTAAAAATACGAACGTGGTTAAATAAAAGTAACTGGAATTGCCCCCAGATTTATATTAGCTAACATGGCGACGCACCAACGATGGCTCTGGCATTATAGTACACTTACATTCAGACCGAATGTTTGATTATGTATCTTCTACCTAAGTACAAAAAGTACAGGTTTGATGTTTCCGTAATAGTGCCAAAGCCGATTTACTCTACGCTGAAAGCTTCCCTGAAAAGCTTGCGGTCATGTTGTGTGAATTGAAGTTTTAACAAACCAAATTATTCATTCGAATTTCGTTGTTCAATTGACTCGTATTTCTTAATTAGGAAGGCATATTTCAGAATAACGTATTACGGAAATAAAGTCCAACTGACTACAGAAAAAATAATAAGCTTATTTTGCTGTACTTAAATATTGTAAAAATGTTTTCGCTAATTGTGATATTTCGGTATGAGGCTTTTAATTTCATGCACATATTCCACTATTTTGGGGATTCAAACTACTTCTGAATACAAACATTATTGGATATTGGATAATAGTCAGGCCTCATCTAGTTTTTCGGGACATTGCCATGGGACTAGTCGACTCTTCATGTGACTACAGGGCTGGCCTTTTCTTGGGGCAAAGAATCAGCATTGTCATACAACGTGGCAATGCTGCCAGCCTATTAGGCACTTGTCCTTTTGACAGCGATGCGAATGAGTTTTTTCATACCCTTCTTAAGAGCTTCCTTTTTTATATAAATTGTACATAGTTTGCAATTTAATTATTATTTATAAGTTTTTTGATCTAATTGAAATAAATAATTATATTTTATTGTTTTATATGAACCAAAAAAATTTGCTGTTTCATAAATTGTAATCGTGTTATAGTGTGTGTGTTTCTTTTGTTATTATTTTGTCTTTTATAGTGCAATTTTGTAGGAAACAGATTATTTTTTACTGCTGACCTCGTAGTAAAAGTTCTTACTGGGGATTCATGAGTTCTTTGACCCCGTGAAAGTTGTGCTGTGAATTTTAAGTCAGCCTGTATATGAATGTATAATTGATGAGCAGAAGAACAGTTTAAAATTGACGTTGCTATTTATTTAAATAAGGCGCTGCTTAATTTTTGATGATAAATATTCGGAAAATATTAAAAGTGTAAAAAAAAATATCTCCAGACCGATTCCGGTCACGGTGGCTAATCTTAATGTAGACTAGCCAAGTACGCAGAAGATATTATAGTGCACAAGTGTCTGCGAAAACACAAGCGCACGCCCTCTTCCCTTGCACTCATAGTCTGATGATACGACAATCCGACACACACTTTTTGCCCAACCTAGGAATCGAACCCACGACACCACTCCCAACAGTCATTCTTACCAGCACGACACAAACGGGGCAGTAAAAGTAGGTACCTTTTTAACAGAGCGCCATAAACCGCATGACGGTTTAATGTTCTAAATATAAATTATGAGGGAGTTAATTGTCAAAGTTTTACTTACCCTAACCTATATCTGCTGTAATTAGAGCATACGAGACCGTTTTTCATAAAAAGGACTTGCAAAAAGCTGCAGTTTGGTTTGAGGAAGCTAGATGATAAACCCACAGTGCATTTTTATTTAATTATAACGGTAACTGCGAACTTTAATTATAATAAATATTGTATTCTAATTTTATCTTGTACATGTTTGACATTAAATAAAACCAAATTCAATATTATAATAATACTAGTTTATTATGGTGCCATTGCAGGACAAATGCCATTATGCAGAGAAGGCACAGGCATTGTTTACTAAACTTGCTCCAGGCAAATTGGCGATTCCAGATTTATATTTATTTCTAGCGATTCGCTCCAGTTTCTAACGAAAGGAAATTTCCAACGTTCCAAAAAAAACTTTCTTTAAAGGTATGGGCATGGGTGCCGGTGTAATTAAAGACACATGAAACTTTCCAACTTTGTCTCTGGGATGGCAACGCATTTGCATGACCTCTGGTATTGCAGATGTCTATAGGTAGCGGTGACCACTGAACATCAAGGGGCTTACTATGAGCCCCTTAAGAAGTTGCCTGGAAGTTGAACTGCCCTGCTATTTTGTAATATGACATCGTTAAATACCTGCTTTAACGAAGTCATAGTACAAGAAAGCAGGGCAATCAACTTTCAGGCAACTTCAGCCCTGCTATAAAAGCTCATAAGCCCCAAGATGGCCCGAAGGCTTTTTTGCCATCGAATGACATAAAAAAAAGAATCAACCATATCGATCTAGCCTTTCTCAAGTTTTGCGCTTAGCCACTAATTTTTACTTATATGCAGATACTCCAGGTTTGCTCATGATATTTTCTTTTAAACTTTATAATATGATAAAATTAAAGATTATAACAAAATTTCCTCAAAATATTCTTCACTTTATGTTGAAGAATGGACTGACGACCTTAATTACACGCGATTTACAGGGATGATTAATATTCCAACAACTTTTTAAATTAGTTCTAGTAACTTTTCTAACATTGATTAGTTCATGTTTTCCTGCTGATAATATTTTCGTATCTTCAAATTTCTGTCTGTTTCTGAGAACTTTGTTCCGACTTTTGGAACTTTATTTTTGTTCTTTGATGAAGGCCTTACTTAGAGTTGTTTATTTTTATTTTTATGTCGTTGTAGGTACTTAAATTTGTTTTTTCTTAATGCCTCTGCTACTGCTATTGATGTTTCTTGATTGGTACGGCTCGACAGAAGGTGAAGCCTTCTACTGTCAGACTTTTCCACAATTCAAAATATGAAGTAATCATCGATTTACACAAGAATAAATCAAGTAGGTACATACATACATAAACTCACGCCTTATGCCCATGGGGGTTGGCAGAAACCACAGAACCTCTGCTACGATCCTTACATACTCCGTTCGCCTCGCCCATATTCATACATCTAATCATACAAACACGCCGGTTACGAGTACTGCTCACCCGACCTACCCAAACGGGAAAACGGCGTGAGTTTATAAAATTAACTGCTGGTCAGATTCTTTCGATAGTAGAATTCTATGTTATCCCTCAACGCTATAGGCTATATTGTGTTATAAAATAAAAAATGTTTTTGAAATATAACAATTGCGAGGGAAGTCGCAGGCAGAAGCTAGTATTCAAATAACAAGAAGAGAATATAGAATTCTATATGAATACCCAATTTAAAGTGTTAAACGTGGAAGCACCTTGTACTACAAACAGTTTATTATGTTCGTGTAAAACTGTTTGCTTTGCTGCCACGGCTTCATAACAGGATTTCGCTGTACCAATTAATAAGCAGAGTTTAAGTTGTTAAGCCCGGCTTTCCTCAGTTACCACTAGTACTATATGAGGCTTTGTTACTACGCGGTTTTCCTTGTAGTAGAGAGAATATTACATACATTATTGCATACCATCACGCCTGTATTCCCAGTTGGTTAGGCAGAGGTGTACTAATGTACACCTACAGTTCCGGTATCTTTAGACCCCACGTAATTGGGGGCGAGCCTATTGCCATTAACCGGGCACAAAACCTAAGTCCGAGCTGCTATTGATCTATACTTAATATGATAATATTAAATAGCTATAGATTACAGGTAATTAAAGATACGAGTTTATATTAACGATTTTAAGCATTAATGATTTCCGTAATCGGTTAATTAAAACGTTAATCTATTAATAATCCCGTTTAGTACAACCGGCAATAGTTAAATTAATCCTTTGAAATCAAAGCAACTATTTAGAACTTACACATATACGGAAACTTAGAACATTTAATTAATTAAGTTCATTTATCTTATTAAGTTGTACCCAGCTATGTATGGAACCATAAAGTGAAATATTTATATGGAAACAAAGCTAAGTTGTTGTAAAGTTACAACTGGTATTTTCTTCAAGTCTTTAAGTACGTAAAGTTTTAACATTAAATTGCTAACATTATTGGTCCCTATACCTACCTACATAGAGTACATAATACATTTAGTGAAAAAAGGCAGATATTTTGAGGTATTTTATACGTACGCTCCTGGCATCATGGTGCAAGAGCGGGAATGGAACACCGGGGTTGTTTTTGGTCAGTAAAAGTCTGACAGACCTTTTCGTCCTTCCCAGGGCAATGAGCATTCATGAGGATTTAACACACGGGAACAAAAATAATTAAAATAATCAAATACTATTAATGTTATGTTTACCCTGAAAATATCGTGTCATGATGGCTAGCTAGCGTGGTTTAGGCACCTGCCTCTCATGCATGAGGTTGCAAGCGTGGAATTAAGTAGATTTTATATTTTCCTTTTAATTTCTCTTACAAAGCCAAAAATATTTCCGAAAACATGAAGACGAGGAACGAATACATTTTTCTTGAATTTCAACATGAAAAGATGATTCATTCTCATGCAAAATTTTCATTACGAATACCTTTATAGTTGCAAGCGTCTACTAAAAGTTGAATGATGGAATTTTAGTTGAATAGAACTTTGAGACGCGGTCCAACTAACAGTAGAACTTTAAAAGAAGAATAGGCCAAACCAGTTTACGAAGACCTATGTTTTATTCATTTTGGTCAACATTTATTCTGTCTTCATGTTAACTTTTAAATCAACAGATCGTTTAATGGAACGCTTACATTCACACTGACATTGTAAATGCGAATAGCATTCTGTATGTTTGTTACGTCATCACTGTGAAACCACTGAACCGATCGTGATGAAATTTGACAAGGAGGTAGCTTGGACTCTGTTTTATAACATAGGCTACTTTTTGACACGCGACTTCGTCTGCGACCGCAGTGAATGGCATTCACGCGTAAAAAGCTCGAGTTTAGTTATATTTTTAAATTATGTAGTTTGCCGAATTGTTTGTTTGAACGTTCCTATCTCCGAAATTACTACGTTCAGTTCTGCAAATTCTTTCGCTTATTGGAAGCTACATCATAAATGAAACAAAAAATATATGAATAAAAAATTGGATCCATAAGAAAATTTATGCAGACGAAGTTGCGGGCAATAACTAGTAAGCTATAAAAATTATACACATGTGCAGTAATTATACGGATGTCTATAAATAACTCTACATTTATTATAACAAGTCATGATATTGTTTTGCATTCATTTTATGTTTATTTATTCAAATAGTAACGTTAGTGTTGTATAAATGTTTATTGCAACAAACTTGCATTCCATAAAAAGTTATTATACATTATTATTTAATTTACACATCTTTTAAAAAGTACTAAGAAAGACAATTTTCGAATCACCTGACCTTTCTGAAGAACCTCACCGATAAGGTTAGGGTAGGTCTTTCTAGGGCGTCCGCTCCCAGCATTGCCACTCACATCTGCCATATAAATCCCTTTTGTTAGTCACCTTTCATTCATCCTCTCAACAAGACCGAACCATCTAAGCATACTCATTTCAACCTTTGTTACTATATCCTCTTTTAATCCGCAACGCTCTCGTATAATTTCATTCATCACTCTATTGTTCAAAGTTACACCACACATACTTTTACTGCTACTAAGAATTTCATAAAAAAAACTAATAACACTTTGCTCGACTTGCGAATCGAACCGAAAACCTTTAACGTAGCAATCGTAGTATTTTTTAAACTAAGTTTATGCAATAAAAAGTCCCAATGCCACAAAACCCAAAGCCCTAATGCCTTAGGCATTCTCTATTAGGCAACCAAAGGTGATGAAGACATAACATGCCAGGTGCAAATTTTGGTACAAGCTTCAACAAATCATTCTAAAATCGCTAATCCACCTTGAGCGAGTGTGCTGATCAATGCTCGTGCCTTCTCAGTATGTAAAGAGGGCTTTGCCCTGCTAATAGGCCGGTATTAACATGTACTGAGTAGGTAGATGAGTTTGTTGCACTGTGCAGGCAATTTAAGAACATTATGTCGAAGTTTTGCTATAATTAAGAAAGGTATAGTTAATGCTTATGTGCTAAACGACATATTTTATACAATGTCTAGTTTTTAAACCTCGTCAGATAAATAAAATAAATATAAACAATGTAGTGTGCATGCGGGTTCATTGCCCTGCCTGCCTAAACCCAGCGGAAAGATGGCTAGCTTGAATTCTAAAACCGAAAACTGAAAAAGAAATAGAACCTCTTTATTTTATTATTATCACTACTTCGTAACTATCACCTTGAATTTGAAGAGGATGTAAATCTGCATCTTGTATAATGTCTGAGTGAGTTTAATCTTCTCTAGTCTCCCCGCCCGCGCCCGACCTTTTGACCGTTTTTGATGTCAGCGAGAATGGAATATAATTATGAATTCTAGCATACCAACGCACACGGCCGACAAAAGTCAGTCCCACGAAAACAAGGATTTATTGAATCGGTCCTACAAGAAGTTGGTTGCGAGCGAAGAATCTTAACATCCCCTACAAATCCAGCCATCTTATCACAGCTAAAGATTACGAAACTCATTACTACAGATAACAATACTTATCCTATTACCCGCACTTAATCTAAATCAGAGCCACAAACAGCAATCTATTTATAGATCAAATCACTACCACAGCCTCATGTACAGTGTGTTACGAAAAGGGTGTATCAATGGTACAAAATTTCAGCTCACAAGCAATAACTTTGGAAATGCATGATATTTTTTTTGTCTCAGCAGTTTACATAACAAACGCGGTGTCAAGAGAAACAAATCTTTTACCGTGCTGTTTCTTTATGTATAGTTTATTGAAGCCCCAGCTGACTTGGTATGGTAATGTGTAGAATTAAATTGGAAACATTTGATTTTTTACTTCAATATTTCTTAACTTTATAATTGTGTGAGTAAGTATTAATAAGTATTAAAAACAATTTGCTATGTGGTTTATCCTTTCTTTATTGTGTGGGAAGTAAGGTCTTACGACAGGCGAACCCACACACCCTAGTGTCAGAGTTTCTAAACCGCCACAAGGGCCTCTGACATGGTTACCGATGTCATAGATGTCCAAGATAAACTTAGAAAGTACTCGTACATATGAATTAGAAAAAGTCACATTGGTACTTGCCCGTGCTCGGTTGCGAACCCACAACCTCGTGCATGAGAGACCCGCCTCTCATGGCCTTAATCACTGGGCCTTGTCGACACTAAGGGTTATTAATACCAAAAGAATCCATGCCTTTGATATGTACCCTTTAAGTAACACGCTGTATAGGTACTGGTTTTAGTTAATAAGCAAGTACCAAAGGGCTGTAGTACATGAGCTGAGGTAATTCAACATTCAACAGGTAGAGTTCGTTAACCCCTGTACTTACGACCTGTGTGGTTACTTACGCCTTAAGGGTCTAGAAAGTCTCGGAGCTATTATTGAGCTAAATTGGGTTAGCTTTGGAGCTTGACTGGGCTATTGTTTGTTCTTCTTAGTGATTCATTCTACCTACATTGTTGTATTTATTTTTTAAATTTGTACAAATGGTATTAGTTGCTCGCTTAGATAACTATATTCAGTGGGTGGTAATCCTTTTGGCAATTGTAATGATGATGTGGTTGGTTTAACTTTTCTTATTTATCGTAAATGCAAGATTTTTAATAAAGAATTGGCATTTCACTACTTTCTTGGCAGAGTTTCTGTCAACGGTGACTTACAAACAAGTCTACGGTCTGGTTAGTTATGTATTATGACTATGAGTCTACCTAAATATTTGTAGAAGCACCCGCGATTCAATAAACATAATACGGAGCGATATCTTCCTGACGGTAAGTGGTCACTGTCTCCTATGGAATTATGGACATCTGTAATACTAAGAGCGGTACGAATGCGTTGCCATCGAAAAGACGAACCTTAAATGTTTTATATGCCTGTATTTTTCATCGATAGCCATTATCTTTCAAACCGGAATGGAACACAAAAGCGCTGTTTGACGAGAGAAATATGTATAGTGGTAGAACTATATGATGAGCTATACTTGTAACGAAAATATTCTATTGGATATAACAAAACTATTTGACACTACATGGTTAGAAATTCAATTCTACCAATTAAAAACGTTTAAACTCTAGTTGCAATATCATCTTAACGACAATCAATGTCAAAAACAGTATGTAAATTATAGACTTTTTTGATAGAATGGGATTAGATTGTGATTATTCTTACGTCAGCAGAATTGCCTGATCTCTCATCTCTCCAAACCGAAAAGCCAAGTAATCCCTACTTTAAACCAACAACCTTTTAAAAGTATTAAAGCAACACCAACAAAACACACATCAGCATACTTGCATGGTAATCGCATGCCCGTATTAATTACATTCTCTGGTCTGCCGGCACGTTTCAGTAGGAACCCATTTAATCATTCATCGAGAGCTGACCGCGTTAACGTGTGATGGCCGATATAAAGACGCATTACCGCGACATCTCCTTTGTTACAACTCATTACAGTTATCGGATTCCGATGCATTTTGGTAGTTTGGAGTGATTCGAGTACCGTTTTGGGTCAATAGGTTGGACGCTTCGAAGTGTGAGTTTGGAATTGGGATGTTATGGATTTTGAATTTAGGATCTGTATACGGGGTAACACATTATACACACACCCTGAGTTGTGAGTAAGTATGTATTTTGCTCAGAATCGGCTACTGAATCAATTTCACCTATTTTTAAAATGGGTAAATTATGTACTAAAATAAGTAGCTAAACCAGTGACTCCGATACTTTCAGATAGTTCGGTTTACGGGTAATAGATTTTAAGAAAATGTGTAAAAAAATGAAAAGATTGGCTTTTAAATAGGGCTAAGCCTTAGCAATAATAAACATTGTCTAAACAATGCAACAGACGCGCGCGGTTATTGTGCCAACTCGGTTTGGCGAAATCATATCATAACGTGTCTCCACGCACTGTGTACTCCACTCCTATCCGAAATTATCCGAATCTTTTATATCAGTAGTCTCGAACATGCAAACTCGAAAACGAGTCTCGCTAAAGTGATCGCGCTCACTTCGATAACGAACCAACTTGTCATTGGATTAGTATTCGTTCGCCGTGGTGACGTCACCGGCGTGATCGTGTTTAACAGAATACCATTTTGTAATCTCACTGCGGATTCAGCTTTCGAATTACGAAGTGAGGCTTAGAGAATCGCACTGCAGATTCGGTTACGATTAAATATGGATAGTACATACGGATAGATCAGTATTTCGGATATTCAATAGTATCGGTTACGGCTACGGAGCTCCATAACATCTCTGGTTAGCAACTGTCATTTGTGAGATGTTATGATCATATACTGCCATTGTTTGTCGTACAGAAATCATACACCCAGTTACAGAATGCTTTATTTAAATACTGCTTTAATTACCAGTCATTATCGCCAATTAATCATTTAAAAAGACAAAACGATTCAGGGTCATTAGGTAAAACTAATGATCCTGAACCCGTTTATCTTTTTGAAGATGACATAAAACAATGAAATGAATTGAAAATGTGTCAAATGTATGATCCATTAGTGCTAATGACGGTTTCTGCAACGTAAAGGATCATGGGCTATTTTCTATGGGGCTGGGCGTAAGTTTTAATATAAAATATCATGTTGCAGGTTTACGCCCATTTTGACCATGAGCTTTTATGTTAAAGTCTTAATTTGACATTTTGTAAAAAAACATTAAAATTGCCTACACCTACTTAATAACTTTTAAATATAAATGCTATTTTTGGGTGTGTCGGACTCCCTCTTTCTAAAACTCCACGGTATTTTTCTAACTACCATTGGCTGGAACTCAGGTATTGCTCTGAGGATTCTTCCCCACAACAACTATATGGATGCTCGAATGGCTCTTGCTGATTTCACCTAAATTCACCGAGAAAAATGAAAATAAAGAATGAATATGGAAGTCCTTCACCTATAAAAGAGTTGTCGCTGCCTGTATTTTTAAACATTGACTGCTACGACATATTATCGTCAAAATCTCCGTCTACGACTAATACTTTCAAAGCTGTTGGTCTATATTTTTGTCTCGTTTTTTTACACACATGTGGACAGTTTGATTTCGATATAAATTTGAATAATTGTATTCTCTTCTTCGAATAGCCCAATTAGAAGGTACTGTTATGAACATTGTGATAATAATTTGTCTATGTCAAGTTGCTCACGGCTTAGCTACCAAATCGTAATTGACGATGATTTGATTAGAGAGGTCACTTGGAGTCGGAGAATTCCAATAGTACATAAAAAGCCCTATAAGCGGATCTACGGTCACAGTCAGTGTTAACAAAATCAAGTAAGTACAAGGTGTAATTATAAGACACATCACATACAATGGGTATGTAACTAGACATACTATCTATTACAATAAGTAAAATTGAGCAAAATTTATTGCTGGAAAACGACTTTTATTTTTGGGTCTGTAAAAACACTTTTAATGATAGCGCACAATGTAACGCACACAAAACATTGTGCTTATGGGTAATAATTACAGGGGTCGTGGGGCTATTCAAAACTACCTTTTGGAATAGGCAACTAAATTCAATATTATAATTTTTTATAACAACAGGAGCAACTACTATTTTTTTTTTGGCATTCTTCTGAAGTTCTTATTAATGGACTAAATAAAATAAATTATTTCACAGATGAGAGTTACAACATTTAAAACTTGTTTTGATACAAAACAACGTAAAAATGAAATAATTACATACAGCTTTCGGTTTCGTTGAGTATCATTTCATACCTGTTATCAAATTATCCTTGATAAATTAACCGTATCAAGTGGGAAGGTATGTTGCTTTAACCCTACGTGAATAAACGGTGTGTCCCTCACTAAACGGTTTTATAGCCATTAGTGCAACCGCGTCTGGCAAATAGAATGGTTCAATTAGTAGCTGTTCTATTTCTATTGAATAGCGTGATAATTAGGTTTATGTGGTTATAAACTTAGGCCTAAATACATCAATTAGATAAAATTATACTGTGACAATAAAGTTCAAAAGTTTTTTTGTTTGCTAATCTCTGGAACTAGCAGTTGGAATTCAAACTGTTATATATTTATATGACATGATAGCTAGCTTCATGGGGAATAGTATAGGCTATAACATCACGCTTCAAAACACGGTAGCTCAGCAGTAAACATAGACGTAACCCCACTTCACTGATTAAAAGTTACATTATTGTGGATAACCATAAGCAATATTTCCTAATACATTTAATTCGCACGCGGACAAAGTCGCGTGCAAATGCAAGTTACTAATCAAGTAGTGTTATCATCGTTATCAAACAGACCCGAGGCCCTTTGACATAAGACATTGTTTTCTTTAATTAGTCATCTTAATTACTTATTGTATTTCTGCCAATTATATGGGATTTTTCTTTAATTCTGACTCACATGATGCCGCATAGTACACATAAATATTTGGAAGGTCAAACTGAATAAAGAACCACAGTTACGGGCAATTGATCTGCGTATAATGTTAACCAGACATCGGGAACTTGAAAGAGCCGCTTTGTACCCAACACAATGCGACCTTGCTTGCCAATCATTAAACGAACACTCAAATGAATCAACACGATGGTACCACTATATTCTGAACCTCGACAAAATGTAGAACTATAGAGAAATTCTATTGAATTTAGCAATTTGTTTTTGCAAGCAGCGCTGTTGTTTGGTGTCAAGATATACTGGTATAATGGAGGTACATATCATTAAAATCTTGTAGGAATATCAAGTGGTTTCGTTTAGTTTTCATTGATCTATTGATATCAAGTGTACCGTGTGAGTGTTTTGTTGAAACTACGAAGTCAATATTATTATGAGTGAAGTATAGATTTTCTTTCTTCAGTAAAATAGTCATGAAAATAAATTTTAATGTAACACTAAACAAGGCATTGTTTTACAGCAGGGCAAAGTCTTCTTCTCATACATAGAAAACAACATGCATGCTTGAGGCGGTTTAACGATTTGAGATTGATATAATTATAAGTTCTGGTTTCCGATGTTTTTCTTCATTGACGTCAGTGACACGTTACACCTCTGCCTAACCCTTCGGGGAATACAGGCGTGATTATATGTATGCAAGTATTATAATAGTAGGTGTTATTACATGTACGCAGCATTTATTTAAAGGCGATCTCAATAAGTAGATAAATGGACTTTAAAAACCCTGCTCATTCAGTAAAAGTGAATACCTACCTACCAAGTTTTTTATCCTAATTAAGAATCTGATGGACTAAAAACCCAATGAAATACATCTCGCAAAGGGCAAGATTCTCACTGCCGAAATAAACATTACACACGTTGAAATAAAGTCCAAAACAAATCTCCGCTAGTCCTGTTAAATGGCTTCAAGGTATGTTAGGTCCTAATCTTACTCCAAAGAGATCTATAATCTGCCAAACCGTCTACAAATGACTCTATTAGTTTTACAAATACATATACTATTTACAGTATTAGTAAATTGACATAACCATTACGAACGCTGCGAATGTAAACTCAACTCTATTTATATTTACGTATAATACCAGTTGCAAAGGTCAAAGCAATTCATTACCGAAACCGGTCGGACTTGTATCTGCTGATTAGATAATCATTTTAACGTGATTTGTATGGGTCTGACAAAATGTGATGCGTTTCTAAGGAACAAAGGTCGATAATTAATATTAATTCTTTGTCAATATTGTTTTTTATCAATTCATTGCATATTTTGATATTTATAGGCACTTCAGGTTCTATTACCTACGTAGTATATATGTATGCAGATAAATATATACTTTGGTACTTATGATAGAATTTTTTTAATTTTCGGTATGTCAAGAGACCCTACTAAAATTTACCTAAATAAACTGCCTCGTTAATACAGCGATCGTAAGCGCGACTGCTACGCTGAAAGTCTTGGTTTCGCTCCCCCGGTCAAGCAAAGTGTTATTGGATTTTTCTATGCAATTCTCAGTAGCAGCTCGGTGTTAGGATTTCTGCCCGATTCAAAGTCAAAGTCAAATCATTTACTTAAATTAGACCATTAGAAGACACTTTTGAACGTCAATTATAGAAAAAAAAAATTGATGAATGGCAATAGGCTCCCCCCCCCTATTACATGGGATCTAAACACACCAGCTAACTGTGGGTGTACATTGGTACACCTCTGCCTACAGGTGTGATTAATATATATTTTTTTGTTATTTGAAAACGTACGCCCAGCCCCCATAGAAAATTGCCCGTGGTCCTTTACGTTGTGTGTGTGATAGTTCAACATATTTACCGGTTACTCTAGTCATAGCACATAAAAAACCTAATTAGACATTTTAGAACAAAACAAATCTCACGCAATTCTCTACTTAGTTTAAAAATGAGTTAAGTACAAAAGTTTTAATTACTCCGCTAGTTTACAATGTGGTTCACAATTAGTTGCTAGTTCCCGCGTCCCATGGGTACAATTGGAGCTGAACATGAGATTATACGGGGAAATTGTCCGGTAATAAACAGCTGGGCTTTAATAACTGTTTCTACTATTACCAACTCGTTTAGGTATCATGATATTAGTATGAGAAAGTTCTGTTTATGATTGCTAGGTACCTCTTTTAGTATTCGTGTAGTTTGAGTAGTTTCGATGTTTGGGGTTTTGGGTTTTATTTCTCACGTACTATAAATATATCTGTCTAGTCTTTTCCCATTTATGCTACTACTACTGCCTTTTAGTATATCTGATCTGCACAACCCTGTTACTGGGCAACATGATACCTCTTGCTTGGTTTTATTGTCCTGAAAGCGGTCATTGGTCTTTTCCTAATATCTCTTAAAGTCTCATCCATAAACTGTGCAGATTTTCATTGGTAAAATTTGTTAGGGCTTAGAATGATGATGATTGACGTCAACGAGCTTTAATTCCGAATCTGAAATTTAGGCCCACTTTCACCACAAATCACTAAACATAATTAAATTATCATTCTGTGTCTGTCACCGTCTACCAATGTGACAGAGATGCAATGATGTTCTAAATACGCTTAGGGTCTAAGAATGCTAGAATCATGAAACAACTATTAATTTTAATAGGCTAATAATATTTATAAGCCCTCAAACCTCAGGTATTAAAAGCAGATTATCTCATAAAATATGCAGGTCAGCTTAGTCAGGTGTCGTAGTAAACATATAAGATATTGATTTAGTGTGACATTGCCTTAGTGCCTACGCCAGCCGGTCTAGTTAGTTAGCTGCCTAAATTGACTAATTGAGTAAGTTATTACAAGGTAGCATGGAGTAACATTGATAAGACGAAGTCAATACATAGTTGGATAGACGGATTAATCAAAATCAATGACGTGTTACAAATATTATGAGCCGCAGTGATAGCAGAATTCGTAAAGGAAATATTGAAGTAACAACTGGGAAAGCATAAGATGAAAGGGAGCATCTTTTTAATAGTTGGTGGAATGGTGGTAGGTATCTGTCTGATAATGTTTCATTTTGTAGTGATTATGTCATTTTAGGGATAGCTAGATTAAATTAAAAAGCATAAAGATTAACATGTCTCAATTTTGACTGCAATTAGCAGTTTAGATTTCTATGCCGTTGATAAAACTTCATAGAACGAAATCTGACTGTTGGTTTTTGTAGACCAAATGTAGAAAAAAAAGAAAATCATAAGTTACATAAGGGTCCCCAAACTGCGCGTCACGACACCTTGGGGTATCGCGAAACAATTTTAATAGGGTCGCGCTGCTGTAAGCCCGTGTCGACGGTAGTCCTTCTCATTGATTCTAGTACAATTATTGTACTGTTATATTATATATCAATATTAATAATTAAGATCTTTGAAAAATACGTTAATGAAATGAAAATAATTTGAAAAACCTGCCAGAGCTACACACAAATATCTCCTTATAAAAGGGCTTCACAAAAAAATTACGACCTTGTGAAGCTTGTCGCGGTATAAAAAACATTCGGATCTCCTGAGATGTAACCCAGAAGTTCCAAATCTTTTGGACAGCAATATTAATCTGACAACAAAAATACTGCCCTAGACAGAAAACGGGAAGCATTACACTTGACCGTCTTATTGACCCAAATCCCCTCTGATGCTACACCGAAGTCCTATAAATAATGTACAGTCATAGAAAGTTTGAGGCCTAACTTATGGCCCTCTCCGTTTAATGATAGTCAGTCAAAAAGTACTTACACAAGTTTTAGCGTTAGGTAAATAAGATTTATGTGTCGTTTCGCAGCTCCGTGTAAATAATACTTAAGAATTATCTAACTTTGCTACCAGTTAATGTTCAGTAATTTGACGAAACTCACTTTTATTTATAATCAAAAACTTTCTAGATGGAGAAGACGCGACTGGATCGCTAAAGGTTAATTACTTTTAAAAATCAAGGACGTCGTTCATCAAGTAGAGTATATCTTATTCATAATTTGTATTAAAAAAGTTTATGTGAAGTTACATAAAAAATAAAGTAGGAACTTTTTGACTGATGAAGTGTTTTTAGGGCTAGACTGGGTCAGGAGCCCAGAAATTGGAGTCAAAATAAATGAACGCCCAGATTGCAACGGGACTTCCCTTTGATTTATGATCTTTTAATCTTGGGTGGTATTCTACAAACTTTTCTCAATCCAGCCAACAAAAAATCCTTTTAGGTAATAACATACATATTTTTATTTTGATTACCGCTGAGATGAAATTGCGACTAGATTTTGAATGTTTATAATTAGTAGGAAAGACCTTCAGGTAATGAGTTATGTGCCTAATGCTATGTGTTAAGAAATTAAGTGCCATGATATTTGTATAGTAGTTTCCAATGACATCAAATTCAATACTATCTCTTATAGTTATAAGTGTGGCGCATCTATATCTTATACAAAAACAAAAACCATTAAATAATAGACACCTATTTGAAATGAGTATAAGGTACAATTTCCTTTGACAATTCTATTTCATACCTTCACATGAAAAAAATACTTACCTACATAGAAAGATATGACATAGTATGTATAACAGTTTATTTAGAAGTCACCCAACTGACCTACACTATGACCTGAGGGATGTTAACGTGGGTTTTAGCGAGTTATAAGCCTATGTGAAAAATAAATAACTCTTTGATCTCAACCTTCACATCGTACGCCAAAAACTTTGACATTTATGCTGGCATTGTGGGCAAAAATACAGATTTGTGGATCAATGCTAAAATAAATGATGTGTAACCTTATTTACTTTGGGATAAGTAGCTATATTCTACGACACGGTTGGCAGAAAAACACGATTATTTATTATAGATGGGGCATCGTGACACGAACTTTTACCATGGAATTTTTTCCAAACAAAAGTGCAACATCTACACAGGCAAAATATATGGAACAGCTGATTTTATTTTCAAACATTATTGCTGGAAGTTTGACAGGTTGACATCGGCAACCATGTCAGAGGCCCTGGAGGCGGTTTAGAAACTCTGACACTAGGGTGTGTGGGGTCGTAAAACCTTACTGCTCACACGATAAAGAAGAAGAAGCTGGAAGGTTTAAAATTATGTACTGAATCCATGGTTCTCCGTTTTTAGGCTTGTGCTCATAAGTTTGACTGCTACTCTAGACGTCTTGGGTTCGATTTACGATTCGATGTTCGATGTACATTGGTACATCTCAGCCTAACCCGTCGGGGATTACGGGGTTCACTACGCTCGGGTAAAAAACGATCGTTGATTATATTTAAGTGCTTTCTAAATATGAAGATCTCAACATTTCAAGAACATAAAGCAGGCGTATACCAACACCCACACAAAGAGAATGCAAAGAAGAAAAGGAATTTGTTTAAGAAACCCAAATTCTGAAACCTTTATGAATATGGGTCATATTTGTTCATAAGCGAGATTATAGCCCCGTTATTTATTTTTATCAATTGTAATTTTAAGCTTAATGCATTACAAATGGGACATCGGGGTTGATCAGAAGATCAACGGGATCCGGACTAAATGACCAAGATCTTGGTCAGTCAGTCGAAGAGACAACGTAGAAGCATTAATCACTACGCTTGCTCAAGGCGGATTGGCGATTTAAGACTTAATTAATTTTTAAGCCCAAACTTAACGATGTTTTCTTCACCGATGTCAGTGATGTCCAAGATAAACTTAGAAAGTATGGATGAATTGAAAAAGTCACATTGATACTTTGCCCGGTCACACCCGCAATCTGACCTCCCTATTAGATTAGAATTTTCCTATGAATGGACGGCTATGTCCATTGATGTTATTACTGAACATAGTGTACTAACTCATACATAAACGACATGAGTTTTCACAATTTGTTTACTCTATCAACCTTTGGCATCCCAAAGATTGGTAGAATTTTTGAGGATTAGCTGAATGACAGTCCCCTTTTTACCCGACTGCGACAGAAGGAGGGTTATGTTTTTCGAGAGTATGTATGTATGTATGTATGTATGTAAGTATGTATGTATGTATGTTTGTATGTATAATTGTTTGGCACGCTCTGCAGCCTGAACGGCTCAATGGATTTTAGCTTGAGAGGTGTCATTAGATTCGTATTTACTGTGAGAGTGACACTGGGTATATCAAAATAAAAAAAAAACAAAATGGCGGATTTTTGGCGCCAAATTCAAATGTTTGGATCGCTCTGCAGCCTGAACGGCTCGATGGATTTTAGCTTGAGAGGTGTCATTAGATTCGTATTTACAGTGAAAGTGACAATGCGTATATTAAAAATAAAAAAAGTAAAAAATAAAAAACGGTAATTTAAAAAACTAAAAAACCCGACTGCTTTTCTAATGAAAAAGCCCTAAAACAAGAAAGTCGTTGTACCCGATTGCACTTAAAATTGTAGCAGTCGGGACCCATTCTAGAAATGGAGGCTTAGTGTATTGAGAGCACATACCTATATTACATTGCAGATGGTCCAGAATGGGTCCTGACTGCTACAATTTTAAGTGCAATCGGGTACAACGACTTTCTTGTTTTAGGGCTTTTTCATTAGAAAAGCAGTCGGGTTTTTTAGTTTTTTAAATTACCGTTTTTTTCTATATTTATTTTGTTAGTAGTTTATTTAGTTTAGTAGTATTATATGATAGTAAAACACTGATATTCAGCTGCATCCGGTTAGACTGGAAAGCCGACCCCAACATAGTTGGGAAAAGGTTAAGCAGATGATGAGATGAGTATTATATGATAGTAGAAGATTTTTGTGAAGGATGGAAGTACTACTCGTCCGGGGAACTACTACCTACTACCATACACCTATTTCTGCCGCAAAGCAGCGTTGCTGTGTTCCGGTTTAAAGGGTATGGCTATGGGTGTTGTTGAAACTGCAGGCACATGAGGCATTTCAATTTTGTCTTTGGGATGGCAACGCATTCACAAGGCCTTTGGTATTGCAAATGTATTAGGCAGAGATGACCTCTTACGGCCGATCTCAATACTCTACCAAGAGTTAAACTCGGTTAGCTACCAGAGTTTTACTATTACTTCTGATCTATCAATAACTGCCGTCTCAATAACAAAATTTCCGTAACGATATCTACAGTAAAAGACAGATAGGTCCTTTCCCTCACAAAAAATGCGTTACGTTTTGTTTCTCGTGAAAAATATTATTTTTGCTTATACAATATTAGCTTCAGTAAAATTGAACTTTTAAAAAACCTGCAGTAAAATTGGACTTTTATAATAAAATAATGATGAAATGGTTTCTAACATGATGCACCATAGTTCCTGAAATAAAATGTTTAATTAGTTGTTGTCATAAATTAATAAAAATAAGTAGCTAATAGCTACACTAACTAGTCCATTACTTTTGATGGTTCTACTTTTTTTTTTTTTTTTTTTTTTTTTTTTTTTTTTTTTTTTTTTTTACTTGATAACTTTAGGTTTAATACTAGAAATAATTTACTCACCGGGAGGATTTCACTCTCAAATTAGGTATAATTTTTACTAATAACTCATTTACACTACTTTTATTTAATCTAAATCTAAATGTAAATTCAGAGTCAGAAAATTCACTTTCATAGTTAATGCGACTGTAGGTACACTCTGCATTCACCAGATACTGTAGCTGTCGCTGAATCAAATACACCGGCTTCATACATCTCATTATCACTTTCATCACTGAACAAATCCATTTTATTATGAAATAAGTTGTAATTATTATGTAAACCAGCAGTAAATCGCCCGATTTCGGGAGATAGCAAATTTTTAACTGACAGTAACGAAAACCAACTAAAGTTAACAGTCAAAATGTTATTGAGACGCTCTACATTTTTTTTCTATGGATCTACTTAACTATGGTAAGCAGTAAGCCCTCTCAAACGTAGATCAAAGTAAAGGTAGACCCAAGTAACAAAATAATGTCATATAAAAGGTACAATAACGTTTTCAATTTAACTTTCAGTCATACCAAAACGTTTTATAATCGTTTTTTAGACGTGAATATAACGCGGGTTTGGGCGCAGATTATATAACATTTCAATTGTGTTAAGGTCGTGTTGCAGTCGCGTTAGCGACAAATTATGTTGAGTAAAAGTCACGTAGACGTTGTGAGTTTAACTAATAAGGTTTGTAATCGTTTCTAGTAATACCAATGAATAACTATATCATCGTATGAGAGTGTCAGCGACAATTTGTGTGACAATTTATTGTGTTATGGCAAAACTTATATTATAAAGTTAAGCAAAATGTCGTATGAATCATTATTAAGAATTCTTTAATATAGAGAAAGCATATTGCGGTGGAAGATGAAGAGCGATGACTTATACATGGGAATTAAATTTTTTCGATAATATGTATGGTTATCTTTGTCAATATTTTCATGGGCCTTCATAATATTGGAGTTTTCATATTGTTTATAAAAATAAAATATATTAATTGACATCTATAGTTTCGGCCATATTGCCAATAGACATTGGGCGACTTCATTTCGACCTTTAAATAACTATTGGTTGTATACATGTTTTTATACGATTTATGGCGTCCACCATGACGGTTGTAATTAGAGTTCTGTTGGAAAATAGTAAAACCCTTTGCGTATAGTCATGGAAATAGTTCTGTTTTATTTACAGGGACATCATGGTGATTCTGGCATTGATAAGCTTGTGAATCTCTCATTAAGTTTTTCACATTTTAGTTTAGTCACACGTTGTAGGAATATAAAATAATTAGTTATAAAAAAAAAACATAAACTTAATGAAACAGGACGACTAAGTTATAGAAAAGATACTAATAATCGCTTAAATAATCAATTGGCATATATAAGTTATCCTTACTAATATTATAAATGCGAAAGTAACTCTGTCTGTCTGTCTGTCTGTCTCTTCTTCACGCCTAAACCACTGAACCGATTTCAATGAAATTTGGTACAGATATAATCTGGGAGCCGAGAAAGGACATAGGATAATTTTCGTCCCGGAAAGACCCCGGGAACGGGAACTATTAATCCACGCGGACGAAGTCGCGGGCAAAAGCTAGTATTAGAATAAAGTTTCAAACTAAAAGTTATGTAAAGGTTTAGTATATGACCTATTATGAAGATTGTATAATAGTTAACTATAAAATCATTACATAACGGTTTGTTATTTAAATGTTGAATAAAAGGTTCTAAATTTACGAAACATGGCGACTCATTACTATTCTCCGACTGAAACGTTTACTCGACTTAACATTATATGACCGTCGTATAAATTAATTGAGACGACGTTTACCAGACGCATTAATATGACTTAAATATATATAACTAATACGTCGAACTGAATACTATTTTACAACAGTTTAGTTGCTTCAGAACTATTTCAAACCCTTTACATGACTGTTAGTCGTATAATTGTAAACTTATATAACTTTTTTGCTAGTTGGGGATATTCCTATCTATCTTTAGTTTATTGAAACGCACAAATGCGGTTGTAGCTACTAAAGATTGGTAATGTAACAGATGGTTAAAGGTAAGTACGTTATTGAGATCGGCCGTTAGCATCAGATGGGCCGAAGGCTTGTTTGTCATCCAACGACGTTTCAAAAAATAATCCTATTTGAACCACCAGTACTTCATTACTTGATATAACTTCCAGCGTAAACAAGATCACAAAATTATGATTTACTATTCAACCTTCGTTTTTGTTTACCCCCAAATCTGATAAGGAGTTATTGTTTACATCATTATGAACAACTTTTGCTTTGGGAACAACTCCAAAATCGCGATAGAAATTATCTGTTGTTCCACATTTGGTTCGTTTATTTATGTGAACATGTTTTCCGCGATTTTAGTATTTAGGCAATACCTACATAAGAGTTCTTTTTATCTTAATTTTAGATCCATTTCGTATTCCCTCTGATATTGTGTTCAATAAAAAGGATTTAAAGTTCTGAAATGTTAATCTACTTTTGTTAAAGTTGAAAGTTTACGGTGAAAACTGAAACTAAAAACAATATGTAAATCACTTAATATAATTATGGATATCGGATAGAGTAAGCAGCCACGAGGCAGCTTAAGCATTGTGTGTTGCCATTCTTTGAGAACTGGTTTTTCTATAAATACTATTGCCAAAACTACATATTCCAATTGTTAGAAATCTGGAGTAGTCTAAGAAATGAAATAATTTTATTAATCAGTAATCACGGTCCCGAACGTCACAAAAAAATTTCAAAAGAAAAATCACTGAAATCATCGCATAAAAATATGTAGGGAAGAGAATATGTGAGTAGTTACTATTTATTGTCGAAAAAGACTAGCCAAAATGTCTTAGAACCAGTTCGTAAATAGAGTACGTGACCGGCTTAACTCAATACAAAATTGCAGAAGATAATACTAATAAAATAGAATTTTCTCATAATCCCAGAAAAAAGTGCGAACTACGACCCTTTGAGGTGGTCCGATACTCTGATCCGAGGTTCCGTCACGCATTCACGCGCTTTTTGTATCGAGTTTACACGCGACTCGGTCCCGTCTCGATCACGAATCTCACCATTCGTGATTCGATTCATTCAGTTTGCGAGCGATCGCCGCGCGTAGTAAACGTGTTGAGTGCGTCACTTTCCCGCGACTTTACCGCCATTCCGTATTCGTAGTTATTGTAAAAAACTTAAAAACAGTGATGTTTTGTGCAACAATGACGTCGTTCAGTGTCAACTTTTTGTGATATATGCGACTGCAGTGTCAATAATAAGTGTTTTGGAAGTTGTGAAGTTGTTTTACGTCACGGATTTAAACAGTTGACCGGCGTTTTGTGTGAGTATCTACTCATTTACAAAGTTTTGTCTTACTTTTAGAAGCATTTTAAGAATTTGTTTGTCGTGTTGGTTCGTTGATTCTTTTGTTATTTCGTTATCGAGTCTTTAAAGTACGAAGTTATCGTAGACTTTTCGGTTGACCGACGACGCCACGTTTTATCTTGGACTCTAGTAAATGCCGGAAAGACTATAATACAATTGTGCATTTTTTATGCTCACAATATTGTGTGCTAAGTGAATCATGTGTTATCATTCCGCGATAAGATTGCGTGCTGATATTCTGATAGTTCAGTTTATAGGTCAACTTTTCAGTTCCTTGAGATTTAATAAATAGGTATAAGTGGGTATTACCTTGACATTACCTACTGCTAAAGTATTGTGGATAGTCAAAATTAGTGAAGAATTTATAAACAAAGTCAATCAATGACCTCTAACGGACAATGCTTACGCAAATAATCGGAATTGTAATTACATTAGTAAACACTTACTCAACCGTGTACGGTACTTATACATTACGAAAACTAACTAATTTTCATTAATAGTCAAGTCATCGTGATTATAAATTATTATTCTTGACCTTGAGCCAAGTGGTAATATTTTATTTTATTTTACTTAAAACCACATACATTACCAGTAAAGTAGGTACCTACCTATGTACCGATTTGTACCATGTTTTACAGTTACCTGTGTATTGCCAATTAGTTGTGTCAAAAAGGATAAGGAAAACCACAAAATTTCAACCAGGTGGGTACCTATTTCTTGAGGCAAAAATAAATATAATATCAGTATCGTTCCTACCACACCCAGCAATTTTAGGTAAGTAGGTAATAATATTTCGTCACAGTTTTTCCTAAAGCCCAACAGACAAGTAGGTAGGGACCCAAAACATTTGATCAACAATCTTCAATCACAGCCTAAACAAGCATTTCACTCTGGGAAGGTTTTACGATGCAGTAAAAAGCTAAAACCTGTGGCAGAGAAATACACCATAGAAAACTGTTATTGTTGATTGTAAGCCGAGATTGTGAGGGCTGACCCGAAAACCCGAGGTTTTGTCATACTTCCTCAATAACCCAGCACTTCAATGATTCAAGCAAAAAAAGGTATGAGTGAAATTGCCAGATTGCTCCACCCTTTCGAAGTTACCTACTAGATGTTCAAGATTTTTTGGCGACGAGTAATTTATGTTTTGAACACATCGAGTTAAAGTCAAATCATTTATTTCAATTTGACCATTATAAGGCACTTTTGAACGTAATTTACAAGAAAGAAAAAAAAAAGAATTTAGTTGTGTGTTGTGAGCTTGAATTAGGTAATACGTAGGTACTAAGGGTATCGCGACTTTGTAAACATGATACCTACTAAATTGAAAAGTTTATTCTTACCCACCAATTTGATCAGGGAAATATCAGGTACCTACCTACATACTTAATGACTAAATATACTAAAAGGTATACCGCACGAGGTAGGTACTACCTACTTGTTATCATACAATTCGGAACTAGTCTTAATGACTTTTGATAAGCTTTTCCTATAGTATCCAAATAATTTTGCACTATCATTTGGATACTATAGGAAAACCGCTTGTGATCCGGAAAACCGCAATTTCTAATTGTTGGTTCTAATTATACGGGCGGATACCTACATGGAGGAAAATTAATTATTCCCATTAGTTCGTCACACCACCATGGCAAAAGCTCCACAGTGCTACGAATCTGCGATAAACTGGAAGGTCCACAAAAAAATAATTGCCAAGATCTTTTGTTTAACAAAAAAAAAAGATCATTGTCTTGAGTTAAATGAAGTCTAGAATATTCCTTCCACTTTTAAATTCCTAGTAAAATATTAGCAAAAAAAAAAAGAACTCTGTGTAGGTACGTAATTTAAATAGCAATCGTCATTTTGAAGACGTTGAACTTGAAGAAAAGACAAGCGTCTCTAATAATGTTACTTTAGGTCTACATTCACTTAAAACCGTAATTTCGTGGAAGATAAATTGAGGAAACAGATGGAGGATTGAGATTATGTAGGATTACCTAACAAGATAATTTTAAAACCAACCCGGTCATAAGAAAAAAAAATACAACAAAATGTCCTATTGATGTCGTTAAGAAAAAAATAAAGAAATTATCGTGACAGATGTTTGTGCGATGCATCGAAGTAGATAGGTAATATAATTGGTAGATTTTACATAATTAATGTAGGTACTCTGAATGTTGGAACTTATCAATCTGTATTGTCACTCTTAACAATTTAATTCGAATGAGATAATTAGGAACTAATGTTTTTAATCTTTTAGCCTCTCAAATTTTTTGCTGACTGTATTAAGATGACGATACGTCTCACGTGTAGATGTGACTAGGTAGGTATTGCGGGGTGATATAAAGGTCGCTTAGTATGAATTACAAGACATAGTTACAGTAGGTACTTAAATCTTTAATTTATTTTCTTCAACCGCGTCTTCGTTTCGCGTGAATGACGGATATCTGAGGGTTTTACGTATTTCAGGCTGAATCCTAAATCTTACGCTACTCTTTATAACGTCAGTTATCAGCCAGTAAAAGTTCAATCCAAATCAGTCCACCTGTTTCGGAGATAAGCCGGAATAAACAGACTGAGATACAACATTTTCCAAACTTTTATAGGTCTTTATGTATGTTTTTTTTTGTTCTATGCACCGGTACCGTTTACACCGTATATCTATATAGTAACAAATCTGTTATTTTGACATCACAAACAGACACTTCAATTTTATTCAGATAAAAGTAAGATGGTAGACTTACAGCGAAATACAACAATAAAAACAAAACAATATGTTTAACTGACAGCCAATTACAGGTCTTCATGTATATTATATGTCGAGTTAAGTTTTAAAATATTTCCTTTACGTAATAACGTCTGGCATTGGCAAGGTGTAAATTATGACTTTATGAGGTAACTAGCGAACTCTTCGCGACTTCGTCCGCGTGGCTTATTTCACCCGCTATAAGTTACGTTTTTGGTTAATGCTCCGCTCCTATCGGTCGTAGCGTGATGTTATATAGCCTATATTACTCAGGAATAATGTAGCTATCTATTAGTGAAAAAATGGGTAAAATCGGTCCAGTAGTTTCGGAGCCTATTCGTTACAAACAAACAAACAAATCTTCTCTTTATAATATTAGTGTTATGAGGTAACGTAACACACAAGGTCAATGTCGGTAACCAGCCAATCGCGTAACGATACTTTTTCATTCATAAATGCACGTGTTTATTAATAAGTAGGTATTATGTTGCAAGTGACATCCATCACGCCTGTATTCCCCGAAGGGTTAGGCAGAGGTGTATCAATGTACACCCACAGTTTGCCGGTATATTTAGGTCCCATGTAATAGGGGGCGAGCCTATTGCCATTAACCGGGCACAAATCCAAACTCCGAGCTGCTACTGAGAATTTCATAGAAAAACCCAATAACCCCAACCCAATAAATCTATAATATTGAATAAATGCAATTATTTATGTAATTAATTTATATTTAATTACTAATAAGTTTGATTGGAATGTAAAAATTGTAATCCAAATCTTTTGTATGCCTATCATAGGCTGATCATAGCGCACTATTATCTAAACCATGACCAACCACTGTAACCTATGTTTCACAAATAAATATTTCTGATTCTGATTCTGATTCTGATTCTGATTCTGAACACTTTTTGCTCGACCTGGGAATCGAACCCGGGACCCCTTGCACAGCAGTCGCACAAGCACCCCTTGCAGCAGTTGCAAGTGACATCCATAGGTTAAATAATAATACCAGCCTATTATTGTCTCATTGCAAAGGCCTCGTCTAGTGCTGAGAAAAGCATTGAATGAAGGGTAAAACGGTGGATGCCTGTATATTTACAGGCACATGAGACATTTCAACTTTGTCTCTGGGATGGCAACACGTTTCCAAGGCCTCTGGTATTGCAGATGTCTATAGGTAGCGGTGACCACTTAACACCAGGTGGGCCGTAGGCTTGTTTGCCATCCAATGACAGAAATAAACAGACAGAAATAATCCCAAGCCGGCAATTTTTATACTTACGTGTTTTTTTTTTTGTATATATTACTTGGTGTCCCCCATAGCCTGTCACACTTCCCTATATGTTGCCTTCACTTGCCAATCTCCTGTAAACACCTCTAAGGCTCTAGACAGACGGACTGCAAATTTACAGTTTTAATGCAGTTGAAATGCAGTCCCCCTATCATTACAGACAACAACTGTATGTCAACTGCATTCAAACTGCAAATTTGCAGTCCGTCTGTCTAGAGCCTAAGTCATCAGCCCCCCCATCGGCGACTTCGCGACGCGTGTCTTCCGACGCCCGCTGCGTGACGAATCTGGCCCATCTGTCATGTTGCATTCTGCATACTCATGTTCCGATATTATTATGAGAATCTATTCTTAAAGCATACCACGAGGTAGATACTAGTTACTTATTAATAAAAACAAACATACATGAACTCACGCCTATAACCCTTGGGGGTAGGCAGAAACCATATATCGCCACCAGCAACGACTTCGACTAATCCAAGTTTATATATCTGATCAAGCACGCCGGTTACGAGTTACTTTTCAATAGTCCATGAAACTAGGATAGTAGACCAGACAAGGCTAGAACACCTACATTATTAATTAGCATATACTATTAACTAATATAAAATATACTAACAATGAAATGAAAGCCATAAGAAAATGAACTCAAGAAAAGAATTAGACGAAAAATAATTCAAAAACGAAAGCTGTCACTCAAAAGAGAATACGTAAAAGAAAATTAAATTTAACTGTCATTTTTTAAATAAAGAATTGTGTAAAACCCAAACAAGAAAATACCGTAACTAAAGAAGACATAGTTAATAGCTCCCGCTTTGATCTCCAGAACTGTTTGTCCTACATTTTAAAGAATTTTTTATTATGGAATTGGCACATCTTCATCTAAGTATACTAATACTAGCTGACCCGCCACGACTTCGTTCGCGTGGTAACCTACCCCTACCCTACCCTACCCCACCCCTACCCTACCCCTACCCAACCCCTACCCCCCTACTCTACCCTACCCCTACCCTACCCTACCCCTACCGACATTTCCGACTTATTTTTTTTTTTCGTTTCATTGTTTTTAAGATGTATTCTGCTATTCGGGACGGAAACAAATCTAACAAATCAAAAACCATGGCAATCGGTCCAGCCGTTCTCGAGTTATAAGTAAATAAATAATAAATATTTTAATAAATAAATAAAATAAATAAATAATAAATTAAAAACACGACTTTCTTTTATATATATAAGATTATGTTGTAGATAAAGAGGTAAAGATTTGAGGTTATAAGGGGGTAATCTCTGGATCTTCTGAACCGATTTTGAAAATTCTTTTAACCTAGAACTTAGACTTAAATAATAGTGAAATCGCCAATCCAACTTGAGCAAACGTGGTGATATATGCTCGTGGCTTGTCTGTACAAGAAGAGACTTTAGCTTTGCATTGGGAGAATAATAGGCTGATATTATTGTTCTTATACAAACACTATTAATTGTCTTATTTTCCTCAAAAACCAGGAAGTGCTACCTAAATACTCAAGAACCATGAACATCATACTCAAAGAGCATTTAAAGTATTTCCTTAAACCAAGGTATTTATTACATAATCTTGTTTGAAGTTCGTTAAGTATGTCAATAATTACTATCTTGAATAATTATGTAATCATTATTTGGGTTTCTCTAAGATCAGAGAGCATTGGGTATTAATATTAATTATCTATTTACTTATCACAAGCCAATAGTACACCATATTCAATTTCATTATTTACGACCAATCAATTTAGTATAATTTAGTTCAGTGGTTCTGAAACTGGCCTACAGTGTACAATCGTTATACTGTTTGTTTTCTAATAAATAATGATAAATTAAGATTGTATTTTTTTTTCATTTAATTAAATATAAATAAATAAAGTAATCTTTACGTCTGTTACGTCTTTTTTTTGGAAGATATTTGAGTGTAACGCACTCAAATATCTTCTTGAAAAAAACGTCGCAAGAAACCCGTGACCCGTTTAGTCCACGTAGTTTATTTTGACCTCATTTGCAAAGTAAATCAGCAGCGTTCTTAATTCACTAAGATCTATTAATAAAGAGAAAACTTTAAAAATTAGATAGTAAAATTCTTTTTCCCTTGAATAAATCTCTTTTTAAGCCCAGCACACTTCATCGTTCGCGTTTTTCTGAAGTAGGTACCTCACAAACTAGCATCTTGACTTCGAGGGTTCTTAGAAGGTGCCTTAGTTTTTACTCCTAGTTAAAATAAAATAGTTTAATGACTTAATTACTGTGTAGTGGCCACAACCAATCAATTGACAATTTGACATACTTTTGAAGGGCTGTATAGGAATAGTAAACTGGGCGTCACTTATTGCTAACATAAGATTAGGCTTATTAGATTGCTAACATAGGCTCTAAAAATTAAAAATTGTGACTTTAAAATCAACAAATAGCTAGTATTAATTTATTGATTTATAGAGTCACATTTTTTTTATACTGCCCCGTTGGTCTCATGGTCGCAAGTGCGACTGCTGTGCAAGGGGTCCCGGGTTCGATTCCCAGGTCGAGCAAAAAGTGCTATTGTGTTTTTCTATGAAATTTTCAGTAGCAGCTCGGAGTTTGGATTTGTGCCCGGTTAATGGCAATAGGCTCGCCCTCTGTTACATGGGACCTAAATATACCGGCGAACTGTGGGTGTACATTGGTACACCTCTGCCTAACCCTTCGGGGAATACAGGCGTGATGGTGGTGGTATTTTTTTTTTATTTGACTGTAAATTTTTTAGGGCTAAAATAAGATGGTTTTTTTAATCTTATTTTCAATTAAGAACTCTAATCTTCGCTTTATAAAAACAATCATACCTACTTATCTTCAAAGTTAAGCTATCTGTTTCATTTTACTGAATTCTTCGTTTTAAAAAACAAGATAAACCTCTGTTTCAATTATCTCTGTATTGTAAACATTGTTATAATCTTCTGTTTCTTGTTCACCTTTAATAAGGACGATTTTCGTTTGTTTATTTTTTGTTAACATTTTCAACCTGGGTTACAGTCTAATTGTGTAACACATAATTAATGTCAATGTAGTTTAAATATTCATTGCGTTGTTTACATTGTCGTGTAAACAAACTTCTCAAATATGTATATAAAGCAATGGATTATTAATTTCCGTGAAAATCCTTTGGATTGAGATAGCAAAGCGGTGTTATCCAGTAACCACACTGGTTAGTGCCGTGGACTTGAATTTTGACTTTGAATTTTTATTCACAAAAGATAGGAAAGAGAAATGGAGATCTATATGTTATGTTTACTATTTGATTTAGGGCTGATCTTTCAGTAATCAGATAACTTTTATCTCAAGAATAAATTATGACAGACATTAGTCTACACAAAAGCTGTCAAACCGCCATTTTTTTTTTCTTTGGTATGATGTATCTGGCTATTGAAAAATCAGTCCTAAATGTAAGAGGTCAAGTGTCAATTTGAAATAGACATTTGTAAGTATTTGTGGTTTTTCTCTTTTCTAATCTGTTTTTTGCTGAACAGCACCAAAATGACATACTAAAACCTCATCTCGTTTGCTACATGGTGTTGGCCCAAGACTAGATAGCTGGTTGGCTTGCTTTTTCAGGTTTATAGGCGTAACAGTATATTACGTCATAAAAAAGAAAAAGTACTTACCCAATCTCATGTTTAGTTCTGATGAAAGTCAGTACCATCCAGTTTAATATTCTCAAGGCGTCTAGCACATCAGCGCTTGGTATTTTCGCTCTTTTATGGTCTAAACGAAATGAAAATATATATCGCCCGAACAGTATTTTATCTGGCTTGAAATTCGCTGTTGTGGGTTGAAGACAGTCCAGTAATTGTGAGTAAAGTAATTTGTCCATTATACCGTATCATACAAAGGAAAAAAAAAAAGAATTTCTCCAGATCGATTCCGGCCTCGGCGGCTAACCTTAATGCAGACTAGACATTATAGGGCACAAGTGTGTGCGCAAACATAGGTGCACTCCCTTTTCCCTAACTCTCATAACCCGATGGGATGGAAGTCCGACACGACCGGAGAGCGATCAGGCGCGGGACCAATGGCTTTTACATGCTTTCCGAGGCACGGGGGTATCACACCATCAACTTCCAAACTCCGGGCTGCTACTGAGAAATTCCTAATGGAAAAACCCAATAACACTTTTTGCCCGACCTGGGAATCGAACCCAGGACCCCTCGCTCAGCAGTTGTGCTTGCGACCACGAGACCAACGGGGCAGTCTACATCATACTATGATCGTGCTATGAACGTATCAGGCACGGAACGAAACTTGACACGAACTAATACGCCCACTAAAACACTTATCAACCGATAATTGTTGACGCCTCGTGTATTTTGTGATTTAATCTCGTGTAAGCAAATTAATTATCTAGTTTAAATGATTTAATTTGTTATTAAAACTAGGAAAGCTAATTATCCACTTGATAACATCAATTTGATGAAAGTTTTTGAACTGTTGACCTCCTTACCCCGGGGTTAGTCCTTACTTGGTCGTATGCACGTTAAAATAGAACTTTAATTCTGCAACTTGTATTTCATCAACTGACGAACTGCTCGCGACTTCGTTCGCGTGGCTTATTTCACCTGACATAAGTTACGTCTTTGGTTACTGCTCCGTTTCTGTGGGTCGTAGCGTGATGTTATATGGCCTATGTTACTCAGAATTAATGTAGCTATTTATTGGTGAAAAAATGGTTAAAATCGGTCTAGTAGTTTCAGAGCCTATTTGTTACAAACAAGCAATTACCTCTTTATAATATTATGGTACTGATACACATGCTTTAAACTAGCATGCTACTAGCATGCTCAAACCAATCAGTGCACGCGAAAATCAAAGTCACGTGAGCTTCCCGTGCTGTGATTGGTTTGAGCATGCTAGTAGTATGCTAGTTTAAAGCATGTGTATCAGTACCATTACTACCATTAGTATAGATAATTCTAGACGCCCCGTGCATGACACGCAAAGGTATTGGTCGGTGACGGAACGGTCTAGTCTAGTGGACATAATTATAGGTCTCATACTTTTCAATACAAAGAATATTTTTTTGCTCGAAACGTTCCTAGCATTAGCGTAGTAAGCAGACTCCTTAAATAGTCTTTCAGTTTCTCCATAAAAATAATTAGCTTGAGATCAAAAAAGTAAATGTTCTCCATGCTCCCGAATAAAGGGAAGTGAAATGTTACTGCTGGGTCCGTTTTCCTTATGGCATGTAAGTTTGAGGGATGTCGTAATAAAACTATGTAGCTACATACATACATATGTGATGGTTGTTACCTATTTCTTTGTATTCGTAAACAAAGATACAAGCTTCTTGTGATAAAACAAAGAGAAACTGATTCGCATACATTTCTGGATGTTGTCTTCAATATATTGTTCTTTTTTTTAGCCGCTAGGATTTTCTCCTGTATCGTCCTGTATCGCCAAACAAGCCATACAAATATTTCCTTCATCCGGGAATCTAACTTGAGACACGCGACACAGTATCAAATCGCTCAGCCTCATTGACTCATCTGACATTAGATGTGAAAGGCCTAGGGCAATGATGATGACGCCCATGATCTGGGTTAAATCATCAAGGTTAATGGTATCGCATGAACAAAAATTAGAGCAAAATAATTAAATGCGTAGACCGCAGTCAATTTAGATTAAGATGAAGTTTCATGCCGTACTAATGAAGTCTGACATAGTTCTGATTGCACTATGACACTAATAGATTGAAATAGTGGCACCATTTAATGGACTAAGTCAGAGGTTCCCAATCTTTTTTATGCTGCGACTCTATTTAAAGGTTGTCTTTTTTATTTGCGACCCCCTTCTTAAAGACGAGATTTGTGTGTTTCTCAAGTAGACATTAAGATTAGTTTATTTATCAATTACATTACAATTATTGAACTACAATCATTCGCGTGCCGGGCGGCGAAGTGTGTCTACAGTCGCGCGAGATTCCCTCAGGATAACTCCGCGACGAACAGTTTGAAAACCGCTGATCTAAACGACAGATTACGTACTTTTTTATATCTTGTTTAATTCTGGAATACTTAATCTCAAAAACAATTCAAATGAGTTTAGGGACAGAAGTTTTATCCGATGGCCTCCGTTCGAATGTTCTGGCACAGTAGTATTTGTATATTTTATGTTCATGAACTGTGAAGCTTTTTATGAAGTCGTTTGTGGACCGCTATTCTAGTTAATATTCAACAGTCGAAACAACAAAGCAAAACCACAAAAAGTATTTCAAAACACCTTTATCGAGATTCATGAAGGATTCTGAAACCCCAGTTTATAAATATTTAAAAGAGTTGATAACTGTACAATCTGTGTCAACAATCTTACGGCAATGGAGATTTTCCTTCGACTTATATTTGATTTGATGAATAAAACAAAATGGGAAGACAGATGTAAGAAAAATCCAATACATTTTTTTTATTGTATTCATGAAATCTAACTTCTTTTTGGGGTATTTACGATTCGGAATGATAAAAGGCGATTGGAGCAAATTCTTTGTTAGATGGATAAAACATTGTCTAAAGATAAAAAATATGGATTTTAATGGTAACCGCGATTGTTCAGCTAAATAGGAATTTATTTTTGTATGAAACACATTTTTTTTAATTAGAGGTGTTATAACATTGTATTCTAACTTTGGTAAAGCCCGTTTGCGACAACCATCTTTTACTTCCGAGTATCTTGCTCTGTGTAATAAAAATACTACTCTATTATTGTCCCATTGTAGAGCAAAAGCCTCTTCTTATACAGTGAAGGCGCGAGTATGGTATGGACCACTACGCTAGCTCAAGACGATTAGCGTTTCCAGACTTTAATTAATTAAAGACCAGGTTTCTTTTCCATGTTTTCTAAAACCGATGTCAGTTATGTCGACCTCTCTGAAGAACCTCACCAATAAGGTCAGTGTAGGTCTTTCTAGCACGTCCCCTCCTGGCATTGCCACTCACATATCTGTCATATCGTCTAATAAATGTGTAAAACATTTTGTGAATTTATCTCGTGAAAGCAAATTAATTATCTGGATTAAATTATTTAATTTTGTTATGAAGCTAGAAAAGCTAATTCTCCACTTGATAACATCAAGTTGATGAAAGTTTTTGAACAGTTGACCTCCTTACCCCCGGGGGTCAAGTCCTTAGTTCGTCGCATGGACGTTAAATTAGAACTTTAATTCCGCAACTTGTATTTTCGGGAACGTAGTTTCGTTTCATCAATGGCTGGCCGGTTTTACTTTTAGTTCAAAATTCCCGACATTTATATCCTCTAACGTTTCATGTTCCGGTTGAATTCTCGCAGTCGGTTAAACGAATTCACTGCAACGGTGAGCCACACATTCTTTTTTTAAAACAAATTCGACGCGTACTTTCTTTGAAATATTAGTATGTAGTGCCTCAATTGTGTAATGCTTCTATTTTTAAATGTTCGTTTGTTGTCTGGCTGTTTTCCAACTGACCAAAAATTTGTGTTTTGTGTACATAAAACTGTCCAGAGTTTTGGACAAGTTGTCACAAGTGTTCATAACTGACAGAGTTTGTTTAGGTGGTAACCCCAAAGGGCTAACTCTATTATGAAGTTACCGAGCTAAGTTAGTATTGTTACGCTACTCGTCTTTTGTTTAATCAACGTGTTCATTTGTTTTGAAAGCTTTCGCGTATTTCGTGGTTTGATGAAGATAGCATTTTTGTTTTTGTCTATTTTGAAAACTAATTTGAATGAGCTTAATATAATTATGATCTAGTTTTAAGTTGTTGAGGTCTTGGGTTCGATTCCCAGATCGAGCATAAAGTGTTATTGGGTTTTTGTATGAAATTCTCAGTAGCAGCTCGGAGTTCGGATTTGCGCCCGGTTAATGGCATTAGGCTTGCCCCCTATTGCGTACATGAGACCTAAAACATGCCGGCGAACTGTGGGTGTACATTAATACACCTCTGCCTAACCCTTCTTAGAATACAGGCGTAATGGTATTTTACGTTAGGTATATTATCATAACTTTAAGACTCTTTGTTATTATCGTAGTTATAATACGTCACACTTGATCCAAAACTGAAAACACATAATATGTTATGGCATGTTTAATATACTAAGTATTTTTTTTTGTTTAATACTAAATACGCACCTACTATGCAGCAGAAATATTCCGTGTATAGTGCCTTATAAGGGCAAAGCAGTCAGAATTTTCCTCGTTCTTCTAAGTAAATAAACAAATAAGCAAAATAAATCATAAATAAAAATAAATTTGTGATACACCTTGTTGTTCATATAAGCAGAAATTGACGCAATCCAGATAGCAAGCAGTCCATGCAAAATAACATGTTTATTTGTGAGTAGTTCGAGATGACTTACTTACAAGGTCTTAATAACGGGAATTCGTATAATGTCACAGACTTATTTATGGCAGTTCCTGACGTCAGTTCATTCATTACAATGATATACGTAGCTATGCCATACTTACCTACTACAATGGTAGTATTTGAAGCCATTCTTTTTTCCTTGTATGGTTGCGTTTGTGCTTTTGAAAGGTCAATGTCGTTTAAGATTAGATTTTTGCGGTTTTAGGGAAAATTATGTTTTTATTTTATATTGTTTTATAAAGTATATTATCAGTTTTTTATTGTCCTGTACTGGAAAAGCCTCTTCTTATACCTACAAAGCCAGCAGTTTAAGCAGTGTTTTCTATAAAATTCTCGATAGCAGCTCGGAGTTAGGATTTGTGCCCGGTTAATGGCAATAAGCTCTCCACCTATTTATTATATGGGACCTAAACATACCGGCAAACTATAGTTGTATATTGGTACACCTCTAACCTTTCGAGGAATAAAGGCGTGATGGCATGTTATGTCACGAGAATATGCATGCATGGGAGGCCCGCCACTCAAGCATGATTTTGCGGGTCCCATACTTTAACCTCTGTCTCCAGTTGTAGTCACTGGGCCATCATAAAAGCAAATACCTTGAAATCATTATTTAAAACAAGATAATCCTGAGAACGAGGTGAACAGTAGGTATCGACCATCGGAAAGCTATGCCAGACGGTTCATTTCATACCCGGGTGAGCATTCGCAGAAGCCAAATCGAGATGCCTACATTTTCCCAGTTGAGAATTAGACGCATCGATATGTCGAGGTCCATTGCGTGCTCTAATTAATCGCTTAGCTAATTGGGCGTTCCACCGACGTAACGGATGTACATGTTAAAAGCCAAAAGTAATATGTTCTTTCCATTGCGATCGTTTCTTTCTGTTCTGTATCGTATCTGGGAACTTTCTGGTTACGGAGATATTGGAGGTCAAAGTTCCAACGTTTGTTAAAGTTTTTTACGAATTCAATTTTAGAATGTCGTATCGCACTTTAAATACCCTCAAGACCCCTGTACTATTACATGCACATTTTTTTTTAAGGGTGTTATGTAATCATCATCCACCCTGGGTGGACTGTATCAGACTCTGTCTAAAACTCGTCCGTGTTCCTCTTAATGCCCATTGCGTCCCAGGGCCGCGGTGTCTTTCGAACAAATACCGCAACCCTGCTACATGCACTCATAACTACAAACATTATTTTGCGTGCAAAACATTGCACGTTACCTTACTGTAAACAGTGATTCTTCACACAAAAAAAAAAGTGGTTTCCCAGCAATAATATTTGCTTAATGTTATTCAATTTGATGGGGGGCTATATGTATAATGTATGTTTTTACACCCCGTATACGGCTCTCATCCACCAAAAACTTATTAAAGCCCATTCACACGGCCATCGTCATTACATTAAGTACATTTTCTGAACCGTTAAATTTGAGCCATTAGGGTAATTTGGGTAACGTTATTTTACTGCATCCGATACCGCCGACTCGTGTGGGGATCCTCGTACAAATATGTGTACATACGCCATCAGCCATCACCGCAGAAAAAAGCGTTTTCCGAAATTAACGTACCGTAAAAATAACGAACTGTTTTCATGCGAGCGTACTGTTAAGTTTCAGTATGGAAAAATATGTTCGTGATCATTGTGGAGGATAGGGCTGTAAAGTTTTTTTACGCAACGTACATTGGTAGATTTTGGTCCTTGATGTTGTAAATAAAACGCGAATGTAGTGATAACGATGTAAATGTGTTTCACTATTTGTACTAGACTTCTAAATAGTGGGATTGACGATGTTTGTAGCATTTTCGGTCGCCAGACGCCTTTCAGACAGAGGTGCTATGTGACATAAATGTCAGATAAGAACAATTATGTCAAGCTCACATAAGTGATTGCTACTCTTAGAGAGGAACTGCAATGTGGAACTTTAATGAACTGTTGGCTTTTTGCACAGTGTGAAATTGGACCTCAATTTTAGGAAGTTTTAAAATTTTTTTTTAATGGATGTACTACTCCCTGTATGAACACGAAATCTCGAAAGCTACTTGACCTATGATTCTGGAATGTTGCAGATAGGTGGGACTTCGACTTCTACGCGGGCGAAGTCGCGGATCTTTACTATGGCCAACTTGATACACTAGTATTAACGTCTTTGGTGTTTTTAACCTACCAATGAAATTCATACTTATTCAGAATTATAACAAAAGGGACCATTGTTATGGGTCAAAGCAATACTAGTTTCTATTCGACCCTGAATACAGACAAACAGAAACGGCCAGTGTATCATTAAGGTCGGCGAACGGGCGCGAACTCATAAATAATTCTTGCAAGTTGTCTCAGTTGCCTGTAAGTATTGACTGAGAGAAATAGTTCAGAAATATATATACGTACTTAGTTGGACTGTTTTGTAGTACAATCTGTATTGTCTAGGTTTTTTGACCTTGATAGAACTGGGCTGCCCTGTTGGTCTTGAGGTTGGTGTGTTGTGTTGGTCTTGCTTAATTTTTTTTATTTTGTGTCTATTTTCTATTGTTTAGCACTCTTTTGATTTGAATGAATTGAATTGAGTATGAAGACTTGTACGATACCTATATGTTATAGAAACGTTTGTAAATTACCTACGCCAGGCGAATAATCTTCAAGGATTACTGATGTAATAAATAGGAATCATGAACCTGACAGTTGTCCAAAAAGTTATCTAATTTAATCAGTGAATCTTGAACCAACACTAAAATGTTTGACGTTCCGCGTCATTAATTTTATGCCCGCACTGCATATTCAACCCAAAACTGAAGTTCAAAAGTGTCACTTAACACAACCAAAATCCAACTCGCAAATTGTTCACGTCATTTTACTAAATGTAAATCGTAAATGCTCGTCAGGGTTAAATAATAAACGCGACACCATGAGGCAGAGGCTACATTAGGACGCGACGCGACATGCGACAATTATAAGCGATTTAATAGACATGAATGCTCATGTATATGGCTACACGCTACACCAGCTGTACATAAAATATTACTACCTTTATTTGATTTCTTAATATACTATAGGAACAACATTGCTGTAATCACGGCATCGGCTACATCAACATATCAGCGAAATTGAAGCGAATTTATTAGACAATTTCTCATTTGTTAGAGATTTCGACAATGCTACTAAATCTCTTGCTAATTCGTTGTGTAGCATGTGTACTGTAGCCATGTCATCGCAAAATATACGCTGGATTTTCGCTTATAATGTAAGCATTTTTTTAAGGATTGGAAATCATCAATTATGACTTCTTCCGAGCTGGGTGGAGCGGAAACGAGTGTCAGACTCTTACTGACTAAAACCCACCCGTGTTACTCCTAATGCCCTTTGCGTTCAAGGGCAACTCTGGTCGCTCTGCCAGTCGCATCGCTAATCGCTGCTTCTGTAGCCTCAGCCTGAGGGTTGAGCTCCAAGTGTGCAATTGTACAGTACGGCCGACGTAACTTGGCGATCCTGAAGTTAGCCGAGTAGCTGCGCAGTAGACACTTTTGTTCCTAAACGTTCCATTGCGCACCTAAACAGCTAACTTCAGGACCGCCAAGATACGTCGGCCGTACTATACTGCGAACGTCTTTTGATGAATAAATTCTGTTAATGGTGAGATGTGAACATGGGGCAGCGGAGTGAGGGTTGAACTGAGTATGGGATGTTAGGCTTTTAATGTGATGTTTGCAAAGACAGAACCCTACCTCTACGTCTCATGTATTTATTAAGATTTCTTATAATAATAATTGCCTGTTTTGTTACATCGACTTAAAAAAATATTTTTGGGAAACGACTTTTATTTTTAGTGTAAAAATTACTATAATGGTAGATAGCACTAAAATCGCGGCTCTAGAACGCAAAGGACATTAGAAGGAACACTGGTGGGTTTTAGTCTATGGTAAGAGTCTGGCACTCCCTTCTGGTCCGCCTAGAGCGAAAGAAGTCATTTGATGCTTCCCATGAAACAGTATAGGGGTCATGTATTTGAAGTCTAGCTATTTCTTTAGTCATTGCAGATATTGTACAATGATGAATAAAAATGTTTTAACCTCGAATATCTCCAGATAATTCCCAGGTACAATCCAGAACCAAAAAAATATTCACAATAATGAGAAGAACCAAGTAATTCTCGGCTTCGTTAAGTGTCTTTTTACACATTACAATACTAAGATAAAAATTATAATCATAATTTTAATTTTACTTCTCGTTACGTTTGTTCAAGAGTATAAAGCAGCAATGAAGATTCAGGTAAAACCGAGATAATTTCATTAGATAAAAGGACACGGGTTATTTTCATTGAGCCAGACTAAAATAGGCCGAGTTAGTCATAAAGATAAGATCTAGAATGAGTGCCAAGGGTCTTATTTAATATTCTAACTGTGACAGGAATTTTATTCTTTGTAGTTATCTATCTGGATAGTGTTTTTCCAGTATTAATGGGGAAATTTTATTAGGCTGATGTTAATACCTAATAGAACATTATTGCAGTCACGAATTTCTGTATTTTTATTATATTTTCACGAACTCTTGTAGATAGGGGTTAGTACGAGTAGGTACTAGGAGTTAAAATATTAATATCATTTTGTCTACTGCAAGCCAAAGGCATATAACTCAGAGAATGCATGAGCATTCATCACCATGCTTGTTTAAGTCGCATTGGTAATTTCAGACTTATGTTGTTCATAAGTCCATATTCTTCCTTAAAATACACGCTCTGCCTGGTTTGCTAAAGATGTTTTTTTTTTGCAGAAAACCAAACATTCAAAAATTATATCAACTGTAATTATTTAAAAAAATATATATTTAATAATGCCAAGCGTGGTTTTATCCATACGCTTATGTGCCTACGCAGTGTCATACGATGCTCTAAGGTTTAAAATGGCATGGTTCATTCTACCTCAGCCAGTAGCTATTTACTTACGTTTTATTTTACATAACATAAGTACCACCATTCACGCTATCATTTTATTCAAGGTTGAAGTAAATCGCTACTTCGTGAGCTAAATGGCAGACTTACCCTTATTTATCAACAATCTTGTGTTATATTCAAAAGTAACGGATCAGGTATTGTTCGCTTGTAGATTTTTATTGAGCATTGTACGAGTAGTTATCTCTTGAACCGAACCAGTCTAGTATATCTTTAGTACACATAGGTACCATCACGCCTGTATTACCCGAAGTGTTAGGCAGAGGAGTAATTGGGGGCGAGACTATTGCCAGCACAAAGTCTAACTCCGAGCTGCTACTGAGAATTTCATAGAAAAATCCAATAACAATTTGCTCTACTTGAGTGCCCAGGACATTTAGCGTAGCAGTCGCGCTTAGGATTACTAGACAATCGAGGCCGCCATTGTCCAATTACTCCTTTTAAAATTTATCGAGTCCTCAAAAACTCAAAATACTGCAACTGGTTAAGCACTGGTTATTTCATACAGACCTAAGTTACACACACACCCTACATAATTCACAGTCTTATCCTAAGTTCACATAGCAACAAAACCAACCAAATATAACCCCAAACAGCGAGCTAAAAGCCAGTAACTAACACGGAAGCGTGAACTCCCTAATGATACATCGCATCAGATTCCGTTTAGCCAAACCATTCTTTAGACATTCGACTTTAGACCAAACGTTAACGTTTATTGGAACTGAAGTAGATGTGTAATTTACACTCATTTCGTTTATATTGGTACTCTAGATTTGTGAATCATCATTATCAATTGAGCCTATCGGAGACTATCTACTGGACTTTGATCTCGGACTTGTAATTTCGCTGTAATAGTTTTGAATCGTCAATCAATACGGTGCGTGTAAAAAGATTTATACATAGCCTTTAACTACGTACCTATACTGTACATCAAACTAAGTACGTATACTGTCCATTAAACTAAAAATATTACTTAGAATCGACTCTTATTTTTGGTGTGAAAAATCAATGCAAGGCAATGTAACACACGCAAAATATTGTGCTTACCAGTGCATGCAACACTACTGGGAAGTAGGCGTACTCAAAAGTTTGGCGACCTTACTTGCCTATGTTTCACTTCAAAACTGCTAAGCGTACTTATGTGTCACATGAACGAACAAGATCGCCCGTACAATACCTCTTGGCTTGCCTACTACGAGCAAATATTTCACGATTTTTTCTCTGGAATTATCTATTGAAAAGACTGGCTTGAAACAATTGATCCGAATTAAAATGATTCAAATCTTTTTAAATTTAGTCATTCAGTACCGAGTACGGTTCAAACCTGTACTGCAAAGCTTCTTTAAGAAGAAACATTTATTTGGCACTTACTAGAAGAAGATAGTGATCTGGTAAATGCGACTGATGTTAAAGACATATCTTGCAGTCTATCTAATATCTCCGAGCATAATTACTATCGAAGAGGCTAACAAGATCGTCCCCTTATAAAATCCCGTTTATTATTTCACATAAGTAAGAATTACATCTTTCTCCACTACTAAAAATAAAGCTATTACCATAATTATTTATGTACCCTGATTCTCCTATAAAAACCGCCTTCTATAGACCACACTTATCTGTATTAACCCGCATTTTGTCCACAAAATGACTGGTTTTGTATGAAAACCCGTTCGCCTCTCGCCTTTTCGCCTCGCTATCGTTTCAACGTGCTTATGTTCCGCTTGAATAGACGGCTATATCCTTTAAACACTGATGCCCGTATACATGTTTGCATTTGCTTAAGTGATTAATAAAATAACGAACAAAAGAAGCTAGCTAACTACTTACTGCATAATTACTGTAGACGATCGATAGAACATTACTGATCGCATCGCATCGTTCTTTGTTGAAAAAAGCTTGTAACGACGGTCTTTGCAAGCTAATACGGTCATTAGTCTGTTGCAATGTTAAGATGCAGACAACAGCTGAAGTAATAGTCACTTTCACCCAATGATGAACAATGATCAGCTACATTTTACCTTCTGTCAATTTGCATGCCAGAAGGTAAAATGTAGCTGATCATTTATTATTTATGTTTAATATCCAATTCTGTACCTACATTTAGAGCAAATAAAGTTCTGATTCTGATTCAGACTGCACTGAAAAGTAAGAGAAGCATGATGACGCAACGCTTGTCATTTATTACAAAATATGAAGCAATTATCAATTTACTCAAAAAAGTTGAATTAACTAAGTTCTATACGATACGTTATTCTCATTAATTTACATCAATATTTTTTCTGCAGTTACTTTCAGAGGTTATTACACCATGTTTCGTGCCGAGAAATGTATAAGAAAATACTTTTTAAAACAAAAGAGTTCTCAGAAATACGAGTACCTATGTTTAAGATGAAGAAGATTTATATTTTTATTTGCGGCTACAAGCTCATTAGTTTCTTCTAAGAAGCAGGTTTCAAGTAAGCCTGTTTAGAGTATTTGGGTCTTATCAGTGCTTTAAGCGCCTTAGTCTAGCCTAAAGTGGGCCATGTGGGGTATTTTTTTGTAAAAGAGGTTTTTCACTTCTTTTCATATAACAGGATTGTTTTTTTGTTGTTGGCACCGTGCCAAAAAGTTTGAAGTATGGCCGAATAACGAATAAATCTTTACCCAAAATGCATTTTGTACTCGGCAAGCAAAATGTAATCTATACTAACCATTTCTTATAGTAAGTAATATAATATAATAAGGCTGAAGACTTTTTGTTTGTTTGGCTGTTTGTTTCAACGCACTTATCTCTGATAGGCAGTCGGATTGGAACAATTCTTCAAACTATATGATAGCCAGATTCCTGACGAATAGTATAGGCTAATAACACATAATAAAAGCCATAATAACGTAAAGCACTAGCTCATGCTTGCGACGTCAATACATTTTGTAATCCACCATTATTTTATCCACTAGGTACAGATTAAAATACTCAATTCATACTTCAATGCAGATTGCCGTAGGTATTAAGTATTGCTTTGCAATTATCGTCTTTATAGACGGTAGCTAACTTAAGACAAAGATAATATTCACCTAGGACACCTAGGTGTTCCGTCTGCAGGCACGTAGTATATAGAACTTAATTGTCCTAGTTTGAACTGCCCCAAGCATGTCGTCGAGTTAAGATAGTTAGTTGCACTCGAATTCTGAATTGTTACTGGTTACATAGTGTTAGGGGATTTCAATTGGAAGCTGTATTGTGAATCTTCTACTAGTCCAAGCAGTTTGTAGCTGAGAATTATAAATTTTAAGTACATATAATTTTTATGAAATGATGAGGATGACCTGGGAGGTAATTTTACTAACTTTTAGGAACGATCGCAATCTGACCTCAGTCTGTTAAAAATGTTTCTAAATTACCTACATTTTTTGACATTAATTGTCGCTGAGATGAGATTGCGACCAGATTTTAAACGATTTTAATTTGTGGAATTAGTATTTTCTTCCTCTGCCTTCTGCGCATTCTTCTTAACAGCAAATTAATCAATTGGTATTCCGAGGGACGGTACCCAGTCCTGTTACTCTACGAGTGCTCCAGAAGCTCTTCTTCATAAGAACCTTCTGTTTAGAGCATCAACTTTCTGTCGGACCGACTCCTTGGTAACTCGAAAGTATCTATAATATGAACCATTTATTTTAATTTAAATAAATCCTTTAAAGTTAAGTTTGTACATTTTAATATCGACACGCGTGTATTCTGTTTAAATATTGGATGAAGATAATCAAAATGCTTTAAATAGATTGTTTAAAATATCACGAATTTATCGAAGTAATCACATTTACACAGCTTATTGTTTCTCAAATATTATTGTGTAAAATAATACCTAGAGATCACCTTTTCGCGAATTTAATGAGTATCGAATAAGTACTGAAAATACAACGGGCATTCCTCAACAGGATTACCATTGGAATACATTGAGTAATTTAATTTTATATCATTCAGCCTCAGCCAGGAACAGCGAGACTCTGAATTCAAATCCGGGCAAGTAGGTACTAGTGTGCTGTTTTTAATTCATAATTTACTTTCTAAGTCAAGGCAAGCTAAGAAGTCTGACAATCAGTCTAACCAAGGGGTATCGTGTTCCCCAGTTACTGGGTTGTGGAGGTCAGATAGGCAGTCGCTCCATGTAAAACACTGGTATTTAGCTGCATCCGGTTAGACTGGAAGCCGACCCCTACACAGTTGGGAAAAGGTTAAGCAGATGATGAATTTTCTTTCTAAGTTTATCTTGAACATCACTTACGGTTACTGCTCCGCTCCCGTGTGTCCTAGCGTGATGCTATATACTTTATGACATTTTCAAATAACGTGGCTTTCTATTGGTAACAGAATTTTCAAAATCGGTTTAGTAGATCCAGATATTACACCTCACAAACTCCTCTTTATAATATTTGTAATTAATATAGGTCTGAAATCGCCAATCCGCCTTGAGCAAACGTTATCAATACTCGTGCCTTCTTTGTATGAGAAGAGGCCTTTGCCCTGCGGTGGGACAATAACAAGCTGGTATTATTATAGTAGAACGTTACAGGTTTCGATCCATTGTAATCACAGACTATTAATTAAGGGGGTTTGTATCTACATTGTTTCTGTATTCTTGGAGCAAGAATAGAAACTGATGAATAGGTTAGTATCACGATTATTATTTCAACATTCAAGGGGAAGGAAGAGGTCGCCACAATTCCGCATAAAACTGACAAAGAAATTCTCGCAGAGAAGTATTTCGGTATGCATTACTACGTTGCAATGCATTTACCAGATCTCAAAGTACAAACCTTGTGCCAGATACGTTTAAACATTCTCTTTATTGCACTTATTATTGTCAATAGTGTCATTTGTCTGGGAGCGAAGGTCTTCTTAAAATTGCCATCAGTTTGAATACACACTGTTAAGTTTAATATCTTGGTACGTTCTTTTGTTTTATGTTGCAGTTGCTCCAATTCTCTCTCGTTCTGGTCTAGATTAAGCGCGTTTACGTATTCAATTAGAGTCGATTTTTAAATTGAAAATACGGCTAGGCTAGCATTTTGGTTTATTTTTATTTTACATATATGAAAAGTATTATCCTTTGTTATGAATAAAACTTTCAAATTAAATAATGACATGTGAAACAGAAATTTCATTTTTAAAATCACCACTTCGCGCGCTCTTTTTCATTTTTGGTTGAAAATTCGTAGTTTGTTTTATTTTTATAAGTAAAAAGTTTTTTTAAAGTAAATGAATAGGTACTTTTTGTAAGTGCCGAAAAAATATCCGGCTTTTTGTTTTATGTACGTAGTAATTTTGACTCAACCCAATGCATCACTGACAATACATTTCTAAAACCGTCTTCCGCCATTTTGAATTAAATACGCTTTGAAATACAAAGCCCTTATTGGTCAGATGAATAGCTTATATTAGTGTCAATATTAGGGGTAAAAATTAGACATCGTGGACTATTGCATTTATGGGGTTAACAGTGCAAATATGACGCAGCTAATTGGTCAGCAGAGCGCAATGAGATTGCTAGAGCGTATTGCTTCGTGCTTCAGTGCAATGATTTTAGTGACGTTAACGTATTGTTATTATTGTTATTGTGTTAGTTATCACGAGGTTCTGTTTTGTTTCGTCGCGAGACCCTAGGTTTTTTTCTAAAATAACAGTACTTCTTATTACATCAGCTATATGACAGACAGTGAAAGTCCCCTCAAAAAAGTGCAGCCGTTTTGTCCAGCCTGAACAAACAGATAGACAGACTAACGATAATTCGGAAAGCCGTGTTTTTTTCTAAGTGTCGTTTTTATATTTATATTATGCACTCAGCAAAAACCTGTTATTTTCTCCATTCAAACAGACAATTCAACTTTATTTATTTGTATTGAAAATGAATACTCTTATAAAAATAGTAAGATGTTACCTAAGTGAAGAGAATCACTTAAAGAAAAGAGTCACAAAAAATTCCCAGAACATTGTCATCCAAAAACCCTGGAAAAAGTTACCAAACAAAAAGATTTAAATAATTTTCACATGTCAAACATCGACTTTGTTTTACAAACACTCACTTACAAAGTTTCAAAATCTCGACGACGTCAAAACACACCTATTTCGTTTAAGTACCGTTAAGTAAGGTCCATTGTTACCCATTCTTTCGTAACTTAAGACAAGTGAATACAGAAAAGTTTAACTAAGTCAGTGTGTTGCAGAGAAATTAGATCAGGTACTTTTTTAGGACCAGCATATAATGGGTGGAAGTAGGTACATGATCCATGATTCCCAAACGGCACCTAATATTATACTCGTATCTATCTAGTCGGTTATTAAAAATAAAACAATTGGTCCTTATATTTTAGCCGTGTATAAACATAAAAATGTACAGATCATACTTTCTTATGGAACCGCTTTTGTTTAAATAACCGGGAAAAAAACATCTCGGTGGGTCTTTTTTAAGGATAGGAAATCATTAAATGACTTCTTTTGCTCTGGGCGGAGCGGAAGAGAGTGTCAGACTCTTACTGACTGTAACCCATCCGTGTGACTGTAACACACCCGTGCCTACAAAAGCATCGGATTGTGTATCGGACACCTGTCGTATCGGATTGCTGGATCCCATCGGAATACGAGAGTTAGGGAAGAGGGAGTACACCTGTGTTAGCGCACACACTTATGCTCTGTAATATTTCTTATTGAAATTGACTGCCGTTACCGAAATTCAGTCGAGAAGATAAAAGTTTGTATAAACATTCTTAGTGCGGTGTCTGGACTGTAAAGTTTTGTTTAACGCATGAGTAATAAAACTACGTAAAACGAGCATAGATTTCGGAGAACTCTATTGCGGTTAAAATACCGTCTAATTTTAGATCTGACTTAGGACTGAGGAATAAGGTATGTTTAAGTACCTACTAACCATCCAAGTTAATCATAGGACTTACTTATTAGTCCTTGTAATTCGGTAAAACCTACAAATATTATAAATGCGAAAGTTTGTGAGGATGGATGGATGGATATTTGTTACTCTTTCACTCTTAAACGGCTGAACATATCTGGATACAATTTGGCACTGAGATAGATTGTTAAGTGTAATTACACATAGGATACTTTTTATCCCGTAAAATGTACGGTACGTGTGGGATTATTATTAAATTTGACGCGAACGAAGTCGCGGGCAGAAGTAAGTAATACATATAATATGAATCATATGAAGCTTGTTTTATATATCGATTCTCTGTATTGCGGTTTAATAAGGTAACGTCTATTTTAAGGGCTAGCAGAATTACGAATTCATCCTTCAGACAACCTACATCTTTGTAACACATCCTACGTAGGTATACTGAATTTTATGAGAATTATGTTTCAGTTTAATGTTCACAGACTGAACTGTCAAGTGTCTTAGCAATTAATAATTTCTGTAAGAGAAGCTCTTGTTGTTTACAATGAGAAATAACGTGGGTGAAGGCATATTGTGGAATCATGAAACTCATCCATTCATTCATTTTTTCATTCATTCATGAAGTTTCTACTGCTCCGTTGGTCTCGTGGCCGCAAGTGCGACTGCTGTGCAAGGGGTCCCGGGTTCGATTCCCGGGTCGAGCAAAAAGTGTTATTGGGTTTTTCTAAGAAATTCTCAGTAGCGGCTCGGAGTTTGTATTTGTGCCCGGTTAATGGCAATAGGCTCGCCCCCTATTACATGGGACCTAAATATACCGGCGAACTGTGGGTGTACATTGGTACACCTCTGCCTAACCCTTCGGGGAATACAGTCGTGATGGTATATATATGAAGTTTCTATGTCTGTTAGGACTGCCTCCTTAGCCTAGTCATAATCGCGACTGCTACACTAGAGGTTTTGGATTCGATTTCCAACTCGAGCAGTGTTATTAGGTTTTTTACGAAATTCTCAGTAGCAGCTCGAAGTTAGGATTTGTACCCGGTTAATGGCAATAGGCCGGTCCCTATTACATGGGATCTTAAGCATTCCGGCCAACTGTAAGTGTACATTGGTACCTCTGCCTAGCCCTTGGAGGAATAAATACACAACAGATAACAGGCGTGATGGTATGTATGTATGTATGTATGTATGTCTTTCTGTTGGGAAACCTTAATTAAAGTTAATATGAATATTTCGTCATTGCATTAAAATGAGTCTCTTAAAATATACCTTGTAAAGTGTCCTCCTGCCCACCCCATTTTGTAAAAATATTTTACTTGCCCCTTTATAATTGTTCGTGACGTCATTTGTCAGCATGGAGTAAAATTTATGTATGTTTGCATCTGTCGTGTTGATATGGGAATGGAATGAAAATAAACGATTGCTGCATTGTATTGTGAAGTTTTTTTGCTTCTACGTATATATAAGTAAGTTCATATACATACATATGAGTAAGTCCTTCTCTGGACAGGGCATGGAAATTATGAATTAGCTATTGCCCGCGGGTTTGTGTCCGTGGACTTCAAAATTAAGCCAAACGCCTAAATTATTCACGGGAACACAAACACGGATAACATACAACGTATGTGTTAAGCTAAATCAATATCTATAAGTGTGCCTTCCAGCTAATCCCGTTCAACCGTTTAAGCGTGAAAGAGTTACTAACATTTATCCATTCATTCTCACGAAATTCCATGTAGTAGTAGTTTTGTTCATGTATCATACCTTGTACGACCTATAACAATTTATACGAGGTTCGTGCAACAGGTTTACTTGTTCCACACACCCATAACATAGCCATACTCGTAGCTTGACGATAATGATTTAGGTTATAAAACATCCATAGGTACTATCTATCCACAATTTTTTTAGCCACTTAGGATTAGCTTACGATTTTGACAACACAGTTGGCACAGCGGCTGAGTGATTGGCTGCAGTGGTGTGTATCGCGAGTTCAATTCCCGCTTGGAACAAATATTTGTGTGGCGTAAAGGTTTGAGATCTGTTCTGTATTTGTATGTAAATGCACTCACGACGCATGAGAAATTCCAAGTATGAGACACTAGTTAAAAAAAGAAAAAAGAGAAAAATTATAATTCAACAGGAGTGATGAGGAGATGCATTCTTCAACGTCATAAAAGTAGTAAGAAATAATATTTCATGTTTTCAACAAAGAAAAACACATACTAATTGACATTACAGCAAGAAAAAAATCCCTCCCTCCAGCAATTAAAATTGAATTCACTCACTGTCACGTTCCTAATTACGTCTGACGTCACTTGTCAGTAGACAGTAATTATATTTATATATTTGTTTGGTTACTGGAAGGTGACTGAAGACTTCGTTAGCTACTCACTTTGTTCCTGTACATATTTGACTTACTTAATTAATCAACAATGAAAATTCTCGACGGCACCAATCTATGGTAATCTTGTTTGAATATGCCTCGTCTTGGTTAATGGAGGTTATTCGTTTTTGCCTTCTGACGTTCCCTTTAATCTTCCGTATTTATTTTGTTCTTTTTGAAGTGAAAACTTCTTTAGCGGCGTTGGGTAAAAAATGTTAAACACGCGTCAGGACACGTGACCCTGATCGAAAATTCGGAAAATCGTGGAAAATTCTGAAAATCGTGCAAAATCGTGGATGGATGGATGGACGGATGGACTAAATAGTACACGTGCTTAGTTTAATGGTTTCTGTTGAAGTGAAAACTTCTTTAGCGGCGTTGGGTAAAAAATTTTAAACTCGCGTCAGGACACGTGACCCTGATCGAAAATTCGTAAGCGGCGTTGTGCACTTGTTTTGGAATGGGTAAAAAATGTTAAACTCGCGTCAGGACACGTGACCTGATCGAAAATCTTACGAATTTATTGTACACAAATATGACAATTTGCTTAAGCGAATTGTCATATTTGTGTACGTCTTTAGCGTTTTCACTTCTGCCGGCACTCCCGGAGTGCAACCCGTCTTTTTTTTTTTTTAAAGAGTGATTGGTTATCAAGTATTAATATTAGAGTTGTTAATACATAGATCTACTTATAGGGCCAGTAGTTGGTTCTGGAATGTATCTCTACATAGTATATGTATAAGAACGAAGTAGCTTCCCGCCGTCACTCCCTCTGTATGCTTAGATCTTTTAAACTGCGCATTGACTTTTAATGCGGTTTTCATCAATTGATAGAGTGATTCAAGAGGAAGGTTTATATGTTATTTTAAGATGTAGAACGTCACGCTACGACCAACGTGAGCAGATCAGTCAAAGATGTAACAACGTGGGTGACACCGCAGGGTATAACTAGTTCTCATATAAATTCACTTTATGTTCTGTTAGTAGATCCCATTTCTGTTTAAAACTTTTCATCAAAATATGGTTTGGAACTATTCAGAATATTTAACTAACTAATTATTTTCCAAAACTCATTCCTGCAAGAAAAACTTCTCAAACCGTCATTTTCAGAAACCCCTGACACGTTCCTCATAAAAGAGTGAAGCTTAACTTGAAAAACATTAGTGACGTCATAAAAACTTTTGTTTTACCGAAGAAAATTGTCTAAGGAAGTTATCTCGGGGAATTTTCTCAAGTCTGAATGACCCACTTTGGTGGTGAAACATTCAACGGCAGTTTAAGGGATTTCGTATACGGAGATGCGGTAGACTGCATAACTAAGTTGGTTGCGTTTAATTTTAGCTGTTGCTAAAGGATAATGGACCTTAGAAACTTTAAAGTATTTTTGGATGTTTTCTTGGCTATTTGGGTAATTTTTCTGCTGAAGCTAGGTATAGGGTTGAAGGGTAATTGCTTGGAATTGGTTGAATACGAAACTTGTGAAGATAGATTGAAGGCTTTTGGTTAGTCTGCTACGCTTAAAATACTGAGCAAAATTAATCACAATGACACTTAGATCTGATCTTGCCTATAGGATAGTTATTATCCCGTATTTGCGCTCCTGTGCGATGATTTAGAACAATGACAACTTTCAAATGCTATGAAGAATCTTCAAAATTTTTATGTAGCTCTGAGCTGTTACCTAGTACCTACAAATTGGACAAAAATATCGAGAAATGAATCAGTACAAGCTTCCCTAACCAATTTATTTTTAGTAATGCCAAGAATAAAATTATCTTTTTTATAAAAAACGTGGTGTCAGTAATAAAATGGCTCAACAGATGAAGAAGTCAATTTCGCTGAGGGAATACTTAAAAGGTACTGATATCGGGTCTTGGCTGAAATTAGAAATATTTTTATTCCAAAGATAATTATGTGGAGATACATTTTTTAATATCTTTCTTCGGAATTCCAGAAATCTCTACAGCTTTTGTCGGTGGCTTTATTTGTAATTGTAACATCTGTGTGGGATGTATTTAATTACCGTTATCAGATATTCCAGTACTATTCATTTTAGCTGATTAATTAGGTAGGTAACCCTCGGGGTGTGTTATCAAGAATGTAATTGATAAATTTTCAACGAAGTAACTAACGATTTAACGATGTTTAGTTGCTTTAAAATTGTTAAATAGTCAATTAGCTGGCAAGAGACGTTATAGTATGTTATTGCCATACACATTCTAAGGGGTAATCGCTTTTTGACAGCTCATAAGCTCAATTGATTAGTTATTACTTTATACACATAGCAGCAAATCGAATAAATAAAATAAAAACATAATCGCGAAAAGTGTGTATGGAATTTCTTACTCTTTCTTCTCTCTATAGAAAAGAAAGAGTGTAGTTAGGTATCTATAGACCTAATTACGTTTTAGAACGAGCAAATAGCTTTAACTTTCTGACTACTGCTTGACATTTCAAAAGTGCCTGTAAAATGATATGCCTTTACTTAGACTACCCAATTATAAACGCGCTAAAAATAGCTTTAAGTTTCAAATTTCCGAAAACCAAAGACGTTTCCCTAAAATTCCTCTTTGTTGCAAATCACCAATAATAGTAACAGTTTATTCAACAAAATTATTTTAATGCTTTAATATACAAAGGTTTTGTTTCTAAGAAGATAAGAATTTCCCAAAAGTTATGAGACGAATATGAAATAAGATATATTTCATATTCTCGTTGCCTTTGACTAAGTATGTTACAAAATATTGTAGATATTACACTTTGTGTTCAATATATTCGGAATATAAAGACTTTAGTACAAATATGTATGAGGTGTTGTTTTATTTTTGGTATTTTTAACTGTTATAAATTGAGGAGAAAACTGTATTTTTTTTATGAACTTAAGTGATTAGAGTTCTACGAACTTGAATATCTTGTTATTTACAGTGTACAAGTAAATTTTATCTAGGACTGCATTGTTGGCCGACTGATGAGCGTGAGGTCCTGGGTTCGAATGAAAAGTGTTATTGGGTTTTTCCATTAGGAATTTCTCAGTAATAATAGCCCGGAGTTTGGAAGTTAGAGGTGTGACACCCCCGTGTCTCGGAAAGCACGTACAGCCATTGGCCCCGACTGTCATTCGTAGATCTTTGACAGTCCTTACGGATTGTCAGAACCAAGAAGTCCAACAACCAGTCTATGCAAGAGGTATCGTGTTGCCCAGCTACTGGGTTGTGGAGGTAAGAGGCAATCGCTTCATGTAAAAAACTGGTATTCAGCTGCAAAAAAAGGGGAATAGGCTAAGCAGATGATGAGCAGTAAATTTTATGTAGGTTCCTACGTTCTAGGCAAGATATTATTACAATTGTGATTCTGTATTTAATTTTCTCTCTTTTCATTGTAGGTACACCAAATATTTACAACTTAGTAAGAAGACATCTTACCAGCTCTTGAGGAATCTATGTAAGTTAAAGTTTTAATTTACCACATTAAGAGCTTTTTCTTCCAGTCAACTAATTAATAATTAGGTAGGCTCGTTTACTTATGCTGATTAACGACAGGTTCAAGCTTATTAATTATTATTTATGCTACATAAAATTTTAGAGTTCCTTGATTGGGTAGTAGACACTATTAAACAATAATTCCCAGACACAACTTCTCTAAAAAAGACACTTTATTTTACCTCTGAAAATCCGTTTTTTTTAAATAACTGTAAAATTAGATTTTAGTCTTTGTCTATAACGGGTACACTAGAACTTTAGTCTTCATTCTTTTTGGAACACTATATTTTGAGCCTCGTTCTCTAGATGATGTACTATAGTTTTAGTGTTTTTCTTTTGATAGTGCATAACATACCATCACACCTGGATTGCCCGAAGGGCTAGGCAGAGGTGCACCAATGAAAACCCACAGTTCGCCTGTATATTAGGTCCCACGTAATAGCGAGCATATTGCCATTAACCGGGCACAAGTCCTAACTCCGAGCTGCTACTGAAAATTTTATAGTAAAACCCAATAATACTTTTTGCTCGACCTAGGAATCGAACCCAAGACCTCTAGCGGAGGAGTCGTGCTTAGGACCACTAGGCTAACGAGGCAGTTAGTGCATTATAGTTTTAATCTTTTTCCCTTTACGGTGCACTATAGTTTTATTCATTCTTCTTCCATTAATAAAGCACTATAATTTCTGTCCCCGCTAATCACTTTTATAGTGAAGTTCAAAGTAATTTGAATTCGAAAACCCGGGGTCGCGCCACCGCAATTAAAACGTGGATTCGTGGCTTAATTTGAAGTTTTAGTGAGAAATCGTAGTGTTAACTGCTATCGCGCTGTGACTCACTGGAGATTCACTATGATTTAATAGAGTTAGTGCAGTTGTGCAGTTCTAGCAGTTTGTAGTATGTTGTAGGCAGTACTAGCTCATGCATAATAATCATAATATATGTATACTGGAAGCCGACCCAAACGCAGTTGGGAAAAAGGCAGATGATGATGTATTCTCCACACCGATTCCGGCCACGGCGGCACCTCTAAATGCAGACTAGCCAAGTACGCAGAAGATATTATAGTGCAGAGTGTGTGTGCAAACACAGGTGCACTCTCTCTGCCCTAACTCTCATAGTCCGATGGGACGGCAATCCAACACAACGGGGGAGAGATCAGGCGCAGGACCAACGGCTTTACGTGCTTTCTGAGACATGGGGGTGTCACACCACCAACTTCCAAACTCCGGGCTTTTACTGAGAAATTTCTAATGGCAAAACGCAACAAAATTTTTGCCCGACCTGGGTATCAAACTCAGGACCTCGCGCTTGGCAGTCGTGCTTGCCACCACGAAACCTATGGAGCAATCAAGTCATGCATAGATGTATTACGTGGTAACAGGCCGGTAGGTTTTGTTTGAAGTAAAGCCTATTATGTCTATTTGCACTTTACACAGTAAAGTGCGTAAAAGGTTACCGAAAATGGAGTTTATGTGAATGAATGGAATTATTTCTTTGTTAGTAGAATATGTTTTAAGTTGTAACTTATTTTACAAATAAATAAATTGAAGAGTCTGTCAAAATAAGAACATTTTAATGAATGTTAAATAAAGTAGGCAGGTAAACAAAAAAAAAATGTTTTTTGTCGGCTAATCTTTGAAACGGCTGGACTGATTTTGACGAAACGTTCACTGACAGATAGCATTATTGATTATTTCAGAAAAAAGGGTATCGTTCAAATAATAAATACACTATTAAATTGTGATGTTTGTGAAATGAGTTGGAAATTGTACTGAGACCGCTTGCATAAGTAAGTAAAAACCGTTTAATAAGGTCACTTCAATAAGAATATGTTTACGTGTCAACCGAGCTACTACAATTCCTCCTCGGTTAGTAAATGGTCTTGTTCCTTAACTTCCAGCAATTTCTCACTTGCCAATCCTTTGGAAAGTTCTATCGGTAACATTTATCTACACGTTCACGTATTGTTCTCTTATCACTAACTATTAGAACCAGTTCCTACTCCTTTTACTGCTATTACAAAATAAATAAATAACTCTTATCAGTCTTACAGTTACTTCGCAACTTTAGTGATAATAAAAGTGGGCTTCACTAAACGTAGGTAGGTACTTTAGTTCGTCTTCATATTACCTAAGGGCGTTATTACTCTGGCGTTTTTCGAGCAGGTTGTCGAACGCGGGTGTACCAAATGGCTTTATTTCTTTTAACGTACCATCACGCCTGTATTCCTCGAAGTTTGGCAGAGGTGTACCAATGTACAGTTACAGTTTGCCAGTATGTTTAGCTCCCATGTATCTAATAGGGGGCGATCAAAAGTGGGATCCAACGAAAATAAATCGCCAATGACAAGAATATTTGTATGTCCTATGAATAGTCGTTCTGGGTCTGGCTGTTTGTATTCGCACCTACATCAATACAAAAGAAATTCCTGGTATGGGGCAGTGTTTTTTTTTTTAAATAAGAACGTAAAGCTTCGTCGGCGCCTTCGCGGCAATGTGATAACACCCTAAGGTACCAACTTGTGTGGTAACCTTTTCAGATAATGTTCTGACATCGTTTCTGAAATTATAATTAGTTTGCTAAGAAATTAGTCAAATGAAGATTTTGATGATATATTGTTATAAATGGATTAGTTAACGAGTTTAGTGGGGTAAGTGGTGAGATCAACTTTTAATGACTGACTGGAATTAATAAACACATTTTTTTTTCTAATGAGTGCATGCTGTTGTTTCCTATAAGTTAGGGAGGTCACCTAATATATTCTGTTGACTATTGTTTGTATGCCATAATTTTTGTATCTTTTGTTGGAGATCCTAAATAATTTAAATAAGTAAACCGTCTTTTTTCAGTACGATGTTGCAGTTATTAATCTGACGAATTAATTTTTCAATTTTATTATGATCAGTAACATTTATGATGGAATAACGTGAGGAATTGCCAACTTGCTATTTAGCAAATTCTATAAATATACTTGACAAGCTTATTTTTCCCAACTATAAATCACGAACAAATATTGCTGATCCATATATTTTCTCGAGTTATGCGACTATTTATGTGTGGATCAGCTGATTACTTGGTTAGTCCCATAGTAAAAGTTGTTCATAGCAATGAGTACAATGACTCCTTGTCAGGTTTCTGGTAAACAAAGTATAAGCTTCTTCTCTAAAAGAACTACGTAACTAAAACGCTTTTCCCAGCAGTGATAAAATTACGGACTGTGTAGTCAAAATCCAATTTTTCCGCGATAAAGATACGGTATCGTTTACTTTGAAGAATGGCTGGAATTTCTCCAACAAACGTCAGCATTGCACTACTGTCTATCGTGTTGTATAAATATTATTACGCACGAGGCAATGTGAGGGCGGTGACGTCATCACGGAGGAATTATTAAATACGGCAGAGACGTGTATGTGCAAAATGCATATCTACGACGTTCGACGCTGGCCTACTATTTTGCGTGGAATTTTGCAATTCATTGCAAGCAGTGAATGATAGTTATTTTACGCTAGCTCATGCCCGTGGATTCGTCCGCTTGGATGATGGTGATGTGCGAAGATTTCTATCTTTCTGCGCGGACCGTAATTATTTAAAAAAAAGTAGTTTAAGGTGCTCCTTATAACATCAGCTATCTGCTAGTTCAAGTGCCGGAGATTAATCTGAACAAACTGACAGACAAACAATTTTAAAATGGTTTGTCTGTCCGTTTGTTTGTAAGTACCGTGTAAACATTCATATTATTTATTTTGTAAAAGTTGTTATTTTGACACTAAAACAGAAACTTGAATTTTATTTATTTGTATGACAATATATCCTAAATAGGAGAAGTCTCCATAGTAACAAATCTATTTACTTTAATGCCTTTATCTTCATTTCATAATGTCAATGTCGACATCAATGTAATCGGTAGGTATTTCATAAAGTCCAAGTAAATGTGTCAATTAATAAAACGTTCTTCATTACTAATTCCGAACGTCCGATAACAATTCTAGATGACCTCAATACCGCTTCGTCTCTTATCAGTGTGAATTAAATACTAATCTGCGTGATTATTATTGTTATCTAATGAAGCACTTTGATCTATGCACTCAGGTCATTTTGCTATGTACTAGCTTAGAACCGCGTTTGCGTGAATTTCGAATTGAGATGTTATTTGCGTGAATGAGGTCTTGCTTTTAATGCGTGGTACCGTCTATTTGTCAGTAAAAGTCCCGTGAAAATTGGGCCGATTTCGGAGATCCAAAAGACAATTTTGAACGTCACTTCCAAGAAGAAAGAAAAGAAAATATTGATTCTATTTTGCCAATTTCAAAAAATAGTCTCCTATAGAGAAGAATGGGCAAGAAAATCCATACTTCCTCTTTAAAAAAATGCCTAGAATTGATCCAATTTATAATACTGTTCAAATTACAAAGCCGCTTAATTCGACACCAACACTAAATGCTTACCGCTTATGGTATAACGTTACCTTAAATACTTGACAATTAACTTAACTTTTTACCGTTAAAGGGAATCCCACACGCGTGTGGAATTAATTACATTATCGTCTCGCGTAGGATTCTTGCGTGTGTGTCGCGATAAAATATAGCATTGCTATCTTTAGGTTGTGCTTGGGTTGGAAAAAGTTGGTTGTTTTGATTATTACGTACTTATCTACATATCATTTCGTTACCTATGGGTTTTTATCTGTTATTCAGAAGGCAGAAAGTCTGACAACCAGTCTTACCAAGAGTATCGTATTACCCATTACTGGGTTGTGGAGGTCTGATAGGCAGCCGCTCCATGTAAAATACTGGTATTCAGCTGCATTCGGTTCGACTGGAAGCCGACGGCAACATAGTTGGGAAAAGGCTAGGCAGATGATGATGATGATGATAGGTTTTTATCTGTAATAAACCTTCTATTATCCACTCTAGTGATTCCACTATAATTTCGATTGAAAAATGTTTACGGACGGCCGAAGGTGTCCTAAAATTGATTTGTGATAAAGTTTTGAAAACAATATTGGAGTTGGACTGGCACTGCACAATATTCAACAATGCATATTGTTATAATAATTGTGTCTTGTATGTGGGATCCTTCTTTATTTATGTAATATTTGTTGCTTTAAAAGGCATAATAAATAACTCACTTCGGGAAAATTTCAATTGTACCTATTACGGTTCGAGAGACGGACAGAAGCACAGTAATTTTACACTATCAACAAAACAACTAGAAAAAATAATAATATAATAAACAATGTACATTTAACAACATACAAAATTCGTAGTGTCTTCCATTATTTCAGTCTTCTGAAGTACATAAAATACACAAAATATTTCAAAGACGTTATTTTGTTCTTGAATGTCCAAAGTCTTGCGCACAGAGATATTTGTTTAATTTTTTCTCCACAATATTTCGGATTCCGACCTTTATTAAATTACGAATTATTTATTCATCATTCCTTCAAAGGAACTGGTATTGTATGTAGGTTCTTTCACAATCTTGCCGATTCGGTAAGACCAGTTTTTCAAAAAGCGATTTAAGAATTATTTTGTTAATTGGCCCCTATTATAATCGAAAAAGGCGTAAGTATTGTATGTTTGTATCGTCGAAATTGGGTTTTATTAAGGAGACTGCTTACTACACCGTATCAAACCATGACCGTGCTATGAACGTTTCAGGAAGTAAAGCATAACACTGACTAGTATGTCCACTAGAACGTATCAACCGTCAGTTGTTGACGCTCCTGGTTCACGACGAAATTAGTTTGTGAAGGAACGGTCTACTGGGCATGTCTACTTTTCAATACAATTTTTATTTTGTTTTATACGTTTCCATCACAGTCATGATATAGTATGGTGTAGTAGCCAGTACATACCATACTACTTGATTCCTACCGACTTTCATTCGGAAGTTCGGGACTACGGTTACTGTACAGTCTACTGCCATTGAAAAATCTGTCACACTGCAAGTTTTTCAAATTGGTTAGTTGATGGTGTTGTAGTTAAGCTCTTTGTGAAGGAGCTCGTCCGGGCAAGTACTACCACCACTCCTATTTCTGCCGCAAAGCAGTATTTCGGCAGAAATTTAACAGCATTTCACTGTGTCTCTGGGATGGCAAACCATTTGCAAGACCTCTGCTAAAAACTTAACATCTGGAATTCTATAGGAAAAACCCAATAACACTTTATTTCATTCATTATATTCACATAAAGAATTACACAATTTTTGCTTCGGTTACGACTGGTCAAGACTGGTGGGCTGGGAAGACCTTTTTAAAGTAAATAATCTTAATTTCCTTGTCACTGGGTCAGTGCCAATGTTCGTGAGACAGTGATACCCACCGACCTTTAATGTATGGGACACGATTTTCGTCACAAACACATTAACGTTACGCGGTGTGTTTGACGTGCCAACAAAATTAGTATTCAGGTCAATGTGTGTTTCACGTAATTCCTTGCTGTGTGTGTAATTTGCGTAATCTTGGAGTTCTCGCTTGTTTTGTCTTGGGGGTTACTTAATCGGTCATTGTTCTTTGCACTTGTGGTTTGCTTTGTATTCTACCTACTTATTCCGTGCCGTTATTTTGATAGTCTTTGGTGGTGTTGTTAAGGGGATACATTTTCTTCTGCTTCCATGCAAATACAGAATGTTGTAGTGTATGTGTGTTTTGTCCAGAATACCAGGTTTTTACATAATAAATAATATGATTGTTTACACAGTACTTACTACTTACCCGAAAAAACGGATTTGTTAACTCCTAAACGGCTGGGCCAATTTTGATGGGACTTGCACTGGCAGGTAGTTGAAGTTTTATGGAGTAATTTAGACTTTTACTTTTGTATTAGGAAAATAATCAGGGTCCGCGAAAAAACAAAACCCATGATAACGCGAACGAAGTCATGAGCATAAGCTAGTTCCGTATACATCTCTTGATTACTTTAGGACTCTTCATACAACTTAATCTAGATAGGAACGTTGCGACCTACTACAGCAATACTTAGTAGTGTTTATTTATACCTAGGTTTTAGGTGCTGTAAATTTACTGGTCACGTACACAGTAACTCAATGAATGGACGCTCAATTTGGTTGGTAAATACCCCATTGGTCTTGCGGAAGCACCAACCAAACGTGACGTCTCTCCTGATTCAAAATTCCTTCTAATATTATCCCGCCCGAGTTTTGGTAGCGGCGGCGGCGGCCATAGGCTAGCCATGTACGCAGGAGATTTATAGTGCACAAATGTGCGCAAGCACAGGTCCACTCCCTCTGTCTCCACTCTCCTAGTCCGGTGGGGTGCCAATATGTGCCGCCCGAGAAGAGATTTAGAGGACCAATGGCTTTCCTTTCCCTTTTTCTCCAAACACAGGGGTGTTACAACACCGGGCTGCTATTAAAAAAAACTCCTAATGGAGAAACTCAATAAAACTTGTTCGACCGTCCTGAGAATCTGACCAGCCAGCCTGGCCCAGCTGTCACGCTTGAGACCTCAAGACCAACGGCGCAGTCAAATGCCTCCAACAAAATAAAAGGCATTCACGACGTAATGTGGTTATAACATAAGCTGAATATGTTCTTCATTCAGTCGTTTCCCTCGTTCATTACCGTGGTAACTGCAAATTGGTTATCGTGCGGGATACATAAATGTTCGTATACGTATTAATTTTACGGCTTCTGTGATTAAATTATATATCGATAACACGTAGTTAACGTTACGTGTGGGGAAAACGGATTTCTAACAAAAGATTGCTATGGGCTGAGGGTTTGATTCCTGCACGGAACACATATTTGCATGGGTTACAGACAGTTGTTTCGGGTTTGGCTGTTTGTGTATGTGAGTTAATGTGTTTGAAATAATCAGGACTAGGACCACTAGCTGCAGAACGAAAAATCTTTGTGGAATTCGAACCTGCGACACGTAGTACAACAGCCAATCGCTTAGCCACTGCTAGGATCCTTATGTACGCCTTTTGCCTCGTCCGCGTGTATACATCTGGTCACACAAGCACGCCGGTTTCTGAACACCCTCACCAGTAATGTCAGGGTAGGTCTTCTCACTTCGCTGCCATTCACATCCGCCACATAAATCCCTTTTGTTAGTCGCCTTTCACACATCTTCTCAACATGACCGAACCATCTAAGCATACTATTTTCATCCTTTGTCACTACATCCTCTTTTAAGCCTCATAGTGGTCTTAACTCCTAATGCAAACATCTCACGCCGGCTCCTTTCAACACGACCGAACCATCTAAGCATACTATTTTCAACGTTTGTCACTGTATCCTCTTTTAAGCCTCATAGTGGTCTTAGCACAAAATGCAAACATCTCACGCCGGCTTTGTCCCACTGTGTAGGAGGTTATACAGACTTCCGTATTTTAGTACAACATTCTCCGTTTCGTTATCGTCTCGCCACAGCTAGGTCTTGTGGCAAAGCCTTTGAAACTAATACCTATGCTCAGTGTCTACTGTTTCCTTGTAAAACTGGTTTGACTTGTTCGCTGCCTCTTATTTTCATATTATTTTGACTTTTTTGTAGCGGTTTGGAATGAAATGCTGTTGTGTTCTGGGGTTTTATGTTAGAAGAATAGTGTTTGCCAGTGACTTCGTCCGTGTGAATTGTCTTAAGGATCAATAATTTGTTTGATAATAGAATGTAGCCTGTCTTACTCAAAATAAAGATTATGTAGCTTTCTATTAGCGCAAGAACTTTCAGAATCGGAATAGTAGTTCTGGAAATTAGCGCATTACTTTACTTTACTCGTGTATTACAAACATGCAACATTACTTCTGTAATACATTTTTTATTTAAACAACACTAGCTTTTTTGCTAAGGCCAATAACTTAAGCTCACAAGAGTTCAACGAACTCACGATCAATCTATTTATAATTCAAGACAATAAAATCGGTGAATTCACACGCGATTTTGGTACTTATAGCTTTATTGCCAACTCACTCGTATGACTTTAAATAGCGGATTTCCGTTTCCGTAGGTAATAAAACTATTTTCTTAGCACGCTGTTCACGAATATGCAAATCGGCAATTGTGTCAAGTTCACTTTGCATCTTCTAAAGTTTTAGCGCCACTTGACGGCTAATGCTGTGCTCAGATGAGCGATTTAAAAACGCGGATCTTATCGGTAGTAATTATTTTTGTAGTAGTAGAGCTATTTGTGAAGGAGCTCGTCCAGGGAAGCACTACCACCGTACTTATTTATGCCGCATTTCGAGCATGCAATTAGTCAATTCTCGATTTTTTCGTCCGAATAAAATAAGTTTAGGTTAAAATTTCATGGTTTTTGTTTAATTTAATTTACCATGTTTGCAGAGATTTGATCCCTATGATTGACTCTATCGATTAGTGCCATAAAAGTACAGGATGCTATTTTTTCGGATTTTAGTCGGTTCGATTCCCAGGTGAGGCAACGGAATTTTCAAAATTATTTAAATGCAGTTTAGTTTCTTTTTAAAAATAAAGGAATGTTTCCTTTAAGTGAAATTTGCTATCTTCAGTATTTAGAGTACTTTCCCTCCAGGTAGCATAATAAATTTCCACCCTGTATATATGTGTGATGATCAATGCTTGTGCCTTCTCAGTATGAGAAGACGTCCTTGCCCTGCAGTGGTACAAAAATATACTGGTATTATTATAATTTATTCGTTTCACTTATATCTTGCATTTTTCATAATATTCATGAAATTAATTCACTGTGCCACAGGGTCGAATAACTGAATTACTTATTTTTAATAAATTGCGTTCCACATTCTTGCAAAAAAATGTCCGCCGCGTCACGTTTATATAAAAAATGAATATTATTTTTCTTAATAACGTGCAGGTGTACAATTAAGTCAAGCCAGCTATAAATATCTTGTTTAAAATTGACATAAATATTATGTGACATTAATTAAAACCTTGTTACAATACAAACAAGACACAGGGTCAGACAGAAGGTTTTACATCAAAATTATATAGGTTACTAGGTAGGTCTGGATGTCGGCAGTGAGTAGGTACCATTGAAAAATCAATAGGTATACATTCTGTGTAAAAAGTACCGGGAATTGTTCAATAAAACCAAAAAAGTAATTTATTCGTCAAAACTTATTATGCCACCTTCAATGTAGGCCCCTTCGCTTGCTACGCCAGTGCTTGAACCAGTTCTCCATATTTTTTTTGTAAGCTGATTAAGGTATGATGTTCACCTCCTTCAGCGAATTTTCTTTTTTAGATTCAATCGACTCGAATCGTGCCATTCTGCAGACTATTGACTAGTTTGCTTATCGTACTCATAAACCCATGTCTCGTCGCCAGTTACTATGAAATTCATGAAGGTGAAGTCCATAGAAGCTCGGGCAATCATGTCTTCAGCAACCTGCTTTCGATGCTCTTTTTGGACGAAATTGAGCTCTTTTGGCACTCATCGTGCGGCGACGCGTCTCATGCCCAAAATGTCAGTCAGAATATTAGGAACGGATTTAAAAGATACGTTAACCTCTAGAGCATCGTGCCTAAAATTCATACGACGATTTCCAAGTACCAGACTCCTGATTAAAATGATGTTTTTATCATTCGCAGCTGTTGGGGGTTGATCAGAACGAGGCAAATCAACTACCACTTGTCAACCTTCTTTAAATACTTTATACTGTTCATATGCCAGTGTTTTTGAGATACACGAATCATTTTAAGACTTCTGCAACATTTTTAGTGATTTGGCCCAAAAAAATCGTTTCATACGCAAAACGTAAGGCAAACTCTTTTTGTTCAAAAAATTCTTCCATAACAAAATCGCAGAACACTTACAACCAAGAAGTACAAAAACGGCAGCTGTAATTACACTGAGTGACATATAGCGCTCAAAGTTACCACGGTAACTCAGAACAGAGCTACCAATTTATAGAAAATAAATATATTTCGATACGTTTACCGCGCTTTCTGTAACTAAGCGTATGTTTACTAAGACCATTTTGCTGTTATTAGCTTGGTAGTTAGACGATAGGATTGGCGCAGTGGTTTAGCGATTGTCTGCTGCGCTGCGTTCGATTCCCGCACGGAACAAATATTTATTCGGCCTACTAATAGTAATGTTCCGGGTCTAGCTGTTTGTGTATGTGAGTTTATATGTCTGTAACTGCATTAATTATACAGGAGACATTCCGAGTGTGGAGCAGTTGTCTTTAGGAAAAAAATAGTTTGGCAGTTACACTGCTGTTTGATTAACAAAAACGCGCTAAATAAAAAACTGTTAAATCGACTACTAAATATTCTACATTTTAAAATAGCGAATACCAATTCAAAGTGCTTTTTAATTAAAAATAAAACATCGAAGGCCAATAATATACGGAAATGAAATACTATCCCAAAAAACGTTCAAACCGGCCAGTCTGTACCCGATATAATATTCATTTCGCTTGATTGATCCGTTCTCAATGGACGCATTAGCATACAATGCTGCGTCTGTGCCGGCAAGCCGGTTCCGGTCGTGTTAACTGCCATATATTTTTTTCAATGGAATCGTGAAATGCGAAGATATCGTGTTGCTTTTTCATTCATGCGTGTCCGCTGTCAAGAGGTATTATAATAAAGAAGGCATTGAATTGATGATAAAACTAGTTGACATAATATCAAGTGTTGACTGAATATTTTATTAATGGTTATTATTGAGTACTAGGTTTTGCTTGCGACTTCGTCCGCGATTATGTCTGCATTCGTGGACTAAGTTAGCGGAATAAAAAGAAACCTATGTCCTCCTTTCTTGGGGTTCAAACTTATTCTGTACCAAATTTCATCAAACTTGGTTCTGTGGTTTAGTCATGAAAGCGTATCAGTCAGACAGACAGAGTTACTTTCGCATATTATTATAATATTAGTTATTAGGCGCAAAACGCCCACCCACGAGGTGGATTGATGACTTGATTAAGCAACTAGCTTCTAGCTTCAATTGAAAACTGTAACTTCTTGACAATTCAAAAGTACCTGTAAATGGTCTAATTGAAATAAATGCTTTGACTTTGACTTTAAGACCGCAGGAAGGCGGTTGATGCAGGCCGCCTCCAACTGGCCCTTTTGGAAATCTATGGGGGAGGCCTTATATTAAGCAGTGGGTTGTGGAGCGTCCTGTTGCTGATTTCATGGCGATAATATTAGTATGGACTTATTACTTAATGTTTTTGTTCTAATATAAATTCATGTAATTCATCTACTTCCCTGTTGCCGTGATTTTGTTTAAATTCAAATTAAAACATGGAACCCAATATTTTATTCAAAACTTTCTAATTTATTCACCATGACCTAACTTCACCTAAACCAGAACGGATAACGTTACCGTCCCATTTTAGAAGGGGCTATTGTTTAATTCACTTATTGAAACAACTGTGACTCTTCCGTAAATAAATTATGTATTCTGTTTAAATACCTTTTTACTTATCTTGCCCTACTGTATGTTTGTAGAGTTGGTACCTATTGTATTTTAATTTAGAGATAACTACGTTAAAAAAAAAAATGTTCGACAATGAAAACTAAATTTTGTTCTCTATTAACTCTTTCTGTAACGATCGAATGAAACATTTATTTACTAGAATATAGGTATATTGTTTAACGCAAAAGAAGTAGTAAGATATAAGGCTTCACTATTTTGGAATTTGTACTCGTGCAAATGTAGTCGTAATGCTCTAAAAATCTATCACAAAAAGGTGTAATTATTAAACGTAATATTTTATGAATTATTAATTTACTATGCACACACGATAGTTATATTTTAACCGTGTAGGTGCACTTTATGTAACAGCTGTTGTATTTATGTTGCTGCCCTAGGTAGTCTAGAATCATTTACTAAATCAATAGCAAGTCTTCATTACGAAGTCCCTTTTATCGGTTATAGTACCGGGATTTATATGGCTGATGCAATGCCGGGAGGGGACGCCCTAGAAAGACCTACCTTGACCTTTTTGGTGAGGTTCTTCAGAAAGATCAGGTGCGCAGTTCTCGTAACCGACGCGTTTGTATGACCAGATGTATGAATGTGGACGAGGCGAAAGGAGTATGTAAGGATCGTAGCAGGTGGCGTTCCGTGGTTTCTGCCTACCCCCAGTACCAATTATTTATCAAATAGAAAATAATGCAACTACTTAATAATTTTGATTCTCCCGGACATCCCGCTGGGTTGATTTTAATATTCACATGTCATAAACATACCATGATCTAACATGGTTTCCAAATTATTAATATTCGAATAGGTAGCCGTTGCGTTGTTTGCCCTCATCACGGAACTTACTATGGATTTAATTTGAAATTATGTTTTGGTCTCCCTAGGGATGTACCTTCAACTACCTTCCTTTCAGCCGTGATGTAAACGTATCATAAATATTAGGTAGAGGGGTATTAACAAAATACTATAGCTATTCTACTAAGTGTAACAAATTAAGCAGGCTAAATTAATTTGCTTAATAATTCATTTTCATTTAGTTCTAAAATTCCTAATGAATGAAATGCCTATTGAAACTATAGCTCAGAAGCTTATTATTTAATTGTTTAATATTCACCTTCATTGTTTTCACATATAGAAGCAACATGAATATTGTAACCAAGATTTTGTTAAACCAAATTGAAGAAAAGGAGTGTCCATGGAGTTTCTTGCTCGTTCTTCTCGATAGAGATCTACGCTTTGGAACGAGCAACTAGCTTCAACTTTAAACTGTAACTTCTTGAAATTCAAAAGTGCCTGTAAATGGTCTAATTGAAATAAATGTGATTTTGATTTTTGATTTTGAAGCATTATTTACATAATTGATTAAATTACTATAATATACTACCTTCTGACCGTGTCTTTATCCACTTGGAAGTGAAGTATAGCATAAAGCACTATCTTCCCTTCCTGTTATCGTTTAGAAATCTGCGTATCTAGCGTATATTATATTAGATATATTTCTATCTATAAATAAATAAACCTATACATGTACGAGATTCTGCCCTTTTATTTTAAAATAGAAATACAGTTTCAATCTGAAATTTATCACTCCATGTTACCCTTTCAATGTATTGTCTGTATTATGTTTTGAGTCCCTTTCATAAAATATTTAAATAAATAAAATAAAGCACGCACATACACCAGAAACATTACAGGTAGGTACGCATGTACATCGAATCTATTGTAATCTAAATCCGCCATCTTGAACATAATCTCCTTTGCGTTTCTAAATTCCGGTATCCATTTTCGGCTTGAATGGTAACCCTATCGCGTTTAGGAACACGTGTGATAAGCTCAGGAGACGTTACCAATTCCCTGGAGACGTTTTTAATATCACACACGGGTGTCGTTTCTGACATTGAGATTTTTTTAGTCTTTTCTTTTTGAGGTTTTGTAGCTGGTCCTAGAGGGTGCCAAACTAGAATGTATTACTGTCTTTCTATCTGTCTGTTCCTCCATCTGTTAGTCAAACTCAAATCATTTATTTCAATTATACCATTAAAAGGCCTTTGCACGTTAATCATACGATAAAAAATGAATAATATTGAATTTAGCTGCTCATTCTAAAAGGTAGCTTCGTATGAAGAAGAATGGAAAAGAAACTCTGTGCTTACATACTCTTTAAAAAAATGACATAGAGCTGTTATCTTTTTTAGGCAGACACTTGAACTTTTTATAGAGTATGTATTACTATGACTTTTGACTGCCTCGTTAACCTGGTAGTCCTAAGCGCGACTGCTACGCTAGAGGTTTTAAAATTCGATTCCCAGGTCGAACAAAAATTGATTTTGGGATTACTATGAAATTCTCAGTAGCAGCTCAGAGTTAGGATTTGTAACCGGTTAGTGGCAATAGACTCGACTCCTGTTTCATGGGATCTAAATATACCTGCGAACTGTGGGTGTACATTCGTACACCTTTGCCTAACCCTTCGGGAAATACAGGTGTGATGGTATGATAGCATGGTATAAATATTGTACGATGGTACAGAACCCTTCTTGTCTGACTCACATTTGGTCGGTTTTTTTACGCAACCCCACTATAGGTATTATACCTACTGTAGAATCTATAGTGTAGATGATAATGATATGACGTAATACTATAGTAGGTACTCGTGTATGCCACTGACCTGCTCCACGTGTACTGGCGTTTCGTTTGTTACTAAAGGTATCTTTAATGTTATATAAAACATTTATTTTAAGTATCGTGATTCTAGGGTATCGAAGAGACACTGCTATACGCAAGAGACCTAGAGTCCTAGATTAGTCAACGGTAATTAGATATTATTAAGTATGTGTTGTTTAAAACGTCATACGCTATTCATTTCTCTCGTATCACGGGCGCAATCGACCAGAAAAAAATGACATATTAATTGCTCCTGTAAAATGATTCGATCCGATTATGTAATTATTAGATTAGATTGAGTCTAGTCTAGTCAGTATAAAGTTGTAATTATGAGTCTAATCAAGTTGGCTACCTCTCATCTGTACAATTTACTCGTGTCTGGATGACATAGTTGGCGCAGTGGCCGAGCGATCGACTGCTGCGCTGCGTGTCGCTGATTCGATTCCAGCACGGAACAAATATTTGTATGACCTACAGATAGTTGTTCCGGGTGTGGCTGTTTGTGTATGTGAGTTTATATGTTTGTAAACGCACCCACGTTACAGGAGAAACACTAAGGGTGAGGCCAAACGAACGTAATTTTGTGAGTCGCAGAATTTTTGTCGAGTAATTTACTTTCTACTGAAACTGACAACTCATTTTGAGTCGCCGTGTGAACGAAGCAAGAGTTTTGTATGAAATCGGATGTAGCAGAAAATAACGCGACTGAAATTCTGCGACTCACGACTCACAGAATTACGCTCGTTTGGCCTTACCCTAAGTGTGGGGCAACGTTTTTATAAAACAAAATTCAAAAAAATCTTACCATAAAAAGAGACCTATGTTAACCCTAAACTGCAGCATTACATTAAAATAGCTAGCACAACCCTGCCATGTACTAAAATTAAAGCATAATTTAAACGTTTCCCACTAGAACAGTGTTCATTCATCCTATTGTAAGTTAAATGTATGCGCATATAAATACGCCGGCGAATGACTCCGTAATTCGTATAATAATACGAATATAACTGGCGTTTGGTCGAAGCCTGTTGGTTCATTATAGGTAGTTAATTGTTTGTATGATATGCATGGTGTTTAGTTAATTATTTTGTTTATTCGATGCGTCTGTTGAAACTGATGATGATAGGTAATTGAATTTAGTTTTGGTCAAAATGAACTAACTAACGAACAATGATTGTAATGATTTTATTCCTATTGTAAGTATTATTTTCAGAAATACATTGAAATACAAAATGGTGACACATTTGGCATATTAAATAAGTTTGACGTAATTAAGTGAATTATTGGAAGATTGTGGGTTGTCACTAGGGATTGCAAAATCCGGAGTTTTTTCAAATCCGGATTTCTGATTTCTCGTCCGATTAAAATCCGGATTATCCGGAGTTTTCGAAGTTTTTGGTGTTTTAAGTTAATTTAATAAAATGTTTATAAAATAGTATAAATTAATTAGAATCTGCATTAATTGTCTCAATTCACAGCACGACAGAGTAAAATCAACTAAAATAATCAATAAATTTTGGGTATCAGTAATTTTTTTCGTTATAAATTTATATAATCATTACACAACATAAACTGTACTTAAACATTGATACTCCAGCACTCCAGTGGGGAGGAGCTGGAAAAGCACTTTTATTGAAATCGAAAGAGCTCAAAGAGCTGTATCAAAATGATGCGTAAAAAGCTTTTCAGCTTTTTATTCTCAGTACCACACTGCATGTTCACAAATCCATAAAAATAGACTTAACTACCATAACCTACTCTCAAAACGTATTCTACATGTCCCTCTTCATAATGCTATCAAGCCAGACGATGCCCCTTTTATTTACTCACACATATCTACAATAAAGCAAGTAAGTACTGTGATATCAAAGATCTCACCTCTCATTCATGTAAAAGAACCATAAACAGCTGGCTTCTTTCCCTGTCATACAATTAAATCGATAAATTGCTAAATTATCAAAAAATCATAAGTACATGTGCTCCTAGTAGGAGCACATGTACTTATGATTTTTGATAGGAACTTGTGTAGGAGCCTCCTACACAAGTTCCTACTCACAATAATCCCAATCTCAATATTACACTTATACACCATTTCACCAGCATACATCTCATCTCACCATTACAATATTTACAATCACATTTCATATCACCATCATACCCACACATCTTATTACACGTATTCCCCGCGCTATTAAACACCTTAACATTGTAAAACAACTTTTTTTTTGTTTTGTTATTTATGCTATATTTTATTTTAACTTATAAAAAGTTGAAAATTAGGTTGCCTTGTTCAATCTCATATAATGTCTTGATTTAAAAGTTAAGTTAAGCAACTCTAGCCCTCAAGATACGGGCGCTGCCTATTATGGGAACTGCCATACATTTTATAACACATTTATTTTATAAATAAATTGTCACACCATATCTATACTAATAATATTATAAAGAGGTAAGATTTGTTTGTTTTTTGTAACGAATAAGCTTCAAACTACTGGACCGATTTTAACCATTTTCACCAATACATAGCTACATTATTCCCGAGTAACATAGGCTATATAACATCACGCTACGACACACGGGAGCGGAGCATTAACCAAAGACGTAACTTATGGCGGCTGAAATAAGCAACGCGAACGAAGTCGCATGCAGTTCGCTATAACTTAGAATAGCATACCATAATATGAAGTTCTTTTAAGTTTATTTTGTCTTGTAACAATGGACCAATAATTTTTTATTAAATTTTTATTCTTATTTTCGCATTGGAGTAGGTAATATCGATATACCGATTAATTACAATCAAAATGATTATTATAATCAAAATTAATTACAAATATTATGCGGTATAATAAGATTTGACTAAAATCCGAAAAAATCGAATTTGAGTCTTAAAATCCGGATTTAAAAAAGGCAAGAAAATCCGGATTTTTCAGGTGTTTTCGAATTTCGAAGAATCCGGATTGCAATCCCTAGTTGTCACGCTTTGGTAACACTTTGCTCACTGCAATATATTAAGTAAGTACCTACATAGTAGTAAAATTTCAAATAAATTATTCTATTGGACAATGAAGGTAGGTACTGATTGGAAAGTTAAACAAAGACATACTACTTTATTTCATAAATACTTATAACATCATACATTCCGCCTCAAACTAACATAAACAAAGCCTTCTGCGCCTATTTTTACCGTAATTTTCCCACCACAGCTCCTTCTTACCTACCTCTAAGACCTTACAAAATACACACAGAATTTAACTTACATTTCATTCCACAAAATTCACTCGCGAGAAAGAATTAAACCCACATTTCCCAAAAAAAAAACTCTACAAAATGATAAACCACGCCGACAACCCGTTCTTCATATTCAAAATAATATTCAACCCTAAAAAGACGTCGTATTTCAGTCTGAAACACTTCCGCACAAACCTATGTAAACAGCTTTAATATGTATGCAGTGACACGACCCACTAAATTCATCCTTCATGCGCGTTTAAAGGGTTTATTAATCAAGTAAAAGCGGAGTTCTGGACGAACGTTGCACATGTTAGTTTAATTTGTGTTGAAATTTGCTGTTAGTAAATTCATCATACCATCAAGCCTGTATTCTCCGATGGGTTAGGCAGAAGTTTACCAATGTACACTCACAGTTCGCCAGTATGTTTAAGGTCCCATATAAAAGGGGGCGAGCCTATTGCCATTAACCGGGCACAAATCCTAACTCCGAGCTGCTAAAATAACCAGATACGACTGGGGAGAGATAAGAAGCAGGACCAATCCCTTTACATGCTTTCCTAGGCAAGGGGGTGTTACACCACCTACTACTTTCATACTTCGGGCTGCCACTAAAATAAATCTAATAGAAACGCCCAATAAGACTGCCCTCAGTAATCGCGCTTGAAACTACGCGCCCAACGGGGCAGTCAAATGATTAATTACTAGATGATAAATATTATATAATCACCTTTGATGTCACCTACGTTAAAAAAGGTCGGAATTCATACACCAGAACCTCACAGCTCATAAATAACTAGCTTTTGCTTGCGACTTCGTCCACGTGAAATAGTTACTTTAGGCAGCCTTTTTAATTTTAAGATACAATTTTTTTTTAAACCCTTAAACAAATGCTTAGTAATTTTATCACCTGCCTTACTATATGATTTATTGTTTTATCTTCAATAATGACGGACTCCCAAACAAACTTACCCAGCCTTTTCTTGCGATAAGGTAGGCTACGTCGTTCTCCAAGGTCTAATCTATCTACTTTTCATAAAAATCGGTGCAGCGATTTAGGCGTAAAAGCGCAACAGACAGGCAGACAGACAAGAGTAACTTTCGCATTTATAATATTAGTATGGATGAATCCAGCAAAAAGGTTACATCGTAATTCCGTGGACGAGCGCTCGCTAATGACAGTCCGGACTTTATTAACTGAACCGAGGCATTGCTAAGTTGATTAAAGATTTTACTTAACTAGGTTATTTTGAACTGGAGTCAATATTGCAGCTCGTGTATCGTGAACGTCACTTTTGGTCCCGTTTATCAGGTTACCTGGTTCTGGAATATTATGTTACTTATTTATTTTCTTTTTACTTATATATTTATAAGGGCTCTTGGAGATAGGAACCTCTTAATGACTCCAACCGTGTTTAGAACAATAGCTTTTTCTTGAAGATGCTTGTCATGTTTTAAGCCACGAATGTGGCAAATAGATTGGCTTAAAAAATAAGCGAAAAGGCGGTATTCACTCGAAATAGGGCCAGTCAAATATAGCTGTTTACGGAAGTAACTTTTGCATGCAACTTGTCACCCACTTGTCCATTTCGTGCATTCATTGTTCGTCAATATTTTCAACCGCGTTATATTATGTCTTTGGTTACTGCTCCGCTTTATATGGCCTGAACTACTTATTCCTCATTACTAGAATGCAATCCGACTAGCAGTTCCAGAGAGTAGCGCGTTCAAACGAACAAAAGCTGCATTACATGTATTACGAGTACATGATAGTTTCACTACAAAAGTAAATATATACCTTTGTACCACAAAGGTACATAGGTACATCGATGTAAACAAACCACACATTGTGTTAAAGTGTGAAAAGCTAATTAGCTCTCATTTCTAGCCGTTATATTGTTTGATACAATACATTGTTATTACGCGTTTTGCCAAACATTTGCTAATAACACAGTCCGATTAGTCTGTTTAGGGTTCGAGTTTCATGGATTGGAAAGTGGTGGGAATGTTTGAGTAGGAAGTGCTGTTGCTGATGTTATTTGGAAATAAACGGTCAATGAAAAGCAAGAATACATTAAACATTTTTTTTAGCCCTGCCCCTCTGCAAGGCAAAAGTCTTTTCAAGCTATTCGAACTAGCTTTCGCTTTACGCATCTTGATTTCAGGTACAGGTCCGCGGCACTCTCAAAGTTGGCACTACGTAGGTAAATATTTTAGGATCCAATTACTAAAAGACATTTAATATGACAGAATGGAGCAAGAAAATTACCTCAAGTAACATGGGACGAGGGCAGTAAGGAAAAGAAGATGATGTAACTATAATAACCGTCTAGATACTCCAGGTTATCGTTCAATAGATCGGTTAGAGGCTGAATTTACACAGCGGCTGAGCTACTGGCCCTGCCGGTGAAGGTAAAAGCATTTTGTTTGGCTCTAGTCTACAGATAGTTTGTCGAACTGAGTTTATTATTCATGTGACATTTGTATCTGGAAATGCACCAATAAACAAGGGTACGTATACATCGTCAGGACGTACGATTGAATAGACGTTGGACATCGTAAACCCCACGTTTATCTTTAACTAGCCTCTGCCAGCGACTTCGTTCGCGGACTTTTAAATGACCCTTCACCAGTGGTAGTCCCTGGAAGAAATTCTAGAACACGTTTCTGTTTGACGTTCAAAATATTTTTGTGAATGCAATTTGTGTAATTAATCCAGTCATTATAATAGTGTGATTGTAGGTTCAATTCCGGAACATACCAAATTGAATTTTTCAATTTATTTAATCACCCGCGTTGACTTACGTCATTAGTTACTGCTGCGCTTCCAACTGTCGTAGCATGATGTTATATTGCCTTCCTGGATAAAATGACTTACCAATACAAAAATATTTTTTCAGTTGTAACCAGTAGTTCCTGAGATTAGCGCGTTTAACCAAACAAACAAATAAATTCTTTAGCTTTATAATATTAAAGTATAGATTCAGTAAATGATTTTAGACCCCCCAGCGCTAACTTTTGTCGTTGATTATTAAAGAAAACCTGATGCTCTATGAATAAAACCTACACGACCAAAATGTATAAAGTTTATTTTATTTTATTGGATGCGATAAATGTAAACGCGGCTGGGGGTCTAGATTTATTTATTGAATCCAAGGTAAAAGTTTGCGTCGCGATGTCATTCCAGCTTGTATAATATAAATTAGCAACAAGTACTAACGAGACTCGTAGAAACTACTGGACCGATTATAACAATTTCTGCTCCAATAGATAGCTACATTATTCTCGAGTAACATCACCCAACGACTCACGGGAGCGGATCAGTAACCAAAGATGTAACTTAACGGGGGTGAAGTCGCGGGCAAAAGCTAGTATAATACAAACAGCAAGTTGACACTATTTACTATTGAATTAAAATGACAGCAAGCTTAAAGAGACATAATTCGTGTACTCAGAGCTCACTAATAAAGTACCACATTGTACGTGACAGCTTAAAATTAAAACAAAAAAGGCTAATCCAATTAGCGAGAAACTTTCTCCAGCCCAAATACGTGGTGAGAAGTCACGAATTTCAAACACACATAGGTACTGGGAAGTTCAACTCTATCGTAGGTGCGTCCACAAATACCAATTTCAAATGCACAAACATTGCAATCGTAGTGCTGCCGCATAAATGATGATCCTACTTGAAATTCTGTCTGCCGAGCAAAAGTCAAAGAAGCGTAGTCATTCGACTTATTACCGTGCTTCCCAGTTTTCTTCAGCAAGTTGTAGTTTTGCATCCTCGTCAAATTTCAGGAGGTTGTTATAAATAAAAGACATGAATAATCAAATAAAATAACGACACCTCAGCAATCGTGCTGTCCGTCTTCCTATCCTACTATTATTTATTAATCAATCCTACTAATATTATAAATGCGAAAGTTTGTAAGGATGGATAGATGAATAGATGTTTGTTACTCTTACACGCTTAAACGGCTGAACGGATCCGGATGAAATTGAACACTAAGACAGATTGTAGTTTGGAATAACACATACGATACTTTTTATTCCGGAAAAATGAACTGATCCCGTGGGACAATACAGCAGCGAGATGGCTTGTTCGAATTCGAAAATCACCCACTTGAAAATAATAAAAATATCCAATTTATTTTAATATTGACGAAGATGCAAAACTGCACCTCTATAAAACGTAAAATGAGACATTAAAATTTCCCACAAACGCGAAGTGTGGCTCTCGTGCGAATAATCTTACATCAAATATTTGAACTTATCGGCGCAGTATGTTGGCGCAGTTGCATAAACAGACAAACAAATGGTTTTCTATGAAATACGGGTGTGTTTTGTATGCTATGTGGGCGGATAAGTGTATGTTTGAATAGATGCTTGGTTAGGAACGTTTTAGTAAAGAATGCAAAAATACAAGGATGGATGGAATGAATAATCGTCGTAATCTTTATAAGGCTAACACTAGTTCTTTACAGTTTGGTGTTGGTGTATTTGTCATGTTACTGTAGTATTGTGTAGGTACTCTTATTGTGTATTCTTTGTGTATAGCTATAACACTGTCTCACCAAAGAAATGACTACAGAACCACGTGGTTAACAGGTTCTCTTCGGAGTAGACATAACTAGTTAATTAAATACAACCAGTTTAAGCAATTTTTTCATCTACTGTATTTTCTGCACGTAAGAAAAAAAAATACTGTTTAATCTCCAGTATTTGATGATCTTAAAATAATGTAGAGGCTCTGGCTGTCTGAGCCAATATACAACCTTATTTTGAGGGAATATTCCTATGGGATAAACGCTATCTAAAATAAGAAAGATTTGACAGCCCGTCACGAGGGCTGGCAGGTCGTACTTAACTAGATTAAAATATAATAAAATAATCCAGTCAATATAGCTACGTAAATAATAATTTAAAAAGTCTTTCAATTCACGTAGAATGATTATCCCGTTACCGCAGTACAACCTACGTGATGTTGGCGAAATTGCGGTGTCTCTCCCACAAAAGCCACTAATGAAGAGTCGAAGTTAAAGTTGACAAAAGCTTCGTGACATTTAAAGTTTGAAATTTAAATGGATTGAGCGACATGATAAACTCACTAGATCATGACAAAACTCAATCATAAACGAGAAATTTTTTCATCCGTATAGATAGACAGATTCCAACAACAATAAACAAATAACTTTAGACCTTTGACACTCTTATTTCTAAGCCCAAGCTGGAAGCTTTAATTTTTAAGGCACTACAGGAAAGCCCGGTTAAGCCTTTGACAACCTCCTCTCCTAGATAGACTGGCGAGATGCCATTTCGTAAATAAAAAGTCTTAAGTGTTCTAGTGGGTTCCAAAATGTTCGTATCATATTCGGAAAAATTCCAATTCAAACCTGATTCTATCCTGCATGTCATTGAGAGTCGGATAAAGTATGTAAGCTTTACAGGTTGATATGGGGTGATACATTCGTTCCGTAATCGGATCCCCAAGTTCGGACAGGCCCATCCGGAGTGCTGAAATAGGTGGTTCGGATGTGTTATCATTATTAATGGTTTCCATACTACTGTGGAGTAGATAAGATGTGTGGATATTTTTCGCACAGGTATTTCGAAGTTATTATGCGGAACTTTTTGAGCAGGTACTCGGGTAACAAAGGATTTATGTTTGTTGTGCTGTGTTTTGTTATGTGAAGTTGTGGTGGTTTAGAATACAATTATGGTAATTCTTGCTTGTGGTTTTTGGAGGTAGAATTTAGAAACTTTTGCTCATTATTGAGATTGAATTTTTACGGCGACATTAATCGAATTTTAAATTGTTAAAAAGAAAAACGTTAAAATCGAGTAACAATCATATCTATAAATTACCTACGCGTGAAATTGGAACTATCGCTAGTGATATAAATTCAGATAAGCTTAATACTTTGGTAATTTCCGGAATAATCTTTTTGTCTATAATCGATAGTGAATCATTCGCTTGGATTCCCTATGCAATCAAACAATGTGTATAGGAAATGTTTGGCAAACCAGCTCTTTGTCAACACGCAGAAAGTGCCAATGATAACGGTCTTTACAGAATCTTAGCCAAAATCCTATCTCAGTCTACTGATCCAGGCAGGCTTATGTAATGATGTGCTACAACAGTGGCTTTTCCGTCTATCGCATCCAATAACCCTGACGTTTTCAGACCCACAAGTAAGCCAGTTGCCTAGAAGATGTGTTCTTGGGCTTTATTAATGAAATTAACGCTAGTGGTATATTAGTAATGTAAGTTAATAACATGTTAAGAACAAGAGGCTTAGCAAGATTATTGTTTACAGCTGTTACCGTGATAACAGCAAATATTGCCCCAAGTACGTAACGCATTAGAATTTCTTATCTCATTACGGAACCTGATCACGATGTTGATGATAATGATAATACAGGTCATCCAAGGTCAGAGGGATTAACGCATGTTGACAGTACACGTGATAAAATTAGCAAAACGGATGCAGATAAGGGACAAAATATTTATAGAGGATTTGACATTTATTGCTAACAAAGAATGCGATGACGCTACTGTCTTGTGTGAAGTGACTTGATGTTTTGGAAGCCATGATGGATTAGCTAATGTTTGGCAAACAAATGACGTCACGGGATATCAAGGGCCAAGGCAAGGCTCGTTATAGACATTTTGATTTATAGTGTGAGACTGAGCTTTGAACAGATGCAGACAGCATGTTTGGAGATAAACATGTATTACGATTTCATGAAGTTAATTTCCTCTACAATCTTCTGACGTTTGACATGCTCATAAGTACAGGATGACTTACAGTTGCTAATTCGAAAACCAATCAAGCAACTGGGTTATTAGGCGATCGGCCATGATCAACCTAATCAACTACTAATGATATATTACGATTTCAATATTAAATTCACAGATTAATTAATTTACTACGAAACGACATTAATCTTCAAACTGGTCTATAATCAATCATTTACATAACGACCTTAGGAATGTTAATAGTAAAAACTAGTCTAGTGTAATCAAGTAAAGAAAATGTACACGACATTAAACTTCATTAAAATGAGATAAATATATATCTGTTTGGAAAAGGGACCATGTAATGATGGTAATCAGTGTAAAGGAACAGATAACAAGGCGCCGAAAAAAAGTTAGTTTACGAAGGTCAAACTAAATGCTACTAATTAGGAAGATAATATAATAATGTCTAGAGAGAAAATATTTGCTTGGTCAATTTTATCATTTTTCAAGCTGAATGGTTCGAAAAAACTGGACCGGTTGGTACTTTAAATACAGTGCTTATTGCAAATAGACTTAAGTAGAGCATATTATTAATTTTAAATTTGCTATCTGAGACTGAGTTTACATTGCGCTAATTGTTTTATAATGGCCTAGATTTGTCCCCACGATTTCGTACGAGTGGATGTCAAAACATAATCCTAAGTCGCTCGTAAATATTGTAGCTTTCTATCAGTGAAAGAATTTGTACTCGTACCAGTATCTACTTCAAAACATTACCTCTTACAAACAAACTACTTCTTCAAAATATTCGTATACCTACATATTTAAATAAAGGCTTTTAATATCTATGTCATTGAAATTATTAATTTTGCCTTGACCTCAAAAACCACATCACTTAAAAGTAGTGTTATAATAAGATGAAATATTTACATGTTCGTTTGTTTTAACGTTAGTTTCGGGTTTTATTGAAGTGGCAAGAACTGCGTAGTTCATATATCATTGCGGGATTATAATTATTTTCTGTCCTTTTAAAAAAACCATCAGCAATTCGTCTGATGCTGACCATTTCCATATTCATTCGTCTATGCATCTCAAGATCAAATATCAGAAAAGAATAATTTAAAACCAATAAAATTCTATGCTTTCCGACATCTGTTATTCAGATTTTTATTCCACCTCATATTGACAATAGAATTCTTGGAGCGATGATGTCCTCTCAGAGAAATGTATGGATATTCAATTCGACATCGCTTTCCACTCTAAAGATGTAATCTTGACTTTTATTAGATTTAAGACATCAATGGATTGTCATTTATATTGTGTCTATTATATTTCTGGCTCTTGATTTAGTGTCTATAATAATAGGTTTATTGATCCTTTTATTCATAACTAGCTTCTGATCGCGATTTTGTCTGCGTGGTTACTGATCCGTTTCGTGATATTATCTAGCCTTTGCTATTCCTCATGAACCTGACTATTATATGCAAAGATTTTATCCAATCAGACTAGGAGTTCCAGAGTTTAAAGAAACAAAAGTCCACCAATCAGAATTCTTATTTATTTAATACCTTAGAACCTTTACTGTAAGATATTCTCCAATCAGGTAATACCTTACCAGAATCTAAAGAAACACATTCAAGGTTATTCTAAAAATAACCTTGATATCTTTTATAGCGTTGGTATCCTTTTCACAACCTTTGAAATTCCCAACAGTATTACGATACGTTTCTGATATCTACGCACACCGTCAGGCGATATATCAATCGGCATCGATCAATCACTTGAGTGTCGTCTTCATGAACATCACTGCTTCGTTTTATAGTCTCGCACAGATAGGCAAACGTATATTCGAGAATATTCCTGTTGAACACCTTTATTTGGTAGTACGCAAATCGATTTACAATTGAAGTGTTGGCACACCTTTCACAACTATTTCGCTGTTGGATCTATTTGTTTTAATAGGGATAGTAGCTAAACTAGTTTTGGTGTTGAATTCAACCACTCAAATGGTGTTTCTCACTCCACCATTTATATCATCCAAATAACTGACAATTAAATCAAACCTCTTTTTGTTGATTTTTACTTTATCTCTATTGTATAAAACAAAGTCGCTACCCACCGTCTCTCCCTCTGTACTCGTATATCTTTAAAATCACGCAACGGAATTTAATACGGCTTACATCAATAGATAGAGTGATTAATGTAACTAAAGACGTTACTGAACACGGGTGACACTGCGGGGTATATAGCTGTTGTTTTATAGCTGTTTTGGAAACGTAGTGAAAATAATATGAAAGTATTTCATACTACTTACATAAATGAAGTCTTGAAAAACCCGAGACGAAAAATGTGATCAAAATAAAATTACCCACTGCCTTTTTACATCAGAAAAAAATAACCATATTATGGAACTGCTCCCAAGGAAAAAATATGGCTATGCGTCAGAAGAACCGCGTTACTTTTTGGTCTTACAAATTATACCACTAAGTTGTAATTTAGCTATTTCTGGTCCAGAGCCAAGAACATTAGCTGAGATACAGAATACGCATGTAGCTGGACAATAAATATGATTTAGGTTTCTCAATAGCGGTTAAATAAATCGCTACTGCAGTGGATTACCCAGTTTTATGTCGAATAGAACTGAGTATGATAAAAGAATGAGAATTGTCTGACGTCACATTTAAACCATAACGTTGAAGCTGTTCTGGCTATAAAAAATCTTGAATGTTTCTTTATATTTTTATTGCGTATATGGTTAAGGGTTTCGAGACAAGAAATTACCGTACATAAAAACGATAAAGATTTTTGTTGCGTTCGAAAAATGCTCCTTAAGAGCTCACAAATTTGAATAACAAACCTTTAATTTTCCAAGTCATAGAGCTGTAAAAATACAGTACAGATGACGGTTCTGTACAACCAATTTCCTCCACAATATACCTAACATTACAACAACCCATAAGATTAAATGGGAGGTATCTACAACTAACGAAGAAAATAGTTCATAAGGTATAATATATGAGGGTTCCCAAATGGTGAAGGCGAGAGATTCGGGTTAATTCGTCGGGTCTGTCCCTGCAATTATGAAAAAAATCCTCTGTCCATATTGCACATCTGGCCTTGGTTTCTATTCCAATTAACGAAATGACGTGCGTTAGCCATTTTGGTTTTGCTCACGTTCGAAAATTAAACGGACATTGAATTGACTCAGTTCGGTTTCGTTAGGATTGGATTTTCCTCGTGTGCTTTTTGTTCGAATTTTGAATGTGATTTTTTTGTCAATTGTTGTAGGTACTGGTAGGTACTTAATGTGGTTTTTATTATGGGTCTCGGGATAGGGGTTTTTAAGACCAATTATTTATGTATCAAGTATGGTATAGATTTATTAACGGTGGATATAATTAAAGTAGACGTTTGCCTTATTATGTGTAAGTAGGTACTGTAAAAACATGGTTTATTTTATTTGACAGAATTTTCATAATCAAAATTATATCTAATTAATGTTCTACAGCGAAATGGTATTTCAATATGGTCTGATATTTAAATTTTAAATATGATTTTTTTAAGAAAATCAGTGTACCTACTGTAAATTTAAATTGTGACCGGGTTTTCCAGAAAAAATGGCTCGCAAAAGATTTTGTGAAATAACATTTCGTAGTTTCCCCAGCTTCCGTACTTCGTTAGCATTTAGCGGTAGGAGGGCCTAGCACGAGCGCGCCATCGTAAAAGTATTGGATTGGAGTCGATTTTCCAATTGGACATATGACTATCCAATAGCATTTCGGTTTAATTTTATAGGCAAGCACAATAAGTTAGATACACGCCATTAGTCGCACAATTAGTAATGTAAAAAGCACGTGCTTAAAAAACCTCACTAAGCGGTGCAATAAAAGCCAGTTTACGAGGTGTGTCAAAAACTACCCTAGATTCAATATTATAGTTTTTTTTTCAAAAGGTAGTTTCGTTTAGAAAATAATGGCCAAGACACTCAATTTTCCTTCACCGATTACCTCCTCCGATCACCTTTGTGAACATTCTTAACACATCGCCTTCTTATGTCATTAGTTTTTTTTTTTTTAGTCTGGTTTCGTCAAATAACTTCCCCTGCCCTGGGCGGGACGGGAGGGAGTGTCAGACTTTTACTGACTAAAACCCGTCTATGTTCCTTCATGTGCCCTTTGCGTTCCAGGGGCGTGGTATCTCTTTCGAACAACCCGCAGCCCCGGCAGGCATCGGCCCTCAGTGGCCCTTTCCAAGTTTGCTGAGGCGCGCGTGGAACACGAACGCGCCGACGACACGGTTTGTCGTTAGTAAATGTACGGACGGTGAGCTACCCATTGCTCACCGCCCACAGACCCGCGTCTACGGTGGCCGGGAGTCGTCTCGTGGCTCCCGACGCCTATGTCATAAGATGCAGTAGTCATTTTGGAATGTGACTTTATACATAATAGTATTATTATGTCAATAAAAGAAAGGAGAAAGTGAGTAAGTATGTACCAGTGAAAGTAAATACTGTTGCGTCTGCGAATAATGTGCTAATGAGGGGTGAAACATGTCTGATGTTATATGTTTATCAAACATGTTTACGACAATACGACGCAAAAATGTTTCCTATAGTAAATAGCTGTATAATGTATGTATAGGTAGGTTTTTAATAGAACAACACACCGGCTGACGCTGAAAACCAGCGCTGTGGTTCCGTGTTTCGTGCACGGACCATGGCTTTATGCTGAGCGTCAGCCTTTTCGCGCGGTAGTGGCGTATACACATTATTATTATTGTTATTTTTTTAATTATTTTTTATTTTTGTGTTGTGCGTCGCTTTCGCAAGAATAAATGGTTTTTCTTTCTTTCTTTCTTTCTTTCTTTCTTTCTTTCTTTCTTTCTTTCTTTCTTTCTTTCAGAACTTAGTAGGTTAGTCACAACCAAACTACTGAACTGATTTTGATGAAAGGTACAGACTAAAGCTTGAACCTCAAGAAAGGAGACATGCTATTTAAAAGTCACATTAAAAGTCAAATCTTTTATTTTAATTAGACTTTTAGACTAGATGCGGAGAGCTGAAGATCCGGGATCAGTGGCGCGCCTTGGAAGAGGCTTATGTCCAGCAGTGGATTGCGATAAGCTGATGATGGAGACTATTAAAGAAAAGATTTAAAAGTTTGAACGGCATATAATTCGAGACTTCTTCTGCATCCGCGATAATCGACACTCAAGCGGACGAAGGCCCGGGCAAAAGCTAGTTTTATACTACACATAACATACCTACCTTATTTATTCCGTTTCTTATTACAAGTACGATGCAATAATTTGCAAAACATCTCTCAAGAATTTAAAACTCAGCCATTTTTGTCCTAAGATTAAATTACATTATGATTCACGATGCAAGCTAAACTATAATTATCACTAACGTATATAAAATCGTCTAGACGACAGATTTGTCATCAAAAGAAACTTAGTCTTTGAACTATTTTCGCGACAATGCTGACCTACGTTGATACAAAACTTCTGACTCAGATATTGTCATCTTTGTTTCATTTATTTAAACTTGACATATAGGTAGGTAAAGGCCTTTTGTTGTATTGTTAGACTTTTCGTCTTGTTTGGTCTTTGTATTTTAACCTAAGGTTGTAATTAATAATATTCTACAGAGCGATTTTAATCATGTACGTAGGTTATAGTTCCGTATCAACTATTAGTTAATCTGTGACTCGGTGATAGGTTTGCGTCGCGATTACCTGACAGCCTGATGTTCATTTGTCCGAAGAGCGTTCGCCCGAATGAACTTTAGCCTCGAATGAACCATTGCTGCTCGAGATACTTTCGCCCAAATGAACCATTGCTCGAAGTACTTCGCGCGAATGCTTGGTTGCCCGAAGATCGTTTGCCCGAAGGAACGGTTGCCCGAAGAACGTTTGCCCGAAGGAACGGTTGCCCGAGGAACGTTTGCCCGAAAGAACTATTAATTGAACGTTAACATTCAAAAGGTATCTATTACGTTACTTACTTCCTTATTTGTCGATCATATCTATCGAGTATCGGATTAAAATCAACAAATCCAACGTTACCCTATATTATGTATAACTGAAGATAGATTTCTATCGAATCATTCAATATTTGTCTTTATTTCACGGGCAGAAGATTGAAATCGAACATTATCTTTGTCATCAATCAGTATCGCTTCCGATTCCTCCGTGAAGCCTTTCCTTCATATTTTTCTTTGACAAAATCTAGATTACGTCACATTCGAACCCACCCAAGTATTCAGTTCACGATTTTATTTTTCTTAGGACTACAAATAAAGTCGGTATTCCAGGAAACCTATAGGTATTTGCTGAAAAGTATGGCTGAAAAATATTACAAAAAAATCGAAGGTAGCATTTTTTGGGGGAAAGAAATGAGATTCGAATACGAACGAGGAAATTCATTAAAATAAATGGTTTTCCTTTGATCTCGTGGCATTGATTTTATAAAATTAAATGAATAATATTATTAAATGTTTGTAAATAGTACGTGTTCCGGGTAATTAAATATTTAATTAACAAATCAAAGCAAAGTACCTATACCGTAGTACTTAAATGTTCTTATTAAAGTAAGTAGATACTTACTTTTATAGCCAGTTGTAAACATTTCTAGCATCTCAAGATTAAATACTTAAAGAAAAATGACAACGAAATCTAAACTAATATTTGTATTATAAAGAGAAAAGACTTGGTTTTTGTTTGTAATGGAAATACTCAATGACTTAACCGATTTAACAAATTCTTTCACCTATGGAAAGGTACGTTATCAGTGGGTAACATTGGCTACATTTGAATGTCAAAAAATAAGGGATCCCTGACGTGATGACATCAGTGGAGCAAAACATGGTCAGGAAACCTGGACTTGTAATAAATATAAGTCAGAAATTGCCAATCCGCCTCGAGCAAGCGTGGTGATCAATGCTCGCGACAGTGTGACAGTAATAGGCTGGTATAATTATTAAGGGATCAGTAAAGAAAATCCGCGGGAAAAAGCTAGTAGTAGTTTAGTAAATGTAGGAAAGAAATCTTTCTCACTCTATTCCTTTACTATTAGACTAATATTTCATTCACGTCCGCCTCTCGTATTTATATGACAATACTCTGAGAGTCTGTTTGAATTTAAGGATTTTCATCCACCACTGTCATAACTTTATATTCCATTAGCTTTTGCCCGCGACTTCGCCCGCGTTAATAGTTCCCGTTCCCGGAGGATTTCCGGGATGAAAACTATCCTATGGCCTTTCTCGGGTCCCAGACTATATCTGTACCAAATTTCATTGAAATCGGTTCAGTGGTTTAGGCGTGAAGAAGAGACAGACAGACAGAGTTACTTTCGCATTTATAATATTAGTAAGGATACTCCGCGAGTCTGTTTGAATTTAAGGATTTTCATCCACCACTGTCATAACTTTATATTCCATTACGAATAGCATTGTGACATTGGAATCTCAATAAAAATTGCTCCAAGTAAGCGGGAGCACACGATGGCATGTGCCTAAGTGAGACCTACATTCCAGTGAGCTCTCACCGGTAATCAGTTTCACCTTGAACTTGCTTGAGCGGTAGGCTTGCCATAAGTTCTAGGGACTAATATAGGACGTTTCAAACAAATGTGTCGAAATCAAAAGATTTTAGTCGAGTAATCCTGCTATCCTACTAATAATAATATTATAAATGCGAAAGTTTGTGTGGATGGATGGATGTTTGTTATTCTTTTACGCTTAAACGGCTGAACGGATCTGGGTAATATTTAGCACTCAGATAGATTGTAGTTTGTAATAACACATAGGATAATATTTATCCCGGAAAAACGTACGGTTTACCGTAGAATAATATATCAAATCTGACGCAAACGAAGTTGCGGGCAGAAGCTGGTAGTAGGTACTTAAAAATAATTTAAAAAAAAAACTATTTTTTTTTTTTGGATTTTCTTTTTTAACAAAATAATAGAACTGACAAATTCTTTTATTTTAAATGTCAGGCCGTTTCCGAATTTTCTCGAAATTATTGAAATACGGGACAATTACGGGACGTGCAACAATACGGGACGCGATGGTCAAATACAGTGACTGTCCCGTATAAACGGGACGTATGGCGACCCTATAAGAGCGGTTATGATGAGAGTGTAAACGCTCCTCCAAAAAAAAAAAAATTGTCTGCAGCATTCCCGCCGGGTGTGATTGGCAGGTTGCCAAGAAAACTTAATTCTTGAGTGCGAAGAGTTGGCGCCTAGAATTGAGGCCTTATCGTTATTCTGTGGGTGACCTAATTGAAATCCTATCTCCATAGTTTTTCTTCTCTTTTAACCCTAATTGTTTCAGATTTTATTTCTGGAAGAGTTTTCAAGAAGTTATTTTTTTATCGTATCTTAAGTTACGTAGGTATTTTTATTATTTAACTAAATTATTTTTGTCTTAATACTAGCTTTGGTTCTTGACTTCGTCGGTGGCTAGATAGACACCTCCTTTTTATTTTTATTTGACCATCTGAATTTCCATATGAAACCAGTATCCAATATAGTAATAAAACTTATACCATCACGCCTGTATTCCCCGAAGGGTTAGGCAGAGGTCTACCAATGTACACCCACAGTTCGCCGGTATATTTAGGTCCCATGTAATAGGGGGCGAGCCTATTGCCATTAACCGGGCACAAATCCAAACTCCGCTACTGAGAATTTCATAGAAAAACCCAATAACACTTTTTGCTCGACCTGGGAATCGAACCCGGGACCCCTTGCACAGCAGTCGCACTTGCGACCACGAGACCAACGGGGCAGTTATAAGTCAAAGGACTTACAGTTAATATAAGTTTTACTTACTGCTATCATGTACTTGCCCGGATTTGAACCCTCTTGTATGAGAGGTAGCTTCATTACCATTGGGCCATCACGAGTTTTAAGTTTATATTAATACTGTCTGAAGATCAAATGAATATACTCAACAGTTAACTACTTGATAACATCAGGAAGTATCCACGAAATTACAACGTCCTTGTAGACAAATTGTTTCTGTTACGCTAGTACGTATTTAATGTCCTCTTCGTCACACTAAATAATTATTTATTAACCTTACCAGTCGGCGTCTTTTAATTTTAATCGGTTTTGTCACAGCTCTAATGGGTAAGGATTAGTTTTAGCCAATGTTTCTGTACGTGCCTTACGAAATTGGTAATCGGTTTTGGACTTTGTCACATTTAATTTGTTACCGACTAATAGATACAGTCGTTTTGTAAATAAGAGCTACTTTTGATTATTAAGACATAATGTGACTTAGACATGAAAGCCAATTCTACTAATGATTTTCTTTTTGTCACTATCAATGGCAAAAATGTAGGTAAAATAAAGGCATTTTTAACAGATTGGTTGATTAGACTGACATGAGCAACCAAATGAGTATCAATCTGTAAAAAAAAAATTGAAACAAAATTTTTGGAGCTGTCTTTAAGGATATTTTACTGAAATTTTGTAGAACTTCCCTGATGGTTCTAGGTATGTTTATGTTACACCAAATTTCTAAAGCTAGTAATTTCTGGTTATAACATAATTATAATTAGCTTCTTCATTCGTGTGTTGAATATTGGAAATGCATTTTTCGCTTCATTTGTTTCGGTAATGAGAATTGAAAGCCTTTCCGTTGCAGCCGACTAATGGAGTAGACCTAGATACGTTGTTGGCTGGTTATGGCTATCAAACGTAATCGGATTAATGAACTATCAAATGGTTAATGCATAGCTCTTCATTAGAAAGTCTATTTGTGCTTTATATTGTCAAATCAAATCAAATCAAAGCATTTATTTCAATTAGACCATTTACAGGCACTTTTGAATTGTCAAGAAGTTACAGTTTAATATTGAAGCTAGTTGCTCGTTCCAAAACGTAGGTCTCTATGGAGAAGAACGAGCAAGAAACTCCATGGACACTCTTTTCATTCAATTTGGTTTTTACAAAAACTTGGTTACAATATTCTTGTTGCTTCTATATGTGAAAACAATGAAGGTGAATATAAAAAATAACAAAATTATAATAAAGATGTAAGCCATGGCAGTTAAGAGATGACCAATCCCAACTGACAGCACCCGTTCACGAATATGACGCGTGCATCAGCACCATCTAGCTCAACCATCTTGAAGGGAACCAAACGATCCAACCCACGCGCCACCGTCAGCGACACATTAAAGAGAGCATGACGAAGCTCTCAACTGCCATGCTCAGTGTCCAACACATAGTAACTTAACAAATAAATGGCTCCATGGTACTCACATTTACAAAATTGAAATAAATTATGTTAAATTATATAAAACTAAGGTTTTTAGTGAACCTATTCGATTGATGATCCATAGTATGTAAAATAAATAGCAATAAAATAACGGTAGACGTTATTAAGGTCAATCAAAATGAAAAAGTGGTAAGAAACATACCCAAAAAATAATATCTATTAATTTGTGAGCGCGTGTCTCTGTGGAGCAGGAACAGCATTAAGCCAAGCATTCTTGTCATTAATATAATCTTCTAACTTATAATATGCTTGACTATACAGGAAAATTTTTTAACCAGTGCGTAAATTTTGCCGTAATAAACTTCAACACGTTTTATTAAACACGTATATTTTATTTTGATATGTCTTAGTACTAAAAAAAAAGTTATCGCTTACGAAACATGTTTACTTAAAAACCATATTTCATTGTCACTCGGCGCTAGCGCATTCCCCACCCCCTCACCCCAGCCATGCGCCCGGGCGGCGGCGGCGGCCGCGAGTTTTCATTGATAGTATGGCGAATAGATTATGTCCTGGATGTTTTGCTTATTTCAAACTCGGATAAGGATGAAATTTTTTTAATTTTTTTTTTTAACTAAACTCGGAAATGTGTTCTATTACTGACACTGAACTACCAAAAAAAATTTACGCACTGGTTAAAAACTTATCCTGTATAGTGTGCGTTTGATGCAAGTTTTAAATTTTCTCTCATTTAGTTCGAGAATATCGAGCGAATATGTGTACTAGCAAACTGCCCGCGACTTCGTCCGCGTGGCTAATTTCACCCGCCTTACGTTACATCTTTAGTTACTGCTCCGCTCCCGTGTGTCGTAGCGTGATGATTTATGACACTTACACATAACGTGGCATTCTATAGGTAAAAGAATTTTCAAAATCGGTCCAGTAGATCCAGAGATTACCCCCTACATACAAATGTTACCTTTTTTATAATATTAGTATAGATATAAGTTTGATGGGTGCTAGTGGAATAACAGACAATGGAAGACACATATATCCAGATTTACTTTTTTAAAGTACTTATAAAGAAGACATTTTCTTTTATTGCCAAGTAATTTTCTGCCTAGTAGTTTATTTTATAACATATCCTATGACACTTGACAATAGTGTAGCTTTCGAACAGTAAAAGAAATTCTGTAATCGAACCAGAAGTTCCTGAGATAAACACGTTCAAAACATCTCTTTTGCTTTAGAATTATTAGTAAAGATTGCTTTAAATACCATCTACAAAGTCAACAACCTATAAGCCAATGAAAAATCGATCTTGTAAGCAATAAAATGCCGCGATGCACTTACGACAATGACCAAGAGATATGTGACTTATAATATACCCATGAACTGTATTGAATCAATCTCAATCAAGAGTTCCTGTCTTAGTTCTTGGCGTTGTACGGTCACGAGCCGTTTGGTTGAACTCCTTTTTAATTCTGGCACCTTGGTAATCTAAACTCGTTGACCTTATTTTGGTTTTTCAGTGATAATAATAGCTGCACAAAATGGTTTAGAATTTATTTAGCGTGAAAATTATCAAATTAAAATACGAATCTATACAAAAAAATAAAGTATTATGGTACCTACTTAACTCAATATGTCTTGTTTACACTGACATACAGATTAAACTTTCCACTAAACTCGGTTCATATAATTAAGGCATAAAGATGTAATGGAAAATATTTATTATTACATTCCAGATCCAAAAAAGTTTCTATGCAATATGTTAAATCCTTTGATTTATGTATCTACAGCGACACTGAGTTATTCATCAATTAATTGAAGCTTTCTTTCTTTTTCAGGGTGAGTAACTCCTCAAGCTGATTCAAGACTGCATGTACTCCATCTTCACACTCTTCCATCTGGTCTGTATACAAACCATACAATCTATTACTACTACAAAAACTGTACCGACAGCATGCTCTAAATAAAACGTGGCCTAGTCTAATCATATTTTAGTCAATACATTAGAAAATGAATCATATGCCTAGATGTTAGTGCCCAATTTTCTAAAAAAATTAGTTGCTTGTTGACCTAATATGACTAGAATATGTTTGTATGTAGCGCGAAGTCACGAACGTCTAGAATACCGTCTTAATAGATCACAGTAACTAGATAGTCAGTGGTTTTGCTCCAAGTAAATTACATATAGATTATATTATTGTAACCGACGTTGTCGTAACTGAATACCTTAATAAATAATATCTCGTATAACATACCATTACGCCTGTATTCCCCGAAGGGTTTGGCAGAGGTGTACCAATTTACATCCGCAGTTCGCCGGTATGTTTTAGATCCCCCTATTACATGGGACCTAAAACATACCTATTACCGAGCCTATTGCCATTAACCGGGAAAAAATCCTAACTCCAAGCTGCTACTGAGAATTTCGTAGAAAAAATTCAATAACGCGTTTTTTCTTGACCTGGAAATCAATCCCAGTACCTCTACTAGCGTAGCAGTCGCGCTTAGGACCACAGGGTTCTTGGGCCAGTCCTTAGGAGCACTAGGCTACCGAGGCAGACAGAAAAAATACGAACATTATAATATTATTTAGTAATAAGTTGGTATAAATATTTGCTATCCGTCTTGATGAGAAGTTTTAATAGCAGTTGGCAAATCGGCTAGATGACAACGTCATATTTGCCATCAATATGCTAAAAAGATGCGCCCTCCCGACTGACACGTAGAAAAAGACAAACGAAATCACATCGGTTATTATTCAACCCTTTCATGCTGAATAGTTTGAAAGGGATTTGAATTCACGGAACGCTAACAATGCGACTAGACCGAAAGTATTCCGGTCAAAATCAGTTTTGTTTGCACGAGTGTTCACAAAGGTGGATAAACCAGGAACTAGGATATGCGAGGTTAAAACTGGGGTCAAAAGGTGTTTTATTTATTATAGTTAAAACTGAAATATTGAGGGCATTTGGCAAATTTTTCGTGAATTAGGTTAAGGTTTTTGATAAAGACCAGAATATGCCCAGAATAATGAAGATCGTCAAATCTAATATAAATAATTATAGTTATAGTAATTTCTTTATAACAAGATTTATTTATTTTTTAAACGAGGCCGCAATAAGTAGGTACTGAAACAAAAATGAATATAAAATCGTGTTAACCCTGAATGTAGATATTTTGAACGTTAGACGTGATATATCATTTTGATTGACAGACAGTTTCTTATTCCCACAGGTTTCCACTAGACCGTTAGAAAAAAGTTACTTCTACGTGAAAATGTTTAACAAATAGTACCTACCAAGAAGAATTAGTAATCCTTCTTCAGACTATCTCTAAATCAAATATCACTTCAATAATGACAATCAATCGTTCTCTTTCGTCTTTAATTTATAACAATTGAATCGGTATCTTCACAAAGCCATTTATTTACATTAAGATAGAGTGATATTTTATTCTTAACTTCGGTTCTGCCAAAGATCCAGACGATTCAGACTTAATAAGAGTTGTTGAGATCAATAATGTCGAGACATGTTTGACTTACAAGATAGTGATGGATCAAAGTTTATTGAGCAGTAAGTAATTGGAGTTCTAATGAGGCATACTTTCATTGATTTGCACGATTGCACGCAACAGAAAATTATCATCAGAGGCAACGAGCGCGTTGATGTAAAAGAATTCGAGTTGTTTTTCGAATTGGAATTACGATTTATAGAATTTCGATTTAATTTTATATGACAAGCACAATTAGTACGACCCATTCACATGAATAAAGTAATTGAACTAAATAAGCAAGTGCAAAACGGGTATTTCAAGTGCAAAAATCGATCGAATACGTTAAGGCAAATAACTGCCAATATCAAACAAGTCAGCTTTCATTATACTACGTTTATTTTAACAATTGTTAAGGTTATTTTACGAGAAGACTTAAGGACAGCTAAGACATTTCCAATACACGACTTTTCCAAGTCACTTGTCAAGGCTTTGTTATGTCTGGTTTGCCAATGTCGAATTATTCGACATGATTTCCTTTGAACAGATGTCAATCCAGTCACTTGTTATCTCTCCATTTATTCATTACTCTGTGGTAAAGCCGGACATTTACGTGAAGAAATTGAGATTGATTGAAGTTGACTCTAGCCAAGCTGTAGGGAGTCGCAAATGTGTTGCGTCTGTGTGGTTACCTTGTGAAGTTTTTTTAGGCAGGTTATCAATCAGTGTCAGGTTTTGTAGTGGAACTTCTGAGACTGAATCTTTTTCTGGGTTTTGTCGAGTGCTGCAAAATTAATCTTAGTTCTGTTAAAACGGGCTTCCCCATAATCCTATTTAATATTATAAATGTTAAAGTTTATGAGGATAGATGGGTTGATGGATGGATGTTATCATTTACGTTTAAACGGCTGAACGAATGTGGATAAAATTTGGCACTGAAATAGACTCTAATGTGGATTAACACAGGATACTTTTTATCCCGGAAAAATGTGCGGTTCCCGTGAAATAATATATCAAATGTTTTTTTATTGATTAGTATTAAATATCCAAAATCAACAATTGCAATTTTTAACGAAGTTTCGTTCATTTGCAAAACTAGTTCCAATTTTAAACTTATATAAAATGCAAAAGTAATTTACGCTGAAAGTCCACTCCAAAAATACTCAACATTCTACTCTATCCAAATTGTGGCAAACCAATATTAAGCAACAAAGCAACGGCAAAATACTCTCAAAGTACCCCAGAAACGATAACATAAATTAGGAGGTAATTCTAAGTTAGATACTTTATTATTGCTCAGAATCTGCGTCAGCGATCTCAATTGCTCCTCACAAGTGTTATCACTTGAAGCCAACGACCACTCGGACATTATACTCGTTCAAGTTATAAGAGGCTTGAGTTTTGGGGTAATAAGTTACTTAGGGACAAAAGGACATTCGATTACGGACATCGATTTGTTTCGATGTTGTGTAGGATGTGTTATTTAATTGTTTATGCACTGTGTTTTGATAATATTTGCATTCCATTAAATGGAAGTGGAAATGTGTCATGTCATCTTTTGAACATCAATTTTGATTTCTCTTTGGTTGTGTCGGATTGCCGGCCCATCGGACTATGAGAGTGCGGGAAGATGAGTTATGTAGTAGATCATAACTGAAAACTTCTTGGTTACGGAGACAACCTAACTTTTTTTTTTACAAAAAAAAGTTTTGAGTGTTATAACAAAAACTGAATACCTCACGATTTATGTACTGTTCGAAGCCAGGTCCATCCACAAGTACAATAGGTATATTGCTCGCTTATATCATAATCAGTGATTTTTCCTAACAGTAATTTTTGCTCAATGTTACTTCGTTTGACTGGCAGTACGCGTAGTTAACAGCCATGTGATGAGTCTATTTACACCCCGTGCATAAATCAATTCAATTATTTAAAGTTTAATTCGATTAGTTTCATTCTCTTTATTCCTATTTTTAAAAACATTCGTAATTTCAAATTTAACACAGCTAATAGTTCAAATTCCACGATCCCCGCTATCTCTCATACATTGAACCGGGCCCACATCTACGCATGCAAGTCACGCGGGATTATTTATATGCTCTGCATCTGTGGTGACAATTTCGTTCAATGAATTATTGATAGTGATGCTCTGTGGTAGATTTTATTCATTCATATTGCCGAGATTGGTTCGGGTCTTGTCTATTTTGTGATGTTTCGTGAGAAAAATCTACAATTTTTTTCATGGAACTACCGGTCGATATAGCAATGACTAGAAATCTAGACTAGGACTAGATTCTTAAGTAGTCTGCCCATTACAGCGTACCATAACATGACCATACTAGGAAGGTGTCAGACAAAAAAAATCTAGTCGGCGTCGGTCAAGGCTAAACGGTCTAGTGGGCATAGTATCATACTTTTTTTCTTCACCGACCAACACCGTCGCGAGTTTTGTACGGTGCAGACGTGCAATTGTTGGTTGATACGCTGTTGATACATTGTTTAGACATAGTCCGTGTCGTATTTTTCCGTGCCTGATACGTTCATAGCACGGTCATGAGATGGTACGGTGTAGTGGGTAGACTTCTCCAAGACCAAGAAAAGTTTTAAATAAAATTGTTGTAAGATTTTTATAACTTTTCGCAAACGGAACTTTTTAAGGTACTTCTTGTAAATTGTTAGGGCGCATTTACATCTGGTCCGGTGAATCTTTTTTAAGCGGTTGATGCCTGGGTCAAATTAAAGGACCTAAAATAGGCATGAAAGCTTCTAAGTGTCTTTCTTAGAGGTATATTATTGTGTCAGATATATTGGTTCTAAACTAAAACAAAGAACGGTCTTTGCTTTCTTAAAATAATAACTAGTTCATGCGACTTCGTTCTCGTAAATGTCGGTTGCAACGGGTTCTATTTTTTAAGAAACCCTTATTCTTTTTGTACTATAAAAGCAGCCTAAGTCACTCCTTATAACGCCACTGTGCGTACCATTTCAACATTCGTATTTTTTTTTTTAAAGCTGTTATTTTTACATTACAAACAGACACTTAAATTTCATTTATTTGTATCAAAACGTCATTGAAAACGGTGTATATTTGATTTACTCGGTTTATTTCTCTGCAGTTTCACACAAACATTTTACTAAGTAGTCCGACTATTCTTAATTGCTAGGTAATTCATGTGTGCAGTAATGTAACTACGCCTTAACGCTTGCGTGAACTTTTTGAATTAAGATTTTTTACTTTTTCAAGACTCTAGAATTTTACCACGTAGTCTCGGTAAAAATGGCTGCGTCCGTACTTTTTATAATGCACCAGAAACTGCGGTAATGAAATACGTTATTAAAGTAGAAAATGCTTTATTATTAGTTCATAATGTTTACGGTACAAAAAGGCAGTCTCATCTTGCTATATTCCATTCATTTTAACATTAAATAAATATCGTTATAACGCTATCGTTATTTCAATGTTAGCATGTAATAAACTTAGTTATTTCAAATACAGAGCAACGATATTTTTCTATCACTCCAATGCAGTTATTTCAACAATATCGTTAAATGGAGTAAAGGTAAGGTGGTAAGTGAACAGCATTTTATTCATTCACTATTAATTTTACTTTGAAGGCCCTTTACTAATAATACTGGTAACTTTCATTTTTGCCAAAGAGCGTGTATTGTGGCGATCTTTATAATAATTCATACACTTTTAGGGTCATAAATTGAGAAAATCTTTTTGAGAGGTCGTGAATTTTTTTGAACAATGCCTAATAATATCATTATTACTAAGATTAACGAATAAGTTTTTATGCAGTTTTGAAGCCGGCTTACTGGCTAGTATGTTTCTTATTCTCGCCATTTTTATACCATTATTTAATTTTTTTAGACCTTTATATTTGACATGGATATGCACGGTGGTCGAGGAAAGTAATATTATTCTATTTAACTACAATTATTCATAAATATATTGCCATAAATAAATCTAGATTTAAATTCCAATGCCATGGCATTATGTCAGACTGCCAGCTCATAGGCTGGAACAGTTATCCTTTCTCTTAGATTTTACGATAATTATGCTCGGGCTGTCAGGCAGCTAATACATTTCATGTTTTTATTTTACTTCGGGATAGATGACAGATTTAGATTAGCATAGCAGTAAAATAGCGTCGCTGTCTGTCGCTGGTTTAGTGGACATGGTTTACAATCGTTATATTTAAATTTAATGAAGTCGGTAGGTATATGAAGAAAAGAATCTTGTAAGTGCTTGTGTAGTTTTATTTTTTTTTCATTTTAGAAACCTATAGGTGCGTTATCTATGTTCGTGGTTGGATGGTTCTAAATTAAATTCTGTGAATTGCTTATGCGGAGTGGGAAAACACGGCAGTGGACGATTGAATTCCACTAGGTATATCGGTATCGGTAAATAAAATAAGTCTATTATTTTCTCAATATTATTATTATTTTCTTAATATATTATCTCAATTCATTCCGTAAGCTTTTTTTTAATTATTCTAGACACTAACTTCTGAAAATAATGTTTAATAATTTTTCACTCAAAAGTTTTTTTTTAGTGTTGGCTATTTTTTTACGTTATTATTTAACTTAAATAGGTACTATTGCGATTTACACACCTTTATTACATTCACAAATTAAAATGACCACTACAATACTTATCAACAAAAGACCAGCCTTACAATTTCAAAAAGCACACTGCATAGCAATCCGTTTCAAGAGTTCACGAACAAGGTACAAGAAATCCTCCATAAATTCTCAAACTTGAGCGCACAGTGGTGCGAAACAATTGCCGGTTAACAGGAAGCGTTTACAGTGAGTGGTGGACGGCTATAGCAAGTCAAATAGCTTGCCTCGTTATGACAAATTGAGGGGGATTTAGTAGAATAGCTTGCCGAGACCTGGTACGATGGGCAAGGATTTTAGAAACGATTCGTTAACATGCACGTGTATTTTGTTAGGCGATTTTGAACGTTTGTTGTTAAACGTGTGTTGATACGCACATACGGGTATCTTGTATGTAACTTACCTTACATACAGGCTGTAGTTTTGTGTCCTCGTCAAATTTTAGACGGTTGTCATTAAAAATCTGTACATGTAATAAAACAAAGAGTTTTTGTTTGTATGTTTGTTTGAACGCGTTTGTCTCTGAAGTCTTTTTATATATTTATGATAGGGAGATTAGGAACTATATAGGGGATATAAGATTACGCTACGACTCGCGGGAGCGGAGCAGTAACAATAGACGTATCATAACGCGGGTAAAAAAAACCTTGATGATGAAGGCAGATGGAAGAAGCTAGTAATCAAATTAAATTACGACACCAGAAAATTAATATAATTAATATTTGTTTAAGAAGTTATTTATGTTTGACTGTATTTCAGAATACATCTCTTAGAATAAAATAATCGCCTTGTTGCGTCTTCGGTGAGCAATGTTGCACGACTATACCATTGTGTGCGTGCGGGTTCATTGCCCCGCCTGCCTAAACCCAGCGACAAGACGGCCAGTTTGAATTCGAAAATGAAATAAAAACCTGTTTATTTTATAATTGATTTGTATAGGGAATCACTAGCATAGTTTCCTCCTTTTTTAACAAAATGCAAACTTGCACCTTGTACCCTAGATGTGTAGTAGAAAGACCTGCACATTTTTATAGGGGTTGGGAAGGTATCCTATCGTCCCTTGACCCGCGTCTTGTAATTTACCCGTAGGGTTAAAATGATAACAATAGATAGAGTGACAGTTAGGTTTACCTAGCCTTTTGGAAACATGTTAGGTAAAACCTATGTATACAAGAATGTACCTAACATACGGATAATATTTAGAACTAGCTTTGTCCGCGATTTCGTTCATGTGAATATTGGTAACCGTGGACGTCCACGAATTTGCGGATTAAATAAGGCCTATGTAATTTCTTATCAAAAATTACAATAATTGCAACTAAAGTAAAATAAAGTTAAAAATTAAAAAGGTCCCCATGCAAGATGTGTGTGTTTCGTATATAAAATATTTTATTTTTTGTTTGTAATGGATAAACTCAAAAACTACTAAACCGATTTAAACAATTCTTTAACCAATGGAAAGCTACATTATAAGCGAGTATCATAGACTATATTTTATTTTCAAAAACATTTGGGAACCGTAAGAAAATTCACACCGACAAAATCGCAGGCAAAACCCAGTGTTAAACATTGTACGATGGCAAAGAACTTCGCGGGCCGGTTTTTCATTTAACAACAAGTTTTCACGTAGTAAACTTCACGGGCACAACAAAATAGGAAGTACTTCAAGTAAATACCCTACGAAGAAGCTACTTAATTATATTTACCCCAAACCGAACGAACATACAGACTTACAGACACACAAACTAAGACCCCCAGATGGCGTTCCTTGGACCTCTACAAACAACTTAGGAGTACACGAGGCGAAGTTTTGGGGTGTGCCTTAAGCCTTTAAGTTTGCTTATATGATGTATAGCTGAATATTAATAACATGTTGAAGGCTTTTCGTAATAATTTGTGTGAGTGACTCAGTTTATGTTGTACGGAGTTTTGTTGTATTGTGGATGTTTATTACAAGGCCCACTGGTACTAAATTTAAACCCAGAGTAAATAGTTTTATATGAGGTTAATAAAATGTATTTATTTACCAGCCTATGTCCGCAACTTCGTTCACGTAAAAGTCTGTTATCACGGGGTTTTCCTGAAACTTATAGGCTACTTTAATTTTACGAAATTAATTAGTGTTAATGCAATAACACTTATTAATTTCGTAAAATTAAAGTAGCCTATAAGTTTCTGCTTATAACAAAAGTTATCAGTCAGTGAAAATTGGTCCAATTTATTTTAATTTTATAGATGTCTATTTGCAGGGAAATACACTGTTCACGAAGGAAATATTTTACAACCTAAAGTACTAAAGTACACTGTATTCTGCCTGCAAGCAAGCGTACAAATTATTTATAATTACGCTACAATTATTATCACGCAGTTAATATTATTATTAGATACAATTATAGATGCATATTTTAATGACATACTTTACGGGAACATGTTAGCAATTGAACTCAAGTTAGAAGATAACTCTAATTGGCGATAGCGAGCATAAGTCAGAACTTTAGTTTGTAAAAGTGCTGACTACATTCTAATTAGTTAGGTACTGTAAAAGTTGTGCCAATGCAACCTGGTCGAAAAGTTAAATATGTATTATGCAAAGAATTCACCTGAATTCAAAAAGGAGATGGCTAAATGGAAGTATACACTACTGCCCCATGTGCCAGGTACCATGTATAAATATGGTACCTAGCACAATGTAATGCTGAATGGCTAAATATTGATATTTCATGTAAAAAAGTTTCAGATACTTTTAGGGAATAATATAATGGTAAAATAATATTGCCTAAAAAGGGAAAAAAGGTGTGTTTGACAGTATATAATTGTCTTCAACTGACACTTTCGAAAAATAATAAAACTAAAAACAAAAATGAGGTTGTATATTTATAAACGAATGTTTGTGATGAAAAGTTTTTCTTTTTTTTTAGATACTTTATTATGTTTAATAGTTCACGAAAGTGCTAGGAAAAATATTAAACACTACATAATTCATGAATGATTTTTTAAATATTAAGTGGTTATGTAAGATTCATATACATTCCAGAATGTATCTGGCCCGGGGGCACTCATTTAGCCATCACCTTTAAAAGACGATTGTTTTTTTTTTTATATTGAAGCAATTGGCTAATCTGGTACTGTAACCAAGTCCAAGTGGTCTTAGTAAGTATCTTTATAATATGATGGTACCTTTACATATTTATTTAGTTTTGTAAAACATCGGTCATGCCATGGGTCGATGAGCTAATCCCATCCAGTGATCTCTATAAGTTTGGTTCGAAAAAGTATAATATAAATGAAAATACAAGACAATATGTACAAAACTTTTATCTAGTTTTTTTCGAGTAGATAGTTCAGGTCAATACCATTATTTTGTTATAGTTCTTGGGTCTAGTATATAACACGTTTAACGCACTCTGCACACAGCACATTGGCACAGCTTTTGATAAAGACTATCGTTAAAAATAACTTTCTTCTTTGAGAGCATCGAATTCTTAGGCATTAACTCCGCCTTTATACTTTTTGTTGCATAAAGTTTAAATAAATAAATTCTTGAAACAAATCTCCGTTCCTCACTCGCACTAAACATCAAGGTCCCAGAGCTATTGTCAAGCTATATGCAGAACACTTAGCTGTTAGATGTTGAGAGTCTTACACGTTTCACTTGAGTCCGCTTTCATAGCCTTTCAGTTGAACACGCTGTTTTACAGGCTCTTGTTAGAAGTAGAAGTGTTTTTTGAAAAGGAATAAAGTTTAGGTTTAGTATTTGATTTATCGTTATTTTTTACTTAATTGCTACAATATATTATTTATAGACTTAAAGAATAAGATAACTATCAATAACATAAAATAAACAATAAAATCACATCAAAAACGCCCTTCGCATCACCAAACAGAGACTGGCGGCATTGCCACATTGGATGCCAATGTTTACCTTCTGGCAAAGGTAAAAGCCATCCTTTGGGCCACGAGAAGCGTCAATAAATTGTTTGGATTATTTCTTAAAAATGCTATGAGTACCTACTCAGACACCGCGACACGAAGTTTCAACATCGTCGTGTGCCAAGCACGGGGCGTCAGCAATTGTCGGTTAGTATTTAAAATGTTCTAGCTAGGACGAAATAGACCGTGACATGTTCGTTTCATGTATGGTTTGGTATAGTAGGCAGACTCCCTTAATCAAACAGCACTCTTTGTCCCACTGCAGGGCAAAGACCTCTTCCCTTGGCTTGCTGAAGGCGCATTGGCGATTTCAGACTTATATTATTTACAATACTTGACAATTCAAAAGTGCCTGTAAATGGTCTAATTGAAATAAATGCTTTGACTTTGACTTACAAGTCCAGGTTTCCTCACGATCCGAACTTTTGTTCTTCCTTTGAACAACTAAGACTAAAAATAATATCATTCAAAAAGTAAGAGCTCATCATGAGTGTCATCATGCTCGTTAAAACCTCCGCCGAGAGTTCCTCACGAGACTTAAACATAAAAATAAATAGAAACATCTTTTTTTTACATAAAACAGCCTAAATTATTTCACCTACTCCAGTTACTTCATTCTTTTGTTTACCCATAAAGCAATGTTTACAAGCGCGAGATTGGGTAATTTTATAACATCGCCCTAGTAAAGGGCAGTTACACACAAGCTGTGTTTGAAAACATTGTAAAAAAAAATACCGGAACGTTATTGCCACATGGCTGAAATGGGGCAGATTAGAGTGTTTAAGTAGCTTGATAACACTGTAAGTGGTTGATGAAATACCTAATTACAGGTCTTGTTTACATTTTTAGATAGTGCGTTTAGCGTGTAAATATTGACGAAACTTGTTTTGAGCTGATTTTAGAATTACCTTGTTGCGAACTTATCTGTAATCTACACTATTTTTAGAATCGTTGTCTGTCTCTGTTTGTTTGTTTGTTTGGACTAATCACCTAAACGGGTGCACTGCTTTGTAAGTGATCACGTGACTTTCGTTGACATAAATAGCTCATTATATAGGTAAGGAGTATCCAAAATTACTTTTATTGTAGAAAAATTATTCACGTTCCACGCAAAATGATTAAACACCGCAGAAGTCGCTGCCATAAGCTAGTCTCAACATAAAGATATTTTTCTCATCACGAAAAATATGCCTTTTTTTTTTTATAGACGGGAAATCATCAAATAACTTCCCCCGCCCTGGGCGGGGCGGGAGGGAGTGTCAGACTTTTACTGACTAAAACCCGTCTATGTTCCTTCATGTGTCCTTTGCGTTCCGGGGGCGCGGTATCTCTTTCGAACAACCCGCAGCCCCGGCAGGCATCGGCCCTCAGTGGCCCCATCCAATTTTGCTGACATCTCTTTGAGGCGCGCGTGGAACACGAACGCGCCGACGACACGGTCTGTCGCTAGTGAACGTACGGACGGTGAGCTACCCATTGCTCACCGTCCACAGACCCGCGTCTACGGTGGCCGGGAGTCGTCTCGTGGCTCCCGCCCGGAACCTCTACCGCGGCGGCCGCTGGGACGGGGGACCCTCCTTTCCCTCTCCCGTCCCGCCGCCTCCTTCTCTAGCATTACAGCTTCGCAGAAGGAGGCGACTGCTTCCCATTCCCCCTCGCTCCGGACCATGGCCTAAACCAGTGCCGAACGCGAGAGGGCGCCGCCGCCGATGGCCGCCTCGAGGACTCGGCGGTGCTCAGCCCAAGCAGGGCACACCGCCAGAGTATGCTGCACCGTGTCCTCGGGGCGATCCTCGCAAACGAAAAATATGCCTAACAACTAACTTTGATAGTACTTCTATCAGAATTATTGGCTTCTTCCTTGTTATTGATCTCAGACAGCTAGAAGGATTCTGTGTCAAATATTATACTCAGGCACGCGTGTTCTCAACACTCATCTATCATACAGACAAGCCATAAAATAGTTTGGCGATAAAGGTAGTATGGTAGTTAAACTTTGTTCAAGGTTGTGGGGCTAAAAAATAAGGGGAAGGTTCGGGATCAAACTATCGAATGTGATAAGTTATACCATAGGAATATCACGGGTACCATAACGTACAAGTTTTGTGTAAATAAGGTCTATTTTTGCATCGGTTTTATGTCTGCTTTTTATATAAGCCACCGACGAATTGATTATAGGATGTTGTACGGGTTAAGGTACATTTAAATGATAAACTGTGTTTTTTGATAGATTTGTATATTGCCCGAAAAAATGGTAAAATGATCGACCCGCGGCGAATGAGTCTTTTTACCGATGATATGCAACTACTCTACGATTACACAAATGTGTGCGTTTTATTCATTCGCTGCGCGTCGATGTCAGCATAAAACATAAACAATTGATATTGTACGGGTTTGCTCGTACATGCTCCCCGAGGGAAGATGAAGACAACTTAGTAAGTGGAAAGAAACAAATAAGAATGATTGATATTAATCTAATTTCTTAGTATCTCTATTGTTAGCACACTGATCACAAATTTGAAATGCTTGTATAAGAACTTAACATAGGGGAGGTGGCTTTGTCTAACACTCGCGCACTTGTTGCCACCTTCGCCCTTTCACTTTCACACTGATACACTACACTATCTCCAACACACGCACGTTGCGTGGCCGGGCATGAGGCACCGCCGGGCGCGCCTACTGCTGCGGGCGTCGCGGGCTCAGGCGCCTGCAGGTGGGCGCAGCGCCAGCGCACGCGCCTCCACGCTAACACTCCGAGAACTGCTGCTACCACGCCGATCATACAGTAGATCGCGGTGTAATGATGAATGTCATGAGATGACAGACTGTCAAGTAACAATCCGTTCTCTTTCATGATTCTGATTTTGTTTGCAATCGTTTTAAGCTCTCGATCGCTCTCTATGCTGGAGTCATTCAAGACGTCTTGAGGAATCGACACGTTTATTACGTGGTTTATGGATGCAATGACTGGTGAGTATAGGTTAGCCCGAATATTAACATCGCTTGTTCTTTGTTGATGCGCAATTACTTCAAAATTGTCCGTTTTGATAATGCAGCCGTAATCTATAGTTATGAGTCCGGAGTGAATCAGCTGATGCGCGGTAACTTGATTTCCACATACTGTTCGTAGGTTACATTGACCGCAGCAAAAGTAAATGTAATTGTTGATTGAATGGCTTTCCATCCAAAGATTTTTACAGGGACCGACATCTACTTCACACGCAGATGCCTTTGATTGGCAGAAGTCTTTATCTCTGCTTAGTTTGTAGATAGGAAAATGAATATAACACAAGTGTACGTTTGTCACTAGACAAGAATCCATGATATTTTGTGTCATGATAATGTACGCATCCTTCTTCATGGTCACAGCTATGAGATCCGCCACTGGTTTAATTGATAACATTGTGTCGTTGGCCTTTTTTGTAGGAATTGGTATTAGTTTGAATATTTCATAGGAGTCCCTGCTGATCAAAGGTATTTGTACTTCAAATATAGAATAATTCTTAAGCATTCTTGCTTTCACCCGTAGAAGTTTAAAAAGTTGTGCAAGATCTGTGTGAATGTTTTCTACAGGTAAGGTGACGTCATTATACAAATGACTAGCTATAGTGCTCAGTTGATCTAGTAATTGTTCCGCTGTTATTAAATGTGGATTAACTCGACCATGATAGATGTCTGTTATTGTATCTACTAAAGCGTTCTGTACTGCCGCGCTTATGATAATAACAGTAAGTCACATTTTTGACGATATTGAGTTGTATATATATTTGGAATGTAGAGATTGAGATCTACATTTCTGTATATTTGAAATTTAAAAATGTGGCATAGAACATGAAATAAGCTTAAGCATAATTACAGTAAGATACGTTTTGCGACAATGCATACTTATTATGATTGCAGTATGGGCACATACGGTTGATTTTTTCATAAAGTTAAACCCATTTCCTAGGTAATGCTACAGTAAGTGACACTTGTTGTTATTATATTAAGTGTTGGAAATAAATCATTATCATACTAAACCTTAACATATTTACAGTAACAGCATATATTATATTAATGCTTAAGAGTTTCGCAACATATTAATGTATTATCTTAGCATAAGTACAGTAAGTGGAACTTACTGTGTATATATGATAAGTCAGCGAATTAAAATATATATTTGTAAGCATAGACGTAATAACAGCAAGATTCACTACTGTAATTATGTTTAAGAATGCTTAAATTTATGCGTAGACTTGCCTGGAACAAATTAGGTAAATACGTTACTTACTGCAAATATTCTAAGGCGTTTAGGATCCAGCCGGGTAGTGCGGGGTGATTTCTTAATATTATTTGTAGATAATGAAACAAAAAAAATCTTATGAAATCACAGTTTAATGTAGAAAGTACACAGCTTTATTAATAGTACAAAGTTGTATAATCTGTTCCGTTTTTTTTTATTTTTTAAGCATTTTAAAATCTGATTATAAACTAACTAAAAAAACAATTCGTGTTTGTACAACCTGCTCCGTACATGAAACAATCGTAAACCAAATAAAATAAGCACTGTTTCTAAAATAACACCTTTACAGTTTTTCCCCTAAAACTTTTTATAAATTCGTGTTTGTACTTCTTCATACAAAACAAAAAAAAATAAAATAAACACTTAGTTTCTCAAACAAAAAGCACAGTTTTTTCTTTGGAATTCTTCATAATAAAAATAATAATACGCAGATTGACAGAACGCAGCACAACTCTGATCTTTCAAGGCACTTTAAATTCTTCAATAAGACTTTTATCCTCTTAGAACAATTATAATTATTAACACTTTACTATTGTATAAATTATGAGATCTTCGTTATACGAACTTAATCGAATCAGCCTTACAAATTAATTAGTACCGCAATTTATGGTAAAATAGTAAAATGTCCTTTATGTGACTAGTAAAATATTAGTCTGTTAAGATAAGCCTACATTTTACTAGTCACAGAAAGGACATTTTACTATTTTACCATAAATTGCTACATAGGTACTAATTAATTTGTAAGGCTGATTCGATTAAGTTCGTATAACGAAGATCTCAAAATTTATACAATAGTAAAGTGTTAATAATTATAATTGTTCTAAGAGGATAAAAGTCTTATTGAAGAATTTAAAGTGCCTTGAAAGATCAGAGTTGTGCTGCGTTCTGTCAATCTGTGTATTATTATTTTTATTATGAAGAATTCCAAAGAAAAAACTGTGCTTTTTTTTGAGAAACTAAGTGTTTATTTTAGTTTTTTTTGTTTTGTATGAAGAAGTACAAACACGAATTTATAAAAAGTTTTAGGGGAAAAACTGTAAAGGTGTTATTTTAGAAACAGTGCTTATTGTATTTGGTTTACGATTGTTTCATGTACGGAGCAGGTTGTACAAACACGAATTGTTTTTTTTAGTTAGTTTATAATCAGATTTTAAAATGCTTAAAAAATAAAAAAAAACGGAACAGATTATACAACTTTGTACTATTAATAAAGCTGTGTACTTTCTACATTAAACTGTGATTTCATAAGATTTTTTTTGTTTCATTATCTACAAATAATATTAAGGAATAGTAATTAATTATGGTTCCGGTGTTTTGTGGCAGATAATTAATTTTACATATTGCTCCTAGCTATAATTACAGTAAGTGAGTAAGTTACATTAGGCAAATTGTGTAATTTTTGTTATTCTATTTAAACATTTATCTCATTTTGTAATCATTGTTGCAGTATGTACTTCAAATTAAAGATTGTTACAGTAAGTCACACACTTACTGTACCAATACTAAAAATACATAATTTTTTTAATTGTTCGTTCCTTAACATAAATAGTTTTTTAAACTTTACAATTAAAATATTATTCCTAATTAAAAATTAAAATATAGAAATTGTTAAACAAACCTATACTTATCTTAAATATTTTAGAAATCTTAGGTTTAATTTATAGTTTAGGAAGAATGTCAAAATTAAAAAAAAAAACTTTAACCGCCTTTTTCTCGAAAGTGTCTCCAACGCACTTACTGTATATATCACAAGCACGGCAGTGTAGATCTTTCAAGTCGCGTAATAGATTGCTTGCGACTATAGCGCCCATAGAAATCTCATTTGCTCTGGAATTGTTTTGAGTTTCAGCCTTTAATAGTTCCAATGTGTTTTCGATGTTTGCAAACTGCTGATGAATCATTTTATGCTGTTTGTGCATCGTAGCCTCTGTCCTCTTTAAGAGACTGAATTCTGCTTCTATGACCGAAGTTTGATTTTGCCAAAAGGATACGATATGCTTTTGATTTTTGCGTAGAAGAGTGATATCTTTCTCGTATTGTTCTGCGAATCGAGCGTCCAATACACCGAAGAGGCCGTTTGCTATGTAACCGACACCGTCGATAAGACCTCGCCGCCACCTGTTCGCTTGCTTTGCAAAATGCTGACTGAGTAACATATGATTATTGTAATCGAGTTCGTTGTACCCGTGACGTAATTGCAATAATATTATGTCACAATGTGTTTGTTGTTTGATTGCGCGGCATGTTTCATCCAGGGACATTATGCTTTTGTTAAGTGCGGTAATTCCTTCCCAATAAGGTTCTAAATCGTAATATATGATAATTTTCCATTCGTCGCGTATGATCTGCATATTTGTAATTTTATCGAAATAAATATGTTGATTACTTCTGAATTGTGTGACGTTAAGTGCGCATTGGGAAGTTGTTATGATACTAAAGAATAACATGATTGCTGCAAACACTGACGCTATATTGTAACGTGTGCCTCCTTTCCTTGTTTCCGACTGCTTATTTGTGTTCGAGTCTCCCGAATCGTCTGTATTTGCTTGCTTGATTTGCGAGGATTCATTGTTAATTGGGAGTTTTGATAATTTTGTGATAGGACGTTTTAGTGTTCCGTTTTTGGTTTTTATTGTAACCACGCGAACATTACCGTCGGAACCGGGATGTTGTTCGATGATTCTGCCCATCAGCCATTTTCCCGGCGGAAGATGATCATCATGTATCATGACAACGTCATCAACATTGAGGTTGCTTGTAGCTTGTCGCCACTTACTTCTTTCTGTAAGTTGTACTAGGTACTCATTCCTCCATCTTTTCCAGAGATCCTGTACAATTTTTTGTGTCAACTGCCATCGGGTTCTTAAATCTGTTTCTGTCTCTTGAATGGTAACCTTTGATCCATTTGTTAGGAAGTGTGCAGGTGTTAAAAAATCAACATCATCTGGATCTTCTGATATAGCACATAATGGCCTTGAGTTGAGACAAGCTTCAATCTGTGTAAGCACTGTATATAGTTCTTCAAATGTAAGAATCTGGTCACCAATAACCCTCTTAAAGTGATATTTGAAGCTTTTGACTGCTGCTTCCCAGAGGCCACCTGCTGATGGCCATGAGGGCGCATTAAAGCTCCACTCGATTTCCATATCTAAAACTTCTGCCTTTAGGTTTTTATCTTGCATGATGTTCATTAATGCTTGATATTCCTGTTGTAGTACCCTGTTGGCACCGACAAAATTGCGACCATTATCGCTGTAGATGTGACTAGGCGTCCCTCTGCGAGCCGCCATTCTTCTTAATGCTTGGATGAATGAAGTTGTGCTTAAATCACCAACCAGTTCTAAGTGTACTGCTTTTGTGGCCATACACACAAAAACAGCCACATATCCTTTAGTGCTCTTGATGCCTCGTCCTTTGCTTGCTTTGACGTAAATGTGGCCGGTAAAATCTACGCCTGTGTGTGCAAAGGGACGGGATGGATTACTTCTGGCCTCCGGTAAGTGCCCCATAATTTGCTGTTGGCAGTGTGGATTTTGTTTTTTGCATGTTATGCACCGACGAAGCTGCCTCTTCGTAGCGACGTTGCCTCCTAGAATCCAATATTTTTGTCTGATAAAACCCAATGTCAGCCTGGCTCCGGCATGTAACATGGTTTGATGTGCGTCCGTTATTATTAATTCCGATAGACGTCCACTGTGCGGTAGAATAATAGGGTGCTGCATGTCATGGCTGATATGTGCCTTTTTTAGTCTCCCTCCGACTCTTAAGATATCATTCTCATCCAGATAAGGGTTTAATTTTAACAATTTGCTCTTTGAAGTTAGTTTTCCTTCTTGTTTTAAATCTCTTATTTCATTTGCGAACTCTTCTTGCTGTACTTGCTTGATAATTTTTTGCTTTGCTTTACTGATTTCTGATAATGATAGATAACGATTTTTTGCTTTTCTTTTATACGTTTTAATCTTCATCACTAATGCTAGAATACGTGCGATTTTATTGATTGATTGATGTTTGTTTAACAGGTCTGTTATGATACTTGGTTCATGCTTTGTAACAACATGAACATCTTCTTGCTTCTTTATTTCTTCGTTTGTGGTGTAAATTGCTTGATCGTCTTTCTTTGCATCAAAGGATTGTAACCATGTTGGTCCTTGCCACCACAAATTCCATTCATTCAATTGAGCCACTGTGAGTCCTCTGCTTGCACAGTCGGCGGGATTATCGCTTGATTTTACATATCGCCAAGATTGTGGTTTAATGCTATCTGTTATTTGTATGGTTCTATTTGCTACGAACGTTTTCCATCGGCTTGGGTTTCCGTGAAGCCATCCCAATACGGCAGTAGAGTCACTCCAACCAAATATGTGTAGGTCATAACCTGCTAGACACTGCTTGACTTTGGTCATGAGTTTGGCCAGCAACAGTGCTCCACATAATTCTAATCGGGGTAGTGATATCTGCTTTTTCGTAGGAACTAATTTTGATTTACCTGCTACCAATATTATTGATTGATTGCTATTTCGTACTCTGCAGTAAATTACGCAGGCATACGCTTTTGTTGATGAGTCACAGAAGCCATGTAACTCGATGCTTCTTGCTGTTTCTGTACCGTACCATCTTGGTATTTTGAATTTATTGATATTTTCTAATTCTTCCTTGATTTTAATCCATTCCTTGCTGATTTTACTTGGTACCTCTTCATCCCATTGAAGATTGGATAACCATGTTTCTTGAAATAAAATTTTCAATTTTGTTGTCACTGGCACAATCCATCCTAATGGGTCAAATATTTTTGACATGTCTGATAGTATGATTCTTTTAGTGATTTTAGTGTTTGTTGATTCAATTTTTGATACAAATGTGAAGTTATCTTCTGTAGGGTTCCAACGAAGTCCTAATGTCTTAGTTAATCCTGATTGACTGAAACTCTTGCTTTCTTGTTTGTAATAATCTTGATTTTCTAATTGCAGCAGACGACTGTCGTTTGATGTCCACTTTCTCAAGTTGAAACCCCCTGACTTAAGCAGATTCATCAAATCTTGCTGCAACTGTTGTGCTGTTGATAGGGAGCAGGCTCCATGAACTAAATCATCCATATAGAATGATTGTTCGATGACCTTGGCGGCTTCTGGAAATTTATCCTGTTCATCAGCCGCTAATTGTCTCAATGTCATCATTGCAAGAAACGGAGCAGCTTTTGTGCCGTATGTCACGGTTGTCAATTGATATTCCTGTATTTTTTGCGACGGGTTGTCTCTCCACACAATTTTTTGTAATGTTTGATCTTCTGGGTGTACCCAAATTTGCCTAAACATCTTTTCTATATCAGCCGTGAATGCGTACTGATATTGTCTCCACTTAATGATAAGAGACTGAAGGTCTTGCTGTAAATTGGGCCCCGTATACATCAGATCATTCAAACTTTTATCTGTAGAAGTTTTCGCTGAAGCATTGTAAACAACTCTCAATGCAGTCGTTGCACTATCTTCGCGCAAAACGCAATGATGCGGTAGGAAACATTCCAGTGTCTGATTACGAGGTGAAGGTTTCATATGACCTAAGTTTTTGTATTCGGTAATGAATGATTTGTATGCGTCGAACAATGAATTATTTTTATGCAATTTCTTTTCTAAGTGAATGAATTGAGCAATAGCCTTGTTTTTGGACTGCCCCAATTTCTCTTCAAATTTTGGCATAAGTGGTAGCCTCACTTGGTACTTTCCGTCGTCCAACCGATTTGTTGTTGCTTTGTAGTATTGAATACACTCTTGGTCTTCTGATGATAGTGATTTTTCTTCGGTAACATCTTCTATTTCCCAGAATTGTTGAAATCTATCTAAATCAAGTTGCACGACGTTGCATGTCAGATTTGTTTTGATATTTCCACATAATATCCAACCCAGGCGAGTTTCTTGAACAAGTGGAAGTGATTCGCTTAATCTGCACATTCCTGCTAATAGAATATTTGAATAGACGTCCGCACCCAATAAGATGTCTATGGGTCGGCTGATGTTGTATTCAGGGTCTGCTAATTCTAAGTTTTTCAGAAATGGGCATTCTATTTTGGGAAATGAGTATGATGGTAAATATTTTGTTAGATGATTCATGATGTAAACATCGATGTTAAATTGATATTGTTGGATTCTTGATTTTGACATACAATTCAGGTTCATAACTCCTTTGCAACTGTTTTCTGTTTGCCCTATGCCTGTGATTATGCCATCACACCTGGACCGATTCAATCCTAATTGCTGAGCAGCGTTCTCTGTGATGAGAGACATTTGTGAGCCCTGATCAATAAGAGCCCGCAGAACCAGATATGTCCCATCTACTTTCTGAACTTTGAGTAGTGCAGTTGAAAGTAGAGTTTCTTGCATCATATTTTGTTGTGTCACGTGCGTGTTGCCTTGATTTGCACGTTCCTGATTACAACGGATGTTGTCTTGTTGTGTAAGAGGCGTCGAGTTACCTCCTTGTTTTGGCATTTCCTTTGCATACGATTCATGAAGCAGCGTGTTGTGAAATCCGCTACATTCTACGCAACGCTTTTCGGATAAGCATTTTTTTCCTTTATGATCATATAAGCAGTTTTGGCAATAATTCAAGTTAGTAACACATTGTTTTTTCTTCATTGGGGAAAAGTCAGCAAATTGTTTGCAATAAAATATAGCATGTGCGTCATTGCACACTGGACAGTTTGGTCGATGATTTTGCAATTTCCGGTAACTAGGTGATTGCGAAGTAGCCTTGTTGCTAGAATATGCTTGATATTTGTAATGATAATTTTTGGCTTCTGATGATTTATTGGTATAGGTATTAGAAGAAAGGGGCCTTTGCTGATTGGTCTCTTGTTTTCTTCTACTTGCTTCCATGCTGGTAAACTTCCCCTCTAGAAAGGCTAGAAATTCCTTTAACTCGAGTAATTCTCGAGGTTGCTTGATAGCTTTGTTGTATTCGTTGAATGTGTCCGAATCCAATTTCTGACACAGGATGTGCACAATCAACGGGTCCCACGACGTCACGTCCACGCCGAGATTCTGTATGGCGTTCATTGTTTCTATTGCAGTATCATGGATTCTTTTGATGTGATTTATTGATGCTTGCTGTGAAATGGGCATATTTAATAAAATGTTAATATGAGATGTGAATATCATCCTTTTGTTGTCATATCGGTGGCTCAAGATGTCCCAGCTTATGATGTAATTGTCTGAGCTGATTGGCAGATGCTGCATGAGACGTTCTGCTTCACCTTTAACCTTTGATTTGAGGAACTGCATCTTCTGAGCCCCGGATAAGGATGGATTGGTGTGGACTGCTTCTGTGAAGAGGTCCTTAAACGACGTCCACTGATTGTAATTACCGCTGAATGTAGGTATTTCTATTTTAGGTGTAGTATGCTCTCTATGTGAGGTGGATGACATTTTCTTATTGATTGCTTTGATAGCATTGTTGTATGTGCTTTCGTATTTGAGATACGTATTAAAATACTCTTGATTTCGGTCTCCCAGCTCACTGTCTAATTCCCAGTGCTGAGTGTCAATTTTCGCCCAGCGAGACTTTACCATGCTCAACAGATGGTCGAATTCCCATTTTTCTGCTATATTATCCACGTCGATGCTTGAAACAGTGTGTTCAAAAGCCTTAAAGTTACTCATTTGCTTCCTCATCATCTCATCGGTCTTGCTGTTCAACCCCTGAGATTTTAAAGTTTGCTGTATGTTGCTTGAGGAAGCTAAAGGTGTAGCAGGCTTAAGAAGCGGCGTTGATGGTCTTTCCTCTGTTGGCTGATGATTTTGAATTGCTGCTTTAATTTTTTCGTACCTCTCCTTCACCGTGTCAAATTGCATTGAAGTGAAGTAAGTATGCGACCTGGCATATTCGATGCTACCCAATTTTAGATGGTTCGATTGAAACTCTTGCCAGCATGCATCCAAATTCTCTAACCTTCGGCGTATGTAGTCAGAGGTTTTGCGATCGGAGCCATCCTTTTTGAAATTGGTATAAATTTGCTCTATCTGTTGGAGTAGTTGTTGTTGACGGACAAGAATGTCCTCCATTGAAGACATGCTGATAGATATGATAAAAATGGAACGATCTTACTTGATTGTCGAAGTGAGCGAGCTTTGTTGCTCACGAAGTGTGGATTCCTGTTGAACCCTGCTGATTGCTGTTGCTGCTGCTGTGTACTGCACTATTGCTGGCAGTACAAACACCTTCACTGCTAGTTTGTTGGATGTCACTAGTGAAACACTTAACAGTACTTGGTTGCTACACTGTAAGCTACACACGCGAAATCCGGCTCGAAGGACCAAAAATGTACGGGTTAAGGTACATTTAAATGATAAACTGTGTTTTTTGATAGATTTGTATATTGCCCGAAAAAATGGTAAAATGATCGACCCGCGGCGAATGAGTCTTTTTACCGATGATATGCAACTACTCTACGATTACACAAATGTGTGCGTTTTATTCATTCGCTGCGCGTCGATGTCAGCATAAAACATAAACAATTGATATTGTACGGGTTTGCTCGTACAGATGTCATTAGAACATAGTAGTACTTAAATAAAATTAAAATGGTCTGTTTATACCTAATGTCAAAATAATACCTCTTTGCTTCATGCGTGCATTGAATGTGTACTTATACCGAAGTCTGTCTGTCTGTTTGTTTTGGCTAATCTCTTAAACAGCTATACCAATTTTTGTCGGAACTTTCACAGACAGATAGCTAAAATCGTACTTTAATTTTAGAAAAAACAATAACACTGTCTTTAACCATCAATCACGCGGACGAAATTGCTTTCATAATCCAATCATTCGCATAATTATGCGACGTGCAATGTTTAGTTTCTCATAGTAATTGCGTTACCAGTGCGGGTAACAATGCAAAAAGAGAGACTATTCCCAAGTCAACAATTAAGCATAAATATTAGTTCTTTATTGTGATGACATTTACTGCTGAAAATGGCATTGAATCGTGCCAACGCAATCAGTACTTGTGACTCCATTTTAAGGCAGAGTATAATATCAAGCTGTAAATAAAAAAATCTTTGCATACAGTGAGTCACGACTCGCCTCCGTCACTCCGATTATACCGAGGTCATGATATTACTAGCATTACGTCACGGGGTATCGTAAAAGTACTAAATTGTGGGAGGTTCCGTAGGTAGCAAGATTTAAAACCAGGCAAACTTGGCCCAGTACCAAGACTCGTAAAAACTTGAGTCCGCTTCCTACGCTCTCGTTTTTAGTGTATTGAAAATTATGAATGAATTCCGTAAGCACTTTACCGTTGTATTTATTTCTTTATTCCCATTTGGGCGTTCACTTATTACGTATTTATTAAACCTGGCTTCAAGCTATTTGTTAAGGAATTCTTGAGAGTAAAATGTTTTCTGACGTCATCGATTACTTCATTTTATCGCTTAAGTTCAAGGTCTTTAGAGTGAAAGTTGAGCAACGAAGCATTTGCTACTCATTAAACTTTTAATTATTTTGCCGTGGCGGTAAATATCATTATCTAAGCATATTTAACAACCGCGTTGGTCTGATGGTCTCAAGCACGATTATTGAGCGTGGGGTCCTGAGTTCGATTTCTACGTCAGGCAAAATGTTATTATGCTTTTCCATTAGGACATTTCGCATCAGGCTCGGATAGTATTTAAAGTCGTTGGTCCCGGCTGTCATACGTAGATTTTTTAACGGTTGTTATGGGTAGTTGGAAGCCCGAAAGTCTGTCAACCAGTCTGACTAACAGGTATAGTATCGCTCCATGTAAAACATTGGTTTTCGGTTGCATTCGGTTAGACTGCAAGCCGACCTCAACATGTTTAGGAAAAAGGCTAGACAGATGATCTAAGTAAATTAATATAATATATTTAACGGCCGGAAAAAAAAACACCGTCAGAAGACGAAACTTAATCAACTTTACGTAGGTGTAAGAAACACTAACATAAAGACTTAAGAGACGTTTTTAGGAGATTGGTCCGAGAAGGCAACGCATAGGGATGAGTGGAAGGCTATGGGGAAAAACTTTGCCCAGCAGTGGGACAATACAGCTTAAAAAAAAGTAAATACACGAAAGCCAAAAAATAAATGTTTACAGACCGTATCAATTCCAATTACACAGTTTTCATTACAGTTGAACGAAAATAAATACAACGAAGCCTATTGGTCACAAAAGGCTTACAAAACTGCCGAACAAAACATGAAAGGATTGGAAAATAAAGATAAAATGATAAAAACTCACAAACATGAAACGAAATTAAACTTTAGTAACATCAAAAGAATGATCTTTTGTGAGAAAACATTTTGTATATCCAGATTGGGCACTAAATTTTGGATCAAACGAAACAGGGCAATAGTTGATGTTATTTGCAGTGAAAAATATCTCTGTGGCGAAGCTCTCAGTTGATCTATTTAAAAGTTATGACTATTAATCCTTCTTGCTACTAAGTTTGTAAGAATGAATGGATGTTCGCAATATAGCCAAGCGACTGGTCGATTCTTCACGTGACCAGAGGGCTGGCCTTTTCTTGGGCCAAAGAACCAGCAGTGCCATACAACGTAGCAATGCTGCCAGCCTTCTGGGCACATGTCCCATTGACAGCGATGCGCATGAGTTTTTTTGATGCCCTATGACCTTCCTGTCTTTTTTTTTTTAACTGTGCATAGTTTTTAATTTAATTATTTTTATTTAACTAAGTTTTGTGTTCGAAAAATAAATGGATGTATGTTTGTTACTCTTTCACGCTTAAACTGCTGAACAGATCTGAATGAAATTTGGCACTGTGATAGAATAGATTGTAGTTTGTTATAAAATATAGGATGCTTTTTATCCCAAAATAAATTGATGATTTCCGTGGGATAATAATATATCAAATTTGACGCAGACGAAGTCGCGGGCCGAAGCTAGTATTTAAATACAGGAAGCTCAGGTGAAGGCTTAAGGCAAAAGTTAAAGACTAACGAGAAACTATTCAGTTTTTAATTAGTAAACATTTAAAGTGGTTTCATACGTAAAAGATCCAAGAGGCAAATTTATTTAGAAAAAACCAGTCAAGTGCAAGTCGCATTCGTACACGAAGGGTTCCGTATTACCGTACACCGTTGTCAAGTAGTAACATGAAGATTTACCATTTGACAACGGGACCCCGTTGCATCCCTTCAGGTACGAAACCCTGCGCCTCAAAGAGATGTCAGCAAACTTGGATGGGGCCACTGAGGGCCGATGCCTGCCGGGGCTGCGGGTTGTTCGAAAGAGATACCGCGCCCCCGGAACGCAAAGGGCACATGAAGGAACATAGACGGGTTTTAGTCAGTAAAAGTCTGACACTCTGACTGACGGGGGAAGTTAGTTGATGATTCCCCGTCTTTAAAAAAAAAAAAGGTACGAAACCTTAAAAGTGATATTTCACCATCATTGTTTGTAGACGGAAAAAGGAAGGTTGATATTAAAAAAAATTACGATATGAGTACAGGTTGATAAGAACAATAAAAATCTAATTATTTAGGTATGCAAGTTCTTTCTGTCTGCTAGGTGTGATATTATACCAATTTAGATAGACACCTGTCCAATCAAAATACCGCCATAAAATTAGATAGCATAGAAGCCAAGCTCAAACACCCGATAAACATTCAACGCAGCCAGGATTCTGCTCCACTTCATTAGTATGTTATTTTCATTAGAAATTTCCTCTCTTACAGATAAGCTAAACATATCATTATCTAAGATATGCCAATGCGCTTTAATTATCTTAAGACTGGATATTGATTGGACCTGGCTGCAATCAGCTGTGTTTAAAGCTCAACTCAAATGTAATCCTACTACTATTATAAAGGCGAAAGTTTGTATGTATGGATGTATGGATGTTTGTTACTCTTTCACGCTTAAACGGCTGAATGGATCTGGATGAAATTTGGCACAAAGATAGATTATAGTCTGGAATAACACATAGGCTACTTTTTATCCCGGGAAAATGTACGGTACCCGTAGGATAACACATCAACTGTGACGCGGACGAAGTCGCGGGCAGAAGCTAGTCAACAATATAAGCAGATATTGAAGCATTAGATTTTAGGTCCCTCGGTAGCCTAGTGGTCCTGAGAGCGACAGCTATGCTAGAGGTCTTGGGTTCGATTCCCAGGCCGTGCAAAAAGTGTTATTGGGTTTTTCTATAAAATTCTCAGTAGTAGCTCGGAGTTAGGATTTGTGCCCGGTTAATGGCAATAGGCTCGCCCCCTAATACATGGGACATAAAACATACCGATGGTATGTTATGTGTAGAATATATGATTTATTTAATAAGATGAATTTGCCAAGATCTTCCTTTATCTTCCTTAAATGTAACGATTTTGTACGATATGTTAACTTTTGGTTAGCTTTGAATATTTAATGATAAACAGTTTACCAGTAACTTAAACAAATGTAACAGGCCATCCTTTCAGATAAATCTACACGAGTAACTTGCCTCAAAGGTAAACATCTCAAGGCCAAGAGGCGAAGAAAATTCCAATTCCAACTTTGATATCATTTTACCAATAAAGGACCGCTGTTGGTTCGACATGACTGGGATGGAAATTCACGTCTTTTTTATATTAAACTATCATTTTTTAGTGGTGTACATGTACAAAATACTATGGACGCCATTGGAGTGGCGAAGCGATTGAATTGAATTCGAAACAAATATGATTATAGCCTACAGAAGGCTAATTCTACTAAATAAAAAGGTTCAAAATCAAGTCGCAATTATCATATCATCGAAATCAATGGCAACAATGAATGTAAATTAAAGGCATATTGGTCAGATTGAGATCATTCCGAAAAGTTATACAGGTCTGTAGCAAGGTAGCTCTTTAGGGTCTAGTTGTTTTTGTATGTGAGTTTATATGTTTGTAGTAGTTATAGGCGTATGGGTTTTCTATGACATTTTCAGTAGCAGCTAGTTAGGATTTCTGCCCGGTTACTGGCAATAGGCTCGTCCCCTATTACATGGGACCTAAACATATCGGCGAACTGTGGGTCTACATTGGTACACCACTGCTTAACCCTACGAGGAATATAGGCGTGATGGTATGTTAATACCGTATAATTCCTAGCGTAACCGTGTTCCAGACACTTCTAATCAATTTATACTTATAAACTTCCCAAAACATAAGAAAATAAATGGTTGGACACTGCATTAATCTTCCCCAGTTCTCTAAATATGTCTTCCTTCACCAACGCCAGCTATATTTCAATTCTAGTGACTGCTGTAATTTAATAATTCAATCCTTAGAATCAAGTGCGATCTTCTGATATAGCCTGCAGGTGTTTTAGCAAGATAAATGGCTTTAAAGGCGGTACCTCACCTAGAGGCTGTAATGTAACGGTTCATACACAATTCAACAGATATGTAATATTTTTGGAGCGAAAACTTCTTTAGCGGCGTTGTACACTTTTTTTGTAATGGGTAAAAAATTTAAACTCGCGTCAGGACACGTGACCTGATCGAAAATCTCACGAATTTAGCGCAATAAATAAATATTGTATTATATACCTCATAAATGATAGTACTTTTATACTGATAATTAAAGCAATTCGTGCAAAATTATTCCCTAACCATTCCAAAATATCAAAAATGCACGACGTTAGTATTCAAGTTTCACTTCTGCCGGCACTCCCGGAGTGCAACCCGTTGTTTTTTTTAGCTTGTTGTATGAAGAAGGAAGAAGAAGCTGTTATCAGCGATATTTTCTTTATCTAGTTCAGACACCTTCACCACAGATTTCTTTAATTTCAAGAAATCTAGAAAGCGCCCTTTTTGCCTTCAATGTCTCCCTGTATCAATGTACAACAAATAATCTACACAAAAGAAGTTCAGATTCGAGCATCACATGAGAACCGAGCATTACAGTGCGCAACCTGTAGGCTGTAATAATTACGTTACAATTACACTCAGTAGTAAAGTAAATGGGAGCACCCGTGATGCAATTTGTAACATCTTGTAATAACCATGTTACAGCTACTACTGCTAACGGCGAATGCTCGTCAGTCAGTGAGGCAGTGTTGTAATGTAATTCTCAAAACTGAATCTTGTTTTTTTACGTTACAGGCAAATGCTCCCTAATAAAAACGGTTTACAGTTTAATTTTGCGGTTTGTTTCCGATCTATTTTTTTGTTACTTGTTGTTTATGTTTAATGCTTGTTATTTACACTTTGATTTTGTTATTTTTAGCTGTTCTGCCCCAATATTTTCCTCAATTTCCTGTTTGTGTATTCTTTTAATTTCGTTACTGTCATACTTGCTAGCTTTTGTTGTTTACTTTTCTTTTGATCAAATACGATTTTCTCTTTACATTAAATTAATCATCATCTTCCTGCCCTTATCCCATTTTACTTGGGGTCGGCGCAACATGTTTTCTTCTTCCATGCCAACCTGTCAACCGTCATACTATCACTGACTCTCTTCTCTTTCATATCATTCTTCACACAATCCATCCATCTTTTCTTTGGCCTCCCTCTTCCTCTACATCCATCCACATTTACATTCATAACTTTTTGGGTCACATGCGTCTCATCCCTCCTCTTCACATGTCCATACCAAGACAAACGGTTCCCTTTCAACTTTTCTGTCACTGGCGATACTTTCAAACTTCCTCTCATTAAATTAATAATATAGTAAAAGTATAAATTTCCCGTTGCCCTTTCAAATCATCAGTTTGTTAAATTAATATCAGACTCATTCATTTATTATTAATTACTTAACGATCCGCAAGAGTTGTCTTTAATAAATGAATTTTGTACAGGCTCGTGAATTTAATTACGGTAAATTATTATTATTAATAATCTGGTTACTTTGAGTTTTGTGTTAATTAGAGTTCTGATGTTGTGAGATCTTTACTCTTCATTAATGTGAAACAAAGAATAGGGTTCGTATTTCAGTTTGACATTTTCAATTACTTTATTTCTATTTGAAAGGACCAAGAACCTAAGAGGAGTACTTATTCCTTTCATCTAGAAAGAGGACTTCAGTTCAACAGCCCGTGTATTGCGTAAAAATGTTCCTTGGTGAATTTAGGTGAACGATATTAACCCTAATTGCAACTCAGAAAGAATAGCTTTAGAGAAGAAGGATTGGAAGAGTTGAACCCAAATAAAGATGGAATAAGTCCGAAAGGAAAAGAAGAATTTAAGGTCAATAGAGATGGAGATGGAAATAGCGTTTGAGTCTAATAATTTTGAAGTGAAGAGCATACATTCACATATACCTACATATATACATGCTTCCATGATATACATACGAGTATATTGCTTAGATCTAGTAACAATCTCATCTAATCAACTACTAATGACGAATGCTTTACAAAAATGTACGCAAATGAAGAGGCATTTTTGACAGCTTAAGACTGAAATTATAATGCGAACGTTTCCAAAAATACGAGAACTGCTACTCTCAGATTAAGAATTGATAACTCACCTTAATCTCACTTCACTGAAATTCACCGAGAGAGGTTTTTACAGAATACCACTACAGGTGTACTACAATCAATATTAATCAAATGGACATTGATTGATTAGATTAACCTGACACATACTTAGTCTTCGTTAATGGAAAAATCGTGAATCTTCGTGTGATCTTAGAACGGAGTATTCTGCCTTGATAAGCGATGCTGGTTCCATCTCTGTCTGCGAGAATTAAAGATATTTTAGAAATAGCACCACTTAAATATATATCTAGGGCTTTCAACATTAGTACCTATTAACTAATGTATTTCGAAATCCTCAAACAAATAAAAAGAAAATGCCTCCCACAAGGAATTTCTCCTTTATCGCGGCTGTTGTTAACATGGAAACACACAAACAAACAACCAACAACTACTTGTAGGATATACAAATATTTGTTCCGTGCGTAAATTGGATCGACCACTGCGCCAACCGTGTTGTCAAATAGACATAATATAACTATAGAACCATTACACCATTATATTACAAAAACATAGGATAACATAAAATAACGTCATTGCTCAAAGGATACCATAATAACTTACAAAAAATAGTACATACATAAATAACTTAATTTTTTATAGTAATCTTGCAGAAGATAAAATAAGAGGACCTACTTTTTTCAGCAACTCAAATTCCATAAATAAAATATAGTGTTCAACTATTTTTATGATTGTTTTTAATACTCGTAGTACTGTTTTTAAATCATTCAAAACACCCAGTTTGTCATCACAGAATAATCTAGCAATTAACCTAATGTATCACCAATTTATTGGACAGTGGCCACTACCAATCAATTGACATACTTTATCGAATTGTCAAATTTCGATTCGTCCGTAGATTTTATATGGCAATATACAAACTGTGACGCCATTTATTTGCCAACTCACTTATAAAAAAATAAAAAGGTATATTTTAGAACATAAAAAGCAGTTAGTAACAGCTAACAACGTTAAACGATGATGAAAATTGACGAAGTACATAATTATTTAGGTACCTACTGACTTCAAAGCAACTAAAAATCTAATTTTACAATTTATTGAAAATATTTAAGGCTAAAATGAAGTGTTTTTATTAAGAGTAGGTACCTAGTTGTTTTTTGATTAGTTAATCCAGTCTATCACTCAATTATACCTTTAATGAAGTGCCTGAAACACACAAGCTATCTAATTAGCTCGAAGTACATCAAGTTTAGTGCTTCGTCGATCGAGCCATTAGTTGGATTATGTTCAGCTGAAGTCGGGTTTTAATAAGACTTCACACCTTGGGACCAATTTACGTAAGCAGTTAGGCTTTTGTTACTAATCGATAAATACTTTACGCGATAAATTATATAGTCAATTATATTATTGCTATATTTGGTAGTATTTTTTTTTTCTTGTAAATTACTTTTAGAAATGCCTTTTAACGGTCTTATTGAAATACACAAATGACTTGGCATTTAAAAAAAAAAGTGATACCTACTTATAGGTACTACATACCTACAACATATCAATTAAGTTTTCAAAACAGATGATAAAAAAAATACAAAAATCTACCAAAGTTAATCTACAAAAATAACTCACTTTACGAATCAATCAAGGTATTAACTTAAATATATTAGTCTCCATAGCTTTAAGCTGTTGATTGGCAAATATTTTTAAAGCTGATTGATTGCTGGACCGAGCTTGAATATTTTATATTTATTTTGTTTATATGTACGAAGCGAAACAAATTTTAGTTACGTGTTAGTAGAACTGGATTTTGATGGATTCACAAGAATCTATTTAGTTTTTCATGGATTTTATCACGTGCTTGTTAATTAACCGACATCAAATAAGGCGGAGATTCTCAATTCGGTTGAACGGTTGTTATTGTATGGTCCCTCAGTCAGAACTCCGTCATGTGTTAACCGATTTGAAAAATCTTTTTTTATATGAAGGGATTTACTTTTTTGCAAACAGTTTTAATCTATGTTATACTTTTTAATTGGTAAAAAAAAATATGCGGAAATATAGGTTTATAAGATATCGTTTTAAGTTGTCATGGAGTTTATTCATTCCATGATTGAAAAAATTGTAGGAAAGAAATAGAATAGATTGGTTAAAATGGGTTTAAAAATACTCTTAAAACTACTGCCTACTAAGTGCCTTTTAATGGCCTATTTGGAATAAATGATTTGACTTTGACTTGACTTTTGACTTTACTACAGCCTAAACAAAAAAAGGGAAAAAATAGATAGATCGTCAATCATATTTCCGAACACGTTTTATGAATCTATAGGTACTACTAAACCTCTGCGAATATATTATAATAATTCTAATTCATAAGTATTACTGGATTTTTGGCCCATACTATATCATTTTTATTGATACTTCGGTAAATAAGTTATTGCGGATACAATTCATTGCTAGAAAGGTATCCGGGGCAGATAATCCCTAGGAAATATTGAGCTTTAATATATTGGTTTCTAGCTTTATAGCCCCGGATACTAACAATTATTCTTCGTAGGTACCAGAATATATTTCTTTAAGGCTCTTGTAAGTCCTGACTTTATCGTGTTAACAAAAGGTATTCTTTATTGCGAATCAACTTTATATATCTGCCTAACCTATTCCCAACTTCCAATGTTGGGGTCGGCTTCCATTCTAACTGGATGCAGGGACTACCTATCTGACTTCTGCCAACCCAGTTACTGGGCAACATAATAACTGTTGATAAGACTGAGAAACTAATGAGAAATTCCTAATTGAAAAACCCAAAAGCACTTTTTCCCCACGGATTCCGGATGGCTATACTATAAGCTACATTTGATTAGAATAAATTTAACTTGGTGGATGTTATACCCAAAAAGTGCGGGTCTTTTTCGTTTCAAACTGAACAATTTTCTCTCAATGGTCTTGTTATTTACTCTAATCCAATATTTCAGATTAATATCAATTTCATCTATTAATAAATTAACAGTGGATTATGTTTTGTAAATAATTTGAAGTTATTTGTTATGTTACCTGAAAGGACGGGAAATCAGCTTTTTGTGAAACGTGATACTTTTATTGATATGTCGGTAATGACGTCTCATTTTGAATGTATGAATAAAAAAGTACCTTTTTCTTTTATACAAAAGTAATTGGGTATAACCGGGGAATGAGTGTATGAGAAAAACAGGTGCTTTGAAATGACAATACTTATAATCACACTGAAAATTGATTAGGCAATTCAACAGATGGGATCGGTGAATGATTATGCGAATCCCGCAACCCCGGACGTGGGTTGGTGAGTTTTGAGTTTTAAAGATGTCAGCATAATGGACGGGGCCCGCGAGGGCCGGTGCCTGTCATGGTTGCGGAATTTGTTCGAGTTGCCGCGGCCCTGGAACTCAAAGGGCATTAGAAGGAACACGGATGGGTTTTAGTCAGTAAGAGTCTGACACTCCCTTCCGCTCCACACAGGGCTGAAGAAGTAATTTGATGATCCCTTTTAAATATATAAAAGATAGTCTTGCTATTTATAACTCAAAAACGGCTAAACAGATTTGGCTGAAAATTGCTGGGGAGGTAGCTTAGAACCAGGAGACGGACATAGGATACTTTTTTAGGTAGATAGATATTTAGGTACCTACAGTTTGGTAGGGTAGGTTGGACTTGGATTTTTGTACCGATTTTCAGGGCACGACAGAGCCTGCCGGGCACGCTAGTCTTTAAAAAAAAAACATGGCTGTAGTTCCAGCCGGTAAGGGCCCGCCATGCCCCTCTGTCACCCACACGGCGGAAAGGCGGAACTCCACGAGCATTTTCAATGCGCACTGAAAAATAACAGTCCAACAGACACGAGAACAGATTCGCTGAATTTAATAAATTCTAGAGGCTAAGGCCCACCTTCACCAAACTCACTAAACATATTTAGCGATAAATGTGTTTAGGACATCACTGCATCCCTATCACTTTGTTAGAAGGTGACAGTGGCAGAATGATAATTTAAATACATTTAGCGCTAAATATGTTCAGATAGTTTGGTGAAAGTGGGCCTTAGTTATGTTTTGGAAACTAGCTTCAACTTCTTCACTAATTGACGGACTCTTTGACAAAGTGCCTGTAAATGGTTCAAGAAATAAATGCTTTGACTTTGAAGATGACTTGTTAAACTTGAAAACAAATTATATTTTTCTGAATAAATATGATGTATATTCAATAAAATCGTCAATGTTGGTAGGTACTTATTAAAATCCAATTATCGTCTAAATTAATGTTTTTTTCCTTTTCAGGTAAGTTCTAGACTTGTTGACTTGTAAGAAATAAGTTATACTATCAAAGTAATAACAGTGAAGTTCGGTGAGTTTACTTTAATATTTTCTAGAAAAATATTAATGACATAAGTTTCTATCACTAATTGCTTTACCTACATGAAGATTTAGGTATGTTTTTAATACATATTGTTTATTTTATTTACCTATGTATTCGACCATAATGAACTAACCTATGTCATTTTAATATTTTACGCTGATTCATTTAAATAATTGGTTTTGGATGTAGATAAATATTAAACTGTTATTGGTGGATAGTAATGAGACACATGTAGAATATTAATTTTGTTCTAAATTAAAGGGTTGGAACATTTTGACAAAATTAAGCTTGATTAATGAAACAAAGTTTCTTTTTTGTTCAGTATCTATTGTCTTTATGTTTGTAACTCAAACAAAGAGGAAAGCTAACTACGGAAAGAAAACTAAAAAATTAAAAAGCTTGTCTAGCTTTGCGCATTCATAGGTACAATAACGATCTGAGCAAACACTAGTGCTGTACGTGACTTTATCGATAATGCTATATCGAGTAAATGGACAAAGGCGACTTGGAAACAATTTAATCGTATTATTTGATTCTGATAGTCGGCAGGTTTTGTCTCGAAAGTTATTGGATTTGTTTTACTTTGACACTTTCTTGGGTGCTTGTTAAGGACTCTTTCAAATTATGCGTTTAATTCGGGACTGCTGCAGTACTAATGTAGTACGTCTGTCAGAATCAAAGTCACAGATTTTTTTTCAATTAGACCATTTACAGGCACTTTTGAATTATCAATAAGTAAAACGTAGGTCTCTATGAAGAAGAACGAGCAAGAAACTCCACGGAGGGTCCGTGGAGTTTTCCTTTTCCTTCAATTTGGTTTTTACAAAAATTGGTTACAATATAAATGTTGCTGAATGCACACAAAAGATTGGCTTTTTTTTATACAGTTGATACGTACGAGTGTGTACGGCGCACGCATTATGACAGAACCACAAACGTATCGTATTTATTGTATGGTAAACACAACCGTCCGTGAGCAGCCATAAATTGAAAAAAGCCCTAGATTTAAACAAAATTTTGCTTCTTTATAATACCAGTAGGCTTGCTCCCTTTTACGTGGGACCTAAACAACTGTAGGCATACATTGGTACACCTCTGCCTAAAGCATCGGGGAACACATACGTGGTTGTGTGCTTATGTTTACCTCTTTATGCCAAATATTTTTGACAGTATTCTAAAGCTGTTTACGTGTAACGTGTAACGTGTCTAGTATCATGAATGACATGCTACTATAAAACAACATTATCACACAATTACATTTGGATTTCCCGAAGTGGCAGGATTAGGCAGAGGTGTACGAATGTACACCCACAGTTTGACCTTTTTAAAATACATAGTTTAACCAGCATTTTGATATTTGAAGCAACCTTTAGATTTTCCTAGAAATTGGTTAGAGTTGATTTGAAATAATTTTACAATAATGCTATTCAAAATTAGTCAAGTTTACAGATTCAATATTATCCAGCAAACTATCTCCGCTGTGTTGATAGAGAAATTACAATTTATCATTGTAGGTGGCAAATATTAATTTAACTTAGTCTAATTAAGGGTGGAACACTAGAGGACGGGAATTTACGGGTTAAATTTAAAATTATTAGGTAAATGTACAACTCGCAACTGCGCGTCTGCTACGCTAAAGGTCTTGGGTGTCTTGGGTTCGATTCCCAGGACGAGCAGTGTTATTGGGTTTTTCTATGAAATTCTCAGTAGCAATAAAAACATTGATCAGGTAGGAACCTAATCAATGTTTTATTATATCTTTGATTATCTTCTCTTCCAAGAGAGTTATTTTTATTATAATACCTTTCGAAAACGATCTTACAAGACAGTCATTATAAATCTTTCGGAATGAAGTCTCGCAACATTATTCAAAACTCGAAGTTACCAAACAAACAGACCCGAAGAACATCTTTGTTTAAAACTATTAATTGACCGATAAAAAGTTAACATCTTCACATCACTAATTCTTAGGTGGTCTTCAGTTCATTCTTCACGACTAATAAAAAAGTACTTAAAAACCGACCAGAGCAAACATTTCTCAGAGTAAATAATACAAATATATACCAAACTACGTCAGAATACAATAATAATACATTATTTATTTAGTTTAATGTATCTACGTGTGTGTTCTTTAAAATGAGATGGTTGCTATATGGGTTATAGCCCGTTTTTAGGGCAGCAGGGCAAGTTATCGATATATTGAGATTGCGAAATTTCTATTAACGTTCTACTTGTACGGTGTAAAGTATTGGTTGATGTATAAATATTATATTTTATAGCTAAGGCAACATTTCTAAAAGATGTGAAGGCCATTCGTCGTAATTAAAAACGTTCGGTGTCAACAATTTTAGTGACAGTTAATGTCAAAAAATGTAGGTAATTTTTTTTTCTTTTTTTAGTTAAACTCTAGGTTGCGATCGTACCTAAAAGTTCGTATAATTGCCCCCTGCTGTTCAGCCATTTCATAATTTATTTTATAAAAATATAGTAGAAGACTATTGAAATACCTTCTGTAAGAAATATTAGATTAAGATAAAATAAACAATTTAAGAACCAACTTCGGTATAGGCCACGCTATTAAAACAAAGTTAAAATTGGATTTTACAATAGAATTAAAATAATTATATACAGATGCTTTATGTCTGCACTGCAGTCTCAATATTCACGAGCTCAATGCATTTTAAAACAATTTAATATTTCAAATCATAATTCATTAAACTCATTATAAACGTAATTACCAAATGCTAATTTAATTATTTTGCTAACCATAACATAATCGGTAATTAGAACCTTAATTAATTGTGTCTTATCAGATAAAAGAAACTAATTTAACTAATTAATCTAATCATAATATTTAATAGCCAAATCTCCAACGTTTTCAACGCCTTATTAAAATCAAATATTAACTTTCAATAATAACAAACCGTTTGAACTTGATCAAATTCAATCAGAAATTCGTAGTCAAAGATTATATTATCACTTTATGAGTTACTCTATAAACGTGCTGGATAAATAGAAAATTGATTATCTAGTCTTTAATTACACTGTCTACGGTAACTCTTTGTATTTCACTATTCTCGTACCAAAATGTCAAATAATCCACGAGGATAAAATATTAGAAAAAGAAAAACTGTGGCGGATAGTTGCACAAAATAAATTTTAGTATTTTGTACTGAAAAGGGTGCCAAACAAGACCATGTTACTAAGACTCTGCTGCCTGTTTGTCTGTCCGTCTGTCTCAGGGCAGTAGCTTTCGAACTGAAATATTTATTTATCGTAAACATAACTATTACAGGCAATGCCTATGCTTTACCGTAGTCCTTAAATAAACTATCTTATCTTAAATAACATGACACAAAATTTCCACAGTGTAAAAGCTATCTCTATAAAAACAAAAAAAAAAGTGTGGAATATTGTAACCTTATAACCTTACAATATTCCACACTACATAAAAAAACACGTTACTTGGCTTCCTCTATTTTTTTAGTGTAATCTACTGATTACACTTCCACTTAGCCGTTTTATGTAGGTCTATCTACGGCATCTCCAGTGTTGGCCCCAATACTATTAAATACCACATCAATGCTTGTATGGCTATTGTAATGTGCCCAATGCTTCTGCTATACCTTTTCTCCTCTTAAATCGTCTCATCTTTATCCTTACAAGGTAACCTTGACCCAGTCCATGGTTGCCCTTTTAATAAATCTTTTATATCTTTATCTACATTTTTTGCGTCACAAGATTTTAAAACAAAGCTTGCAGGTTTAAAAAGTCCATTATTACAAAATTTATTTCTTAACTATGAAGAAATGTGAAAAGTTTTTTTTTCAAAACCGCTTTCCATTACGTGGGCCGTAAACTTCCCTGTCATTTGTTTAAAAATGTGGGCCAAGTTTAAATTAAAGCACTCTGTGTGCACAATTCCATCTCCTTCAGGTATTAGGGTTCACGGTAAAGGTAAAAAAACGGGAAACTCCACTTCATACTGTTTTTAAACAAGAGGATCATAATATGGGATTATGCAAATTCGAAAGGCCCTATTTTCTTTGGCCGATTTTTTCCCGATTTAAATAAGCCCAAAAACTTGGTTGTTTACCCGGTTCCATCCCAAGTAGCAAAATGTAGTCCTGTAGTTATTCTAGGAGCTTGCATTTTTTAGCACTATAGAAATCCTGTAAACGTTTATAGAACCGCATTTAGGCGCAGTTTATAGGACTAAGACGCCCTGTAATCGTTGTGTAGCAGTCCGGTAATGTGCAATCGGATTTTATAATTATCTTAGTAGGTGCTTTTACAGGATATATTGTCCAATAAAGATTCGGTAAACGCACTGTCTAAGCACGATTAGTCCTCTAATGATCTAGTGCGTGACGCGAACTGGTCTAACCAGTCCTGTAACGATCTAGTGCGTGCCGCTACTGGTATGATTGATCCCACATTGATCAGCTTGCAGCATTCGTTTTTAATCCTTTTTGCAAAGGGTAACAAAGGGTGTCCTGACAAAAAAATAAAAGGATTTATCCACATGTTAATATAATTATTATCTCTTTGCATAACATAAGTGAATTTCGTCTTTTACTTTTTGTGTAAAGAATGCCTAATCAACTTGCGAAGTTAATTTTATTGATAAAGTGTTCGAAGATAATGAGCATGTCTTCATGCCCCTTCCAAAGTAAACGTATTTATTAATTGTTTACTCGATAATTATTAACATATTTATAAGCCGCCATGGGATCGGATCATGTGCCATAATATTGCATTCATCAAAACCTTTATATAACTATTTTGTAATAGTTAGACTACTATATGACATACCTACTGCGCCACCATATTTTAGTTTTAGGGTTCCTTTAGAGAAATACATAATTAATACACCGCATGCCCAATACATGTAATACTATATTATTTAATCAGTACTAAAATTATAAGAAAAGTGTCAGAATTTTACAACACTTTTAAACTTCCTCCATAAAATTTATTTCGACTTAGATGAAGAGTAGGCAGTGTAGGGATGCAAAACGATAAATCAATATTTAGACACTTGTACTACATTCTTTATTTTTCTTCACTTTTTAGTTATTATTCGGTAAAAACGATAATTAATCTGATAATTACGAAAATAAGATCGCTCACGCGATGGTTTTTTTTCGCATTGTGGGCATCCCTAGGTAAAGCATATTTTATTACAGAAAGTTCAGTTAAGGCTGAATTTGATATAGGTACATATTATTCTTTACAGCCTCTTGCTATTCACATTTTTTTCAAAGTCAGGACGGTTGTTATCACTATATTCATTTCTTCCGCTCTTGCTTTCATTATCTTTTTGGTTATTAGAGCTTTCTGAAAAATAACATCGCAGTCTTCTTTTAATATTTCATTTTTATGTTGTACGGAACCATCAAACATTTCATGAGACTATTCGAATCGACCCGCACTCTGATTTTGATTTCATTTCAAGTAACTTTTTTGAAACTCATTTTTGATAACTTCCACTACGTTTAAATTGTTTCCATTTGTTTAGATCTATTTTTATTTTTTTGCTTTCTTTAGCTAATAACAATATGGCCGGTTACTCTAGTCATCCAACAGCAAATGTAGGATACATATAAGCAGAATTTTACCTATTAACATCGGTGGGCATGCTAGTCTCGTGCGAACAATCCATTAGAAGTCGCGGCTCAGACAAATCAATCCTTTAATATGCTTGACCTATAACACCTATATTTAAGACGTTTATAAGACGTGTATAACTTATAGACGAATGAAATAAGACGTTAACAAGTATAAACAATCTTATCAAATGCGTTTATAGAATCAAAATGCAATACTTGCTAATTAGTTTTATATTATGCGCTTATATAACTGCAAGATCTAGTAAGAGTCGTATCTAGTTATAATGTAAACGTCTATAAAACTAAGAAATAGGATCGAAAGTACTTGTAGCGCAAATCATCTTATGAGATGCTGTTGTGAGATCAGTAATCTTAGTCAAAGCGTCTATTAGATACGTATTAGACGTTTAGTCCTATAAGTCCATAACTATATGACTATTTTGCTACTTGGGATGATTCGGAAAGGGCCCTTTTCTTATTTATAAAGGTTAGATAGGTAGCAGATTACTATTTGTAATTGGACGTCTTCTCATTAAGCTTAGGGCGGTAGCTGATTGGCTCTGTTATGAATCTTTCGGAGTTTGAAAGGGAACTGTACCTGCGAATGAATCCGATAAGATTTGCGGAAATATTTCCTTTCAAATTATTCCCTTAAAGCAAAGCCTAATATTGTGATTGCGAAAGATGGAAGGAGTGGGAGGAAGGCTTTTGCCAAGGAGTGGAACACATAAATAACTAAAAAATTAGTTAATGATTTAGCGTGTAGTCGCTTAGTATTTAAGTATTTTTAAGCCCTGGCTGGAGGCCTTAATTTCTAGGGCAACCACAGGAAAGTCTGGTTAAGCAGTACACAACCTCCTAGGTTGCACTGCGAGATGCCAAACCGAACAAAAAATGAGTTGATGACAGCTGTAGTGCTATGATCACTATGACGTGTTCACGGTATGGAGTTCCATCTACACAAAAGAAAAAAATATTTTAAAATTAGAATTAATATTGAGCTTTTGAATTTAATTGTTTTATACTTTTTTATGTAAAACCGCTTGTGAGCCCACGCGGCAGACTGTCAAGCCCTTATTATTTTAAATTTAGAACAGACTCATTACTCATTTTAAGTAATAATTTATTTAAATAAGGCTCGGGTTCACCAGCCAGTCTCTTCAACACTTTCAATTTAGCAAGATATAAACCATTCTATTCACATCTGTATTTCTTTTTTTTTTCTATGTCCGCTGGGAATATTGACCCCATTGTCTTTTTCTGCCTATAATTATCCCAAAGATAACTAAAGGGAGAAATTAACTTTGTACCAAAAAGTCGATTAATGGTCGACTTCCAACCTTTCAAGGGCAAGGGTGTTGAAGTAAGATAATCTTTAATTGGAAAGAGGAGGGGTTGCGACCAGATTTCTTCAATTAATCTGGTTTCAAATTAACAGCTTACTTTGGCTAAATTCGGAAAGGGATTGTCGTTTTCAGTGTTTATTATCGTTTAAGTGAAATAAATGGTTGTCTAAGTTTTTTATTTTCTAGCCTATGCTCTACCGAGCAAAGGCCTCCCCACAGTCTCTCGAGGAACTCTTTTCGCGCCACCTCGAACAAGCCTTCGTGGTACGTTTCTAGATCATCTCGATACCTCTTTCTAGAAAATGGAAACCAGAATTTCTTTTTATGAAATTACAAAAGAATGTTTTTTTCTGTGAGGACATTCTATTAGGTAATAGAAATCATCTTTGGTGAACCAATTATACAAAACTTGCATTAACAAACCCCACGTTTACTTTTGTTTCCATAGTTAAATTTTGGCATTTGAACATTATTCATCTGAACATATTCGTATCTAAACCTAGCAATAAACATTTTTATTACAAAATTAAGTAATTTTACAATTCAAATGCAAATTATCTCATTGGACAATAAGCAATGAGTTAAATAGCAAAACCGTCTGCAGGAGATCTTATAACGTAACCAGACTCGACGACCCAACAAATATGTATTAACATAATATTCAAATAACTCAATTCCCATGACCACAGCAATTACAATCCAAATAACAAAGCAATCTCTATCTATTAGAGACTGATAGCATTTGGCGCCGTCTCGTCTGTAGCTTTTAAGCCTAAAATGGTCAGAAAAATAGTTTTCTTTTAAACGGCCATTTCAATCGTATTATAGACTCCGCTCCCGTGAGTCGTAGCGTGATGTTGTGTGCAACATCAGCCAGCCAGTTAGCCAGATAGCCATAATGTAATAATGCAAAGAACTTTTCTAACTCGACTGGTAGTTTCAGAGATTAACGCGTATAAAAATACCTTCTAAACTTGCTTGCCTGCTTAAAATTAGATACCGAACTATGTAGTACTAATATAATATGACTTATTTAATTTATATGTGCTTTCTAAGTTGACATTAGACATCACAATTGACGACGACGGTGAAGGAAAATATAATGAGGAAACTTAAGGAATATAAACATAAATATAAGAATCTAAAAGAAACAATGGCTGAAATGTGATGCTTTGATTAAATTAAATTAAAACATAACATAAAAGAGCAAGAAAATAAAGATACCACGTTTTGAAATTATTATTGATGACTACTTATATAACCTATTACGCAAAACATCAAACACAAAGAGAATGCAGTCTGATGTAATATTCAATAGTATGTTACGGTAGTCTGCCGTGCGATTCTCTAACATATTTCAACGCTGCGCTCGACGTCGAGCTCGTCGACGACACTACTGTCAAATCAACTTAACGCACAACGCATAGAGTTGATTTTACCGAAGTTTCGTCAACCAGCTCGACGTCGAGCGCAGCGTTGAAATATGTTAGAGAATCGCACGGCAGATCCTGATTCAGTAAGGTTGAAACTTTAGATTGACTTTACACCTCCGCCTTTGACTTCGGCTCCGATACTTTTGAATCAAAGGTTTTACATAGATCGAAATGTAGCAAGTGACCGTCGTAATAATTGCTAGTAAATTCTATATAGAAATTATTCATTACAGAATTCTGTTTCTACTAGCGTGTCTGCCTGCAACTTTGTCTGCGTCAAAGTTAAATAAATAAATAAATAAATATCTTGGGACAACTCACACACGGCTATCTGATCCCAAGCTAAGCAGAGCTTGTGTTATGGTAACCAGACAACTGATATACATACTTATATAATTTATAAATACATACATAATAATATTATAGATAAATCACACCCAGACACAGAACAAACAATCATGCTCATCACACAAAGTTTGTCCTGGGTGGGAATCGAACCCACGACCAACAGGCCCGTCAATAAACAGTTGATATATTATCCCACGGGTACCGTACATTTTCCCGGATAAAAAGTAGCTTATGATTCCAAACTATAATCCGTGTGCTTTATTTCATTGAGATCCGTTTAGCCGTTCTCGCGTAATTGAGTAACAAACATCTGTCCATTCAAACTTTTGCATTTATCATAAAACTAAGATGATTATGCCTGCCTTAAATCACTTGTCTTTTCTGCCTCCGACTCCAATAAACTCCGGCTCGAATATAACCACCTACGCAATATCCCTATTCTATACATATTCAACTTAATTATAATAAACGAAAGCCTACACTGCCTAAGATAAACGGAGATAGATAATTTTGAAACGAGATGTCAATACGACCTGCGTAGTTCTAAGAGAAAATACCGACTAATTTCCTGATAGATGAAGTTATGTTTATAAGCCAGTGGAATATTTTTAAGCCTCGCTACGCTAAGCTAACTGCTTCGTTCACCTAATAGTCCGATGCGCGACTGCTACCCTAAAGGTCTTGGTCTCGATTCCCAGGTCGAGCAAAGTGTTATTGGATTTTTCTATGAAATTCTCGATAGCAGCTCGAGTTAGGATTTGTATCCGGTTAATGGCAATAGTCTCGCCCCTTATTACATGAGAGCTAAACATCCTGTCGAACTGTGGCGAACTTCGGGCAAAGCAGGCGTGATGGTATGATGATGATTTTAAAGGTAAAATTCACTGGCGTCCCACACCAGAAACGTTTTTCTTGGGTTGTATTAAATATGAATTATATTGTGTAGGCTAGTTTCTCTCATATGTGTTACGTTACGTAAATAATTTTTGTAGAAACGGTTAAAATAAATATTTCACCAACATTATCAGAAAATTAACAACAAATTATAGCCCGACCTTCAGGGCGAAGGTTTCGCAATACCTTTAAAATACCACCAGCGTCCCTTAAAGTCCCTTGTCATTAGGTGCTACGTTTAGGAATTTATCGGCACACGGGTCGGGTTGTAGGTATGTACTCTTAATACCCGCATGCTATTCTCATTAAACGTTCCTGGTTTCCAATAAATGGTTCCTTTAGTAGTGCGTATCATGAATAGTATTGTAATTGCCATAAGTCTTCACGACCAGGTAATAAGTTGAATGTAATGTAATTATGTATCTATTATTTATCTCAAAGTCACAGTCAAATCATTTATTTCAATTACACCATTAAAAGACACTTTTGATCGTCATATACAGGAAATAATACTTGAACCTAGTTGCCCCTTCCAAAAGGTGTCGTGTGAAAAAACGGTTGAAAATTCCATTTTTAAAATAAAATGAAAAATGTTTTACAATACAGGACCACACGTGACATCGACGTATGTACCTTACATACAAACTACTAAACATAACATACCATCACGCCTGTATTCCTCGAAAGGTTAGGTAGAGGTGTACCGATGTACACCCACAGTTCGCCGGTATGTTTAGCTCCTATATAGGCGAGCCTATTGCCATTAACCGGGCACAAATCCTAACTCCAAGTTGCTACATAAAATCGTACATCGTTCAAATCGTAATGACGTACAAAGTACTACAAATCAAGAAATGACGGCTATATTTTGATCAAACATACATAACATAATGTTCACGTAAACACAATCATTATTAAAACTATTAGACAACCACCCTTCATATTTAAACGTCACACTAATACGTTAAAATAAAAAATAACTCAATAGTATTTGCACTGAATTGCACCAGCTTCAAACGCCCAAAGTGTGCAAGTGGCTCTCAAAACCACTCATCACAGGATGAAACCATCAACTCACACGGTCACTGGCTATTTCTCTGCGGTCCTGGCACATAACTGTCATTCCCTGCAGTTATTTCACGCTGCCAGGAAAATTCGTCTCGAAATAACACATTTTTCGGACTCTTTTTCAAACACGCTGTGCAGTTGAATTTTTAATCACTTGTGTAAAAGTCATGCGCTCAAACTCAAAGGTGATTTGAAAGTTGTTTTTTTTTTAAGCTCATAGGTATTCAGTATTTTATTAGGTTTCTTTTTAGAGTTCGGTACCCGAAGAGTGCCAAAGCCCCTGCTGTTAGTTTGTCTGTCAACAAACTGTATCTCATGAACCGTAATAGGTAGACAATTGAAATTTTTACAGAATGCGTACGGGTATTACCTATGAGCGCTATAACAACACGTAATAAAAACATGATAAAGATGTAAATTAAATTAAATTACAAAACAAAAAACGTGTTCTTTTTGTATGAGACTTAAATTAATTTTGTACCGTGCCACCGGTACTGAATTAGTCTGACTCACAATTGGCCACCTCTTTTTACTTTTTCGATAGAATTCTTCTGAATTCGTATCCGCATTCAATTATAGTAGTTTTTTCTGTACAAAAAATCTTTTACGTGACTCTCATTCACAGAAACTCCCATTTCTTCTGTTCTGTTTTCACAAAGTCGTGTTCTCGTCCCGTAAATTCCAACACACTCAGTGTTAAGTATGGGGTATCATTAGACGGATGCTTTCGTGGTTAGGCTCATATTTATGAGATTTCATGCGGTCGCCGGCTTGTGAATGATGAATCATCTTCCGTTACATAATGTTTTATGTAGTCAGGAATCTCTCTGAAGGTCTCCTTATTTAATAATAATTCATACATACCATCGCGCCTGAAGGGTTAGGCAGAGGTGTACCGGGTTCGCCGGTATGTTTTGGTCCCATGTAATAGGGGGCGAGCCTATTGCCACTTACCGGGCACAAATCCAAACTCCTAGTTGCTACTGAAAATTTAATAAATAAAACCCAATAACAGTGTGGGAATCCAACTGAACACCTCTAGCTGGTAGTTGCGTTTAGGACCACTAAGCTAATGAGGCAGTTATAATAATACCAGCCTATTATTTTCCTTCTGCAGGGCAAAGGAATCTTCTCGTACAGAAAAAATCATAAGCATTGATCACCATGCTTGCTCAAGGCAGATTAGCAATTTCATACATATGCCCCCCGGTATCACCTGCTTTCACTTACGTCTTTGGTTAGCTACTGCTCCGCTCCCGTTGGTTGTAGCGTAATGTTCTTCCGGCACTGGTTCAGGCCATGGTCCGGAGCGAGAGGGAATGGGAAGCAGTCGCCTCCTTCTGCGAAGCTGTAATGCTAGAGAAGGAGGCGGCGGGACGGGAGAGGGAAAGGAGGGTCCCCCGTCCCAGCGGCCGCCGCGGTAGACGCTCCGGGCGTCGGGAGCCGCGAGACGACTCCCGGCCACCGTAGGCGCGGGTCTGTGGACGGTGAGCAATGGGTAGCTCACCGTCCGTACGTTCACTGAATAACGACAGACCGTGTCGACGGCGCGTTCGTGTTCCACGCGCGCCTCAAAGAGATGTCAGCAAACTTGGATGGGGCCACTGAGGGCCGATGCCTGCCGGGGCTGCGGGTTGTTCGAAAGAGATACCGCGCCCCCGGAACGCAAAGGGCACATGAAGGAACATAGACGGGTTTTAGTCAGTAAAAGTCTGACACTCCCTCCCGCCCCGCCCAGGGCGGGGGAAGTTATTTGATGATTTCCCGTAATTATAAAAAAAAAAAAAACGCCTAATGTTCTATTCGTCTAAACCTTCCTCTTGAATCACTATCTATAGATGTCTTCATTAGAATCCGTTTCGTAGTTTAAAAGATCTTTAAAGAGATAAAGGGCGGGAAGCGACTTTGTTTTATACTGTGTAGAGATTAGTTCAGGTTTCCTCTCGATGTTTTCCTTCATCGATGTCAGAGATGTTCGAAATAAACTTGTTTACTCTTAAACAATTTGAATGTTTGCATGTTATGATATTAAATTTCTATCACTATGTCATATTCTGTATGTTCAATGCCAATCACGTCTGGAACGTTTGACCTCAGCCATTATGCATTCATTCCGAGAATCATACATTTATGTAAGTAGTTATAGTCTGACTGAGTTAGCTCATAAATAATTGAGTAGACAGTTACTTGTACCTACATGATGAACATTAGGTATTGCTATAGATCAGGAGTGGCCATTGCTGCCGCGATAAACATGGCCACGTATTGAGGCCACGTACCTAATATAAAGTATATAAATTATAAGGATTTACCTAAGATCGATTCGAATTGGAGAAGGAGTGGCCTACTTGATTAAATCCAAAATCGACTGTTTCTTAACTAGTCTTTGTACGATCTATTTCTTATAAAATTAGCGCATCATCATAACCAACTGCGAGCTTCATTGCCTCAGCGCTTTTCTGGTCGCCTCTGTTGAATCTGGCTTTTAGAAGATGCAGTGGTAGAGAAAAGCATGGTACGAAGGTCCCAAAAAATCAACATCGAATCATATTACGCATATAGATAACATAAATACGTAGGATCTTACATACAATTTTAACTGATGAAATAAAACAATATAACTTATGTATTGTTTGTAGTTTTGTTTTGTTGGCTACTCCTGCTAAAGATAGATGAATCGCAGAAGAATTTCCTGAGATTGAATCAATAATATGTACAGACTTAATAAATAAAAACTAATAACACTATAAAAATGAACTAAAACTAAATATCATCAAAAAATTCCTCTGCATCACCGTCAACTGGAAATGTCCACAAGAGACTGCCGGCATTGCCACGTCGGATTGCAATAAAAACTTTCTTAAAACCATTCCTTACTCACGTCAATTTCACATCGAAACCCCAACTCAGCCGAAGTATTATCATATTTCCAATCAGTTCCTATTATTTTACTTTAGAATGCACGACTACATTTCTTAGAACTTGATTGAAACTTTTCAATATAATCCAAAATTGAGTCTCGTTCGTAATAAATGAGATTGTTACTTTCAAAAACCTTATCAACTTTAAACTTTTCTTTAACTAATTTACTCATCATTATTGATTGTTTTACTTATTCATTTTCATTTTAGACAGAGGCGTGTTTGGAATTTATCAAAAGATGATTTAAAGAAGTCTTTTTACTAACTTAAAGTCATTTCTCATTGTCTTTTTGTGTTGAAAGTGCTTTATCCAGCCTTTTATTCGTTTAATTATTAGAAAGATCGCAAGAATTAGTATGACTGATTGTCATTTGTTAATTCTCACGTAGTCTTAGTTGGTATATTGTCGGCATACCGCATTATCTTCGGTTGTAATGTAATTGGTATGGCTAATTTTATTAAGTGCTTGTATTTGGCTATCGAAGCTACGTCATCCTTTTTATAAAACTTATTGTCTACTACTGCCTATCAATTTTTCACTCGCGTTAAGTTGTCTTTGGTTACTGCTCCGCTTTTCTGGGTCGCAGCGTGATAATATATAGCTTTTACTTTTGCTCATGAATCTGGCTATCATATATAAAAAGATTTTTGCCAAACCGACGGCGAGCTTAGAGATTTGCGTTTAAACAAACAAACAAACTCTTTGGCTGTTTTATATTAGCATAGATGTGTTACGAAACGTATGCAGCTGTTTATTTTCCCAAATGAAATAAAAATAAACTGGCATTTGTGATATTTAAGATGTTGATTCGGCAACAAAGCAAATTATCAGCCAAATTCTTCTACGTTTCAATTTGCACATACGTCCTTTATAAACCGATATTTAAGAATCTCATTTAGGAACAAAAAGAAAACAAATCAATTATCAACCAAATTCTTCTAAGCCTCAATTTGTACGGTCCTTTGTAAATCATAATTTTTACCTTGTCAATCCTGTCTCCCGTCAAATCGTTTTATATCTCTCAAACTTTCAGACGTATAACGAAGTAAAACCATTATTTCTGATTAATGACCGGTGTTCGAGATAACCAATGTAATGATTCAAATATAAATGAATTGATTGACATTACAATAATGGAGTTATTTGTTCGTTTAATCAGGGGCGGACCGTCTATTCGTGGGGCCCTGGGACACTACTACGGGGGCCTAAATAATTAATCAAATTATGTGGCATTTTAACAAATAACATACATACATAAACTCACGCCTTTTTCCCATGGGGGTAGGCAGAAACCACAGAATGCCACCTGCTACGATCCTTACATACTAGTTTCGCGTCGTTCATACATCTGGTCATACAAGCACGCCGGTTACGAGCGACAAACAACACAAACAACAGTTACAGCAACAGTGACAGTTTTGTTTGTTAACAAATAACAGTACTTATTCTATAATAATGCAGACAGTTGACATTAGCGTTAGCATTGTCATCAATGGGGGCTGGGGGGCCTTAATATCCTTGGGGTCATGGATTGCAGCCCAAAAAGCCTGTATCTAGATCCGGCCCTGCGTTTAATTGATGTGAAATGAGATCACATTAAAATTTTATCTGCTACAAATCCTGTTTCATTTCCGAAATGTTAATTAATATTGTTGGGGCGAAGAATTTTGTTCATGTAGTGTAAATTGGTTTTAACTGGAATATTGTCCTGTCCTGTGTGTAAATAATGATATTGTAATTGTTTTTTAGTTTTAATGATGTTGCAGAGATGACATTTTATTAAACTGATTTTCTGAAAAATGTGACAAACTATCTATATTTTAACTTTATCTATTTGGAATAGTCGAAATATGAGGCGTAAAATGACACATATCACGTAGCCGTTATGCCCATCAAATTTTGCATTGAGTAAAAATTTTTGCTTGAAAACGACTTTTCTTTTGGTGTGACAAATCAGCGTTTATGGTAGCTTGTAAAGTAACAACCCCAGCAGTACAGGGATCGTAGGGGTGTTTAAACATTAGGTATGACAATCCCTTTTTTGTAAAATAAATAAAAAAAGAAAATGTAACTTTCCCCTTGAAATATTTCCCTACCCGGAAGTATCAGAACAAACAAAGGATCAAATAATTGCAATTTATTCGCCCTTGTGTACGCATAAAAAGTTTTCTTCAAATTAGATTCGCTAACCCATGGAAATCGCATACCCGTGCATTGTCTTCGATGTATTGTGTTGTTAGAAGGGTTTTCTACAAAACCTTTTCAAATACCTCTCTTACTATCCTCGTCTTTATTTTTTTGTCTTGTTTACGAGAAACCATTATTGTTCTGTTATTCAAAATGAGATGTTTTTTCGATCTTTCTACATTCAATAGTTGTTTTGTGCTTACAACATTTTTCTTTCTTATTTATTTGCGTACATACTAACGAGAGAAAAACACTTCAAGGTAGAAGAAGAATACAAAAGTAAGTAGGTACTGCGTATTTCTATAGAAAATACTTTCTGAAGACTTGCGTGAGGAGGGTTGGATAAAAGCCTAGATAGACACAGTGTATGAAAAAATAAACGAAGGAATATGTAAAAGAATTAACATATTCCTTCGGGTGTGTTAAAAAAAATAATTATAAACTCTCATACACAAATATCCAAATTTCAAACAACAATCAGTAGGCCATACAAATATTTCCTTGCGAATTGAACCCGCGATACGCATAGCGCAGCAGCCAGTCGCTCAGACACTGCATACATGTAAAGCAATGGGTAACCAATAGACATAATTATCTTATATATTTTTTTTATAATTTGAACCCATCTATTGCCAGCTTACACTGGGCGGGGTCCAAGGGACTGTCAGACTCATACTGACTAAAACCCATCCGTGTTTATTCTAATGCCTTTCGAGAAAATTCTGCAACCCTGCCAGGAATAAACCTACACATTCAAAAACATATTCCTACCGTAAACAAAAAAATATTAGATACGCCTTTCCTCAAATCCTTTTCCTTCGAAACGAACGTTCTAAAAATACCTAATCTTCTCAACCAAAAATAGGTTCTTACGTATGAGGAGCTTTAGTCCCTCAATCATGATGATTGATAATTATCTCTTATTCCTCCTTTCATAACTTTCCAATAATAAAAGGAGCACAATGAAAGTTCTGACAAAGGTATGCTGGCCCGATGCTCTTATTGTACAATGAGTTGTTCCCAATTACTGGTTGCTAAGGAAATACCGATACGTGAGTATTTTATCTATTGTTGTTAAGTATTGAACGTATTTTCCGTTCGCCGTGTTTATCTTGTGTTGATACAAATCGTTTGAGGTATTTCAGTTTGATATTGAATATTTAATTATGTTGGCCCGTTGTTTCACTGTTTCCATTCAGTTACGTATGTATGTTTAGGGACTACAGTATGGAGTTCTATGAGATGGGACTGAATAGGGTTCTATGAGGGTCGGCAACGCGTGATGCCTCTGGTGTTACAAGGTACGGTAACCGACCACCATCAGACGTAATCTGGAATCGCCAATCGGACTAGCAATGATCGAGACACGAGCAATGATCACTGACAATGCTCCTGCCTTCTCTGTATAAGAAGATCCCATTGTTTTTCAGTGGGACAATAATAGGCTGGTATTATAAGTCATATTCGTACAGACTTGACGTGTGAACTTGTTGTCTGTAGAATTCATGAAAAAGAGTGAAAGGGATGTAAGATCTCTTTTTTTTAAAGAATGGCATACACGCTCACGAAGTCACGATTAACCAGATAGTAATTGGTCACCGTCTCCTGTTGACATCAGTAGGTACCTTGTACGGCAGGCCTCACAGATACATTGTCATCTTATAGTCCAAGGACAAAGCTGACAAGTCTCATGTGCCTATAATTACACAGGCCCCCATACCCTTTCAACCGGTAAAAACGCTGCTTTGCAGCAGAAATACATGTGCTGGTAATACTTCTCCGAACGAGTTTCTTTACAAAGAACTCTTTAATCGAATTAAGATGTCCAATAGCGTAGATTCTTTACGCACAGCTAATTAATTAGTTAGTCTACCGCCTAGCCTCTTCTTACTTATTGTTTTCTACTAAACTAATAAAAGGTTCTATAGGCAAACAAAAGGTTTATTTCAGCAAAAAACCATACAGTGGACCTCTATTTACTTAAATGCCTCGTTAGCCTAGTGGTCTTTAGCACGACTGCTACGCTAGAGGTCCTCGGTTCGATTCTCAGGTCGAGCAAAAAGAGTTATTGGGTTTTTCAATGAAATTCTCAGTAGCAGCTCGGAGTTTGGATTTGTGCCCGGTTAACGGTAATAGGCTCGCCCCTTATAACGTGTTACCTAAATATACCGGCGAACTGTGGGTGTACATTGGTACACCTCTGCCTAACCCTTCGGGGAATACAGGCGTGATGGTATATATGGACCTCTATTTAGTTTAGCACAATACACAGTCCAGTAAACTACCTTTCACGATTGAATCCGATTTCTATAGTCGGTATTACATTAAAACAAGAATCCGCGGTATTTCGACGAACCTTTCCATTCAGGGTATATCCTATGTCCGTTTTCTATCAAATAACTAAATTTGAATTTGTTTGTTCAATGTTTATAGTTTAGAATGTCGGGTGGAACGCGATAGCTTTAATTTGAATTCTTGCAGCAATTTTATCGTCAAAGGATTGAAGGCGTTCCGGATTCCTATCAGTATATTGTTTATTTATGATTCAAAATGTTCTGTTAATAAATCTATTAGAACTTTTCAACGTGTTTTTTTATCCTGTGGGTAGTAAGGTCTAACGACCCCACACATCCTAGTGTCAGAGTTTCTCAACCGCCTCAAGGGCCTTTGACATGGTTACCGATTTCAGTGATGTCCAAGATAAACTTAGATTTTTTCACCAATGAAAACTTCTTTATAACAAATACCGTCCTTAAGTCTTTCAACGAAGCTCTGTAGTAGGTACTTACCCAGCCAGAATAAAAAGTACGGTGTAAAAAGACTCTTAGCGAAACCGAAATGTTCCTAGATTTTGTTCCTACCATTGCGATCACTTTTTTGTTTTGGTTCATACTTAGGAACCTTCTGATTACGGAGATAATCCTCAAGCAATTTTTTTTACATTTTTGTTACGAAATCAAGTTTTACTATTAAACTTTAAATACCCCCACGTAACGCACAAGTTAACTAGCGTTTCATTTCATTGCGCGTTGCCACAGAGCAATTTTAACACCAAAAATAACAGTCATTTCTCAGCATTAATTATTGTTGCTCACTGTAATTTAGTTTGATGGGCAGAATACGTAGTTAATGGCTGTGATGTGACTTCTTATACCTCGTATGTAACATTCTATTGACAACAACAACCAACAAAATAATACAACCACAGAGATATCAAAGAAAACGTATTATTATTCTGTCTCTACAAAAGTAATAAAACTAACACGAACTAAGAATCGACAGAAGCCTCACTAAAATTGTATTCCTTTTGTTGTTAGTGGTACAGTCGAAAAACAAAGAGATAAGCAGAACAAAAGCTTTTCAAAAACATTCACATGGCAAGCATATGGCTTGTAACATGGCGTTCTCTTTTTTTAAACCTCGAATGTATCTGTAGGCATAAGTAGGTCACTAGATTGCCAGCGTAAAAGTATTCGATTAGATATATTTGATTTTTGAATTACACGTTACTTTTTCTTAATTTGTTAACTGCCTCGTTAGCCTACTGGTCTGGCTGCTACGCTAGAGGTCTTGGGATGGATTTCCAGGCCGAACAGTGTTATTGGGTTTTTCAATGAAATTCTCAGTAGCACTTCGGAGTTAGGATTTGTGGCCATTTGATGGCAATAGGCTCACCCCCTATTACATGCCACCTAAACATACCGGTGAACTATGGGTGAACTTTGGTACATCTCTGCCTAACCCTTCGAGGAATAAAGGCGTTATAATATGTTATGTTACAAAATGTAATGGTTGTTTTCCCGGAGTTTCCCTATCGGTAATGATTACCTGTTTCAAGTTTGTATACAACTTTTGTATCTACCAATTTGTGACCTTTGTAATGTATTTCGCACGTAATCACCTAATTACACCTGTTGAATGTCTGAGAACCTTTCATTGTATTAAGCCAATTAAGCAAATGATAGTTTCGTTCATTAGCCATTTACCTATCATTATTTTGTTTACTAATTAGGTAGATATCTATTGGAAGTGTTTGATAGACGTGAATATCTAATATATTTCTAAAATACTTATAAAATTTATTGATAATAAGTACCTCATTAGCCTAGTGGTCCGAAGCGCGACAGCTACGCTAGACGTCATGGGACCAATTCCCAGGTCGAGCAGTGTTATTGTTATTGGATTTCTCTATGAAATTGTCAGTAGCAGCTCGGCGTTAGGATTTGTGTCCGGTTAATAGCAATAGGCTCGCCCCCTATTACATGGGGCCTAAACATGCCGGCGGACTGTTGGTATAGGTACACTGGTACACGTCTGCCTAACCCTTGGGGAATACAGGCGTGATCGTATGTTAGTCATAAAACTTTACAATTGGCAGAACTTTATAGAGAGTTTTAGGCGCCATGCAGACAGAGGTGGGCCTACATTTACGCTCCGCTCTGTCCGAATTCCTGTGGGAGCATTGCGCTTTTGATCTACATGCGATTAGCAAAGGATATAAACTTCGTTAAAGCGTATCTCGTCCTGGTTTGTTTTCCGATCTTTGTAAGAAAATAAATAAACGTCGAGAGTACGGTCAACACGTCAAACAAAAATAAAATTAAGTAAAAACAACTGTACAAAAAAAATAACATGCTATATGAATTTGCGATACATACGGGGTAAAAGCGACATCGTAATGAAAACTTTTAACATGCATTCACTACATGATCTAAGACACCCCAGCGTTAATATTTATTATTGGTTATTATAAAAAAAAACCGTTCCATACATCTTAGCCATGTAGGAAAATAATCATAAAATAATTCATGGCAAAAGTTAACGTTTTTTTATTCGAAATAGTTAAACTTTTGACTCTTGTGTAGACCAGAAGACACACAGACAACGTCGCGTCAACGATGGAGTGAGCTTACCCAAAAGAGGCCTGTTCACTCTTAGCTGAAGAGATTAGTGTTGAATGCGTTTGGAAATAGAGACCTTATGATGAGAGAGAGACCTTATGATGAGAGAGAGACCTTACAAGATTTCATCCATAAACCTACGTCTTTTCCCAAGAATATCCAAGTAAGTACGTATAAGTTATCCATCAAATGTCCATACCAATTCCCGTATACGTCTGAGTATCACGTATAAGTCGGTAAATAGGTCGGCACTACTTCTTCCTGACACTTTGACTGATCGAGTGGCCAAAAGTTGTTGCACTTTAGTTTTAAAATATTTTAAATGTACACTGGTGACTGGTAGTAAAACATGGAAGGAAAAAGGTTCACAAACAAGTACATTTTGATGAAAATGTTAAGATACTTTCTTTTATACGACACTGACTTTTGGGACGGGTAAATGGATTCAATTGTTCTTTTTCCCACTTGTAGGTACAGAGGTGCCTTATAATGACGTAATTGTAAAATAAAAAAATATTTGGCTTTGACTCTAATTTATAAAACAACTAGTTGCAGAAAACCTCAAAAAGCGTAACTTTAATTTCCTCATTGGTAACTATATTTTTGAGGCCATGGGGTGGGTGCACCCACCTTTTTAAAGGTATTCCTAAACGGTTGGTTGATACTTCTCGTGACAAGTCAGTTTTTAACCATTGTAAACACAGACGAAGTAACCCATGTGTTTATCTAGATCCCAAGCTTTTTTATATTCTAATAGGGTTGCGTACTTGCGTTTAACCGCAACTCACCTAGTGAAATACTAGATCTAGCTCTTCGTCAAATTTCACTACGATCAGTTTAGTAGTTTTGCCGTAATAATCTAAAAAACATACCGACAGGTAAAGTTACTTTCGCACTTATCAAATTAGTGTGGACATCAAACTAGAAACGGTTTATCGGTTTCTAAATACGGGCGGGGGGCCTCTTCACAGAGACTCCTTTTAATAAAGATCAATCTTCATCAATTTCCCTCCTCAAGAAATGTAACGTTTCTATATTTGTACCAGGAAAGCAGGTAACCTACCTACTATTAATTTGATTATATCGGAGAACGAATACGTTTATTAATGAACCTATCTATACTTTATTTATTTATATATATACTAGCTTACGTTAGACTAAACTACTACACGTTACGTTAACGTTACGTTAGACTAGATTATTGATTCTTTTTCTAAAATAAAAGTAGCTTAATATACATCTTGTAGCATCAGCTATGTGCCAGTGAAAGTTACGTTTAAATCTGTACAGCCGCTTCGGAGATTTGTTTGGCTAATAGCAAATGTTATAAGGAATAACTGTAGCTTAGGTTTCTTAATTATATTTGCGCGGCTATCATGGGATAACCAACATATAATGGTGTTGCAAGTGTCCATAGGCAGCGGTGACCGCTTAACATCAGGCGGGCCGTTAGCTTGTTATACCACCTTCAGTGGTATAAAAAAAACTAATTCACGGGTATAAGCTAGTATGTAGTATAATGAGCCCAAATCTAACATGCGATCCGAACATGTCTAGCCTAGCCTGGTCTATCTATTATCTAGACCGGATTCAAGATAATAAGCGAAGACGTAAAAAATAAATTAGTAAAGTGACATTGCAATTTATTTTGTTGACCTTACATCTTTACAACCACGAGTTTTTATGAAGATTGTTGTTCTTCAGTTCTTAGGAAGTCCGCATAAACAAGATTGCTAGGTCTCTGAACAATCAAGAGGTAAAAAAGAGGCTTTAATTTCTTTTTTTGAGTGGAGGTGCCGAATGATTACTGTTTAAAGGCCGGTGCTGACTGACGGCACGGCACGGCACGGTAGAGGATTTTATTTCTGATCAAGTTAATAAAATACCTTGATCAGAAATAAAATCCTTTGCCCCATTGCTTCCTTGCATCCTTTGCTTTGTTTTTACCCTAGTTCTTAATTTCATAACAAAATACATATGTGCGAAATATATCTATCCATTACCCATATAATATATTAACCATAATATACCCAGACATGGTCCAAATTAAAAACCAGGTTTACAATGATGGGAACAACATGCAAATTTTGTTCCGTGCAGGTGACTTCCTTCTAGCATAGTAACTCATACATACACACTTATGTATGAGTTACTATGAATGAAACCCACGCCGTGTTCTCGTGCCGCCCGCCGGTCACTATCGTTCTATTTATGTACGAGAGATGAATGAACGGAGTTGTAAATGTAAATGTCAGTTGGAATAAAATGTTTATTTAATTGATCGATCCGTTATGTCAAACTGATTTGATGATATATGTTTTTGTTTGTGTCTTGTGTCAGTTATTATTATTCCATTTATTAAATTAATCAAACATATAAATTACATTTTTAAATATTAGTAAAAAATATAAAAACATTTAAAAATATAAAATATAGTAGCCCACCGGCGTCGGGAACAGGGTCCAAGCCACCGGTGGTCAGGGCTCCTGAGAAAGGAATCTCCTAACTATACGCGCCGTGTCTAGGAGAACCGCTTTCTGAATCAAGCCCTTGATCCAGCCGCCCAACGAGAGCCTCCTAAGATGTTGGTCGAGGCTCTTGGCAATTAAGCCATTGGCTGAAACGACTATCGGCACAATGATCGCTGAGTCCACATCCCACATGTCGACAACCTCGCGAGCCAAGTCAAGATACTTGATCTTCTTATCATTCTCGGCCTTCACGAGGTTCACGTCATGTGGGACTGTTATTATTATTATTATACTAGCTTCTGTCAGTGATTTCGTCTGCGTGGTTTCTTTGGGGGTTCTAACGTTATACAAGCTGTTGATTTGCATTCTCGTCAAATTCAAGGAGTTAACTATGCTCGTGATTGTTAACACGAATCAATAATAAAATAAATTTGTTTTAAAATTTATATTTTTTGACGTGATTTTCCAATTCGAACTAGCCATCTCGCCAGAGGGTTTAGGCGCTATGCACGCATTGATATAGCCGCGCGACAACTCTGCCTTCCGCATACGCAACTGGGTGATGCTGGTTTTTGCAAGAGGAGTATTCTGGAATACTGTTTTTTTTTTTGAACCAACAAACAGACTTTCTTGTTTTGTGTTCAATTTGTAGACTCCATTTATTAACTGTGCTTTTCCAACAAGTACATTTCTGCGATTGTATATTCTACAAATGTCTTCAGTGAAAGTCACTTTGTTTCCATTTCGGATCAGCTCACTGACTGACAAGAGATTAGTTGTTAGGTTAGGAATGCACAACACATTCTTTACTGTGACATCGAACTCTGATCCATCCACTAAAGTCGTCAACTTCGTGTTTCCTGAGCATAATACTGGTACTGCGGTTTGGTTAGCTACTACAATCTGTTTCACGGACGAGTTGAAGGAAATATCGGTTAAACGTTCTTTGTCGGAGATCATATGAGAGCTGGCACCTGAATCAATGTACCAATCCGTCTTCTTGTATGTCGAATTCATGTAAAACGTGCTAAATACTGTACTTTCTTTGTCTTTTCCGGTGTAATTGCACTGGTTTTTATAATGTCCGACTTGCTTACATTTGTAACAACGAATTTTTTTGACACTGACAGGTTTCGAAGGTGACGTTTTCGACTTTGACACTTCTGCAGTGCTGCCGTTATTATGTTTCTTGCGCTGCTGCCAACTTTTCGACAAAAACGCGCCTTCATTTTCAGAGCTGCCAACCTCCGCACTCATATCCAACAATTTTGATTTGATGACGTCTGTACTTACTGCCATGCCCGAGTGTTCTATTGCCATAATCATCGGGGCAAATTTATTTGTTAATCCTGCTAACAATAAACATCCCACCCACTCATCAGTAATTTGAAATCCTGTTCCTCGTAGCTTATGTGCCGTATCTACTATCTGAGTCACATATAATGTCATAGACTCACAATCTTCTAGCCGTATTGATATTAGATGACGTAACAAACTGATTTTTCTTTGAAATCCTGAATCATCGAAGAGTGATTTCAGGCGATTCCACACATCCTGTACTGTCTTTTCATTCTTGATATGGACATACAACGATGAATCTATTGTCATAATCAATTTCGCCTTTGCCTTAAGCGCGTCGGCGTCCAAAATGGCTGCATCAGCCGTCCCCGCTGGCGATTTTTGTTTGATGTCCACTCCTTCTAGTACGAGGAAATTCTCTGCGGCAAACGCCCACTCGTCATAATTCTCGCGACCCTTCAGTTTTGGGACGTTAACGATGTAACTGCCGGCCATTGTTCAAAAACTTAATCTTGATGAATCCACTTTTTCATCACACAGTTTTTAATCTGAACAAATCTAGTCCGACGATCAATTTTACAGCTACAAGTAATCACTGAGAGATTTTATTTCACAAAATATCTTCGAAATTATTACTTTTAACGCAAAATGTGGGTCTGGGCCCATAACCTAATAAAACAAGAGAGTAGCTTCAACAGACAAAATTTTATTTTTCACATGTCAACAGTCAGACAATATAATATTTGTTGCCAGTATTATTTTGATATAAAAACTAACAGTTGCAACTAAAAAAACAAGCATTTATTAAATATTGGCCAGGTATCGTAATTATATTTGATTACTTCTTTTTTTCTATGACAAGCTCCTAAAATTTGACGAGGATGCAAATCAACAGCTTGTATAGCGTTTAGTATTCCTCATAAAGATGGGTATCATAATTATACAAAATAATATTTTTTCGCGCCACAAACAAGGAAAAGGAACTCTGCAAGCTTTATTATTTTTGTAAACAGTATGACGTAATTCACAAACGTATAAGCGTTAAACTTTAGAAAACGGTTGGCACAGTGAATAAGCGATTGGCTGCTGTGCAGCGTATTGTGGGTTCGATTTATGAGTTTGTATGTTTGTAAACGCACCCACAGTACAAGAGAAAAGTCTTGACGGGGCAACGTTATTAAAAAAAATATTTTTATTTAACTCACTAATTTAAAATAAAAGACCAAAAAACAAAAACAAAATTAAGATAATAAATCCAAGCCAATTAAAATTAATCAATTAATAAATCCTATACCTATTTAATCGAATGAATGAATCTTTCCTCTCCCACACGTGGCTGCAAGTTAAACAAAACAGCGGCCAGATCTGATGGGCTGAATGATTTATTATTATTGAGTGCGAACGAACGAATGGAAATTACTATGAATGGTAGATACGATTTATGCAGTTCCGCTTTCAAAAGTTTATTACGTTCTATCCTAGTTTCAATTTGAATCATAGTTGATAATTGGTTTAGCAGTTGGGTACTATTATTTCTGATGCAATATCAATAAGTGCAACCGGGAAAACAGTAATGTTGGGTTTAGAAATTGGGTACATACTGAGTTGGTAAATTGTTTTAATTTTAGCAGACTTTTACATGAAGCAGAATAATCTACTTGAACTTCAATTGTGTTACTGTTGGGCACAGTTCTTTCCCATAGACTTCACGACTCTTCTTTATCCTTCTGGTGTGAGAAGGACAAAGAAGAGTCGTGAAGTCTCCCTGAAATGTCTCCATGTACTCGCGGCAGAGTTTCCTGCGCCTCCCTCGGCGATAATGCCCGTCGTACAGCCACCCACTGCATGATGACTCGACTAGCCTGTCATGAAGCATTCACATGGCCTGCTCAATGTCACTTCTGCCTGGTCGACTTAGGTACTTATTATATGTTATTAACTCAAGGCTATTTTCCCGAAACGTTAAAACTAAGTTAACGACGATAGCAGTTATTAAAGCTGAACTTCTAAATTACAACAGTATCCTCAACAAAATATAGTCGCTCCCACGTAGTGTTGTAAGAAACTCGAGTCTTGGAGTCTTATTTAATAAAACTTGAGCTATTTTTAAAGACTCAAGCCTTAAAAATAAAACTTAGAACTCAAGTCCTTGGAATTTTGGAGTCTTTTGTAAAAAGACTTGAGTCCTGCCAAAAAGAACTCAAAGACTGAGTCTTTTTAAAAGAACTTATGACTGAGTCCTCTAAATCTATAGCTGAAGATTGAAGTAAAAAATAAAATAGCAATGAACATATATTGGTTTATTAAGTAAATATTTATGATATTATTTTAATATATTGAGCCACGAAGACAGACACATTGAAGCCCTTATAGTTTTATTACCCAATCGGTTTCGCCGTATAATGATACATGACTTTATTTCTATCTACCCTCAATATCAAAATAATTTAGCGTGAGCAGCATAATTTCATGTCCAATATTACCTATACAATACACCAACTCAAGTTCATGACTCAGTCTAACTCAAAGAACTTAAAAGACTCGAAAGGACTCAGAAGACTCAGAAGACTCAAAGGACTCGGACTCATGTGACTAACGAGTCTTAGTCTTGAAAATTAACTCAAGTCTCGAAATGAAGACTAAAAGACTCGAGTTTCTTACAACACTACCCACGTCATTCACACACTACGTATAATAAATCCTCTTCACTTAATGTCAACCTAAAATTCCCAGCAAAAGTTTAAAGAGCGTAACAATGTTGTCTTTTAAAATTATCACACAGCAACGGTAGGGTTATAACGTTTGCGGTCCTGGGGGCCTGGTCCTTTCGCCCAAACTTCACTTGGTCCTTGTAGGAAAATTATTCAAAAGCTTACGTTGTAGTCGTTGTACCTAGTGTCATGTTTACTGACCGTAATTTATCTACGACGTACAAGTGTTGGTACGAGTATCTATCCTATTTTCCTTGAAAGTTGTTTGTTCTGGGGTTGAACCTTCATCAGCTATTCTTGTTTGAAACTACTGGAGATTACTATGGGAGCTTGCAAACTGTTGCGTTTGTTAATAAACGTGAGGAGTACTTACATGTTGTACTGGGGATCAGTGGTGCTTGCTAAGATTTTGTACCGCAAGGTGTTGAGCCCTGTAACACTTCAAGCGTGAACTGGAAGCGGTGAACATGTATTTTAATCTTCAGTTCAAAATGTGCTTGGTGTTTTAGTGCACTATATACGGACAGCTGCTTTAATTGGGTACTCTCTTGCGATGGAGTTTATTCTGTGTGACGGTGATCTTCATGCTTAGTAATTTTAGTTTTATCTTTTTAATAAACTCTGAGTAAAGAGACACTAGTATTATAACTTAATAACCATATTTTTTTAAAGTTTGGCTTATTTTTCCGCCGGGTTTATGTATAAGGATTTTAAACAACTTTTTGGAAGATTGCCTACAGTTAACTAGCTGGTATGCACGAATGTTCCTCAAATTAATATTTTAAAAGTGCAAAGATTTATAAACAGAGAGGAAAAATGTGTCATAAACAAATTAATAAAATAAATACATTTAATAAATAAACATGACTCTTAACCGTACACCGCCGTCGACACCAACATCTTCTACCGTACCGACTGCCGTCACAGGCAACAAACGCACTGTGCCTATGGCTCGCTCTCCACCCGCCAACGTAACTACTCGTGGAAATACCGTATTGACTCGTGAACCAGGTTCACAATGTGAAAAATGTAAAGTTATTGTTAATGAGCTTTTAACGTTTGTAAGCAATAAAGTAGACACTTTGCCTGAAACAGGAATAATTCAGATATGTCTTAGTGCCTACTCATTTGAAGATATTGAAATCGCCAGATCAATTGCCTATAAAATGTTAGCCCCCGCTAAAAAGTTCTTACGACGGAAAGAAGGAGCAGAACAGAAAAGTATTCAGGATATAATTAAGCTCATAAAGGAGTTTGAACCCGACAACCTACCATTTTTTGTAGCCAAAGATCTTAATAAATTACCGGCGGTGTCGTTCGATCATATCGACGTAACTTCTTTTCTCAAAGAAATGGCAATACTTAAACGGGAAGTGGCCAGCTTGAAGGAAAAGCCTGTGGAGACTCGGGAATCCGCTACACTGTCCTCAGATTTTGACTCGATTAAGAAGGAAATCGATGAGGTCAAAAGATTGCTATCACAGTTTCAGGGAGCGCAAAGTCTAAGCACAAATAAACAAGACGATGTGTCCATTACGACTTATCACGATGAAAATAATTTAATACATAAGAATACAACTCTGTTGCATACTAACATGGATTTTGAAGAAGTAGGCAAACCACATTACAGCAGGCAAGAAAATGCCCTATCCAACAACACTCTCCCCCATGGGTCTGGGCTGCTACCACCAACACCACAGCTGCCAACGCTGCCGACTATCCCACCGCTGCTGTCAATTCCACCGCCACCGTTTATCCCACCACTGTCATCGATGCCGTCACGAAGTCTGCTGGATGCTGCGAACGAGAAGCCCCGTGTACCCTCGTATAGAGACGTCGCATGTAAGTTTCTTGATGATCGTATTGAGGACAAAGATGATGCTGGCTTTACTTTAGTAAGGAATAAAAAACCAAATTCATACAGGTACAGAAATGCTCGAGGTACTTTGCGCGCTTCTAGTAAACTGCAAGCAGCTGACTCATTTACATGTATCTACTTGTCTCGTACTAAAAAATATATCACAGGAGACGACATTAGAGAATATATAAAAGATATGAACGAAGAGTGTGCTGAAATAGAAATGTTAGCCCAGTCCCGAGAAACCAACTTCAACTCTTTTAAGATAACTATAGCGACGTCAAAAATAAACACTTTTCTGCAAAGAGATTTCTGGCCAGAGGGTTTAGTATTCAGACGATACCGGCAACCACGTTCTACGAGGAACGATACTGTTTCATCCAATAATTAAATAATGGATTTAAAAAACAAGGATAATGTTAGAGTGGTTTCGTATAACTGCAAATCAATAAAACGTTCCGTGGAACATGTTAAGGATATGTGCAAGAGTGCCGATGTTGTTGCGCTCCAAGAGACATGGCTGATGCCACACGACTTGGGTTTTATGAATGAAATCGATAAGGAGTTTTGCTGCTTTGCTAAATCTTCTGTGGATACTTCGGCCCGAGTGCTTCGCGGAAGACCCTACGGTGGTACTGCGCTGATGTGGCGCTCGAGTCTATTTACGAAAGCTGAGATAGTGCCATGTAATAGTGATCGAATAATGGCCGTGCGATTAATCCAAGGTGATCGAAGCCTGCTCGTATTCAGCGTATACATGCCTGTAGATTGTGAAGATAATTTACCTGAGTTTACGCAGTGTCTTGGTAATATTAGTGCGGTTATTGAGAGTTGTGAAACTGAGTGTGTGTTGGTGTTAGGGGACTTTAACGCACATCCTGGGACCTTGTTTGGAAAAGAATTAGTAGATTATTGCTCCGAGCAATCCTTAGTTTGTTTAGATTTAGTTAGGTTAGATTCTAATTCGTACACTTTTGTGAGTGAGGTCCACGGTTCGTGTCGGTGGCTTGACCACTGTGTGGCTACTGCCGCCGCTGCCTGTCTAGTCACTGATATACATGTCAAATATGACTCGTTCTGGTCAGATCACTTTCCTCTTGTTGTTAATTGTAATTTAAATTATATTAGAAGTAAAGAGACAGTTAAGGATACTATAAATAATAATATAAAATACCTATGGGGTGACAGGGAACCAGACCAAAGAAAGGAATATTCTAAATTTTGTGATAATAAACTTAGTGATATAATAAGTAAATATAATATTGTAAATATGGAAAACTTTAATAATGATGTAATGTGTGAAGACCAGTACGATTGCAAATATATAGATAATTTATATGGTGATATTATAAGTACGTTGCGTGCAGCAGCAGCGCATAGTTTTGTTGTGAAAAACAAAAAGAGACGGAAAGTTGTTGGCTGGAATTTTCACGTCAGGAGTGCACATGTAAAGGCTAGAGAGAATTTCAAACTGTGGGTTGAAATTGGGAAGCCATGTTCGGGGTACTATTATGAGAATATGGTAGCTTCACGTAGAGAATTTAAATCGGCAATTAAATATGTACAAACGAACCAAGACAAAATTAAGATGGATATGCTAGCCCGTCACCGAGCATCTAATAATTTCATTGAGTTTTGGAAAGAAACCAAAAAGTTGGACTCTAAAAATTGTTTGCCAGTGAGTGTAGAAGGCGAACAAAATAAGAAAAATATTGCTAATTTGTTTCGGAAACACTTTAATGTACAAGATACCACGGTAAAAAGCAATAACATTAATTGTAAGCAACACAGTAAGGATACTCATGAATCAAAAACTGACCATGTAACAATCTCTCCAAAACAACTAGGTTCTATCCTGATGGCTATGAAACGAGGTAAGTCCCCAGGTCACGACGGCCTTAGCATAGAGCATTTGTTGTATGCGGGCAAGCATATCTGTGTAGTATTAGCATGGCTTTTTACACTTTGCGTGAGATATAGTTATTTACCGGAGGAACTTATTAAAACGATCGTTGTTCCTATTCCGAAAAACAAAACTGGAGATATTTCGAGCATTGCAAACTATAGACCTATTTCTCTGGCTACGATAGTGGCCAAGGTATTTGAAAGGGTCATTCATTCGCATTTCACCGACGACGTAAACTATGATGATGGTCAGTTTGGATTTCGCCCGCACGTTTCGACGGATATGGCAATATTTGCTCTTAAACAGGTTGTTACCTATTATAAGCAGCATAAGACCACTGTATATGCTTGTTTTTTAGATTTAAGCCGTGCTTTTGACACCCTTAATCATGACCTACTGTGGGCGAAGCTACGTAATACGTGTGTTCCCACTGAGGTTGTTGGTCTTCTTGAGTACTGGTATCAAAAGCAGTCCAACAACGTCAGATGGGGCGCTGAGTTGTCTGATAATTTCCGTCTGCCGTGTGGTGTTAGACAAGGTGGGCTCACCTCTCCCGATTTATTTAACATCTATATGAATGACCTGATCGTGGAGCTGAGCGGCACCCCTGTGGGGCTTCGGTTGGATGACAGGTACGTCAACAACCTGAGTTACGCAGACGACATGGTGCTGCTCAGCCCTTCGATTAAAGGTTTGCGACGACTTATTAAAATCTGTGAAAGGTATGCCGCAGATCACAACCTGGTGTATAATGTTAAGAAAACTGAGTTGGTGGTCTTCAGATCGGGGAAGGGACCAGAGAACATACCAGAGATCATGATTAAGGGGCAACATGTTAACATAGTTGATAGCTTCAAATACCTTGGTCATATCGTCAATTCTAACCTGAAGGACGACGCGGACATCGAACGACAACGAAGGGCTCTATGTGTAATAGGGAATATGATAATACGAAAGTTTTGCAAGTCAGCTCCTGACGTGAAAGTTACTCTTTTTAGGTCCTTCTGTCAGTCTTTCTACACTTGTCAACTCTGGACTGATTACACCAAGAGGGCGCACGATGGCATACGAGTTGCTTATAATAACATCTTCAGACAACTGATGAGATTGGAGCGCTTTTGCAGCGCTTCAGAAATGTTTACGGAAGCTCGAATCGATTCGTATAATGCCATCCAGAGGAAGAGAATAGCGTCGTTCATGTCCAGAGTTTATAGGTGTAGAAATACCATAATTGGTGGTCTGGCTGATAGGCTAATTACGTCAACTATGTACAGTCGTTGGGTTCAAATTACCCATTAAAGCAAATGGTAATATAACCTTCTTATGTTATTTTTTTTTTCTCTCTAAGTGAGTTACTACTTATGTTATTTTTCCTGTGTATTTTTTTTTTCTGTGTATCAAACTATGGATCTCTGTGTCTGAAATAAAGAATTTATTATTATTATTATTCACATTTATTCAATTAAAATACATATAAATTACATTTTTAAATATTAGTAGAAAATATAAAAACATTTAAAAATATAAAATATAGTAGCCCACCGGCGTCGGGAACAGGGTCCAAGCCACCGGTGGTCAGGGCTCCTGAGAAAGGAATCTCCTAACTATACGCGCCGTGTCTAGGAGTACCGCTTTCTGAATCAAGCCCTTGATCCAACTGCCCAACGAGAGCCTCCTCAGGTGTTGGTCGAGGCTCTTGGCTATTAAGCCATTGGCCGTCACAACTATCGGCACAATAATTGCCGTATTCACATCCCACATGTCGACAACCTCGCGAGCCAGATCAAGATACTTAATTTGTTTATCTTTCTCAGCTTTCACGAGGTTCTCGTCATGCGGAACAGTAATATCAACGATCATTGCGCGACGCTCTAATCGATCTACCACCACTATGTCAGGCTTATTGGCTACAATAGTCCTGTCAGTGATGATAGACCGGTCCCAATACAACGTGATATGCCCATTTTCAAGAACTGGGTCGGGCACATATCTATAGTATGGTACTTCCGATTCCACAAGACTGTATTTCAGAGCAAGTTGCTGGTGGATAATCCTGGCTACAAGGTTGTGTCTATGCAAGTAGTCTCCGTTAGCCAGACGAGAACACCCAGATATAATGTGACGGATTGATTCCCCGGGACGATGGCATGCCCGATGTTAGGGACAATGAGGGCCTAACTAATAGATAATGTTTGTATTAATTGTTTTGAGTACTTAATTAGTAGATAAGATTTATGTTAGAGATAATGAGTACCTAGCTTGTAGATAATGCCTATGTTGATTGTTTAGAATATGAATTTGTATGAATAGCTAACTTGTAAATAATGTCGATCTACCCACATACGGGTTCACAAATATTTCCGAAGGAAAAATTAGAGGGTACTTCGAAATACTTTTATTGAAATTGTTAAGAGAAATTGTATATAAGTAGGCCCGATCGGCTCACTAATCGCACTCATCACTTGCCAGCCGGCGCGACTAGAAGAACTTGAGGAGCCGAACGCGCACTCACTCATTGCCAAGCCGGCGCGACTACAACAACTTGAAGATCCGGAGAACTGAACGCTCACGAACTGAGCCCCTGAAGTAAAGTGGGGACCTGCAACATAAGAAAAACTGGGGGGTCACTGGAAGCCTCAAGAACGAATAACGTGTAGCTAATCGTCGTATAGTGACAGTTTATATTTAAATAGACAACAATAAATACGGCAAGTGCCTTTCAACGTTATCAAGCTTTCATTTGACCTCCAACTGTAGGCATCCCCCACAGTTGGTTGGTCCTTCGAGCCGGATCAAGAAGCAAGTCAGCCGCAAGTCAGCCGCTCAAGAAGCAAGTCAGCCGCAAGTCAGCCGCTCAAGACGCAAGTCAGCCGCTCAAGACGCAAGTCAGCCGCTCAAGACGCAAGTCAGCCGCTCAAGACGCAAGTCAGCCGCTCAAGACGCAAGTCAGCCGCTCAAGACGCAAGTCAGCTGCTCAAGACGCAAGTCCGGAGTCATAAAACGTTATTTCTATCCTGTTTCTAAGCGGGTGGACCGCGGCTCCGTATCCCTGCCACCTAACGGTGTCAAACGGTGGGGGTCGGAGTTAACGCCGTTCAAGGCGGTGTGGTAATTTTGTGCATTACCACCGGTTCATGAAGAGTGCCTTTTTCGAGGCGCGAACCGAAGTCGCACTTCTACGCCGGTAAGGTTGTGTGTGGTGCGGGGGCCGGACTGTAGGCACTGCTGAAGGAGCCGGATATTCCCACCGGTTCCCGAGCGCCCCGTAGGACACACTGCCCTCTGCTGGGTAGATCCCTGAACCCGTCCGATCCTGCACGCATCCATCCCTGGCGGAGCGTATCCCGGCCACCTGCGGGCCCTCCAACAGGACTGATAGGGCCGTTAGGGCTGTTAGGGACGTCAAATGTCGAAGATGACGCAGACCAGGAGCCAAGCAGCGATCGACGCGAAAGCAGGGAAGATATACGAAGAACCCCCCGCGTCACCGTCTGCACAAGCGTCCACGTCCGCGTCCGTTTCCGCGTCCGCGTCCGTACCCGCCGGAACAAAGCCGCGCGCGCGCCCCGACCCGAACGCACGTGCGCGTCCCGACCCGGTCACTCGCGCGCCCACGTTACCCGCACAAACGACGATGGATACAGATAGAACAAAGGCGACGCTACGAGCCGCCACGAACACCGCCGCCGCTGCCGTTGCAACCGCGTCTAACATTGAACAAGGCAGGGAAGGAAGAAGATCCAGAGCGGAAACCGAACGATCGCACGGATCAACTGTTAGCGTTATTGCCAGAATCAAGCAAGCTGAGTTCGATGCCCAGGAACGCCTAGCCGAAATTCAAAAGAGAGAACTGCAGATCGAAGCAGACCTCGTAAAGAAGCGACTAGCTTTGGACATTGCCACGATTCATGAAGAAACTGGCCAAGGAAGCGTCACTGCACGCGAAGCGTCTGAAGTGGAACATAGAGTCACTGATTGGTTAAAGAATGCCCAGATTAGAGGAGGCGAGCTACTTCCAACGACCACAGAACAGGACAGGTCGTCGGCTGTCCGCGCATCGGCCCTTTGCGAACCACGGGGGGAGCGTACCGAGCGCGGGCCTCCAGGAGGATTAGCAAGACAAACGTCGCAGCATTCTTTCTACCAATTTGCGCCGCAGGAGGCGCCGAAAGGAGTCACTATAGAAACTCCAGGACGAGCACGGTCACCCACCCCGCCGCGATCAAGAGATAGGGGAATAGACAGACTAGCTGAAGCCATAGAGCGAATGGCCCAGCGCCGCCCGCCGCCCAGACAAGCGCAAGAACTGCCTTACTTCAGCGGCGCGCCGAATGAATGGCTGCTATTCAGATCAGCGATGAGGGACTCGACGCGTTTGTACGGATTCTCACCGGCCGAGAATCTAGCGCGACTGAGAATATGTCTGAAGGGAGAAGCGCGTGAAACAGTCGCCGCCCTGCTGTATACCGCTACAGATCCCGCGATCATTTTACAAACATTAGAACAATGTTACGGTCGCCCTGAGATCATTATCGACAAAGCGCTAGACGACATAAGAAAGTTACAGCGCCCCGCGGGATCAGCTAGCGACTTGAACGCGTTCGCAATAAAACTACAGAACATAGTCTGTGTATTGTCAAGCATAGACGAGAGAGGGTACCTGCGGAACCCTATGCTGGCTCGCCAAGTAGTAGAAAAACTGAGTCCACACATTAGAACAAGATGGTGTGACTACGCCGATCAATTCGGAAGCGCGAGTGAACCCGAAATCGCAACCCTGTCTCGCTTCCTCATGGGAGAGGCAGACCGCGCCGTGCGCTACGCTTACTCTACTACGAACAACGCAAATAAAGAGCCGACACGGGGCACGATAGCGACCAAAACGAGCAACGTGCCGGCGCGCCGCCAGAACGAGCGGAGGCGAGATGGCGCCACATACACAGCTACAGAAAACAAAGTATGTTTATGCTGCGGACTCGAACATGCGACGAACGAATGCAAGAAGCTGGAAGCGATGACCGTACCTGAACGATGGGCATGGGCCAAGGAAGCGCGTGTATGCTTTCGTTGTCTTAACAACCGTCATCACCGAGCCAGTTGTAAGGCGAAGAGATGTGGAATGGACGAGTGTCGCCACCCACATCACAAACTGTTGCACACCGTAGAGCGAACCTCTACGACCGCTAAGGAGAGCACTGAACAAGAAAAAGCGGTCGACGCGTCGGCTCACACAGTGACGTCAACAGGCGCGGTATTATTAAAGGTGTGCCCGGTCACGATCAAAGGACCGGACGGACTGAAAGTTGACACGTACGCTCTACTCGATGAGGGCTCTACGATTACTCTGATCGACGAGGAAACCGCTAGAGCCGTGAACGCGCGTGGATCGAAACGCGCCCTGCGACTGAACGGCCTGACGGCCACGCAGGAAGAACCCGAGAGTGAGAGCGTAGATTTGGAAATATGGGGAACACGAACTGACCCACATTCCATAAAGGCGCGAACCGTCAAACGTCTCAACATCACCAGTCAAACGATCGCAGCAAGCTGTTTGAACTATGAACACTTGAAGCAATTACCACAGAACGAGGTCTGCTATGCAAATGCAAGACCGCGCGTACTTATAGGTGCAGACAATTGGCACTTAATAGTATCGCGAAAGCTCCTGATCGGAGGAAAGAACGAACCGGCCGCGTCGCTAACTCAGTTGGGATGGGTAGTACACGGTACGGTGCCACGAACGATAGTGGCCAAAGAAAAACCAGAAGAGGGCGTCACTGTGCTCCATGTAAGCGCGCCGGAGCGACGCGCGCGAACCTACCACTATGACGAACTGGATGAACTAATTAAGGCACATTTTGCAATCGACGCATTAGGAATAGCGAGGGATTGCAAACCCGTGCAGGAAGACGAGCGCGCGAAGGAAATATTTAATAATACGGCGCGACTCGTAAATGGTCGCTATGAAGTTGGATTGCCTTGGCGAACGGAGAACACTCGCTTACCGCCTAGTTACGATATGGCGGTACGGAGGCTACGATCGATAGAACGAAAAATGGATCGAGACGCAGAGTTTCGTCAAGCATACACAGCGCAAATGAACAACCTATTTGAAAAAGGTTACGCTAGACCTATTGATGATAACGAACACAGATCGATAGAATGGTACCTACCGCACTTTGCGGTCACCAACCCGAACAAGCCAGGCAAGGTACGCCTTGTATTTGACGCCGCAGCGATCACGAACGGGCGCTGTCTCAACGACGAGCTGTTAACTGGACCAGATATGCTCAGAACGCTTTACGGTATATTGTTCCGATTTAGAGAAAAGCCAATCGCAATAACAGCGGACATACGTGAAATGTTTCTACGGATTAATATTCGAGCCGAGGACCGAGCAGCGCAGCGTTTCTTATGGCGGGGCGATGAACGTAGGAGTCCGCCGCGAAGGTACGAGATGAACTCCATGATATTCGGCGCACGAAGCTCCCCTTTCCTAGCACATAGCGTGAGAAACAGGAATGCGGAGGAATGTAAACAAACGCACCCGCGCGCCCTCTGCCCCATCACGATGAACCATTACATGGACGATTGGGTAGACAGTTTTGACTCGGAAGAGAGCGCCGCGTTAACAATGAACGAGGTGCAATGTGTACATAATCGAGCCGGCTTCGAACTCGCCGGTTGGAACTCAAATCGCGCGCACTTGCTCGATCATATCGTGGAAAAAGACAGGTCTAAAACCCCGAAGGAGTTAGGCGCAAATGCACACCCATACGGCAAGACGCTGGGAATGGTGTGGTGGCCAGAGACTGATGACTTTGCATTCAACACAGATATGCCTCGCGTACCGAACGACGTACGCTGTGGGCAAAGGACGCCTACGAAGCGCGAAATGTTGGGAGCAGTAATGTCGATCTTTGACCCGTTGGGTTTGCTCAGTCCGTATACGATTACGGCGAAGATCTCTCTGCAGGAACTATGGCGAAGACAGGTCGGTTGGGACGAGCAGCTACCCGCCGACGAAGCTATCGCGTTTCTCCAATGGATAAATGGTCTGACGAGCGTAGCGGGCCTGCGACTCCCCCGACAATACGCGGATCACATGTACACGGAGAGATCGCTACATGTATTTACTGACGCGAGCGAGCAAGCTTACGCCGCCGCTGCATATTGGCGCTGTAAGACAAGCGACGGAGAGGTGAAAGTAGTGTTAGTCGCGGGAAAAGCGAAAGTCGCACCATTGAAAGCGCAAAGTATACCGCGCATGGAACTACAAGCATGTCTTATAGGCAGTCGGCTCGCTGCGGACATAATAAAGGAGCATAGATGGACCGCCGAAGTGACCTACTGGAGCGATTCTAAGACCGCGTTGCATTGGATACGAAACGACTCTGCAAGATACACGCCCTACGTTGCGCACCGGCTGAGCGAGATAGCCGAACTCACCCCCGCTGAACGATGGCGCTGGGTGCCGACCGCGCACAACGTAGCAGACGATGCAACCAGAGGCTACAGAACGCGCCTCTCTCAGAACGACCGATGGTTTACTGGCCCCGCATTCCTCAAGGAACCAGAGGAAGCCTGGCCGATAGAAACGCATCCATGTAACGACGAAGGAACAGAGATGTCGGCCCATGTAATAGCGGCCAGTGAGAGCGTGGTCGATATGACACGTTTTTCATCATATAAAAGAATGTTGCGCGCTACAGCTTATGTACACTTATTTATAGACAAGTGTAGGAAACGCGCTACTACCTTAGAACTAAAACACATCGAAGAAGCCGAACTAACGCTTATTCGTGAAGCGCAGCGCGTCAGCTTTCCACAAGAAGTAGAACGACTCGCATCGGGAAAGGACCTGGAACGATCTAGTAGGCTGATCAAGCTCGACCCGGTATATGAAACCGATCGAATCCTACGTTTAAACGGGCGCATTAACGCCGCGAACGTGCCCGACCACAGAAAAAGACCGCCTATATTGTGCGGTAAACATCCGCTTGCACGTTTACTTATACGGCACGAACATGTCACGAACGGACATGCCGGCCGCGAGCACGTTGTAAATAACATACGTCAACGCTATTGGATACTACAGCTACGAACTACAGTGCGCATGATATTGAACAAATGTGTGACGTGCAAACTAAGCAGAGCTGCGGCACCGACGCCAGTCAAAGGAGACCTACCGCTCGAGCGACTCGACGCCTACTCACGGCCCTTTACACGATGCGGAGTAGATTGTTTTGGGCCCATGATGGTAGCAATTGGAAGGCGCAGAGAGAAACGATGGGGATTGTTATTTACCTGTCTCGTCACCAGAGCGGTGCATATTGAAATGTTAGCCGGGTTAAGTACAGACTCGGCGATAATGGCTATCCGTAGAATGGCTTCGCGCCGCGGGTGGCCTAAAACAATAATGTCCGATAACGGCACGAACTTCCGCGGCGCTGACGTAGAGTTACGTAAAGCATACGAAGAGTGGTCACATGAACTAAAGGACTTCGCGTTAACAAAAGGAATGGAATGGCGTTTCATTGCGCCCGGAGCGCCAAATCAGGGAGGCGCCTGGGAAAGATTAATAAGAAGCGTCAAAAGCGCTCTCGCGGTCGTACTAAAGGAACGTGCGCCGCGGGAAGAAGTCTTGAACACAGTTATGACGGAAGCCGAGTACACAATAAACTCGCGACCGTTAACTCACGTATCAGTGAGCCCCGACGACGACGAAGCATTAACACCGAACCATTTCCTACTGGGGTCAGCAGTAGGATTGCCGGTCACTGGAACTTGTGACGTAGGCGATAAGCGCGCCTGGCGGACGGCGCAAGCATTGGCAGATCGCTTCTGGGCAAGGTGGGTGAACGAATACCTACCAACGCTAACTCCGCGCGGCGACGTCAGGAAGAAAACACAACAAATACGAACGGGTGACGTCGTTATTATCGCCGACGGCTTATTGCCTCGTAACGTGTGGCCGCGGGGCCAAATCGTGCGCGCGGCACCGGGCCCGGACGGGGTGGTACGGATTGCGGACGTACGGACTCGCGGGGGTATTTACAGGCGACCTGTAAGAAGGCTCATCGTCCTGGACCGAAGGGATGAGGCTCGCAGTGCTACGCCGGGGGGAGAATGTTAGGGACAATGAGGGCCTAACTAATAGATAATGTTTGTATTAATTGTTTTGAGTACTTAATTAGTAGATAAGATTTATGTTAGAGATAATGAGTACCTAGCTTGTAGATAATGCCTATGTTGATTGTTTAGAATATGAATTTGTATGAATAGCTAACTTGTAAATAATGTCGATCTACCCACATACGGGTTCACAAATATTTCCGAAGGAAAAATTAGAGGGTACTTCGAAATACTTTTATTGAAATTGTTAAGAGAAATTGTATATAAGTAGGCCCGATCGGCTCACTAATCGCACTCATCACTTGCCAGCCGGCGCGACTAGAAGAACTTGAGGAGCCGAACGCGCACTCACTCATTGCCAAGCCGGCGCGACTACAACAACTTGAAGATCCGGAGAACTGAACGCTCACGAACTGAGCCCCTGAAGTAAAGTGGGGACCTGCAACATAAGAAAAACTGGGGGGTCACTGGAAGCCTCAAGAACGAATAACGTGTAGCTAATCGTCGTATAGTGACAGTTTATATTTAAATAGACAACAATAAATACGGCAAGTGCCTTTCAACGTTATCAAGCTTTCATTTGACCTCCAACTGTAGGCATCCCCCACACCCGACATATGTCAACCGTACCGTCCTTCACAATATATCTCCGGTAATTGTTCGTCATCATAACTTCGTCCATAATAGCACAGACAAAACCTTCAGTTTCCCCAAAGAGGTCACCAACGCGCAGCCAGGATACGGACGCCTTGAAGTCAACATCCGGCCCATGTAGGGCCCGGTAGTAGCGCCCGTGAAGCTCTTTGCTCTTCCATACTTCCTTGCGATCATTAGTATCTAATACCATAGGTTTGCGCCAGTTCTCGTTCGCTAAAGAGAGCGGGGTGAGGCCCTTGTCCACTGAGACCACATCTCGGTGCATCCCCACATCGGCTTCCAGGAAGTACTCCCTGAGACTGCATATCTCTCGGTTGTGCATGGTCTTAGCATTTAAGAAGCCTCGACCACCACACTTCCGCGGGATATACAGTCTCATTACTGACGACCTTGGGTGATGCATCCGATTTGCGGTCAATAGTGAGCGAACCCTCCTATCCAGGGCGTCAAGTTCTGTCTGAGTCCATTTGAGTATGCCAAAAGAGTACATCAAAACCGGCATGACCCAACCGTTGAAGGCGCGCACCTTGTTACCGCCTGATAAAAGACTATTTAAAACTTTATTCAGGCGGCCAAAGAAGCGCTCCTTCAACGATTGCTTCATGTCAGTAGCATTGATGCCTAACGCTTCCGACATACCCAAATATTTGTAGGTTTCAGTTGAGGAAAGGGATCTAAGGTTTATGGAATCTGAGAGTTGGGTTCCCACAGATTCCATAATCTCTCCTCGCTTTACATGCATGACTGCACATTTGTTCACACCAAATTCCATCCTGATGGCACTACTGAAAGTTTTTGTTACCTTCAGTAGCTCCATCAGTCTCAAATTGCTGGGGGCAAAGAGTTTCAGATCATCCATGTAAAGGAGGTGAGATATGACCTGACCACCTCTTCTCAACCGATAACCCAGCCCCGAACCCTCCAGCAGTGTACTTAGAGGGTTCAAGGCTAAACAAAACCACAGTGGACTCAGACTATCGCCCTGAAATATACCACGCTCGATCTTTATTGGTTCACTGTTCTCTCGGATTTGCCGACATCCTGGATAGCGTAAGACCGTCCTCCATTGCCCCATACACGACATCAAGAAGGTGCGCAGAGTTGTATCTACTTTATACAATTCCAGCACCCTCATGAGCCATGTATGTGGCACCGAGTCATACGCCTTTTTATAGTCTATCCAACATACAGACAGATCCTTTCGAGAACGGCGAACCTGCTGGTTAATGGCCATATCAATGAGAAGTAGCTCCTTAGTACCACGGGACCCATTCCTACATCCATTCTGAGAGACAGACATGATAGCATTGTTATCAATATGATCATTGATTTTAGCTCTCAAAATAGATGTAAGAACTTTATAGACCGTCGGTAGACATGTAATCGGTCTATAATTTTTGGGTTCCGTTGTACTACCCGATTTATGGAGCAGATGGGTTATACCAGTTGTTAAGAACTGGGGCAACGATCCAGACTCTAAGGCTGACTGGAACTGGGATGCCAAGCAAGCGTGTGATCTTTGGAACCACTTGATCCAAAAGTTGTGCAGTCCGTCCGGCCCTGGAGATTTCCAGTTAGGCAACGGACGGACTGCACGAGCTACGTCCTGGGGGCTGATTGTAATTGCCCCCATCTGTGGTATTGGATCACACATTCGTTCAACATCCCGGGTCCAATCGCCCTCAGCGTGACTGACAGGTACCGACCAGATGCTGCGCCAAAACGAACTCATGGCATCATCATCCGGCAGGCGCGCATCAGTCACACCTTGGTCTGGCCGCTCCCAAGCCCTGTAAACCCACCTCTCATCGCTCTGGAATGTGCGATTCAAGGAGTATCGCTCCACTCGCCGCTTGTACCGACGAATACGGTTTGCCCATGCACTTATCTTCTGCTTCAGGAAGTCAATACGTTCTGTGACGCGGGACAAATAATCTCGAGGATTAATATCAATCCCCGAGAATGCCCGCCTCACAAAACGCATCACTCTAGGACGAGTATTGCCCTCCCTGAAGCAGATTAGCTTGCCGATGAGTGCTCTAGCCCCATCGATACGAAGCTCAATCCTGGACTGCCATGCTGGTACGGGTGGTTTTGGTCGTGCAGCTCCGTCACTGGGAAATTTGACGTGAGCTACACGACATTATTATTATTATTATTAAACGGGTTTTTAGAAAAGGTCAAAGTTTTATAATCTTTGAAGAGCGTTCTACTCTCACACATTGTTCGACCATTCCGCGAACCATACAAAATAATTAATTGACACATTTATGTAAATCAGTGTAAATAATCCGCTTTATAGTACTCATTATACGGGCTTAACTGGACGACTCGTAAACATTAACGGGAAACCCGAACCAGAAAATAAAAAGAAAACATTTAAATTAGAATTAAATGTTAGAAATTGTGAATGAAATTACTCCTATCTGGTCTTTGTAGCCTCTCAACTTAATCACAGGACTCAAAAGGCCACTAAAAGCTAAATGTTTGTAATAAAAAGTAACGTACGGTCCCAACAGTGGGGAACTTGTATGCAAGAACGGTTTAGTTTCCATGTGTTTACGGCGTCTGAATAATATTCATGTTTATTACGAACTTTAATTAAAGGACACTGCTCCTTGTGGTACTGGGAATACTGGCTGTTTACTAAAACTGTTTTGGTAATTATATTTGGTTTGTTTTAGAAGTTTAACCGCTACCCCTGGTTTCTAGAACGAAAGATTTATTTGGCAAATTGTCAAGAGCGGGTACGTTGCTATGATTTGTTGAGTGCATTATTAATCATCAATCATTGCAGATTTGAAGCGCTTGACAATTCGTCACATAGTTTTTTTTGTTGATTTTCTTTCGAGAATCCGGGGGTATACTAATATTATAAAGAGGTAAAGTTTTTTTTCTGTATGTAAGAGGTTATCTCTGGAAGTTGTCCAATTATAAAAAATGAATTTCTGATAGAAAGCTGCACTATTGTTGAGTGTGATTGTGTATGTTTTATGGTATATTCCACTACGCGGATGCAGTCAATTTGTTTGCCCGTCTGGACAAATAAATACTTTTTGGTAATACTTTTTGGCTCGTTTGTAAAAAGAAGAAAAACAAGTGTCACATTTTTATTGGTCATGTTTTGTTGTTTTTTAGAAAATATAATATCAAAAATTATCTTGCTTGGAATAAATTGTTTTATTTAAATCAAAATTCCTCGGGCAGTTGACGAATGCCGAACATTTGGTCCTACCGAGTCGGATCGCGAAAGTGAAAGCGCGATAAGTGTAGCGACGGTTTTGTGTCGATGTGGTGAGGCGTAGAAACCAGCGGTGGATCGCCCTGAAGTGCATGTAAATCAATCCCCGTGTGTGGGTGATCAGCGGTGTACCAGCAGCAGTGCAGTGAGGCCTGCGGCCGTCTCCGCCAGAGGGCGCCACCACTCCACCAGCATCGAGGCAACGGTGACAACAGCTACGACATCAAGTGTGACGTCATAAACAGTGACGACACACTCGCAGCGGCATCAGCAGCAGCAGTGCCGTCACAAACAGTGACGACACATTCGCAGCGGTATCGGCAGCGGCGTCAAGAGTGACGACGAGGCAATCGCAGCAGTGACGTGTTTGGAGAGGTTTGGCAGACAAAAAAAATTCAATCTTTTTCTAAACACTTGTGAAATTTTTCGGTTTTGTTCATTGATTTGTAAATTTTTCGTCGGTTGCACTAAAATATGAAATTGATTTTATTGATACGATAACTAGCTTCATTAGTACACAATGGAATCCTTAGGTAAGTTGCAGTTAAACAATAAGTCAATTATAGAAAAAGCTAGAATAAACTTTAAGAAATCACCTAAGGATCGCCTTACACAAGCTTACATTGAAACAAGATTAGAATCATTAGAGGCACAATGGAAACAATTTGTTGAAACTCATAGGCGCATCATAGAAACTGCAACCGACGTAGAATTGAATGTTTATTTTACGGCAGAAACATATGATTTTACTGAAGATTTGTACATAACATATAAGTCGGAATTAAAAGTGCACTTGCTTAAAACAAGTCCGGGCAATAATGCAAATCCCAGTAATATCAAACATTGTAATCAAAATAGTTCTAATGTGAAGTTACCACAAATTAGTCTGCCTACATTCTCGGGGCTTTATTCTGAATGGGTAACGTTCCGCGACTTATTTAAGTCACTGATTCATAATAATGATGCACTGGATGACGTGCAAAAGCTCCATTATTTAAAAAGTCATCTCTCAGGCGAAGCAGAACAGTTGCTTCGACATATTCCTGTGACTGCGTCTAATTATGATGAGTGTTGGTCAATTCTAAACAAGCGATTTGACAATAAAAGGTTTTTAGCTAACTGTATGCTCAAACGACTTGTTCATCAACCGTCGATAACTAAGGAATCATCGACTAACATTAAAATTCTGTTAGACACGACTGTTGATTGTTTGCACGGCTTACGCAGTCTAGGAATTGATGTCAGCTCCTGGGATGTAATTGTTGTGTACTTGAGCTCTGAAAGGTTAGATACCGAGTCTCGTAAATTTTGGGAACTAAGAATAAGTCATAATGACGTTTTACCTACTTTAGATGAGTTCAAAACTTTTTTGGAGTCAAGGTTTAGAGCCTTAGAGTATTTAGATCCTAAAGTTAATAAACAGAGTAGTAATCGTGATAATTATGCCAAATCTTTTCATGTCGCTTCTCAAAGTTGTATAGTATGTTCTGGAGATCATAAATTGTGTCACTGTAAAATGTTTGCTCAGAAAAACTGTGACGAGCGTCGTGAGTTTGCACGAGTCAGTAAGCTTTGTTACAACTGTTTAGGAACAAACCATTCCGTCTATTTTTGCCGTCAGCAAACTAAATGTCACCTTTGTAAGAGGAAGCACCACACATTGCTTCACCCAAAGTCAACTGCCAATTCTGCTGACATTGTTGATTCTTTAGCAGAAACTAAGGAGGCGGCTACTAACGCAGCTACCTCTTCTACTCAAAGCGAGAGTAAACCCATTTGTTGTTTTGCGGATGTTCACAACCACGGCCTGTTAGCCACAGCCTTGGTTAACGTCGAATCAAGAACTGGTACTGCCTTTGTTTTAAGAGCTCTGATGGATCAGGGCTCTCAAGTCTCGTTTATAACAGAGGCTGCAGTACAGTTGCTCGGATTGACGAGAACACGTGCTCACACCGACATATTTCGACTAGGCGATGACGAGGGAAACTCAATGCCCTCTAAATGGATAGTTAGATTTAAATTGCAATCACGTCTAGATTCCAATTTTGTTTTATATGTCGATGCTTATGTATTGAGTAGGCTAACATCTTTTCTTCCTGAGAAGAAAATCGTGCAGATATCGTCTACACTCTCGTCTTTACAATTAGCTGATCCGTCCTTTGATACACCAGGGAAAATTGATTTACTGTTGAGTACGCGTGTAGTCGGAGAAGTTTTATTGGATGGTTTAGTTAAGGGTCCGCCGGGATCCCCAGTCGCCCAGGAAACCAAATTAGGTTGGATCTTATCTGGTGACATCCCATCATCGGCAATCTCTAGGCCAGTATGTTATCATACTGCAGTAGAGTCAGCAGATGTCAATGACCTTTTGCGTAAGTTTTGGGAGTTGGAGTCAGAACCCTCAATTCGTAGTGTAATCTTGACTGAAGAAGAACAAAAATGTGAGGAGTTCTACTCTAAGACCACCAAACGCGACGCGACCGGGAGGTATGTTGTAAAACTACCATTTAAAACCGATTCGCCCAGTTGCACGTTTGGGGGGTCAGAGGTCATTGCCCGTAGGCGCTTTATCAACCTAGAGAATAGATTAGCAAGGGAACCGGAATTCAGGACACGGTATAGTGCAGTCGTTAATGAATACATTCAACTGGGACATGCTGAAGTTGTCCCTCAGGTAGAATTAGGTAATGATGCGTTCTACCTACCACATCACGCAGTAGTGCGTGAGGATAAAAGCACTACTAAGGTTAGGGTCGTCTTCGACGCTTCATGTTCAGGCCACAATGGAGTATCATTAAATAAAGAATTAATGGTTGGCCCAACCCTACAACCTGATTTGCGTCAAACTATTATGCGGTGGCGTTGCCATCCCATAAGTTTGGTCGCAGATATTGTTAAAATGTACCGTCAGATCAAGGTTGCAGATGAAGATGCTGATTATCAACGCATTTTGTGGCGTGACAATCCAGAATCTGAATTGAAGCATATTCGGTTGTTGCGTGTCACCTTTGGAACATCCTCTGCGCCATATCTAGCGGTCCGGACTTTACAGCAGGTAGCTCGTGACGAAGGAAATGATTTTCCTCTAGTGGCAGAACGAGTCCTTACATCTTTTTATGTAGACGACCTATTAACAGGTTGTCAGTCTATTGCTGAAGGTGAACAGATTTATCACCAACTAAATGAATTATTAGGTCGTGGGGGCTTCAAACTTCAGAAGTGGTCCAGCAACAGTAACGAATTATTAAACAAAATTAATGAAGGTACTGTTGAGCAGGACAAGTTAGAACTTAAAATAGATACACTTACGAAGATTCTAGGGTTATCTTATGATAGAAATTTAGATGAATTTAGATATACCATTCAACTTCCTCCGCTCGAACCCCCCATAACTAAGCGAAAGGTGATATCTGACATCGCTCGTTTGTTTGATCCTCTCGGCTGGCTCGCGCCGGTGATAGTAACAGCCAAAGTGTTTATTCAACGCTTGTGGCTAGCAGGATCTGAATGGGACGATGAACTTCCTGAACACCTATTAAAAGAATGGCTTAGTTATAGAAACAGCCTTATACATCTTAGGGACTTCCGTCTGCCACGATGGATTCACACGAGTCAACTTGACGTCTTACTAGAGTTACACGGGTTTTCCGACGCCTCTAATGTTGCTTACGCAGCCGTCGTGTATGCTCGGTGTATTGATGCCAATGGTCACATTCATGTTAGTCTAGTTGCAGCTAAGACCAAGGTGGCCCCTGTGAAACAGGTTTCCATACTTCGTTTGGAGTTATGTGGCGCCTTGCTCCTTTCTAAACTTCTGCGTGAAGTTTCCGACACCTTGGGTATCTGTAAAGAAAACATACATGCCTGGACTGACTCGACAGTGGTGCTCGCCTGGTTGAGTAGCCACCCGAGCCGCTGGAAGACCTTCGTCGGTAACAGAGTGTCTGAAATACTTACCGTTATGGAGAATAGTCAGTGGTCGCATGTCCAGTCTTCAGATAATCCCGCAGACAGCGCGTCGCGCGGCGTGAATCCTTCCGATTGCGTTCACCTAGAGTTGTGGACACAGGGACCCAGTTGGCTGAAAAATAAAGATATTAATTATAACAGAAGAGAAATTAAGGAAACTAACCTAGAAGAGAGAAAATCATTAGTAGCATGCAACACAGTAGTAAAAGAAATAAGTGAGAACTACATAATTGCAAAATATTCATCTCTTAGAAAGGTTACCAGAGTAATAGCTTATTGTAAACGGTTCTTAAAATTTAAAAATAAAAATTATACAACAAAATTTAATAAATTTCTCACACATTCTGAAATTCAAGCGGCATTACATACCTGCATTAAATTATGTCAAGGGGAACACTTTAGATCGGAGATTGATAATTTAACGTTAAAAAAGGAAATAAATATGAAGGGGGTACTTACCTCGCTTAATCCTTACCTAGATCAGGAACAGATTTTGAGAGTTGGCGGAAGGTTGCACAGGGCCAATCTTCACGAGGAGTCTAAGCATCCTATAATTCTTCCTCGTAAGTCACATTTAACCAACCTTCTGATAGCTGACGCTCATGAAAGGACGTTACATGGCGGGCCTCAGTTAACTCTTAATTATTTGCGATCCAAATATTGGGTTATACACGCAAAGGGTATCGTTAGGCACTACGTCCGCAAATGTGTTATTTGCATCCGTCATTCTGCTCGGTCGACACATCCTTTAATGGGGTCATTGCCCTCTGCTAGGGTCAACGCAAGCCGACCTTTCTTCAGAAGTGGCGTAGACTATGCAGGGCCAATTAGTATCAGGCCTACCAAAGGTCGTGGATATCACTCCACCAAAGGCTACATATGTCTTTTTGTGTGCATGGCCACTCGGGCCATACATTTAGAAGTTGTCAGCGACATGACATCAGAAGCCTTTTTAGCAGCCTTCAAGCGCTTTACAGCGAGGAGAGGCCATTGTGGTGAGATGTGGAGTGATAACGGCACTACCTTTGTAGGAGCTGACAAGGAGTTGAAGGTGTTGTTCAACCACGAAAGGTCCAGCATTTCACCTGATATTGCGGACTGGTTGGCAACTAATGGTACAACTTGGAGCTTTATTCCACCTCATTCCCCGAACTTTGGGGGGCTTTGGGAGGCTGGAGTAAAGTCGACCAAACACCACCTTAAAAGGGTTATTGGTACAAGCACACTAACTTTTGAGGAACTGACGACAGTGCTTGCCCAAATAGAAGCCTGTCTAAACTCCAGGCCTATTTCCATGATCAGTACGGATCCAGAAGATCCAGGTCCATTAACCCCGGGCCATTTTCTAGTAGGCGAGCCTTTGCTTCTAGTGCCCGAAATTAATTTTGAAACTTCAAATATTAACACCTTGAGGAGATGGCAATTGACTCAACGCATGGTTCAGGACTTTTGGCGTAGGTGGTCTCGTGAATATCTGGTTCAGTTCCACCAGAGGAACAAATGGGCACATCAAACCGTAGAACCAAACTTGGGTGACGTAGTGTTGGTAATGGAAGATGATCTTCCACCTGCAAGATGGCTCTACGGACTCATAATTGAAAAGCATACTGGCTCGGACAAAATCACAAGAGTGGTTTCTTTGCGTTGTAAAGGTTCCACGATCAAAAGACCTGTGTCAAAGTTAATCGTGCTTCCTGTTACTTCATAAAAAAAAATGTATTATGAGGATTAATTACGTATGTAGTAGTAAGGTTTAAATTGAAGATATTTTGTTTTTTGTAAGGTTTAGTTGTTATTTTTGTTGTTTATATACAGTCCACTAATGTTTAATTTTTGTTGTTTATATACAGTCCACTAATGTTTTATTTTTTTGTTTACTTCCCACCGCATCTTGTGTATTGTTTCATGGTGGGCGGTCATTTAGTATTCTTGTCATGTTTAAACTAAGTTCTGGACATTCTGTCCATGGTGGGCGGGATGTTTGACCGTCTGGACAAATAAATACTTTTTGGTAATACTTTTTGGCTCGTTTGTAAAAAGAAGAAAAACAAGTGTCACATTTTTATTGGTCATGTTTTGTTGTTTTTTAGAAAATATAATATCAAAAATTATCTTGCTTGGAATAAATTGTTTTATTTAAATCAAAATTCCTCGGGCAGTTGACGAATGCCGAACACAATTACAAAATGTTTTTGAGCGTAAGAAATACATAAGTATCTAAGTATTATTTATGTAGATAATGTTGGTTATTTCGACATCTATGCCCATAATTAATCAATCATTAATATTGTTACTAGGTTCTAATCCATAAAAACATGTGATGACATTTTTATTCGTTTGCTGTCATTTATAGGTACGCCCACTCGTTCTTGGTCACTGTGTTTATTTAACATTTCGATATTTATTTTTTATAGTCCGAGTTTTTTTTTCCATTTGTAAAAACTACGTAGATACTATCTTTTTTTTAAGACCAGTTATTATAAATCGCAAATTCAATTGCTTAAATCGGATCTAATAATACCGAACATTTCAATTGAACCTTTCAAAAAAGGTTTGTTTAGCGAAGTCAACAAATAAATCGAAAGAGTTTCACCAGTTGTCTTTCAGACACTTTTTTCTAACATTTTCACAATCACTGACCTAGCATTTGTAGGGGGACGTCGCGTGTCGACATCCTTATCCAATTTTAATGATCCGGATATTTTAAGGTTCCGTGCGCCTCCATTTAAATCTTTGACATTTCAAAATGGTTCAGTCCTCATTCCACCATCTTCCACGAAGCTGTGACTTATAATAATGAGAATCCAGTCTAGCTAGATGGAATTCAAATAATTATATTTCTACAAAGGCAGCACGTCAGGTATCCTTAAGAAATGCTTATCCTGAAGAAAAAGGTTATTTGAATGTTATTTGACGTCGTGTCAGTTCAGACTTAAATGTTTAGGTTATTGCGTAAGATCAGAATTGAGGCCTTTCGGTAGACTCCTCGGTTGTCATGAATACCTTCGAGTCAATATTGGAATTTAGGAGGCCGAAAATTTTGACTATTTGGGTATTTCGAGTAGTTTCCTGTCACTCAGTTTAAATTAATGATATTTTGCAGCTAGGTTGTTTGCAAAGAAAAAGAATATAGTTAGAATTTTAAAACGAATTTCCGCATGTACTTAGCCTTATTCTTCCTATCATCTTCCCAAATGGCTTATATACTTTTGAAGGGACATCACGACTCATACGTTTACCATGAATTCAGCACTTAATTTAAGACTACAGGGCATTAACATATACAAGAGCAACTTTTAGCACGAGTTATTGTAGTTGTTCCCACTGATACGATATTTCGTAACCCTAAAAATATTTGTCTACTCTATAATATTCTACGAAACCTATCTCTTTACCCTACCCTTTGCTGTAGTCTCATTCTGAAATAGTTGAATCAAACAAAGGGCAATAGTAAGTTACAGTCACTTTATGGATTATGGACACATGCCAACATGTATGCGCGAAGAATCTTCTTCTCTAAGGAAATACAATGAACTTTATATGCTAACGGAATATAACTTAAAGCCTGTGTCTATGTGTAAAAGTTTGTCTATTCTTTTGTTTGTAGTCTGAAAATATACCGTTGGAATGTTCTCTTTTTAGAAATTCTACGCGAAAGGCGTTTTTACCATGTAGGTATATATGTCTTTGATTTTATGGATTGTGTTGGTCTTTTAGTACATTTAAAAAGTAAAGTTATTTGTATCAGTAGCCAAGTCAGAAGCAGTTGTGAAGCGAGGATGGTGGATGAATATGAAATTGACGAATGACATTGCTTCATTTTCATAACCTTAGCTACGAGTAAGCTAATAAATTAGTTAGTAGTTGATTATTTACCCACATTTTCCTCGCTACGCAACCTCGGATTTCTCTGGTGGAGTGCGTTTTCACTTTATGGTCATTTGATACGGCAATGGCCCTGCGAAAATCACCTCGAAAAATTAAACTGCTAGCTGCCACCGCGCCGCCTGCAAGCCATCACCTTTTTTACATTGTTATTAAAAAACATATTTTATGTCTCACGGTTTAAAGCTTTAACTTGAGTGGCAAAATTTTGGTTGTATCGGAGGCATGCTGTTATAGTGTGCAATGACTTTTAAAGCGTTATTTAATTAATCTCTTCTAAAGAACATAAAAAGCGATACCAATCAACTATTTCAAAGTATTTTTTCACTTAGTTTTACCGTTACCAATTACAGTCACTCAAGTTCAATGCCTTAATTTGAAGTCTGCAATTATAAATTCTAATCTTGTCTGTCATACAATGGAATAAATAATTAACTTCTACAGTATCTAGTTTATATTCAATATTATGCGGGATAAAAAAGTGGCTTTTGAATCTCTCGATAAGTGGTATTATGAATTTAGATCCTATCGGATTTCGGGAGGCTGTCTGACCTTTGCCGGGGGCAATTTCGATATCGAGTAATAGAATCGTGAATTCGATTTTATCGGTTAATCATTTCGGCGGAAGCATGCGGGATATCTCTTGGTATTTCTACGTTTTATGGACTTGGCTTGCGTTGGGAGTAAATAAATGTAATGTACAAGAAGTGTAATTTTTGTTTATTAGTAATCTGAAAAGGGGTCATTGTACTCATCAGATTAGACAGGTCTTACTATGAGAGCAAAAAAAAACGCTTACAATTTTTGTTGTTTAGTAAAGCGTGCATTTAATAACCGTATGAATCAGCTGATATTTGATATATTTTTTTTAGATATTAGGTATTTTATTTGGTTTATCAGAATAAGGTTGTATAGAGTTCGCAAAAAGTTCAAGTAGGTGTGCACAAATGAAAAGGTACTTCTCAACTCCAATTTGGATAGGTATACAAAATTGAAGTATGCCCTGAATTGTCAATAGAATCAAGAATTCAAACACCTGACGTTCTCTGGCAATCGTGGGCGTATTATTATCTACACCCACTACGTAGTGCTTCAATCAGAAAAAGGTAAGATTCCCAGTATTGTGAAAAACCCGCCAAGTGCAAGTTGGACTCGTGCCCGAAGGGTTCCGAACATCATCTGCTTAGCCTTTTTTCCCAACTGAGTTGGGGTCGGCCGTTCCAGTCCGACCCCAACGCAGTTGGGAAAAAAGACTCCTAAGCCTAGGCTGAGGCTGGAAGGTTGGTCCGGAAGGGTTTCGAACAATTATCTAAAAAAAGGCCAAAAAAAATTGGGGCATGGTAGCCCTTAAATATATTTGATTTTGATTTATAGTATTTGTTGTTATAGCGGCAACAGAAATACATCATTTGTGAAAATTACAACTGTCTAACCGTAACGGTTTTTGAGATACAGCCTGGTGACAGACGAATAGGCAGACGAACGGACGGACAGCGGCGTCTAAGTAATAGGGTCCCGTTTTACCCTTTGGGTACGGAACCATAAGAATGACCCGAACACTTTCAGACAACCACAAACATAAAACGTATTGTATTCCACAAATAAGATATCCATTTTCCGGTAATAATGTGTCAATCTCCATCACTTTCCATCTGAATACAAAGCAATTTCTTACTACAACGGCTATCATGTTCATCATTAAAATATCGGATTACCACTCGGTGTTATCTAATAATAACGTGTCAGATGACGACACTCAACGATTACTCTCGTTTGATAAGTGAGGATGATATTACAGACAGTAAATTTGTACTGTCCAAATAAATAGTGGCTATAAAACACTTTATAGGTATAGTAAATAAAGCCGGTTTATTGTCGCTAGTATTGAACCGGGGAAGAATCGAATTGATGAGGAAAAACGACAGCTTTGATGTACCTAAATGCCTTTTAGGAATTGAGATCTAGGGATCGGAGAAACAGGGAAGATAAGACTCTGTTTGTGTTTGGCTACAAGGGAAGTTTTAATATAAATATTGAATGAGCCAGGTCTTTGTGGTGAGATAAATTTTATTCGAGAACATTTGGGAATCAGGGCAAACAAGGTACGTTCAATTCTCCTTTGATCGTTTGTTGTATACCTATTCTGTTTGTCTTTCTTAAGACCCCCTTACTCAACAGTCGCGCTTACAACTGCTCGCAGTTGTAAGCCACACAAAAAACCACAGAACAATAAAAACACACACAAAAAACCCACATATTTTACAGGAACAAAACACAATCTCATTCTGTCAAAAATGTGTCTAATTTACATTCAATTTTTGGCATTGATTGTCACTGATGTCATCTCAGTTGCGATAAAAAATTTAAGGTTTTTTCCATACATTTAAACATACATACATACAGACTAACGCCTATTCGCCCATGAGGGTAGGCTGAAACCACAGAACGACACCTGCCACGATCCTTCCATACTCCTTTCGCTTCGTCAATTACGAGTATGAACGTTTTTAATTAGTAGAATTGGTCTTCCTTTTAAGGGAACAAATATTTTGACTTTTGCTAGTACTGAAACTAGCTACTACTGTTACAATTGGGCTATACGCCAACCGATTCTCTAACTCATGATGCTACAGAAGGACTATTTTAGTAAAGGCATAAGCCTTGTGAATTATTAGCAGCAAAGCCTTCGTAACGATACGTTAGTATCGAGTGGGTGTATTTCTATAGTAATAGGTAGGTACTTGAAATCGAAACTTCTTTAGTACATAAGTAAGGGTTGGCGTAGTGTGGGTGAAGTTTATTAGGTACTTTATCAAGAGAAAATTATGCTAAAAATATAGGGTATAAAAAGACATTACATAGCTGTTGACTACGTATACTGCCGTCAAACTAAGTAAGTTTGAGCGTAAAATTATTACTGGGAATCGACTTTTATTTTTAGTGTGTAAAATCGCTGTTTATGGTAACTCACGCTATACATTGTGTTTTTGATTTGAGCAACAGATCAAGGGTCGTGGGGATATTCAAAATTGATTTATGACATTTAAAATTTATTAAGAACATACTTACAAAAGATCTGATACCTATTTGACCTTCAATATCTACATAAGGAGACCATTCACAAGTACGGATCAGAACAAAAAGCGATTGCAAATGATTTAAAGAATATGTAACTTTTCCTTTGTTGGGTTACTAGATTATTTGCATTGCAGGATATTTTAAAGTACTTACCAAAAATTAAAAAAATTAGGAATAGTAAAATTGTGAACAGAACATTGCCTATTCCTTCTACAGACGGGTTTAGCTAGGCTATGCTAGAGTTCTTAGCACATAATAAGTTATTCAACACCCACGCTGACTCTTATGAAGTAGGCGTAAGCTTAGTATATGAATATTTAAGTACAAGTAATCTACTCAATACTCAATACTCAATATATTTATTGCTTCCACAAGTACACTTAGATGGTAGGTTTTACAAAGATATAAAAAAAAAATCAAGGAAATAAATCAATCTAATCAATCTAATTAATCTAGGAAAGCTAGACCGTCAAATCTGGGCTATTTTGTGCACAATAAAAAACTAGCATAAAATCTTTGACTAATGTCTATTTGCCCACTTCAAAAGCTCCCATAGAACAGATTCTAATGGGACTTTTATAACCATTTTATTGCACTCTAAAACAGCTTTTAATGCTACCAAAATAGAGGTCTTTCTTGTGTATCTGGAGCGTAGTTTAAAACATAGTAAGGAATTTTGTTGACTTAGGAGCACCTTCGTGAATAGGAAGTAATTCAAATACAAGTGAATGCAAATAAAAGTTCAGGGAAAAAACGTGTGGGAGTGAGGAAGCGAACTGGTTGTAATAGTGGTTCAATATATCACTGTCAAATGGCCATTACTTTTTTTTATAAAAGTATGGGGATTTGCTTGTGAACCCGTGTTTTATTAGAAGCCTCAGGTACGCTAAGAACTTAGTCTTTTTTCTTATGTACTTAAATTGGTGGTATTTTTATTATTGACTAAATAAACATGACGCTTCGTTTTGTTTCCGCAACAAAAATGAAAATGCAATACATACTGCGAAAAAAATCAAGACAATCCTGGGACTATTTTCCGAGTTTGGAGGACACAAGACTCCGAAAGCTGAATTTTCACGCAAAAGATTTTCCAAATGTAAATTGTGTTGATATACTTGAAAAATCAAATACATAAATTCGCTCGGACGAAGTCGCGGGCAATAACTCATATAAAATAGGTTCGCCAGTGTCATTCACACTACATAAAATAAACTGAGTTTGACGCTCCCTAGGATTTTCGTCTATAACATTTAAAAAAAAAAATACAGCTTGCTCTTCTATCAACAAGATAGAAGATTTAAATAAAAAATGATGTACGATTTATTTTTCATATTTTGTTATGAACAGAGTGCAAAGATCCGATAAAGATCTAGAATCTAGATTGAACTATTAATTTATGATCTATGTCTAACGATGTTTTAGCCCTTGAACTTTAGGTTTGAAGTCGGATTTATTCCTTCTACGTATTAAATGCCTAGGCATTTAATGGAGTAAGTAAAAATATCGAGACTAAAACGATTATTATTGCTAAAAAAATTGTTTTATAAATCTTAATTAGGGATCGTGAACGGGGATATAGTTTTTTGCCTAATATCTTTTTTTTAATTTCAAGCAACATTTTTTCCTGTGGCTATTACGTACTTCTCGATACTTATACTGCGACGGAGCTGTAAAAGATATAGATATATAGATAGATTTATTTATTTGCATGAAACATGGTATAAAAAATGTATATGCATAATGCATATATTTAAGATTTTATTTAAACTTTATGCAAAATAATAATAATGATCAACAAATATAATTTTTTCGAACAATTCCTACTCAGTCTTTGAAGAAGAAGCTTAGGTACCTAGTTACGACCACATTAAAGGTCTTCACTACGAAGGCTAAAAGAACAAAGGTTGCTACAGACGGAATTGTTTACAAACACGCCTGTACTGAGCTGATAGTGGGCGATCGTATCGCGTTCCTGTGTTCCGAGGCATCTGGGCTATGGTGTTGGGGTAGCGCTATAGTGATAAGAGGAGCGGGTGGCAAATATAATATATATTTTTTATTATTTATTCGTGGTTGATAAAAGCTCCAGCAGACCGGATGCGTTTGCGTAGACGTAAGCGTAGACGTGCACGTACCACTGCGTGAACGTAGACGTGTAAACGTTACGCAAGCAGTGTGTCCTGTCACGTACAGTTCCATACATTACAACGCTACTACAGCTGCAGCTGATACTAAAAGTAGTATCATCCTTATTTCGCTGTGGGATCCAAGACAGTTAAATCGTTTCTCCGGGACTCGTCCAGCTTCATTGCCTCGAGGCTTTTCTGGCGTTGCAGTGGTCAGGAACAGAGTGGCGTGCTTGCACCATTAAAAAAAAAGACATGGAACTTTTGAATACTTCGTTCCAAATTGTCAAGTGTAATTTGATTTATCTATCTATGTCTGAAACGTCTTGTGATTTAAAAACAACGATATTGCTTTACTTTTGACAATATACCTAGTAATGTGATCTCCATACGATACTGCCTTTTCGAAAGGGCTATAAGATTCAATACTATTTTTCTTTCTCTTGTAATTAACGCTCGAAAGTGCCTTTTAATGGCCTAATTTAAATAAATGATTAGACTTTGAAAAATTAGCAAGCAGACAGGATTCACAGAAACTGAGGGTTGCGTTCCAACACTGCTGAAAGCGGGTTCTATAATACTTACTTGTAATAATTGTGGATATTTGCGTTAGTATAGAATATAAAAGATTTCGCATATTCGAATTACTTTGACGTAGGAAACTAATTTTGTAATTAAGAGGCCGTGGGTTAACTCGTTTTGGCAAAATTAAGCTCATTCTGCATTTAAGACATCCAATTTAAAAGCCAATACATACAAATGAAAAGAAAACACTCATTAACGTTCTAACAAAATGTAATCAGCTTATTGTTGCAACATTTAATTAATTTGTCTAAACACAGAACAACGCCTGCTTAGGAGATCCTTAATTAAATTAAATTAAATTTTCATACAAAATAATATGTTCTCACATTATTAATATCACTTAACCTAGCGCTCAACCCCGGAGCAAAATTATTTTAGTACAAGTCTAGGCGTTACGTTGTATGAAACTGAAATTATTTTAATTAAAGCTTCATTTTCATTTGCTGTTTTCCAAAGCTGAATTGGGTATTTACTCAGTGCAAATATACTTATGCAAATATGTATGAAGATTTTACATTGTTTAATTGAAAGTTAAGAATTGCTTTGAGTCGCGTTACGTATGTTTGGTGTTAAACAGATCGGTGCGTACATATTTATCTGCAGCATTTTTTTAAGTAAAATATGCATTGAATAATAACAATACTTAAACGTGCATTATTAATCGAAATATCAAACGAGAGTAATAATAATACCAGACTATTAGTGTCTCAATGCAGGGCAAAAGCTTCTTCTGATACAGAGAAGGCATGATCATTGATCACCACGCTTACTCAAGCCGCATTGGTGATTTTGAGACTTAGTATACTATTCATTTATACTCGCAAATACTAGTAAGTTTTGATAAGTGGCATAATTTATTTGTATATATTATAAATCAGATTTTTAAATATTGGTATAAAAATAAAAATAACATTTAGTCAACGATCAAGTTCTTATGATTTGAATAGATTTGCAAAACGTCTTTCATAAATCCGTCTCTGGCCATTTGTTTAATAATAAATAAATAAATAAATAAATAAATATCTTGGGACAGCTCACACACGGCTATCTGATCCCAAGCTAAGCAGAGCTTGTGTTATGGTAACCAGACAACTGATATACATACTTATATAATTTATAAATACATACGTATTATAGATAAATCACACCCAGACACAGAACAAACAATCATGCTCATCACACAAAGTTTGTCCTGGATGGGAATCGAACCCACGACCTCCGGCTTAGCTTTAATAGTAAATATGTATGAAATTAGTACATCCACATGTTTACTCGAACTTACCTTTCAAAATCGCTCGCGCGTTTTCAAACTCGCTCCGCTTATAACACTCAATCGCTACCTTACGCGGCATTCTATTGATGTACACTTTTGTTCAAGAATGATTTGCAGATGTAGACTTATTTATTACACAACTAGATGGAGTAAGCTTTGATACAGAGGTACTATGGTAGTACCTACTTCGTTTGTGTTCACTTGTCTTTGAGAGATGTGACTGGCCCTTTTTGATGTCAGCTTAGAATCGAAAGTTTTGTGTGATGTAAATTTTGTTTGTGAATATACCTACACTGGAAGATTTTCTCAAGGATTTCGATGTATTGTAATGTTCGAATGGTACAATACAAATAAAAGTTGGAATAAAAAATTAATTTCTATGTAATGTTACGTTCTTGCGAATGCAAGTAGTAGTAGAGCTCTTTGTGAAGGAGTTCGTCCGGGGAAGTACTACCACCATACCTATTTCTACCGCAAAGCAACGTTGCTGTGTTCCGATTTGAAGGGTATGGGTACCGGTGTAATTATAAGCACATGAGATATTTCAACTGACGGGCCTGTTGGTCTAGTGGTTAGTGGCCCTGACTGCTAAGCCGGAGGTCGTGGGTTCGATTCCCACCCAGGACAAACTTTGTGTGATGAGCATGATTGTTTGTTCTGTGTCTGGGTGTGATTTATCTATAATATGTATGTATTTATAAATTATATAAGTATGTATATCAGTTGTCTGGTTACCATAACACAAGCTCTGCTTAGCTTGGGATCAGATAGCCGTGTGTGAGTTGTCCCAAGATATTTATTTATTTATTATTTATTATTTAACTTTGTCTTTGGGATGGCAACGCTGCAATGCATTTGCAAGGCCTCTGGTATTGCAGATGTCTATTGGTAGCGGTGACTACTTAACATTGGGTGGGCTGTCGGCTGCTTGCCATCCAACGATATAAAAAAAAAACCTCGCGTTTGTGTTTGTAAAATCGTTGAGCATCTTGCTCAATGTTCGGTTCGTGAGAGCCTCAGTAGAGCAGTTCGATGTTCTGTTACAAGTAAATGCTTCAGCTAGTGTATACTTACCTTCAAAGTCGTCTAGGCATTACCTGTTTTCGAATAAAACCATCATAAAAAGTAGGTTAGGTTTAAAATGAAATTAAAATGTTGGATACGTAATGTTTGTACTAGATTTTCTTAATCTTCATCGCTCTCGCTGTTTTTCTTCCATCGTACTAAAGAAAAACAGCACCCACGCTAATATTTAAAATCTAGCTTTTTTTTTTTATAGACGGGAAATCATCAAATAACTTCCCCCGCCCTGGGCGAGGCGGGAGGGAGTGTCAGACTTTTACTGACTAAAACCCTTCCATGTTCCATGTGTCGTACTAAAGAAAAACAGCACCCACGCTAATATTTAAAATCTAGCTTAAGATGAAATATTTCCAAGTTTAAAATTTCATGCGTCACGCATAAAAACAATTCGGTCAAGTGCGAGTCAGATTCGTACGTAAAGAACCACCCACCGTACGTAGTTTTTTATTTATTTATTTTTATTTTATTAAAAATAAATATTTGCTGTAATAGCGGCAATAAAAATACATTTACACTCAGCAAAAATGTCAACTCAACTATTGGTAGTTTGGTAGAGAGTTGAAACTTTCATGTAACGTAACAACGTTTCTTGAGATACAGCCAGCTAACAGACAGATAGACAGACAGCAGAGCCTTAGCAATAGTGTCCTGCTGCCACCTTTTAGGTCATCATCATATCAGCCTATAGCCGTCCACTGCTCCTGCCTCCTCAAACAGCGCCAACCATCCTAGTCTTGGAATGGGATGGTCCTGTTAACCTTTTTCGGGTACGGAATCCTAAAAAAAATAAACACATCTTGTTAAGAAGCTTTTTATTTCATGGTTAAAAAGATCTACAGAGGGACAATGAAAAGTGACATTCTTAAAGTCTTAATAGAATATGTTATAACGTTGATCCTGAACATAATATTTCTTGTGGAATAATTTATTTTTTGTTTCTTTTCCACCTCCGTCTTATCCTTCACAATTTATTGCACAAATCGACTCGTTCAATCTTCTGTCCTTTTCTTTTGTGTTTTCCCCTTATTCCGTTGTCTTGGATGTAATGTTAGTATTATGGTGATATTATTTATTTATGACGATTTACTTAGCTTGTGTAAGTATGTAATTTATTTAAGAATTTCTGAGATTGTGTACTTCAATTGAATTGTCTAAAGAGATTAAGTATAAACCATTTAATTTTTACCTCTTATTTTCATTGTAATTTCGGTTCTATCATCTGTCATGTAATAAAAATAAAACCTGTCTATTACTGTCTCACTGCTTGGCAAAGACGTCTTCTCATATTATAAAGAAGTCACGAATATTGATCACCGCGCTTGCTTAAAGAGGATTGGCGATTTCGGATGAATTACGAGTCTAGGTTTTCCTACAACGATATATTATAATATAAATTAACTTAGGAAGTAGGTATGGGTTCATTAAAAACTCACATCGGTACTTTACCAGCTTTTAACCCACAAACACAAGCATTCGAGGCGAGCTCCATTACCATTGGACCATCACGCATACATGCATTATCGCAAAAATAAATGTAAGTAAGTAATTATAAGACTTTTGCAATTGAGACAGACTGCAATGCAATTAAAATCATACTCAAGTGACTTGAAACAAACCAAGCTATAACCTACATCTGTTCCAACAAATCATACAATCAGGCCTCAGTGAATTTATCTTGCATTTATCAAAGATTTAGGTCTAAAGGTCAACTAACGTATACCAGACGCGTAATATACGTATACGGGTACGGCAGTAGGACGTACGCAATTATCGACAGACGCAGCCCACTTCAAAGAATATGTTTGATAAAGTTGATTGGTCTAGTGTCTGGCATATCTCAGACCTCTGACATAGAGTAATAATTCCATTCAGAAGTGACACTTGTGCTAATTTGAAATAAATGCTTTGAGCATTTATTTCAAATTAGACCATTTACAGACAATTTTTTATTGTCATGGAGTCGGTGAGTTAGTCAGTAAATTTAAGCTAGTTGCTTGTTCCAAAACTGGGAGGTAGGCCTCTATGAAGACGAACGAGCAAGAAACTCTACGTAGACTTATTTCAATTAGATTTTTACAGAATCCTGGTTACAAAATTTTTGTTGCTTCTATATGTGTAAACAATGAAGGTGAATATAAACAATCATAAAAATAAATAATAAAGATATAAGCCAGAGAGAGATGATCAATCCCAACTGACAGCGTCCGTTCACTAACATGACGCGTGGATCATTGTGGCCATTTACTTTGCTGAAATTATCACGCGTTTACCCAAGTCAAAACAGGCTTGTAACTTTTCTCAATAGACAATCGCGGTTATCGTAATTTGCATCACAAATCACAATTGCTGCAAGAGACGGCACAATTTTGACTGCATTGAACGTTTTAAATGTCCCCAAAAGTAGGCATTCGTTCGTAGCAGGATTATCTATTCTATGTCTATTTTAGAGGCGCCAGGAATCCTACAGTTACATATTATTTGTAATCATAGTGTATGTGCCAAATGCTTCGCTTAATCTTTGGTATTTCATATTCTGGGAACGCTTAGAATGTGTAGTATTCTTGCTTAGGGATTAATCGATCCGATCGGTCGTAAAATCTTGATGTTATTGGAATGTTTCTGAATTTTATGAGGCGATCGAATTTTGTTGGAATATAAACAAATCTAGTTCAAATCAGTCATATCCTACTAGTATTATAATTATGAAACTTTGTGAGGGCGGATGATGATTAATGAGTGAATGGATGGATGGATGAATGGATGTTTGTTACTCTTCCACGTTTAAGTCACTTAACAGAATTATCCGAAAGCGCACATATGCATATTGATCTCATAACACATAGATTTTTATCCCGTTATTGTGTTCCCGGGGAATAATTTAAACGTAGTTGCGAGCAGAAGCTTGTATGAAAATAAACTAATATCGGTCTAGCTTATTCATGTCAGCTCGATCAACGATGAGCGATCGACTCTGCGTTTTGGAACACGAAAAATACCAATACATGTCAGATTGCACACGAAGGCTTGTGTATAACAACTCAATATTCAACATTACAAAATATACACCATGCATACTCCTAGTTTTATTAGGATCCCCTTTCATTTTGTTTTTATTTTTGTTGTTATAGCGAAAATAGAAAATACACACTTTGTGATTTCTTTTTTGTGAAAATTTCAACTCTCTACGGTTTATAAGATATACACCACTGACAGACAGACGAACAGACTGCTGAGACTTAGTAATAGGGTGGCACTCTTCGAGTATAAAAACCAAAAAATTGTGACCAGTCCTTTTACCCCAAAACTCAACCTCCATAATTTCTCATCCAAAAACCGCTCAACACAAATCACAAACCAGTCACGCTTAATATCAAAAACATTCATCCTATTAAGATAAGATGGCGACCATAGTATCCAACTAACGAGTTTGGTCAATCGGTAGCAATTAATTGGGAACCATTGTCGGACCCACATGGAGACCGAACGGAACGAGATAGCGTTCATTCAATATTGGTGATAGCATCGCTTTAGACCTGAAACTTGTAACACGGTCAGCTGGGTGTGGTGGGGTTCTTTTGTCAATTTGTTCGTGGTTTGGAGCTTGGTTGGGATTTTTTAATTGAGTATTTCATCGGCGTCGGGAGGGTTTTTTCGCGAGCACTAAATGGATAAATTGTTACTTACTTCTGACTAAACAACTCTAAGTATTTATAAAAACTTTTGGACTTTTGCAAGTTGGAGTATTTTAAATTATTCGGATGGAAGGGACATAGAATCCTATACCATTGATTTAGATCACGATTCCAGACTCTTAAAAAAAAGCAGCTGTTATGTATAAAAGTGAACCTATACGGTGAAAATGTATGAAGCAGCTGTTTTCTTTTTTTATTAATAACCGATTTTTCCACATTTTTTATGCCTTCTAGTTACGGATGTACACGTCAAAGTTCCAACACTTTGTTTGTAATATTTTCTACAAAATCGAGTTTTGAATATTACAACTGAACTTTCCACAACCCCTGTGTACCTATTGTTGCGTGCATCCGTAAACACAATGTTTTGCGTGCGTTACATTGCACGAGATTTTAATAGCTTCCGTCCCCGGGAACTCGGCTGTCACCAATTAATTGGAATCTATTTTGATACAATTAATGTCTCATGGTCTACAAATGTCTGAAATGAGAAAGTGTTTTTTCATTATAGTGATAGGTACTATAAATTACCATCACAAAAGCCATGAACTACATACAAAACCAGACATTGTATGTTTTTTTTTTACTTTATTTATTTGGCGAAACTGGAATTCTGGTTCAACTGAACAAGGCTATGTTTGTGGCAGCTTTTTAGGGTTCCGTACCCGAAGGGTGCTCACGGGACCCTATTACTTAGGCTCAGCTGTTGGTCTGTCAGCGTCCCCATACAAGCAACGAGTTTTTTTTTAAGTCATAGGTATTAAATATTGCCTTGTTAGCCTAGTGGTCCTAAGCGCGCCTGCTACGCTAGAGGTCTTGGGTTCGATTCCCAGGTCGAGCAAAGTGTTATTGGGTTGTTCTATTAAATTCTCAGCTCAGAGTTAGGACTTGTGCCCGGTTACTAGCAATAGGCTGGCCTGCCTTTATTTGGGACCTAAACATACCGGCAAATTGTGGGTGTATATTGGTACACCTCTACCTAACCCTTCGGGGTATATAAGTTTTTATATTTTTACGATGGTACGGAACCAGACTCGTACTTGGCCGGCATTTTATTCATTTCTGTATCTGTAAGTTACAGATAGTAATTCCATTTTCTATTCGGCCAATTATATTAAGCTGAAATAAAACCACAGAAAAGATCTGTCTCACAAAGTACCTAAAAGCTATTGTATCCTTAAGTAACAAGAATGTCTATATAAATCTAGTTCCAAATGAAATAAACTCTTTCACATACATCGTATTTATCTAAAGCCTTGATCAGTCTTACTAACTAGTATTGGGTATCAAGCCAGGGCCGGATCTGGAAATGAGCTATATGGGCTGCAGCTCAGGGTCCCTGAGTTAATAAGGGCCTCCAACCCACATTGATGGCAATGGATCATATAGTAAATTGAAAAAGAAAATCGTTTCTACATTTTTCAATTCTTTTTTCTTAAAAAGAAACTGCCCTACACTAGGAATATTTACTGCATCGTGGGTACCTTTAAACTCATATACGAAAACAGCCAGACCCCGAACAATTAATCTATCTGTGTATGTCCTATACAAATATTTGTTCCGTGCGGAAATTAATCGCTCGGCCACTGACACACACTTATTATTGCAAAACAGGTATTTGTTAAAATATCAATTTTGGTTAATTTGGTAGGCCCCCAAGTAGTGTTAACACTGGGCCCCCCAATTCCACAGCCCGGCCCTGTATCAAGCAATGTATTGTATCCAATATAAGTTAAGAAACCAAGATCCTAGTCTATTAATTATATTGTAAGGCAACTCCACAAAGTCTTGAAACTTTTGCAAATTAGTCCGGGTTGTTGGGTACTAGGCAAATTAGAATTTGGAATCGGAACAGTTCCGAGAACTCCGTTCCCTATTTTGGTTTAGTTAATAGGCGGGTGACCTACGTCAAATTTAATTACTTATGTGTTTGCTTCCGTCAGTACATAAGACTTGATTAAGTTTAAACTGGTTTTCAATTTGTAGTTGACTGCTTTGAGACCAGTAATTTGGTTGACTGATCTTTTGGAATTGGTATTTAAAGAGATTCGCAAGTAAACAAAAGTCTTACAGTGTATTATTTACTTTGATAATGGAACATTTACAACATTTTATCTAAAGCCTTGATCTTACTAACTAGCATTGGGTATCAAGCCAGGACCGGATTTGACCATGAGCTAGCGCTGCAGCCTAGGGTCCCGAGGTTATTAAGGGTCCCCCAACACACATTGCAATATTATTTACTTGCTTCTGCCCGCGACTCCGTTCGTTCGTTTTTGGTTACTGCTCCGCTGCCGTGACGACTCACGGCAGCAAAATGGCTGCATAAAAGCATCGATAAAACATCACGCTACGGCTGGCGTGATGTTATATTGCCCATTATATTCCTTATGAATCTGACTATCATACACAAAAATATTCCTTTTTCCCATCCGTTAAATAGTAACTTTTTTTAAAGATTTTTTAAAGTTATTTATAAAAAAATGTATTAAAGATATTTTTGCTCGCTTGAACTACGAACACACATTTTACCTCTGTATTAAGGTAGATAATTCATCATCATCTGCCTAGCCTTTTCCCAACTATGGTGGGGTCGGGTTCCAGCCTAACCGGATGCAGCTGAACACCAGTGGTTTACATGAAGCGACTAATAAAGAAAGATAATTATAGTTCCGAATTTTATTTTTAAATAGACTAAACCGAGCAGGCAACAAGACACAAACATGCTCCAAATACTTAAATTACTAAAACACTAGCTCAAAAAGAAGATTAAAATGAGTACGTCGCGTCAATCTAGCGTTAATGTCCCCCTAAGCTAAGCCCGTATTATAATCTCATGGATGTCGATACTGGCGCCTAAGGGATTAGCGCGAGCGAGCGAAGGTAGCAGCTGTTTATAACGTAGTACTTAAAGAGTTTAGTTAGAACGATCGTGTTTACTCTTAGAAGCTTTCGTTAAGACCTATTTATGTGACTAAGTTTTGGATGAAAAATAATGTGACAATGTTATCCCGACTGAATCGGGCCCCGGGGGTAGCGGTGGTCAATCACAATATAGACTAGACAAGTATGCAAGAGATTTTACAGCAGAAACACAGTTGCACTCCCGCTTTCCACACTCTCACAGTCCGAATTCAAATTCAAATTCAAATTCAAAGCATTTATTTCAATTAGACCATGTACAGGCACTTTTGAATTGTCAAGAAGTTACAGTTAAAGTTGAAGCTAGTTGCTCGTTCCAAAACGTAGGTCTCTATGGAGAAGAACGAGCAAGAAACTCCGAAGGGACGGCAATCCCTGACACGCTCGTGATCAGGCGCAGGACCAAAGGCTTTACGTACTTTCCAAAAGCATAGTGGTGTCACACCGTCCATTTTCAAACTATGGGAAGAAATCCTAATGGAATTCAAAAACAGGTCATGTAAATCGAAGCCAGGACCCCACGCTGAGCTAAGAGCCAAGAGGGATGACAAAAAAAAAATACGTTTCATAAATATTGCTCAGTAGGCAAGCTAACAACAAAACTGTTATCACTGCTTAACCCCCATATACTGTATCAGAATTTACCAACTCAAAACCCTCGTACATTCCCATACACATAGGTACTCAATTTTTGGCTCAATCTCATAAAACCGCATCGTCGACACGACCGTTATTTATTAGCGAATTAACTTAATAAAACCAAATGTCTGTCAGTTGATACAGCTTGATATCCAGATGTATACGTAGCTACTGGTTAACGATATATGGGGCTTGATGGGGCTGTATTTCATTTCATTACCTTTAATGCCTTTGGTAGTAATAGTATTGGGTTTTACAGGTTTACGTTTGAGCTTAATGTCTAGGTGAATATAAGGCTTATCTGGAATGTCCTGACTGTAGAATAGGTAACAAAGAACAGGCCACGGTCTATTAGAGTGGGTTTAGATACCCACTCTAATAGACCGTGGCCTGTAGGTTCATAATCTACTTGCAATTCTCATCTCAGCGGCAATCAATGTAAAAAAAAAAATATAAATTAAAGGCATTTTTGACAGGAGACATATTAGATTGCGTACGTATTTAAATGTTAGTAGAATTGCCATCTGATTGGGCTTAGAAATTATTTTAATTAAAAAACATTGTCACTTGCACAAATAGAAACAGAGTAGTACATTGAAAAGTCACGACGAAAAGTAGAATTTAGGTTTTTTTTAACGAATATGTTTTAACTTTCGTATTGGTGCAAGTACCCACTAGCAGGCTAATTCCTTAACACATTTATAATGTGCTTTTTTTTTTAATTTAACAATTTTTATTATCATTAGCAGAAGAAATTTTCAAACATTAACAAAGAAATGCCTTATGATTTGCCTTCTAAAATAAAATCATTCACGGTGTAACGCAATTGTGGTGCTGTTTATAGCATGGTAAAAAGCATCCTATTCACCAGTCACACAGTACATAATAGCGTACATAAATTCCACTCTTCACCAAAACCACTTAAACTCGTTGTTCCTTTTCGTTCCATTACTTACAGCTTTTAAAATTAAATCACATCGGATTCTACCGCTTCTGTTTCCATTCACGGTGCTAAAGCGGATTAAACACCTGCCAAATAAATGGAAAAAGAGGGAGAAACCGCGGTATTTACTAGTAGGTTGGCACTTTTCCAAACGGAGGTTACTGCGCTCCGCAAATATTTTACCGCTAGGACAATGATATAGTTGCTTGGCCCCCATACGCCTCGAGGAACTTTTCGTTTTGTTATCGAGATTCGTAGGATATTAACTTATTGAGTGTTTCTGTCATTGGACTAACTTAATTTTGTCTGTCACTATCTACTTACTGTCTCCTATATTTCGAAGTTTGTTTAAATAAAAGTTAAGTTTCTATTCACTGATGTGGCGGCTGACTTGAAAAGACACTTAAGATTAGTCAAACTTTCCGACATGTTTACTGTACCATAGCTACCTATGATGTTTGTGTACAATCTTAGCTTTTGTTTAATATAACCTTAAATAAGCTCCTTGTACTCATTATTATGAACAAAATTTTACAATGCGCCTGACGCTTTTTTATTTGGGGAAAATCTGGAAAATACAGAGGGTTAGGTATGTAGAATGGACTCGGCGGTCATGCGTCGTTTCATTAACCTGCATGTGACAGGTGTAGGTTGATGAAGAATCATGTAAAGTTTATTTCTGTTATTATTACTAACATAGTTTATAAGTTTGGTGTTACTAATTTTCTATGGGCTGTAGTTGTCTGAAAATAAACAGTTTTTATTTTTATTTTTATTTTTTTATGTCTGGCTTTTGCCGACTTACATCATATGATTCTTTCTACTGCTATGTTTCGGGACTCTCGTATACACTTGATGCATGATCCGCGCCCCCGAGTGTTATGCGATCGAAGCCTGAAATCCTGAGTTACCGAATAAAAAAAATAAAAAATATTTTCATAAATCGAAAAAAATATGGCCTAAAGTCTTTTCTTTTCAGTTTTATAATATTCAAAAAGGAAGTTTATAAATACGTAAGCCTAAACAGACACAGCTGAAACTATGAGGGATTAACAAAAGTTGTGAAAAGTTAGCGGTGTTATTCTTGGAGCGAAGTCACTGAATATAAAAGTGAGTTATGGCCAGATGTCCAGACCAGACGCACACTAATGATGTTATCTACCAGACGATCCCCAGGCAATAACACGAAGCACGTCTAAAAATTACTAAACTTAGTCAAAGTACATGTTGTATATATTTTTAAAATTGTATTTGGAGGTTGTAGCGCGCGGTAGATAGGTAGAACTTCGAAAACAAAGCTACCCCATTTATAATTAACCAAGTAAAGCAATTGTCCCACTGTCGACGGTTGGCGAGAAGCGAGTTGAGCTAGAAACTTGAAAAGAGTTAGCGAGCAATCAGAAGCGAGTGTAAGAGAACGAGAGGCGATTACTCGCATGAATCGCTCAGCCACCATCGCTAGTACATGTACGAAGCGAGAGTCTCTCGGCGAGTGTTCTGTACGCCGAGCGAGCATTCATCATCATCTTCCTGCCCTTACCCCTTGTTACTTGGAGTCGGCGCAACACGTTTTCTTTTTCCATTTCGTCGTATTAACCGCCATGATATCAAGGACTCCCTTCTCTTTTATGTCATTCTTTACTAAAGAAAAGATGGATGAATTGTTCATCCATCTTTTCTTTAGGCTGCTTCTTCTCCATCCATCCACATTTATATCCATTACTGTTTTGGTCACATGCGCTTCATCCCTCCTTATCACATACCCATACCAAGACAAGCGAGCATTGCTGAGTTTTTTTATACGTTTTATCGCTGTGTCAATTTTGCTTCCTACTAACATTATAAATGCGAAAATTTGGGAAGATGGATCTTTATCTACAAACCCATGTGAAGGTTGATTAAGAACAGATAAATGTCAATAGACTTGTTTAACTCTCATTTTCTCTGGTTAAGTCAGGATTAATGATGTCCAAAGAATATAATTGGTACAAGACTTACGATGAATTCAATGGTTAATTGTGCAAATCTCTTAATGATTTAGAAAGAAAAGTTGTTTGAAAAAGTTCGGCGTTCAACGTAAGGGTTTCGGCAAAGTATTAAATTACCTAACGAGTTTTAAGTTGGTAAGAACATTTAAAAGTTCAGTGTTTAGAATGTTAATGATTGGAAGACGTGCTTAATTGCTTTAATTCGCGTGTGTTGATTTATAAATTCATAGGTGAGAAAGTTGTCTTATCAACATTGTGGGTGCTAATTCTAGAAGCGGTAATGCTAGCGAAGGTCATCAAAGAGATGCCAGCATAGTAGACGGGGCTCGCTAGGGCCGTTAAGAGTTACCGCTGGGCAAAAGTCATTAGTCGGAACATGGATAGATTTAAGTCAGTAAGAGCCTGACACACCCTTCCGCTCAACCTAGGGCGGAAGAAGACAAATAATTGTTTTATTAAAGAAAAGGTGCTAATTCTAATCATATCATTAGATATCACATCTTACTGGAGACTCTTTGATTTTTTTCCCTCTTCTTCTGTATCGTAAAAGCGTTTACAAACATAAACTCACATACACACCGACCATTTGCTGAAATGTCTACCTACTTTCCTACTGGCTTAGTAACACCAACTTTTAATTACCTGCAGAAAAAGTTTAGCATGACCAAAACAATGAGTCCTAAAAACGATCCGTTTCTGTTTTTTGGAACCGCTTGATAATTAAAGCTTAGTGGGATGCAATATGGACATATTATACCTAAATAAAAAATATTTTATGTAAATGGACTTACGTAGTTTTTAAGTTAGTTTAAGAACGAGTCGAGTGAGGGCACGATATTGTAATATTACATACATACATACATAAACTCGCGCCTTTTTCCCATGGGGGTAGGCAGAAACTACGGAACGCAACCTGCTACACCTGGTCATACAAGCACACCGGTTACGAGTACTGCGCACCTGACCTTTCTGAGGAACCTCACCAATATTAATAAAAATAAGTAATATTAATAAAAAGAAAAAAGGAAAACGAAATTAAATCTATAATAAAAAAGAAGTTTAAAAAACTAAAACCCGACTACAAAAAATTCACGTTCTAAAAAGTATGAAACAAGAAAACATTCTCATCTGAAAGCCGTGGTCGTATGCCACTTTACCCTAAACTTTAGTGCTAAAGATTCATGTTCTATAACTACATACATACAGTTTTACCTGAATTAGGTGGCATACGACCACGGCTTTCAGATGAGAATGTTTTCTTGTTTCATACTTTTTAGAACGTGAATTTTTTGTAGTCGGGTTTTAGTTTTTTAAACTTCTTTTTTATTTAAAATATTTTGGGGTTTAAATTTAGACATTTATATGCGTAATATTATTGGAACTGCAACATATATACACAATATATGAAATAATAATCTATTAAGTCTCCCAAACGAAATATTGGTTAGTTAGATAGGTTTATGATGCGTTCTAAAGGGTGCTATGTACAATTTACTTATATAATATATATATATATATATATATATTTGAAATGTGCTAATTAAGCCCTTTAGTTTGATATGCAACACGACCATATTTGGAAGAAAAAAATTTTTTTTTCACATCTTCTTGAGCCCCAGAGGGCGCCACATACAATTTATTGCAACATAATGTAGCCTATAACCAGCGGACGATCAAGACGCTTCTAATGACACCTCATTTGTCAATTTACGTTAGACGGTTTAGAAGTTATGAGGGAACAGATGAACATCCATACATACATACATACATACATACATACATACATACATACATACATACATACATACATACATACATACCGGTCAACCTCATAACCCTCCTTTTTGCTTCGCCATAGTCGGGTAAAAAAGAGCATGGACGATTAAGTATGCGGTAGAAGCACTCATAAAAAAAAACCGCTTGAATTCTATTTTATTCTATCATGAAACTGCGTTCTATGCCACGGTTGCAACTTCCAATTACTGTGATGGGTACCCAACTTCCTAATAAGTTTGCCGTTCAGCTAGTCGGCAAATCGATTATGTGGATAGGTGTGAAACATAGGAGCCATCTATCGGAACTTTAGTCTGATAGTTTCATGTACCTAGTAACTGATAAGTTGGACTTGGAACAGATTTAAACTAACGCCATTTAGGTACGTGCGATGTGAAGTTTGGAGATTAATGAATATATCGATACTTATAGAGTATGTCTAAGAGTCGCCAGACCTTAGTTTAGCATTGCTAGAATTTTGAGAATACACAGATGAATATCCTCGTTAGCTTAGTGGTCCTAAGCGCAAATGCTACGCTAAAGGTATTGGGTTTGATTCCCAGGTCGAGCAAAGTGCTATTGGGTTTTTCTATGAAATTCTCAGTAGCAGCTTGGAGTTAGATTTGTGCCCGATTAATGGCAATAGGCTCGCCCGCGATTACATGGGTCTTAAACATACCGTCGGACTGTGGGTGTATTGTTTTGTATTGGTACACCTCTGCCTAACCCTTCAGGGAATACGGGCGTGGTAGTATGTATGCATGCATCCAAGAGTCGCCAGGCCTATGTCAGTTTTGTATTGCTGGAATTTTGATAATAGATAAATGAATATGTCGTTAAGAATGTATGCGTACTTTCTAGCTTGAATGCTGGTCAGGCCTTTTTCAAGGTACATAAAGTACCTACTCACTTACGCCGCGTTAAGTTACGTCTTTGACTGCTGCTCCGTTCTTAAGGGTTGTAGCGTGATATTATATTGTCTATAATATTCCGTATGAATCTTGTATATAGACAAAAAAAAAACAGATTTTCCAGAGATTAAGGCATTGAAAACAACAAAAATCTCTTCAGCTTTAATAGATTTACATTTCTTTTATCTTGCTGTTTTATATTTTAGATTTTAAATAAGATAGTAGATATTGCATTGCAAAGCTGATGTAGGAACGTTGCTAGAAAAAAATAAAGTTGGAGTTATTAAATACTTCAAAAAATATTTTTGCAGTCAGTCAGTTCGAAGTTAGACGAAAAGCAATTCTTAGTTTAATGAACTCCATTCAATTTGCTATTTCAATGTAAACGTACGTTATTTCTCGATAAATATAAAGCAATGTAGACTATTAGCCATTTATAAAAATAATATCACCTAAATACATTTATTTCAACAATATAAAACAAAAACTGCCGTTATGCAAATTTAATGGAACATAGATGCACTGAATATTAAGTTTCCGTATACTTGTTTAAACACAAAGAAAACAAAGCAGTAGCCAATGGGCAGCGCACTCGGAAAGATGATGAAGCGTCATCATCATCATCATATCAGCCGCACGACCACCACTGCTGGACATAGGCCTCCTCTAAAGATAGTCACAATGACCGGTCCTGAGCTGCCCGCATCCAGCAATTTCCAGCGACCTTTACCAGACCGTCGGTAAATTCGGATGAGGGATAAAAACTTCAATCTCATGGTCCAAGACTTCCACTACTAAGTATTTATTTCTCTTCAATTTCAAGAGAAAAAATATCAACGGTAGGAAAACCTAATAAAAAAGCCCTTAAATAAACGAGCTATAACCATTATAACTAAAAACTTTTTATGTTTACGACTTGTTATATGTAGGGAGCCTTCTCCAATTTGACGTTTGATGCCTTTGTCGGGATTGGGACTGACTTTGTTTCTGTGTTTACAAAATAAGTTTATAATTATTCTTCACTTTATATTTGGGTCAGAATTTGGAAACCACTCAATGACCTAAATTGACCTGTTTTGCGTATAATTTAGCTTTTCTATTTTAAGAACTTGACTGAATTACGATCTGATTGCCTAAGGGAGGTGTCTAAGGGAGGTGTCTCTTGGGTGTCTAAGGGAGTTCCATGTTCAGCAGTAGACGTCATTTGGATGATATTATGATGATGATAATGATTGTGAGAACAGCTTACTTCATTTTGATAACTGCCTCTTCTCTTAGTTTCTTCAAAATTTAAAATACCGCAAAATTAAAGTGACAATTTGTCAAACCTGCATAAGCTTCTATGATTGGTTGTTTATAATTCAGTCAACCAATTACAACAGCTTACGCGAACGTTACATAAATTTTTCATTCGAGAAACCATTGGTTAGTCTCCTCAAGTCTCCAGAGCCTTAGCACTGAGCTAAGGTCTTAATAATTCAGCAAGCACATAATCGATACTGTTTCAAGGTCCCACAGTTTTAGTTAACGCCGTCTAATTATCAGTTTATCAGTGAATGATGAATTCTGGGTCATACCTTGAACTGCATTAAGTCTTGTTGGCAGACACGTTAATTAGCCACTTATACTTCTCCTGTTAATTACACGTGGCAACTGTTCTAATTAATGTTTTCCGTTGCTCAAGTACCTGCCTGTTCAGAAATTTCGTGTTTCGGAAGCAACGAACAAAATACTTTGACAGCTTAATAAGATGGCTCCTGTTTAAAATTTTGTACCATGAATCAAAAAGTTGGACTGACAGTCTTTAGAGTAACTGTCAGTTCAATGAACGTTCACGACTTTGTTCATACTTTTGATAATAAATAGAATTTCTGCGAACGAAAGAACTTGATTAACCTAAATTACAAGCACCGAGATGAAATAAAACAATTTAACTCGAAGGATCAAGATAAAAATAAAGCACTAACGTAACCCAAGACATATGAATGACGTATTTTTATTGTTGCTCGTATTTTTTTTTATTTGTGATTACATAAATTCGTTGTGGGATCCAAGATGGCCGGGAGATTTACGCAAACAAGCGCCCAGATTCTTTCGACCAGCCGGAACAAGTTTATAGCTTAATCTTTCATTTTTTATGTGGTAGGAATGCCTAATAGCACTTTCAAATACGTGTGTTGGTGCTTGTAGTATCAGAAACTGATGATGGTAGGTAACGCATATAATTTAGTTCTTCAGAATTGCGGGTATGTGTTCAATTACAGGCTCATGAGACGTTTCAACTTTGTCACTGGGATGGCAACGCATTTACAAGGCCCCTAGTATTGCAGATATAGACGGCGGTGACCAACATCAGGTGGTCTTTTTTTGCCATCCAATGAAATATGACCAAATAAAAGTTGTAAAGTCTAGATAGTGAAAACATTTAAGGGAATTTTATAAACTGAATTCGTGCAAGGAATTGTTGTAGTCTTTAGTAAGAATAACGTCAGCAACAGCGGTGACAATTTGTTTAGCGTAAACCGTAGCTATTTACATATTGAAATAGCGCTACTGTTGTCAATACCACGCTAGAAAACTCTGACTTTCCAATCTAAAGCTTACTCTAGTTCCGTTTCACTAGTTTTAAATCCATCGTAAAATCGATTCGGATGCTGATAGTTTTAAACAACAATAAAAACAGTCGTAAATAAAACTTTTACTGTTGAAACCTTCATATTTTACGACAAAACATTATTGCCACTTTTCATTCCTTTATCAACTGGCGTATCATTTTCTATTGAATTGTTAGCTGTCAATGTCAATCAACTTACGAAGTCCACTTCCTTTGCTGTCTAAAAATGTTGGCTACCCTATCTTCTTTTTTAAACATCAAACGTTTTACTGTCGATAAAAGATATGTGGAAGAGCCTCACAGAAAACGCATGCATAGCTGACTTGACTGAAAATCGTTCACGTTTTCCTATAACTAATCTAAACACCGTTTGTTCGCAGGACTGCGAGTGGCATACATCGAGCTGATTGTGCGCGTAAGTATACATACACACTAGGGCTGTTACGGTAGTCTTCTTAGCCCTATAAGGAGGCGGTTGCGGATGTGGAATAAAGGTTATTTCATGATTGATTGACGTCAAAAATTATTATTTAAAATAAGCACATGGTATACTTTCTTATACAAACTTTACTGGAAGGTAATCGAAGTTAAGAAGAGGCAAATTATATTTCACGCCGATAAGTTAGTGCAAACAATGGGAGAAAAGTCCTGACCATGTCATGTCCCTCGCAACACAGCTGAGCGGCCTCCTCTCGCGTTGTATGTTAACGTAAATAAACCTCCGCAGAAAAACTAGCAATGGGCTGGACACATAGCTCATAGAACGGACGGTCGTTAGGTTAGGTTAATAGAAAAGTTCTCGAGTGAAAAGCGCAGTGTAGGAAGGCTCCCTATGAGATGGACCAACGACCTGGCAATAAACGACGCTCGATGCTAGCAGCACACGGCCGGTGGAAATTTTGGGTCCGTGGGTTACGCTCCCAGTCATCGAGGCACCTGTGGTCGACGCACCCGATTCGATTTATTTAATTCAAGTAAATTTTTGATCAAATGTAATGTCAGGCACAAAACTGTTTTACAAAAATATTAAATGTATATTGTTTCTAAGTAGGTATATGTATAACATAAAAATCATAATCATATTTATAACAAACAAATGCTTTTATATTGGTAGTATGTTTTGAAAAATTTAAGACTCAGTAATTTTTCATTATTTACTTATATAACTCAATAAGAACACTAGTAAAATTGTTTACCATATACCTATCACAGTTTTCACCACCTATAATCAAGAGAATCATTTAACTTAATTAAATAATTAGTCTCACATGTAATACAATAAGAAAATGATTTTAAATAATCAGTCTTCAGAGAGTCTGCAGAGTAACTAAGTTTATACATAGTGAAATATTATTTTCATCTTTGTAACAATAATAATTAAACATAATCAAACTGTGAAACCAAATAAATGAGAATAATTTAACCTTAATATAACAGTCAGCTTCAATAACAAAATAATCAAGCTTTCAAAATAACTGTATGTGAAATGTATCGATTTTTTTTAGCGTAGTAATAATCTACTGTAAAACCTTAAATAAATATATAAAAATATGTATCATCACTTTTCACTAAAGGTGTGTAAGGATAAGGTTAAGTGGCAATCAAAAAGCAAGAAAAAATACTTTATTATTATGATGAAACACTTTTTTCGATTACTGTACTAAGTGAAAAAGCACAATAAAAAAAAGATATGAAATTAATCGAATCGGGTGCGTCGACCACAGGTGCCTCGACGACTGGGAGCGTAACCCACGGACCCGAAATTTTTAGGGGAGGCTTATATCCAACAGTGGACGTCAATCGGCTGATGTGTGACAAAACCTTACGTAGGTACGATTTCTCGCGGAAATTCCGCACTTACGGAGGCGGGGATACAACCCTAATATACACGTTAGAGGTACACAATACGGGTACAATGTACCCATGTACCTAGGTCTGGTTGTTTGCAACTCGTGATGTGATTTCTCGTTTTTGGTCGCGTCGACTGGAATCCTTGATGAGCTTCTCGAAGTAAATTAAACATGATTGATTACGGGTTACGAAGGAAAATACGAGTAAATAGGAGTAGGCGGTTTATTGCGTTGTATATTTACCGATGTTCATGTCGATACGAATCTTCATTTAAATCAAGCTCAGAATTATGTTGAAGGATTTAACAAAATATTTTAATATTTGATATCTAATGATGCTTTGCATAAGCCAGTCTAATTCAATGTTCAATGAATTTGTTTAGATAATGAATGATTTATTATTGAAATGTTTTCACAAAGTCATAATATTGAATTAAAATGTGACGAATAAGTTTAAGACTTACCAGACTTAAAGTACCTGTCAATAGTTTATGTCATGACAAAAGAGAGTGCCTCTTTTATTTACTTATAATTTTTAATTTTATAAAGTTTGAGTGACTGCCGCATTGGTCTTATGGTTGCAAGCTTGACTGTCGACGTTGGGGATCAGGGTTTAATTCTAAGTTCAGAAAAGATTGATGAGATTTTTTCTAAAACAAAAATAGCCTTACTTCTTATAACATCAGCTATCTGCCAAAGACAGCCCCGTCAAAATCGGTACAGCTGCTTAGGAGATCAACGGGAACAAACGGACAAAAATCTGTTTTTGACATTACAAACAGACTCTTATTTATTAACTTGTATAGATAGAAACCTACATATTGCCCCCAAATTAATTACCAAACAAAACATAGATTACCAATTTACCTTCCGAGCCAACATTTGGCCAATGTTACCGAAGCTAAATTGCAAAGTTAACATGACCTTTCAGAATATTTTCATTTCAAACATTGTTCGGGAGTTTTGCATTACAAAACGTTACGCTGTGTTGCTTCTTGAAACTTCCATTTTATTCAACACTTAAGATATTCAAAACGGTTCTTTTATGAGAGGACAGGGAATATTTAAGTCAATTGATCCCATCTTCGGATGTCAAATACATTGTATGTACCGGGTCGGTGAACATTTGTCGGGTACAAAAGCTTTTAGCAAATAAGTATGTGCGTGTAGGATGAAATGGGTAGAAAAATGCTCCCATACTTCCATTATTTGATGTCTACAAGCTTTGAAAGCCTAAATCGTTCGATCTGATCTTCATTTTTGACCTCTTTTGTTAAGGGATCATTTGTGACGGAGGTCGCACTAAGATATATATTGTCCCATCCATAATACAATTCATTCACTTGCCTTTTTCTCAGCCCATTGAGGTTTGTCCCATTCAACATAATAATTTGGAAGAAAGTTGAACACAATTGAATAAACCATTTTTTTAATAATACTTTATAAACAAGTGCAACTATTAAATAATTAAAAAAAGCCTTAATAATAATAAAAAACGAAACTAAATCTATAAGGCATCAAAAAATTCCTCCGCATCGCCGTCAACCAACTTGAGTACTAATGTGACTTTTTCTGTTTCTTAAGTACTTTCTAAGTCTAACTTAGACATCACTGACAATCGGTGAAGGAAAACATCGCAAGGAAACAGGGACTTATAAAATTAAGTCTGAAATCGCAATCCGCCTTGAGCAAGCGTGGTGATCGATGCTCGTGCCTTCTCTGTATGAGAAAAGGTCTTTGCGCTGCAGTGGAACAATAATAGGCTGATATTATTTTAAAGTGTATGCAAAGAAAAAACAGTGGGCGTTTTTAAAGTAGCTCTATAAAAGAATTCTCATTTCATTTGCGTTTTCAATTACTGTTTCAGGATTCTCTTTTCATATTTTATAAGTGCACTGTTTTTATAAGAAACAAAATTGTATTTTATATAATTCCTTTTTATTATTACTAACTATATTGTAACTGCCCCGTTGGTCTCGTGGTCGAAACTGCTACTGTTTTGGGCTACAATTCCAGGTCGAGTAAAAAGTGTTATTGAGTTTTTCGATTAGGGATTTCTCAGTAGCAGCCCGGGGCTTGGCAGTTAGTAGTGTGACAACCGTCGTCCTCAGAAAGCACGTTAAGCTGCTGGTCCTGTGCCTGATCTCTCTTCGGTCTTGTCGGATTGCCGTCTCATCGGACTAAGAGAGAGAGGAAAGACCTGTGTTCTCTTATATCTCCTGCGTACTTGGCTATTTTCTATTGAGATTAGCTGCCACGATCGAAATTCGGTCTGGAAAATATTATTATTACATTGTAAAAGTTTTTGCTGAGTTCGAAGTAAAATGAAGACAGCTGTTAATCACTCCTCAAGTAATAAAACTTTAGAGGTCCTCATTTGAATTTACAGCTTTGTTATTTGTTGCAACCGCAGATAACAAATTGAGCAGCTTGACATTTACACAATTATTATCTTTAACAGATCATTATTAGGTTTATTGTCGTTCTGTCGTTTAGGCGCCCGTCTCCCACGCATGACGTTGTAGGTTCGAAAGAAGGAAACTACCAATGTGACATATTGAATTTACATGTGATTTCTAAGTTTATCTTGGATATGACTGACTCGACATCGTGATAAAACTTGGAGTTGTACTTGATATGTCTTAAATCACCAGTCATCCTTGAGTAAGCGTAGTGATCAATGCTCATACCTTCTCTGTACGAGAAATGGCCTTTGCCTTGTAGTAGGTCAGTAATACGATCATCTCTGACGTAACTATGTTGACAAGTAAAATCTAAGGCAGTTTACAAACAAAATCTTAGTCCATTCAAGTTTGTAGCACCACCCACTTGAATATACACCCTCATATCAGGCACTAAAGTGCACTATTATGTACCAGCTTAGACGTTCCCTCAACGGAATTGTTTCACATCTCTGTCGATACTTCCCTAGTGCTTGCTATAAAAGGATTTGTTCCATTTGTCTCAGTGTCGCATTCTGTTAAATTAAAATGGTATTCTATCAATGCAACTGCCCCGTTGGTCTCGTGGTCGCAAGTGCGACTGCTGTGCAAGGGGTCCCGGGTTCGATTCCCAGGTCGAGCAAAAAGTGTTATTGGGTTTTTCTATGAAATTCTCAGTAGCAGCTCGGAGTTTGGATTTGTGCCCGGTTAATGGCAATAGGCTCGCCCCCTATTACATGGGACCTAAATATACCTACCGGCGAACTGTGGGTGTACATTGGTACACCTCTGCCTAACCCTTCGGGGAATACAGGCGTGATGGTATATTTTATTATATTTTTCTATCAATGCAGTGGCATGTTTAAGGCTTTATGTATCTAGATTTTTGTGTTTGTTGCTTTCCAATGAACGTTTATCTTTCATTTGTGGTTTCATTCATTAAATCTTAAAAGCATTAGTGCCGGGTATTTAATGTCATAATAATAGTATGACTGCCAATGGCATAATAGTCAAGAGCCTCTTACCTAAGGAGACTCTCGTTAAGCAGTTGATTCGGAAAATGGCACTGTTGGACACGGTACGTATTGTTCCGAGATTGAACCCTGTTTCCGACGATTTTTTATATTTTAAATGTTTTTATCTTTGTGTTAATATTTCAAAATATAATTTGTATTTTTGTAAAATAAATAAATGGAATAATAGCAGCCCATTACTGTCCCTCTGCAGGGCAAAGGCCTCGTCTCATACCGAAAAGACGCAAGAATTTATAACCACGCTTCCTCGCTGCTGCTAGTACAGTTAGATACAATCTTTGTTAAGCGTATACTTTCTTCTTATAATCGATAGTTTTTTACATAAAATATACGTAAAAACTTAATCTTTGCAAAGATTTTTTCAATAGTATTCAGAAACACTTCAGTATGGAGATTTATCTTCGTCACATGCCCACAATATCATTGAACGCATTTATCTTAATTTGATAGCACCTCAGCTCAGTGTCTTGTTTCACTGAAACCTTCGTATTCTCAGGAAAAATAGGCAAATGTATTCTGTTTTTTTCTCTCATTTCCATAGTTTATACAGATGTGATCTCTTAATTTATTGCTGCCAATAAAATGGTGCGGTCTGGTTAATCGTAATAAATTATGGTAGGAAAACCAACATATTTGTTGGATTATTTTTCTGTAACTCATAACTAATGTGGAAGTACATAGTTTATTAGGTAGCTACATAAAGCTGTAATATTATGATTGCTCTAAATATACCTACATAAGTCTGAAATCTCCTATTTGCCTTGAGCAAGCGTGGTGATCAATGGTCGTGCCTTCTTTGTATGAGAAGAAGCTTCTGTCTTGCAGTGGGACAATAATAGATCGGTATTATTACAATTGCTGTTAGTTATGAATTTGATTAGGTATATCTACAATGATAATGTGGTATCTTAAGGTGGAACCTCCACGGTAGCCCGCGAAATTCAAATTTGCTTACGTTTTTTGCAATTTGCAAGTCAGTATTAAGTTATGTGTTGATTAAAGTATAATTGGCGGGCGTAAGAAGTATGTATTTTCAGAATTATAACCATTTAAGTCAGCAATAAAACTCCATAGGACTAGGTAAACCCAAAGAATGACTATTTCATGAAATCTTGACATTTTGGAATTATACCGACTTATGGAGTTATTTTACTGATTTTAATGGTTATGATTCTGAAAATACATACTTCTTACGCCCGCGAATCTTACTTTAACCAACATTAAACCTAATACTGACTTGCAAATTGCAAAAAACGTAAGAATATTTGAATTTGGCGGGCCACCGTGGAGGTGCACCTTAAGTGGAGTGGTATCTTGGTGGTGATTTGGTATTTGAGTCCCTTCTGTTATTCCCCTGAGTCTTTGGATAAAATTGAACGTCTCACCATGCCATACCCGCCACCGCCCCGTTTCGCCATGTTGCATACTGTCATACAAACTTCACAGTACCTACCTGGGTACAACCTACTTAAAATTGAACTAAGTTTGTCACGTATAGACGCCATTGAAAAGTTACTCAAGACCTACAAATATGTTAAACATTTTAAGGTTGACAATTTTATGTACCAGACTTTCTTCTAAGTAATTCCAAACAGTTTTGCTAACACACATCTTGCTTGTTATACAAGTTATCACCGGGTTATTTTGTCAACTTCGAAGCTACCGTAAAAAACGAACTTCGGCGATAAACGTACCATTAAAAACGGTCCAGTAGTTTCCTAGATTTACAATCAAAGGGGGCATTTGTTATTGTTATTTCTATTCTGTTAGTAACTTGACCAATATCTCGAAGTCTATTTACATTATTATGAATAACCATTAATTATAAATGTTGACTATTTTACAACTTAATTTTAAATCTATAAATAACCAAAACACAAAGTTAAGAAATAACTAACTTCTGCCCGCGACTGCGGACCAGCAACCAAAGGGTTGCTGGTCCGCTTCCGTGAGTCGTAGCGTGATATTATATAGCTTATAATATTTTTCACGAATTTGACTGTCATACAAAATAATTTTGATAATCGTTCTGTAAGTTCCAGAGATCAAACAAATAAAACTCTTCAGCTTTGTTATACTAATATAGATAATACAATTTCATTCTATTTTCCATGTTAAAAAATCCCAGCAAGGTTTTCAGAAAAGAACCACGGATTTTTGTGTTATGTGTCTAACATGACGTCATGTTACTGTCATCCAACTTTGACGTTTACAGTACAGTGTACCGTCAATACAGAACGTTGACGTTGTCACAGCGAACATACGCGACAGGATGATTTCTGGTCGACATATGGAATTGTGACGGATCGCGCACTGGTACAATGTGATTGAGATTTACGCAGATTATTGTAAAGTACATAGTGGTTCAAATTCTCATAGTGGCTAGACTTACTTCATCTTATCATGTTAAAGTCAAACCATTTATTTCAATTAACTAGAAAAAAAATAAAAACCTCCAACACCAACCAACTAAAAGTAAACCAAAAACCACCAATTAAACCACACCAAACCATACACGGTTTTTGAATTAGACCATTTACAGCCACTTTTGAATTCTCAAGGAGTCCGTTAGGTAGTCAGAAAGTTGAAGGTAGTTGCTCGTTTCAAAACATAGGCAGGCTCTATGGAGAAGAACGAGTAAGCCATGGCCAACATTTTTTTCATTAAGAATAATAGTACCAGCTTATTATTATCCCACTGCTGGGCAAAGACCTGTTCTCATACAAAGAAAGCACGAGCATTAATCACTTGCTCAAGGCATGTTAGCAGCGATTTCAGACTTATCTTAATTATTTATAAGCCCAGTTTTCCTCACGATGTTTTTCTTCACCGATGTCAGTGATGTCCAAGACAATCTGAGAAAGGACATATGAATTGAAATGGTCATATTTTTATTCGCCCGTCTCCGCAACTCTATGTACGAAAGGCAGGGAATTTTAACCACTGTGACCACAAAACCTGTAAATAATGGTTGTGAAAATAATAATGTTTTGTACCAAAATTCAGTTGAAATAATAATGTGGTATTGTAATTTTAAATAAATATTTCCTCTTTACATTATAACTTCCGTGAGGCATAACAAATAACAGTAATTCATACAAATTGAATCCCAATTTCCACATAGAGGAAACTTTGTGTGATAGCTTTGTAATACAAACGCTTCATACATTTCATACTCGGAATCACGTTACTGTAGATTACACTAAACAATGATAAATTACAGACTCTCAAAGTTCTAGTCAAAGTTACAGTAGGTATTAATAAAGTTATACAAATTCACTTTGTGATTTTAGGGTTTTGCTCCGATAGTTCTTGCTGCCGTGGCGACCTACTAGGCCCAAATAGGTTAAATTGTTTCATGTATCATCGATACAAAAAGAAGAAATTCATGCTAAATTAATTCTATCATTAGAACAGGTTATCTCAGTTTTGAGATAAGATTTGTTGCTCTTGTTCTTTCTTAAAAAATGTTAAATAACATTAAGCATAACGAGTAAAAGAGTCATCGTACCGGAAACTTTTACTGTGAATTCAGTACATAGTTACAAATACCAACGATGAAATTGATGAAATACATGAGGTATGCCTTTTTTTAGATATCTGGTACAAAAGGTTGGTACCTTACTGACATCTTAAACTCTATAGAACCGCATGCAAATTAACAACTCACTTTGATTGAATAATCAAGCTCATAAAACAGCTATGAAAATATCAAACTTTTCTGAACAATATCTTCCGTCTGACTCAACAGAATTAAAAAATGGATTCACTTATTTTTCAGTTGATGCTGCGCTCCCTCCCGCTGTAATTAATGCACGCTAACTTTCATTTAACTAAAATGTAAGGAAGATAGTTAATTTGCATCACATCGAGTGACTGCGAACATTAGCGTTGGCAAGTTTACGATGTGTTGTCTTTCGTCGCTCTTTGGACCAGTTTAATATTATAAAGTTCTTTTTTAAATTTAAACGCTTAAATTAAAATTAAAAAAAAAACTTGTAAAGTTTTACCGTATCATAGTTGTGTTCTTCTTCTCTTTGTGTCGAATGACTTCTATTAAATTTTGTCCGACCTGTATGTAGCAACCTCTAAGTATCATTGACCTCGTTTAGATATGTGTTTACAAACATATTAACTCACATTCACAAACAACAAGACCAGGAACAATCCCTGTAGGCCATTTCTTCATTCGGTTCTTAAATCGTATCCAGCGCAGCTGTCAATCGCTCAGACACAAAATGAGGGTGCTTATAAGTTTAACGTGTCTATCTAAATCTCGTACCTCCTAAACGAATACTCCGATTTTAATGCAGTTTCTTTAACATAGTCCCCTTGAACTTCTCTTCCATTCAACAGTACGATGCTTAAAATCGACTGCTTAATTTTACAAAATAAACCCATTCTATGAAAACCTGTGCTTGATGCACATTTATCCATAAATTATTTCAACAATAGGTACTTCACTTTGTGATTACCCTGGCACAAAAGACAGTGATTAAGATTCTTAAGAAATTATCTGCAGTGTTGTATTAGTTAAATTATTCGAATAATTTAATGTGTACCTACTTATTTAATTTTAAACTGGGAATGATAATAATGAATAACGACGCACTTATAAACATTTAACCGTTATCAACAGCAGTAGAATACTGTTCGCTTTGTTTCAAAAGCTATAACATTAAATAATTTATCACTTTATGCCGAAATCTCGGAACTTCTTTCTAAAGATAGACATTTAATCGTCCATTTTGAATTCAATGTCTTTCGAATATTTGCGGAATTTATTTACTGTTGTTAGAACATCCTCCAATGTTTTATTATATACATAAACATACATACATAGAAACATAGATAATAATACAAACAAGTAAATAAATATTCTGATTCTGAAAAAAAAAAAAAAAAAAGTAAATAAAAATGAAGTGTTTGTAATGTTAAAAAGAACTTTTTACAAAATAAATACCTATAAATGTTTACACAGTATTTACTTGAAAAAGAAAAATAATTATATTGTCTGTTCCCTTTCCCTGTTCCGTCTTATCTCCGAAACTTTCACTAGGAGATAGCTAACGTTATAAGAAATAACTTAAGCTACTTTTAATATAGAAAAAGAAACAGGGTACCGCGCAAATGAAAAATAAAAGCCCCGTGGACACGAACGAACTCGCGAGCATAAGCTAGTTCCCAATAAAATGACATGGAGTTCGATCTAAATGGTTCATTACGTACTAGAGTTCCTTGCCCGCTCCAATTCGAATAGAGTTTATTCTTAGGGTTAATAAAAACGTTCATAACTCCCATTTATGGTTGCGTATGCGGTGATTAAGTAACCAATATAGACGCTATAAATTTATTTGTATAGGTAAGTTACTGCCTCTGTCGGTGGCCACACATTTTGTATGTAGTTAGTTAGTTTCTTGAGTGAATATCTACCTTTTAGTGTTTTTATGCTATAGATTTTGTTATTGTTGCTACTATGCGATTTTTCCTTGACTTGGCAATTTTTTGATGAGGCTAGGATTTTCCATTCGTCCAGGATTTGATCTTCACTAGAGTCAAGAGCTCACCAATACCGAATAAAATAAAAGGAACAGTTTATCTGCAATATATGTATACAACTTTAATATGAGATAGAGTAAAAAAAGAAAATACGAGTATGATAATAAAGCGAAGTAGATTAACGACTAGCTTTTGTCCGCGACTTTGTCAGCGTGAATTTTCTGACAAATCAATATTTTTTTGGGTAGTAAAATAAAGTCTTAAAACTCAAGAATAATGTAGCTTCTTATTAGTGAAAGAATTTTCATAATCAGACCAGTAGTTTCCGAGTTCAGTGTTTAAAAATAACTCTTCAGTTTTATAAGTGTGTAAATCGATAAAACACCTTCAAAATTGTTGACTTGAAAAAACTTTACGTGTTTAAATCAACCTTTGCCTTTCAATATAGGTTCGTACATAAAACTTCATACAAAATTGATTACCACACCGTGCGGTGGTTTCCTTATTCCATACAACGGATTCCTAAAATAATATTTGAGCAAACTAAAGCAAATATTGGATTCGCCGAGTTAAAGTGTGCATTTTGCATGATCTAACGTTACACAACCTTTTACGTGGGAAATTGTAGCGTTTCTATTAAAATATGCAAATAGCTATATTTTATTTGTCGAATTTATATGGAATCAGGTATTTCTCGTGGTTTTACGCGTGGCTGCTGATCGTAGGGTATATATGTACCATCACGCCTGTATTCCCCGAAGGGTTAGGCAGAGGCGTACCAATTTACACCCACAGTACGCCGGTATATTTAGGTCCCATGTAATAGGGGGCGAACCTATTGCCAAATATCGTAGGGTACTGGGTTTAATACTCAGGTCGGGCAAAGTGTTGTTGGATTTTTCTATTTGGATTTTCATAGTAGCAGCCCGGAGTTTAAAAGTTGATGGTGTGACAAGCCCCGGTCCCTGAAAGCTCGTAAAGCTGTTAGTTGGTATTTTTGGCAGTTGTTACGGGTACCTAGTCAGTAACCAGAAATTTTGATAACCAAGGAGTATTGAGTTACCTAGTAACTAGGGTAGGTACCTATTAAAGAACACATTCTCGACCTAAAATTTAATACTCTGGGTTATCTTTTTGAATTCTTTCTTAATTTTCTTAAAAGGTCTCTCAACTGACTGACTGGCATAGTGATCTATAAACGCACTGGACGGATCGGGCTGAAATTTGGCAGTAGATGTTATGACGTAGAATAGAATAGAATAGAATAGAATAGAATAGAATAGAATAGAATAGAATAGAATAGAATAGAATAGAATAATTTTATTTTGCAAATATGGGTACAATAGTTAGGCACCGGTAGGGGTGGGTTAGGTTAGGTTAGTTGGTGGTAGGCATCCGCTAACAAAGGATTTTGATCAATTCTACCCCCAAGGGAATAAAATAGGGGATGAAAGATAATACTTCTTAACGCGAGCGAAGCCGCGGGCAAAAGCTAGTAAATTATAAGGTCGCTACATGTAAAATATGAGTATTCAGCTCCAATTTAGACTGGAAGCCGACCCCAACATACTTGGAAAAAGACTAGACTCATAAAAAGTGTTTGTCTGCAACTGGTGTCGATTACCGTTAAATTGACAAGCTTTAATGAAAAAACTTTACGGTCACAAAGTTTAAAAGACGTTACGCACTTTGCTTTTTGTTAAACTTTGTCGCCGATCTGACTTTGAATTTTAACTTGTTTGTTATTGCATAAAGTTTAACAAATGATCGAGGTTTTAGTATAAAAATTGCTACAAAGTGCTTATGATTATCAGGTTCTTTGTTCGTTCTAATTCGTTCACAAATCTTTTGGACTGAGATTTCTAAATGCTTTAAAGCGTCTGACTGAAGGTGTTTGGCAATAATGATTAATGGTGTTTAAAGATATGATAGCATGGTATAGAATGCTATGAATTATAAAATACATAGGCAAAAGCAGCAGCATGTCTAGCTATATTGTGATATAGCATGCAGAATTTAAGTTTAATACGAATATAATATATGATTGGATCAGCCTTTGCTAACCATATAGGAACAGAGAGTCCAACAGAGTAACGTATCTCTAAGCGACTTAGCATTCGAGCTGGTAAGTTCCCATACCTTTTAACCACATATTGTATCTAATATCAAAACATGTGTGATCTTAGATTCATTTTCTTGGCTACCGAGAAACGTACAAGACCGACTATCCTTCAGTCTACCTCAATTTATCATTCTTAGGATAGGCACGTAACATAAGATAATTAAAACGTCCCTGAATGTATGAGCCATCCTTTTCTATGTACCTCCTAATAGGTACATGCTGACATCTCTACTCGCATGTGTTCCACGACTTGTCTTCCTTGATAAATTCGTGAAGGGATTTTGACATGACCATCCTGTTCTGCACCAATTTCCTTATCAAGCGTGTTCGAGGAAAAACGTGTATTGCACGGAAAGCTTGATGGCTGTTATGCAAAGTTGGAAAAAATCTCTAAAAGCAAGTTGAGCACGAACAATTTTGGGTTTTGTACCAATCTACACTGAGCAGTCAATAGAACGGCTTCTGGTTTGACTTCATTATTGTATTACGATAATATGCGAAATGAAAAGTATCATTTAAATGATATAATACTGTCACAAAATTGAAATACCAAATTTTGACTATGTTTATTATTTTTTTTTGGATCGTAACAATTCCAATAAATAATCTAATGCACTTTTTTCCTATCTATACTGACGGTGTGGGGTAAGCTTGTAATCAAAACCTAACACTACGCAAGACTTCGAATCCGTACATCCCGTAGATATTAATTGAGAAAAGCGCCTTTGTGATAGACAAACAAAACGTGACCATGCAAAAGTTTAGTTTTCCCTTTGGAGTACGGAACTCTAAAAAAAAAACAAATCAGTAATATTTCAGGTCTGTATGTACCAACGTGTTTACGTAAATCCAGAACACACATCAAGCCGAGTTCCGACATGATCTCAGTCGTCGATATGCTTTTACCCACAGTTTTTATAGGAGCAGCTTTTATACTTTTATAGGTTTATCTAGAGAAATGTAAGCGATCCACTTTTATTTTCCTTTTCGTTATATCGTGTATGTTGGGTTGTGTAAGAGAATTTTTATTGATGTAAATTGTTTTGGATGTATGAGGGTACTCTTTGATGGCCGGAATTCGCCAACGTTGACCTTCAGTGCGTTTCAGTCGTGCGTTTTATTTTAATTGAAATTACTACTCGCTACTAGCTACTCATATTTATATTATTTACGGTTTCTGCCCGTGTCTTCGTGTGCGTCAGATTTGGTATATTATTCTCCTCCCACACTTTTCGAAGATAAAAAGTATCTTATGTATGATTCCACACTACAATCTTTCTCAGTGTCAAATTTCATCCAGATCCGTTGAGCCGTTTAAGCGTGAAAAAGTAACAAACATCCATCCATCTATCCGTCCTCACGACTTTCGCATTTATAATATAGATTTTATTTAGTAGAATATAATATTACAGTAGGAAAGATTAATAGGATTAGTAGGATTGCATTCCGTAACGTTTTAAGGTGTTTAACATATACAATGGCTTTAAACTAGGCTCCATCTTGGACCCCGTAGAGCATAGCAACATTTGTGTTAAATTATGATAAAAATTTAACAACAAGATTGGGCAATAAAATTTAAAAAACCAAACTAATTCATTTATTTCAATTAGGCCATTAAAAGGCACTTTCGAACGTCACAAGGCACTTTTGCGCGTCATAAAATTCTCTCTTAAAAGTCTTCCGTTTAAGTTTTTGACATTTATTATACCTTATTGTTGAACATGATCAATATGAACTTCCTGCTTATGTTCCAACGTTTTATTCTATTTGTAAGTGATGACGTTTTTAAAACTATTTAAACTATTTACAAGTAACTGTTTGTGTTAAATGTTATTTTACATACATACATCCCTCCTGTACTCGTGGCGAGGCTATTGCCATAAACCGGGCACAAATCCTAACTCCGAACTGCTACTGAGAATTTCATAGAAAAACCCAATAACGCTTTGTTCGACCTGGGAATGGGACTTAAGACCTCTATCGTAGCAGTCGCGCTTAGCACCACTAACCCAACGGGTCAGGCAATTATTTTAGAATTCATAAAAATGTTGGTGCTTTTCTCGTGCCTCATCTGTAGAAGTAGAGGCCTGCTATGCCCTGTACACCACCACCACCAACACACACTGGTGAGACACCAGTATGCTGGTAAAAATTTTTACTTTACTTTTCGTATCTAAAATTACTAAAATCTTTTTTTACCATGAATAAAGCAAAAAAAAATCCCTTACTTGCCATTTTCGAATTCATGAACTACCAATAATTATAAAATATTTTATGGAGCTGTGATATTATAGCATTGTACAGGGACCGCAATTTTCAGTTAACTTCCAATCGTAAAATAGACTTTATACCCTGTTGAGGTATAAAACTCTCATAATGTTACGATTTACTAACAATGGCTGTAAAACATAAAATTGGAAGAGGACAGATTTATTGAACATGATAGTTTGATGTTCGGGTGTTCAGTTCGATAAAAAGCTTCCTATCGTTATATGAAATACTAGATGTAGCCCGTGACTTCGTTCGCGTTCTAAAATAAAAGTAGCCTAAGTTACTACTTGTAACATTAGCTATCTGCGAGTGATACTCCCGTCAGAATCTGTCCAGCCGTGTCAGAGATTAGCCGGAACAAACAGACAGACAAATAGACAAAAGTTTAAAAAAGTTTGTTTGGTCTGTTTTGCAACTCCCCTACTACCCCCACTACTACTTGCCCCAATTAACGTAATTAAAGTAGTTCAAATTCCAATCGCAAATTCATATCAGAGACAATCATTGTCGAAAACGAAAAAAAAATGGATTTGTTAGGTAAATTGAGACTAGGGTTACTATACGAACGTTGTTTAAAATATGTGAATAATCCTCTGCTTATGGTGGCTTTCTTAGATGACCAAGATTGACTTACTTAAATTGCGCGCACCATACATAGTAACCTTTCTACCCCTCAAAATCACTCATCACCACCTGAACACCCTCATTCACAATTCCTTTATGAAATTCTCCAAACGGCTCATTACCGGTGTCTGTCAGCTTAAAAATCAGAACTTCATACAAAATTGATGCTTCCTTTACTTCACCACGTCATTGCAGAGTTTTCTTCCAACATCGTAAGGCCCGGCGTCTATTGACGGCATGGCATGGCATTTTTTGCGATAAATAAAAATATAACTTAATGCCATAGAAATTAAGTTAAAATTTCAATGTTTACGTTAGAAAGCATACCGCGGTATAGTTTTTATACTTACGATCGTTAACATTGAAATTTCAACTTTATTTCCATATCGTAAAGTTGTCATTTTATTTGTGGCCAAAACATACGTTCCCGTGCCGTGCTGTCAATGGGCACCTGGCCTTACTTGAACATTTTAGGTGAAGCCTTAAAAAGACAAATGGGTGTCTCATTACTATCGCCACTCCTTGGTTATATGAATTTCTTGGCGTGACGCCTTAAGATGCCATATTAGTGCTTTCAATCTACCGAAGGATTACGGTTTCAATGCAACGTTGCGGTTGCGAGGAAATTAATACGAAAGTCTTGGGGCGGAGCTCGTAAGGTAATACTCTCTAACCGAAGTAGATTATCCGAGCTCGTATATTGTCTGGAGTTCTATATTTCTATTAATACATACATACTATCGCGCTTGTGTTCCTTGGAGGGTTAGGCAGAGGTGTACCAATGTACTGCCGCAGTCCGCCAGAATGTTTAGGTCCCATATAATTGTGGGCAAGGCTATTGCCATTAACCTTACTAGGAGCTACTGCTGAGAATTTCAAAGAAAAACCCAATAACACTGCTCAAAATGGGAATCGAAAACCAAGACCTTTCGCGTAGTAGTCGCGTTCAGGACCACTAGGCTAACGAGGCAGGTATGTCTTTTAATAAAACAAACATGGTTATAACAAACAAACATAAATTAATATGATATTACAAAACGCTCAATGTACAAAGGTTTCAATAAGGGCCGAGATAAAAGGGCTAGGTCGGGCTACGCATATATTTTCTTTTACATTATTGCGCACAAGGATACTTGAAACAAGAGGCAAATTGGCCTACAAAAATATTCATACAACCGCACACAGGCTTTTGCTGTCCACGATAACGCCCCAAAAATTGTATGTTCTTGCTAAAGTTCGTGCCGACCTAGATTCCTGTACCTACAACACGATATGAAACCAAAAGTTCAAGAGCCAAACTGCCGAAAATGCACATACCATCACGCCCGTATTCCCCGGAGGGTTAGGCAGAGGTGTGACCAATGTACACGCTCAGCTTGACGGAATATTTTTAAGTCCCATGTCCATGGCTAGAAAAACTCCGAGCTGCTACTAAGCATTTCATAGCCAACCTAACCCAATAACACTGCTCTCCCTGGGAATCAAACTCAAAACCTCTAGCGTAGCAGTCGCGCTTTGTACCACTAGGCTAACGAGGCAGTGTCCAAAATATTGTCCAAAAATAAATAATTTTATTCAGCAGCCTTCAAATTCATTCCATTTTTTTGTTGTTAAATAAGTCGTAAAATGCTGGATATGAATATTTAGCGTGAGTCTAAACAAAACGCTGTGACACTTCCATTTGAATTTTTTATCTTTATTCAAACCAGGCTTTAATGGCAGTATAAACTTAGGTCCAACGTTTTAATTTAAAACAACGACCTACTAGTCTTTTTAAAACTGACCCACTTCTGCTATTGTGCGGAATATTTTGTCGTGCGTGCTTAAAATATTTTTTATTCACTATAATATGGGAGTTTATACCTGAAAGCCTAAAACTTGTTCTCAGATATGTAGGACATTCAAATTGTTTTAATATGGGATTATTTTAGTTATTAAATACATGTATATTTCGTATGTACTTACTAGTGGCGAAAGACTAGTTTTACTGTGGGAACAAAAAATTTTTTGTCTCTATAATATTTTCAGTTGATGGTGTATACCTACTTCTTGAATGTCAAATGTTTCGCACAGAATTCATCAGTGTCATTCGAATACCTGAAGTGTGACTATGTTATTTGGAACTAGTGGCCACTGATTGTGCCATTTCTCAATGGTGGCAGAGTAGCTGTTGGTCCAAACCAAAGGCTGGTAGCCTTTTAGAGTTCGAGTTGTACGGAGTCCTCGCCACAGGTATGTGCTTATAGGAATTTTAAAAAGAAAGTGACGATGCGGAATATTGCATAAATAGTCCAAAACATTACGCCGAAAAAAAAAATTGTATGTCTTATTTCTATCCAAAAAATAGAAAAGTAACAAATGGAACATTTTTGACAAATTACGCGTTCACATTGTCACTTCTGACAAATGGGAGCACAGTGGGTCGCGTTTGACATTATCAATAGCTTTTTTTTTTTTTTTTTTGGGAGATGAATACTTTGCTCGGAAAAGTCATGCTTCGTTCTGTGTAATAAAATTGTTCGTATCAGTTTTTAATCATTTTTGTTTCCTGGATATTCTTTGTGCAAAATTTTTAACAGTTTTTTTTTTATATTGAGTAACAATGACAATATCGATGTCAATGCTTATTAAAAAATAAAACTTACTACTATTATAAATATAAAAGTTTGTTTGTTACTTAATCACAGGTGGATCTGGATGAAAGGCACAGAGATATATTATAAATAAAATAAATATACCATCACGCCTGTATTCCCCGAAGGGTTAGGCAGAGGTGTACCAATGTACACCCACAGTTCGCCGGTATATTTAGGATAATATTATAGTCTGAAATAGCACTTAGGCTATTTATTCATCACAGTTGATGTAGGTATTATTTCCCGTCAAATAATACCTACATCAACTGTGATGCGGATAAAATCGCGGGCAGAAGCTAACGAATAAAATCTACTTATTTACTTATAAAACATTTTCAGTAAAATGACCACGAAGCTCTGTGTCAATGAGATTTATTTTCAGTAGAGAAAGGATAATTTATTTTATGTTTATTATTGTCCTCATTAGCACTCGTTATATTCAGAGCACGACTTTAATACTGGACCAGTGATGATGTAATAATTCAATGTCGCTTCTAGAAATACTTATAAATACGTTTATCTATACTTATATTATAGAAAGGAAAGATTTCTTTGTTTCTTTGTTTGTACAGAATAGGCTCTGAAAGAACTGGACCGATTTAAAAAAAAAAACACCAATTCAGTCACTAATACATAGCTACATTATTCCTGAGTAACAGACTATAACGCTACGAGGCACGGGAGCGAGCAGTAACCAAAGACATAACGGGGGTGAAATAAACCACGCGGATGGAGTCGCGAACTGTTCGCTAGTTTACTATAAGTAGGTACAGCACTAAAAGCTCTGTCTCTGTTGAAAATCAACCCGTACAACACAACAAACGTTTTTTATAGATGCTGTTAAATGTTGTACGGTGGTAAGTAACCCTTTGTGAGGTCAACTCGCACTTGGCCGGATTTAAAGAGATTAAGCCTTGTCATAATATCTGCTTAGTAGGTTTAGGTACCTACAAGATATGTCTTAAAAATAAATCAGAATTTGAGAACTTCATAATCGCTGATTTTCTCTTTAATCTTTGTACTTTAAAGCCAAAATTATATCTAAAAGGTCAAGTTTGCTTTGTAAACAGTGTGAGTGGGTGTATGCGAAAATGCCAAGACCGCCAAATATAATATAAGACTTTTAGACTAATAAATAAAGGATAATTTGGAACACGTGTTTCGAAAAACCCTTACTTGGCTTATATACATTAGCTTTTGCCTTCCTGGAAGTCGAAGACCGCCCTAATTCGGCTCTGTGGCGAAATCCTTTCTTAGCTGACGTCTCCTTCGTACGGTGTGTAAAAACTATCTAAACTGCCCACAAACTAAGTAGCATTGGGCAAACATTATTGCTGGCATCCGACTTTTATTTTAGGTCAAAAGAATCACTATTTATTTTGTACACACAAAACATTGGGCTGTGTATACGACAGCACAGAATCATAGGGGTATTTAAAGTTTAGGTAGAACATATCAAACATGTTTTAGTAAAAAAAAAACGTCGAAAATGTTGGTCCTTTGACCTTTAATAACTCTGTAACTAGTTCTGCTTTCAGGCATGCTCCAGAACAAAAAAGAAATCGCTATGATAGGAAAAAAGATTTTGGCTTCCTTAAGTCTATTTTTACACTCTTTATAAACTAGATCTTTCTGCCAAATTTCAGGTCCTTGGGTCAAGAAGTTTTTGAAATTTGTGTTTAGTCAGTAAGCAAATAAATGAGAGACCTTTCGTTTATATAAATCGGCTTGAACAACAATATTTTCATAGCAAACATAGCAGAACGCCTTCACCGATTCCAAGCACGGTTTTAATAAAACCCGGTATTCTCAGTATTTGTACTGTGTGGGCTTATTGAGATATTCCATGTACACTTTTCGCTCAAGTTGCAAGGACGAAGTTTTGCTTCACACAAAAGAAGTATGGAATATGCAAAGGCTAGAAACGTGCGCATTCAATATGTTTTCCTAGTAGCACTCGTTGTAATGCAGTAGTTTTTATTAAGTGCTTTGGAATGGAATATTATAGGGTGGTAGAAGGGAATCATCTAAACAAGTGCATTCAATACATGATGGGGTTAACATTTTTGTATGTATGTCTTGGAATTTTTCAATAAATATTTGACCCACTTCCATTGAAACTATTTAACAAAATCGATGTTGTGTGTTCTAGAATCATGTACTGAAGAATCCATGCCAAAAATCATAAGTAAGATGATCTAAGCTTTTGCCTATATGCTAATAATACTTACCTTGCCTCTAAAGTGTCTTTTATTTTCAAATCCTTTGCCTTTGTTGAAGTTTAAGACAGAGAAACGTAAGTTATATTGTGTTGCGTTGTAAGTAAGGAAATAGGACGTACACCACTGCTAACGTGCAGTCTTGTACAATATAATATCTCTGCATACTTGACTAGTCTCCATTGAGAAAATTGGTCGGGAAAATATTGTGTACGTTAAAGAAATAATGTTTTTAGGGCTCCGTACCTTAGAAGGAAAAACGGAACGTTTTTTTTTTAAGACGGTAAATCATCAATTAACTTCCCCCGCCCTGGGCGGGGCGGGAGGGAGTGTCAGACTTTTACTGACTAAAACGGAATCCTTAAGGATCATTTTGTTTATTTATAAAATATCCTATTCTTTAAATCCGAACTAATAAGGGCGGATAAAGCCATTTGTTTTTCATAAACAAAACAAACTGCTTTCATTTTAAGATTCTCATGTTTATGTTCTTTTCCTGTTATTGTCGAATCAGAAATATCTTAATCGTTTATTTTGTATTTCTTAAACGTCTAATGTTACTAATCTACTTCACAATCCTTACATTGTCAACGTGAATGTGTGTTACATGACTGTTAATTCATTAAAATGAGGCGTTAGACCCTTTATTTGTACCTTCGTATATCCGAATAAAAGGGTCTCATGTAGCCTTTCATCATAAATCATTTAGCCCCTTATCCGGAAACAGAATAATTTACACACAATAAATAAAGAATTAACGTTATTATTATGAGAAATGGCGCCTTCTTGGCAGTTGACGTTAACATTTAAAGCGGAAATAGGAGGATTCCATTCTCGGGCATCCCATTTCCGGGATGCCTAAAAGTTTGATCGTCTAGATATGTTTTTACAGCGGACATTTCATGTCGCTGACACTTCGTAGTGTAGATAAGAGTAAGACCGTATTTGCAGATTGCGTAGTGAGTTAAGGTTTGGTCCTTACATACAAAACGCTTTGTATAGTATCCGTTTCTTAGGACCAAAATCATAAGTCAAATTCGTAGTTCTAGTTTTTTTTATGTAACTTGATATAATATTATGTAGGTAATCAGTATCAGTAGTGTTATTATGTAAAAATGACTTTTGGTGAAATGATTTTGAGTCAATCAAATAATTCAGTTAATATAAGTGAAGTGAGCCTAAGGTGGCTTTTCAACCCCTTGTGTTCTAGTAGTATGACAGCCTAATACCTAAATTCACCAGCGATATTCTTACACAATTGTATTGCTTATTCTATTTCTAAGCGATCACAGGTCAAATTCAGATCTCAATTTCCTTTAATACTACTTTTATTCACGAGGCTCCACAAAAAAATCGTTAATTTTTTTCGATTCACAGATGTACACAATACTGAATGATAATTTATTTATGTATTCTGACCCAACGATTGCATACTGAACTCCTTGCTTCTGTCGATACGAATTTACCATATTGATACCTCATAAGGAATATTGAGAATTAAGTAGGGCTAAAGAGTTACATGAGATTGGTTTCGTATTTTGGAATATTATGATGGTAAAAGAAAAACAGATTTTGTCGAAAGATTATTCACAAAATTTGTTTGGTTAGAGGACTAAACAAAATTTGTAATTGTTCGGATAAGTTTCAGATAAATGGTCATCATCATCATCACATCAGCTGCATGACGTCCACTGCTGGACTTCCCCTTAGATTTCCAAAAGGACGCGTTGGGAGCGACCAGCATCCAGTGTTTTCGATGGGGCCGTAAAGTTCTCGAATGTAGGCCACGCACCGGCAAACGCAGTGTTGGACGTCCACCCACATGGTGAACAGACGACCGGCAACCAGATAAAGACCGCAGATAAATGTTGTTTTAGAAAAAAACATATAAATGCAAAAACTAAAAGGCGATGATGAAAAAGTTCTCAAATTAGAACTTATAACGGCTTATTTGTAACATACTTCCTGGCGGGTCGTCACTAAGAGTGACAGCATTGTTGATAACCTGTCATATGAGGGTTAGTGATAGCTGAATTATGAATCGTTTTTGCACCTTATCTGGTTACCTGCCCCAATTATAATAATACCAGCTTATTATCATCCCACTGCAGGGCAAAGGCCTTTTCCCACACAGAGAAGGCACGAGTATTGATCACCACCCTCGCTCATGCTAGCAATTTCAGACTTATAATAATTATATGAGTCCATGTTTCCTCACGCTGCTTTCCTTCACGATGTCAGTGACATCCAAGATAAACTAAGAAAGTACAATTTGAATTGAAAATGTCCGTTTGGGAACTACTTATCCAGTATCGAAATCACAACCTCATGCAGAGATAGACCACAAAATTAATTTTGCTTTCCCAATTTGTAGCAATATTACTAGTGAGGTTTCAGTTGACATATCCACTACAGGCCTATCAGCAAAACCAGTACCAAATCATGAATGATAAATGTACTCGGTATTGAATAATCATTTATTTATGACTTTGATCGCTAAACTATATTGAGCGATGACAGCAAGCTCGTATTCATTATTCCTTTGACCTTGACCTCAGTGACCTTTTGTTTATGGAGGATATTTGAAGTTAATAACCGTATAATGGTGAAGCTTTTAGACGTGCTTAGACTATATGAATGTCCTAGAAACCCTTTGACGTCTGAAGGAGGACATCGCCGGGGGACAACCGCGGTGAAGGTTGTGTGACAAGTGACAGTCTGATCACATTTTTGGGGCAAACGTGGCCAAGATCTAGTGCGGTCTTGATAGAAAAGTATCGAAGAAGAAAAAGGAGGCTTTTGCCTAGCGGTGGGACTCAAACTAGACTCACCCGGCTGCTACTATTATAAATGCTAAATTATGTATGAGTAAGAAACATCCATCCAGAATGGACTGATGGATATCCATCCATGCGGGGTGAATGTTAGTTACTCTTTCACGCTTAAATGGCAAAACTTTATTAATATGACTAATATTTCTAGGGATCATTTTGGTCTACGCAGACGAAGTAGCGGGCACAAGCTAGTAGTCCCTAAAAATAATACCCCTCACAAAAACCCTTCGAGGAATTGGTGGGCTATTATAATTATCCCTATTTACACGCCTATTAAGTATCAAAATGCTTTTTTATTTCCCTCCTGTGGCCTATTTCTTAGTAACGACTGTTCTGAACTTCTCTTTTTATGTAGTTTGCCATTTATTCTTTTATAAAAATAACTTTATTATGATTCTCTATATTTTTTACTAAGCAATTTATCTGTTTGCTTTTAATCATTGCTTTTCCATGGAAACCTGATTGTTTACGTTTGTGGGTAACAACTCAATAATAGCTGGATGGATTTTGGGAATAAAAACATTTTTTAAGTTTTTATTCCCAAAATCCGCGTACGAAAATACTTTTAGTACACTTTCAGAAAATACTTTTAGTACAACACTGGTGCCGATTCCCTTGTTCACCAACTAAACTAAAATTAGAGAATTAACATCTCTTACTAACATACACCGAAAGAAAAGGACGGTAATACCTTAGAACTAAGTTAGAGATGTCAAATTAGTTTTGCCTTGAACTTTTCCGTGTTTTTAATCGCCGCGTTCTGACATGCCAACTATAATTGTATAGAGGTTTTAGATCAACTAAAATTGACAAGTCTAATTCACGTTCGTCCCTTTCTTGTTTGATTGGAAAGAAAAAGATAGAAATAGTCTAAATTAAATTTAGCTTGTGCATAACAGAATCGACACCATTATGCGTAATTATAGACTATTTTAGTTAAAAGTTGAATGTTGAATGTTTAGGACTGCCTCGTTAGCCTAGTGGTTCTAAGCGCGCCTGCTACGCTAGAAGTCTTGGATTCGATTCCCAGGTCGAGCAAAGTGTTATTGGGTTTTTCTATGAACTTCTCAGTAGCAGCTCAGAGTCAGGATTTGTGCCCGGTTTAGGCTCGCCCCCTATTACATGGGACCTAAAACATACCGGTGAACTGTAGGTGTGCATTGGTACACCTCTGCCTAACCCTTCGGGAATACAGGCGTGATTGTATAAATGTTTTTAAAATATCTCAGACGATAAAGTGGACATATCATTGTAAGAACAGGAAATCTTAAGCGACGCTTAAAATTAGGGTCACGTAAAGGAAAACGTCTTACAAAATGTCCCTAGTCAAGTGGAATGACAATATAAACGTACCTACCCCTTCGAAGGTTAATGCGAAAGGCGGAGGAGTATTTAAATGCGTGCCACGTATTAATCAATTTACTCTTACAACTTTTCTTTACTTGATTCGGTTAGTATGGAATCTTGAATTGCACTGTTCCTCTTTATAAAATTGGCCCTTCGGTACTTATTTACTTTCAAGTAAACATACGGTCATTTGACGACACGTTCGAGCTTTGGCTACTACGCTGCGTTTTTCAGCAAAAAGCACAATATTCATATGTCGGCTCGTCGAAAGAATTGATTCTTTGACGAAACCTTATGTTGCATAATTGAATAAAGAACGAATTGACAGCTGTCAACTGGACGTAACAACAGGCACTGAGAAGGCGGCCCGCCAAAAACTTAAATTCAGATTGATTGATCGAAGAATAAGTTCAGATGGTATTGATTAGTGGATGTGATTATTGGAATATTGTGTTTTTGAAAACAGCGATAGTGAAGTAGCTGATTGCGCTCGCGCTCACGTGTCTGTTGGAACGTTGTTCTTCTCTTATTGTTCAATTACGACTTTCATGTTTTATCATCTCTTCGCCCGCTAACTCACGCAGGCCATAGCCTCTTCCATTAAGATCGACGTTATGCCTTTACATATGTCCTACATGTAGTTGTTCCGGGACTGGTTGTTTGCGTATTTGAGTTTATATGTTTGTAAACGCACCCACAATGCAGCAGAAATCCTAGTGCGAGCAACGTTTGATGATGACTCGGAAGCTACGTCAACGTAAAAAAAAAAACTAAAGCAAAAAATATTAAATTACTCCATATTTAAACAAAAAACTGTGCCCAACAAACGAAGTAAAGAGACAAGGAATAAGAATCAACAGGAGATAAACAGAAAAGAAAAATAACCATTCTTTTTCACGTCGAAAAAAGGAAAAAATAATTATTGTTCATAACACCGCTAGTTAGAGTTTTGTCTAAGCAATTACTTACATTGTAAATGGTTGAATTTTTTGCTTGAAGTATTTGAGTACTCCACTTTGTAAGACAGTAATTTTGGCAAGTTTAAATATTACAAAACAAAATGTTTACCTAGAGAGGAAATATAATTTTCTTGGAAATTATATTTATGAAATATCCACTTATTCATGTTGGATTATAATAGGTTTGTAACATTGACGAATTTGTGCTTGGATATAAAATTATTAATAGGCATCTGTCAGCGGATTTCTGGAAAATTTTGGTATAAAAGATATTGTTTTCGTAATGAAAAAGATTTTGTTTCCGAGAATGATGGTACTAGTAACCTTTACACAAAACTGCGGGATATTCAATCCTAAATAAGGGTAGGTAAATAGATACTTAATGAAGCCAAAACTTACATGGTCTTTTCATCACTGAAATAATTGTTTACCTGGAAACCTTTTGATATTTAGGGCCGAATCCCAACTTTCATTTAAACGCTTTATTTACGAAAACAAGTTTTAAATGTTAAAGGTCGATCCCTTAGATCCTTGTACTCTTGCATACACAGGTAAAACCAAAACACTGTAACTCGAGTTACAATTGTTTGCTATAACAGCTCTTATTTGATATTTTAGAGGCTTATAGATCCCTATATGTATTAATACTTTTTCAAATTATAATTTAAATAAGTAATCAATCTATAGTACTATCTATAATTTGAAAATCAAATAAGCGCTTTTATAGCGAAAATCATAACTCGAGTTACAGTGTTTTGGATTTACACGTGAACGTAATGCTTTGCGCGCTACCAATAATTACTGATTTTTCACACCAAAAATAAAAGTTGATTCCCAGCAAAAGCGTTTTCTCATTTTCATTATGCGTACTTAACGGTTATGTAATGTGTCCGTTTACACTCCATTTACTTTGATTAAACAAAATACGTATTATTTCACAAGTTAATATCACTTTTAAATGTAACGACTTGTCGGCGAGAATTTCTATGCTAATATTATAAAGCTGAAGAGTTCTTTATTTGTTTGAATGCGCAAACTCCTGAAACTGATAGTCCGATAAGAAATAATCCTTTTGCGGTAAATAACCCATTTTTAGAAGAAAATTATTGGCTATATAACATCACGTTACGACACACGGGTGTCGAACAGTAATCAAAGGCGTAACTATCCGCGGGTGAAACCGCTCAGAGTTGCTAGTCAAGGATATAAGCGAAATAATTAGCAAACTATCGCACTACACGCGAACGCTATGATAAATCGTTTCAAACTTCATTTATCAAGCCTTCATTAACACTAGTAAAGCAACGAATGACAACGTTACAAGGTCGAGGAAACACTCCGTGTGTAATCAAATATGAAACGCGATCTTCCGTAAAATTAATCTTTTCAACTATATTAAGTGAAGTGTAATGATAAAAAGTGAGCAATGCCAATTATGCCACTATCATGCTTGCTAGAGGTCGGTGAACTTAGTAATTAGTATTACCTAGCACATTTTTGCTCCCATTAGTAACGCTACATGAAATTTTGATATACAGTTGGCACCGCGCGCCGTGGCTGACTCGTGAGTTCGATTTTCGAACGAAATAAATATTTGTATGACTTTTTATTTTAAGGGATGGGAATTCATGATATGATTGCTTCGACTTTGGGTGGAGCGGAAGAGAGTGTCAGACTCTTACTGAGTAAAACCCATCCGTGTGTCCTAATGTCCTTTGCGTTCCAGAGACGCGGTGACGCTTTCGAACAAAACACAGGTTGTTCCGAGTGTGGTTATTTGTATACGTAAGTTTAATGTTTGTAATCACACTTATGATAATGGATAATTTTTTAGTGTAGGGCCAACGTTTAAAAAATAAAAATTGTTCTAGACGCTCATCGTTCACTCATTGTTTAACATTATGATAAACGTGTGAAAGAGTTCACGCAAAGGTTGGCCTATTCAAAAGTAGATACGTAGGTAATTGACACTTAACGTGAATAGGCCAGCACGAGCACGTTAGCGAGTTTTCGAATTTCAAATAGTAAACACGACTGCATTTTAGTTTAATTTTATTAAATTAAAAAAGGACCCTCTAAAAATATGATATGCAAAATCAATTTTAAAATTAGACATCGAATTTATATAACGTGTACTCCGCCCGCTTGCACTTTAACGAATATTCGTATTTCAAATTATAAATACGATTTTAGTTAGGCAGCATTTTGATTTTAATTTATTTAACAAAAATGGCGCCAAATAAAAAAAATATGATGTGCGTAATTTATTTTAAAATTGGGGGTTTGAATTTATGTTGCTTGTTTTTCTGTTAACTAGTTGCCCTATGCAACTAATAAAAGAAGACACAAGATAATAATCGGACGGAACTGTATAAATACTTAATAATAGACCATTGCCATTCTCCACCGAACTCGCCGCCATCGGTAATTGAAGTATCATTCCATAATTCTCAATTCCGCTAACAATGATGAATGCTCGAATCGTTTTGAAAAGCATAAAAAAGTATACAACCCTATTGTTAAAAATATCGCTCTTAGTAAAATCCAAATTGTTTGTCATTCCCCTTTATGACGAAACATCTTCAATTTATCCTTCATCTGTACAAATAAATAAAATTGAAGTGTTTGTTTGTAATATCAGAAATAAAATAACACCATTATGACTATGTATGCATAATTATGAATACATATTTAAAGAGTAGCAGTATCTGCTCAGCAGCAGTCGGAGTTTGGATTTGTGCCCGGTTAATGGCAACAGGCTCGCCCTATTACATGGGACCTAAATACACCGGCGAACTGTGGGTGTACATTGGTACATCTCTGCCTAACCCTTCGGGGAATACAGGCGTGGTGGTATATATATTTTATTTTATATTTATAGAGTACGTTTTACTTTTGCTTGTCTGTTTATTCAGGCTAATCTCCGCAACAGCTAGACCGATCTTGTCGGGACTTTGGGGACGAGTAGGCTAGGTTACTTTTATATTAGAAAAAAAAAACTGATATTGCTTAAAATAATAAAACCCCGTGATAACCGATAACCGTGGTAACCGACACCTATCTTTGGAAATCTATAGGGGAGACTATTTCCAGCAGTAGACGTCTAACAGCTAATATAATGATGATAACTGACATTCACGCTGGAGGAAGTCGCAAACATAAGCTAGTTCTTAACAAAAATGAAGGAGAGAGCTTATATCTCTTTATTATATTAAATGCCTCGGATCGTGATACAATCATGAATCATCTTTAATCCTATTTTTGATAGTAACCACTGCCTCCTACGCCTCCTATGGTTTGAGACCTTGACCCCCTTTCTGCATTGTTTATTTATAGTTTGCTCTTCTCGGAATTTATGTCTCATAAATTGATGAGATTTATGAGAAACATAGTTAGGTACTGTCAGAATCTATGGTTTCTTTGATTCAAAATAATGTAATGAGATTTTAGAAAAAAATACTTTTATTGCTGATTTCCATATTGCCATGATTTGTAAAAGTACATTATAAAACTAGTGTGGTGACTTTGTTATTACGTTCAAGATTGGATCCCGACCAATCCAACCACAAAATATTCAGGCATGAAAAATAAAAATTCTTTGTGAACATACAAAAAAAAAAAAAACAAAAATAATAATTATAAAAGCTCGCGTACATAATACACCTTATTATGGCTCTTAAAGCGATGCAATAAGAGCCACTTTACGAGATAGTGTGTTGAATAATAATTTGTATGGAACTAGAATTAATTACTACTGTCGAGAGTAACTTCTTGATCATTATATCCAATTTTATGAATCCTTGGTAAAATTCTATTTTCATCACTACGTAGAAGGCAACTAACTATATTAAATTCCATACTTTCTTATTAACAATTTCTCCCCAGTCATAATAAAAATACTAAACTCTCGCCATATTCCATATTTTATTTAACACTGATATTTCCTTTTAAGCATTTTTCCATAAAATCCCGGTTCCCTCATATGACAGTGACATACCTAATCTCTTTCCTACGCTCCCACGTTTTGGGTTAGATATGACATCGTTGTGGGAATGTTAAAATAATCGGTAAACCTGAGGCTTAGTTCGCTGTGCTTCGAAATATCAGTATTTTTTCATTGCTTACCTGGTAACAACTCATTGTAAATTGTATGAGAATTGTCCCATCAAAGTAAGAAGACGTGTTTTCTATATCTTTGTCTTACAAAGATATTACCGCAGCGGGACGCTCCGCTAGTGGGAAAATCACCTAAATTAAATAGTTTAAACAATACAATACATACACGACAATATAAACACCCAAAGTATTTGGCTTATTTAGAAACTAAGAGATAACTGTTACAAATTAACTATCATTATTTATTGTCCTTTTTTTTTATTAAATAAGCATAACAAGTTCAGACACGTATATACTTAGGAACATCATTCACATTTAGGCTAGAATGTCTTAATTTTTGAATAAGTAAATGTTAATTAGATATTGTTTAGTGCATAAAATATTATTATACGGAGTTTTTTTTTAATTTTCTGCGTAGAATGATGTATTTTAATGAAACCATACATCATTTTTTACAGTAATCACAAGACAGTATTCAGAAAATCGAGGCATTTATATAGGTTTTAATTTTGACCTTGTACCTACCCTAAATTACTATTAGGAATTTCTTCAAGACTTTCAACCTCTAACAAAGGATATTAATAATGAATCTTAATCCCTATCTTGGTCCGGACCTTTGCCTGTAAAATCAGTGGCCGAGTGTACTATATCTAACCTTAAAAAGGATGAATCACAAGTACAAAAACCGCGGATCAAAATTGAGGCTTGAGATACATAATTAATTTCGGGCGTAAATATCGCGTAGAGCTCTTTGTGGAGGAGATCGTCCGGGGAAGAACTACCACATACCACCATACCTATTTCTACCCAAAAGCAGCGCTGCTTTGTTCCGGTTTGCAGGGTTTGGGTGCCGGTGAAATTACAGGCACATGAGACATTTCAACTTTGTCTCTGGATGGCAACGCATTTGCAAGGCCTCTGATGGTGAACACTTTACATTATGTGGGCCGTAGGACTGCTTGCCATCCAACGATGTTTAAAAAATAAATACCAATAATAAACAGGAACGATGTTGAGTATATCAAGTGAGTATATCAAAGCGAGTTCATCTAACATTGTTCGTATAAGTAATACGTGCAAACAAAATGAGTACAGAATACAGAATACGTATTCAGACATAAAATCAGACATACGACAAAAACCTCGATCAAAAATTCATGAGGTTAGCGAACTCGTCTTCCGAAAAACTAGACCTTTCAACCGAAAGGCGCTAGAATACAAAATTACATACAAATGTTCCATCGAAAATATAAAAGGAGAATCGGACAAAAATGCGAATAGTTAATCCGATATATTCACAAGTTTTTTTTTCTCTCGGCTATGTCATTGACCCATTTGGCAAGTGTTCAAAACACTAAAATGTTACGCGTGTTCCAGTTAGAAAAAAAAAAACGAAAAAATAGATAAAAAAATGTTTGCGTCAAAATGTGTTGCTGTCAATTAAACATCGACAGTTGCTTTGGCGGGACGGAATAATTTGTGTACCTATTTTTTTCTCGACCTGGCTATAAAAAGACCAAGAAAATCATAATTTCAAGTCACAAGCTTTCGGCGGTGGATAATTTAGCGATCTCATTGTATAAATAACTAGCTTTTGCCCGCGACTTTGTCCGCGTGGATTAATAGTTCCCGTTCCCGGGGGATTTCCGGGATGAAAACTATCCTATGTCCTTTCTCGGGACCCAGACTATATCTGTACCAAATTTCATTGAAATCGGTTCAGTGGTTTAGGTGTGAAGAAGAGACAGACAGACAGAGTTACTTTCGCATTTATAATATTAGTACGGATACCAACCCGTCACTGTCGCACTGCAGGGCAATGGTCTCTTCTCATACAGAGAAGGCGCGAGCATTGATCACCACACTGGCTCAAGGCGGATTGGCGATTTCATACTTATATTCACTTTAAGTCCAGCTGTGTTATTTTATACGGTAATTCCACCGTCACTTCGACGCTCACTTCGCACTTCAAAGCGTCAAATAAAACAATGTCTGAATAAGACAATTGAATATTTGATGTCATTGAATAGCGACGTGAGATGCGAGTTCATGTCTGAATTTTACAGAATCGACGTACTGATTTCCTCAATTATTTCCATTTTTTTCCTTAACCGATGTTATAGATGTCCAAGATAACCTTAGAAAATACATATGAATTAAAAAAGTAACATTGGTACTTTTCCCAATATCGAACCTGCAACCTCATCCATGAGAGGCGAGCGCCTTAACTATTTGGCCATCACAACAAGTCACAAGCTTCCCGCGGTTGATAATTCTGCGACCATGTAATCTAAGCAAAATATTCGCAGTCGTAGACCGACGTAATGTTTTGTAATCTTGTCCGAATGTTTTGGTGTAATTTGTAAGATAAAAGCGTGTTATTGTGTATCTTAGAAGAAATTATATTTGTCTCACTACTATTTAACATGCGAATCTTTGAATGGTTGGTTGTTATTTAATCACACCAAAACGGCTGACCGGGTTTGAACGAAATGTGGTGAAGAGATAATAGTCTAGATTAGCACAGGCTACTTTCATCGTGGAAAAATTCCTGTAGGGATAATATATCAATTTGACGCGAATAAAGTCTTGGGGAATTCTGCTTTTAATATTCCTTGAGTGTTATCGCTAATTATAAGTAGGCTTTGCGTGTGTGGAAGTAATATCTTTAAGCGGGTTGTACTGCGGTATGAGTTTACCAGCTGCAAAATAATTTTATACATACTTCTTCAGAAATTCATCTCCTACAACGGGATGTATTGAATTGTCATTATAAAATTTTATGCTCATTTTGTCTATTGAACCGCTCATCGCTTTGACTATCGTAGGTAACCCAGTTCATGTCGGTACATAATATATTATATTAAATTCTAATGATGTATCTATACATTTTGGATTTGCGCCAGAAATAATTCATGTAAACCGCTTTCAACGTTACATCCTCCCATACTCTAATCTGGTCAAATGTGCCTACGTTTGTTGATATTAACAGAATCTTTGGCATGCCGTTACTCTATTTTCTTGCCTGGTTTTGAATTTATTGCGTTTTCATACGAAATATATAGCTTTAGTGTATATATTTATTGTTTTATAACACCCTGGTGGTCAAAGCGAATTGACGATTTCAGATTTATTTTAGTTATTAAGTCGAAATTTCTTTACCATATTTCCTTTCATCGATATCACTGGTTTTAAAGGTAACCTAGAAAGTACATATAAATTGAATGTCACATTGGTATTTGTCCGAATTTCTATATCTTCATGCATGATAGAAGGGCGCTTAAACTACTGAGCCCTCACAAGTCACAACACATCACGCCAAGACAAGTACACGTGAAATATCAAAAGGCTGATACCAACAATACTAATCCTATTATTTTGCAAAACAACCTCATTCCCTATCAAGTATCAAAGCGATGCAATTCAATCTACCTCGAAGAAGTTACAAAACTTATGCGGCGTTTTTACTCTTAACTCGAGTGATACTTCCGCGAACAAGTTCTTTGTTGAAAATGTCAACACCTCCGGGTCTTGAAAAAAGAAGAAAAAAGTGTTCTACGTTAACAGATTCCGATCTGATAACGTAACTTTTTTCTTCTTCTGCATCATTCTATGGCAAATAAGCCGACGGCCCACCTGATGTTAAGTGGTCACCGCTGCCTATATACATCTGCAATAAAAAAGACAAAGTTAAATTGTCTCATGTACATGTAATTACACGGGCACCAATACCTTTTAAATCGGAACAAAGCAACACTGCTTTGCGGCAGAAATAGGTATAGTGGTAGTACTTCCCGGACGAGCTCCTTCACAAAGAGTACTATATATACTTCAAGTAAATAGAAGTTATTGAGACATTTAATCTTGTAGTTTGTTTTGCCGCTTCCCTGATTCTGTTAAGAGTTTATACAAAGCTTCTTACACGCTGTGCAATCTGTAAAGTGCTGAGATTTTGTTCAAGAGAGACCTATAAAGTGGGGAGTTTACGGACAAATGTAGAAAAGGATAAATTCTTTATTGCGCTGTGTTGGAGGGTCAATTTTTAGGCTGAAGTGTTTCGGGTTCTAAGTCTTGGAGATAAAATGCCACAATTTTTACAGTTCCTGACAGCTATGAGACAGTTTTACGGCAGAACTGGTAAGTGTTCTGCCGTATCTGTTGGTTTGTTTGCTGATTTTATTTTTCTTTAATGGGCGGTGCTGAATCTGAAGTAAATAATATATACAACTATTACGAGTATAGAGCTAAAGAGTTTACTGTTTGTTTGTTTAACCACGTTAAATCTTTAAAATTGCCAATCGGATTGAAAAAAATGTGTTTGTATATGATAGCCAGTCAAGAAGAAAGGGGGAGGGGGAGGCCTATGTAATGCAGTGGACGTCCTACGGCTGATATGATGATGATGATGAAGAGGAAATGTATAGACTGTACAATAACACTCTACGACACACGGCAGCGAAGTAGTCACCAAAAACGTAACTAAACGCGAGCGAAATAGAAATATTTAAACACGGAGAAAGACGGAGACAGAAGATAGTAATTTATAAAAGGTTACGAGAAAAAAAATAAGGGTTACATCGCATGACTTAATTCCGGAAGGGACTTGCCCTCTCATGCATTTAAAAACAAAAACGTTTTCGAATGCTAGTCATTTTTAATCCGTTTCAAATCTCATGTCGTGATGGTTCTGTGGTTAGGGTGTACAATCACGACATGTATGTGATTTCGGTTTCTAAACCGGGCAAGTAATAACTAATGTGACTTTTTAAATCATTTATTGTCTAAGTTCATCACTGATATCGGTGAAAGCAAACATTGTGAGAAAACCTTTTTTTTCATGGATGGGAAATCATCAAATCAACATCAATCATCGCTCTGGATGGAGCAGTGTCAGACTCTTACTGACTAAAACGCATCCGTGTTCCTCCTAATGACCTTTGCGTTCCAGAGCCACTGTAACTCTTTCGAACAAATTCCGCAACTTGTCAGGAAACTTAAGACTTTTAATTAATATATGTCTAAAATCGTCTTGACCAAGCGGGGTGATCAATGCTCGTGATTTCTCTGTACGAGAAGAGGCTTAATTTTGCCTTGCAATAAGACAATACTTGACTGGTTTTATTTAAATCTCATCCCAATAACCAATTCTTCTTCAATTCCGCTACCGTCTATGCTTGAAAAGCCATCACGTTCAGGGAACATACACAATTTTATACTATTAGGTTTAACGAACACGCAACATGCGCGTTCATTAGTTCTCGTGAAACATGTAGATACATTTAACCCAATGAGCCATTACGTGTAGCTTTATACTATTAACGAGATGTGTGTCCATTATTGTGATACTGTGTACATTATCTTTATTATTATCTTTATAATTTGTGTCGATGTGATTTTACTGTTTTTTTTTTTTTGTTTTTTTACACAAGCTTATACCTGTGATTTCGTTCGCGTGATTGTCGGTTACCACGGGGTTTCATTTAAGTTTTTCAACAAAAAAAAAACGTTCTCCCGTCTATGTTACTTCTTATAACATCAGCTCTCCGCCAGTGAAAGTCTCGTCATAATCGGCCCAGCCGTTTCTGAGATTAGGTGGAAAAACACGAAAGAAAGGCTACTTTTATTTTAGAAAAAATAAATAGGGTTCCGCCCAATTAATAATCTCAGAGACTGATTTGACGACTTTGTGTCCAATTTGAAAATAGTGTGCTTTATGTATAAGTGCCGAAAGCACAATTATTTTTACGTTTGACGTATGAAAACGTCAATTTAGTCTCGGAGATTAAAAAATACAGAAGACTTCGTCCATTTGTTTGTTCTCGTACTCTCAAGATCTCATTCTGCTTCAAGTTTGCTTCGTGCAAATCGAAAGATTGTTTATTTGTCTTTTATCGATTTTCTTCATCGGCTACAGAATCGAAGCAAAGTTTTAATTGGCGATTGTCTTACTTGCAGAACTCAGTTCCATAATTTGATTTTCATTCTGAAAATATTTTTTCTAACTTTTTCGTTTATTACAAAGTTTCACGAATCAATTTTTATGGAGTGAAAGGCGAATAATAAAAGGACTTTAAATGGCAGATGTGACCCACAACGCAGGGAGGGGACGCCCTAGGAAGACCTACACTGACCTTATCGGTGGGTTCTTCAGAAAGGTCGGGTGCGCGGTACTCGTAACTGGCGTGTATGACCAGATGTATGAACGTGGATAAGGCAAAACTCGTATGTAAGGATCGTAGCTGGTGGCGTCCTGTGGTTTCTGCAGACCCCTATGGGAAAAAGGCGTGAGTTTATGTATGAAGGTATTTGTAATTTTCAAAGTCGTGAAAGTATTTTGCAGAGCCATTAGCATCTTTGTTCAATGAACTATAGGCAAGTATAGGTACCTATTATACTAGTATTGCTCATTAAACAGTTTGTGGATTCGGAATTGTGTGTATTTACAGCTATTTCCTCTGTTTTGGTTCATTAATACCAATTTTCATATTGCCGTATAAATCTACAAACAAATGTGTAGGTACGTGTGTAGGTGTGTACAGTCACAGGTATAAACATGTAGACTTTTGGCTTTGAAAGCTGTTTTTTCGTGAATGAACGGTTCCAATTTTTAAGATGAGACCTATCCACAACATGATATTCGTAACATCATTTCATTTTGATCAATATTTTAGGAGAAAATCGCTGAAGAATGTTGCTAAATATATACTTATACATGTTTATGACTGTACGCCGTGTTATGTACATATGTATGATGAGCTGACGTGCTTACAAGCCAACACTATAATTAAGACTAAATTATATGTGTCTTGTGATATTCTAGGCATATAATCTTGCGCCAGTCAATATTACTCGTAGCAAAGCCGACTGCTTTGTCAGTTGGCTTGGCGTTGACATTATCAACATCCTGATATGCATATTATAAATGCGAAAGTTTGTGAGGATGGATGAATTCATGGATGTTTGTTTGTTACTCTTTCACGCTTAAACGGCTGAACGGATCAGGATGAAATTTGTCACTAAGATATATTGTAGGTACTGTGGAATAACACATAAGATACTTTTTGTCCCAGAAAAATGTACGGTTCCCGTGGGATAATATATCAGATTTGAAGCCGACGAAGTCGCGGGCAGAAGTTAGTAATTAATTAATTTAGCTATCAATGCTCCTGTAGTGCCTAAGTATAGTGTTTTTGTTTTGTTTAAGATAACCTACATTGTATTTTAATTCTTATAATTATTGTATTAATGTTCCTTATACAAATAATTGATATTTTTCTTTGAAGAACATCGATGGAGTTTCTTTCCATTATTCTCCATAAGAAACTACATTTTGGAAGGGGCACCTAGATTCAATAACTTTTTATTGTAAATGACGTTCGAAGCGCTTTTTTTGGTCTAATTAAAATAAATTATTTGACTTTGAATTTATGAAATTTTTAAAATGAAACTTCACATTTTCTTGAACTGTGTTTGTAATGTACTAACAAAAATATACAAAGCATTTTCAACAAATCTTTAGTGACACCTACTTTATATTCCATGCAAACCTATGCGATGCTTCCTTCCTTATCAGTAGATAAGGAAGTTTCATATTATGTTGTACGTACAATATGAAATATCAATCTAATACGTACAGAGTCCCCTTAGTCCCAGAAGACATTTGCAGAGCAGGAAATACGCAATTCCAAAATAATAAAATGATGAAAATATTCGTAGAATTGAAGAGACACAGCACCAAACAAAAAAGCTAAAAAAAATACAATAGGTAGGTTGACGCCGTAGCTGAGCAATTAGCCGTTACACCGTGTCACGGGTCGAATTTTTGCGCGGATCTAATATTTTATTGGGCTATAGGTTGTTATTCCGGATCTGATTTACAATAGGCCGAATATAGAAACGAATACTAGGATCTCACAACGAATAGTATCGATAGTACCTATCCAAAATTAATTTATAAGAATAACGTATGATACTTAACTTTAAATGAAGTATCTACCTACTAGGTTGTTCTTAATTTTCGATTACTCAACTTTTTTATCCAAGTAAGAGAAGCGGATTGTAACAAACAAAATAGGTTACAATCTCCGCGAAAAATGAAATTACAATTTACGTTAAATCGACGGCTGTGTGCGCCGACATAGTACCTCCCGGTTAATTAAAAAATAAATCAATAATTGCTTTATATTTAGAAATATTTTTCATATAACAAACGCAGATTTAATGAATTTCAGAATAAAATGCTTGATTTGTCAGAATGTAGGTAGATACATCGTATATGTATGATAAAAATGACATAAGGTTTCACCATGTTCCAATTTCAATTCGTGCAAATTTTTATTTGACATGCCTACAGTTTTTGAATTGTAATATTAAAAGTACAGACTCCTTTCATTATGAAATTCCAATGTCAAAACTTCAAAAGGTAGTTTCGTATGGACAATCCAGAAATTCCATTATATTTTTTTAATCCATGTTCTCTTGTTTATATACTAGAATAATGTTGGAAGAGTTTTTTGTTCGATTGTTTGTTTGTTTGTTTGAGAATATGTTTAAACGTGCCAATCTCTGGAACTACCAGTCGTATTGGAAAGAAAATGTTTATGATAGCCACATTCATGAGGAATAGTACAGGCTAAATAACATCACACTACTACTCATGGAAGCGGAGCAGTAACTAAAGACGTAACTTATCGCTGGTGAAAAAAACTGTATGCTAAACGCAACATTTTAATGTGAAGTTGTTTCACTTCTCTTTCTTTTCTATGCCATCTAAAAGTGACCTCGTTTCAGCTTTTGTCAGCATCTTAACCATCGAACGCTATAATGCGAAATCGATACCAAACATCGTAATAATGTTATTTCAGCACGGATTAGTTTAACTGAAGTTTTATTATCAAACAGTAATACAATCTAGATCCTATTTTCAGAAATCACATTAAGGGGATTACCAAATTGATATCAAATATTGGTAGTCTGAGTGAATTATGGTTTTATTTATATTTGAATTTATTTCTTTGGAAATTTTATGAGCACTGCAATGAATGCCCTTCCAAAGACGTTATTATCTGGATGAACTTTTGATCTTTGCAAGTTGAAGTTAATTTTGTTTTTTAAGTAGGTAGGTACGTCTAGTGGGTAATTATGTTTCAAAAGATTCGTGTAAACAAAATGTTATTTATTTTAATCATTATTTTGCCTGGAGTGTTTTTCAATTAGTGCTAAACGATTTGGCTTATCACGCAGCAATAATACTAGTCTATTATTATTATCCTACTGCAGGGCAAAAGCCTCTTCTCATACGGAGGAGGCACAACGCTTGCTAAAGGCGAATTGGCGATTTCGGTTATTAATATAAGTCCAGGTTTATATACGACGTTTCTATATAAACTACATATGAATTGAAACATTCACATTGATACTTGCACGGATTTTATCACATCTCGACATTATTTTACATATCTTCACGCCTGTATTCCCTGAAGGGTTAGGCAGAGGTGTACCAATGTACACCCACAGTTCGCTGGTATATTTAGGTCCCATGTAATAGGGGGCGAGCCTATTGCCATTAACCGGGCACAAAACACCCAATAACACTTTTTGCTCGACCTGGGAATCGAACCCGGGACCCCTTCCGCAGCAGTCGCACTTGCGACCACGAGACCAACGGGGCAGTATTATTTTTTATTATTTAGTCTGGGCTCTATATGTATATAAATTGGTGCTAATGATTATTCTCACCACGTGATCGACAAAATCATGTAAACTCTAACTCGTATTGTTTTTACTACCATCACAACTTATAAACGAAACTATTAATAAGTTGTTCTTTTAAGATCCTATAGGTAAATCTTATAGGTACATAGATATTTTGCTGAAACGTAATACCATAACAATCAAAACTAACTTTTACGCAATTTGTATCTTCTTTTCCAAATCGTTTCTTTGAGTTGTCTAACGAGCTGCGAGCGTTGGTAAATTCCACGTCAATTTGAAGTGTTGTAAGAACTTTTGTGTAGATAGGTATTATAAAAGAAATGTTATTTAGGTACCTGTTTATCTTTTACAAGCTTTTGTAGGGTACTTATACATTTTGAACATGGAATATGTCAATTTTAGATAGGAAATGTTAAGTCCATGCTTTTTGTCTATGGTCTTTGTGATTTTAATAATTCATTCATATTTTTGAGAAGTGGCAACACGGTACAACCGTCACCTTGAGGGAAGGCGTAGGTTATAAATATACCCGCACTTGGTCGAGAGAGCTCAGTCTTGGTGAAGTAACTATAGTGAACGTATCGGTGGAGAAGTGAAGTGAAAATAAAGTACTTGTATCTACTTGAGTGAGTTTTATTATATTTCAGAAGTGGGATTCGAAAAATTAAGGTAATGTAATCTGAATTTCTTTACCCAATAAAATAACATGTTTTATAGCCTTGTGGTGTGATTTTATTTGGTCAGGGTACTCCCTGACAATACGATTACAAAATAAGGTTATGATTATTGTGATTTATTGTGAATTTTTCAAATTGCTTAGAATTGAGCAAGGTTTGCTACCATTTGGTCGGGGCACTCCCCGGCAATGATAACATACTTTTGGCATGACCTTTAGATGCAGTTTTATTTGGTCAGGGTACTCCCTGATAATACGATTGCAAAATAAGGTTATGATTATTGTGATTTATTGTCATTTTTTTTAAATTGCTTAAGAATTAGGCAAGGTTTGTTACCATTTGGTCGGGGCACTCCCCGGCAATGATAACATACTTTTGGCATGACCTTTAGATGCAGTTTTATTTGGTCGGGGTACTCCCTGATAATACGATTGCAAAATAAGGTTATTTTTATTGTGAATTTTTCAAATTGCTTAGAATTAAGTAAGGTTTGTTACCATTTGGTCGGGGCACTCCCCGGCAGTGATAGCATGCTTTTGGCGTGACCTTTAGTTACAGTTTTATTTGGTTAGGGTACTCCCTAATAATAGGATTGTTTACTGAAGGTTACTTTTAACCATTGGAAAGGGCATAATTTACTAACATTTGGTCAGGGCACTCCCTGACAATGATGGTAAATAGCTCACAAGCCTAGTTGTATGTTAAAGCTTGATCAGGGCACTCCCTGATAGCGTTGATAGACCTCTGGGTTTTCCAAAGCATTGTTTTGGCTTTGTTTTACGCTACGCAATTTATTTTATCGAACATTCATGCCCGAAAATGTGATCATTTTCAGTTTAACAATGGAAAAAGATATCGACAACGCCCGGTCGTTGGATGCGTCTCCTCATGGTCGCAAAGATAGCCGACGACGCCTGTTAACTCCAGTAAGGTGCTCGTCGCATCGACGTGATATTTCTAGCGCACGCTGCAGTGGTACTCGAAGTCGCAGCAAGTCACAGAAGCAAAATCTTCGTGAGAAAGAACTTGCGATTGAGCAAGAACGAAAGCGGCTACGGGTACTCGAACAGGAACTACGCCGGGAACGTGAGAAGATAGCAGAGGCGCATGGGAACCCATCTAGTAGAAGCCGCAAGAGGAGTACGAGCCATCATCACTCCAGGAGCCGGCAGCGAAGCTGCAGCCCGAGCCGGTCGCGTCATCGTGAGCATCGAGCCACAGGAGCCAAGCGGAGACGAGGTTCACGTGAGCAGAGCAACGATGGTCTACGTGGTGACGACGCATCACAACATAAAAGGTCACGTAGCCCTTCATTTACTATTAAGGATGTTATGGACTTAGTGCATTCTATTAAACATGGAATTACGTCTCAGCCGTCTACAAGCGCATCCATTTCCAAAAATATTGATCATAAAAACATTCTCCCCAATTTTGATCCGTCAGCTAAAAATCAGCGCATAGACATATGGCTGCGTAAAGTGAACGAATGCGCTACAGTATACGGCTGGGATGATAAAACAACGATACATTTTGCAATGCAAAAACTTCAGGGTTTGGCTAAAGTTTGGTATGAGGGCCTAAACACCATTTTGCATACTTGGGAAGAATGGCAAGAGAAGTTAATGAGCGCTTTTCCTTGCGAGCAAAACTATGGCCAAATCCTAGAAGATATGCTTAAGCGAAAAAGTAAGTTTGGCGAACCAATTGAGATTTATTATTATGAAAAACTCGCATTGTTAACTCAGTGTGATATTACGGGTAAACGCGCAGTAGACTGTATTATCCACGGTATCACGGATAGGACTATGAAGTCGAGTTCATTGGCGCTTTGTTGTTCTCAGCCTGATCAGCTACTCCAATTTCTAATGAGCAACAAAGAAAGCCAAGCCTCGGATCGTAGTTTCGCTAGGAATAATCCTAACCAATCCAATTCTAGAACAAATCAAAGTAAATTTAATCAGTCTCAGGGTTCTTTGTTCTGCTTTAATTGTAAAGAGCGAGGTCACCCTTACTTACAGTGTACAAAGCCGATAATCAAATGCAATAAATGCAATAAAATTGGTCACAAAAGCGATAATTGCTTTCAAAATCCTAAATCTAATAATATAATGGATAAAACTGGAGCCCCATCTAAAACAATGTGTATTTCAAGCTCCAGCCCCAGTTCAAAATTCATAAAGCCGGTTATAGTTAATGGCAGAACTGTAGAAGCATTTATTGATTTTGGTAGCGAAGTAACGTTGGTTAAGAAGTCGATAGTTTCAAGCCTTAATCTGGCGCATGATGAAGTCCCGTCAGTTATGAAAGGATTCGGGAATGAGGTGGTCCGATCACTGGGTAATGTGTTGCTCGATATAGTGGTAGATGGAGTTGATGCGAGGGTATCTTGCAGAGTTGTCGATGATAATCTGTTAGAAAAACCTATATTAATAGGCCAGTCATACACGGAGCAACCACATATTCTTGTATTCAAAAATCCCCAGACTTTGCAGTTTAGTAAGTTGCACACTGAAATCCCAATGGTTTATCCTGGAGTCAATAATATTCAACTTACTGAAGTCAGAATTGCTGCTGATATTGAACTTCATGGTCCTGCATCCATAAAGGCTCGCGTAGGTCCCGAATTTAATGGCTATTTAATGCTGAGCAACAACATCGTAGGTGGTCCAAATCAAGAAGTTGTTGTTTATGGTGGTGTTTACCAGGTTCTACGCGGAAATTTAGACATTCTTGTTTATCCATTTTCTATACCCTGTAGGCTACGAAAGGAGTTCGTTGCTAGTAGAGGAGAAAAGGTAGATTTTGTTCAGAGGATAGTAATACAGTCTCCAGGAATTGCAGAGACTGTAGATATTCAGGATGACAGAGACCATGACTTTCAGGAGAAAGACGTACGCATTGGAGATTCTGTGTCAAAGGACGATAGACACAGGCTTATGACCATACTTAAACAATACAAACATAGTTTCGCTTCAAATTTGAAAAATTTGGGTTGTACAGCCATTACACAAATGGCAATTGAGTTAAATAATCAACGGCCTATTGTCTATCGCCCTTACAGGTTGTCACATCATGAACGTGAGAAAGTACAGTCTATGATAGGAGAAATGTTGGACGCAGGGATTGTTAGAGAATCGGTATCGGAGTATGCAAGTCCTATAATTTTAGTTCGTAAAAATGATGGTAGTTTTCGAATGTGTGTTGACTATAGAATGTTGAACTCTGTAACGATAAAGGAAAGATACCCGATGCCGATTATAGATGATGAGATAGCAAGGTTATCTGGACAAGCTTGTTTCATAACGCTTGATTTAGCGTCTGGCTATTATCAGGTGCCAATTTCAGAACCATGCAAACATCTAACTGCGTTTGTTACTCCAGATGGATTGTATGAATTCAACCGTATGCCATTTGGTTTGGCAAACGCGCCAGCAATTTTCCAAAGAATGATTAACAAGGTCTTAGGGTCAGCTCGATTTACCCATGCTACAGCATACATGGATGATGTGCTTGTTTTTGGTAAAAACGCTGCTGAATGTCTTGATAGGCTCGAACTAATTCTGAAGCTGCTTAAAGATGCAAATCTTACGTTAAATTTGTCAAAATGTAACTTTTTGCATGATAATATTGATTATCTCGGGTATGAGATTAGCTCATCAGGAATTCGGCCAGGTGAAAAGAAAATTCAGTCAGTTATGAATTTTCCACGGCCAATTAATATTCACGGTGTTAGGCAGTTCCTAGGGCTTGCTAGTTATTTTCGAAAATTTATCAAAAATTTTGCACAATTAGCATCTCCAATGATGCAATTATTGAAGAAGGATTCCACATGGTTGTGGGGCCAAGAACAAGAGAATGCATTCCAGATGCTTAAATTACAATTAATAAACAGACCAGTTTTAGCTATTTATGATCGTGAAGCAGAGACTGAATTGCATACCGACGCCAGCAAGGATGGCGTTGGAGGCATACTCTTGCAACGTTGTAAGGATAGTGGTTTTCTTCGGCCAATTGCCTATTGTAGTAGACGAACGTCGCCGGAGGAAAAATATTATCACTCCTATGAATTAGAAACGCTGGCTGTTATCCGCTCATTAGAGAAATTTCGGGTCTATTTATTAGGTAAGGAATTCAAAATTGTCACCGATTGTAGCGCTCTTCGTTCCACTTTCATGAAACGCGATCTCATACCTAGGATCGCGCGCTGGTGGCTCTTGCTGCAAGAATTTAATTGTTCAATTGAATATAGACCAGGCACTAAAATGTCCCTTGTAGATGCGTTATCTCGCAATCCTGTTTCGAATGATTCTATGATTGATTCCTCTAGTTTGTGTGCTCAAGTTATGGTTATTAGTAGCGAAGACTGGTTACACACCCTTCAGCTGGGGGACTCTGAACTGGAACGTATTAAGCAGGTTCTAGAAAAGGATTTAGATCCTAAGAATCTTCAATATATCAAAGATAATTATGTTGTTCGTGATAATAAGTTATATAGGTATGTTGACGGCAATAAGGATAATGTTCGCTGGGTAGTCCCAAAGGGGGCGAGGTGGCAAATATGCAGGATGAATCACGACGACATTGGTCACCTAGGATTAGAAAAAACTGTGGAAAGGATTAGAAGTAATTATTGGTTTCCAAAAATGTCACGGTTTATCAAAAAGTATGTATCCGCCTGTATTGATTGTGCTTATGCTAAGAAGTCCTCGAGTACGAACGAAGGTTTATTACATCCTATTGAAAAGATAGTCACCGTTTCACACCCTGCATGTTGACCATCTGGGCCCCTTTGTCAGATCCAAACGAGGATATTCTTACCTTCTAGTGGTGGTAGACTCGTTTACTAAGTTTGTTTTTATAAGGCCAGTTCGGAATACGAATACACAAAATGTAATTCGTGTCTTGGACGACATATTCTATACATTTCGAATACCTGACCGTTTGATCAGTGATCGTGGCAGTTGCTACACGTCTAACTTATTTAAAAGATACTGTTATGACAAAGGTATAAAACACATCTTAAATGCTGTCGCGAGTCCAAAGTCAAACGGCCAGGTAGAACGATACAACCGAACGATCCTAAATTCTTTGAAAGCGCAAAATCTCAGACATGATGAGAGGGAATGGGACAACCAGTTAGGGAAAATACAATGGGGATTGAATAACACTGTCCAAAAGACTACCTCTAGGAGACCATCTGAAGTCATGTTTGGTACGCTAATGAACAGTGAAATCAATCCTAATTTAAATGAAATTACAGATGTGACTAGGGAAAATATAGATGTGAACACTATTCGAAACCAAGTTAAAAAGAGAATAGACATTGAACAAGTAAAGCAGAAGCTACGTTACGATCAGAACAGACGCCCTGCTAAGGTATACAATAAGGGCGATTTAGTTAAAATCACCAAAGTTACTTTTAATAATGATGGGAAAAGTAAGAAACTTCTTCCATCTTACATAGGACCATACCGGGTCACTAAAGTTTTAGGTCAAGATAGATATAAGATAGCGGCTATTCCCGGTTTCAGCAATAGTACAGATAAACGCACTACTACTGTGGCAGCTGATCGAATGCTGCCATGGGTACATGTAGCTGCATTACAGCTAAATGAATCAGAATCTAGCGATGAGAGCGATGAGAGCGAACATAATGATACTTTGTGGTAATCATAGGATCCTACAGAATAATTATTACAGAATATTTAATATCATTGTTTCAGACCGAACGTGAGAATTGATTGGTTCACGTCATCGGTTATTACACAATTGGATAACTGACGTGAGAATTGATTGGTTCACGTCAGTAGTTAGAGACTGAGCGTGAGAATTGATTGGTTCACGAGATCAGTCATTACCCGATTGGAAAACTGACGTGAGAATTGATTGGTTCACGTCAGTAGTTAGAACAGTTGGAGACTGAGCGTGAGAATTGATTGGTTCACGTCATCAGTCATTACCCAATTGGAGACCTGACGTGAGAATTGATTGGTTCACGTCAGTAGTTAGAACAGTTGGAGACTGAGCGTGAGAATTGATTGGTTCACGACATCAGTTATTACCCAACTGGAGGCAAGAATTGATTGGTTTGCCTAAGTTTTTGGAGTCTCTGATCTGGTGTGAGAATTGATTGGTTCACAACCTGATAGAGACAAGTTTAGTAGCGAGAATTGATTGGTTCGCTCTAGCATAAGTATAAATTAGTTTTGAATGATGGATAAATGAGTAAAGTATTTATTGGTATGCTAAAAATTGTTAATCGTGTAATGATTGTGATATTTGTTGATATCTGATAAATGTGATAATAATTAAAATATTGATGTGATTTAAATACTGTGCCAAAATATTTTTTTTTAAACTGCTATACCTAAATGTTTAGAATTCACAATTTATTTTTAAAATTACTTGAATGTACTTTTTACTTAAATATTTATTTTGTAATGAGTTCTCTCAGCCTAGTGTAGGGTATTGTGGTTACCACCTGGGGCGTGTATGAGGGCATACACGTCGTCAGGACGGTCGAGTGTAGGGTACTTATACATTTTGAACATGGAATATGTCAATTTTAGATAGGAAATGTTAAGTCCATGCTTTTTGTCTATGGTCTTTGTGATTTTAATAATTCATTCATATTTTTGAGAAGTGGCAACACGGTACAACCGTCACCTTGAGGGAAGGCGTAGGTTATAAATATACCCGCACTTGGTCGAGAGAGCTCAGTCTTGGTGAAGTAACTATAGTGAACGTATCGGTGGAGAAGTGAAGTGAAAATAAAGTACTTGTATCTACTTGAGTGAGTTTTATTATACTTTATAGCTTTATACGTAGTCTTAATAATGTTAATTCATTGCATTATTCATTCTTAGTTAAGGACGCTTTATCTACAAACATAGTTAGGACAAAAATTAATTAAATAAGTATTAAAATCTGTCCTACCTAATATAAGCAGAAGAAGAAGGTACAGTTTGTTTGTAAGAGGTAAAAATCACTGAAAGAACTAACCCGATTACAAACATTCTTTCGATTGAAGGAAGAAGCTAATGAATGGCTTTAGCTTTAGTATTTTATAGTGTATTTGACTGCCGCATGCCGCGCGACCGAAATCTTCTGCAGAAGTTAGTAATTTATTATTATAACCATAAATTGTAAAAGCTTTACTTTGGAAATGTCCATGCCTTAAACACTGAAGATTTATTCGATGTTCCAAGCCCAGATTATCCATTAGGCAATATAGGAAATTGCCTAGGGCCCGCACGGGGTTAGTGCCCTGAGCCAGAGTTTTTTTTTTTGAAGTTAGCAATAAATGAAATGGCCCTCAGACGTGCATTAAATTGCTTAGGGGCCCCAACAATGCTAGTCCGGCCCTGGATGCAGCGGTGTTCATTCAGCATCCATTCGGTAGTCGCTCGTCCGAAGCCACATGCTACCGTCAGATTCCTGCCGCTCCATCAGCTAACGCAATTGACTCATCTAGTATCCGAGCCTAATCGTCGTTCCGTTCACCATTCAGTTTACAGTTGAAAACCGGACTTGTATTAGACGTGGTGACGTCGAGGCGTTCAAAGTACGATTATGAGTGTAAGGTACCTACCTGCTGTGTTATTTATTATTATTGACAAAGATGAACTGCCCCGTTGGTCTCGTGGTCGCAAGTGCGACTGCTGTTCAAGGGGTCCCGGGTTCGAATCCCAGGTCGAGCAAAAAGTGTTATTGGGTTTTTCTATGAAATTCTCAGTAGCAGCTCGGTATTTGGATTTGTGCCCGGTTAATGGCAATAGGCTCGCCCCCTATTACATGGGACCTAAATATACCGGCGAACTGTGGGTGTACATTGGTACACCTCTGCCTAACCTTTCGGGGAATACAGGCGTGATGGTATATACAAAGATGACAGAGATGTTAAACGATAATATCCTAGTAGTAAAAATAATAATTTATCTTGTTAAATCCTTCCGTGATTGACAAACATCGATGAAATACAAAAAAAAATAAACGTAAGAAACATAGAGAGAATCTGTCCTCATTTGAAAACAGTTAAAAGACAGTGACGCAGTCATTATAAGAGAAATGACAACCCTAGTCAATGTAAATGAAAGTCAGAATTACCCAAATTCAAGTACCGTTAACCGCGCAAAAAATACCAGAGTCCTACAAAAAATCGGTGCGAATTACAGCCAACTGGGAATAGATCGGCAAACAAATGCTCTCGAGACATTGATTTTAATTGAAAAGACAATAGCTGTGTACTGTGTTAATTATTTTACACTTTGAACTTTGCTGTTATGGATTTAAACGAGCGTCCATGTTTGCTTCTGTAATAACCGTTTTATGAAAGCGTATGTTTTTATGTGGTTGCTAAAATTGCTTTGCACAATACACACTTAAAATTATGGGCAATAAAGTTTAAATAGGCATATTATTTGGTTTAATGGCACCACTTATGTGTCTACTATGAAAAAGGGTGCAATTTTTTTGTAAAAATAATGAACTGAAGACTTCTTGGCGTGTCGATAAAAAAATTATATATTTTCGACAATATTTTTGATTGGCGTAGTATTCAGCTAGGACAACACTATCTGTTGGCTCAGTACAAAGAACAAAGGTGAACAACTTTGCTTGGCTCTTGTTCACAATATATAACGTTAAAAAGTAAACGGAAAAGTAAGCTTCAGAACTTGTAACGTTACCGGGTAAAAAATTGCAAGAAAGGAAAAGATTTAGTCGAGTATAAGTCAACAAAAGACCTCGAATGCACAAACACAAAAACTCCACGTAGATACTTGAAACTACAAAAGCGTTGCACACCATTCCAGCTTCCCGACTATTTTGTTACAATAGCTAACAATTATGAAGCATTTTTTGACAGTAAACCCCAAAAAACTTCATAAAAACTCCACAGACAATTGTTTTTCATCCTTGGTATTTATTCACGGCTGAAAAACTAGGGTATTGTGTCTGAAAAGGGAATAAGAAATAGCGGGATTTGCTTGCTTGTCCAACAACAATGGTTACTTGAAGGTGCATTTCTATTGTGTGAGCATGCAAGATGCAAGACACGAGAAGGACAATAGGTGCAAGGCTATACACACTGCGTAACAGCAAGATTTTAAAGCCTTCAGGCTTCTGTAAACGGTTTTTTTATGAGATTTAAGGATATCCGGGTTCTACAAAAGAGAAAATGGTATTAGCAGGGACGCCTTTATTCTGTTCGAATAAGCAGTAGCGTTGCTGTGATCTGGTTTGAAGGATATTGGTGCCGTTGTAATTACAGGCACATGAGACGTTGCAACTTTGTCTCTGGGATGATAACGCCTTTGCAAGGCCTCTGGTATTGTAGATGCCTATAGGCAGAGGTGACCACTTAACATCAGGTGGACATTCGCGTCGGCTTGTTTGCCATTCAACGAGATAAAAAAAAAACTGTCAAAAGGCGCAGTGTGGGAAGGCTCCCACGAGATGGATCTTAGATCTGGTATATATTCATTATACAGGAAAAATTTTTAACCAGTGCGTAAATTTTGCCATAATAAACTTCAACACGTTTTATTAAACACGTATATTTTATTTTGATATGTCTTAGTACAAAAAAAAAAGTTATCGCTTACGAAACATGTATACTTAAAAACCATATTTTATTGTCACTCGGCGCTAGCGCATTCCCCACCCCCTCACCCCAGCCATGCGCCCGGGCGGCGGCCAAGAGTTGTCATTGATAGTATGGCGAATAGATTATGTCCATGTTTTGCTTATTTCAAACTCGGATAAGGATGAAATTTTTTTTATTTTTTTTTTAACTAAACACGGAAGTGTGTTCTATTACTGACACTGAACTACCAAAAAAAATTTACGCACTGGTTAAAAACTTATCCTGTATATTAGGTTCCACGACACGGATGAAAATAATATTATTTACAAACACACAATTCAAATAGTAAACATGTTAATTGAAACCATTCAAATAAGCTAATAGCTACAGCATTAAATCTCATTTATTAATTACCAACCGCCAACAGAGTTAAATTAAATCTAATTTTCAAATATGTGCCACTGAAATATTCATTTATTAAACTGTGTTGTGTAAACATCCCGTCACCACTGACTGCCACAGACAGAACAAACAAATAACGAATGTTTTAGTTGAATAACGTTCGCATAACTAATGCCACTAATGATATTGCACGGAAAAGCAAAATGCTGAACTTCTGCTCTAAAGGCTAATTCTACTAATTCAAAACGATCTAAATCTAGTCACCATCTTGACTTAGCGGCAATTAACGTGTTAATAGGTAAATTAGAGCTACATAGTTTTGTCAAACTGAGGCGGAGAAATGATTGCGATCGCGCTTTCCTAAAAGTAAGTATTGTAGAGTTGCCCCGTGAGCGTCCGATTATATATTAACATAGTTTACCTCAAGAGTATTATACTTCAAGTGACTACGTATAACGGGTTCAAAATATACAGCCCTGTGACTGACAAACCTCGGATTCGGTCTCATAGGTCACATTTTGTTGTAAAGCACCCAAAAAACAGCCAAGCAAAATAAAATCTGGCACTATCAAAGCAATATGCCACTCAAATAAAATCAAACCCTAAAAAGCTACCAACTAATCTAATCTCACTTAAAAGTTTACTATCGAATACCTTTCAAACTGTCAAGAAGTCTAACTAAACGCTGACCACCCGATTACATCGATCGCACTTGATGACACAGCACATGACGAACCACTATACGTAGGAGACAAGTGTACTCTAGACTCGGCCCTTGTGTAAGTGTCAAAACTAGATCTATTAGTCACTTCTGTGACTTGCAGTTCTGTTGACCTTTTGCCCTCTCCGTAGTTGCACTTGTGCAGCGTCATGCTCCTTTTTGTGCTATAAATTCGGTTACAAATGTTTTGAAACTAGGACAGGGGGTTCTATTTGTGTTTTCGGTACAATAATGATCTTTAAGATGACGGATGAAGGTCTCTTTATCAGTGGATCATTTGCTGTTGTAAAACAGTGGTATTCTGGAAAAATCTCCATCGTTTCGCCTCAGCAAAGTGAGTAAGAGGCGAGCTGTCATCCTACCTAATGCAAGGGATTGACAGGTCACCATCACCTCAAACTCACTTCATCTATAATAACCGAGGGAGATTTTTCCGAATAAAACGGCAACTCTTCAAGATTTTTTCGCATATAATATCTGTATTCAAATAAGCCCGGAATCGACAATACGCCTTGAGCAAGCGTAGTGATCAATGCTCGCGCCTTCTAAGAAAAGAAAGAAAGAAAAACTGTTTATTCACGAGATAGTGACGCACAATATATGATAATAATATAAATGTTGTTTACAAAAGACTATAACAAAAACAAGTGGGTATACAAAAAAAAATTTCTTAGACGGAAATACTCGTATGCGTCATTACCTCGCGAAACTTCTCTGTATGAGAAGTGGCCTGGATGCAGGCCGCTTCCAACCGGTCCTTTTGAAAATTGATTGGCGAGTCCTGATGTCCAGATGTCCTGATGTCCAGCAGTGGACATTCTGCGGCTGATATGATGATGAGACAACAATCGTCTGGTAGTATTATTAATATCTACAAGAGAACTTAAAGTACCTGCATCTAAAACCTATAAAGCGGAAACTTATAGGAATAAAGGACATTAAAATGTAGATCACGTGAAATGTTGGCTCCCGGAAAGGCGAGACACTTCAGATAAACAATCCAGTTTGGCACAGTTCTATACAATAGCTCCTGATAGTACGAACATTAAATTTACTTTAGGAAATGCTTCAAAAAATATATTTATAATCACTTATATTATAATTTGCAGTAAGATATTACATTAATTAATTCATGGTGATTCATTCATTCATTATAAGTTTTCTACAATAAAATCATCAGGTATATTTCTACTTCTGAGGTCCTATATTATTGGCTTAATGCAACGTACTCAATTTATTTATTTACTTTGAGTGTAGGCCCTTAGTTTTGCATTTAATAAATAAATAATCACCTTCAAAAATTTTGCGGTACAAGAACTATCCTATCACATACACTAATTAAATGGCATCACCTTTCATATTAAGCACAATCACAAGCCACGTAATCTATATCAGTATTGTACAGTACCGTAATAACATGTGTTTTAGAATAACACAACAATCCTATTCCGGTTGAACATCTGTAGGACAAATTCCATTTCCCACATATTATTTATGCTAAGAAGAAATGGATGCGTTTGCCGTTATCATTTCTCCGGCTGCATTGATAACCCAACCCTGACATGCTGTCAGATCCAAGACGTCGAATGCATACAAACAAATAACCTATCTTAGAACGTAATAATAGCTTGGGTCGGTGCAAGCCATTCATAAATGTGAACAGAATATTATCTCTGCTTGTAAACCTGGTTGTAAAAGTATACTTAAAAAAGCGGTAAATAAGGCACACTGCCTTTCAAACTAAGTAACATTGGTCGAAAATTATTGCTGGGAATTTATTTGAATTAAATTTATAGTGCAGAAAATTAGTCTATAGTCATGTCCAAAGTACCTAATGTACAGTCCGAGCCACGAAAGATGAGACTTGACCTCCAACTTTATTATTTTGTAATAAATATTGTGAAGAATTTTTGTATGTTGTTTTAATTCCAATGTCATCGAAAAATCCCTGAATAGATATACAAATTATGGATAACTATTTCGTACACTTAGTACCTGCGCAAGCTCCCTAAACTGACAATCGCCAAGTCTCATCTTTCGTGGTACGGACTGTACGCTACGCATTGTCCATATAGGTGAAAGTACAAAGGCCGGGGTAATTAAAGTTTGGGTATATAAACTTTAAAAACTGGGTTTCGTAATAAAACGTAGAAAAAAGTTGAAACTTTGACCTTTAATATCTCTGTAACCAGAAAGTTGCCAAGCCTGGTCCATAATAAGAAAATAATCGCAGCGATTGGAAAAATATACTTCTAAAATGAAATTGAATGTGTGTATTTTAACACCCGTCATTATTAGAATTTTGCCTTCCTTTCGAACATTGATTTTGATGTTTGAATATTCCTCGTAGCATTGTAAGCCTATTAGCGCCGACTAGTCGCCATTAGTGGCAAAATGGGCAACAGATTACGAATAGCTGCATCGTAAGTACATTATGGATTTTCAATTACTATATTAATGCTATTAGTGCTACAGTTTACGCATAGACTTTAATTATACCCATAGAGGTTACTTAAAAGAGTTTTGCTATCACATTATTTTTTTGGCGCTTTTGCCGCGTTTACGCATTGTAGACGCTGCACTAACGTCGCGTACACGAAGCGTAATCGTCGCGTAAGCGCAGCGTATACGTCTGACGATCGCCTTACGCTAAACGCGATGAGCGTCTTTGTTACACCGACTCGTCTGACATATGAAGTCGCTATATCATTAATGATGAAACTCATGAATTTTTTGTATACCACTAAAGGTGGCAAACAAGCTCACGGTCCAATTCGTTCAGGGGCAAAATGTCCAATTCTCAAAATGTCCAACGGTGTCAAAATGTCCAATTACCCAAAATGTCCAATGATCAAAATGTCCAATTCTCAAAAAGTCCAAACAAGTCTCAAAAAAGTCCCCGAACGGTCCAATTATAGGTTTAATCAGAGTAAACTTACAGTAGATCAATATCGATAACTTCATTTCCAATCAGACCAGTATTACAAAACCTATTACATAATAATATTTTATTATAATAATACAAGTAACAAACCTTTGTTTTGTAACCAACACGTTTGTAATGAGGGTGCATAGTCTGACACACGTCACGTCGACTTCTTTGAAGAGCTGTACAACCTTTATAAAAGAACTTCCATTATTCTGTTTAATGAAAAACAACAAAGGCAAATGAAAATTTAAACTAATTACGTACTAATTTCTTCATTAGGAGAATCTTAGCTGTTGAAAAAGTCTAGTAAAGTCTATTATGTAATTTAACTTGCGTAGTTGATAGAAGTATTAAATAATTGCATTGAAAACTCGAAAGACATTTATTATTTTCAACAACAACAAACGTCAGAGTTAATAAAAATATATTAGCAGCCATTAAAATTACGGGGCTGGTAATGTATTTTCATTAAATGGTGACATTTAAAAACCTTCGCATTCCATCATTTGACTTTTTGTATAGTTTTTGCTTTAATGTTATAAAGCTGAAGAGTTTCTTTGTTTGTTTCAACGCGCTAATCTTAGGAACTACTGGTCCGGTTTGGAAAAGACGATTTGTGTTAAATAGCCCGTTTATTGAGGAAGTTTATAGGATATATATTGTCACGCGATGACTAACGGGACCGGAGCAGAAATCAAACACGTAACAGTAACGCAAGTGTAACCGTGGGGTGAAATAATATAGCAATTTATTCAAAACGTTTTTACATTTACAATAAGTGTACATTTAGCAGCAATACGATTTTCCATACAATCACAAATGTCTAAAAGATAACTTGAACCTAAGATATTATTATTAGGTAACAGTGCAAATAATGGTAGTTCGGAATTGCAATGTTACGTAATATAAAATTGTAAATGAATTCGCGTATTTTCTTTTATGTAAAATAAATAATAATTTTCATGCTTTTACAGTAAAATTATCACACACCTGCTTGTTATTTCATTCCAATGAATACACGAATGGAGTAATCTCTCGGAGAAAAAGTGCGCATTACTTTTCCATCTCTTTATTTAAATGGAGTTTAGCACTCCGGTAAAGGTGACCTCTTTACACCTTTTGTTAGATATCGACATTAATATAAGAAGAAAATGCGGTGTTGTTTTAAAATTCATTGTCTGCAAAACCTTCATTTAGAGATAGAAATTATTGTAGACAAAATATAAATGTTTTTATGTTGTGTCTACAGTAATGTCTAGGTAATTGCATTAGAATTTTTGAATAATGTGTAATCAAAATAAATATTGTCATAAAATTGAGAAGCTATTTTTTATTTGAGAATTTGAAAGGTTAAAACTTTCTCTTGGTTGTTTTATGCTAGGTAGGTACTACTTATTTAAAGTATATATTTCATAAAATTGTGAATGCGAATGCGCGTTAAATTTGCCGATATACGCACACGCAAACAACAACAACAATAGCAACATTTTTAAATCGTAATAGCACACAATTAATTTGTCACAATTTGCAACTTATACGAACTACCGAGCTAATGCAAAAAATATTGATGGATATTTGACCACAGATAGAAACCAGTGAGTTTCCGAGGTTACAGTGTTTTTCTGACGTTCGTATTCGCACATATTTTGCGAATGCGAATATTCGCAAATGCGAAAATTCATTCCATCACAATTAGGAACTAAGCCACTTTCACCACATAAAATATGTACCTTTCCATACTCAGCATGTTATCATATCAATTAAGGGTCGGTTCATATCTGACGGAAAATGCGTCCAGCGTATCGTCGCTCTTATGTAGACGCGCTAACGCATCATCGGTTAGGTGTGAAAGGTTGAATGTTTTATTATGTATTTGACTGTTTTGGCGTTGCGCGACCGATAAAACGCGACGCATTTTCCGTCAGATATGAACCGACCCTTAGTACTTTATTCCCACAAAACATTACCTACCCTTGGCCTTGAACTTCCAGAGTTGCGTAAACACTTAACTTTTACGAACCCCATCGACGTAAGCATATTCTTATCACTACCATCTTTATCACAAGTTTTTCTCCATAAGGAAGTGAGTACTTTCTCGTCTCACCAATCTTTGGTCAGTGGTGAAACAAAGCCGAGCTGTCAGAAAGTAATTCTAATTCAGTATGACGTCTTGTTCCCTTCGTTGTTCATCAGAATAAGGCTCTTGGCAACAATCCAATCTTCAGCTATCCCTAGAGTGTAAACAGCCTTCTTGGGATGTAAACCGTACCTTGTTCCATTCATTTCCAATCGCTCGTGATGTTTTGTTTCTTAATTTGTTGTTACAGTAAAAGAGAGGCTTTTAATTCTTTTGGTAACTTAGATGATCGCATATTCTAGGAATTCCTCCCGTATCGTAAGTGCGCTTATGATATGAACACTTAAGGTCACGTACACAAACAAACAAACCCGGAATAGTTAAAGTTTTCTTAGCTTTAAAGTATTTAGTAGTTTAGTATTTAAAGTTAAAGGTAGTTTTTTTTGTATGAAGAATAATTGTCCAGGAAATTCCATACATACTCTTTTAAAGTAACAAACACACTGCCTCATCTGGGACTCGAGCCCAGGGTCCCATGCTCCGCAACCACGAGACCAACTGGCAGTTAAACGTTCACTGAACAAACAAAGGAAAATTTTGGTACTTGTGGTTAGTACCTACCTACCGCATCAGAACAATGTACGTGAAAATCAACGTCAAACAATCGAAACTGCCACACTAATATTGGACGAGCTATTTTGTTAACAAACAATCCAATGGACTGCATTCATCGTGGAGAATCACAATTGATGCGAAACTTACCAAATTAACGCGAATTTCCGTATTATTTGTCGCGTAAATTTTAACCCCTAGGGTTGGCGCAAAGAGAACAGGAAAATTCTCGAGCAGGTTTTTCGATTAAATGATGAGCTATAACGGTATAGAGATAGAGTTGAAAATGATTATCAGTTATTTTGTGTTATGTCATTTTATTTTGAGTTTTCTATTTTGCTGTTTTATGCTCGTACAATAAATTTCACCTACCATGTTATCCTTTCACCTCCTTTGGTTAACTGGTAAAGAATGCCGAAGGCAGGAAGCCCGCGTTTGGACTTCATGATGTATAAATACCATCACCATCACTCCTGTTTTCCCCGAAGGGTTAGGCAGAGGTGTACCAAGTACCAATGTACACCCACAGTTCGCCGGTATATTTAGGTGCCATGTAATAGGGGGCGAGCCTATTGCCATTAACCGGGCACAAATCCAAACTCCGAGCTGCTACTGAGAATTTCATAGAAAAACCCAATAACACTTTTTGCTCGACCTGGTAATCGAACCCGGGAGGTTTCCCGGGATGTATAAATATTAAATAATTAAATTTCATAATTCCTTGCAAGATAACAAATGCCTGCAACTAAAACTTGCACACAATTTCCAACCCTATTTGCGACGCATTTTAGTTCATTAGCAAAAAACAAAAGTACCCAAGCTTACTACTCTGTATGTGCAGACCTTACTGTGAATTGCGTACCGTCATTTGTTCCAAATATTACAATGGTTTCGAAGTCATCAACCGTAACAGGAGTATTTGTATTTTCATGTGTGCCTGCGTTTATATTGTGCTACATTTTGCTTGTTAGGTATTTCGTTTTCGTTGTAATCAAATGCCGATGTTTCAATGAAAAGTCGGATGAATTATTTTGATGAAGACTTTCAAATTCCTTTCAGTAGCGAGAGAGAGGGTAACGTTTCCTTTATAACGTATTTTGAACTGAAATCAGGTACTGTTTTTGTGGAACAGTTAGGGTGCTCACAAACCCAGAGGCCAGAATTGAACTCACGTTGACGCTGAAAGACGTGTCGCGCCGTTTTGTATATCGCATGTGTATCCATTTTTTTTTTACTTAAAATAAACAAACAATGTCAAATAAAGCATAAATAAAAGGCATTAAATTTCAAAAACTAATGTTTTTTTTTCACCTGTTTTTTATTCTCATACATTCTTATATGAAGGTTTAAAAAAGGACCTTTAAATCTTCGTTTAAGAAATATGACACTGTCCCGGTAACATTTATTCCTCGTCACGTTACTCTTATTGTGTTGGGAGTTACGCAAATGCAATGCGGAAACTATTACCATATGTATAAACAGCCTAATCGAACTTTCATGCACGTACAGGATCTGCATAGAATCCCCTTATTTTGAGGCTGTGTTCCAAGTTTTGCAATAACATCCATCGCTGCTTATTCTTCTGCATATAACATACGTTTGGTGCTGAACGTTCAGAGTAAAACTTCTTTTATTTATTGTTCGTATGCAACCAAATCTTCTTCGCGTGCTGTTACGATTGTTTTTAGATTTAAATGTGGAGTCAAACCTATTTTCCTATTTGAATAGTGGCCCGTATTTGGGAGAGATAGCTTTGAGTTATTTATAACAAAGGACGGTCATTCACAGTTTTTCGAGATCCTGCCTGACCCCTTGCTTTCCTCCCCCAGCAACGCCCAAAGTCGTGGATCGTACCCCACACAGCGGGTCCTCAGCTTAGTTTTTCATACGATTTTAAGCCCTTATTGGAGGCCTTAATTGCTAAGGCACTACAGGATAGTCCGATAAAGCGCCCGACAACTTCCTAGGTAAACCTGCGAGCAAGAGACCATTAAATAATTCCAAAACACAGTTAGCACACCGAACCAACTACCCCTTGAAATACTTCCTTTCCATGCGCACGTTGATCTTGAAAGTCTATACTCAAAACTCTCCATAAAGGAAGAGAGAGGAGGGAACTCTGTTTCTCATTAGTGTTCACTCTCCTGCCTAATAAAGGCAAGCCACACATGAGGAACACGAATTCTCTAGAGAGATCAGGTCTATAGGGTAGCTGCCCAACAGCTCGCCACAACATTTAAAGGCCTAACTGGATTTGTTATTATTAAACCAGATTTAAAAGCCTAGTTAAAGAAATATGATTTTCGCTTTACTTACTAAATACTAAGAAATGTTACACTTGGTTTCATAATCTGATTACAGTCGAGAATTCTCAGACCTTTTTGCTGAAGCAATCTTCTATTTCGTCAAAGAAAATCTCTGCTTTACCAAGAAATGTCTTCATACGTTTACGTGAAAACCATTACTTAGTACACGACTAAGTGGATCCATTCACTCATGAAAGGTTTTTTTCCAAATCATATCACCCAACTGGATTCGACTTATGACATAAAATCTCGCCACGCCAATGCAGTACTTTTACAAAATAACATAAATAGAATTCTGGTACAAAATTTCTACGGATATTACCGAAGTTGTTTTTTTATCATGAATCAACCCCCGAAACTTTTTAAATAGCAATAGGTACATTGTGAAATGGAAATGGTTGCCAAAATGTTCGAACGAATTTTTGGGACAAAGAATTGTCAAATGAATCCTGTATTTGTGTTGGGAAGATAGCATCGATTGTTTTAATAAACAATAGAACGAATACTGGGTTCCAACTTCTAGTAAATTTAGCTGTCTGTGGGTGTAATCGAATTCTAAATTTAGAATTAAGGTGCTTATACATCGTGAAGGTAACTTAAATATAAACGTGTGTGCTTGTAGCGCTTAACTCAGTTAGGTGTGCGCATATGTTCACTGTGTTCAAAGCAGTATATTCCATGCAAACATAAACCTTAACTATGTATTATGTAGAAGCCTGAATTTTTTTAAACATTGTTAAATGCGCTCCGGCTCTGGCCGGTGGATGGAAATCATACATTAGTCACTCGATTTTGCACAATGTCATGTAACTTGCGCAAGCGCCTAATCTTAGACAATTTCCTCGTAATACACTAAACTAACAACACATGCCCGCGGCAGTTCTCAAAATTTAAAACAGAAGTTCCAAATTAACACAGCTCCAAATCTAAATGTCAAAATACTTAAAACTCCAGTACCTACGGCCTTGGTTTTCCAGATGACCTGGCAACTTTGTTTGAAACTCGCGGAGTATGGTCGGCTGATAACCTCAATTGAGTTCACACCGGCCGCGTCGGAAAAAGTTCAGAAATTCACAGGTGTTAATCGAATTTCGTTCTCGACAGCTATCATTTGGATGGAGTTGGAAATTGTTTGCTCCTATCTTATTTCCTTCAAATTTTATAATATTGTTGGCAAGCTACAGGACCATGTCCAGAATTAGATTGTCCAGTATTGGGGGTCGCTGTGTAAATGTCCTGTTTATAATGAAAAGATGTAAATAATAAATGACCGTGAATATTTTTGGAATTTGTCAGAAATAAAGATTAATGTGTCTTGCCACTGGCCGAATAGAAATTAAATAAACTAGATATAGTCTGATCCAAAGTATTTCATCGTATCCATAATCAGAGACAGTTAAAAAAAATATGTCAATTGATTATGTCAATTGAACAGTCGTTTAGCAGGTTCGTATTGTTAAAGGGTCGATATAAACCTTATTTTATATAAAAGTACCTAAATAAAAAAATTACATTTATTTAACGTTTTACTGAGAAATGGTAAAAACCATAATTTGGTGTTTAGCTTAAGTCTCTTTGTTTTCATGACTAATACAAACAAATCTTTTTTATTTAGCAACAATGATCTTAACAACACAGTGAATCATCATGAAAATGTCGTGAGTTGGACCAAGAATTCCAAACAAATTCTACTCACAGAATATGCAATCAACATTACATAAAATCATATTAACATAGTCTTCCCAAATACCTTGAATCTTATACAGAAACTATTATTCAGTAATTGAACATAAAACCGAGCAAATGTCTTGTAGAACAACTATTAACTTGCTTCTGAATCAAGAACCGCTTGAAACTGAAAAGAGACTTGGAGTAACTGAGAAGTTTATTGTAAACATTTGGAATTCTCCAAGTCGATGTACGGAATTCTGACTTTGTATTTCGTATCTTATGTGGAGTACAAACTTCTAGAAGTAACACGACGTAGCTGACTATGTCGTGCGTACCTTGCAACTTTTAAAGTCCAGAAACTTTGGAAGTCGGAAGGTAAAGGCGATACAGTAATAGCATGCAGTTCAAAGTTTATTGTGTGCAAACATTGGAAAAGTTGTTACCTCTTCTGCAACTAGAATCCTTAGTTGCGTCTTGTTTCGTTCATGAGTTTTGTTCAAAGTAACTATTGTACCTTGAGGCTTGATCAAGACTCGCGGTGTTCTGTATCGCAGGATAAGCCACACAATGTGGATGGGCCCGTCAATGGCGGTCCAATACCAGTCAGCAACGCGGTTTTAGTCAGTATCAGTCCAACACAACCCTCAGTTCTATTAACAACAAAACGACAATCTCCTCGTTCAATGACTAGGAGATTGGGGATACTGTTATTAAAGAAGGCTGTAAATCAAGCTTATAAAGTTATAAACTCTATAGTTAGTATTAGTACGTACGATCAATGGCCAAAATAGCTCTATTTCAAAATAGATCCCTTGATCCCTTCTAAATCCCCATAGTGAAACTGCAGCCGAGACAAATCGAACACTTCCTTTACTCAAAAGTGCAGTTAAAATAATCCAAAAGAGAGGAACGCACCGGCCAATAGATTTTCACACAAAGAGCTTTTTAAAAAGTTTCCAAACACATACATTTGCCGTCACACTCGGAGTAAAGTAGCTCGATAGGTTGCAAACTTCCCAACTTTGCTGGTTTTCGAACCGAGAAAAATCCGGAGTAATCTCCCCGGATGGTAGCTTTGCCTTAGGGAACAAATCGAAGGATACGAACGAACTGTACCTACCTACTAACATTTTACGGTTCCGGTGGAACTCTTTACACCGTATTGTTGTGTTTGAATTTATTATTAATATTTTACTCCCAAAGGAAATTGATTGGCTGCCTTTGAGGAAAGGGATTTCAATGTCTGATTTCCGGTCGTTTTTGGTCTGAGTAATTGGTAATCAAAATGAACCTTGGAATCTATTCGTTTCTGGCGAAATAATCATTGATAACAATCGTAGCAATATTAAAGGCTGTAGAAGTAAATCAATACAAATAAATAAAATTAATGTCTGTTTGTAATGTCAAATAATAGTTTTTTTCTAAAACGATATGAATGTTTACACGGATCTTAGATAAAAATTTTTGTTTCACACCATCAAAATAAAATATATATATATAAATATACCATCACGCCTGTATTCCCCGAAGGGTTAGGCAGAGGTGTACCAATGTACACCCACAGTTCGCCGGTATATTTAGGTCCCATGTAATAGGGGGCGAGCCTATTGCCATTAACCGGGCACAAATCCAAACTCCGAGCTGCTTTGTTTCACAGTCTTTTGGTTTTGGCTAATATCCGAATCGGATGGACCGATTTGATGGATCTTTCACTGGCAGATAGCAGAAAGAGTAACTTAGGCTTTTATTTTACCAAAAGAATTTAATAGCTGAGCGAATAAAAAAATCAAATAGACATAAACGCGAACAAAGTCACGGACATAACTTGTTTCATAAAAACCAGGGGTGAATACAAACGAAACATTTTCATTAATATTCTGTCTACATCTATCTCAATCAGATAACGTTCCCTTAATAACCAGATACAAGCAAAATGATATGTCTTTATTTGCAATAAGATCCGTATCTGTACTCGTATGATTGAGTTCATTGAGTGTTTAGTGTTTATGATTGGAAGGTCAATTGGTTTGAGCTCTATGAAAATTCCTTGCATGAGACCTTGCCTGGGCTGATTGTATAATTTTATCTTTAGTATCTTGACCTGCTATCGTGTTACCTAGTAGATGGGTTGTGGAGGTCAGATAGCCAGTCAGTCTATGTCAAACACTGATATTTAGCTGCATCTAGTTAGGCTTGAAACTGATTTGGGATAAGGCTAGGCTGATGATGTTCTTGACCTGTTTATTATATTTATTGTTTGAAACTTTGATTACTTAGCCAAGATTCTATTTGAGCAGCGTCAAGGCGAGACGCCTGACTCCGTTTATGTCACAGCACGTTGCGACCTGATCTCACCTCGAAAGTCTCAGTTTTACGGTCGTGATTTTATAAGGTGCAAACAGGTTAACCAACAAATAAATCAATCAACTCAGCCTACCGCTGAATAGTTTAAATCTTGGCCACTGTACATATTATATCCCTGATTTCATCCTATCCAGTAACTTATTCCATAAGAGAAATCCTTCCACAAATTGCCCAACTTCGGGATCGATATTAATTGCAATGTCAGATAAACTGACACATATTGGACGTGAAGTTTCAGCTCGACCGGACTGATTGTCATTGCGTATTTTATTTTAATCCCTTTTGCTATTTCAGTCGCCGTAGAATGAATTAGTGGAGCATGTATCTCACTGAATGTTTTTTTACTCCTCTGCTGTGCTATTTTCTGATTCATTTCGTTGCAGGCTCCATGAGAGTTGAACGTTTGATTCTGGCTTTCAGGAGATGTGGAGGCTGGATAAAGAGCGGCAGGTTTGTCCTAAAAAAAATACTGTATAATGTGTGCAATTTTGGATTCCCGTGGATATTTGCATTTGCAACACATTAGTATATTTTCTTTTGTTTTATATTCTTAGATACATAATACGAACATTACAAGATTTGCTAAAAGAGCGGTTCGAAACGAAAAGAACTGCGATTCCGAAGCTCTTCAGTTTTACTAGTGTCTATGTACGGAGCTTCGTTTAAATGATGTATGTATGATATGTGCTAACGTTCAGTTCAGCACTTTTGTTTGACATCGTCTGTGTAAATGTTGAGAGCTGTTTGTGAAACGATATTCAGGAAATTTTCTGGGCATTGTTCAAAGACGTCGTAACCTTTTATTCGCAAATAAGCTCTTATTGAAATGTAGATACTGCTGGCATTGATGTAGCAAAATAAACACTCTTCGGTTTTATTTGCTCACTCCTGAATATTTTATGTAATTCCTATTCAAGACTTCTATGTCAAAGTCAAATTATTTATTTGAATTAGACCATTAAAATGCACATTTAAATATCATTTACAAGGAAAGTAATTAAATCTAGTGGTCTCTTCCTAAAGGTGGTTTCGTATGGAGAAGAATAAGCAAGAAACTCCATATTAATTCATCTTAGCAAAGAACTTCAAATTCTGCCACATTGTGCAAAAAGTCTTTATTTAAACTTCAACAATCTTTTGACATTTTAGTTTCTCTAAAAATAATGACAGAGCATCTTTATAATTCAAACTAGGTTTTAACTGCGGCTTCGTCAGAGTACATTTTTTTACTTATTAATACTATTCTTTTTCAATAACATATAGACTTCTTTTTTTTTTTAAAGGCAGGAAATCATCAAATAACTTCCCCCGCCCTGGGCGGGGCGGGAGGGAGTGTCAGACTTTTACTGACTAAAACCCGTCTATGTTCCTTCATGTGCCCTTTGCGTTCCGGGGGCGCGGTATCTCTTTCGAACAACCCGCAGCCCCGGCAGGCATCGGCCCTCAGTGGCCCCATCCAAGTTTGCTGACATCTCTTTGAGGCGCGCGTGGAACACGAACGCGCCGTCGAACACGGTCTGTCGTTATTTAATGAACGTACGGACGGTGAGCTGCCCATTGCTCACCGTCCACAGACCCGCGTTTACGGTGGCCGGGAGTCGTCTCTTGGCTCCCGACGCCCGGAGCGTCTACCGCGGCGGCCGCTGGGACGGGGGATTCTCCTCTCCCTCTCCCGTCCCGCCGCCTCCTTCTCTAGCATTACAGCTTCGCAGAAGGAGGCGACTGCTTCCCATAATAACATATAGCCTGGGTTACTCGTTGATTATGTAGGTTTCCATAAGAGAAAGAATTTTTAAAATCGGTCAAGTAGTTTGTAAGTTTATCCATTACAAACTAAAATACAATTCCTTTCCCTTCATAACATTAGTTTAGATACAACATAATAAAATTATAAACAGTATACGCTTTAATGATTACAAAGTTAAGCTTTTGCCCGAACTGGAAAATTGTTGCGGAACGGTCAAAGAGCTGCTATTACTTTGGAGAAAAGGAACAAGCGAATAATACAGGGTCGCGGCTTTCAGCGAAACTTTAGAAAATCAATTGAGAGCTAATGGGTAACGGGTAACATAATAGTGGTACTCTCGGCTATCAAAGAGCCTTTAAGTGAACCATATTGCGAGTTTAAACTCTAAATAATAGCCCTTATGGGTCTAATTCGCATAAACACACCATCTATATGCTTCACTGATGGTAAGTTTCGTGATATTGCTATTATAAATCTGGGATTTAATTTAGATTTTAATTTGATATGTAGCCTTAAACCGCATACAGTAGTGGTCTAAGCCTACATATCACAGACGGACAATAGACATTAGTCTATGATTATAATTTGCATATTTATTTGGTAATAAGAGTTTTTTTTTTGGTTATTAACTACGAGATAAAAACGTCTGCGTTAGAGATTTGTTTGGATTTTGTCCACAATTACATGAGGTTCTTTTTTGCGCAGTCCTGCAGCAGTTGCAGTTGTGTATTCTTTTTCTAAAATATGTAGCCCTAGTTTATTTTAATATCTGCTGCCAATGGGAGTTCTCTCGAAATCAGGCCAGCAGTTTTGGAGATAAGCTAGAACAAAACTTACAGATGAAAAGACAAATAACATTTTAAACATTGTTTTTTTTTTATTGGAATATGTACGAAATAATCTGCCAACTAATTGAATCGGAAATGAATAGAAAGCAATGAAACAGGTCCATTATCAAGTTAATTGTAGGTAATGATGCTTGTAATTGTTACCAAGAGTTTATTCGTTGACAAAGCTCAAACTTTCCTTCACGTCCTCAGAGAAAAAGGGTACGGGATTAAATGAGTAAACTAAGTACTCGTACTTTTAATATAGAGCCCTTCACAGTAATTCGTCAGTCCACGTAGTTCGTTGGTTTATTTAGGTCGCGTCTCGGTTGGCTAAAATTTAAGCACTAAACTGCTTTAAGTGGGTTTAACGAAAAAGTCCAATTTACGTTGGTCTCGTGGTCGCAAGTACGACTGCTGTGCAAGGGGTCCCGGGTTCGGTTCCCAGGTCGAGCAAAAAGTGTTATTGGGTTTTTCTATGAAATTCTCAGTAGCAGCTCGGAGTTTGGATTTGTGCCCGGTTAATGGCAACAGGCTCGCCCCCTATTACATGGGACCTAAATATACCGGCGAACTGTGGGTGTACATTGGTACACCTCTGCCTAACCCTTCGGGGAATACAGGCGTGATGGTATATTTTTTTATATGGTCCAATTTGAGCTAGTCAAGAGTCTTTGATGAACTGGCGAAGGTTGCGGGAAACCGCTGGTTACAGGCAGCACAGGACCGGTCGTACCATTACGCCTGTATTTAAGGAAGAGTTAGGTAGATATGTACCAATATGCATCCACAGTTCGCCGGTATGTTCAGGTCCCATGTAATAGGGGGCGAGCCTATTGCCATTAACCGGGCCCAAATTGTTGGGCTCAGAGTTGCTACTGACGCTGACGCTGAAAACCAGCGCTGTGGTTCCGTGTCTCGTGCACGGACCACGGCTTTATGCTGAGCGTCAGCCTTTTCGCGCGGTAGTGGCGCACATTATTGTTACTGTTATTTTTATTTTATTTTTATAATTATTTTTATTTTTGTGTTGTGCGTCGCTTGCGCAAAGAATAAATGGATTTTCTTTCTTTCTTTCTTACTGAGAATTTTATAGAAAAACCCAATAACACTTTTAACTCTGGTGTCCTTAGTCCTGAAAGTGTAGGAAGAATAGCAATCGTTCTCTCGTACTTCAAACTCCGCTAGTAAAATATTTTAACAGAAAATATTTTCGCAGCTCTTCAGGAAATCCTCTGTCATTTTATTGACACTCGAATAATTTAGCTCAACTGACCTTGCTAAAATATTAGGTCTTTATTATGTTTCCTTTGAGTCGCGCTTGGTTAGAAATACTCTCTAAAAATCAGCCAAGTACGTGTTAAGCCACGGTCGGTGTGGGGTACCGTATTTGCCTCGTACTCGTACTCGTAAACTTTTTCTTTAATTGGGGCAAGCCGTCACACTATTTCCAGCCATTGCAATCTCTGAAAGCCAAAATCACAGAAGCGAGCACCAGAAAAATGTCGACGTAATGAAGCTTGACGAAGGTCGTAGAAACGATTCAACTGTCTTGGATCCCGCAACGAAATTAATCAGAAATAAACAGAGGAAGAGTAAGAGAAATTACTTTTAAATTGCAAAGCCTACTTAATAGTGATGATGTACCTTTTAACTTTATTTTTACACTACAGACGTAATTTTTGGATACAACCAAAAACAAATATTTTAGCACTTTTTCTGCGAGATCTATATGTAGTACAAACGATGGCCCATCTCACATCGTGCCCTGCGTGCCCTAACAGCTGCACGCAGGAAGATTTAACGGCTGCCACCGACAACGCAGTCAAAGTGGCCAAATTCTGGGCCGCAACAATATAATAGCTCTATTATAGTTTGTCATCGAAACGCTAAGAAGAAGAAGTATAAATTATATAATTAATTATAAAATATGATTACATTATACCCATGCCAATGAAAAGGCTTTCTTGTACTAAGAGACTCTGAGCTAAGCCGCCGGCAGACAAACAGACGGACGGATATACTGAAACTATAAGAATCTCTTGTTAACTGCAGAACCCCAAAAACATTAAAAGCCTATGTAAAATCTTTTACTGAAATAAAAGAGTCTGAGAAAATATTATTTAGCGTTCCATTGCAAAGAAAAATGGAATTAGATTTTTTCTTTCCCAAAGATGTATAAAATAATGAAAGACTTTATAGGGAAAGTGTCTCCAATAAGCGCTATGAATATCGAGAGGGCCCATCCAGTTCTTGAAAATTTAATTTATTCCTTTCATCCAATAAGACCTCATAAATTCGATAGAAAATAATTACTGTAGCTACGAATATTGTCCTTCGAATTGTAATGAAGAATAATGAAATCGGGACAATTATAAACTTGGTTGAAATAGATGCCCGTAAAACATAATTATGGTAAAAATAAATTGCTTACCAAAGTCCTTATTCCGACTGATTTGGGTCGCTTTTAGTTGACACCGAAGCAGGAAGTAGCGCGTTACTTTGCAATTAGTCAAATTAACATGAATTTTCTTTACGACATTCTTGAAATTAATAATTATAGACGGTACAACGCATTTTCTGCTTTATTAATATTAGCCATAAAACGTATTTTAAGATAAAATGTATTCTTAAAAGTAGGTTCTGAGAAATAACGTTATTTAATGCTGGCTATTGCGGAAGAAAATTGTCTTAATCTATCTCTACATAGTATAAAACAAAGTCGCTTCCCGCTGTCTGTACGCTTAGATATTCTAAACTGCGCAACGGATTTTAATGCGGTTTCCATCAATAGATAGAGTGATGCAAGAGGAAGGTTTATACGTATAGAACATAACGCTGCCTCATAACTGCCTCGTTGGCCTAGTGGTCCTAAGCGCGACTGATACGCTAGAGGTCTTGGGTTCGATTCCCAGTTCGAGCAAAAAGTGTTATTGGGTTTTTCTATGAAATTCTCAGTAGCAGCTCGGAGTTTGGATTTGTGCCCGGTTAATGGCAATAGGCTCGCCCCCTATTACATGGGACCTAAATATACCGGCGAACTGTGGGTGTACATTGGTACACCTCTCCCTAACCCTTCAGGGAATACAGGCGTGATGGTATATAACATAACGCTACGATCAACGGGTGCGGAGTAGTAATAAAAAACGTAAGTGATGACACCGCGGGGTACATAGCTAGTAAGTTATACAACAATGATATCTAATGTCTTTTACGTAATTGTTCTTGGAACTAACACCTACAAACTATCAAACAATTTTATATAAAAACCGCAGTGCGATATTCTTGTCACGTTGTGGTTTTTATATGAAAAATTGTGACAGCACAGACTTAGGTTCAGCTAAACTTATATTTTTGTATCGTGCAGTATCTTTTGAACCATAATCTGTAGACAGAAAAAGTAGATGGTTCACATACCTATTACGGTATTAGGCGCTATAAAAACAAATAAAATAAAGTACAACATTATAGGAAAACTATTTATTTTAAAAATAGAATACACAATATGTTTTGCATAGAAAATAAACTACTTAAAAAAATGTGTAACTATTGTTAATATTGTACAAACATTCCGAATTTCGGTTTAATTTTACCAAAGATTTACTATCAAAATCGGAACATTGTCCTATGAGAAGGCTATTAATAATGTACACCACAAAATGCAGATAATTGTACCCATATTAAACACATTTTAAGACTTGTTCATCCTTTATTTGAATATTAAATAATTATAATGACAATGCTGAACCTGTAATGGGGCGGAGAATACAGAATAATATATTGTTTCATGCAAACCAAGCTATTTATAAAGATGTTTTCAAGGGACCCCGTTCTCAAAGAATTTTAAGGGGACTGTATCGAGAGACGCGCTCCGTACAATAATAATCTATTCCTAATACACAACAGTAGAGAATAGTACCTATTGCCTACCTATGTTCGTACAAGCACATGCATTTTTTTTGCATTTAAATAACTTTGATTTACTTACTTCAATAAACTCGAGCAAATTTTGAGAAAGGATAAGTGCATACTCGTAAATGTCTAGGCTGGTGTGGTTAATCAATTTCCCAAAGTCAAATACAAATATTTTAGACCATCAAAATTACTTTGAAATGCCATTTACAGAAAAAAGAATTTCATCTAGTTGACCGTGGTTGTCCCGTTAAATAACACATAATAATATAATAAAAAAGAATTTTTAAATTTCGAACGTGCTTTTGAATTAGGAACTTATCATTTGTTTTTTGTTTGTATGGATCGTGTTGTCTGGAAAGTCCCATAAACTGTGTTCCTCCTCCTCAATGTTGTTCAGTGCCCATTAAAGTGGAAGTTTGAAATAGATTGGCCTAATTTATTGCGTTACATCCTCCTTATTATTACTCCTCATAGGCCGTTAATGATTTTGTAGTATGTACTTATTAGAGAATTTGTTTTTTAGAAATTCGCGATTTATCTATCATACATTTTTTTAAGTTGTCTCCCGCTATCTTTTTGTTCTCTATCGAGGAGGCTTTAACAAACACACAAACAGCCAGACAAGGAACAATCACCTTTAATCCATAGAAATATTTGTTAGGTGCGAGAATCAAACCCGCGACATGCAGCGCAGCAGCCAATCACTCAGTCATTCCACCAACCTTATATTTTATCCGCCTATATGTATAAAGGAAAAAAAGTAGAAAATATTAATTTTAAGTCAGTTAGTTTTATGGGTAGTATGCGTATTTAACGGTTATTTGATGTAATTTTTACACCCTGTATTTTTCATCAAAAACTGAATATGCCTTAGATACAAATATTTTAAGACTAGACGTTTCAAGTGCTTGCTCTTCATAAGGTCACCCACTCAACATGAAATTACAATAACAATTCAGACACCCCAAAAGCAAATATTTCATATATCTACTTAAACAATCATAAAAAAGCAATAACAAAAAAACATTATTTATCAAGAAATATAAAAGAAAAACAAAGAATACATTAATATTGTTTTTACAGATTTTTCTGTTAGTAACAGGAGAAATAGAGTTTTTTTGCTTCGTCAAAAAAATATCTTGTTAGTTGATGCAAATTACTCAAAATTAGCATTGACGTAAATTGAGTCTTTTTTGCCTCTGCACATTTTTCAGCTACCTAACTAGGAGTTATATTTTTAGCATATAAATGCTAGAATTTTTATAAAGTACTAGCGTCGTTCGTTCGCGTGGCTTATTTCACCCACGTTACGTCTTTGGTTACTGCTCCGCCCCCGTGTGTCGTAGCGTAATGTTTTATAGCCTATGACACTCACAAATAACGTGGCTTTCTATGGGTAAAAGAATTTTCAAAATCAGTCCAGTAGATCCAGAGATTACCCCCTACACACAAACTTACAAACAAATGTTACCTCTTTTGTAGATAAAAGTAACAAATAACGTGTTACTAACAAACACTTAAAATAAAATGTTTTACTATAACTTGATCTACCTATCTTTAAAATCATAAAGAAAACACCTTCTTTACATTCACTTTGAATCTTCCCCAAAGAATACGTCTTGACTTCTGAATCAAACTCTAAGCTTGCACTTTGAATAACTGGCTTCTGATCCTAAGCCAGCCAAGAGATTTCCTAACAATAGAATCTAAACCGGGATTCCTGAGCATGGATTTCCAAAAGCGTTTCTGAAGACAGATCAAGTGCCTTTTGATTGTGTGTACCATAATAACCGAGCTTACGCTCTTGTGTATTTTGAGGTTACTTCTATCAAAATTCAAAGGAATTGTCTGAGAAACGAAGGAGAAGGATTATAGCGACTTTTGTTTTGTACATTTTCCAAATCTATCTAGTATTATGAAAGCGAAAGGTCAATCTTTGACTGAATAATGGAAAATTACTTGACCTCTGAAACTGTTATTTGGCAGGTAGTTTATAGGTAGGAGACGTCAGCTAAGAATTTTGTAACAGAACTGATTTATGGGGTCTATGAATTTCACGTGAACGCAATCTGTTAGAAAAACTATCGTGGAGTAATTTAGAGGAACGGAAAAAAACTGTGTATGAAACAAGATATCATGGATATTTATGACAATTAAGTTAATTTATTTTGGTTTTGCTTATTTTTCGTATACTCCCTGTACATACAAATATTCACAAGGAACTCAACGCAACATAATCCGTACCAATATTATAAATGCGAAATTAACTCTGTCTGTCTGTCTGTCTCTTCTTCACGCCTAAACCACTGAACCGATTTCAATGAAATTTGGTACAGATATAGTCTGGGACCCGAGAAAGGACATAGGATAGTTTTCATCCCGGAAATCCCCCGGGAACGGGAAGTATTAATCCACGCGGACGAAGTCGCGGGCAAAAGCTAGTTATTAATAAAACAAGCTTTCCTAATAATCGAAACATGGATCACCCTACAACAATAATAATTAACCAATCAAAACTGTCTAAACTCGAATAAACACATAATACCACAACTAGATTCAACCACTAAATTTGATGATATTCATTGAACTACTAGCGGGTAGAACCAACCAGCAGTGCGATTCTCTAAGCCTCACTTCGTAATTCGAAAGCTGAATCCGCAGTGAGATTACAAAATGGTATTCTGTTAAACATGATCACGCCGGTGACGTCACCACGGCGAACGAATACTAAACCAATGACAAGTTGGTTCGTTATCGCAGTGAGCGCGATCACTTTAGTGAGACTCGTTTTCGAGTTTGCATTTTAGAGAATCGCACTACAGATGTTTGAGCGATGCTTTGTTGCCGTGTACTAACAAGCCATTCAGTCAAATGTAGATAAAAAACTACAACGTTAAAGCGTTGCGTTTATATTGCTTGGTTACACGACTTTATTTATACAGCGCTGCAGCGAACTTTAGTTTAGACTCTCAACAAAATTGAGCATGATCTTTGCTTAGGATATCTTCTTTAGTACATATTACCTCAATAATGTCATTAGAACTAAAGTATCTAATATGAATAATTTGAAAGCATATCGTCAGTATTGTTATAAACAAAACCAATTAATCCGAATTCCTAACATGTACTAAAGTCTGCACGGCAATTTGACCTGGATTGATTGGTTTACGAATCAATGGAGCCAGTTGACGCTCGTTGATTGGCTAAAATAACATGTTGTTCATTATTTGAATTAGCTCCGAACTGCTAATTGGATGATAAATTGTCGAATACTCTTAAGCAGGATTATGCGTGGATCTAAATGTAAGGAGTTTAGTTCAGGCCTACTTGTGACAGCGAAGTAATTATTTCAAGAGACAAATACGCCCGTTTAAGATACCTTTTTGCTGGATGAAAAGGATCCATATTACTAAGATCCTAAGGTTTATATTCGTACTAAAATTGTCTAGCGTGTAACTAATTTAAACTTTTTCTTCTTTGCAGGTAATAAAAACCGGTATGTGGATTAAACAGTATATAGATCTACTGCATAAAGTGTTTCAAGATTACTTGGTGTTCCAGTTACGGAACTAAAGTACCTATGGAAGAAAATATTATAACAAAACATAAGTACAACTGAGTACGTGCCTGTATTGTTCGTGGAGTTTTACTTTAATGCTCTATTTTACGGCTGTACGGTAGAAATCTGCATAATAGAGAAAGAACTAGAATAACAAATTATAAAAACACTTAGTATTTTTCTCTCCAGAGCGAAAAATATGTAGCTCCAGTTGCAAATTAAGTCTATCAAAAAAGGCTTTTAGAAAAATATATTCCGAGCTATGATTGACTCAAATATTATGACGGCTCAAATTTATAGGAGTTGAGTCTAACAATTTGTTTTTTCATTGGTGAGAGCTTATTTACCCGACTACGGTCAAGGAGGGTTTTTTTTTTTTTATACTCTGGAAATCATCAAATAACTTCCCCCGCCCTCAGTGTCAGACTTTTACTGACTAAAACCCGTCTATGTTCCTTCATGTGCCCTTTGCGTTCCGGGGGCGCGGTATCTCTTTCGAACAACCCGCAGCCCCGGCAGGCATACGGTGAAGGAGGGTATGGTCATCATTTCCCTCATAACTATTGGTCATACTTAATTTGACAAATCAGATATTTTTTTAGGATCTTGATCGTCCGCTGATATAATCAGCTGTGTAATGTGACATTAAATTCAAAATGGCGGCACCAAAATCAGAAAATAAAATATAAGTTATTATAATATGTTTGATGTCTAATGAAAGGTAAATTGTTATTATTATTGACATCACTAACAATAACAATTTCAGATGAGAATATTTTTTTGGTTGTATACTTTTCATATTCGGTTTTTGGTTTATTTTGCAGCAGTGTAAGCTTCCAATTTGAAGACCAGAAAAAGTCGTACTAAAAAAAATCCCTCATTCCGAGGTCTACTTTCAGTAGGATAAAAATAACATTCTGTCATAAAAAATTAAGTGCCCAAAAATTTGAGGATTCTGCAAAAAAATACTAGATTTAAACAGCTGTTTTGCAGCCCTTTCAACAACACTGAATGCCATGCCAACATTCCTGTATTCTTGTCATGAATCATTTATATTGAAGGGCGGAGCAAAGTGGGGACTTCTGTGAAACATTCAAAGAGACCGTGTGAGTGAACCGTTCACAGGTACGCGCTGTAAAAAATTCAACAAGTTGAAAATTATCATCTATTACTTGTGTTCGTTGTTGAATTTGAACTGTCGGTTGTAGGCTGAAAGAGATTTTTATGATTTAGAATATTTTTATTTGTCATTTTAGGTTTATATTTAAACAATAACAGTACCAGCCTTTTATGTCCCACTGCTGGGCAAAGCCTGTTCTCGTACAGTGAAGGCGCGACCATTGATATTGATCGCCATTCTTGCTTAAGGCGAATTAGATAATTATGTTAACCATTATAAGTCCTGGTTTCCTCGCGATGTTTTCCTTCACCGATGTCAGTGATGTCCAAGGTAAACTTAGAAAGGACATATGAAATAGGAAAAGACACATTGGTATTTACTTGCCCGTGCTCGGTTGCGAACCCACAGCTTCGTGCACGAGAGGCGGGCTGGGCCAACACGACACTCAAATCAGTTTACATTTAGATCCTTTTTTTTTCTGGTTGGGATCTCATGGGTTCCCGTCACCTGGGGAATACGAAAGGGTTATGTCGGACTCTTACCGACCAAAACCCCACGGTTCTGTCTTTCACCATTGAGCTGGGAGGCCGGTATATACCTACACATGATCCGCGCTCTCGATTGAAGTTCACTAAGCCTACCCTTGCCTAAGTTTAACACCGTCGCTAGCCCAAACAAAGGTACAAAAAACACTCAAATGTTTCTTCCTCTAACTTAATAATACATAATAACAAAGCTAAGATAGTGGGTGAAATCGGGCCTGTCTGTACTAACTTATAATACAAAGGCTGATTCTGAAAATTCGTCCGAGTAATTAATTATCAAAAGAATTAGGAATCCATAAGATTTGTGCGAACGAAGTCGTAGCCAAAACCTAGTCATTATTTAATTATTAAAAATGCTGTTGCCATGATAGAAATAATAGGATGACTGTCTTATGTATGTATAACCTGTACTATTAAACAAATGAATCGAAAATAACCGCGCTTATTGTGCTCTCATTGGCGAGTGAAGTGGCATGATATTGTTCTTTTGTGCCCCATTTTTAATTTGCTTCTTTCATGGCGCGAGTTATGGGAATTATTTAAGTAAAATTTCATTGTCCTATTTTCCTTTGTCGTATTCGTGTAAATAAAATTCTTCATAATCCTGCTTATATCGTAATGGATTGCAAATGATTCGTCATAATTATTCAACAGAGAAACTTCGTCAGCACAAAATGTGTTTTGGCATAAGCAACCTTAATCCTCCTTTGACATAGTATGACTGTGTATATACCTACCTATATATGTATCGAAATAATACAAATGTAATAAAGCTGAAGTCTTTCTGTTTGTTTGTTTAAATGCGCTAATCTCTGGAACTACCAGTCGGATTCGAAAAAATCTGTTTGTATATGTTAGCCAAATTTACGGGGAATAGTATAGGCTAAAAACATCATGCTACGACACATGGGAGCGGAGTAATAACCAAAAACGTAATTTCACGCGGGTGAAGACCTTAAAAGCAGAACCTAGTAGACTTTATTTAGCTAGTGTTCTCAAAAGAGTCAAAACATTTGTCTGCCGCAGACATCTATTCATTCTTTAGTCTAAATAGTTTTTTAATAAATTCTTGACAACTTTTACTAATAAGACTTTGTGACGAGTATACTTGGGCCCTTTGACTATCGCTCTATGAAAATACGCATTTTCACAGAACGATAAACAAAGAGTGATCGTAAAGGTTGCCCCACACCGTGAGCATTCGCCTGTAGGTAATGTAACAGTTTATATTTGAACGTTACATTAGCGAGTGAGGAAAATAAGTACCTATAAGTAGGTTTGCCATAACTTTCAAGGACGAATAAAGGACGTTTCAAAGAACTCGAATTAAAAAGTCGAAATCAAACTTTTAATTCGAATAATAAGTACTTATAACATGTTTTAATTTAAATTAACACGTTTTTTTTGGCCCAATCATATTTTGATCTTGATTTAACTTTTGTGATTATCTTGTTTTCTTTTTAAATATAATCATAGAACTGAGTGCATGTCAATTTAAAAATGAATACCGAATTTTGTCAGAGTTATTGAAATACGGTTCAATTACGGGACGCGATGGGCAAATATGGTGCAGTCCTGTGTATACGGGAGGAATGGCAACCCTACAATAAGGGGAATGATCGTCAGTCAGTGAGGCAGTATTGTTACGTAATGCTTAAAATCGAATCTTGGATTGTTACGTTACAGGCGAATGCCTCCGGTAAGGGAACGCTTTAACGATAATTCGATCGATTTTTAAATGGCACATATTCGTTCTATACTAAATGTCTATATGTTCAAAAGATTTAGCATACCATCACGCCTGTATTCTCCAAAGGGTTAGGCAGAGATGTGCCATGTACACCCACATCTCGCCGGAATGTTTAGGTCCTATGTAATAGGGGGCGAGCCTATTGCCATTAATCGGTCACAAATCCTAACTCCGAATTGCTACTGAGAATTTCATAGAAAATCCCAATAACACTTTTTATCGAACCCAAGACCTCTAGCAGTCGCGCTTAGGACCACAAGGCAAGCGATTCAGTTCAGTTTGAAGGATTTATTTATATCAATGGGTGCTGCTGGCGTGATGTCTTAAAGACGTTTATGGGAGATTGGCCAAAGAAGGCAAAGCATAGGGATGACAATGAAAGGCAATGGGGGAAACCTTTGCCCAGCAGTGGGACAATACATGTTGTAAAATCAAAATCTGTGAAAGTCATATATCCAATTTGACTTGATTGCCGCAGTGGCTGAGCGATTGCCCGAACCAATATTCGAATAGCTTTTAGGCAGGTTTGTGTATGTGTGTTTATTTATGTGTTTGTTAATGCACTCACAATATAGGAAAAAATCCTAGAGTGCAGAAACGTTGCCAAAGTTGAAAAACGGGTGATGCTTAGGCTGTGTCGTGGTACACAGCCGTTGGTTTAATGAGAAACGTCTATGTATGATATACACACATATACTTGATCTGAGTAGTGGCTACTTTGCCCTATCCAACGGCATATAAATTAATTGCGTACGACACGTAGTTACGGAGCTATAGCCCTCGCCGAGGCGACGTGTTTTCGTCTCATCGGTTTTAGCAAATTACCCTTAGACTGTTTTGAAAGACTTTTCACGTCAAAAAAGACTTAATTTTTCAGTCATGATGTCTAGTCTAGACATCATGACTGAAAAATTTGAGGCATTTTTGACAGATTGAGACGAAAATTAGAGTGCGAACGTTCCCTAACATATTGCCCCGCTGGTCTATGCACAGCTTTACACATTTGAATACGTAATTACGAGGTGTCACATCCCGCCTTTGTTTTGAAAACAGCTGTTACTTACTACCTTTTGTTTATCTTGTAATTAAGTAAGTAAAGGATATTATTTGGAGACATCTCGCGGTAATTGCTTTTTGGTTACAATTCGAAGTTTGTTCTTAATTATGTTGAAGTTCGATCTTCTTTTATTCATATTATGAGATGAAAATATTTGGAAGTTGATAAATATTTCATGCAAACAATTTTATATTTGTATTGTCATACTATGCAAGCTGTTGCATGCGCCATGTTTTCGTAAAGTTAATCTTTCTACATAAGATACTAGCATTTGCCTGACTTCGTCCGTGTGTTTTTTCTCGGATTCCTGGTACGTATTTATTTATTTTAACTAAAAACTATTAAAATAACTAGCGTAACTTTAAGCAGTCATCTTTGGAAGCATCAACCTTCTTGGAGGAATATGATGAAATGGCATTCAATAATTATTTTCTTAAACTACAGTTAGGTGCACGTGAGCGACCATGCAAAAATCATGTTAAATAGAAGTCCCTTGATTAATTTTTTTAACGTTTTAGTTTAGTTACTATTTCCTGATATCAAGGTTCCCTAAATACCATTCTAAAACTAAAACCAAACCCATCTAGTAGGTAATCAATATAGCCTAAAAAAAGTAATTTTAGTCACAATAAAAACGAATCAGCTTTGTTAGAATATTTTCTTAAGAATTTTCTTGCGTTGTGGTATGAATTATGATTTTGTATGAAAAGCACTTTCTTCACAATAGGGAGTATGATTGAACGATTCCAAAAAGACGGACAACTGCCGAAATAAGCTGTTCAAAACTATTTGAAAGATAATTGTATTATAGTGTTTATTGTAGAGTTCTTACACTATGAGCAGGTTGTATGGTTTAAAAAACGGGTTTATAACATTATCCTCTCGTTAAGCCTCTGTCGGATAAAAATGGATACTAGTTCTTAACAAAAGAAGTTAGAAACAATTAAGCTCTAACTCAAAGCTTTGAAGAAAACCATTTACGAATACTTTTGCATTGCGAAGGAGTAGATCAGTCAGAAAATTGAAGTTGCCCATTCCATAACATAGTAAGTTCTAATGGAGAAGAACGGGCAAGAAACTTTATGGACATTCTTTTAGATCAAAATATCATATGTATTGCAAAACTTAGCTAAAATTCTTTGATTCGAAGCAGAAAACGGACATTTACGCAGACGAGGTCGCAGGTAAAAGCTAGTTACGTATTATGAAATAACAGTATACCTTTTTGACGGCAGATCATGGAAAGTTTTAATAATAACACCTATGTACAATTTAACATTAACCATAATTGCAATGAATTAAATAATTTGATTTGAGACTTAATAACTAATGATCAATCTATTGTTTGTAATTATGCTATCAAAAACTTACAAAGTAACACAACATTAACAGTAATAAATCACAAAACGCCAGCTAACTAAATATGAGAATCTCCATTTGCAAGAATATTAAGTAAACCCTGGATTTTATAAAATATTTTTCTAAAGAATAATGAGATGTCTGGGTTTGATGCTGTACTGAAACGTGAATACTTATCTATAGGATAAAAGGATTTTCTTTAAAAGTTTTTGTGATGGAGAGATGAAATAGTTGTTTAGTTCAATTAAATCAAAACCTTACTAAAGCTGTAGTTGAGCCGTCCATTTTCTGGATTTGGGATCGTTATTTTAATCCCCGTGTCGAGTGTGTTATTCTTAATCTGGAGGTGATAAAAACATTCCATCACGGTTGTATTCCGCGAAGGGTTAAGCAGAGGTGTAACAATGTACACCCACAGTTAGCCGGTATATTTAGGTCCCATGTAATAGAGGGTGAGCCTATTGCCATTAACCGGGCACAAATCCTTACTCCGAGCTGTTACTGAGAATTTCATATAAAAATCCAATGACGCTCAACCTGGGAATCGAACCCAAGCCATCTAGCATAGCAGTCGCCCTTAGGACCACTAGGCTAACGAGGCATCATCATCATCGAACGACGTCCACTGCTGGACATAGGAGTCCCCTAAAGATAGCCTCAATGACCAGTCCTAGCTACCATAATAGGTCTGACCAAAACCACAACCATTAAATCAGGAAAGCGGTCGTTAGTTCCACACAAAAAAGTTAAAAACGAAAAAAAATCTCTTACAAAATTACAGTTAAAGTTTCAGGAAAAAGTTTTCTTTTGAAAGAATGTCCGCTTTGAGTACGGGGAAGCGTTCTTTGTTGGAGCAAAAGTTGATCGTGAAGGTGGAAATGTATGGTGGTTTCATTAACTAGTTTGGAGTTCATCACTATAGAATACTGACTTTCACCTGCTACTTTGTCAGCATGAATTTCCTTAACATTGTCTTATTTATTTGGTAATAAATTATAGCATAAGGCATTCAGGAATAACTTAGAATTCGACTAGTATTTCGGGATTTTAGCGTGTAACAAAAAACCTCTGCTTTATAATATTTTTAAAGACAAGCTAATTTACGTAAAAATATAATGAAACCTCGAAATACCTAACATTAAAGTCTAAGTGCAAGAGAATTTATAGTAGGGACAGACAACTGAAAAAACGTATTTAATAAAAACATAATTTGAATGAGGAAAAAAAAAGTACCAGTTAAAGTACAATAGTGCCAATAACAATAATACTGCATTCAATGTAACATTGAAAAATAACGTTACAAAGCTATCGTTATTCCAATGTTATTTCAATGGCCAATGTAAAACAAGCACCGTACGCTGCTGGAAACTATAAGCCATATTTACAAATAAAAATATTACCAAAATGCAGTAATTTCAACAATAAATAAATAAATAAATAAATATCTTGGGACAACTCACACATGGCTATCTGATCCCAAGCTAAGCAGAGCTTGTGTTATGGTAACCAGACAACTGATATAAATACTTATATAATTTATAAATACATACATATTATAGATAAATCACACCCAGACACAGAACAAACAATCATGCTCATCACACAAAGTTTGTCCTGGGTGGGAATCGAACCCACGACCTCCGGCTTAGCAGTCAGGGCCACTAACCACTAGACCAACAGGCCCGCCAACAACAACAAACAACAACAACAACAATACAACACAACAATATAACACATACATGATATCACACCTGTATTTTCCGAAGGGTTAGGCAGAGGTGCAACCAATGTACACCCACAGTTTTTCGGTATGTTTTTAAGTCCTATGTAATAGGAAGCGAGCCTATTGCCACTAACCGGGCACAAATCTTAACTCCGAGTTGCTACTAAGAATTTCATACAAAACCCAATAATACTTTGCTTGGTCTGGGAATCGATCCCAAGACCTCTAGCGTAGCAATCGCGTTGAGGACCACTAGGCTAACGAGTCAGTCACACAATAACTACTGTTATTTATAAACGGAGTATATGAACCGCGAATTCTCGATACAACATTTTTATTATCTTTAAAAGCTTGACGTTTATTACGCACGCAAAAGAAAGCCTTATGGCGAAAAATTCACTCAAGTGATTCAATACAAAATTCTGAACGCGTGTTATGGCAACATAAGGGTGATGGTTAGGCCCAATGATGCATGAACTGCCAACCCTAACAGATTGAGTGCAAGGGGATTTGAAGCCCCAATGCCTTCACAGTAAATAAAACATAAATCGTCGCACTTTACTTCCGTCATTCAGTGAATATGTTCAACGTCATGTGAAACAGTGAAAAACTCGTTTTGAGTTGAAGTTTATTGAGGGTCTTATTTTATCAGTGAGATTTTCGAGAAACCCAAGAGTAGTCTCACACATCAACGTGTAAGTTTGGAAGGATGTATGGACGTTTGTTACTCTTTAGCGCTTAAATACAATATCTTTATTGCTTTTCCATTATGTATTCTTAGGTGGTAAATATATATGTATAATTGAGATCACTAAGGACACAGCAACATAACAACGACAACATATTTTTGCTTGGCTTTACGAAATCATATAGACACACAGATATACATAGATATTAATTTAGTTTCAACTTTTAGGATACCTTATTGTTATCCCGTATTTTTATTCCCGCTTCCAACTGGTCTTTTTGGAAATCTACTATATACTGGAGGTCTACATCCAGCAGTGGACGTCCTACGGCTGATATGATGATCATGATTTGTGTTCTCGAGAAATGATTTAGGTCTTTGGCTTAAATTCTGATGTCAGAAACGGAGTCGCGTTTAGAAGCTAGTCTACAATATAAAAGCGAAAGGTCACTCACTCATTGACTAAACACGAAATTTCGAAGCTGAAATTTGGCAGGTAGGTAGTTTATAGGTAGTAGACGTCAGTTGAAAACAATTATGCGATAGGACCGAATTAAAGGGGTCTTTGACTCAACGCGACCGAAGTCGCGAGCAAAAGGTACTAACTTATAAACTTTAACTACGCAAGTCTGTACAAAGTTTCACTTGAAAGCAAGTTAAGACGCAATCTTTGAATATTTTGAACTACTTTACAAACCACTGTAGTTTAATATATTTAAATGTTCCCACTGTTACTTTAAAATCCATAGTAATATCCATACGCAACACATACCATCACGCCTATATTCCCCGAAGGGTTAGGCAGAGGTGTACCAATGTACACCCACAGTTCGCCGGTATGTTTTAGGTCCCACGTCTCACGTCCCCTATTACGTGGGGCCTATTACCATTTATCGGGCACAAATCCTAACTCCGAGCTGCTACTGAGAATTTCATAGAAAAACCCAATAACACTTTGCTCGACCTGGGAATCCAACCCAAGACCTCTACCGTAGCAGTCACGCTTAGGACCACTAGGCTACCGAGGCAGTTAGTCAATTAATTAATAATCATAAATGCGAAAGTAACTCTGTCTGTCTGTCAGTCTTCTTCGCTTTCACGCCTAGCCCACTGAATCTATGTATTTAGTCGTTTGGTACGGGGTAAGTATGAACTCAGAAAAAGGATATAGGCTACTTTTTATTCCGTGATTTTGTTTGCATCAGCGATAGCCGGCATTTCCTTCCTTCTGCCAATCTTTAGATGAGGTCGGAGGAGGTTTGGATGAGTCCTATGTCCAGCAGTGGACATCAATCGGCTGATATGATGATGATAACATGAACGAAGTCGTGGGCAAATGCTAGTTGAAAATGCAGCAAATATTGATGTTATCATTTGATAACCATCCCATTCATACATTCCGCTTACGTTCCAAAAATGCTGAGACTCAAAACTTGGCAAGATCTCAAATCTGGTTCGGGTCAGTGACTGAAACTAAGTATTATATCAGAACAGTGTTAAAGGAGTATAATTTTAACTAAGTTTTTAATGCCTTCGTCTATATTTTATGAGCAGAAGAGCTTTCCGCCTCCCTGACATTGTAAAAGTATAAACTTGTAAGAGTTTTTAAATATTAAATAAGACATCTACTTCTTCATCGTCTTCCTTTTAAAACTTGGTGTAAATTAATCTTTTGAAAAATAGTACTCTGTATTTTTCTTTTAAAAATACCCGTATTGTAATAACGTTTTGAAAATGCGAACAGTCGTCTCGATAAACTTAATGTTAACACAATCAAAGTCAAAGTTGAATCATTTATTTCAATTTAAGCATTTAAATTCTCTTTCGTATGTCACTTAACTATACAAGAAACCGTAAGGGTTCCGTTTTTTACCATTTGGCTACGGAACCCTAAAATAATAGAATCTAGTTGTCCCTCCCAAAAAGTAGTTTCGTATGGAGAAGAATGGGCAAGAAACTCTCCATACTCTTTTAAAATAAATGTTTACAATACTTTGCAAATAGGGTAGCAGCAAGAGAACAAAACATATATCGTTGGCCCAAGCTATCTCTAATTGATGGATAGCCTATGTGGCAACAGGAAAACATGATAAGAAAATAACTTTTATTAAGGAGGACGATAAAATATTAAGGAGGAGTCTTAATGATTAGGTATGTGGAACAAATACAACTTTGTATTAACCTGGGGTTTCATAGCTGCGCCACAGTTTTAAACTTTTATTATATCTACTTTCGTTTCATTTTGTAAAATTGTGTTCACAAAATTATCTCTAATAAACAATTATTTCTATTTCTATTAATAATAATAGGTCTATCGTGAATTTGCACCTTGTTATAAAATTATATTTACAGAATATTTTTAGCTTAAAAAATAACATCTAGTTGAAAGAATTCTTCGTTTTTGCTCTTATTCTAAAGGTCAATCGTTACTGAAAAAGGTAATACAAATATTTAGTACATCGGTACATACCTACAGTCATAAACTGTATCCCTACGGGACCATTAAACACTGTTGTAAAAATATATATTTTAATGAAAACAAACGAATAAAAACCAAGTAAAATAGCCTTAAACCCAAAGGTCAAATAAAACGAAACGACTGTTATTTAAGAAATGTGAATGAACCAATTTATTTTCGCCGACAATAACATTGACGTTTATAGGCAAACATTCGGGGTATCGCCAGAAACAACACTGTACAAAGATCCTATCTGTTAAGACAATATTTTTGGGCCTGGCGGTATTGTAAAGATACTATAAGGATACTTTAGTTCAAACTAAGCAAGGTCCTTTTTATTCGGTAAAGTACTGGCTATGAAGATTGTGAAAAGACAAATCTCATAGCCTTAAGAGGAAAAACGGGAGGACAGGTTTTTAAAAATTTGGTATTATAAAAAACAATTGCTATCGCTCTATGAGTCTCGGCGTGTGAAAAGAACAATTTCAGAAATATGTATACTGTGTCCCTATTGTGTTTTTCTTTTTTCATTAGTACGTCGATTCTGTAAAATTCAGACATGAACTCGCATCTCACGTCGCTATTCAATGACATCAAATATTCAATCAAATTCAAATGACATTGATTTATTTGACACTTTGAAGTACGAAGTGAGCGTCGAAGCGGGTAATAATCTAATAATTTTAAAATTGGTACACTAGGCATCTGTTGACGGAAGTTTTACAAAACGATTTTTTTTTAAGGTGATGTTATAAGGAATAACTTAGGCTGAATTTGTTTTAGAAAAAGAAGTAAGATTCCGCGAAAACCAATATTCATGTGAACGAAGTCGCTAGTCTGTATTAATAATATTATAAAGATGTATTTGTTTACTTTTTGTTTGTAAGAAGTAATCACTGAAAGTTTGAGTTCAATTACGATAAGTCTTTTACCTATAGAAAGATGCACTATTTCCGAGTGTCACAGACAAAGTTCCTGTTTTATGAGATAGATACTTGACTTCCATACCTACGAAGTCGCAGGCAGAAGCTAGTTCTTTATGTCTTTAAAATGTTTGTCTTCTTCTTTATCGTGTGGGCAGTAAGGTGTAACGACCCCACACGCCCTAGTGTCAGAGTTTCTAAACCGCCTCAAGGGCCTCTAAAATGTTTGTGATTAGGGTTTTTAAGTTCTAGTTTATATAACCTACTTTAATATTAAACAGGATCATGCGTCAACATAATTTGAATACAACAAAAGGCTTGATAAAGGCAATACGTGGGAGTTACTAGATTATAAAGTATAGACATAATATTTGCTCGTCTACATCAACGAATTTCGACCTATTTAAGTGTCTATCAAATTAATTTCCAACCAATTAGCGTTGAGGAAATACTAAACTACATAATAATCTTATAAGCTGCTTTGGCACCTTTCAGCTGCCTTCTATTGGGCAGGTATTGATCTACAGATCGCAATACGAGTATATATTCGCGATATAAATATCACGAATTTATGTTACTTGCTGTTAACGTTGCTTTCAATTAGTGAAAGAATATTTAAAATCGGTTAAGTCGTTTTTGAGTTAATTTCAAACAAAACAACAAATCTTTTCTCTTAATACACACATACCATCACGCCTGTACTCCTCGAAGGGTTAGGCAGCGGTGTACCAATGTACAGCTACAGTTCCACGGAATGTTTAGGTCTCATGTAAGGGGGAGAGCCTATTGCTATTAATCGGACACAAATCCTAACTCTAAGCTGCTACTAAGAATTTTATAGAAAAACCCAATAAAACTTTGCTCAACCTAGGAATCGAACCCAAGACCTCTGGCGTAGCAGTCGCGCTTAGCACCACAAGGCTAACGAGGTGGTTAGTTCTCTTTATAATATAAGCTGTAGCTATAACAAATAGCTCTAGTTTAGAGAAAATATTTATTTATTTTTCCAGTCTACACACTAACTACAGTTACCTAATTACACTGTATTCTTACACCTTTTAATGTTGTTTGTTTTAAAACACCAACTTTGTTTTTCTCATTTGTTACCACACAGGGATTAAATACAAGCAAGCTTTTACTTAACTTGCTCTGTGTTAGAAAACAACAATGTCACCGCGGTAAATTAATTATTTAGACACACACCTTGGTCTATTACAAAGTTTCTTAAAACTTGGATGTCCCTAGTGTCCCATTACAGGCCTTTGACCTATGAAGCCGGTTTAATTAAAGTCAGTAAGTTAATAAAATTCGACATCGATTGAAGATTTTTCACTCCGTTTTATAAAAGAATGGATGACAGAAAAGCAATCAATCTTTAACTGAAGACAATTTAATTCTTTCCAGACGTTTCATAAGTAGTTTAGTTATAGTTAAATTTATTTGATTCCCAAGTGTGAATTTATTGAGTTGAGTTAGTTCTTGTTGAATAGTTTTGAAAGAGTCTCTTGTTAAAACAATTAAAGGAATACAATAAATCCAAAGCAAAGACAAATAATTTATTTCAATTTATTAGATCAATAAAAGACAGGTTTGAATGTCATATAAAAAAGAAAAAGAATCTAATCGAACCTTTGACTGAATGTGACTTTTTCAATTGATGTATTCGGCAGGCAATCTCAATGAAGACTAGCTAAGTACGTAGGAGATAGTATTACAGTAGGTACACCAGTCTGTGTAGTGCGAACCCAGGTGCACACCTTCTGCTCTCACTCTTGGAGTCTGATGGCAATACGACATGTTCAGGCGCATGACGTGCTATCCGAGGTACGAGGCTGTCACACCATCCACTTCCAAACACCCGGCTGCTATAAAAAAATTCATCATTCATAGGACGAGCAGAGATACGGCAAATCGTCGCCGCTATATGGTTGAAGTTACAGTCTCGAACGCTTTGATTTCACATTTATTGTACAAACTTTCCTCCTCTCTGTTTCCTGATAAGTATAATCTGGGTATCTGCAAGACACGAGTGAACCGGTTCATTCTAGGCAAGCGTGTTCCATCTTAGGCCTTAGGCTTAGGCATCATCACTTAAGATAAGGTGCGTTGTGGTCAAACGCAAGCCATATAGAATATGAAAAAAATATCTAACTTTAACAATAACTTTATCAAACCCAGAACGTCATGCTCAGTATTCGTATTTGCGACCACGAGAACAAAGAGACAGCAAACATAATATAATCCACGTAAACAAACACATACAATTTACTTAAGTTCCAAAACATTACTAATAGACCTGTAAACCAAGATCAGATCATCAGTGTTCAGTTTAACTTTGTAACTCTGACACCACAGGTAAGTTCTCAACTCATTACCGGGAATGACTGTCGACCGATAACTCGGTTCCAATTTACGTTCGCCTTGGTCGGAAGTTGAAAACTTTCTTTACGAATTCTGACGGTTGTTTGTGCAAAGTTTATTCGTTTACACGTATTTATCGTGATACGATTAGGATGCTGGTCCTGTTTAGGGTTGAAATGGAGGCCTTCTTAGCGGAGGTAGAAATAGTAGTGAAAAAAAATAGTAATTCAAGACTTATTAAAGAAAGAAAGAAAGTCAATAAGACTTTATTTGAAATATATAGTACACTTTTTTATACAAACTTTACTGAGTAATCGAAATAAAGAACGGGCAAATAATATAGTTAAGTGCAAACGATAGGAGCAAAATCTTAACTATTTTGCTCGCAATACAGCTGAGAGGCCTCCTTGCGCATTGTATGTCAATGCAATTAAACCTCCATTACTACTTAGCAAAAATACCGACCGATCTTCCGGGTTAAGCGACGCTTGCCGAGGTTGGTCTGTGGATGGGTGACCATCTATCATAGCGAGCTTCCTCCGTGCCTCGGAAAGCACGTAAAGCCGTTGGTCCCGGCTGTCATTTGTAGATCTTTGACAGTCGTTACTGTTAGTCAGAAGCCCGAAAGTCTGACAACCAGTCTTACCAAGAGTATCGTATTACCCATTACTGGGTTGTGGAGGTCTGATAGGCAGTCTCTCCATGTAAAATACTGATATTCAGCTGCATCCGGTTCGACTGGAAGCCGACCCCAACATAGTTGAGAAAGGCTAGGCAGATGATGATGATGACTACTTAGCAAAAATTTAAGGGATGCAGATGCGAAGGCGGAGGTACGACTTTTCGCGGAAGATCCGCATTCACAGAGGCGGAGACGAGGTTCCGTAACAACCCTAGTCTTGTTGACTACTTTGGTCTCCTGGACCAATATTGAACTTTTTATGAATGCGAGGTTGGATTACGTTGGCCGTGTCAACATCAAAGTTTTTTTTTTTGACTACGGGAGTGAGTGATTTTCTGTTCTATAATTTTACTGAACTCAATCTTCTCTGTCTTTTTCGTTTTTGTTATTTTACTTAGCTAAGGCTTTGTCTTATACCGTTATATTGTCTTCGTCTAATGCTTCTCCAATATTATTTATTATTGTGAACGGTGGATGGTAAAGTCATAAATTATCCCTCTTTGTAAGCGGATTAGGAATGCCGGAATTATTTTGTTTGTTGTACAGATGTATGTCACTGTCCTCTTTTTCTGATGTAATCTCTTAGTTACCATCTAAATGAGATGTGGCATAATTTTTCCTACTTTCTGTTTGGCCAATCACATTACTTAAATTGGCTAGGTTTTAAGATTATATTTTCCAGATTCTTAGGTGATATTGGTTCATTAATTTCTGTTTAGGAAGCATATTTAATACCAGTGTTCAGATTTTTTTTCTGTAAATGATTTTTAACAGAACCTTTAAATGGTCTACTTGAAATAACTTTAAGTAGACGGACCCTAGAGTGAAGATTTGCTATAGGTCTGTGACTATGAGACGGTAAACTACGTAATCATTACTAACATGATATTTTAATCACCAATCTGGACGTCATTATTATAGCAGTAACTATTTATGCACCCAATAAAACCTTCGTTTATTTCTAATTGGACATAAAGGTTCCCATGTGAGTGCTTCAAAAATATCAATTTTATCCTCGCAACAAAATAAAATTCACAAATACTTCGTATACTATTAACGTAACAACAATGGCCACTTATATCCCCCGGATGGCGAGCAAAAAGCATCATAAAACACTTTCAAAGTTTTAAATTTTTAGTTAGTCAAGTACTAAAGAGCTTTGTAAACGACGAGTTATGGATAGTTTTTCATATTTAGTACCAGTGTCTAGCATCCGCATTATATGCAATCGCAAATGGAAATGGGTGCGCATCGAGCGAGCATCGGTATGCATATTTCATGGCAGTAACCTACTGCGAAGGATTGCGACCGACTTACCAATATATGCATTTTCTCATACAAATTTGTGGCCACGTTAGCGAAAATTATTGGTTTTTGAAAAGGATTTTGTTGCGTTATTTCTATGCGGTTGTACCGAAGAAATATTTCGGTCAGTTTTAAAAATATTGTTCTGTGTAATATCAACAGCAAAATATAATAGCAGCAAATGGTTTTCAAAAACCATTGTCCATTTAAAAGCCTGTATCAAATATCTCAAGGCAAGAGCATGTAAAAATAATAAATACTCTCTTCGAATAAATATTTAACAAATATTTTTGGGTTGGTCCCATAATAAATGTTATTTATATTCATGAGTACTTTCACCCCCTGAAAAGCGACCAGTGAATTAAGTCAGCCTGTTTAAATGAACTAACTTTTGAACGCGACTTCGTCCTCGTGAATTTTCTAAGGAAAAAGTATTTTTTCCTATTAGTGAAATATTGTTTTAAAATCCGATCAGCACTTTCGGAGATTAGCGCAAAGAAAAAAAAAAACAAATATAATATAAGTTTATTTAAACAGGCATTTTAAGTTCTAATACAGTTAATCTATATTAACTGTATTAGAACTTAAAATGCCTGTTCAACTATAGTTCAGGAGTTCAATACTGGTTCATAGAAAAGGAACGGCACGAGCGTTCCGAAGCCACTTAAGGAAAATTAGATACAATAAGTACCTATGCAAAGAAATACTTATCTTTTTCTTATTTTTCGTATGGGTCCCTGGTGGCTTTTACTTGCTTCCTTGGGCAATTCTAAACACAGATGGCTCTCTGGTAAATAAATAATAGCTTGCAACCTTTTAGGTAATTCAATGTAAATATACTCATAACGTCTGTTTGTTGTTTCGCCAAATGCTATTTAATTTTATATTCCCTGTTTGAACAAAAAATAATATTAAAATAAAAATTGATTTTTGTTCGCAAAACTCGATTGGATAAGCTGAAAGCATAGCGTTGTATATATAACCTTGTGTTTGGACCAACAAAAATATCTTAAGGGAAAAAAGCCCTTTTCAAGTTAACAGAGGCGATGATAAGCCCCTTCAAAGAACACAACATAGTCTGCGGAAACAATAATAATTGTTCCACCGCAAACCAGCTAAGCCCAATATCCTTTCAAATTAAATTTCCTGTGGCTGTAGACAGGCCATTATTACTTGAAGTGAACGCTAAACCAGTTGGTTTATATAGAAGGATTTGAGCGCTGTTCAATACATCCTCAAAGGCCTTCATTTAGTGCACGTCTAGGATCGCTTATCGCACTCAAATTTGTATAAAGTTTGAAGTTCTAATAGCGTTCAAATATGGGCGTAGAGTTAGCTAATGTGGCAAGGTTTGCTTGAGATTTGTGTATCCATTTCGCAAAGTAATAAATACTGTATTTATTCATCATTTTAGTTCAATGTTGTGCGGCTAAAAATTTTAATTCTCGCTTTGCACATTCACCGTGTTTTTTTTTTTTTTTTTTTTTTTTTTTTTAGAGGTGGGAAATCTTGATGACCCCCCCCCGTCCTGGGCGGGGCGGGAGGGAGTGTCAGACTTTTACTGACTAAAAACCATCTATGTTCCTTCGTGTGCGTTCCGGGGGCGCGGTATCTCTTTCGAACAACCCGCAGCCCCGGCAGGCATTTTGGCCCTTAGTGGCCCCTTCCATTGGCTGACACCTCTGTGCGCGGAACATGAACGCGCCGTCGACACGGTCTGTCGCTAGTTAATAACGTACGGACGGTGAGCTACCCATTGCTCACCGTCCACAGACCGTGTCCACGGTATCCGCCTGCGGGAGGCGCAATGGTGCCGTTTTTGGCAATCCATTGCGCCGGCGGACGCGGCGTCAGCGGCGGCTGCGGGTGCGGCCACGGCAACGGTGGTGGCGGCAGCGGCGGCGGCGGCGGTGCGGAGCCTTCCCCCGGCCCTGGCGGGCACGGCGCAGGCCTTGCCCCCAGCCCGGTGATCGGCCGGCTTATTAGCTCCCGCACATGCGTCGCAGTGCGGCGGGGCATCACAAGCCGCGGCCTTGTGACCGGGCTGACCGCAGCGGAAACATAGGGCGCTACGGTCCACCTCCGAGGCGCACCGGAATGCCACGTGATTCCCCACGTGGCATCGGAAGCACCTCAGAGGCCGGGGCTCCAGCAGTTTGACCTGCGCCGACACCCAGCCCACCAGTAATCTACGGCCCCCCTCAACGATGGCTTTGGCCGCCGTCACTGGGCAGCTGACCGTGATGGTCTGCATGCCCGTGCGCTCCTGGCGGATGGTGCCTGCCCTCACCTCCTCGGCAAGGCATCCACCCGCCCTGGCAACGGCGGCCACCACCTCCTCCGCGGTGACGGAGTCGTCCAGACCTAGCTTAACAAAAATTTGGCGAGACGCGATTTGAAATAATCGTTCGTACAACATTGAACTATATTACTGCAAGAATAAAGTATATAATATTATTCTTTACTCACTGGTCGAAGTAAATCTACGATAATGTTCTTTCACGTACTACTATGTATGTATGTTTATACCTTTTGTGAATGTACTAAACAGTTCCCTGAAGTTGATTTCATCAATTTGTATGCACCTATTGAGAATATTGGCTCGCTGAGCATCGCGATTCCAATCTAGCGTATATTGCTATTGTAATTTTATAGTTATCAGGTGCTAGTGATTGCCCAATTGAATTATGCAATATTCCCCTGTCCCTGCATAATAGGTACATGCAGCAATAACGCAATTACTAAGGCGTTAGCAACAGAACGTGTTGCAACAGAATTGTCTATCAGAACTGTCAAACTCCATTTTTTTACGCTAATTTTGTGAACCGTTCATAATACATATAAACACTTTAACTTTCATATTTTTGCTTTATTATGCTTTTACCTGCATCTGTTCAATCCGCTCCACCGTACGTGTGAAGTTTCTATCAGCTAATAACTTTTTTTAATAATATAAATATCTAAACCCGTCAGGGATAACGTAGCTTTCTAGCAAAAGAATTTTTCAGAATCTGACCAGCAGTTCCGAATATTAGCGCGTTTCAACAAAAAAACAAACTCTTCAGCTATACCTATAATAAGTTTGAAAAACAAAGGCGATTTATGTGAGACTGGCAGCTTATGTTGTATCACCCATAATAACCAGTTAGCAATCCAGTCCATGCTATTTTGAACTTGTACATTTGATTAAAGCCAAGTTTATGTCACCTGCAGTGCTATTCCGCAAAAATCAAAATGAATTTTGGGGTAAAACCAACTAACCGATGCCTGGAACTGACGTCTCACCTGACATTGGATCTAACATTTTTACAAAATAGTGCAACTGTAGTGACGAGACAGAAGTTTCGCAAAATCACAACATAAATGCAGGGTTTCTCAGTAGCAGCCCGGAGTTTGGATTTGTGCCCGGTTAATGGCAATAGGCTCGCCCCCTATTACATGGGACCTAGATATACCGGCGAACTGTGGGTGTACCTAAATCGGTGCACCTCTGCCTAACCCTTCGGGGAATACAGGCGTGATGGTATATATATATAAATGCAGGGTTTTTTTCCGAATTATACGAAAACATCTTTTATTTATTAAATACGTACATTTTTGTTGCAGCATTAAACCACCTTCATTTCTTTTCCGCATCTTGTGTCCTCATACATTCATACGTCTATTCCCTATAGAGTTCATTCGGAAACTTAACTATAACTGCCTCGTTAGCCTAGTGGTCCTAAGCACAACTGCTACGCTAGCGGTCCTGGGTTCGATTCCCAGGTCGAGCAAAAAGTGATATTGGGTTTTTCTATGAAATTCTCAGTAGCAGCTCGGAGTTTGGATTTGTGCCCGATTAATGGCAATAGGCTCGCCCCCTATAACATGGGACCTAAATATACCGGCGAACTGTGGGTGTACATTCGTACACCTCTGCCTAACTCTTCGGGGAATACAGGCGTGATGGTATGATGGTAATAAAATATTCCTACAGGTTCATTCGGAAACTTATTAAGATTAAACAGACTTAGAATTTTCCTACATAAATATACAGAAAATGATGTCACAGCCTAGCTGACACCACGTACAGAACAGTCGAGACTAAATGAGAATCCTTTATGGTAAATACAGGATTTTGAATTAAACTCCGTGCATGGCAGTTCGCATTGCACAAACATTCTAGTCGTGTGGGCTAACAAGAACATTGTTAATGCACTGCACATCGCTTGTCGGCTTCAGCCGCAAATAAATGTTTTAAAAAGAAATTCACAGTAAACAGGTGTAGCTTTTAAAACTATCTCGATGCCTGTGTAGTTGGTATCGTTTGTTTGTTGTTATTGTTCTTGTTTGTTTGTTGTCGGTATTCTCTAGACCCAATTTCGGTTACGACTGCTAATCACAAAAGAGACTAGACATAGTTTGATGGGACGGCAATCTAACACAACCAGGGGAGGGATCGGGCACAAGACCAAAAGCTTTATGTGCTTTCTAAGGCACGGGTAATCTCCGGGGCTGCGGGTTGTTCGAAAGAGATACCGCGCCCCCGGAACACAAAGGGCACATGAGGGAACATAGACGGGTTTTAGTCAGTAAAAGTCTGACACTCCCTCCCGCCCCGCCCAGGGCGGGGGAAGTTATTTGATGATTTCCCGTCTTAAAAAAAAAGGCACGGGTAGTCACAATTCCAACTTCAAAACTCTAGACTGGTTCTGTCAAATACCAGTGGTCCGCGGACCGTGGCCCCTGAACGCATCACAAGTGAGTCTCCACGTCATCAAGTTATTAAATAGCGTCGTATTTATGTAGAGCTTACAAATAAATAATGAATATTGCCGCCAAACTGTTGCTGGTGCATGGCAAGACTAATATTTTGTGAAATGATCCCTCAACAGTAAAAGGTTAATAAGTACCAGATTTATTACGTCATACTATTTATTAATTTAGACTGTACAATCTATTTTTTTTCTTCTTAATTAAGCTACCCAACCAACTTCAATACTAAACAACATCTTATATCAACATTCTGACTTCATTTGCAAAGTTGTAACAAACTTAATACACACTCACCTTAAAAAAAATCTTACCCTTATTCACTGTAAACGTTAATAGGGTTCGTTGTGGGTTCAGTACACTCAGAATTTCTAGACATGTTCCAGACAAGAGCTTAAGTGACTCCATAATGTGTTGGAGCTAAGAACAGGGTATATGCAAATTGTAAGATAATCTCTTTACATTTGCGTAGTCGGTGTAATCGTGGTTATTACGACTCTGGGGATTTTTCTCATGAATATGCATTTTTGTTTAGTATTTATGGTAATGGAATGAGTGTTGATGCAGAAAATGGTGGACGGTTTTGTAACTACGTTGCGTCCATTACTGGCTGGTGTGTTTATTTGATGTAGTTTTTTGAATGGTGTAAATAAAAATACATTCGTTGCATACCAAACTTAATTAAGTTTATTTCTTTTTGTAAGAGACATGAAAAAATCTTGTTAACCAACTTCGAAAACACCTTTTTACATAAACTACTAAGTGAAACATAACTTAAATTTTTTAAAGTCGGTAACAACACAAACAACAAACAAAACCAAACAAACTACAAACCCACTTCCAAAATGAAAGCTATTCTTAACTTTGTAATTATTGAAGGCGATTGACTTCTTTTATATCTCCTTTAGATGCACGGCTCACATTTCATCTTCTCCGATAACATTCATTTTCACCCACTGTCTCTTTCTTACTCTGTTTCTCTTTCACGACACCTCACACGTTTATACGTTACGTTTTACTCCTATCCTAAATGAATGAGGATTATATTAGAAGAAAACTTATGATACAAATAACAGAAATATATCATAATACTTGTTTTATATTTATCTTGCGCAATGCTCAAACATATATGATTACAAAAGCCAAATTCCCTTCTTTCAGAAAATTACCTATTCCGTTCTTTTTGTAGTCAAACTAACAACCCTAATCCTCCCAACATCGCTAAACTTCAAAAAACACTAACATAAAATATTTTCCAGTAAAATCTATCTTCACTAGAGAGTAACAAACCAATTTATTTTCCAATTTCAACCACACTCTTCATAGGAGACTGCACAATTTTCAATGGCAAAAAAAATCTTACTTTATCCCTTCTAAATAGGAGTTTTGTTGGTATACTAATGACTGTTTCCCCCTTTTCTTAATAAGCCACAACAAAGCCTGGGATCAGTAGACCGTGAAGAAAGTAATTGAAGATCATACGTGATTGGAATATCTCGGGAATAAGAGATCAGTTACGAAGAAACCAAACGAGTTCGCTTAGAAAGTTACAACCCCTTTGCAAAATTAATAGAACGTTGGGGGAAGTATGCAAATTATGTAGTGCAAGGGATTTGAGGGATTAGAGAGGAAGTTAATATAAGATTAATACGGAACCATGATCATAATTTACGGCATACTTTTTTTGTGGGTTCTTTTTTGATGTTGGTTATATTTATGGGATTTTGTGTTTTAAAGAGAATACTTTTTATGCTTAAGAGGATAAGACCCCATGAAAATGTATGTAAAGTTACTTAGAGTATTTTTCTCTTCAAAAACTTTGCCCAAAAAAATTTTTCATTTATCGTTGGTGCGTTCATACAAATACTCGTATTTGTTCAGTACGATAATCGAACATGCAATACACAGAACGGTAGCTAATCGCTCATCCAACCTAACAACCAATATATTGGAACCAACCAAATTGAATCCTTATTGCAACTTTCTGACGAGTCATATTATAAAGACAGCTCACCTTATCACAACTTAGCTGAAACTGACAGAACTTAAAAACTTTGCTTTTAATAATGCTCTCAAGTTTGAACACGTGACACATGTCAGAACTTTTAACTATATTATTCTATCTGAACTAAGAACTTCAAAAGCACTACTTTTCATTAAAGATAATTTGACGTCATCTGCATCAGCTGTTAGCGCATTTTCAAGGGAAACTTCTAAAGCCTTGATATCAGTGCTCACGTGAAGACTAGCTAATGTTCCCTCGTCGTCAGTGGTTGTTTGAAACTTGGAAGTATCTTGTTTTTTTCCACCCAAATTTGTTTACGTGACAATTGGGTAGTTGACACCACTAACCAATAATTTCAATCCACAACTTCTTTAAAAAAGCATATTATTTTACTGAAAATTGATTATTTTTCAATTTATTGTAGAATTAGATTTTTACTTACTTTAAAATCAATAAATAGTTAGTCAATTGAGTAGGTCACGTAGTGACGTCACAGCGTGCTTTTGCCATACAAAATCAAAATGTCATAACAAGTATGTCAATTGATGGTAGTGGATACTACCCAATTATGAGAGATGATCCAGAAATGCAATAGTACCCACCTATTGTTGTCCTGCTGCAAGGCAAGGGCCTCTTTTCGTACAGAGGAGCAAGAGCATTGAGAGCACCACGCTTGCTCAAAGAGAATTGGTGATTTCATTATTATATAAATTATAAGTCCAGGTTTCCTCACTATATTTTCCTTCTCCGGCAATGTCCAAGGTGAACTTAGAACGTACATATGAATTGGTAAAGACCTTGGTATCTTCATATGAGTTAGATACCTGTTGCATTTTAAAATAAAGTCTCGGGGATTTTAGTAGGTCACGTCATTCATACTCTTTCTCATTTGTCGACCGAGACAACAAAATTGAGCACGTTTTCTGAAATCATGTTAGTGTTCCCCATATCAGGAACTGACCATTATCTGAAATGCGGTCAAGTATGACAAGTTACTAAAAAGAAAAGCTTTTTTCCGATCAAACAAAACTGAGTCTTATGTCGTTGGAAATTCAATCGATAATCTAAAACCCGTCAAGTCGTTACCGGCGCTCCTGATAGGGACAGTCGCATCGATAGGACGGTCGGCTTCCGCACTCCCGTTGCGCTCAATTGAGTTGCCTTTCGTTGAGAGCTTGACGTGGCGTATAATACGCAAATTTCGTTGAAATAGGTCACACAACTTGATACCGGTATTCAACCGGAACGAGTCCGGGAAATTGAGTTATTTTATCCGAAATGTTTGTCAAAGAAAGTTAAGAAGCATTTGCATTAATGAGAATGACTGCCGTTGCTTTTTTTAAATAAGAAGTCAACGGTGAATAGACACAAATTACTCTATTACGTTTACTCTGAGTCTCTGTTAGTGTGAAAAAAGTGCTTAGTACATAAATAAATAACACGCATGCGCTCTCCGTTTAAATTCTCTAATATTATAAAATAATGCGAAAGTGACTCTGCCTGTGTGTTACGCTTTTACGCCTAAACCGCTAAACCGATTTTCATGTTTGGTACAAAGGTAGATAGATCGTAGAGAAGGACATAGGCTTCCTTTTATTGGGAAAAAAAGCTTGAAGAGGTTGAAATAGGTCATAGAAGTTTGTTTGGGATTCATCATTCCATCATTATTGAAGATAAAAACACGCAACTTTATAGGTATTTAGGCACTTTTTGAAAAAAATAGAACCCAAAAATGGTTATAACCGTGTTCCGCGGACGGAGTCGCGAGCTAAAGCAACAACTTTTACCCGCGACATACCAACCCCATGCTATTATTATGCCATTTAATGCTAACAATAGCATAATTCAAAAAAAAAAAAATTCTTTGGCAAAATTCTTGGCTTGGCACAAGCCAAGCCAAGAATTTTTCATCTCATAAGTACGTACTATCAAAATTTTAAAAGTAATCACAATGCTTGTCCTATTTCCGCGGCCGTTAAATCGCTTTTTGTCTTCGTTTCATGTGAAACAAATTATTTAATTTCAGAATCTCTAAAGCTCGCATTCTCGTCGGGATTTGCAGCAATAACTCAGGATGTAATTTGCATAAAAAATCTTTTGCATTTCCCCTCCTCACTTGATGTAGTTTTAATATCTCCTTTGAGAGAAGTTGAATGAAAGTAACAATCGCTTTATGAATGCTTGGTGTTTAATTTTCTTTTTATCATCGTGACCCTTTCTGAGGAATAAAGGATGAATAGCCCAGTTTCTAATGGTTGGACGTAAAAAAATCTTTAATTTTGCGGCTTCCTCATTAATTTTCGCTTTTGGGTTTCTCGCTCAGTGCTAAGATAATTGATACTGCGCTGGTTGTATAACGAAGTTCGGATTTCATAATAATATCTCAGTTAATAGATGAAAGGTTCTGAAAACATTGTGTTTCAAGCAATTGTTGTGTAAATTCTAAGGAAAGGGTCAGAGGAATAGCTAAATTGGAAAGTAAACTCCAGTTTAGTAACGTTTATTGTTGAGTTAGATTCTATTTTAAACTAGCCTACGTAAGCGACTTCGTCAGTCGGTTTTCTGAGGGCTTTTAGTTTTTTTCGGGTGGATCCCATAATTCTTTTGTCAGAAATAGAAGCCTTAATTACGCTTTATAACATCGGCTATCTGCCAATGAAACTTCCGTTGAAGTTGGTGTAGCCATTTTGCAGATTAGCCGGAGCAAACAGCAGATAGACAGACAGACAGACACAAATGTTGTTTTGGCAAAAAGTAAAAATGTGCTACATATTTTACCATTACAAACAGAACCTTTAATTTATATTTATTTGTATAAAAAAATCAATCATTGCTAACTATATTAAACTATTCTATTTGATATGGGACCCGAATCCCCTCTCTAACGTCAACTTTTCGAAAAACAAAGCAAAACTTGTGACAGTGAAATGTTTTGAATTCCATCCTTCCTGAGATTGACTTGCAAAAATGAATAAATTCACGAACTTTTTCGGTTTACGGAATTTATATGTATGACATGATGAAACTGAAAAGTTTTTTTACCTGTATATGTATATAATCCCACTGCTGGGAAAAGGTCTACCCCACTGCCCTCCACTCATCCCTATGCACTGCCCTCTTTTGCCAAAATGGTAACTCACCAAAAAAGATCATAAAAATGGAACAATCACGTTAAAGTTTGCTGTTTGTAATCACGAAAGGTGTTGTTTTATGTATGACACATAAGTTAGGGATAGGTACCTGTAAACCTTATCTTTTATGACAACTATAAACCACAACAATGCCGTGATGTCCCACCGGCTCTATATAACCAGTAAAAATCAAGTCAAAATCGGCCCAGCTGTTTTGACCTCTTGTGTGAACTAATATTATAAAGAGTAGAGGTAAAGTTTGTGAGTTTTAGGAGGTAATCTCTGGATATACTGGACCGATTTTAAAAAGTCTTTTACCTCTAAAAAGCCACGTGTATTTTGTGTGCCATAGGCTATATAACACCTCGCTACGACACACGGTAGCGGAGACTGCTTCGCTACCGTGTGTCGAAGCGTGCGTAACTGACCAAAGATGTTACTTGACACGAATGAAAATATCGCGGGCATAAGCCCATATACACGTACATATATGTATTATGAGGATGTGTACTAATGTGATTTTTTCAAATCATTATGTATTTTGTAATGTTATCTCGATCATTACTGACATCGGTAATGAAAAACTTCGTGAAAAATCCTGGACTTACAATTAATATAAGTCTGAAATCGCCAATCCGCCTTGGCGATGATCAATGCTCGTGAAGAATGGAAAGAGGCTTTTGGCCTGCTATCGGACCCAAAATAGGCTGTTGTTTTTATTATAAACCAGGTCAAGGAAAATTTTCCTGTTACAATAATTTTACCATTTTTTATTTTGATGATCTTTGCTGTAATAAAGGGAAGATTTCCTCAATGAGAAGGGATTTAACTAAATCCGCGTAAATCCAATATAGATTAGCGAGCCTTTCATCAAATCTCCTTCTAATGGGCGCAGTAAGGTGCGATCTGATAATTTGAACGTGCCGTACGTGTTAAAGAAAATAATGTTTAAGATTTAAGAAACAAGTTGTTTGAAGAAATCGGCTTAAAGAAAGCCTTTTCTAATGAATTTCAATACATAGAAACAATACATGTACCTACTTCAAATAAACACAAAATATATTTGAACAGTCAAATGTCAGTGTTTATAATGAGTTGACATTTATTTCAATACTAGCTTTTGCTTTTGATTTCGCCAGCGTGATTTTTTTACATCTCTGGTTACTGCTCTGCTCCCGTGAGTCGTAGCGTGATATTATATAACCTATACTATTTCTCATGTATCTGGCTATCAGTTACAAAAAGATTTATTCTAATCCGTCTGGTATTTATAGACATTAACGCGAAAACAAACAAACAAAAAATCTTTCGCCTTATTATATTCAGTATAGATACGTGTAAATAGAAACTCCAAATGTATTCGGACAGTCAAATGTCAGTGATTATAATGAGTTGGATATTAATTACAATATTATGTACTTCTGTCACAAGAAGAGCACTTTCCCTTTTCAGAAGAATCGAGCTAGTTCAACCCAAGTAGCAAAATAATGTCATATAAAAGGTACAATAACGTTTTCAATTTAACTTTCAGCCATACGAAAACGTTTTATAATAGTTTTTTATACGTAAGTGTCGTCATGGCCTAGTGGTTAAGGCGCCCGCCTCTCATGCACGAGGTTGTGGGTTCGCGACCGGGCACTGGCAAGTACCAATGCGACTTTTTCTAATTCATATGTACTTTCTAAGTTTATCTTGGACATCACTGACATCGGTAACCATGTCAGAGGCCCTTGAGGCGGTTTAGAAACTCTGACACTAGGGTGCGTGGGGTCGTTATACCTTACTGCCCACACGATAAAGAAGAAGAACGTAAATATAACGCGGGTTTGGGCGCAGATTATATAACATTTCAATCGTGTAAAGGTCGTGTTGCAGTCGCGTTAGCGACAAATTATGTTGAGTAAAAGTCACATAGACGTTGTGAGTTTAACTAATAAGGTTTGTAATCGTCTAGTAATCCAATGAATAACTATATCATCGTATGAGAGTGTCAGCGACAATTTGTGTGACATTTATTGTGTTATGGCAAAATTATATTATAAAGTTAAGTAAAATGTCGTATGAATCATTATTAAGAATTCTTTAATATAGAGAAAGCATATTGCGGTGGAAGATGAAGAGCGATGACTTATACATGGGAATTAAATTTTTTCGATGATATGTATGGTTATCTTTGTCAATATTTTCATGGGCCTTCATAATATTAGAGTTTTCATATTGTTTATAAAAATAAAATATATTAATTGACAGCAATAGTCTCGGCCATATTGCCAATAGACATTGGGCGACTGCATTTCGACCTTTACATAACTATTGGTCGTATACATGTTTTTATACGATTTATGGCGTCCACCATGACGGTTACAATTAGAGTTCTGTTGGAAAATAGTAAAATCCTTTGCGTATAGTCATGGAAATACTTCTGTTTTATTCACAGGGACATCGTGGTGATTCTGGCGTTGATAAGCTTGTGAATCTCTCATTAAGTTTATCACATTTTATTTTAGTCATAGATTGGCACACGTTGTAGGAATAAAAAATATTCTATATAATATAAAAATGAATTGCTGTTCGTTAGTCTCGCTAAAACTCGAGAACGGTTGAACGGATTTATCTTATCTTAGTCTTGAAATGTTCGTGGAGGTCTAGGGAAGGTTTAAAAGGCGAGAAAAATTTAAAACGACCCACGAGGGCGGAGCAGTAACCAAAGACGCGGGTGAAACCGCGGGGCACAGCTAGTCAGTTATATTAGAATAACGTTTCCAACTAAAAGTTATTTAATGGTTTTGTATATGACCTATTATGACGATTTTATAATAGATAACTATAAAACCATTACATAACGGTTTGTTATTTAAATGTTGAATAAAAGGTTCTAAATTTACGGAACATGGCGAGTCATCACTATTGTCCGACTGAAACGTTTACTCGACTTAACATTATATAACCGTCTTATAAATTAATTGAGACGACGTTTACCAGACGCATTAATATGATTTAAATATATATAACTAATGCGTCGAACTGAATACTATTTTACAACTGTTTAGTTACTTCATAACTATTTCAAACTCCTTACATGACTGTTAGTCGTATAATTCTAAACTTATATAACTTTTTTGCTAGTTGGGAAGTTTCCACTAAATCCAACATTACCTGTTTGTCCACAGATAAACAAAATGAGGCTACCAGTCACTCTTCTCTCCATCTGCCTCTACGCTCTTCTGTCTCCTCTGCAATGCGGCACTTCATCTAGTGCTGATGACAGAAGATGGTTGGTCTCTTTAGTAGACCTGGTGGAGCTGGATTATGTGGATCATTGTGAGCAGAGGGCCAGTGCTGCGTGGAATGAGCTGACTGGGAACAGTAAAGGATTGGCGTCGAAGGTAATAAGGACGTTTATTTTAATTTAATGTTAAAGGTTTGGATTATTCTAGTATGTTGAATCAGCGAGTCGTAAAAATGAAAAGTCGCCCTATATCTTCTGGGTGATATAGTTCCAATGTCAACAAAGTACTTAATTATGTGGAATCAATCCACCCGGTGAAATACAAACAACAACAATTTTTGGAAAACAGGACGGTGTTAATGTGTTATTTTCTGTTTTTTTATTTTTTTTATTTTAATTTTGTTTGAATTTTTCTCGAAAATTTTCAGTTGCTTTATAGAAAACTTCTACTACAAGCAAAGTATTTTTTGTTTAGAAAAATATTATTCTATTCTGTTCTATCTTATTCTATTATATTATATTTTCACTAAAGCAGATTTCTCCGAATTATTTAAATAAGCTAAGAATGCAAATTCTTTGAAAGTTCCTTTCCTTTGAATTTATGACACCATTGTGTAAATAAAATATGATTATTAGCATCCAGTAGTTTCTCTTATAAATAAATAAATAAAATGTATTGTATTGAAAACAATTGAAAGAAGGAAATATTCAATTAAATAGGTACCTAACTAAATCTCGCAATTAATTATTTTTTGTCACAAATTAATTAATTGTCAAATGTGAATTCCGATTCAAGAATTAAACATGGTTCACATTTTAATTAAATGCTCAACATGGCGCTGAGTTCAACAACAATCAGTGCTATAATATTTCAAACAAAGAATTTAATATTATTTCGGCATGTGGATGACGTCATTAATGACATTCCTAGGTATTAATTTATCCCGACCGCGTTGACAAGTACTCATTACATACATACATACATAAAATCACGCCTTTTACCATGGGGATAGGCAGACACCACAGACCGCCACCAGCAACGATCCTTACATTCTCCTTTCGCCTCATCCACGTTCATACGGTCATATAAGCAAGCCGGTTACGAATACTGCGCACCCGACTTTTCTGAAGAACCTCACCGATAAAGTCAAGAAAGGTCTTTCTAGGGCGTCCCCTCTTGGTGTTGCCACTCACATCTGCCATATAAATCCAATAAAATGTGGAATTGAATTGATTTATATATTTATTTTATTAGCGGAACGGATTTTATGTTTTTATTCGTGTTTAAGAAATAATTCTTGTTTAAAATCGAATGAATGTATTGAGCCAAACTCGTGTCTGTCGAACATCAGCCGGCTTATTCTGTAAGAAATCTCCCTCGGTGAATTAAGGTGAAGTGAGCTAAAACTGGGCTGTCACTATACGATGTTAGGGATTGACAGGTCGCCACAGGCTCACTTTACGGAAGGAAGGTTTTACGGAATAACACCGCAGTTCGTATTTATTTATTATGGACTGGCGCTCACTGACCGCTAGTACTACATTATGCATTGTGAGATTATTCATACGCGTGGCCGACGGTACGCGACTGACGTCAGCATGGCAATGTTTCAAGCCTGACCTACCCCAAACACAGTCCTTTAAAATATGTATCTTTACAACTAAAAAAAGTTGGAGTCTTTGTTTGTAATGTCAAAATAACAGATGTTTACTAAATGTACCTATGTGCCAACGTTTACTACGGTACTTCAACCAAAAACATATTTTTTTGTTTTGTATCTGGCTGGACTGAACTTGAGGGGATTTTCACAGACTTATAGCTAATGTTTTAGGGAGGAGCTTAGAACAATTTTATATTAGAAAACCAATTAGGGTTCCGGCAAATTTAAACCAAGTATCTATGTCTCCGATATTTACGTTTCAATAAAATAGTAATACGCAAAATAAAACCAAAGATTTTTCTAACATAATTTTACTTTTCACAGTTGGAGCGCGACAAAACGTTCGGCATGTTCGTCTGTCAACAAACGACTGACATAAAGAGCGCACTCACCGCGCATGCGCTCTCCGCTGATGACAACGTGCTCCGGCGCAAAGTAAAACTCTTACTACAACCTGGAGACACTTTGCTTGACACTGAGCAGTGGATAAGGGTAAGAATTAAGAATATTGTAACCAAGACTTTGTAAAAACCAAATGGAAGGAAAAGAGTGTCCATGGAGTTTCTTGCTCGTTCTTCTCCATAGAGACCTACGTTTTGGAACGAGCAACTAGCTTCAATTTTAAACTGTAACTTCTTGACAATTCAAAAGTGCCTGTAAATGGTCTAATTGAAATAAATGATTTGATTTGATTTGATTTGAAATTGAACTGAAAATTTATTCGTTGGCTAGGTTTTTATATTTTTGGAAATGGAATGTTCGGTGGATCAAAATTAAGAAGGGGGGAACTGCTTTTGGATGTTGCCAGTTGGAATGAACACTGGAAAATTCTTTACTGCAGTCCAGAGCCACCCTGTTTTTTTTTTCTTTAAATAATATACATAGTTATACTGCAAGAATTTTCAATATGTTAATTGATGGTGGAATAATACCATTGAGAAAACGCCTATACAATTTGCGTTTAATTTTAATAATACAATGAATTAAACATCTTTTGCTTCAGCATCTCTTTCACAACCATTGACCCTTGGCCACTGGAACTGAACCAATTACAAACACTCCTTCACTATTAAAAAGCCACAGTATTGCAGTATTTGCAGTATCATAAGATACATTTACCCTTACTAAAAACACCAACTTTAATGCAAAGTCTAGACAAAGCCGCAGACAAAACTAGTTACCTACATAATAAAAGAACAGTTTTTACCTTAAACAATAACACGGCAGTTCACGCTACCAAGGTATCTCACAATAACCGTCCAGGGAATGAAAACTCAGCACCGTACAATATAGACCTGTGAGATAATAAATTCATTTAGTTATTTTTATTACGATAGATAGTGGAAAGTAATTGGATATAAATCTTTGCTTTTATTTATGACGTCCGCTACGGAGGTATCCGTGAAATATGTTTCTAACCGCTGTTATAGACACGGTACCGGTGCGAAGAGTTACCTTACCGAGAGCCTTTTGTGTTATAAAATCGTGATGCTGCAAAATCGAGTTCTTCGTGCTAAGAAGGGGATTTGAAGGTTGCCGAATTTGTTCGAAAGAGTCACCGCGGCCTTGGAACGCAAAAGGTGTTAGAAGGAACACGGGTGGGTTTTAGGCAGTAAAAGTCTGACACTCCAGAGCGGAAGAAGTGATTTGATGATTTCCCATTCCTATAAAAAAAGAGGGGTGATATTTGATTCTCACATCAAACTAGGCAGAACCTATTGCAAAAATTACTATGACAATATTTTTACTAAGTATTTTTATTTCAGCTCGTCACGTTTGGTGATAACGCTCAGAACAGAATAAGATTCGCAACCAACTACGATTGTGGAACCACCACTAATTGCACACTAAAAGGTAAGATCGGTTTTAAGATAAATTATCTTTGTAACTGTTCATTTTATGTAGAAAATTGTTTCACGAAGAAAGAGTTCGAAAATAAAATAGAAGCCTGATCACAGCCTTTTAAATGTAAAGAAAAAAACATAAGAATACCAGCCTAATATTGAACTGCTGCAGGGCAAAGGCCTCTTCTCATACAGAGAAGGGACGAGCAACGATCTCGATGCTTGCTTTAGGAGGGTTGACAAACGTCCAGATTTCCTCAAGATGTTTTCATTCACTAATGTCAGTGATGTCTCAGATATACTTAGAAAGTACATAATTATGAAATAGAAACAGTCACATTAGTACTTGCCCGTGCCCGTTTGCGAACCCGTTGGACGCCTTGCCTTATAATGTAAATAAGTAAACAAGGAAGTTCAAAAAATAAACTCTCAAGTTAATTTCGACCCACAGACCACCGCCGAAAACACTTTAATTGACACTGGAGTTGAAACAATTCCAACAGAAAAATAATCTATTTAAGATAACAGTACAATTGGATACCCAATTTAAAAATAAATTGAGGGCTTCAAAAGTCCAGAGGAAGGGCGGAAGTCGAATGACAAATTCGAACACAAGGCGACCACTGTTCACAAAATAAAATTTCCAAGTCATTATGAATTTCATAAAGTAAAAAGGGAACTTTTAATAACACGGCAGGGGAGACGAATGTTTGTAAAAAGTTAATTTCTCATCTTTCGTAAGAGCACTTTGTAATTTTTTATGAATAAAAAAACATTGGTGAAGATTTTACGCTAGCGTAAGAGGATGAGAGCTCGGTTAAAGGACGATTCGAGTTAGCACACAAAGTAACAGCTCTTAAATTAAATGCATTCAAAGAATTAACTCCTAAAGCCCTGAGCGGTCGTGTTCGGGAATTTTCTAGCATATTTACATGTAAAAGAAAGCAAATGACGCCACATTTAAATAGATGGTGCAAAACTGCACGTTATATTTCTAGAAGCTAAATATAACTAACTAAACAGTGCTTCGTCGGGAAACAAAAGACGATGAATTCACAAAAGTGAGACTCAAAAGATTTGTGTTTGTTATTTCACAACTAGACATTCTGGAAGGGATGAATTTTAATGAAATATGGGAGTGTGCCTTAAGTAAATGCTTTGCTCATCTTTACTCCATTTATTATAACATTAGACATAACGTTATAACGCTATCGTTATTTCAACCTTAGCATGTAGCTTAATTTTTTTACGATTTAAGCAAACCAATGTAAAAATAGCAAAAAAATGCAGTAATTTCAACAATACTACCTAATAACTAACGCTTTTTCGCCGCTTTTAGTCACACTACAGTGAATTGAATATAAAACTGTACAAGAATAATAAATAAAAGAAAATAGCTATAAATTTCTCACGTGACACATCTGGGCTGGTTATCAATAAAATGGCACTAAAGTAATGCTGTGTAGTTGCTCAAAGTAATAACAGTCAAAAGCCAAGTACCAGTTAAATGCTTTTGAGCGACTGCAACGGAAATAAGAGATTTTATGTCTAGCATAACTTATGGAGACTTTAAGCGTTAGCCATATTTTGAAAACGTGTAGTTTGATAATAATAAAATAACTAATGAAATGCTGGCTGAACAATTTAATGGTCTTACTAGATTGTGCTAAAGACGTTAAATATTTTCAAAATTATTTGGTTCATAATAAAAACTGTTTATTGGGTCTAGTTTTGTGCAAAAGAAACGAAACCACGTCATTCCCCATTTTTTTGTCATCATTTTGAATATTCAAATCTAATCTTATGATTAATGACTGCCTCGTTAGCCTAGTGGTTCTAAGTGCGACTGCTACGCTAGAGGTCTCGGGTTCGATTCCCAGGTCGAGCAGTGTTATTGGGATTTTCTATGAAATTCTTACTAGCAGCTCGGAGTAAGGATTGGTGCCTGATTAATAGCAATAGGCTCGCCGTATTAGAGGGGACCTAACCTTACCGGCGAACTGTGGTTGTTGATTGAAACACTTCTGCCTTTTGGGGAATACATTCGTGATGGAAAGTAGTTAAGTTGAATTATCAAACAAAAAATAGGCAAAGCTGATGTTATTTTACTAAATAAACAAATTTTCTATTCACAGAGTTACACTACAACTTGGCTCGTCAGCAAGACGATGAAACCTTGCTTCGCATGAAACAGTCTTGGGAGAAGAACTTGCCAGAGCTGAATGATTATTTGGAGCACATTCTTCCTTTGCTGAGAAATGCCTCTAAACAAAATAGTAAGTACAAAACTACTTATGTTATTCATGTAACCATCAATATCAAATTAATTTAACGACATGGCGCCAGCCATGTCGTTGGTGTTAAGAGTCGCAGTCTCGATTTCCGCATTAAGAAAATTTTTTGTATGATCTTGCCTAGTTCTACCAGATGTTATGTGAGTGTAAGATATGTTTGTCCGCCCACTAAAAACTTTGTAACACTTGGGTGTTTTTAGTCGAATTGCACTCAGCTCACTACATCTCATCTTCCTGCCCTTATCCCATTTTACTTGGGGTCGGCGCAACATGTTTTCTTCTTCCATGCCAACCTGTCAACCGTCATACTATTACTGACTCCCTTCTCTTTCATATCATTCTTCACACAATCCATCCATCTTTTCTTTGGCCTCCCTCTTCCTCTACATCCATCCACATTTATATTCTTAACTTTTTTGGTCACATGCGTCATGCACTCAGCTCACTACATAGGTAAGTAAAAATACATAGTTGCGAAATCCATAGGTTTTTCAAAAAGGTTAGAAACGTACCTTCTACGCCCGCCTCCAAAGAAAATATGAAAACAAATATCACCCTTATGGGAAAAGGCATATTGCTTAGGGGGGTACATTAAGTAAGAAAGTTGTATAATTTATCAATAGAAATAAAAACCCTGGCAAGTCGAATTCGCACAAGAAGGGTTCTGTTATTCTGTACCATCGTACAATTTTAAGATCAAGCAAGAAATCGTTTCTTGTATGGAGATCACTTTTTATTTTTATAAATATTGGTTGATTGTAACGGTAATAGAAATACATACTCTGAGAAAATTTCCACGCTCTACCTATTACGATGAGATACAGTCCGCTAACAGACGGATTGACAGCGATGGCTTAGTAGTAGGGTCCTGTTGGCCACCCTTCGGGTAAGAAATCGTAAGAAAGGATAGATTAATAAAAAAAACGATTGAAATACAAACGATAATGAACCCTAAATGTAGTTGGTACAGTTTAAAGTATACTCCTAAATTCATTACATACAAACAAAATTGTTTAAAGCTTTGTGTAAAAATACTAGTTTATTTAGTTTGTTTAAAAGGACAATGGACAAAGACAGAAAAGTTTTTCCTTTTAAACTATGATAAGAGGTTTTAAGTTTCATTTAAAAGTTAGAAAATGTTTTGTTGTGCTGTGAAAGACGTTGTACAGAATAAAATACTACAATACAATGAAGTAACAAATAGTTTTTACATTATTTCGTTTTGTTCAAGTTATAACTGCCTCGTAAGCCTAGTGTTCCTAAGCGCGACTGCTACGCTTGAGGTCTTGGGTTCGATTCCCAGGTCGAGCAAAGTCTTAATAGGGTTTATTATGAAATTCTCAGCGGCAGCTCGGAGTTAGGTTTTTTTTTACCTATGGGATCTCATCTAATGACTTCGCCCACCCTGGGCGGGGCGGGAGGGAGTGTCAGACTTTTACTGTCTAAAACCCATCCATGTTCCTTCATGTGCTCTTTGCGTTCCGGTATCTCTTTCGAACAACCCGCAGCGGAGTTAGGATTTGTGCCCGGTTAATGGCAATAGGCTCGCCCCCAATTACGAGCTAAAACATACCAGCGAACTGGGGGTTTTACATCGGTACAGCCCTGCCCAACCCATAAAATATAATATATAATTAAGATATATAATAATTGCTATGGCTAAACACATCTTAACTCTCTAATATAATATGATCTAGGATAATATAAACATTTGGGGGCGGTGAGGAGCGAGACTGTCAGTATTTATATCAAAATAATACTTATAAAATAGCACTGGCCCCATCTAATATATTATATGTGTACCTACCTGCTTGTCATATGAAAAATAAATATAGTCTATCAGAAACCACTACGCTTGTTTCATTAGGTTATGGGCCCAGTACTATTTTAATGCGCACTATATTTTTTTTTTTTTTATGTATAGTGCGCACACCCTTGAGTAGGGTTGTTATAAAAAAATCTTAACCCGCAATAGACGCAACATTAGAACTCATATCATAAATCAAAACAATAAAACCAATTAATACTATATTCAATGATTTATTAGCAGATAACAATAATTGTTCATAACTGCAATATTACATTTCAGGCAAACATAATGTGTATGTTTAATTATAACTAACATTAATTACTACTAGAACTATTAAATAGAACAATAATTTAATAACGATAATGTAACTGTTATTGTTTAATTAATTTAATACGTAATTAGTTATTAATAACGTTATATAATTATTCAGACGCAGGACCAATGGCTTTACGTGGTTTCTCTCCCCGGTCGTTTCGGATTGCAGTCCCATCGGACTATGAGGTTGAGGGAAAAGGGGGTGCACCTATGTTTGCGCACACATTTGTGCACAATAATATATCCTGCGAACTTGGCTAGTCTTGATTTAGGTTAGAAATCAGGGCTGAAGAATATTACTTTTTTTATTTATTTTTTATTTACCCCGTACTGACCGTTGACAGGTTGGCATGGAAGAAGAAAACATGTTGCGCCGACCCCAAGTAATATGGGATAAGGGCAGGAAGATGATGATGACTGTCCCACTGCTGGGCAAAGGCCTCCCCCAATTCCTTCCATTCGCTCTTTTCCTGAGCCACCTCGAACCAGTCGTATTAATTACATATTAATGCTCATTTAATTCTACGTAATATCTATTTCGTTAGCAGGATATTACTATCAAATGACTGTAATAATAGTGAGGGATGAGGCAGCTCATGAAGCGATGTCTAACTGAAAATTATGAAATCCTCCTTCTCTATGTTTTCCCCAAAACAGCCCCATGTATGTTCAGCGATTATTTATAGTTTCTTATCTCTCAACATAGATGGATGTGTTTTGGGCAAAATATGGAGAGAGGTTTTCATAATATTCAGTAAGACGTCTTTTCATGATGAGCCACTACCATGTATTCTAATGTTAATGGAAATATAAAAATTGTGCTATTAATAATTTTTCGAATAGTTGTAAAGTTTTTTAAGACGAGCCATTAGCAAAAAAACCCTTCTAATTATGAAATTATAATTAAAAAGTTACTAATTAATATTCCAAGACAATTACTCAGCTTCGATGCAAATTTTGAAGTGTATTATTATGATTAATGAGGCAGACATTGTACATAATTATTTAAAGAAAATATAAAAGAAGATAATGTTGAAACAAGCCATTAAAGTACCTATCTGTAATTAACTCGTAAAACAAGACATTGTGAGCTTAAAAGAAATTACATTTCTATGCAAATAAGCGGATTTTCAAATATGAATCTTAATTTTGTAATTAATATTAAATTAAGATTTAATATCGCGACGCCCCGGGGAATTTTCCATTGAAACCTATTTAGGATTCGTCAATAAGTACATAACGAGGCAACACTTAACAAGTACACTTAACGAGGCATAACTTTCGCCGTCCATGAAGAAGGGAGAAAATGGCATTTTGTTGGAAAGCTTGATGCTTAAGTAAGGGCAAAGTTGGAGAAGCGAATAAATATGTAGTAATTACTTATTTATTACGTTGACTTGCGGTTGAAATTCAAACTTGACTGTGGATTTTAATAGAGTTATTAGCAGAAATAAATATAATTGTCACTGTTAATGATGAGGGTTCTTTGCGGAATTAATTTTAAAATTAGGATTCACAGATGTGAGTGTCTTTATACATAATAAGGTATCTCGGAAAAGTGGAAAATAATTAGGTACCTTGTGTACAAGCTTATTTTTTCTTTTACCGAAACCTGAAAGAGGTCATTCTACTCATTATTATAAACAACTTTTACTACAAACCAGAAATCGGGCGGAAAAAATCAACAGTTCCAAACATTTATGTTTGTATAACTCAACAAAATACTGTGACTATCAGATAATTCTTTTATCTCGATTTCTGTATTGGTCTACAAAACACGCAAATAAATAAAAAAGAAAAATCATATTGAACTGCCTCGTTAGCATAGTGGTCCTAATATATAGACTGCTACGCTAGAGGTCCTGGGTTTGATTCCCAGGTCAAGCAAAAAGTGTTATTGGGTTTTTTTTTTACGAAATTGACATTGTCGGAGTTTGGATTTGTGCCCGGTTAATGGCAATAGGCTTGCCCCCTATTACATGGGACCTAAATATACCGGCGAATTGTGGGGGTACATTGGTCCCCACCTCTGCTTCGGGAATACAGGCGTGATGGCATATTTCTTTTATTTTTAATCATATTCTTTATAGTATAAATCTTATTGGACACAATTTTTCTTCTCACAATAAATTGATGTTGTTAAATAAAAATCACGTTTTTCTTACAGATTACAACTCCGTAGAAGAATATTGGGATGCCTTGGGCGAGTATGAAGGTGCCATACTCAAGGCTCGAGAATTGTGGGAGAATGTGAAACCTCTTTACTTGAAGCTTCATAAATACATTGCACTTAGGCTAAAGGGCTCAGATGCCGTCGGCAAACCTCTACCGGTACATTTACTGAGTAAGTGCCTCACACACTTAAGTTTTGCTAAAAATAAAATATTTGTGAGACAATTAAAAATTGTCGGTACTTTTTCTAGTTCAGAGTGTTTTCTCGTTGCTGATAAATGAATGTTTGGGACTTACTTAAGTCCGTGTTTTACTGAGATTTTTTACACATATAGCCACGTGGTCTCGCTAGAGGGTTCCATTCCCAGGTCGAGCAAAGTGTTATTGGGTTTGTCTATGAAATTCTCAGTAGCAGCTCGGTGGTAAGATTTTTGTGCCCGGTTAATAGCAATAGGCTCGCCCTCTATTACCTACATGGGACCTAAACATGCCGGCGAACTGTGGGTGTACATTGGTACACCTTTGCCTAACCCTTCGTGGAATATAGGCCTGATGGTATTAATGCATGTATGAAAAGCAATTTTAAATGAGGCATATTTTAACAATATTTTAATAAAATACCTACCTGCTTAAAATATTTTTGCAAGGCTATTTTCCACGTTATAAAATTTAAACAAAGTCTCTTGAAATAAAACACACATGTGGAATACACCACAGGCAAAGTTGTATCGAAGTTAAAATTAAAACGGGCAAAGTTGTTGCAGCCGGTAAACAGAATAAATAGTTTTACTGCCCCGGCGGTAAGTTAGGCCTAGGCAATTTCACTTGTTTTGTTCAACTGGTAACGGCAATTCTAGCAAACCAGCCCCAGGGATAATAATTAAAAAAAAAAACGGAAAAGACTTCATAAATTAATGTTAGTCATAAAAGAGTAATTAAGCAAATCAAATTCTCTGGTTTTGACGTAAAATAAATTATTTGAATGAGCTACTTATTTAAAATTAAAATTTTGGTTGGTATTGTGTCGGTTTGCGTTTTTTTTCTAAACCACGTTAACAAAACTTTAAATTGTTTACCACGACCTTTGAGAGCTGTATAACCCCTTAACGTTCTCTGAAGTTTTATTTTAGGGTTAGCAATTTCTAAGAAAGTATAACGCCCTCAAGACTTAAAATCCCTTGTGTTTTTTTATAAAATTTTAGTATTTTTAATCTTGAGTTTTGAGTCATTAACATTTTCAAAAAATCTACCTTTTTCTTATAAAGGTCTTTGCAAAACCGTAAGTGACAGTTTAGCATTAAAAAGCAATAGAGGACATAGACATGGTTCAAACTTGTGTTTTAATAGTGAAATACTTTCCAGGATCATTAACGGGAGATGATTGGTCGAACCTAATAGAAAGTCTTCTGCCAAAACATGCAGGAATATACCAGAAAGTACACGCAAACCTTCAGTTAAAGGTGAGTTCAATTAATTGTTAAAAATCACTTTGAAAAAAAAACACAGGTGTTTTTCATGTTATTATTAGAAAAAAGGGTTACCCTTTTACAGTAAAAACAGCAAAATACGACCTTTCAATTTAATTGCCTTAAACATTTAACAAAACAAAGTAAGGATAAGCCGAGTGTTATTTATAACAGATAAATCTATTTCACAGAATTTGGGCGGGGTAGAAGCTTTCAAACAAGCAGCAAAACTCATCAAAGCGCTAAACTTAGGAGACGCAGACCCAGATATTTGGACTGAATCGGTGTTCAATAGTACTTGCCCACCAACCTTAGTTGACTGGTGCAAACCCAACAAAGTTAGAGCAATAACTTGCAAAGATGTCAGCATAGCGAACTTCATAGATGCTCACGAAGCAGTTATGAAAATTGTCTACAAGCAGACCATTAATTTACATAGCAACAACACTTATATCTTGAGAGAGGCTTCCCGCTATTCTGGTAAGTTTCCGTTCTACTTCTGAAGTTACTTCTGAAGTTACTTCTTCAAGAACTTCACAACTCATCTCGTTGTTTGTTTCAGCTGTGTATGAAGCTATCCCTGGTTTCGTGTCGTTACTTTCCGTGAACCCACATGCGCTGAGTAAAGCTGGGCTGTTCCCATTAGAAACTTTCAACTACAATCCAAATTCTCATCGTCTTGTCCTACAATTGATCATGGCTCTAAAAGATTTGCCAAAGTAAGTTTTTATTATCGTTGAATATAACTTTAACTTTGTTTGTCTACGTACTTGATGCTTTATAGAAATATTTTCCTTACAGACTAAACTTCTATTTGGCAGCCGACGAATGGAGAATAAAAGTTTTAATGGGAGCTATACCGTACGCGAAAATACCAAGTAGTTGGAGTGAGTTCCGTAAGAATTTCTCTAACATTGAAACAGGTGATAGTGATTTCCTCGGAGACCCTTACATGATGTTCAACAAACCTTTTATTGGGTAAGTAACTAATAACAAAAATGAATTACTTGAAACATAAACTTCTGAATAACAAAGTTATCTTGAACGTGGTCTTTTCTTGTTACAGGAAATTCATGGGCTTAATTCTAAAGTACCAAATCTATCAGTCTTTTGCTGAAGAACTTGTGTCGGATGAATCGGATTTAATAAAACATATAGCTAATAATAACGATCGTTTGATGTAAGTATATCTTATTTTATAAAGGGTCTCAGAAACTAAGCTTTCATTGTTTTAAACTATATCTAAAAATGTATTTACAGAGACGCAATGATGCAAGGCTACGGAACTGTCTGGCCTGAGATGGTCAGCGATCTACTAGCTAAGCGGGAGTACGGCCTAGAATACACGGGACTAACAGACTACTACAAGTTTTTAGATGAATACTTAGACAATCAGTTAGATCCAACAACAGACAACAGTGGTTCAGATGATTATGTTGAAGCAGTGGATCCGGTGCCAGAAGATAACGAGATCCCATCTTCAGCAGAGAACCAAGAAACACCCCAAGAAGACAAAGGAACACACGAGGATATTGTAGATAACGTAATCGATACAGGTGAAGAAACAAATTCTAAGTTTAGCGTTGAAACGTCTACTGTAGGAGTTTTGGAGATAAAGAATCCTGTAGCAGCTGGGGACCAAAAAGAGGGAGTTACGAAAGAAGGGTCGTATAATACTTACTGGTGGATAGGTATAGCAGTAGCTCTGGCGGTTGTTGTGATATTAGTAGCAATAATAGCGAGAAAACGCCACAGTCATAGGAAAGAGCTGGAAAGGCAGCGGAGAGACAACTCGCATGCCTGATTTGAGGAATATCGGTTCTAGAAGTGGAACCGATACTTATTGACACTGAGACTAAAATATAGTGAAATTGTGCCAATAATTGAGTGGAGTTCAAAGACTTGGTTCTGTTCAGTGTATCGTTTTGTGTAATCTGCTTATTGTTTGGGAAGTTTAGTTGTGTTTAGCTGTGTTTATTTATAATTTCTGTATTATTTATTACTTTCATCACACACCAATGCATTTAAATATGTATACAATGTATACTGTAAATGTTATGATTTCAATTTTTATAATAATAATAATGCTAGTTTATAAAGATGGAAATATTTTTGTACATATCACAATTTGCGAAATAGAATAAAGATTGTTACCAAGAGTGTCTATATTAGTTGTATATTCTAGTTAGATGTAATTTTGCTGTGCCTTAAGCGTCTCAATTTCTAATAAGTAAGATGCATAAAATATGTTAGGGATTATCAAATTTGTAAAAAAAATACTGTAATTTTATAAAAGTCTCTATTTACCTACTGTCTGTCATCTGGAAAAAAATCCGACCAAAACATGATGAATTTGTTTCTTGTTCAGTGTTTATAAATTCTATATTTTAGTTATAACACTATTTGAATATTCTATCTCTATACTTGTCATAACCAAATATGTATTTTTAATTTGGTGTTGCTCGTAATTTATATGTTACTAAAACTTTACTGAAGTAAAGTGGGTATTAGTAAACTTGTGTCAACATTAAAAGCAGAAAATAAATAAATGTTTTGAACATAAACATTGTGTTTTTATTTTTCCTTCTATTTTAGTTTATCCACTCCTGAGCAAGGGTGGTGATCAATACACATGCCTTCACTGTATGAGAAGTAGCCTTTGCCCTGCAGTTGGACAATCATGGTATTATTATTATTGTACTCCTAAAAGTACTAATTGAAGGAACACCTAATTTCGCAGTTGTATGACTATGCATTTCGTGGCTTATCAAAGGCTCTAGAATCATGCATTGAATCCACGGTAAAAGTTTTCGTTACGAAGTCCACCCTGTATAAGTAACCCTAAAAATGAATAAAGGCAAAGTTGCAATCTTTGCCCTCTACACATCAACTCGTTCTTATCTTATCGCACGAGTAAGTTACCTAATGCAAGAAAAAGCAAGAAAGCAGAAATGGTTGCTGACACAATAACTGACTGTATCCGCTACCCTTAGCTTGGACGGCTGCCAGGAGTGCCCAGATATAAAAAGGAAATGAACATAAAGGATATTTTCCCGTGCACTTCCTATATTTCTAGTGCTTCAAACCAATTTCTGTTTTGAAGGTAGATAGTTTACGTCACTTTTCCTAACTACCCATAAATATAAACGAATAAATTATAAGACACAACTTCTCTAAAAAAGCACTTAGGCCCACATTCACCTAAATCACTAAACATATTTAGCGCTAAATGTGTTTAAATTATCATTCTGTCAATGTCACCTTCTAACAAGGTGACAGGGATACATTGATGTTCTAAATACGTTTAGGCACTAAATGTATTTTTAATTTTAGCCCTGAAAATCTCATTAATTTTCAAAGAACAGTAAAACTACATTTTTGTTGCTTTGAAATAATTAAATAGTTAATCAATTGAGTTGGAAAAAAAGTGACGTCACAGTTTATATGCTATCGTGAATAGCGTTTTGACAGCTCATAAAAGTTGATTAGTGCCGTCAAGGTTGCTATGAATTTAAATTTTCCATTTGATACGTTCACGATAATACGAGTGGAATTCGAAATTTGAAATACCTTTTTAAAGTTCGTTTCATCTTTGACATTTTATTCGAATTTCAAACAGATAAAAAGTCATATACGTAGTTATACCAATGAAGATCAGCATTAAATCTGTTGCGTAGGTGGTAAGTAGAAGCCTGACATTTTCTAAGACCATTATCCCGAAAGAAAATAAGGGTTGGAAAAATATCTAAGTACATTATAATAATATCTAGGTACTTACGTGGGAAGCACTAAGCTACAAACGAGTACTTATCTTTGTTGAAATAATTCTGTTTGGATCTTTATACCTTTGTTTTTACCTAGAAAATCGTTAACCTAGGAATAATATAGGCCTATCAACAAAATGTTTATAGAACATTCTTAGTTAGAGTCCTTCAAAATAGGTATGGTTTAAGTTATCGAAAACACACTTCATCCAATTTATACTATCTACGTGATTTGTAAAAACAGATTCATGGCTTTTCTTTTCAATAAAAAAAAATGTTCTTCTGCTATTATAAATGCGAAGGTTTGGATGGATGGAAGTTTTTACTTAATTACGCCAGAACAGCTGGACGGATCTGGATAAAATTTGGCACAGAAATAGATTATTATCTAGATTAGCACATAGGCACTTTTATTTCCGGAAGAAATTACGAATCCCGTAGAATAATATATCAACTTCAACGCAGGCGTAGTCACGTGCAGAAGCTAGTTTATAATGAAAATAACTGACATGCGTTTAAACAAAAACAACTTGTAAGTTACGGTGACGTCACTATCCACATCATTCAAATTTCGTTCCACGTTCGATGTTCAAACACGGTCAGTAATTCTAAAAACAGCCAGTATAAACTGCAACTGTTCCCGACCACAAATCACTGCACAGTGTGTCAGCATTAGCATAATCTAAAATCAAACAATCCGATCGCAATGTGGTTCCAAAAAGGTTTGGGCTTATGTCCGAAAACATTTACCCAGTGTGCTGTATGTTTTCGTAATGGGCCTTATTTAATGCTTTCTTTTGTGTTGTTTTGTTTTGTAGCTTTGTAAATCTTTAAGCAACAACTGGAGTGAGTTATGAGATGATGATTCTTATAGTTTTTAAATAGTCTGTTTAGACTACATTATATTAAGGGGACTGACGAAAAAAGCCAAATATTTATACCTGTTAGCAGCTTATGCCCGCTAATTCGTTCGCGAGAATGTTGGTTATCACGGGGTTCAAATAAAACATTAGCTATGTGCCACTAATATTCCTGTTCAAATCGGTCCATCTGTTTTAGAGATCAGCCAGAACATACAGTCTGATAGGCAGAGGTTTTTTTTTGTGTATTTACTGTTACTGTTTAAACATTCATATTAGACATATTTAGTAATAAAAGCTATTATTTTGTTATTACAAACAGACACTTCAAATCTATTCATTGTTTTAGATCATGTAGGCAATAATCCTGTAAGACACATCCCGTCAGCCCAAATCAAAAAAATATACCGTTATGTCCATCAAGATTAAGCACACTACGTTCAAGAGCAAGATCGATAAAACAGTTACCCGAAATGTAATAAAATAATTCTGGTAACCCTGAATATAGAACTAAGACTCCCTCTATTTTGGTACACTACTAAAAAATCATTGGATGTTGCCATCAAGGAATAATTTAAGTGTTTGTTATTCTAGGATGTGTTTGTGTGTTGAGATTTATATCATCTATGTTTGTGTGCGATCGTTAAGGGCGCCCGTTTTTTTCATTTTATGATGTTTTGTTAAGAAAGGGAAGGGTTATAAATTGATTGTCATTTGTGTGACGAGTTAGGGCTGTACTAAAATAACTCTGAACTAATGAACAACCATATCATTAATCTATACTAATATTATGAAGAGGTAAAGTTTTTTTTTTAGAAACATCGTGTAAAGTTTGTAAGTTTTTAAAGTTGTAGGGATGAGAATTACCTCTCAGGATGAACCGATTTTGAAAATTCTTTTACCCATAGAAAACCACGTTATTTCTGAGTTTCATAGGCTATACAACATCACGCTACGACCTACAGGAGCAGAGCAGAAACCAAGGACGTAACGCAGATAAAGTAAGCCACGCGGAGCAATTCGCGTGTACTTCGCTAGTATAAAATAAATAACTCGTTGACGCAAAAAGAGAGGTATAACATAATTACTGTTTTTCCTGCCGTGTTAAATAACATGAGCAAAAATATTTATGAAATTAATTGCTTTTTCGATTTCATGTAATATGCAAAACTGTCGAAAATATTAAAATAGCAACTCGAGTAAATATCTGCTCAACGTTATTCATAATAACAAAGAATTTTAACAAATTAGTACGATAAAGTTTATTCTTTATTATATTAATTAAAAACCTATTATTTTCACATTGGCACACCTACTTTTTACCGTGTGTCACTAAAAGAACTTTACAGCGCGCCCTGTACAAATATTTAAACCATAAAAAAACTTGATATATACGCTTTGTAAATAGAATAAGGCCACAAATATGACTGAAAACCAGCTAACCTTAACCCTATTGTTGAGGTTTCAAGGTCAAATATCTTACTTACAAAATTATATAAGTATCACTTACAAATCTCGTACCATGTGACCAAAAGAGTTTTGAACATAATTGTGGATGGATGGAAAGGAAGAGGGAGGCCAAAGAAAAGATGGATGGATTGTGTGAAGAATGATATGAAAGAGAAGGGAGTCAGTGATAATATGACGGCTGATAGGACGGCATAGAAGAAGAAAACTTGTTGCCCCGACCCCAAGTAACTCGGGATAAGGGCAGGAAGATGATGAGGACTTAAAAATCTCGGAGGAAATTGACTAACCACAAATATAGATATTAGTACCTACATCTTATCTACAAATGTTGTGTACAAGTTTCATCAAGATTAATTACATAGTAACCACCATTACGACTAGACTATTTTCAAATGTCGCTGTGGGAAAACTCGCCTTAATAAAACAGGCAATTAATGAACAAAAATTAAATAATTGCTCCCAAACTTGAACAATTCCATATCATGTCGCTATCAACAACTCGCCGGTTAACAAAAAAGGGTTTAATGTAACAAGGAATAATAACTTTTCGACCCCATATCCCAGATTGTGTGTCAGCAAAAACATTTGTGAACCTTTCTACATTGGTACTTACCTACTAATGACCTGTGGGTGTTTTAATCCAATTCCGAAGTTGTTTTTGCTTGAAAATTTTCTTGAATTTAGTTTGTGTAGTTTTATATTATGACTGGGTGTGGGAAGAGAAAATCGAGGTGGTTTTTAGTCAGTTAGAGTCTGACAGACCCCTCTACCTCCTCCGGGGCCCTTATGGAACAGGTTTCCATAAGGATTTTCTACCTCTAAAATAAAAAAAATATACTTTTATATTGAAAAATACCGGCCAAGTGCGAGTTGGACTCGTGTACCGCAAAATTAACAATGTCTACATTTTATGGTTCAAACAATACAGCTTGAGACAGACGGACAAACTTTGGAGTCATGGAAATAGGGTCCAGTTTCGCACCTTTTTTATCTCAAAAATCGAAAATGGTGGAAATCCTGGATATTTTTTTTGTCTATTTTAGCAACATTTCCTTCATCCTTTTTTATTTCCAAAGTTTCCTTACTCATGTTTACTCAGCTGTGTTCGCAAAAATGGCGTCAATAGATTTGCGAAAATATTGTCAACCGTTCACAAAACATTTGTCGAACATGATAAGCCTTAAACACGCGATAAAATTTCAAAGCGTACTGTTATTAGGTACGTACTTTGTACTCTACCGTACTTGTACCCAGTTTTTTATTACAACAGAAGTGCCCAATTTACTTTGATCCGAAAAACTAATAGCTTTGTTAAAATAGGTCTTTTGGTAACTTAATCCCTGCTCGAGTCAGCCTGTGTCCTTTACATTAGTCCTTTAATAATCGAGATCAGATCCAGCCTCTCCCCTGCTGACCTTTTCCAGCGACGCCCTAAGTCGAGGCCCGTACCCTACAGGGTATGCCCTTAGACTGTAGTCGCTTAGATTATTAGATCTTGATCGTGTCTCGTGGTCGCTATAGCGACTGTGATGAATGGGGTTGATTTCCATTTCTCATTCTAATAGTCTGGAGTTTGGAAGTAGGAGGTGTAAAACCCCCGTGTCCTCAGACTTCACATAAAGCCGTTGGTCCTGCACCTGATCTCTCCCGTCGTATCGGAATGCTGTGCCAACGGATCGTGAGAGTGAGAGAAGAGGAAGTGCACCTGTCTTTGCGCAGACACTTATACACTATAATACGAGTATCTCCTGCGTACATAATATTATTATTAAATAATAAGTCCAGCATAGCATAGCATGCATAGCTTAGATTCTAAGCCTTATCTATAGGCCTTAATTTTTAAGGCACCACAGGGAAATCCGGTAAAGCAGGCATTGCAGGCAACCTCTAAGGATGATGATAGAAGATGCCATTCCCAAAGAAAAGAAAACTTATTCCCTCGTAAAAATCTAAATGTTTAATACCTATAACATTTAATATGCTTTTCCTGTAGCAACATGTTTACCTAGATGGAGTTGTTCCCTAGGGTAGATTAGTTCCCCGTCATTTGGCACTAACGATATGTAAATACGAGGGTTTAAGCAAAGTGAGTGGTTTTCCTTGCATTGAGATATTTTGTAGGGGCTTTGCTTGTCTAATTGCATAGGCTTGTAAAAGTTCTTTTTTTTGTTTTTTTATTTTAGTATATCTCTTAAAAAAAAAGATTGGTTGATGGCTGGCACTAGGTACGTACCTAATAATTGCTTAGCTTTTTGTACATATCTCCATGATCATTATATCTCTTTACAATAAAACCATGTTTTTAGTCTTATTTTATTTAGGGTCTTATTTATAGTCACAAATAAAACCATCACCATCACCCCATAAATAAGATAATTAGAATATTAGTAATATAAGTATAAACGAATTTCGTTCTTTTTACTTTGACATAAGTATTTTTAAAATCTTATTTTATGTAGGGTCCTATTTATAGTCACACATAAGACCATACCAGCAACATAAAAACGATAATTATAATTAGGTATTAGAAATGTGAGCTAAACTAATTACATCCGTTTTACATTGACATAAGTTTTTTTTTCAATCCTATTTTATTGAGGGTCTTATTTATAGTTACAAATAACACCATGCCAGCCGTATAAAAAGATAATTAGAATATGCCTTAAATGAGTCCAAACATATTAGGTACCTCCTTTTTACCTTGACGTAAGTTTTACGAGTCATAAAACCGGCTGCGGACATAAAAACAGAAAGCCGGCTGTGATTTATTTATTCATAAGCACAGATTACTGTAAATGGCAATATTTTTATTTATTTTTATTGGCCAGTACGGCTATCAAAGAGAAAAAATGATTTGATGAAAACCATGGTTTATTTTGTAATATGATAAAATAATAAATAATACTGGAGTATTACAGAGTAAAAGCCTCTTTTTATACAGAGGAGCCACGAGTATTGAAGAAATCTCATGCTCAAGACAAATTGACAATCAAATCAAATCAAATCAAAATCGTTTATTGCAATCCATAATGTACACATACAGGAATCAATTCATCAATTTCAGACTAATATTAATTGCTAGCGACTTGGTCCGCCTAGATTATATTGTCACCCGCGGTAAGTTACATCTTTTGTTACTGCTCCACACTCGTGTGTCGTAGAGTGATGTTATATGGCCTCTGACAATTAAGCAAACTTTTGGTGAGAAATGGTTGAAATCGGTCCAAGTCCAGTAGTTTCGGAGCTTATTCGGTACACACAAACAAAAAAATAATTTCTCATTTAAAATACTTGTATGAATTGTATAGATGAAGTCCAGGATTTGTTTTTTCGTCACCGATGTCAGTAAAGACTAAATAAACTTTGAAAGTACCTACCTTATTATAAATTGAAGTCACATTGGTGCTTGCCTGGTGCTCTTATGCTTTAGAGGGCGTCTTAACCACTGGGCCGTCACGACACCTATCTGTACTAATATTATAAAGCTAAAGAGTTGGTCTGTTTGTTTGGTTGAACGCGCTAATCTCAGGAACAATCGGTTCGAATTGAAAAAATCTTTTGGTGTTCGGTAGCCCATTTATCGAGGAAGGCTATATGCTAAATAACATCACGCCACGAGCCAGAGGAGCGGAGCAGTAACCGAAAACGTATCTTAAACCGGGTGAAATGCGGACGTAGTCGCTGGCAGAAGCTAGTCATTATATAATTTTACTTAATCTTTCCCCAAAACAGAAGGTTGGCTTCAAGGTTGAGCCAATTGGTTCAGTTCGTTTATCCACCAAACTGTTTACCGCAAAAGTCTGCTAAAACATTTATCTAGTTAATGAGAAAGTTTGTATAAGGAAATAAACTTGGTAAGGATACTACGTTTGCAACTTGTAGCCATCAATTTTGCGGATAGTATAAAAGTTATATCCGTTGATAGATTATTTGCATTAGTTGAAGATTCTGTAGTAAATATCATGTTGATATCCTGTATGTATCTTAACCTTTTTTTTAATATCGGAATTCATCAAATTGCTTCTCTAGGCAGAGCCAAAGGGAGTGTCAGACTATTACTGACTAAAACCCATCCGTGTTTCTCTTAATGCCCCTTGAGCTCCAGGGCCACGGTGGCCACTCTTTCGAACAAATTCCGCAAACCTGGCAGATATATCTTAACCTATTCCGTCAAAGTCATATCATTTATTTCAATTAGACGGTTAAAAGGCACTTTTAAACGTCATATCCTGGAAAAACAGAATTAAATTTAGTTGCTCCATCCAAAAGGTGGTTTCATATAGAGAAGGGGAAAAATAGTTGCTTTTTCTAAAAGATAGTTTTGTTTCGAGAAGAATTAGTCAAAAAACTCCACACTTACTCTTTTAAAATAAAAATGTTTTACAAGAATATATTTTTTAAGCATGATAAAGCACTGTCACTGATTTGCAGGTCAAAGAGACTTTTGTGGCTACATCGAAATGTACGCCATTAAGGGAAATATTGTGCGTACAACGGAACACTCGCTTGCCAGAATACAGAGGTTCCTAGAATGAGCGCACAAAGTAAATGTTACGAGAAATTCGATTGATTTTCAAAAGGCTATTTGCCGATTCGCACATAGTATTAATTTCGTTTGAAGGCTTTGTTTACAGCAGTAGGGAATATTGTGTATGTATATACGACTATCGTATAAAATTTAACCAAAATACTTTTTTTTAAACATAATTTTAATTATATGACAAACAAGCCGGCCCACCTGATTTTAAGTGGTCTCCGCCGCCTATAGACATCTACAATACCAGAGGCCTTGCAAATGCGATGCCATGCCAGAGACGTTGTTATGTCGGATGTGCGTATAACTACACCTACACCCATACCCTTCAAATCGGAACACTGCAATGCTGCGTTGTCGCCGCGGAAGACGCTCCGGGCGTCGGAAGCCGCGAGTCGACTCCCGGCCACCGTAGACGCGGGTCTGCCGACGGTGAGCAATGGGTAGCTCACCATCCGTACGTTATTAACTAACGAAAGACCGTGTTGATGGCGCGTTCGTGTTCCACTCGCGCCTCAAAGAGTCGTCAACAAACATTGGAGGGGCCACTCAGGGCCGGTGCCTGCCGGGGCTGCGGGTTATTCGAAAGAGATACCGCGCCCCCAGAACGCAAAGGACACAAGAAGAAATATGGATGGGTTTAGTCAGTAAAAGTCTGACACTCCCTCCCGTCCCGCCCAGGGCGGCAGAAGTCATTGAGTGATGTGCGACCGGTAAAAAAAAACGCTGTATTGCGGCAGATATAGGTATGGCGGTAGGTGCCCGGACAAGCTCCTTCACAAAGAGCTCTACTACTAACAGATAAACGTATTTCCAATTTATAAATCGACTTGAATCAAATACTTTTAAGTCAGAGTGCTCACGTTAGCATCTGTGTGTTTAAAAATATCCGTCTGTCTTGAAAAAATAACTTCAGTAATGTAAAAACAAATAAATGGCGTTATTAAGTTAAATAAGCTTCTGTTTTTGATAAGTAATTAGCCTGTCATCTTAAATTAACGAGTGCGACTAAAATACTTTGAAACAAATATTAGTATGAAGATGTTTATGTACTTCAGCACGTGACGCAACATCACTATATCATTATTCATTTGTAGGTGATATTAAACTCGTGGCATTTGTTAACGGTGTATTACGCTACGGTTGCATACGAAATTCAAAATATCTTTTGTTTTTTTTTTCTATCTTTTGTTTGCATTTCAATCGTATTAGGTTGATATCAATTATTAATTTAACTAGCTTCTGCCTGCAACTTCGCTTGCATGGTTTTTTCACCCGCATTCAATTACGGATTTTCCCGATCTGATTGATAGTTTCACATGTTTAAACAAAAAAAAATACTCTTCAGCTTCATTATATTAGTGTTTAAAGATAGTGTTAGAAACTGTACGACTTTTTTAAAAAAAACGACCGCAATCTAATATGCCTCAAAAAAGCGTTTATAGTTCACCTCCATTTTTTGACATGGATTGTCACCCAGATGAGAACGAGAATAGATTTTAAACATTTGTAATTAGTACATTTCGCCTTCTTTCTAAAAATAATAGACGCTAAGGTAACTAATATTAATTTACAGAAATATAAACATTGTTTTCCTTGATATATGGAACTCTCTTAGTTACTTATAATTAGCCACAAAAGTCATGTTTTAATTAAATAGCATCATGTTTTAATAATACATTTACAGGTAATTTTAACTTTCAGAGTTATGTTGATGATTTTAATTAATATAATTGTGTAAATACATATTCATTACTGTCGCTTCCATTTTTTTTATTACTACTCAACCCGCTGCTGAGCTTTAAATACTCTCTGAGCTCGCTTAACGAATTTAATCTGATTTGTTTATTTCATTATTTATTTAATCCAATTTATATTTATATTCAACCGGTGACTTCCACTCGGGGTTGTTCTTGGTGCAAAGGTTGGCCATCGCTATTCAGCGTGGCAATGCGGCGAGTGTTATGGGCACCTTTGCTCCGGGAACGATTAGGGGCGGGTTATTTTGTGACCTATGACTGTGTAGTTGATTTATCTACTAGATTATTAAGTTACATTTGTAATGTATTTATTCTTATGGTTAATTGACAAATAAATATTGGCTTTGAAAATTTTTATTTATTTATTATTTAAACTAGTTTATGCCTACGATTTCGTCCACATGAATGACTGTATTCCATGGTTGTTTTTTTCAGTGTAAAAGTAGCCTAACTTACTTCCATATAACATTAGCCATCTGCCAGTGAAGGTCTCCCCAAATAAAGCGCCTGAATACAAAATTTCATCTTTAATTATGACGGACTTCTGTACTAACTTTCAAACCCTTCTGGCCTTTTTTCCTTCTCCAAGATCTAATCTATCTCTGTACCAAATTTTATCAAAATCGGTGCCGCGGTTTACTTTTGAAAACATACAGACAGACTTAATTTCGCATTACACTTATGGTATAGCGGGGCAATCTCGACAGCGGGAAATTTCAACTAATCTTAGTAAAATGTAGAAGTTATTAAGATTAGTTGAAACTTCCCGCTGTCGAGATTGTGTCGAGATTGCCCCGCTGCACTAGTCAAATCAATTGACAAAATTAATATATTATTATTTCGATTTAGCGATCTTCCCTAGCGGTTTCACCTTTTATTTTAATTTTTATAAAGATGGGAAATCATCATATCAATCAATCAATCATTATAAGGGAGTGTCAGAGTTTTACTGACTAAAACCCATCCGTGTTACTCCTAATGCCCTTTGCGTTCCAGGCCCGCAGTAACTCTTTCAAATAAATTCTGCAACCCTGGTAGCGGTTTCACCTTAAGAAAACAATTAATCAAAGTAGTAAAGTAGGTATAATAACTATGCAACATCTGGCGAAGTCGGTAACTTAACGATTTCAGTTCACTTTATTACTTCCATCTTTATGACGACATAGCATTTAATTGCATTGGTAATTTAATTAAGAAATGCAAGCTGACTGAGTGCAATTCGAATTTTGTTGTAAATTTTTGCTTAATAGTCGTAGAATGGGTTACGTTTCTTATGTTATAGGAAACCCGGCTTTAGTTCTTTGAGAATTCCTGAATTTCCTGTCGGGCATTTTCGCTTTTTGATCGATTATATAATGTGTTTTATCGCTTATAATAAGGCGCGTATAATGTCGTAAATACGAAAAATATGTTATAAACACGCCTTCTCCATAATTTCTCCTGTATCATGCATGCAATTAAAAACATTTAAAGTCACATACACAAACAGTCATATCCGGAACAATTATCTGTAGGCCATACAAGATTAATAGATAGATTTGTCTCACGATTTGAGAAACACTCTGTGTGACCTTAAGACGTGTGGTTTACATAAATGATTACTGATATCCACTAGCGTTAAAATGTTTGTCTGATAATAAAAACAAAACCAGCTCTTCCATACATTTTCACTGTGTAGGTGTTGTTCGGAACAGCTGATTGTTTTATTATTCAAAGAAAAAAATCATCGCTGTTAAATGTTAAATGAACTGAATCCTTTGTAAAAGTCTTCCCTACGATGTCTCTTGCATCGTGTATCATAATCGCTCGACTACCATTGTCCAATCTTTTTACGGAGGCTGTTAGATCATTTACACGGACAGAGGTTCTCGCCCGATTTGTGGCGAGAACCTTTCTCCATGTTAATGAGCTTTAGGACTTCCATTCCGTCTGTTTTACTCCATTAGATAATCTTATTTGCAGGTGTCATTTTATTTACTAAAATTTAATGAAGGTATGCTTAATTAGGATAAAGGTTATTTCGGGTTTCAATTTAATGTTCGTATTAAAACCATAAAGTCTGTAATTAATTTTAGCAGAAATATAAAAGGTTGTCGCGGATTATTTTAATAAAAAGGGAGTTTTTACGCGCCCTGGAATATTAAAGTGGGTAATACAGAAAAGGTTAACTGGTAAAATACGGGTAATGTTTGGAATATTCAAGTTAAACTAGGTATAAGGTGAGTACGGCTTATAGTAATATTGGCTTATATTTATTTTATTCAACATTTTTAATATAGGTACCTTCGATTGGGATACAGATATTAATAAAAGGACCTAAAAGTCTAGAAAATAATATCGTTGAAAGTACTGTTTAGGCTGGCGGGTTTAGCCATATCCAACCTTGTTTGTTAATAGATCTATCCCAAAAACACTTTTGTAATTTTGAAAATAATCCGGCTAGCTCTTTTCGTGCTATGTTAGGATCGGCTTCTAGTTTAGCTGGATGCAGCTGAATACCAGTGCCTCTACATGGATCGACTGCCTATCTGACCTCCACAACCCAGTTACTGGGCAACACGATACCTCTTGGTAAGACTGGTTGTGACATTTCCCGGTTTTGACTATTCGTAACGAATGACAGCCAGGACTAACGGCTTTACATGCTTTCCACGGGAGTGTCACACCACCAACTTTAAAACTCTGTGCTGCTAATGAGAAATTCCTAAAGGAAATACTCAATAACACTTTTTGCCTGACTTAGGAATCGAACTCAAGACCCCATCCTCCATCTCTCATCAGGCTTGCGACCACAAGACCAACGGGGCAGCCGTAAGCTCGTATGAAGGTTATAAATAATGTACTCATGAATGAATACTGAAGGGTTTAAAAATGCTTTTGTACCTTTGTATTTTTACGTTAGATCGTCTTTTGTTATTCATTCCATTCACACATTCATTCTTCTTTGATCGAGTGAGACGTTGTGTGTGAATATCCTTCAAAGGGAGTATTTTCAAAGAAGTACCTTAAAAAAGATGAAGTTGTGTTCATCTCTTGCAACCGTAACACGTGTCTTGACATTTCAAGTCTCTTCACTGTTGTATTATTAAAGGTGGGATAATGAGATATCCCGCTGTAGAATTCCTATGATATCTCACTCGACACATAAGCGATTTGGGATAATAATCACACATGTAACGGGCCTGTTGGTCTAGTGGTTAGTGGCCATGACTGCTAAGCTGGAGGTCGTGGGTTCAATTCCCACCCAGGACAAACTTTGTGTGATGAGCATGATTGTTTGTTGTGTGTCTGGGTGTGATTCATCTATAATATGTATGTATTTATAAATTATATAAGTATGTATATCAGTTGTTTGGTTACCATAACACAAGCTCTGCTTAGCTTGGGATCAGATAGCCGTGTGTGAGTTGTCCCAAGATATTTATTTATGTAAGGAAAGGCCTTTAAGGATTTTTGTCCTTCTGAAACGCGAAGGCTTAATGCAGGCACACAGAGTAAACGTAAAGCAAGTTCGATCGAGTTCAATAGGAAATATCTATTTCACACTTAATTTTTACTTAGTTTGAAAGCTATATCCTGATTAATAAATGATACTAATTATGCTAGTCTTATAAAAACACTAAAATGTAATCGTATCCATTTCTTACTCGAAAATGACTCGAACGCTTTTACGTTAACGCACTCATGATAGACTCACATGAACTTACATTACATTACAGTTTGATTCATCTTTAGAATGACAATTGTAGTACATGTAGGTATCTGCATTGCTCTATCTACTATTCCGTTAAAGAACAAATGTCTCCAAAAGCGTATCTAATGTCTTTAAATTAAATTCAAACATGAATGCACTAAATCTCAAGTAACGACCTACAACTCCAACAACTCAACCAGAACTGTTATCAATTTCGCATTTAATAAACAAACTTAATACCCCAAGATATATTTATTGCCCTTAACTCTGTACGACATCTCTTTCTATCTAACGCCAGATACGTAAGTGTAAGAGCGAAGACCGAGTTGACCTTTAATAACAGTAGTGAAGTAACAACACATTAATTAAAGTTTATCGGAGAGTTAAAACTTTTAATTGCTACTGTCAGATACTCTGGTTATTCTATAACCTAGTTTGAAAATTGATGGAGTTAATTAACAATTAGTTAATGTGATACTAGATTATGTTAATTTGTAAAAGGGAACTGCCTCGTTAGCCTAGTGGTTCTAAGCTCGGCTGCTACGCTAGAGGTCCTGGGTTCGATTCCCGGGTCGAGCAAAAAGTGTTATTGGGTTTTCTATGAAATTCTCAATAGCAGCTCGGAGTTTGGATTTGTGCCCGGTTACTGGCAATAGGCTCGCCCCCTATTACATGGGACCTAATACCGGCGACCTGTGGGTGTACATTGGTACGCCTCTGCCTAACCCTTCGGAGAATACAGGCGTGATGGTAAAAGGGAATTCTTAGTTCTTAGAATCTTAAGTTACTTAAGTACCTAGTAGTAAAGTTCTTTGTGATGGAGTTCGTCCGGGGTAGTACGTACGACCACCATGCCAATTCTGCTGCATAGCAGCGTTGCAGTGTTCTGGTTAGAAGGATATGGGTGCCAGTGTAATTTCAGGCACAAGAGATGTTTCATCTTAGTCTTAGTTCTTTTAATGACAACGCATTTGCAAGTCCGATGGTATTGCATATCTGTAGAAAGCGGTGGCCAGTTAACACCAGGTGGGCTGTCGGCTTGTTTGCTATCCAATGACATATAAACAAAAAAGACTACTTACTTACTTTTCTGTGCCTTGAAAGTAAAGCCCTTACGATTCGTAGATCTTTGAGATTCTTTTTGATAGATACCGTGTTACCTAGTAACTGAGTTGTGGAGGTCAGATAGGCAATCGCTCCATGTAAAACACTGGTATTCAGCTGCATCTGGTTAGACTGCAAGTCGATCCAATAGTTGGGAAATCTTAGAAATCTGCTTGGTATGAAGACAAAAACACATACCTAATAGACTGTAAATCTGTGAATTATACTACAAATCTCTTATTGCTAGAAGTGAAAAAAAAAACTTCTAAAACATTAGGTACTTAGTACCTACTTTTGAACATAAAAATAACAACTAACAAGAGGAAACATATTCTTCCTTAATTTCTATATTCCTTTCAGAAATACCACATGACAAAGAAAAATAAGAAAAGTAAGTTCCACAACTAAATTTGTAGGAACAATAACATTCGCTGCAGGAAAGCTAATTTACCAAGACTTAGTTCTCAAGTAATACCTACTCCGTTTTGTCTAGAAAACAGTGTTCAGTGTATCAAGTCAAAATATTTTTTGTGACATTTCATTAACCAATGCAACTCCGGAAGGTCAAAAGCACCAGTGGCGAGCACCAGTGAAGCACCGAGTTTTTTAGGGTAATGTTTCAACTTTTAAGTTTATATTGAAATACCTAAAGTTAGTTACATATTAATTATTAAACCACCAGATTTTTCCCGTTTAGCCTACACTGCTGTCTTACTACATCTCCAACCAGCCATCATGCGTCCAGTTCATCTCACCTGCTTTTGGGGCCATCCTTGGTGACGCTGTCTAGCTTCGGGCACCCAGGCTTATTCCACAATTCCCCCCTAAAAATCCCCCTTAGGGGGATAAATGGAATCTATAAAAAAAAGTCAAGAATTCCCCCCTGCTTACTCAACGGGCACTGTGCATGAAGCTGTCATGTTTGCCATAAAAATAATTGTACGATTCAACATTTTTCATTTTTTCATAAGGCTTGTTGTTTAGTGCACGGTTAATGAATTGTAAGTTTCCTTTTTAAAGTTTTCATAATGCATTAGTAAAAAACCAAAGACTGGTCTGCTTTAAAATAAAAACAAATAATAAAGATATAAAGTGCACTTCAAGACTATTTAAAAAGTTTCATTTGTGTTTTCGTAAGTACTTCATTATTTTGTCTTGATAAATTTTCTGATTGTACTCAGTTGATATACTGTTTTAAACGTCACTATCCAACAATAAAATGGTGTTCTTTCCCGCTTTATTATCTCAGTGTGAAGTAATTATTATACTTAGCAGAACAACCTCAGGCATGGAAAATGCGTACCTTATTTATGTTATCATTAATGTAACCCCGAAGTTAGAAAGTTTAGGAACGTTTTATTACATCTTGTACAAGTCAAATTTATTTTCAGGTCACGTAATATCCTGTAAGCTAAACTGCTTAAGATTTTTTTAAGAATCGAGTTCAAATTAACGAAATCGAATAAGTCGGTCTATTGTAAAAAAAAACCCTCGGTGAATTAGTAACGTAATTAATTCGATTTTTACATTGGAAATGAATACCATTTAAAATTAGATATATTTATTTAATTTAAGCTTTATTCATATCAATGGACGATACTAATTATGCTTAATCAAAATACTGTAGGAAGTCAGAATAAATCTAATTCAAATCGAATACTTTGACTGCCTCGGTAGTCTAATGGTCCTAAGCACGACTGTTGCGCTAGAGGTCTTGGGTTTGATTCCCAGGTCGAGCAAAAAATATTATTGGGTTTTTATATGAAATTCTTAATAGTAGCTTGGAGTTAGGATTTGTGCTGGTTAATGGCAATAGAATCGCCCCCTATTACATGGGACCTAAACATACCGGCAAATTGTGGGTGCTGGGGATGTGGGTTGGTATGGGTTTGTGGCTGCGTGGTGTATTGGTATACCTCTGTCTAACTCATCGGGGAATACAGGCGTGATGGTACGTACGTGTCGAATACCTACGTCAGCATACATAAGTATGCTGACGTAGATTTTACGGCGTATCAGCGGGGAAGATTGAATAATCGAACAATCGCAACCTCATGTCAGTCTCGACCTGTTTAAAAGACCCTAATTTAAGTACATTTTTTGACATTCATATGAGATTAGAAGAATTAGCCATTTGAAACTCATCTAAGCAGAATTTTACAGAATATAATACTACCATTCAGCATTCGTTGAATTAATTTCCTCATTTAAAAAAAATATTCCGGTATGCCACACAATACTGTCTTTGTTTATTTTCGATTTTCTGTGAAAAGAGAATAATGAGGGATTTTAATACCAGAGCTGGGAAGGTGTCGAGTTCATTCAAGTGTGGTGTTATTAATCAAACATGGGGCTACTACTGTTTGTCGTATTATTAACGCTTTTTAGTATTACAGATGTATCTATGGAGTTTCTTGGCCATTCTTCTTCATATGAATTTACTTTTTGGACTGGGTAACTGGATCAAACGTGACCTTCAATCGTCTAATTGAAAAAGATATAGTTATAAAAGATTTGACTTTGACTTTAAATACCTAAGACGGGGCAGCAATCCACAGAGAAGATGGCTGAATGAGTTCTTTAAAAACTGGAAATTCCAAATCGTGAAAGATAGAAGAAGTGAAGGAAGGCCTTTACCCAGGAGTGGGACAGAACAGGCTAACTAAAAAAAGCATCATCATCTGCCTAGCCTTTTTCCAACTGCGTTGGGGTCGGCTTCCAGTCGAACCGGATGCAGCCGAATATCAGTATTTTACATGGAGCGACTGCCTATCAGACCTCCACAACCCAGTAATGGGTAATACGATACTCTTAGTAAGACTGGTTGTCAGACTTTCGAGCTTCTGACTAACAGTAACGACTGTCAAAGATCTACAAATGACAGCCGGGACCAACGGCTTTACGTGCTTTCCGAGGCACGGAAGAAACTCGCTATAGTAAATGGTCACAAAATTGAAATGTCATGTTTTGGCTAAATTATTTTCTAGTTAACATTACGGACTCAATCTAATCTATACATCTACACTAAAATTATAAAACTAAAAACTTTGTTTTTAAACGCGCTTCTCACTGGAACTGCTGGTTCGACTCTGAAAATTCTTTCGCTAACAGGAAGCTTTGTTGTCCCTGAGTTTCATTGAATATTTTACTACTAAAAAATTAGGGATCCATAAATATCCGGAAATATACTCTGGCAAAAGACCTACAATTTTTATATCCATAAACTTATTAAAACTTCCAAACAGAAGGACAGACACTAACAAAAGTACACTCAATCAAACAAAATCGCTCGAGTATTTTTGTCTAAAAAAAGAAAAAAGTTATAAAAGTACGAGAGTGGCATGATATGGAATCGAAAGCGATACGAAACTCGCATAATGGCGCGTTATTAAAAAAGTTGGTGTTGCAAGTGCGAAAACATGGTAGTAACTCTTGTTCCAATTTATCCTACCCTCGTTCGAATCCTTTTTTTTCGCGTATTTTTTATCGAAATAAGAAAACATTGGGCAAGTGTAGCTGAACATTTGGGTTAATGAGAAAGCTGATTGAAAATGGCGGGTTTTTTTAGTGTAGGAAATTAATGGGGCTACATAAACATAGTAGAAAAATTATAACGTTATGAAGTAACTCAATTTGAATTGCTGGTAAATTTTTTAATGATAGTTTTTTTGTTTGTGTTTTTGAAGTGTCGTGACGTTATACATGAGGTTGTGGATTCAAATTCAGGCAAGAACCAATGTGTCTTTTACTATTCATATGTACCTACTTTCTAAGTTTGTCTTTGACATCACTCCTTTCCTTGGAGGAAAACATCCTGAGGAGATATGGACTTTATACTCGTAGTTAATAACAAGTCTAGAATCGCAGAACCGCATTGAGAAAGCGTGTGGTGATTAATGTCTGTGCCTTCTCCGTAAGAGAAGAGGCCTATGCCCCGCAGTGAGACAATAACAGGCAAGTTTAGACAAGTTTTTAGAAAAAATATTAATTATACACTCACATAGGAATGAGTAATTAACCACCAAAAAGATAACAACTTTTTAAAGACCACCTGTAGGCACGCTGCCTAAAATACCACACAGCAACGACGTGCTATAGGTGCCAACTTTTTATATGTAGATTGATCTATAGAGCGTTTAATCCGCGCTGTTGCCCAACTAGTGCGGTTGCGGGTGCGAGTTTTCAACGGAACAATAGGTAATCCCCACAGTCGGGATTCAAAAAGCGAATGCGAGCACCCGACTGGTACTCGCGCTAGCTTCTAGCATAATGTCAACGGTATAAAACGTGAGATATCGTGCTTTTAATAACACTTTCGTAGCAAACACAATCGGCTACTATTTTTTAACAACTTTGGGTTTTGGAATAAAAGTTTTTTTGACTGTTTGGTTGTTTATTTATATAGATATACCATCACACCTGTATTCCTCGAAGGGTCAGGCAGAGGTGTACCAATGTACTCCCACAGTTCGCCGGTATATTTAGGTCCCATGTAAAGGGGGCGAGCTTATTGCCATTAACCGGGCAAAAATCCAAACTCCGAGCTGTTACTGAGAATTTCATAGAAAAACCCAATAACCTCTAGCGTAGCAGCCGAGCTTAGAACCACTAGGCCAGGGATGGCGAACCTTTATCGGTGATAGTGGCATTTTTTATAGAAAAATAATAATGTGACTATGACGTGCCATCAAAGAATCTTGGCTTAGTCATTGAATGGAGAAAAATACAACTAGAAGCTGTTAACACTCTTTGTTTGGAACTAGTTTGTACAAGAATCGTAATATTTACTATTTTATGTTTATTTTAATAAAAGGTTAGTGTGATTTCTGCTGTTGTAAATTGTTTTCGATCAAATACATATACAGTTGTCATATATTGGCGTGCCCGAATTATTTTGTCGCGTGCCACTACTGGCACGCGTGCCATTGGTTCGCCATCCCTGCACTAGGCTAACGAGGCAGTTATTTAGTTAGTTAGTTTATTTATTTATTTATGTGAGGTAATATTATGTTGGTGAGTGCACTCATGACTCAAGCATAGCTGGTGTGGGTCAAAGTTTCTTAAAAAACAATTTTAGGTAGTATGTAGATCGTGCCTTTTGTTATCGATCTTTTTTGTTATTTTGTGAAGAAGGTGATCGAATTTTAAATATTGCTTTGTACAATATGGCCAGTATCAATTGTTTTTTGTGTCAAATAAGCTCTAGCTTGATTTGAATTCTGCTTTTATATTTACCCAGCTATGTTTTGTAGGTAAAGTAATGAGACAAAAAACAAAAGTAAAAAAAAACATCTCGGGCAGAATTTTCTCATTGGTAATCCTCCCAACGCCGATGAATAGCGTCTTGGGGCTATTTCTATTTAAAACTAGGGTAAGTACGATTCATCTTTGGATTTTTATTTAATTTACCTGAAGTAGCTGTATCAGTTCACGTCTTGAATGAATGCTTTGCAGCTTTAAGTAAATTAATGTTGTAGTACCTACTCTTATCATTTTTCTTGGCATCTAATTTTATTGACGATATTACGTAGTAGATTCTGGAGGAAAACGATTTTTGAGTTCCTCCGGTTTTATTTCTTTTCTATTAAATGATATGCTGGTGCAGTAATGGCAATGAAACTTGGTGGTAGTGTATTAGTACAACTGTTGTTGTTAAGTAATGTTTTTTTTTGTATTTGTAAGTGTCTGATTTGAACGATAGAGTGAGGAATGAAATTATACGACAACGTTGCAGTTTAAAAGAGGATGTAGTGACAAAGGTTGAAAAGAGTATGCTTAGATGGTTCGGTCATGTTGAGAGGATGAGTTAAAGGCGACTAACAAAAGGGATTTATATGGCAGATGTGAGTGGCAATCCCGGGAGGGGACGCTCTAGAAAGACCTACCTTGACGTTATTGGTGAGGTTCTTCAGAAAGGTCAGGTGCGCAGTACTCGTAACCGGCGTGCTTGTATGACCAGATGTATGAATGTGGATGAGGCGAAAGGAGTGTGTACGGATCGCAGCAGGTGGCGGTCCGTGGTTTCTGCCTACCCCCATGGGAAAAAGGCGTGAGTTTATGTATGTATGTATGTTTTAATGATTTTATTGAAATAAATGATTTGTTTTTGAGTTTGACTATCCGAGAGGTACGTTCCTGACAATGCTGTCAGGAACGTCCTCGACAGTGGTAAGCTTCAGACAAAAGTATCTAGTGTATTAACATTTTTGTCAATAAGTAGTGAAACTCGATGAAATTTTGTAGATAGAATAAGGGTACTAATATCTAGACTGCCGTGGTAAGTCAAGTCAGTTTCTCATCGAACAACTTAATTTCAAAATGATACGTCCTCTTGTCGCGTCGTCACCGTCATAAGTGTGCAAACACAGGTGCACTCCCTGTGCACCTGTGTTTACTGTCATACTTGTGCACTCACTCACTCTTATAGTCCGATGGGACGGCAATCCGATACTACCGGGAGGAGGTCCTGCACAAGACGCTTTAAGTCATTTTTAACCGACTTCAAAGGAGGAATTTCTCCATTCGACTGTTTTTTTTTTAAATGTTTGTTACCACAAAAATTTTCGACTGCGTGAAACTTCACGTCCCGTAAAAACACGTTACGTATGCATCGGCCTTTAGTATGGCATTTCTTGCCCATTCTTCTTCAAACGAAGTAACCGTTTAATGGGCAACTAGATGCAATTCTTTTTTATTGTAAATGACGCTCAAAGGTGCCTTTTACTGGTCTAATTGAAATAAATTATTAGACTTTGATATTCTTTCACGGCTACGTCTCCTAACTTCACTCTAACAACTAAGCGATCATACAATCTTTACTAATATGACTAAAAAGCTTCAATACCTACAAATATAATAACGCTGATGATGATTTTATTTAGACTGCCCCGTTGGTCTCGTGGTCGCAAGTGCGACTGATGTGCAAGGGGTCCCGGGTTCGATTCCCGGGTCGAGCAAAAAGTGTTATTGGGTTTTTCTATGAAATTCTCAGTAGCAGCTCGGAGTTTGGATGTGTACCCGGTTAATGGCAATAGGCTCGCCCCCTATTACATGGGACTTAAATATACCGGCGAACTGTGGGTGTACATTGGTACACCTCTGCCTAACCCTTCGGGGAATACAGGCGTGATGGTATTTATATATGATTTTATTTGTTTGTTTGTTTAAACGCCCTAAAAGAAGCTGCCAGTCGAAATGGAAAAAATCTTTTTGCATATGATAGCCAAATTCATGAGAAATAGCATAGCTTATATAACGTCACGCTACGACCCACAATTGTGGGGCAGTAACCATAGACGTAGGTAACTAAATGCGGATAAAAAAGTGACAGAGGCGCGGTCAGAAGCTAGTATTAAATAAACAAAAAAGATCTACGGTCTTTACAGAATTTATTGAAATACTCGTAGCTGTCTCTCTACAATATGCGAGGCAGTAACACTTGTAAAGGCTTAACTTGGGCAGAAAAAACAAAAAATGGCGTTATTTCAACCGGAGGAATTTTTAGGGTTAGATACTTTGTTTTATTATGAGCAATGTTTTAAAAATGTTTCGCTTAATTCTTTGTGATGTTTTCATTTACCTACCTACTTATGAGTATCTAAGTACTTTTTTATTTTTGTGACCCAATTTTCGTACATTTCTACAATGAAAAAATAAATTGAGTGAGGTCATATGCTACTTTTATAAAACAGTACAAAGGCTTTATATATATACGTATATATATGGGTATAAATACCGTGGGACTCGTGTCATAAACTTTTGATTACATAATTCGAGACACCCTAGAGAAGATTATAATAATGATACATATACCAGCCTATTATTGCCCCACTGCAGGGCAAAAGCCTCTTCTCTTACAGAGAAGGCACGCGCAATGATCACCATGCTTACTCAAGGCGGATAAAAGACTTATTGCTTCGCCGATATCAGAGATATAATAATTTTTACCCATTCCAAAACAAGTGCACAACGCCGCTTACGAATTTTCGATCAGGGTCACGTGGCCTGACGCGAGTTTAACATTTTTTACCCATTCCCAAAAAAGTGCACAACACCGCTAAGGAAGTTTTCACTTCAAAAAGAGCTGTTTAGTATATTTTGATTTTGTAGCACTCTCATCATGTTACACTTTTGCATGGATGAGAATTTTTTCTTTAGATTTCAGCATTTCTGGAATTTTAGATGCCCAATAATACATGTTTGATTCGAAGAATCATGTATTGATGTCATGGGAAATGTGTTATGATATTATCCTTTCTACCATGTATTATTATTTTATTTTGTTGGAAAAACAAACAGCAGTATATTAAATCGTAGGCATACAATATAAAACTTACAATAAAAGTATTATTACGTCTATGTATGGAATTACATCACATGAAAGACACCACAATGTTTGCAAACATAATACGACCGTATCTCTGCTAAACCACTGCCTTGACATCCCTATTCTGTTTTGTAATTACATAATTTCTACACCCATTGTCGTACGCAAAGGTAATTAAAGTTGCTTTAATAATGTAAATTTTGAATGTCGCGAAATTTCATTGCGGAAGTGGGGGCACTCTGAAAATACACTGTGAATTAAAGGTGAAATGTGCGATGCAATCTCACGTGATTTATAGGCAATAATGGTAAAAATAATATGTTAAGGTTTTTTGGTTACCGGCTAGTAAAAACTCGGGGGCACACTTTGTTCATAGTTTATAAAATTGAGAAGCGACAGGTGATAACCCGTTTTTTTTGCTAGTGTCTTTTATCTGCTATTTAAACAGCTCATTTGTCGACAAATTCTATTCTATTATTCGTTGCGAAATGTCCCTCACTTCTATGTTTCTAAGACATGATGTGACTTATGTAAGATTGTTTTCAGATGTTTATTTATACAACAGTAAAACAAAAGTCGCTTCATATTTGTATACTTTTAAGGGGGCCAATTTGACTAACTTTGAGAAACGATGGCAATCTCAATCTAGTCTAGTCTCAATCTGTCAAAAATGCCTTTGAATTTTCGATTCGTAGTTGAGATTGTGACTAGATTTGAAACGGTTTTTAATTAGTAGAATTCACCTCAGGTTAATTTAATTTGCGTGTCGTCATAACCGACTCATGGACCCTGCTTACCTTAACTTAGTTAAGCTTGTTTGTTATTAAAACTTAAACTTTAATGAAATTAGTTGTGCCAACCTAAAGTTAAAGAGGATTAGAAGTACCTACCTACATGGTACCTATAACTTTTTGTTGTTTAATTACGAAATGTACCATTATTCGTTATTATTAATTAAGACCAGTTAAAGTAACAATCATGTAATCTATGTTGTAACTTCTTCACTAGCTAAGTTCAGGTTAAAGTTTAAGTTAAGTAAGTTAAAATTCTCGAATGAAGACCACGCACCGGCAAGCGCAGCGTAAGACACCACTCACAAGGTAGACCTGACTGATTAAGACAGCAGGAAGACGCTGGATGCAGGTCGCTTTCAAACGATCCTTATAGAAATCTATGGGGGAGGCCTATGTCCAGCAGTAGACGTCCTGCTGCTGATATGGTTTCACTAGCTATCATGCCCCCTTTTTAGTGGTCGGGAATTTCTCACAATAAGAAAAAGGTATAAAAGGTACCTAAAGGTAACATTCATATGCATTTAGTAAAACGCTGTTCTTACATTACAAATAGACACTCCAATTTATTTAATTGTATAGATATCATTGCTTATGTAAGATTTTTATGTAAGTAAGTAATTCATTTCAGAAACAAATTTACCCGGCCTTCACACCGTTCAGAATCCTTATTTCGTTACATCTGTTTGTTTACGATGTAGATACTTACAGGGTGTTCATGAGATGACAAGTTATAGTCTACTTTAAGTATCAAGTTAGATCTTGGTCAAAGTTCGTCAAAATTGGTCCGATAGTTTAGCCGCGATTAGCAACCAGACAGACCGGCTAACTTTCCTCTATATCAGTGTGGATTAATTTTGGACTTAGGTGTTTACACACCAAAGATCAATTAGCCGGGCTTATTTTGAATAATAATATTTAAAGATTATATTTGGATAGTTGACGATTGACGAGTTGACCTTTATATTATACAGACCAATTTATTTGTGTAAACATACATGTTGGTCGACACTTTCCGTGTCCGAGGACTGGCGTTTTACCCAGGCTTGAGGGTAAGTATTGCCATCCAAGCGGCAGTGCAGTCAGTCTTTTGGGACCATTTCCAGTTGACGGTGATGCGGAGAAGTTTTTTGATGCCATTTAGTCTTAAGCGTTGCTTTACTACCATGATATAAAATGTAAAAAAATAACACAACGTCTGTATTCCCCAAAGGGTTAAGCAGAGGTGGAGCAATGTACACCCACACTACCCCCTTTTTTTTTTTTTTTTTTTTTTTTAGACGGGAAATCATCAAATAACTTCCCCCGCCCTGGGCGGGGCGGGAGGGAGTGTCAGACTTTTACTGACTAAAACCCGTCTATGTTCCTTCATGTGCCCTTTGCGTTCCGGGGGCGCGGTATCTCTTTCGAACAACCCGCAGCCCCGGCAGGCATCGGCCCTCAGTGGCCCCATCCAATTTTGCTGACATCTCTTTGAGGCGCGCGTGGAACACGAACGCGCCGTCGACACGGTCTGTCGCTAGTGAACGTACGGACGGTGAGCTACCCATTGCTCACCGTCCACAGACCCGCGTCTACGGTGGCCGGGAGTCGTCTCGTGGCTCCCGACGCCCGGATCGTCTACCGCGGCGGCCGCTGGGACGGGGGACCCTCCTTTCTCTCTCCCGTCCCGCCGCCTCCTTCTCTAGCATTACAGCTTCGCAGAAGGAGGCGACTGCTTCCCATTCCCCCTCGCTCCGGACCATGGCCTGAACCAGTGCCGGACGCGAGAGGGCGCCGCCGCCGATACACTACCCCCTTACCCCTATGTATACTATCTATATAGCATAAAACCCGCCGATCTGATAAAAAAATCAAAGAAATGTCTGTTTTTCTTTTTTTACTCTACACTACATTATCCCCACGACACCGATAGTATGAGAAGCGGTCCCCAACCCCATAAGTTTGGCCGCCCGCTGTGACATTGTAACGACGTCACGACTACCAAAATGTCGGTCATTCAAACAAGAAAGTTCGCGAATCTTTGGCAGTTGGAAGTCGGTCAGTGTGAAATCACATTCCACTCCGTTGAACAACAATCACAGGAGAATTTTCATAATCCGATAAGTTTTACCTGGACCCCATCTAGGGAATATCAGTATTAGAATAATTGGGGGTCCATTTGGACCCAGTGAGCCGCAACGAAGTTGGCTGTTTGGTCAGTAATCTAGATGAATCAGAATTTTGTTTTGCTTTCAAGATTGGATTCAAAGTTTTGGTTTTTGAATCTAGGAAGTTTCGAGGTCACTGGTTTGATTAAGATTTTAATAATAACTTTGAATGAAAGGCAATTACTTGATTTGTTGATACAAATCTGTCGAGTTTAGAACAGTTGAACAAGCTATTCGATGTAGGGTCAGCCTCAGAGAAAAGGAACCCCCTTTGGTAATGACATCAAACCGTATAACCGTAGTCTTGGGCGGTTCATTTTCTCTAAAGCTGACTGTACATGCAAAAATATTCATTCTATCTGCTACACTGATATTCATTTTATAATTTTAATAACTTTTTATGCTTATGTTATACAGAAAGTGATGTAAGAGAAAAGTTATTCTTATATTTATATTTCTTGTGGATTTGTGTCCGTCTACTACTTGTAAACTTTTGTAGTTTTCGAGATTCCGTGTTTAATCATACTAGCCTATGCACGCGATTTTCTCCGCAAGGAAGTCGAAGTGGAAATATACCATAAAACCTTTGGCACTCGGTAATAGAAGTAGAGTTCTGTCAGTAAATGAATTTTTGTAACCATATAAACAAAAAATAATCCGTTTGCCTCCTCAAAATATTAGTATATAACAATGTAATAATTATACTGAAGTTACCATGGTAAAAAAATAATAGTATTTTTTATTAAAATTGATTAGGTAATAAAGACCCATGCAAACCATATTAAAATAATTTCAACCCCTGTAAATAACCCTTTCAAGTTTGCTCTGAACTAAAATAACTGTACCCGAAGTTTGACTTTCTGTCAGGGGTAGGTACCTAGTTCTCCTTTGAACTATAGACGCTTATTAATATTTAATGGTCGAGAATATAATTACGTTCGGGAAGTTCGTGACCTTTTAACTAAGACAATCAAATTAGTTTGGGGACTTTGGGCACGTGATGCAGCAAAAATTATGATGGGAAGAGAACGAATGGAGTATCACTGCCTAGACTTTTCTTGTTAATCCATAAGGCTTATAATTGATTGTGTAGTCATACTGATTTAAGATCTTGAGCGTGTGTGCGATTGCGTAATTTATTGCTGCATGTGTAGTAGTGAAGAGTTGGAAGAGGAAAATCGGAGACATAGGTTTTGATACAGTTTCAACGATCATTTCACATCTCCTTCTTTCATATATCTGTGGCCACAAAAAAGACAACTGCCTTCGAAAACTACAAAATAAAAAATAATTTTAGTTTTGGAAGTGGGTCGTAGTACAAAACAACAAATAGAACCAAAGCCGCTGATTTCCCAAACTAAAGTTATTTTTCACTTTTTAGTTTTACCCAAATATGCGTGCAAAAAAGTAAGCCAAAGAAAATTTCAATAGCAATTCCCTCGTTTAGTTCGCATTCAATATACAGGGTATAAAATGAAACACCACATACCAGTTAACTACACATACTGCCCATCAAACTAAGTAACTTACAACAAAAAATATTGCTGGAAAATAATTTTATTTTTTAAGTGAAAAATCACTGATACACACACAAATTATTACGTTAGCCTAGAGGCTCTAAGCGCGACTATCTTGGGTTTTATTCCCAGGCTGAGCAAAGCGTGTTATTGGGTTTTTCTATGGCATTCTCAGTAACAGCTCGGAGTTCGAATTTGTGCCTGGTTAATGGCAATATGCCCCTATGACATGGGACCTAAACATACTGGCGAACTGTGGGTGTACATTGGTACACCTCTGCCTAACCCTTCGGGGGATACAGTCGTGATGGTATGTATATTTATTCCCGATCAGACGATGGCCTTTCTGCTACAGTGCGCAAGGTTTCCCTACACCTGCACTTTGCAGGATATAAAAAATGCTACTGAAGGCGCGATCAACGTGTCCACGTTCTGGGCCCAAGTACTAATTAAATAAAAAGGATTTACCAACAATCGATTCGAAAAGAAGAACTCCGAATTAATACTTCAAATAACAAAAAAGGTTCTCGAGAACAAAAAAGCGGTGCTAATTGCTCAATACCTATTGCTCAATCCCGAAGCAAATAACTTAAAATCAATGGCGCGGATTAAATTAACTTTTCCAAAGATTTAACTAGGTACTTACAATTAAAAGAATGGATTTTGCGGGTCATTTAGATATTAATGAATTTTGTTTATAATGTTCGCATTTTTTCTACATTGTATTTCTATTGCTAAATAAACTGCCTCGTTGGCCTAGTGGTCCTAAGCCCGACTGCTACGCTAGAGGCCTTGGGTTCGATTCCCAGATCGAGTTAAGTGTGTTATTGGGTTTTTTCTATGAAAATCTCAGTAGCAGATCGGAGTTAGGATTTGTGACCGGTTAATGGCAATAGGCTCGCCCCCTAATACATGGGAGCTAAAACATAGCGGCGGACTGTAGGTGTTTATGGGTGGGGTACACCTCTGTGTAACTCTTCGGGGAACACAGGTGAGATGGTATGTTAGATAAAGTTTGTTGTAAATGCTTAAAAATAACCTGGAGTAAGTATAGGTTCCTTGATCAAATTATACAAAATGTCACCTTGAATTATTAAAAAGCAGTGCGATGTAATTCGTCATCATTATCTCAAACATCCGGCAACCTCAGAATATCGTTCCCCTACAGACAAACATAATTAATGTTTTAAGAGGTACAGTCAGCGAGGAAAGTTGATCAATACTGTTACTTTTGTGGAGTGAATAGAACCTATAGAGGTGTGAGTGAAAGGTGAACGAGTGTGTGTGAAATAGGTCGATTCAAATTGTAACGACTGATGATGTGTGTTTTTTGTATATTTTATACTAGCTTATACCCAAGACTTCGTCCTCGTGGTTTTTTTTACTTGCATTCAGTCTTTGGTTACTGCTACGCCCCTGTGTGTCGTAGCGTGTTGTTACAAAGCTCTCATGATTATGGATAAAAAAAACAACACGTCTGGTAGCTTCAGAGATAAGACAAACCAAACAATTCTTCAGCTTTATCTTAGTGTAGATTTTACGAAAAAAAACAGTTTATTGCCATATTATTTCACATCGTAATCCTATTCCTATACATTTATGTATCATCTAAGAAGACACGAAATAATAAGATGCACTGTTTTTCAGCATTTCAGAAAATAGCATAGAGTTTATTTCATATTGATTTAACATTCATCGGATTCTGTATATATTGTGCTCCATAATTAGGATTTTAAAATCTAAACTCATTCATGACTTTTTTTCAAACTGTACCTACATAAATCTTCATGCGTTACCATGGCAACAGGGAAAGTAAATTGCTGATTATGGTTAAACTGCGAGCACCTATAATATTTTGGCATAGGCACGATAATTGGCAAAATTTCGACGTACCTATTATGCATCTTTGCCTACACTTTGAGTATAAATACCTTAAGATGTTAGGTATAATGTTACAATATTTCGTGAAGAAACCAACTAATAAATTTCAAGTGTTTTGATTTCATTTGGTAACTACATTTCTAATATTCTTCAAACCGGTAGGGAGGTCTATGTCCAGCAGTGGACATCCTGCTTATATGATGATGATGACTACATTTTCTTTTGTAAGATTGAATGAAAAGATCGTCAACCAGCTGATAGGAAAATTAAAGAGTTTTATTTTGGACAAGCCCGCCTCACTATTTCGCCTGATAAGAAAGTGTAGAGAAAATTAGGTTCAACGATTTAGCAGTCTTGCACCTCGCAACGAAATTAATCAAAAAAAGAACAGCCGATGACTATTAAAAAGGAAACAAAAAATTCCAAATTCCATTAATATTTAGGAGTTGAACGTATAGACAGTTCTCAGTACTTCTCAGAATTTATCGATCTCCACTAATTAGCTGCGTGCAAATGCGTTATAGATACGTTATAACCACACAGGAATGAAAGACTGTCTTCGGCATTACCGTGTAAGAAAATACATCTCAGCTTCTACTTTCAGCTTTTAATACCTTTATGACAATGATGTTTTTTTTTACTTTGTATGACTCAGAATGTAACATATAAAAACGAAGCGACAAAACTTGAAATCTCAAAAACTACTCGGTCTACGTAGCTGAAATTTAGCACTCAGGTAGTTTATAGTTAGGAGAGTCAGCTAAGAGCGGATTTGACTTTGACACTGACTTGCAAGTGGATAAAGTCGTAGCCATAAAAAAAAATGTTCTACTTTTTGCCAAAATTACAAATATCTAACTTCTTTCCTCATTCTACAAGCACTTAGGTAAAGATGTCAACAAAATCTAGATGTTATCGTCAATCTAGGTAAATATAGCAAACATTTCGATTTGTAACAAAAAATAACCTTCCAAACTCGTATAAGTTCCCAAACAAACACCAAGATTTTCACACCTAACTTTGAAATCTTATGATTTTTGTGCCGTGTTTGTCTACCGAATCAGACTTCGAAAGAAAAACACACTGTAATGTGTATTTTCTATGCTTTCATTTCTTTATGAGGTCAAAGAAAACGTGCCAAAGGCTACTCTAACTAATTTGCTGTATCTCATCAATGTAAATGGATATTATCGCCTACAACTATACTGCCTAATGTTTAGCTAGAGTCTCTACGATCACTTCCCACGCAAAATGATCGTAAAATATCGGTTTCCTACCCACTTTATTATACAAATAGTTTCGGAAGATTTTAGTGAAAGAAATGTTTAAGTGCCCAATATTTTATTTTATTTTATTGCAATAAAAACCTTACCCCTGTCGACGCGACGGCGCGTTCGTGTTCCACGCGCGCCTCAAAGAGATGTCAGCAAAATTGGATGGGGCCACTGAGGGCCGATGCCTGCCGGGGCTGCGGGTTGTTCGAAAGAGATACCGCGCCCCCGGAACGCAAAGGGCACATGAAGGAACATAGACGGGTTTTAGTCAGTAAAAGTCTGACACTCCCTCCCGCTCCGCCCAGGGCGGGGGAAGTTATTTGATGATTTCCGATCTATAAAAAAAAAAGACCTTACCTTTTTAAGAATTTCTCGTGTATCGTAGGAGCGCTTACAAACATAATATTAACTCACACACAGGTGCAACTAGACCCGGAATGAGTACCTGTAGGCCATACAATAGGTATTTATGTCCGCGTAGAAGTGGAGAGACCTCCTTAAACAATCTGCAAATTTTAGTTTCCTAGATCAAGTATAGTTTTCGATATTTTGTATTTTATTTTTATTTAGTTGTGTGACAGACAAGTCAAGTCAGCCCACCTGATGTTTAGTGGTGACCGCTGCCTATGTACATCTGAAATACCAGAGGCCTTGCAAATGCGTTGCCAGGCCAGAGACAAAGTTGAAATTTCTCATGTGCCTGAAGTTACACCGATACCCAAACCCGTCAAACCGGAACGCAGCAAGGCTGCTTTGCTGCAGATATAGATTTGGTGGTAGTACTTCCTTGGAGCCGCTCCTTTACGTACTACTACCACAGATTAACTACTACTGTGTGTTTCGTCTGTGCGTGAATGAGTGACCTATGATTTTATATAAGTAGGTACACAAATATGAACCGTGTTACAACTACGGTACAGTATAATATCTATCCATGTTGCCTTTTTACTCCTACTTTGAAGTTTGATGGGTGAAGGATAATAGGGTTTAACGTTTATTTTCGTCCTTAAGAGATTACACCCGAAGGCCATAATTAATATGTAGGAGCCTGATCCGATCGTAGCTGTGACCCATTTCTCTTTTAATAAATAATCAACATGTTTATGTCAAAGTTTTTACACGTGCCATTATAAATAACTAGCTTCTAACTGCGACTTTGTTTGCGTAGACTTTTACTTAAGCCAGTCTTATTTTTATATTAGAGAACAGAAAATCGGGATAAAAAATAGGTTATGCCAGATCAATATTTAAATAACTGTGTGATTTTCAGGTAATTCTGTTCAGACTCACAAACTAATTAAGATAGTAAAACGTTTGGGCATCATGTTCGCTTAGCCTATTCCCAACTATTTTGGTGGAGGTTTGGAGGGAACTATGTACACCGCTGAATTCTAGTGTAAGAAAGACTATACAAATATATATTTTTTTCTAGCTAAGGTAGCTAATGTGTGAGATCTACCTGGATCTGTTTAGCTTTTTATGATTGATATAAATCTGCACCAAATCTATACTAATATTATAAAGAGGTAAGATTTGTTTGTTTGTTTGTAACGAATAGGATCCGAAACTACCGGACCGATTTTATCAATTTTTTCACCAATTGATAGCTACATTATTCCTATTCAGGCTATATAATAATAATAATAAACTAATACATATTAAAAACATAATTAAAAACTAATTGCCTATGCCTGCCTATGTTATTCAACATAGGCTATACAGGAAAAATTTTTAACCAGTGCGTAAATTTTGCCATAATAAACTTCAACACGTTTTATTAAACACGTATATTTTATTTTGATATGTCTTAGTACTAAAAAAAAAAGTTATCGCTTACGAAACATGTTTACTTAAAAACATATTTTATGGTCACTCGCCGGGCGATCGGGCGGCGCGCGTATCAGCTGTGTCGGCGCGTGTGTGGCGCGTAGGTAACAGCTGACTCGGCGCTCGCTCGCCGCTGCGACGACGTACCTACGCGGTGCGGTTACTGACCTTTTTTAGTTTGGATTGCGATATGAAGTTACTTGTTAACGTAATTCCAACTTTTCCTTCATACTTTCATGGGCTTAGGACCATCAAAATGCATAATAATAAACTTGAATGAAGCACTAAGATAGGTATGCAACATAAACATGAAGATAGATTCTCGTTGCTTAATAAATACACTCGCACCATTTCATAGTATTCGCGGTGAGTAAAGTTTGACATCGTGATTGATACGACGCGAGTACACGCGGCAACTGCAGGGCGCAGGGGTTGCGCGGGGTAAGAACGCTCGGACGTCAGGACACCAATTGCGCGTGGAACGTACTGACGGCGGGCGGGCGGCGGCGGCCCGGCGCTAGCGCATTCCCCACCCCCTCACCCCAGCCATGCGCCCGGGCGGCGTCCGCGAGTTTTCATTGATAGTATGGCGAATAGATTATGTCCATGTTTTGCTTATTTCAAACTCGGATAAGGATGAAAAAATTTTAAATTTTTTTTTTTAACTAAACACGGAAATGTGTTCTATTACTGACACTGAACTACCAAAAAAAATTTACGTACTGGTTAAAAACTTTTCCTGTATAACACACGCTACGACAAACGGGAGCGGAGCATTAATCAAAGACGTAACTTTTGCCGGGTGAAATAAGCCACGCGGACGAAGTCGCGGGCAGTTCAATAGTAAGTCCCATAAAACTGGAGACTAACAGTTTCCCCATACGAAAAAGTGGTACAAAAATACCCAAAAAACGCAAACGCACAGAGACGCAGACACATCTAAATGTGCGAAGATTTAACTTACTTATTCCTTTATTTCCCTCAGCAAAAGTTTCTTTACCCTTGCGAGAAGGTCAAAGGCACTAACCGTATAATAAAAAACTGCATTTTATTCGTCTGTGTATTTCTATTTATTTGTGCGCAAACATTTTGGGTACAATTTGTTTGTTAGCTTGGAAGCCACCACGCCGGAGTCTTGTCACGATTCACACATAACGCCTCCTCAGTTAGTTTATACCACTTTCATTTGGCTCTTGTCATCAACCTTAGTGTTTTATGAATGCTCCTTTTAGTACTGGTTAGACCTTTATTGTGGGTGAGGTTTAGTAATGAAAATTGTGCTCATGTGCTGGCTTTAGGGTTTTGAGTGCGGGTGGGCGTATATCTGCACTGATATTGTGAAAGTAAGAGTATTTTGTCTGTATCTGAGCTTTTGATGAGGCTAAGTAAGGAAACTTATATTGTAACTAGCTTTTGCCTGCAACTTCATTCGTGTAAATTTTGTGGCATAAAAAGTAGCCTATATCCTTTCTTGGTGTTCAAACTTACCCCGTGCCAAATTTCATCAAAATTGGTTCAGTGGTTTAATTGTGAAAGCGAAACAGACAGACAGAGTTACTTTTGCATTCATATTATCCATTTAAGTATAGCTATGGATACACACACAATAATGTCATACATATGTATCTTGGCGACAAGCCTGGCTGATATTCTCGCTCTTTATTTAATTTAATTTAACTTGAAAATAATTCATAAGTCCTAGCTGCTACTAAAGATCTCGAAACGCAATAACTCAATTACACTTTACCCTACCAGAACATAGAACCCAGGACCTCACGCCCAATAAAAAGGTAATTATACAGATAATGAATAAACGTGATTGCTAAAAGGTCCTAATTGACCCAAAATTCTAATTTAAACAAAATTATATGTATATAACTTAATCTATGTGACACCAATTACAAATTCGTTCACTAATTACAGGAACCCTGGTATCTAAATTGCCGCAGTATTAGTTAATAGTTCTCAGACTAACATTTAGACAATTATACTAAATCGGTCTGGAATACATTAGCAAGAATATTCTTAATTATAATGTAAATTGATCCTCATATATTCAGCGGGAATGGAATATTGGGTCATTTGTTTGCTGTTTGAAATTTCATGGAATGATCTGACGGCCGGTTGTATACAAATTAATAACATTCAAAATCTCAGTCGCAATCTCATAATTATAAGAAACAATCAATGTCAAAAATGTATGTGAATTAGAGACATTTTTGACAGATTGGGACTGAGTTTAGATTGCGATCGTTCCAAATAGTTAGACCAAAAATAGTTTTATTTGTAACAACAATTAATTGACAGTCGAAAGCTATCGCAGTCTACCTTATACTTTTATATACAAACTAAAAACAACTAGAAACAATATAAAAGATTATTTTCCACGACAGTACCTAATATTTGTAACATAAGTATTCCGCCTAACACGAAATATGTTGGCCATTTACCCGACAACTAATGTCGTAAAATGAAAGAAACCATTCCCGTGAGCTATTCAATGGACCCCTTTAATAGTTTTTACCTTAGAGTACGGATTAGATAAGCCGTCGAATGCCTCTTTGTCAAATACTAGATTTAAAGCGGAATTAGAGATTATGATGATTATGATTATGGATGAGTGAAAAGCGACTAACAAAAGGGATGGCAGATGTGAGTGGCAATGTCGGGAGGGGACCTACCCTGACCTTATTGGTGAGTTGCTTCAGAAAGGTCAGGTGCGCAATACACGTAACCGGCATGCTTGTATGACCACATGTATGAATGTGAACGAGCTGAAAGGAGTATATTATGATCACAGCCGGTAGCGTTTTGTGGTTTCTGCCTACCCCCATGGGAAAAAGGCGTGAGTTTATGTGTGTCTGTTAGAGATTATGCAGGCAGTAAAGTGGTTCAATTGCTTGTCCATTTTTACGTAGCGTGGCCGTGGGTCGCAGTGTATGATCTGCTTTCATTTTCATACAAAGTAAAGCTTAGTACACATGAATAGCTTAGCACTTAGCCGTACATAGCTATAGAACAGTATACAGATATACTCGTACAGTCATTGTTGTCGTCGTGGTCGTCGTTTTGCGTGTAAAAGATTTTTTTATCTTCATTTAATTATTGCACTTGGGTTCATTTGTCTCCATGAACATCACCGACATTTGAAAATTTACGGTAGAAAATATGGTGCTGTATGACTATGTCTCTTTTTTTAAAGTAATAAGTTTCGATATTATAGTTTACAGGTATTATAAATTTAAAAGGATGACATTAAATACAGTATGTCTTAAATCTATGTAAAGTGCACACATGATTGTCACTTTAAATGTAAGACAAAAATATCTTCTCTCACACACACTGATACACTTGTCACTGGCTCCTGAAATAGAGGTACTCTAACCTAGCTCTGAAGTCAGGGTCTCACATTTTCTGTAACCTGTATTAATGGCAATAAAGAAATTGATTTATTTATTTATTTATTTATCTTCTCAATTATTTGTTATATTATTTGTTATAATTATTAACAGTATAGGTATGGCTTGTCTCATTCATACTCCACGATCCTCTGTAATGGCCTATACACAAGTAACTAGCAGTTAATGTACGATAACGTTCTGTTCATAGGTCCAGTTATGCTCCTTGGCTTGTCGGTTGGCAGTTTAGTCTACACATGATTTGATGTTGTATTTACGACGAATAAACACGGTTGACAACACATTTGGACGGTACGGTAAGTATTAAGTTGATTTAGTACATGTTACGTGTGTGATCGCGGAAAGCTCGTGTGCTCCCGAGATCCCCGGCGCAAATGTAGAAAGGGAACAGCGAAGAGGTTTTTAGTAAGTAAGAATCTAACAGACCTCCCCGACTCCCCAGTGTGGGGGACTTCCTTGAGGATTTTCTCCCCTGGATCAAAAAAAGGACGTTTTGGGTGAATCGTGTATCGCCCGGAATCGCAAAGTAAATGTGATTGATTTTTTAACTGTTTCGCACATAATGTGTGTATAATTTGAGTTTTTTTATTTGGGGTATTATTAATGCGCTTGTCGTATAAACACCAAAATAATATTATAAAATTGATGTATTTCCAATTCAAAAATCGAGATAATTCGACCATTTAGTTTAGACGTTAGCATGGTCGTGCATACCCGTTACGATACATAAGTGTTAATTCTGATTTTAATCCTAGGATGTCACAGGTCAATTTTCAACTAACGTTTTGGAACGATCTCAATACAGTATCTGTCTCAGTCTGTCAAAAATGCTTCTAATTTTAGTAGTACCTACATTTTTCTGACATTGATCGTCGTTGAGATGAGATTACGACTAGATTTGGGACGTTTTGAAGACTCAGCCTAAGATTTGTTATTACAAAATCCGTCAGTATGATAAAAATATATGACATATATTTTTTTGAATATGATGCTTATACTCAGAATCTAGTTTTATAGATACCGCGGGTCGCATAGACGAATTTCAAAAGAGGGTGCATTGTCGATTTGAAGAAGCTCTCGTATAGAAATGATCTGGGATATATCACGATGATTAATGGATTCGCATTCAAATTGATGAACATTTCTGGGTAGTGTATGAACAACAATAGTTTGATGATTACTGTGTATTTCCAGAATTCCCATTATAATCCATGTTCCATTCATTATAGCATTAGACAAATATGGCTATAAGGCTATCGCTATTTTAGTGTTAGCATGTTTAGTTTTTTTTTACGATAAATACACATAATTACTGCAATGCTGTATAAATAAATATTTCACTAATACAGCTATGTTACAACCTAATTACTTTCTATTGTTTTTTGTCTAATGTGAATGAATTGAGTAGAGAGAATTGTTTTTTCTTTGATAAAATGCTGACTGTTTACCGTTAACGCAATTTTTTGCTGGATAATTGAAGCGGAAGATTGAGCTTCTGCACAGCGTATCTCGGGTTTGATTCCCGGGCGAAACAAATATTTGTATGGCCTACAGCCTACAGGTCACTGTTCCAGGTGTGGTTGTTTGTATTTATTGTGAATTGATGTTTGTAAACATATCAACAATATACGAGAAACTATAAGTGTACGAGTGTGTTAAAAAAATAATATTGAAGGTGTCGTTTGTCCTTAAAATTACAATCATACCAATTCCGGATGCCAATCCAAACGTTTTCGCTAAAGTAGGTAAGAAATATAAACTAACAATATTCCGAAATCTTGTCTCGTTCACGAAAAGGGTTCGTCAGCGGAATCCAGTTGAGTAAATAAAACATACGATATTATTTGTATGAAACGAGACACGAATATCAATAAACATAGGAGGCACAAATCGAAAGGGAAATCCTAGGAAGGAAGAAGTAAGGATCGTGTAATGGATTTCAAATTTGATTTTGAAGTAAAGAATTTTGTAGGAATTAAAGCAAAAAGTTGCTTATTTTGAGTAAAGGTTTTTTTTGGTGATTAGTACTGCTACTTAGTGGAATTGTTGGTACATAGGTTAAAACAAATAAAAAAATAATAATAAATAAATAATAATAAATAAAACAATATTTTCAGTAAGTTTCAATCTTACTTATATTGGCGCCAACGGCACATTTTACTTCATAATTATTATGTACCTACTTTCTAAGTTTATCTTGGACATCAATGAAATCGGTGAAGGAAAATGCTGTAAGAAAACCTTGACTTTTTGTTATTTTATTTTACACTACTGGACTTAAAATTTTATTTAAAAATTATTGTAAGTTTAAGTAAATAATAATAAAACTAGCTTAATTATTATAGTAGTAAGTGCCTCTTCATATTACACACATTTAATTACACCAAAATCAAAGTCAAATCATTTATTTCAAATAAATCATTTACAGGAACTTTTGAATTGTCGAAGAGTCAGTCAGAAACTTGAAGCTAGTTGCTCGTTCTAAACAGTAGGCTTCTATGGAGAAGAACGAGCGAGAATCTTAATGACTCCGCCATTTCATTACTATACCTATGTATTAACCTCTCGTCCCAGCTGCCGCGGGAGACGCTAGACGCTCCGGGTGTCGGGAGACGCTAGACGCTCCGGGCGTCGGGAGCCGCGAGACGACTCCCGGCCACCGCAGACGCGAGCCTATGGACGATGAGCTATGGGTAGCTCACCGTCCGGACGTGGAATAAGGACAGACCGTGTCCGCGGCGCATTCGTGTTCCACGCGCGCCTCAAAGAGATGTCAGTAAATTATTCGGAGGGGCCGCTCAGGACTGATGCCTGCCGGGGCTGCGGGTTGTTCGAAAGGGATACCGCGCCTCCAGAACGTAAAGGGCACAAGAAGGCACATGGATCGGTTTTAATCAGTAAAAGTCTGACACAGGGCGGGAGAAGTCATTTGATGATGCCACATCCGAAAAAAAATACCTAGGTATTATTAGATCTCACTAAAGCCGTCAAAACACACCACATTAAATTGAAACGTGACTTGCCACAAGTCCGATGCGGTTCCATTGCGGTCGACGTCTGTTCAATTAAGCCTTTAATTAAACCTATAAGTTTAAAATTATGAGTTTCGACGCTTCGACAGTTATTAACAAAATGTCAGTTTTCAGAAATGTATTTTTACTTTTGTACTTTATAAATATGGTACATTTTTATTATAAGATATATTTATTTGTCAAAAACGCCGCTAAAATATGATGTTTGGTGGGTATTGCTGACAAAACCCATTGTTGGGGGGGGGGGGGGGGGGGTTAATGAGTCAATCGACATGAAAGAAAAAGGGAATGATACGTATCTTAAAGAACATACGTATTCTAATCTTAGTTTCAACTTTGCCATAAAAACCTTTAATTTACTTACTTATATGTATTTTTTTGACACTGGTTGTCGCTAAGAAGAGATTACTACGATTTACTTGAAGTTAACCTTCTGCTAACATCTCCTAACCATCTACATAGTAACCAAATAAAAAACAACGACCTATTCTCAGCCAGAACTAAAAAGGAACTTTCAATAACCTGCCAAACATACTCTTACCTTACAAAGTAAATATTGATTGCAAACTACACTGTAATGCCTACACATTCAAATAAAATCGAGTCACAAACATAACGATAATACTTTTATCCCGTCAACCCCAATTCAGTAGTGTTACACTTGAGACCACGAAAATAGACCCACACCTCGTTGTATTATATGGACCGCTTACTTTCTATAAAGAAAGGCGAAATGTCACTCGGTGAAATAGAAATATTGACATTTCTGATACAGTGTCTGTTAGAAAACTTTGTTACTGGATTTTGAAGCTTTATTATTTTTCCAGAGAGCGTGACTCTTGAAAACGGTTGGACTAATAGCTACTTACTCTGATGAAATATACCGGATATTTAATTAAAGTAAGAGCCATATTCACGACTCCATTTGAATTACTTAGCAGATTAATTTAGCACCTCTCAATTGGCTAGATACGGGTTGATCTTTAGATGATAGCAAAATTTTCTAGGCAGAGCTGTTAGGCAGAGGTGTACCAATGTACACACACAGTTCGCCGGTATGAATTTCATAGAAAAACCCAATAACACTTTTTGCACGACCTGGGAATCGAACCCAACACTTCTAGCGTAGCAGTCGCGCTGAGGACCACTAGGCCAACGAGGCAGTTCTAGGGGTAAAACTACTCATAAAAACGGACAAAATAATATCAGTATGAGTACAACACTGAAATATAAAAGGCAAGGACTATAATGCCGGCCTTAAATTCGAAAATAGAACATAATTTGTTTGACATAATCTGCCACGCAATTTAATAGGATCTAATTGGAAAGTTGTGAAACCAGCTCTAAATAGTATCATTTGCTTTTTAGCTAGAATAAATCAGTTCTTAGTATATTAATATTATGTTGTGGTCGAGCAAAAAGTGTTATTGGGTTTCTCTATGACATTCTCAGTAGCAGCTCGGAGTTTGGATTTGTGCCCGGTTAATGGCAATAGGCTAGTGATGTAAATGCATATTATGCTAGTGTGTAAGCCTATATACTGAAGAACCTTGGATAAACGTTTAGTATTAGATCAGCATTCATTGGTTTTACTTGTCTCCAAATCCCAACCTCACATGGCGACCCTGCCATCTCGGATTCGCACTCGCGCCTCGGTACCGTGCCCTTTTAAGGAAGCGCTATCTAAACAAATAATTAATTGTCACAGTGAACGTTTAAATAATTAAGATGAAGTCACATATCATTTATTGCTTTTGCTATAAACTAACGTGTTCGAGTGAAGAGAAAGTGCAACAAAATGTGCAACTCGCAAAACAATAAGGAGCAGGTGGTGATTGCACAGAATGCTGCTGCAGGGAGAAACTCCGCTCAAGTTGACCAGTTAATGTACCATGCCAGCACTACAAACATTGTTCTGATTGCAATTGTCTTGTTGCTAGCTCTTGGTGGGCTCATCGTGGTATATCGTATGTACCGAAGATGTCATCGACGGATGGTGGAGAGACATGCTAATGATATAGTACTCAGGAGGTATGCCAGCATTTTTAGAGGACGTCGTGCACCAGCAGAACAAGAATACGGCAGAGAATGTACGCGTGGTAATAACGAGTGCGATAAATAAATAACTAATTGGTGAAGTGTAAAAAAAAAAAAAAAAAAAAAAAAAAAATGTAATTAATAATATTACTAAGTATAATGAATGCATGTAATCATAATATATTCTGTGTATGTACTCGAAAAAAAAATGATAATAATAATAACCTATATAACTTAAGCAATAAGGTAAAAATAAAATAATATAGTTAATTATTTTATTTTCCCTTACCGAGGGAGATGTAGTGATGTAAATGCATATTATGCTAGTGTGTAAGCACAGATTAAATAAGTACAGATACTTCACTCAGTAGAAAATTTCCAATACCTACTGCTATAATAGCCTACTCCGTCGCGTCAACTCGCGTCAGCAACCACTGCAAACTAAAATGTGCCTAAATGCTCAAGCGTACAGTTGTGATCGCTTCGCACCGCGCGATCTTACAACAATCGAAGGGCTGCCTCTTCGATAAAATTAAATTAACATAACTTTTTGTGTCTATGTTATTGAGAACTGTGAATATGTTCTGACTTATATGTGGCAGTTTAAAATTGTATCGTAAATGTTTATAAAATATTTTTTTTTATAAATTGGTGCTGACTGTGCAATACATCTAGATAAAACATAATTATTCCTTCTTTTACTTGATTTGCACCCATCTACAGCACATAAGGCACCAGACGGCATCGTAGGTAACGAATGAAACTATTAAAATTGAACAACGTGCGTGCGTGCGCTTGCGAAAACCGCACTGAATTTGGTTCGCAAACGGCCCGAGACCGCTCGGCCGGGCGGTAGGCAATTATAGCGCGCAAGTACATAGAGTGACGGAGGCCTGGTGTAAGCCTATATACTGAAGAACCTTGAATAAACGTTTAGTATTAGATCAGCATTCATTGGTTTTACTTGTCTCCAAATCCCAACCTCACACGCCCCCTATTACATGGGACCTAAATATACCGGCGTACTGTGGGTGTACATTGGTACACCTCTGCCTAACCCTTCGGGGAATACAGGCGTGATGGTATATTTATTTATATGTTGTAGTTGACTATATTTATTGAACATAAATTTGCGTTCCACTTCATCATCATCATATCAGCCGGACGACGTCAACGGCTAGACATAAACCTCCCCTAAACATAGCCACAATGACCGGTCCTGTACTGTCCACTAAATCCTTCTCAATATCTCGAATAATCTTGGCTTAGTACTAAACGGTTGCTTTACAATCCTCTTCCACCTGCAGATGTAAAATTTAAAGCTAGACGTCCGTGTCCTTAAAATAAGGAAAAATCTACGGACACCGTTGGTAATAGCTACAGCATTTTTCTTTTTAAGAGCCCGACACTTAGACTGAATGACTCTGTTACTGCTTCCATCGTTGTACGTTTTTGTGTTTATTAAGTTTGGACCTTATGACTATGAAAAGAAAACTGTGATTGTCATTTGTCAGCAATTCGTTCATCATAATAACTACTAATGAGAGAATTATAGGTGCCTACTTATACAAACTTCGTACTCATGATTATAACCAACTATGTGAGCAAAAAGCAAATCAGCTCAAGCAATCAGCAGATTTTTTTCCGCTTTGTCAAGGTATCATAGAATTATGAGTACATACCATTACAACATACCATCACTCCTGTATTACCCGAAGGGTTAGGCAGAAGTGTACTAATGTACACCCACAGTTCGCCGATATGTTTAGGTCCTATGTAATAGAGGGCGCGCCTATTACCATTGACCGGACACAAATCCTAACACCGAGCTGCTACTGAGAATTTCATAGAAAAATTAAATAACACTTTTGACCAGAACTGAGAATCGAACCCAAGACCTCTGGCGTATCATCGCTCTTAGGACCACTAGGCTAATTATGAGTACCTACAATGACTCTTTTTCAGGTTTACAGGTAAACTAAAAGCGAGGCTGTACATTACCTACTCACCAAAATAAAATATAAACTCCGTATATTTTCTTCAATAAATAATACCTGCTTTTTACAATTCTGAAACGCGCTGCAATGTAATATGATCATGAAGAGAGCTTGTAACCTAATTTTGTACTTACACCAGTCATTCTCTTTCGCAGCATTCTGAAAATTGTCTTGCAAAAATTCCAGTAATAACAGATGTCGTCTTCTAAGAAAATAAATTTTCTTAAAGCATTATGACTAAAAAGAGAAATATAAGTGTCAGTGTAAACAGAGCAGCAATATCCTCGAGCAATTTTCATTTATTCAATGATATTAAACTACAACACATCACAAATAGAGTTGAAAATTGTTTGCAAGACATAATTTCACTCGGGATGTTGCACGTAATTACGCTATTTTCGACTTTATAGACTAATTTATAACTTACTGCGTATTTTTAAGGGACTGAAAGTACTCATTAATGTGAACAAAATTATTTTGAGATCAATCTTTATGTATGAAAAGAAAACGGCTGTTTTCATTTTGATTATATTATTAGAATTGGTCGCATTCGCAAAACTTGTTCATAGTCGTAAGGAGCAAATTCCTAGATTGGGGCAATGTTAAAAAAAAATAAAGAAAAGAATTTATCGGCATCATCATATCAGCCACAGGACGTCCACTGTAGGACATAGGCTTCCCCCATAGATTTCTAAAAGGACCGGTTGGAAGAGGCCTGCTTCCAGCGCCTTTCTGCGGTCTTGATCAGGTCGTCTGTCCAATTTAGAAAATAAGTAATTAATAAAAAGCACCCCAACTTCTAGATGTTCTGTCTGCGCTGGTCGTAAAAGCTCAATTGCACTTGTACAACGGCGACGAGCATTCAACTTACTAACGCCTGTAAGTATCAAATCAGCAGCCTTTGTGCTCGTAAATTAGCTTTTAAAAGCACCCGTCATTTCAATTGCGAATCCGGATATAAAAACAGCAGCAGTTTACGTCTTTAAACTGGCAATTTTATTTATGAGTAACATAAAGACGATAATGGGTTGCATTCACTCGCTTGCTCTGAGAAAGTCTTTAAGTTCTTTCAGTTCCTCGATTTTGGACTTTTCGATAGCCAAACAAGGCACAAATTACCTTGGAAGAAAAATCCAGTTTTGCTATGACATTAATATGATTAACGTGTATTTATTTATTCATTTAATCTTTATGTAGTAAGGAACGAAGGTGGAGTTAATGCATAGCCATTGTCTACCGGTCAACCAAAGGCGACAATTAATTGTGCTTGCGTAAAATAACACACTTAAAGAAAAAGGAAACTGGGAATAATTACATACATAACTTGAAATGTACACAAGATTCCAAGATTTAAGTCCTGGCTGGGGGCTTTAATTAAGGCACCATAGAAAAGGCCAGTGGAACACCAGTATAGAAAAACTATTTTTTACTGATCTGTAAGTATACTAAGATAATAAAACTTATTTTTTTTTTGTTTTTTAAATGCGTTTTAATCTGTAGAATTGCCAGTCTGATTGGAATATTTTTTGCATATGATAGCCGGATTTATAAGGAATAGCTTAGGCTATGTTACTTCTAGCTACAAGGTACAGGAGCGAACTATAACCAAAGAGTTTAGCTTTACACTCCCGTGGTCCGGCACGGGGGTGTCACACCATCAACTTCCAAACTCCGGGCTGCTACTGAGAATTCCTAATGGAAAAACACTTATTGCCTGGGAATCGAACCAGGGACCCGCTTAGCAGTTGCGCTTGCGTCCACGAAACTAAAGGGGCAGTGCGTAAGATATTAATATAACAACATACTAAGTTCTACATAAATAAAACGTTGTTGCTAGGTCGACCTAAACCCTTTTCACCTAACTACGTACCATTTGATCAAAGGCACACAGATCACCGCACACAAGGGTAACATATTACACGTGTACGTACTCACAATTGTTTTGGTTACCGCTCAATCAATGAGCCGCCAATTAGCTCTTTGGTAAACGTAGGCAACCGACTATTTGGGACTCCATGCTCAGTTGACGTTCAATTTGAACGTAATGATGTTCATGATCCTGTTTTATTGTTGTTGTAGCTTTTGGTCGTGACTTTGGCTGCGTGGTTCAAGGTAATTTAAGAAGTTGTTGATAAAAATGTGATTTCTTTTGTTTCAAGATTAACTTTTATGGCAATCGGTTCAATTATCTTTATGAGTTTATGACAGACTTACTAGTAAGTAACTTATCAGTAAGTAGGGATACTCCACAACCTAGGTAGATAATAACCTGCCGGTAAAGCTTAAAAATAGTGATGATATTGCTTGTCGTTGGTTATTGATAGACGATTAAGCAAGTCAGCAAATCTGCTGTCGAGAATTAGACGCCACAAGCTGTTTTTACAAACAGTAGGTATACACAGTATACAAAGACTATTAAAATTATCTCCTTTATACAGGAGATAAAAAAAAAAAAAAAAAAAAATATTTTGTTTTTTTTTTGTTTTTATGTAAATTAACTTTATACAGTTAATTTACATAAAAACATGCCTTTTTTCCATGGGGGTAGGCAGAAACAACAGAACGCCACCTGCTACGATCTTACATACTTCTTTAAAATCGTCCACGTTCATACATCTATTATAAGTTTATATTGCATGGGACCTAAACATACCGGCAAATTGTGGTTGTACATTGGTCCACCTCTGCCTAACTCTTTGGGGAATACAGGCGTGATGGCGTGTGTCACACTCGAAATTCTTACGAAAATTTTAGCTCAAAACTAAATAATTCAACCTCTCAAAATGTCAGCTTTAAACGCGACTAAAAACTGAATTAAGCAGAGAGATAGCCAAGCACTACATTCTAAAACACTATTTGGAGCCAAGTGTTCTAAAAATATCTCTCACCGGACTAAACTTCATATCCGTAACGCGACTGTTGGTCATATCCGTGGCGTGTCACTAACATTTTGAAAGCAAATGAAAAGGTGCAGAAATCCCAGAGCTTTCACTTCGTGACAAAACAGGTATAAGGGACTTACCACAAGCTTCTTTTGGATATGCTTCCTATCTATCGTCGACTTTGTCTCTGTCACCTCTGATCAAGACTATAGCCAAGAGCTTACACTACACACCTATAAAAAAACAGCTTTTATCTATAGAAAATACCAGTTTAGTATGGAAATGCGTACGCATCCGATCAAGCCCGCCACACTGTTCCCAAACCACTGCAACTCCTGTAAGCCAGAATCAACAGTGGCGACCACAAGAAAAGCGCCGAGACTATGAAGCTCGACGAGTCCCGGAGAAACGATTCAACTGTCTTGGATCCCGCAACGAAATTAATCAGAAAAGATTAGCGGAGGAGTAAGAAAAAGTACGCATCCGATCAGCTTACTATCTCTGAAAACTAATGTTTTCTACAGACAACATCTGAACTGAGCTGAATAAGTATGTATAACTAGTCCCTTATATCATTTGGTTGATTTTATTTTGCAAGTAAATTAATAGCAGTCGCAGGAGGTGATAATATTTAGTTTATCATAATTGTTATGCCATAGCTTGTCACTTTATCGAGTACTAGCTTCTGCTTGCAACTGCGTCCGCTTTATTTCCGACACCAGCGTTAAGCTACGTGTTAGGTTACTGCTCCGCTCCCGTGTGTCGTAGCGTGATATTATTTAGCCTATATACTATTCCTCATGAATCTGGCTACCATACACAAAATATTTTTTCTATTACGATTTGTAGTTCCAGAGATTAACGCGTTTAAACACACGTCCAAAAAACTTTTTAGCTTTATTAGGTGTACAGATTTGAAGTCAACCTTCTGCTGATTTTATAATCTGTATAAACTGAGTGTTCACTACAGGCGACAGTATAAAATGCTTTAAGCTCAACTTTCTTGATACAATTTTACTTTTGTCCTGTCACTAAATAAACGAAACCACTGTGCACACGTTCAAACTAAATTAAATTCTACCTAAATGATGGTGAATATACATTATCATACCATCACGCCTGCATTACCTGAAGTGTTAGGCAGAGGTGTACCAATATACACACACAGTTCAGCGGTATGCTAAGGTCCGATGTAATAGGGGGCGAGCCTATTGCCACTAACAAATCCTAACTCCGAGCCGCTACTGATAATTTCATAGAAAAGCCCATTAACACTGTAAATACCCTGAAGTACTCGTACTTACCAAACGGTCAACGATCCAGTTAGAAGAATAAAATAAAGATAAAACTAAAATATCATATCTTACTGCTCTTAGAGATTATTTTCTGTTTGGAAAATATGAGATTGGAAAGCTATTTCATCATAGCTAGCTCATACATGACGAGAATGACATTAAATTATTCCCATTATTGTCATTGATTTTGCTTCGTTTTGCCAAAAATCTGATGTTTTTTTTTTTAAAAAAAACGTTGTTTGCCATTAGGGAATATTGAGTCGTGATGAGACTATGAGACATGAGAGGCGGGCGACTTAACCACTGGGCCAGTAGTTAAGGCGCCCACCTCCAATATACGAGGTTGTAGGTTCGCAACCGGGCGCGGGCAAGTACCAATGTGTCTTTTTCAAATTCTTATGCACTTTCTAAGTTTATCTTGGACATCACTGACATCGGTAACCATGTCAAAGGCCCTTGAGGCGGTTTAGAAACTCTGACACTAGGGTGTGTGAGGTCGTAGACGTAGACGTTATTACCCACACTATAAAAAAGAGGAAGAGGGAATATTGTAGCAACAATGTTAAAGACTGGATAATGGCCTTGACCTTGATGACCTTGCACCCTTTACTAAGAATATTATATTCCCTTTATACAGAAGCTAGTCATCATTCAAACCTACGGCTAGTCATAGAAACAAGAGCTCAGCTTTCTATAAGAAGAATCCAGCTACCTATTACTTTCAATAAAAAATACATGTAAAAGTAGGTACCACAATACAGATCGAAAGCAATGACAGTGACGGGAGTTCGGGATAGTATTATTATAAATTCTGTACACGTTATTCAGGAGAGCAACCGTCCACCTTCGAAATGCCCATTAATAAACTTTTCGGATTCATTTATGTCTTATGCGATTGGAATAAATTATATATTCGAATACATAAATTACCAGTTTTAAGCTACAATTTTGCCGTTTTTGGATAGAAATTGCTTTATTATAACTTCAGTTGGCATCGGGTTGTCTGGTTAAGTAGATTTTAGACCTTGTCGCTTAATACCAGGCTTAGAACTCCAATTAATGTTGGGCAATGTGGTCTTAACTCAACAAGTTTTGGACATTGCGTGCGATCTCAATTTAATTGAACACGACTGTTTCTGGAAATAAATTAGGAAATTATGTGCAGAAATAATTTGAAGTGAGGTATTATTAGCCTTTTTCGGTGTTGTTTATTGTTTGGGTAATTTAAATGGACTTTGGAGAGACACGATTATACTTTATTTATAAAGCTAAAAGACAGGAGAATTGTAAAATTACTAGCTGTTCTCGTGGAAGTCTACGTAAAACCCGTTTTTAGCTGACTTCGAAGTCTCCAAAATTACGAAGAGTTTTAGTAGGAACTGAAAATATTTATTATTTTTCAGATTTGTTGTAGTCAGTGAATGACGTTTAGTTTTTTTTTTGTTTGCCAAGACTCACACTTCTCCCAAATATTTCTGAAAGCCAGAATTAACAGTGGCGACCACCAGAGAAGCACCGAGGCAATGAAGCTAAGCGATCCAAATGTCTTTGGACCGGCAACGAAATTAATCAGAAAATAACAGCGGAGGAGTAAGAAAAGAACATAATTTTAATTTCACTTTTAGTTTTAAAACTTCAATATGAAACACGAAACCACTTTTCTTATAACGCAATCCTTAAGTATTATTTTGGTATACCTATTTATTACAAATATATGTTTATGCAAAATTATTCTTAACCATAACTTGATTAAAACTAAAACTTTGCTGTAATTAAACTCTTTCTATTTTTCTTACAAAGTTTCAAAAGTCTGATTGCTTCATGACCTTTCATTGAATTTTAAGTTTGTTTAACAAAATTGGTTTATTACTTAGGTACTTTAAATCGATTTTGAATCAATAGGTAAATGATAGTCCGCTGTAAGTTTGATATACCTAATTGTGCTATTCAGATAGCACAATTATGTCAAACTCAAGACACCCTTATGCACAGAGCACAACAACCAGTTGGTTGTTCTGCTCGTTGCCCTTATGTCAGCAAAACGGGTGTAAAAAAGATACGTAAGAAGACGAAAGTAAAGTTAAATTTTGGTCCCATCATACCAACCTTTTTTTGTTTTTTCGGCAATGTGATATGACTTCTAAATACGGAGTCATTGAAAGTCAAAAAGTTCAAACTTTTATTTTAGGTACTTTTTTTTACAAAACAAGTTTGTAGGTAATTTTCTAATCAAACTTTAAATGCCCTCAAGTGAGCTGGTGTGTATATAGCCATTAGCACAATATTTGGCGTACTTTGTGATTATTTTCAACCAAAACAAAAGTCTTATTTCAGCATACTTATTTTTTTTACTTATTTCGATCACTTAGCCATTGACTATGCCTAGGTACTCCGCGATGCATACTCGGGGTAATGCCCATTAGTTCATCCAGGCGTTTGCCCTGATGATTGTTAACAATTTTTAAAAACAGAGGTAACAAACTGTTCTACAACCACAGTCAACACAGATAACAACAGTTACTAAAATATAGTCCCACCCAGTCGTGATGTGTTCGATGACCTTTAATATTATAAACTATATTTAATCTAATTTTATTTTATATTATGATTTTGCAATTTCTCATTTTAGCTTGTTGTGATTAATTTTATTTTTTGAATCTTATGTGTATATTTGACATCCTACCTATTTTAATCCGTTTTGACTTTATTTTTAATTTTTCTTTTTTTTTTAATCTGTAATAATGTTCATTGAATTCGTAGTTTGTCTAAATGTAATTGTATGCCCTACGGGCGGGACATAGCTGATCAAAATTTACAAATATTTAAGAACTGTACTATACATACCTATGATCCACAATAAACGCTGATTGATTTGATTGATTGATTGAGTCAAGAAGGGAACCATAAAGCTTAAATCACAATAGATAACAGTCATGCAAAATGGTAAGTTACGACATTAGATAACATAACGCATTTCGGTAACATTATGCCCTACATTGAGTTTGACATCACTGTAATGAGTTTGTTGAACCCGGCAAGAGACATTGACTACTGTAGCAATATATTGTTCGCCAAACATCTTGTAAAATAAATATAAATATGTTGTAAATACTTGGCAAACAGACAAAAGTCCTGTGGAGATTTTGTTAAGGGGCTATCCAAACACAGGACACCGTAAAACACGTTTTTGCAAGCCTGAAAACAAAATTTGTGTATTTTCAAGGGTTCAGACTTATCTATAAATATTGCATGAAAATAAAACAGTATCCATGGTAAAAAAATCGCAAAGGAGAGCAAAAAAAAATTTTTCGTCACGTGGATCTCAAAATTTTGAACGTAATCTATATAATTTTATGAAATCATATTATAAGAATTTTCATTAACTAAAACTATTATTTCACTGAGCCGTGTATTTTTTTCTCAATTTAATGAAAACCTCAAAATTACCTACTGTGATTTTGGTGGTTATTCTATACAACTTACAACTGCCGCCTGCCGCGATGCATTTTATTGTCGACATTACATTACATTTGGTTACCATAGTGCCTTAAAAAAGTCGTTAGGAGGAAAAGAAGATATTGTTATTTTAGAATAAAGGGAAATTTAAAGCAGCAGGCCCGATATATACCTAGTCCTAAAATATAAGTATATGGGTGCCATAATTGGTTTTATCCAACATAACATGTTTTTCAAACTCATTCAAGACGCGACATTGACAAAATTGTTGGAATTCAAAGAGATTGTATCATTTATAGCGACATATCGTGTTCTCCAAATCTTGGTATACCCATCAATGTTTATAGCGTAAGCCTAGAAAACTAGTTTTTTTGTGAATATCTAGATTTTTCATAACGTTATCGCGGCCGTAATATCAGTGCTATTTTGTTATGTAAGATTGTGTCAAAGGGCACGAGTTTCTGTAAACAAATGGTAAGATTCCCCTTTGTAAGCAATTCTTTGTTACATGTTTTTTTGTTATGGCAATAGGGTGAAATAGTTAGGAATTTCATGGTATAAGGGCTAACTTTAACCTCGTATATTGTTATCATTGCTGATGGGAATAAAAGGGTCGTGGATTTATTTTATGATGATTGAAAATATTATTACTGTTTTACCTTTTGATTGGGATGGATAAGAGAAATCATTATTTTAATGTTTTTCTGGCGTAATTAAATTATAACTAGTTCATGTATATAGATTTCACTGATACCAAGTGCACGTACGGTGGTCCAAAGACCAGAAGACCATTTCTTATAATTAAAAACGTTCAAAATATAGTCACAATATTATCTCTGCGACAATTCAATGTTGTCAAAAATAAAGGGACCTTTGACAAATTTGAATGCGAACGTTCTTAAAAGTTACTAGGATGCAAACCCTGATGATGGCCCATTTACAACAGTGCCCAAAGTGTCCCAACACTAGCACTTTAGAGGATATAAAAAGCCACCAATACCGCGATATACGTGGTCACAAATTGGGCCCAAGTAGGGAAATAAAAAAAAATTGTATCCAAAACAAGAAGAATAATATTTATTTGGCAACAATTTACATAACACACACAAAGAATGTTATTAGAGGTAAATGACTTTTTGAATGATACTTTTTGATTATCTAATATTGTTATTGGTTTAAATTTTATTTCAATTAATTTCATTATAATTTGATTTTTGACAATTAAGCTTATGAAGCAAACATTTTTACTTGGGCATTTGTATTTGTATTTCGTAACTCAATTTGTACGCCATAGTTGGCAAAACATGTACGTACATATGTTTATAATTTAAATACCCTGCATGCCTGACTAATTGGTGTGTAAACGCATGTTTTTGACAAATAAATCATCTTTATCTTTAAAGAGAAAATAATAAAATCTAGTGTGTGTCTTACTGCTGCGCCAAAAAGGCTCATCGTTTACTAGTAAACTGGAATCAAAAGTTAACACTAAATTATAGTTTTGCGAACAGGGCTATTCCGAAAATGCACTTTCCAGTTCACTTCTATGTATCCGTCGTGGCAAGAGATTTTTATCGGTTACGGTCCGTATACGGAAATGAACTCGAGTGTGAGTTGTTGCAGAATAGTGTTGCAGGTCTATTTACATTGAATTCGTATTTCTGGATATCTTGTTCACTAGTTTTAAAGTACATAGATATGTATTCGATTGTACGGTGGTACAGCATCCTTCATCTGTGAGTCTGACTCGTACGGTCGAACAAGCTTTTTGATAAACTGGCCAGAAAAATCATCTGACTACTACACTGCCGATTTTCATTTTTGTTATGTGCGTTAGTATCAATTTTTTAAACTTTGTGGCGTCATCAATTGAGTAAAGTAAGAATACACACGCTTATGAATAAGTAATTACAAGTTGTTATATCATCACAATATCAGCTGTCCACAGCTAGACATAGGCGTTCCCCATAGATTTCAAAGGACAAAAGGACTGATTGGAAGCTGCCTGTAAACTAATTAGCTTGGTCGACTGTACATGGCCAGTTTATTTTATAATTTACAAAATAAGTCAAGTAATGTTCAGGACCTTACCATCACTAAAAGTAAAACATAAAGATTACTACCCACAACATAAATATTGAAAGCTACCAAACATTTATGTACGCTGTTTTGAATATCAAAGAGCGTATTGCTTAAAAAGCGCGTATCCCCTTGGATTTTTCTTCCATTTACAATCTCCATTACGGCTCAGATCAAACAAAGATGGTGGAATTAAAGGAACATTGTGAAAACGGAACGAATATTACTTTTGTTAAAAGCTAAACGAAAAATATTATTCCAAGTTAAATTGAATCGACGGTTTCGAGGGAGTAAAGTTTTTCGTCTCACGTCGCCATTTCAGGTGTGTTATTTGTTCCAATAATAGCAATCAATTAGAAGGGCCTTTTAAATGGCCTTTTAATTTGTTCAAAAAGAGGGGTTTTTGATTATCTATACTACTCGATATGATGCTGTGATCGGACCGATTTCGACCAAGGCGATTGCTTTAGCTCCGCCGTAGTTGTCTTCTTTGCAAAAGTTGCATATTCTGGGCATGTGAGCACACCATCTATATAATTATAGTTAATTGTGGCAGGTGGTCGGGCTTTCAACAACACAACTCAACATAATACGTATAGCTGAAAAGCTTTTTGTTTGTAAGAGATAATCTCTGGAACTACTGATTCGATTACTAAAACTATTACACTGATGGAAAGCCTCACAATATTGCGGACTGCAACGACTACAATATAGCTATAATAGCGTCCACTGGTGTACGTAGGCCTGCCCCAAATAGCTAATAGCATTCATGTATTATGCTACCTAGAGATGCCTTGCACATGAACGAAGAAGCTTGAATAAACTAGTACCTATCTACTTCATAATTAATTTATTCTTCATTGTTTTGAAATCGGTCATTTAGAGCCGACAAAAAATATAATACAAACTTAAAAACCTGTATTCTCTAGAGCTTTTAATCGAAACAGCACGCATGACGTCATTAGGGTGCAAACCGCAGCTCAACCGCCCCATCAGCCACTAATAATACCGTCTGTATATAAAATGCCATGTTCCATTGAAACACAAAGCCAGTACTTGTAAAAAAAAGTAATTCTCCAGACCGATTCCGGCCACGGCGGCTTATCTTAATGCAGACTAGCTACGTACGCAGGAGTATTATAGTGCACAAGTGTGTGCGCAAACACAGGAGCACTCCCTCTTCCCTAACTCTCATAGCCCGATGGGACGGCAATTCGACACGACTTCGAAAAACCCAATAACACTTTTTGCCCGACCTGGGCAAAGGGGCAGTTAAGTCAGTACTTAATCGAAATATAAAACGAACCTTATTTATAGCAAAATAAAACTAGAATCAAACCACAAAAGTCTATAAAAGCACACTTTAAATTTATTTTACGACTAAAACGATCGTGTTTGAACACTGCAATTCTGCGATTTTTACGGAAAGAAATAGTAGAATGGTATTACCGATATTTTTTAGTGCTTGACTTGATTGTACACGGTTATTTATTTGATTAAGTTTTGATACTGATTTTAGCTGTCGTATATCAGTCACATTTTAATTGAGCGATTCAAAATATAACTTTATTTACTATACGAAAAGATACACATTTAATTGTGTCAATTCAGAATACGTTGCACCTTCTGATAATGAAATGTGTATCTTTTTGTGTAGTAAATAAAGTTACATTTTGAGTCGCTCTATCAAAACTGACCCTTAGATGAAGAAGTAAATTTCGTCAAGTGCGTGGAAGTCTAGTAAGTACCGTAAGTGTAGAGGTGGAGGGTTCTACTATTATTGAAACACGTTATATAACTTTACGTTCATCATCTTCCTGCCCTTATCCCATGTTACTTGGGGTCGGCGCAACACGTTTTCTTCTTCCATACCATCCTGTCAGCCGGCATGCTATCACTCACTCCTTTCTCTTTCATATCATTCTTCACACAATCCATCCATCTTTTCTTTTCTTTTCTTTGGCCTACCTCTTCCTCTCCACGTTAGTGTATTGAATTTTAAATATTATTATTTAACAGCCCCGTTCGTCTCGTGGTGGCAAGCACGACTGTTGAGCGTGGGGTCCTGGTTCGATTCCCTGGTCGGGCAAAAAGTGTTATTGAATTTTTCCATTAGGAATTTTTCAGTAACAGCCCGGAGTTTGGCAATTGATGGTGTGACACCTCCGTGTCTTGGCAAGCAGTCGCGTTTGTGACCACTAGGCTAACGAGGCAGCTATGATAACTAAATAAACAACCAATTTTACTTATTTCTAATATTATAATTTAGTGAATCTAGAGTAAAAGAAACAATAATAAAAGCTGGAAGCATTTAAAATAACCCATCTAATTACGACTCACAGAGGAAGACTTTTACAAAGCAGCACTGCTGTTCATTTAACTTGTCACATTTTTTGTATTTTAGAGCACATTTCCATGTGACCACACAGCGCCATGGAAAGTGGCTAAATGCTGTAATACGATGTTAATTAGTATAAACAGCTCCAAACACAATGTAAACGGGGTAATTATGGGGGTAAATTTTGTAATGGTGCATTAAAAGAGGGTAATATTGCTGACATAGATGTGGGTAAACTTTTATATTCATGGTTACCATAGCGTGTGTTGTGGTCAGTTTAAATATCACTTTTTGTTTATTTTTGAACAAAATTTGATGAAGGTGATTCTGAAGTAAGGTATGCTACTTCTTGAGTCTTCCAAATGCGAAAGTTTGTGAGGATGGATGGATGGATGGATGGATGGATGGATGAATGGATGGATGGATGTTTGTTACTCTTCCACGCTTAAACCTGTTTCTTACCGTGTCGACGGCGCGTTCATGATCCACGCTCGCCTCAAAGGGATGTCAGCAAACTTGGAAGGGGCCACTGAGGGCCGGTGCCTGCCGGGGCTGCGGGTTGTTCGAAAGAGATACCGCGCCCCCGGAACGCAAAGGGCACATGAAGGAACATAGATGGGTTTTAGTCAGTAAAAGTCTGAGACTACGGGGAGTTATTTGATGATTTCGCGTCTATAAAAAAAAAAACCTGTTTCTTATGTAAATGACGACTGAATTTTTAAAATAAATAAAAACTTGCACATTCCCTATTAGTATCTAGAAAATCTCCAAGACAAATTGACCTTGTACCTATCCGTACACCAAATAGATTGATAAATTCTGATTCAGTCCATGAAAACGGTTAATGAATTAAATCTGACAGGAAAGTCGAGGGAGATCGTTAATTATACATACATACAATCACGCCTGTATTCCCCAAAGGGTTAGGCAGAGGTGTACCAATGTACACCCACAGTTCGCTAGTATGTTTTTAGGTCCCATGTAATAGGGGGCGAGCCTATTGCCATTAACCGGGCACAAATCTAAACTCGGAGCTGCTACTGAGAATTTCATAGAAAAACCCAATAACACTTTTTGCTCGACCTGGGAATCGAACCCAAGCCCTTAGCAGTATTTATTTATTTAAACTTTATGCAACAAAAAGTACAAAGGGGCTCTTAGCATGAGTAGAACAAAGATATTGAAAATGAGATAAGAAGGAGGAGAAGGAGAATTAAGACGGGAGAAAAGCGTGGTTAACGCACGTAAATTTCTTCTCTGGCGAATGGACAACCATTTAAGTTCGGCCCTGAAGCTTGATACGTGGTCATATTTCCGCAAAATGAAAATGTACCGAATGCAATTATTGAGAACCCTGTCCAGCTTATCCAACAACACTGCATTCAAGTCAAAGTAGCACACGTCACCATAGTCGATTATAGGAAGGATTAAAGTCTGCACAAGCATTGCTTTCGTCCTTGCAGGCAAAAAGTTTCTCAGGCGATATAAGGAACGCAAGGTACCGTTGACTCTCTGACAAACACCGGAAACCTGACTCTGCCAGCTTAGCGTAGAATCAAGATATAAACCGAGATCCTTCACACAAGGGCTTATTGGAATGACAGTCGTATTCAGAATAATAGGAGGAAGGGTTAAAGCTGCCACTCTGCTCATCATGCGAGAACTACCAATAACAATCGCCTGGCATTTTGTGGGGTTTACAGCCACCCCAAACCTGTCAGACCAATTGTTAACGGCACCAAGATCCCGGTAGTAGTAGTCAAGCAACCTTAGTAGCAGTCGAGCTTAGGACCACTAGGCCAACGAGGCCGTCGTTAATAATTTACATGCTATATTGTTGATTGTCTTATTAGATCGAGAAAGGTAGGTAACGTTGTTAAAAACAGTTACAGCCACCGTTTCTATTGAAGATAATGTTTTATATTAAAAGATATTTCTTATTCGTTTTCGTATACGATATATTGTAAATATATTATGTGAAGAATGATATGAAAGAGAATTGAGTGATAGCATGACGGTTAACAGGACGAAATGGAAGAAGAAAACGTGTTGCTCTGACCCCAATTGACGTGGGATATGGGTAGAGAGATGATACGTAAAACAAAACTAATTTTTTTATAGGTATACATGATACATTTATTTTGACAGACACAACAAAGAAAACATAAACCTTCGTAACCTTCGTTCGTCTTTAAGTTGATACTCCAATAGTTTTATCATCATTTTGATAAGCCTTAAAAAGCACAACTAATTAAAAACGCAATGTACTCGTACATAAACACTTATAATTAAGCATATTTTTTCATATTAACTCGTCAATTTTAAAATACCCAGACTTCATTGAAATTGGAAAATACAAACTCAATTGCTAGACGAAATAAGGTCTAGAAGTCCCTGAGCCTAAAACAAAATGGCAGCCTACAACATTTAGGAACAAAGGCAGAACAATTATTCCAATACAATTTGTACTTACAAACACAGCCAGCTTTCAAGTTCACACATTTGATTCAGCCTAAAGAAATAAGTGTGAAAAGCCGGCCAAGTGCGAGTCGAAATCGCACATGAAGGGTTCTGTACCACCGTATAAAATATTTGATACTATACGCTGAAAAATCAAGTTTTTAGTAGGACCCTTTTTAATTTTTAATTTAATTTTATATTTATTATTTGTTGTTAAGTATAGCGGAAATAAAAAATACTCTATAGCCTATCACGATTCATAAGATATAGCCCGCTGACAGACAGACGGACGGACAGCGGAGGCTTAGTAATGGGGTCCCGTTGGCACCCTTCGATTACGGAACCTTAAAAAAATACAATATCGCAAATACGCAATTCCTATTCGGTTCACAGTTGTCGTGTACCCGATATTACTTTTCCAGCTATTATTCTAAGTTAAGCCGCTTAAATTTTAGTTCTTAGGCTCTGCGCCGACAAGTATCAAGACTTTTATTAGCCAGACTATCGTTTTGCAAGGTTCCCACTTCTCATACATTATTACAGTTGCGGGGTCGATAAAGGGCAAGTATTAATGTGGCTTGGATATCAATGACACAGGTAAAGGAAAACGGTATGATGAAACCTGGACTTATAATTAATTTAAGTTTGGAATACTCACTTTGGCTTGAGCAAACATGATGATCAACGGTAATGTTTTTATAGAGTGGCTCCTACTTAAACTTTAAGAATATTCTTACTAAGTGTGAGCAGAGCCTTAAATAATATCGTACTAGACACATCGAAATAAACAGGCTCGTTTTAGTACTGAACAAAAATTTTTATTATCGAATACCACTCCATTCTTTCCCCTGTTACGAATGGAGCTAATGCTTTTTACAGTTTGCAATTATAATTTTCAGTTTGAGCAAATTTTCAAATGTTTGACCTTATAATACTTGCTCCTTTAATAACTAGTTAATTCGGTTTTAAAAGTCAGTTAAAGTGTAGTTCAGTTAAAAGATTACACAGAGTACCTCTTTAGGAAATTGGTACTTGAATAGGTTACTTGGTTAAAAGTTGGTACTTTTAGTGGTAGTAGTGCTCTTTGTGAAGGAGCTCGTCCGGCTAAGTACTGTTTCTGTCGCAAAGCAGCGTTGCTGTGTTCCGGTTTGAACGTTATGGGTGGTGCCGTTGTAGTTACAGGCACATGAGTCACTTCAACTTTGTTTCTGGGATATGAGTAACTCTGCAAGGCCTCTGGTATTGCAAATGTCATCAGGTTGGCCGTCGTGTCGGCTTGTTTAGCATTCAATGATATTAAAACAGTTTGAGAATTTCCGTTATGATTAAAATAGGTTATAGCAATATTGTCATTAACTACTACAAACTAATTAAATTAGTTTTACTTTGTTTTTTTATTACTTTCAATTGACTAGGGAAAAAGTTGTATTGTAAATCCATCAGGTTTTTTTAATGCAATAAGAGAGTAATTGTTGTTTCAATATAAAACTATTTCATAGAATTTATTAGACTATAGGAACGGTCTTTGGAAGAACCTATCAAAAAGGCTTTATAAAAATATATTTCCTAATTTTACTATATCCAACATTATAAAGCTGAGAAGAGTTTGTTCGTTTTTATTTGAACGCGATAATCTTCGGAACTATTGGTCCTATTCAGAAAATTTAGCTAAAAGCCATATTGTATTTTCGAAAAAAAATGGGATCTCTATGAAAACTAACACAGACGAAGTCTCGGGAATTAGTCAGTAAAATGATAAAGGAAACCCATCATGTAGATGAGAATACATAATAATAATATGCAATCTATCTACATAGGTAGGGTGTAAGTGTGTTGCTTTGTTCTACTACGATACATCGTCATACATGTTGCTACCTATTGCTCCTAATTGATCTGAGTTACACGGTAGCACGTAGAGGGAGCATCGGAAGACAATAGGGCCTATATTCGTAGTTACATACGTGTTATGCCATTTCACGCTGTATGGGAATCATGCAATACGTCGACGATGTATTACTAAATTCGTTACTGAATTTCTGGAGACGTGATAAACGCTTTTGACGGCATGGTTGGCGCAGTGACTGAGCAATTAGGTGGCACAGGACAAAGGCCTCTTCTCATACAGAGAAGGCACTGTTACTCTTTTACGATCAAACCACTGAACAGATTTTGTTGAAATTGGGTTTCGGTGAGGTTTAACCCCAAAAAAGTACATAGGCTACCTTTTATTTCGCGACTTCGTTTCGGTCGAAGTCGCAGGCCAAAGACAGATTCATTCACGATGTTTTATTTCAACGATGTCAGTGATTTCCAAGATAAATAATATAGTATAGTACTTGCCCGGTAGCGAACCCGTAACCTCATAAATGAGAGGCGAGCGCCTTTATCGCTCGGACATTATGACACTACAACCCACGACAGTACCTACCTATACAATTTTTTTTTTCACTAGTCCAATTATTGCGTTAGCCTAGTGGTCCTAAGCGCGACTGCTACGCTAGAGGTCTTGGGTTCGATTCTTAGATCGGGCAAAGTGTTATTGAGATACCGTGTCCCCGGAACGCAAAGGGCACAAGAAGGAACATGGATGAGGTTTAGTCAGTAAAAGTCTGACACTAAGGCGAGAGGGAGAAGATTGTATTTGATTTCCCATTTCTTATTAAGTTTTAAGAGTCAGGTTATTATTTAAAATTAATGTCTAGATATGATATGTCCTGGGTTCGATTCCCAGGTCGAGCAAAAAGTGTTATTGGGTTTTTCTATGAAATTATCAGTAGCAGCTCGGAGTTAGGATCTGTGCCCGGTTATTGGCAATAGACTCGCCCCCTATTACATGGGGCCTAAAACATATCGGTTTCATTGGTACACCTCTGCCTAACCCTACGGGAATGCAGACGTGATATGTTAGTCCAATTATAACAATACCTAGTGTTCCCCTTTTAACTTTATAGATCGTTACAATCGTGTGCTTTGACTTGGCTAAGACGGGTGCTTAAACACGCGCGGTCACTTCCCAATGGCCGCTCTTAGTTGGAGCTCTTGTATTGGCGTTGTTTAACTTTGTGCTGTGTTTGCGGAATAGTTCCGCTTTTGTAGGTCGTAGACATGACCCTGGCTTAAAGAGATGTCGGTTTTGTTAAAGGTTTTAATAGTCAGGGAATTGAGTTCACTGTAGAATTGGTAGACCTATATTTAAATGACCCTAGATAGGGCGAGATGACGTCGCATAATGGTAGAAGTAATGGTTTGTAACCGAAGCCAAATCGAAGGTAGTTTTATTGTCTAAGAAATAAGAACGATTTTTCCAAGTCATGCTCTTATTTTACAGGGTTTCAGGTTAAACGAGAGACGTACTTTAGTTAGTAAATTACGAGATGTAAAATATTGCTTTGTTAAATATTAAAAAAATATTACTAAGTGCATGAAATAGATAATTCTGTGTATCAGGCGAGCTAAAATATTATTATAAAAAATATAATTAATTTATAGTAGGCACTGAAGAAAATGAATATAATTGACTGAGGGACTAACCTTAAAAGAAATTAGCTGATCTTTTCATTTCGTCGTGATAAGCAAACATAAAATGTATAAAGAAGCAGTTTTTTTATCCGTCTCAAATTAAAAGTTGATCATGTTTTTTGAGTAAATTGTGTTAGTCATCAATTTAATAATCTAATAACATTATTAATAACAAAACTGTAACAAGTATCATTATTGGTACAAAAATGAGAAACACTCAAATAAATACAACTAACATATCGCATAATGGTTCACCATAGAGAACCAAGTGCGGAATCCACGCCCCTATGATGATGAAGTAACATATCACGTAAGAATACAAATTAGATCATCTGTTACTGCTAAGACAGATGTAGGAACACGCCCAGTGACTCGGCATTACCCGAATGTGCGGAGTTCGGAGTCCGGAGTCCATTTCTCGTTATTACCTTTGTATTATGTGATCGAAGATGGCTGCGTTATTCTGTTGTCATGGAGATAATAATGTAGGTAGGTTTGGTAAACAAGATTAAAAATTACATCTGCAAAAATAGTTTTTGGTGTCACTCGATCAGAGATCGTTAGTTTTTTTTTAAATAATATCGTTGAAGCGGTTTTCTACGCAGGGGTTTATTAACTGTGGTGAATTATATTGACTTTAAAATAGCATGCTCAGTTGCACATTCTTAGCCCTACCCTGCTTGGCATGTATAAAAAAATCACCTATTATTTTAAACTAGGTTTTGCCCGCGGCTTCGTCCGCGTGGATTAATAGTTCCCGTTCCCGGGGGATTTCCGGGATGAAAACTATCCTATGTCCTTTCTCAGGTCCCAGACTATATCTGTACCAAATTTCATTGAAATCGGTTCAGTGGTTTAGGCGTGAAGAAGAGACAGACAGACAGACAGAGTTACTTTCGCATTTATAATATTAGTACGGATGAAAATCTCTTCTGGAATTCACATGAGTGTTTAGATAAAATTAAACTTCTCAGCCAGGTTGCATTGTCATGCAACCTTCACAATACAAATCACTAAAAGTGTTTTAGGTATTAAGAAAGGGCTTACCCAAAATGTCATCACTGAGATTAAAAATAAGTAACCTTCCAAACATATTTCTCCAAAAAAGAAACGTCGTACGAAAATGAATAAATCCCGCAACCAATGTAAAATTATAGCGGGAAGCGCGACGAAGGAGTAGCCGGGGTACACAACATTTTATGTGACGGAACAATCGTGACCAACTTTATGTAGGCACGACTTTGGCCCGCTTCGTACATGTCACTTCTGGGATTTGGAAAAAAAATGTTTGCAGTCTCTGTTGTTATGACGTAGGTCGTGTTTTGTGTCTAGAGAATAATAGGATGATATTTGTTGGAGGCTCTCGATGGTCATAGAATTTGAAGGTCTTGTTTTTGTAAAAGATATGTCGGAGTATCTAGGATATTTTTGTGCTTTTATGGCGAATGTTTTCGTAAGTTTAGGGATTGCTATCTTTTTCTGAACATAATGTAATCTTATAGGCTTTTAGGGAAATTTTTGTCTAGTAGGAGAAAAATAAAACAGTTTAATAAAAATATTTTCGTATCTGAGCTGAGCTTCGTAAATATGATAATTTAAATAAATACGATTTTTCAACGAAATTTCGTAATTTTAAAGTTTGTGTTGGATCATTGGATTTCATTATATTCTGACTGCATTAATTGAAGGAAAACATCGTGAGAATCTACCTTGAGCAAGTGGTGTGACCAATGATCGTACCTTCTCTGCATGAGAAAGTTACCCCTTTTTTGTATTTTTTTTAGTCTTGGATTTCAACAAGGTGAAGGTGAAGCGGAAGGGAGTGTCAGACTCCTACTGACTTTAGTCAGTGAGATGGGTTTTAACCCATCCGTGTTCCTCCTAATGCCCTTTGCGTTCCAGAGCCGCGGTAATTCTTGAGAACAAATTCCGCAACCTTAACAGATGAGAAGTTTGTCCCGCTGTGGAACAATTCTTATAAATTTTAATCAGGCTGGTGTTATTACTATTTATTATTCTTTATCATCCTAAACGGGATGCAACCAACACACCGATTCAGTTTGTTAGGTACTCTTTCAATCAACCATTCATCATTTTCAATATCATTCATACCACGATCCGTACTCGTTCGCAATAGTATACGAATCCGCCCATCCGACTACGATAGAATACAATCGAATGCTTTCGAGATACGTAATCGAATTATTCGAGTACGCGTGCGTTGCTCGGCAGTTAACGTTTTATTCGTCCCCTGTCATTGGCCATTTATTTAATGGTTGGTATGTTTGTCTGTTTTCAGATGAGTTAAATAAACATTAAATTATATTTAGGCTGTGTGCTCACCTGAGTATGGATTGTTTTTATTTGGACTTTCGATCTAGGAAACAATGACGATTTGCGCAATCAAACCATTTTGACGTGAGAAAAAACTGCTTTGTCTTAAGATAATATTGATTTGACTAGACAGATAATAACCGGTGAAGTGCTAGTTGGAGTTCACAAGGTTCCGTACCATCTATAGTTTCACTCCATTGTGCATTCTCGTCTGCATTTTACCAATTTACCACCCTTGCGGGTTAGGTACAATACTTTGTTTTTTTTTATTACTTGTTCTTATAGCGGCAATAGAAATACACTCAGTGAAAATTTCAACTCTCTATACTTTTACGGTTAATGAGGTACAGCCTGCTAACAGCCAGACCAACGATGAGCGGAAACTTAATAAAAGGGTCCCGTTGGCACATTTCAGGTACGGAACCTTCAATCAAGGAATCTGATATCCACATAATCTACCCTCAAGCATAATTACTTCGAGCCAAATCAAAATGATTTAAACAAAAACAAATCTAAAATCTATAATCGATAAAGTTTCAAACACGAATACTACTCGATTACACCGAGTCACGAAACTTGTCTTTGCCGAAAATAACATCAATACCAATGCCTATGTAATTCAATACACCTACAAAGTCCAATAAATTCTTCAAGGTTCTATCAATCAATGTGCCATTACGGATTCACAGTCGAAACATCAATCAAATCACTTCTAATGGCGACATGCAACGGGTGTCATGGCTTCCCGTGACGTATGGAAATGTGAGATGTAGGTGGAACCACTAATCTATAGATTAACGATGATCGTATAGCTATTTTGAAGGCTGAAATATCGTGCTTCGATTACCAATCGAAGCACGATATCAAAGCCTTTATTGTCTATCAGACAATTGTGAAAAGTTGACTATTCCTTCGATCGTTCTTCCTTATCAAATTAATGTTAATGTTTTCTCCAGACCGATTCCGGACATGGCGGCTAATCTTAATGCAGACTAGCCAAGTAAGCAAGAGATGTTATAGTGTACAAGTGAGTGCGCAAACACAGGTACACTCCCTCTTCCCTAACTCCTAAGTCCGATGGAACGGTAATCCGACACGATTTTTTTTTTTTTTTTTTTTATAGACGGGAAATCATCAAATAACGCCCTGGGCGGGGCGGGAGGGAGTGTCAGACTTTTACTGACTAAAACCCGTCTATGTTCCTTCATGTGCCCTTTGCGTTCCGGGGGCGCGGTATCTCTTTCGAATAACCCGCAGCCCCGGCAGGCATCGGCCCTCAGTGGCCCCATCCAAGTTTGCTGACATCTCTTTGAGGCGCGCGTGGAACACGAACGCGCCGTCGACACGGTCTGTCGCTAGTGAACGTACGGACGTGAGCTACCCATTGCTCACCGTCCACAGACACGCGTCTACGGTGGCCGGGAGTCGTCTCGCGGCTCCCGACGCCCGGAGCGTCTACCGCGGCGGCCGCTGGGACGGGGAATTGTCCTCTCCCTCTCCCGTCCCGCCGCCTCCTTCTCTAGCATTACAGCTTCGCAGAAGGAGGCGACTGCTTCCCATTCCCTCTCGCTCCGGACCATGGCCTGAACCAGTGCCGGACGCGAGAGGGCGCCGCCGCCGATGGCCGCCTCGAGGACTCGGCGGTGCTCAGCCCAAGCAGGGCACACCGCCAGAGTATGCTCCACCTCCCCGGGCGTTTCCTCCCGCCCGATGAGGTGCAGGAACCTCCCGAACTTTCCATGTCCGGTGAGGACCTGCGTCAGGCGGTAGGTGAGGGCGCCGTGGCGCCGCTCAAGCCACTCCTCAAAGAGGGGACTTACCGCCTCAATCAAGGCGTGCCCTGCACGAGGTTGCGACAGTCGTTCTCTCCATGTCGCCATGAGATCGAGCCGGAGTTCCGTCCGCAGGGCAGCAATTTGCCGCGGCAGCGGAGTTTCGCCGCGGCCCAGTGCCTCCGCGCGCCACTCGTGTAGGCGCGCGAGGACCAGCGCCTCCAGATCCCATGGCGGCAATCCGGCAAGGCGGCTCGCTGCCTCGCCGGAGATCGTGCGCCGGTATCCGCGGATGACCCTTATGGCGATCACCCGCTGGGACGCGTTCAGGTAATGGGCGGCAAGCCGCCTCAAGCCCCGCGCCCACACCGGGGCCCCGTAAAGGGCCATCGAACGCGACGTAGAGCCTCCGGCAGGAGGCGTTTGGCCCCCTCAGATTGGGCAAGAGCCGCTTTAGAGCGGCCGAGGCCCGTGCCAACTTGGGAGCCAAACGTCGGAAGTGCTCCACGAAGTTCCATCGGCTGTCGAGGACAAGTCCCAGGTACTTCATCGTCGACCCGACGCCGACGGAGACCCCTCCCACCGTTATTTGGGATCCCGAAGGTGGCGCGTTCCGAAGCCCATGAAAGCACAGGACTTCGGAATCCGACACGATTGGGTAAGGTCAGGCGCATGACCAACGGCTTTTCATCAGATAGGGAGAGACCAGGAAGATTCCTGCCCTTATCCCATGTGACTTGGGGTCGGCACAACACGTTTTCTTCTTCCATACCATTCAGTCAACCGTCATAATTTCAATCCTTCTCTTTCATATCATTCTTCACACAATTCATCCATCTTTTCTTTGGCCCCCTCTTCCCCTAAACGATCCTTCTTCCTGTATACAAAACCCCCTTACTCTTTCCTTATTCCTGTGTATTGTAAAACATTTATTTTAAAAGACTAATTTCAATTCATCATTGTGATCATTTTTTTGTTCCGGACTTCACCCGTAAGTGAACCTTCTGTTAACAGAGATATCGTAGGTCAAAATTACGAGTTTTGTTTCACTTTTTTTTAAGAAAACGTGTTATAAAGGCGCCGTCCAATATAATAGTAGCAATTTTATCATTCCTATGTCTTACCACTCTGTTAAACAATATACTTGACAGTTACACAGAATTCCTAGAATATTTAATTCGTCATAAAGTTCAGTAATATTCATCACGCCAAGTTCGTCTCAACGCATTTAGTAATAAGATTGTAACTAGGTCAACAAGGTTGCCAACTTCAAATAAGTTACATAAAATTAATTAATTTTATATTCAACTTCTGGTAATTTTATTCATAAAAGTTTGGAACTGGATTCGCGAGAAATAAAAGACTGATAGAATGAGACAATGATTACTAGAAACTTGATAAGATTTTGTGCACATCACATTGAGATTTTAACCCCCTTTGGTGTCTGCCCGGAACGCAAAGGGCACAAGAAAGAACATGGATGGATTAAGGGTCCCTATCAATTTTTCGGTCAAAAAACCGAAAATTATTTTTTTTCAGTTAAAAGTTCTCAATAACCATGAGATATCTAGTTTAAAAAAGAAATACGCAGTTAAAGGCGACACAGGTCCATCGTGGAGGAGCCCTTGGGCGCGACTGTATGCACCGAGGGGGGCATCGGTTTATAAGGCACTATTTAGATATTTTTTTACAATTAAATAAGTAGTTAAAGTAAAAAAAAAAATTGAGTTTGGTAGATAAACACCTTAAATTTTTAAATATTGAATACTTATTTTTTTTTTAAATAAATTCACACGCTTAGACGACGGTTTTGCACACAATTTTATTGGGTTTTTCCAGCATGTTTAGCATTTTTTTACAGGTAAAAAATGCATTTAGTTTGAAAAAAAAAAATCGTAGACTTACTAGTACACTATATGCACTATATTTAGGATTTTTTTTCAGATTGATATTTGCTACCAATAAGCTTAAAACGCAGTTGAAAAACTTGGTGTTTCGTGCTTACGTAAAAACGTGTGTTACAATTTTATTTTTTGTAATTTATATTAAGTAGTTATCAAAATTTAATTTCGTAGGCTGACTAGATAAATAGGTGACAAGTAACTACGTATTTTTTTTAAAACTAGATATCTTATGGCTATTGAGAAATTTGAACTGAAAAAACAATAATTTTCGGTTTTTAGACCGAAAAACTGATAGGGACCCTTAAGTCAGTAAAAGTCTGATACTCCATCCCGCCCCGCCCAGTGCGGGAGAAGTCATTTGATGATTTCCCATCCGAAAAAATAACCCCTTTGGTTTAGTTATATTATTTTTTTATTAAGTTTCTAAACTCAGGTTATCATAAAATGTCCAGAAATTAGTGCTCATCAGTGAATTTAGTTGAAATGATGCAGAACTCAGTAATGCGTGATAACAGCTTAACTAAAGCTTACTTTTTTTTCATTTTTACAGGTCATTTGATTAGGCACCCCATCTTGATATTGCGTGATCATATTTTTTTTCACTTAGATTCTTTTAGATTTGCGAGTTATTACAAACAACTAGATGACACCCGACATTCACCACATAACTACAAAATATGTCCACAAGAAAATACCTATGGTTGCGTGTAACCAGAACATCTCACAAATATACAATAATATATAGCTCTTACGACCACAACGCGATTAGAAACCAAAAACTTTTTCTCATTTAGCAACAAAATCGATTGTTCCAATTACCTTTGCACAATACTACACGGAACACTTTAAATATCAAACGAACAACGTTCAAATTCAATTCAAAATGTAACGCTTAAGAATTCTCCTACCGCTTTCAATTGCGCACTAAACAAGAGGTTTGTTCTCGACTCAGTGTAGCAGTCAACAAGGGTCATTATTCAACAAATTGCACCAGACCTCGTTACGGTAAAAAGTGCACAATTTTTTAACTTGGTAATTCAGGCACCACTTTCTGCATCGCTGTGAAATGTTTTCTTGATTATATTTTTAGCTAGCTTATGCTGAGATTTCGTTCGCGTTAATGTTGGTTAGCACGGGGTTTTCTTTTTTGCGCGGGTGGAAACCTAACTCTTTTTCTAATATGTTAAAATAATAATAAAAAAATGTTAAATGTTGTTACTCCTGATGGCTGGACAGTGGAGGGATAAAGCATCATCTATCTGCTAAAGTCGGTTCAGCAGTTTCGGAGGATAGCCGGAACAAAGATACAGCCAGAAAAACATGATGACCCTTCAATGTCATTTGACTAAGATTTTTCAAAATCAAACTTTTCTTTACTTTGGATTAGTGCTTAATAAAAAACGATAAAGGTTCAGCAAGCTCACAGATAAACAAGCTTGATTGAAGCCTTCTCAATGTTAAATAAATATGTTTGTGTTACGATTTTAAGTACCATTAGTTGCCCAATTTTCTAGAAAACAGTCTACTTAATTGTGTGCTATACAAACGTAGCGGAAGAAAAGGCATTTGTCCTTTTTTGGGACTACAGTGCCCTTTGAACTATGTAATTTACTTCTTCGATTCGGTCAAGCGTAAGTCTCGCTTTGCTATTTACGTTCTTGTCTAATACTAGCTTCTGACCGCGACCTCGTCCACGTAGGAGTCAAATATCCTATAAACATTGGCCTATGACAATTGTAACATCTTAGGAACAAATAACAAAAGAATAGACCGGTGACAGTTATGAAAAAAGTTAGAGATGTCAAATTAGTTTTGTCTTGAACTTCGACGTATTTTGAATTAGTAAGTTACAAAATGTAAAGTAAAAGAAATGAAAGCTCTTTCAAATTGTTTTCTTATGAAAATAAAAAATAATAGTAGCCGGTAACTGTCCCACTGTTGAGCATCTTATAATATAGAGAAGGCACGTGCTTGCTCATTGTGGATTGACGATTTCAAGCGTATATTAATTATTTAACTCCAGGTTCCGCGTTATCCCTCACTGATGTTGGTGACGTCTAAGGCAATCTTAGAAAGTACGTACACATGAATAACAATAATCGTATTGGTATATGCCCGGTATCGAACCCAAAACTTTATGCATGGGGGGCATTACTACATGTTTTTTTAGAAAAAAAGAAAAAGACAGAATTAGCCTAGTTTAAGTTTAATATAATCTTTACCGTTAACACAAATTTTCTCTTTTGTATTCGTCTCATCCAAATTTTTATATGAAAACTTGAACTGACTGTGTTTAGTACTCAAAGTTTGTCTGTCTCGTTAGCTAAGTATATTTGAAAGCGGCTTATTTGGACTTTACAAGTCGACCGGCTATGAAAACGACGTAATTACGCCTATTACATTTTCTAGTACAGACACTCAGGAATTCTGCCTTTTAACTCAGTTTTTTAGCTGGAAATTGTGCTTAAAAACCGTTTTGCCGTACCTACTTTAATCTTTTTAGAATTAAAGATTTTTTGGTAGGAATAATCGTAATCGTAATTGGCTTTTAACAGAAAAAAATACAAATTTATGTATGTCACAGAAAATGTGATAAAATACTGTGATTAATTTAATAAAGTCTTTAAAATTTAACGATTTCTATAAGCGGGCATATAATTGTTTTTTGCCCTAACAAAAAAACTAAAGAAGATAGATACTTGTACTTTCAGGCTGAAAAAATAATTAGATTACTATCTGAAGAATAAATAAGACAGTTTGAGATAATTTCTGTGACAAAGCTGTGATGGTTAAAGATTCAGCTCTTCTCTACATATGTAGTTTAAAATAAAGTTGCCACCTACCGTTACTCGTTATTTTCCCAAAAAATCCCATCAGACCCCATCCAACAAAAGGTTAAAAGAGTGTTTCGTTATTTTATTCATACACCATTTTGGCTGCAACATCTAAATATAATAAATCCATTTCTTTCACGACAAAGGGACCTTCCTGAGCACTCCATTCAAGGTGGCAGGTGAATTCATAACTGATTCCTCTCCATTGTGTGAAGATTTTTTCGCATAAACGAATCTATGCTGACTTATAAAACGTTTTGGAAATCATTGTGGAGTAGGCATCTTTTTTCCTGGAAATATATGAAAAGTTTTGTAGTTTTGCTCTTACGTTATTGTACATACTGAAAATAATGTTTTTATAGATTTTGTCCTTGTGAATTTTGTTACTTATGTCTAAGCTTTTTGATAGTAAAATATGGTCTATAACAGTAGTGAATAAAGTTGGCTGCACCCCTTGGTTTTCATGATAAAAACAGGGTTCTACCCCTTTTTTCCATTTCTCTATATGAATAAAGGTCTGTTCAGGGCCAACCTAATATTCGCTCGTGACCCATACTTCTGAAACATTGATCTATAGCACTAAGGAATAATGTAGCTTCATATTGGCAAAATATTTTGATAGTTGGACCAGCAATCACGGACGTTAGCGTGTTCAAACAAACAAACTTTTCAGATTTACTAGCATAGCATTGTCATACAGTGACAAGGTTTTTGCAAAGGATTTTTGTAAATTAATTAACAGTAAAACCCAGAATGGATAAAAAGTTAGTGCCTACTAGTGTGGCTTTTTTACACAACGATTCAATAAAATATTTTTCCGAACAAAATATCATGACATTGTTTTTTTATTTTTATTATTTGCATAGCGAGTAGCGAAACCATAACAGCTATTAATGCGACCACACAGTAAAAGGCAGCAGGATTTTACGAAACAAAATAATAGTGGTTGGTTGTTGTGACCACATAACCATAGTCATAGTCCGTGATTTTTATACTAACGTATTATTGCATTGTAAAATGTATTTTTATGTACTACAGGTATAAATGGTTTCGGATATTATTAAAAAAAAAAAAAAAGTAGCCACCTAGGTAAGAGCCAAAGAGACTTGGACTGGCAGAACCATATACAACCTTATTTTGAAACAATGTTCATATTATATAAACGCTGTTTAGAATAAGGAACAATTGTTACACAATTGCTGATAAAAAATAATTAAGCTTATAAAAATATCATAATAATATAATTATTATAAAATCATCATCATCATATCATGCCAGCAATCCCGGTCCTGGGCAGCACGGCATCTATCTGCTGCCCGCCACCTTCTTTAAATCCACCGTATAGTGTCGTGGTGTTCACTTCAACACGTCTTAGCTCCACTAAGGATATAACTTAATCAAATTATGATGTAGTAATTTAAAAGAGTCTTGTGTCACGAATAAAAAACTCAGTACAGTTACCCATAGCCTTGGTTGTCAAATGTTGAAATGTATGTTGTTTATGTATATGAGTATAATCCACGACACAAAAGAAAATTCTTAGAGAGGAAAACCTTTTCTTAAAAAATATATAAATATAGTAACAAAGACTAAAAGTAGAGCAGCGCACCTTTTACAAATCTTATCTGAACAAATACTCAAGTTGTGAAAAGAGCAGCTCCACACATTCTATTGTTATTTTAGTTCCAATTTTCACAGAGTACAAATATGAACAGGCCTTGAGGGAACTGTGAGGACGCAATCAATCCCTTGATAAATGTTTTTTTTTTGTTCCGAATAGGAACTGAAAGAGACGATAATGTGATTTACTGTGTCAAGTTTTTTCTTAAACTTGAGATTTTTTTAGGTAGTGTTTTGTTTCAAAGTGATTGAGACGGTCGGCTGTTAAAAGCGAATTATTTGTCTATTAGTACTTATATTTATCTTTTTAACCGACTTCAAAAAAAGGAGGAGGTTATCAATTCAACTGTTTTTTTTTTTATGTTTGTTACCTCGAATTTCCCGACTGGGTGAACCGATTGTCATGATTCTTTTTTTATTTGAAAGCTGGTGCTTCCCGTGTGGTCCCATTGTCACCATTTCAATATCTGATGATGGGATCTTGTAGAAATCGGGGGAACTCTTCAATAAATAACAGCAGATTAACCGCGATTGTTGCTATAGCATATTTAAGCATTGTTTACACCATCACACAATATAACATCACGCCTGTACTCAAGGGTTACACAGATGTATACAGTAGTATTTGAAAATTTCTCATCCAAGTAAACGAAATCGCATATTCTGCTTTCTTATGACTTTTTAGTGGTGTCTCGTTAATTTACATAACATGACAGTTTCTTCATGGATTTGGATGACAAGTTGATACTAAAAAGCGAGAAATAAAAAACTTTTTTACAAAAAAATTACAACCGCCTTCAAAAACTAAAAAGAGAAAAATAACTTTAGCTTTGGAAGTCGGTGGCAATACAAAACAACAAACAGAACCAAAGCCACCGACTTCCAAAGCTAAAGTTAATTTTCTCTTTTTAGTTTTTGAAAGCGGTTGTAATTTTTTTGTAAAAAAGTTTTTTTTCGGTTTGTGAAAAACTACAAACCGCACGCACACAGTGGTACAGTCGCCCGTCACTGCCTATCGCATACGCATCCTTTAAAAGAGCTGTATTCTGAAATACAATAGAACCTCGATTATCCGAACTAATTGGAACCAAGACTAGTTCGGATAATCAAAATGTGGGTTTTTTGGGACAAGATCAAACAAAAACAACACGTTTTCATATAAAAACCTTACAGTCTATTAAATTTTATTATACATATTTAAATTTATTTAACTTTGAAGTATAAAACACCTAAAAAAGTAAGTCTCGCAGCCGTTTGAGAAAGAGCGAAGCAACAGATTCGTGCTAACGTTCGGATAATTAAGCGTTTGGATAATTGAGGGTCAGGATAATCGAGGTTACTGTACTGTCAAATATAAATTAGTATTAGTCTTATTAATTGGACAAGTAGTAAGACGAGGATGCAAAGTTGAAAACTGGACCTTGTATACTATCACATATGATGCATTATCCGTGACAGATTGCCAAGCAAAGCATAATATTACGACTTTGTCAAACCAAACCACACAAAGGCAACCGTGCACGAAGTTCATAGCCGTAACACAAAGAGCAACGACGTGCCGTGTTCCAAATGAAATTATGGGATCGCGTTCCAAATATCGGAATCTAGTTGAAAGTCTTTCATGACGGAGATAGAATTATGGGATTGGAACAGAGTTGAGTATAACCTAGAGTGGCAGAGACAGGTGGAACTGAATTTGGATTAAGTGATGAAGGATGTAGATTAGGTTTAAAATTGACTAGCTACGTTTAAGCTGTGGTGACACACAACAGAATTGGTTATAGAGGGCAAGACAAGAGCTAGTAGAGTGTACAGAACAGAAATTTTATCAATTTTAAAATTGGAAGCATGAAAAAAAAGATCACACTGTCAATATTTTACAACAAAATAAAATTGGTTGCCTATTTTAGAAGATAATATTGTTTAGAAAAAAAAAAAAAGAAAAAGAAACACAATACTTTTCTTAAAACAAAGTCGTAATCCAATTTAAAAATCGAATGATTCGATTTTTGAGATTTAATGTCATATTTGTTGTGTTGCGAATACTAAATAATAAATTAGTGAATTTAGCCGGTATGTGTAAATAAGCACCATTAAAATAATATTCATTGTACCGCTTCCAGTTATGCCATAAATATAATTAACTACCTTTTCAAACATAATATGCATTACCATTTATTTCAGAATTCACACAAAAAAAGTAACAAAAAAGAAAACAGTAATTGAATTTAATGATTTTATATAGAAAATAAGCAGTTAACTGAAGCTGAAATACTAATTACATAAGCGTCCTAAATAATTATCTCTCTGAAACACTTGACAATAGCTTTAATTAAAATTTGCTTGCGAAAGATACCTAAGTATTACTTAAAGGAAAATTCCATTTTTTTCTTCACTTTGTATTAAAAATATCGAAATTGAATTTGGCCAAGAAAACGTTTATTAAGTAAGTAATTTATTCTGAAGGTTAAGGTTTCATTTTCGTAAAAGTTTAGTTCAGTAATGTTTTCAATTAAATTTTTATAACCAGTATGTATACATATTATAAATAACTGTAACAGGCTTAAGGGCTTGTAGGACCAGATTTATGCGCGTGGACGAGGCGAAAGGAGTATGTAAGGTGGAAGATGCAGGTGGCGTTCTCTGGTTTCTGCCTGCCCCATGAGAAAAAGGCGTGAGTTTATGTATGCCCATACATACATACCGTCGAGTTTGTATACCCTGAAAGGTTAGGCAGGGGTTTACCAATTTACACCCACAGTTCGCCAGAATATTTAGATCCCATGTAATAGCATGTGCTAGTCACAAATAAAAACCCGATAGCTGGCATTGGGCGATTTTTCACTTTACATAAAAAAAATACCATCACGCCTGTATTCCCCGAAGGGTTAGGCAGAGGTGTATCAATATACACCCACAGTTCGCCGGTAAAAAAATACATTTACCTCTTTTACGAATTTGTAAAGCAATTCTAATGCTTCTAAGCTCCTTTCCACACGTTTTTGTCGTAAAACGCGTTCAAGGTAACACGAGTTTACTGTTAATTTTAATAAATAATTATTGTTCTTCCTCATTGCGGAAAAACAATTCGAAGCCTTGACACGTTTTGGCCTAATAGAAAAGATCGTCATCTATAATAATTAAAACCATGGGACCCAGTAGACTCATTCACGACAGAAATAGGTAGAATTAGTTGAAAATATTAATTAACTTCCATTGTTTGAATATAATATACTAAAAGTAATTTTGTCATTAATTTGACTAACTGGCTTAACTGTCAGACTAGTAATGCTTTTATGAAATAAGTTATTCAGACTTGAGACGTTGGAAGATAAGCTAAAATATTTATTCATTAATCGAGCAGCGGTACTATGGGTACCGCTGGATGGATGGATTGTGTGAAGAATGATATGAAAGAGAAGGGAGTCAGTGATAGTATGACGGCTGACAGGACGGCATGTAAGAAGAAAACGTGTTGCGCCGACCACAAGTAACTTGGGATAAGGGCAGGAAGATGATGGTACTATGGGTTTTTTATCACGCTACAATTAAAGCTGTGATGTTATACCAGTTATTTTCTACACTAGCGAACTGCGGGCGACTTCGTGAGCGTTGCTTATTTTACCCGCGTTTTGTTACGTCTTTGGTTACTGCTCCGCTCCTGTATATCGTAGCGTGATGTTATATAGCCTTTGTTACACAGGAATAATGTAGCTATCTATTGGTGAACCAATGGTTGAAATAGGTTCAGTAGTTTCGGAGCTTACTCGGTACAAAGAAACAAAAATTCTTTCCTCTTTATAATATTAACATAGATTAGATTTACCATCAAACAAATAATTAAGTATGGTTTTACAAAAGTACCTACATAGTCACCGCAGTCAATAAAAAACAAATTATTGTAATTATCTTTAATTAAATTAATAGCTTATCAAGCGCACAAATTAGTATAATTAACTAGAACACTAAATCATTCAATAAATTTGAACAAATACATACCTACGTAGTGAATAAATAAAATGAATTCGCAATAAATTTACGAACTAACCGCAAATGATGTACTTAGTGGGTAGTTAATGATATTATTAACTATTTGAATTTGTTTTAGTACTCACAATGTGGTTTTTATTGCATCCCATTTTGCCAATTATTTTGTTTACTTGATAATTATTACAAACTAACGATCCACGAAGGCTTTGCACGGATGCAATTTATTAAACCATAAAATACAGGAAAAAATTTTAACCAGTGCGTTAATTTTGCCATAATAAACTTCAACACGTTTTATTAAACACGTATATTTTATTTTGATATGTCTTAGTACTAAAAAAAAAGTTATCGCTTACGAAACATGTTTACTTGAAAACCATATTTTATTGTCACTCGGTGCTAGCGCATTCCCCACCCCCTCACCCCAGCCATTTTTTTTTTTTTTTTATAGACGGGAAATCATCAAATAACTTCCCCCGCCCTGGGCGGGGCGGGAGGGAGTGTCAGACTTTTACTGACTAAAACCCGTCTATGTTCCTTCATGTGCCCTTTGCGTTCCGGGGGCGCGGTATCTCTTTCGAACAACCCGCAGTCACCCCAGCCATGCGCCTGAGTTTTCATTGATAGTATGGCGAAAGATTATGTCCATGTTTTGCTTATTTCAAACTCGGATAGGGATGAATTTTTTTTAATTTTTTTTTTATCTAAACACGGAAATGTGTTCTATTACTGACACTGAACTACCAAAAAAAAAATATGCACTGGTTAAAAACTTTTCCTGTTTACCATGTATCCATGAGTCTATTCTTACTGTTCTAAAAAAAAGAAGCCAATTCGATCGAGCCGTTCTCAAGTAATGATCATACATGCAGTTTTTCTGCCTCTTTAGTCTATTAGTTCTAGGCACGGCATCTCCGCTAGAGGTTTTGGGTTCGATTCCCAAGTTGAGCAAAGTTTTATTGGGTTTTTGTATGAAATTCTCAGTAGCAGCTCGGAGTTAAGATTTGTGCCCAGTTAATAGTCTCGCCCCTATTGCATGGAAACATAACATCCCGGCAAACTGTGGGTGAACATTGGTACACCTCTGCCTAACGCTTCGGGGAATACGAGTAGGTACGCCCACAGTTCGCCGGTATATTTAGGTCCAATGTAATAGGGGGCGAGCCTATTGCCATTAACCGGGCACACATCCAAACTCCGAGTTGCTACTGAGAATTTCTTAGAAAAACCCAATAACACTTTTTGCTCGACCTGGGAATTGAACAGCAGTCGCAGTTGCGACCACGAGACCAACGGGGCAGTTAATATATATAATAGATAATATATATTTTTTCCATTATTGGTAAAACAAGGGACAAAATGATTATTTTATCCCTTGTTTAAAAATATAACTTAAGCAATTTCTGGTTAACGTATAAAACTGATGAAAAGTTACCCTAGAATAACTTTGAACAAAGTAACCACCTAGTTACTCACAAAATATTGTTATAGGATGCATCGTGTGGCAGCGCCACTAAATATTTATAAGATCTGAAGTATGGAAAATGCAAGATGCCGTCTTAAGTTTTATTAATGGCTTTAAACATATTTTCTTACACGATAGCATGATTTGGATGCAAATTCGGTAATATTTGTCAAATCACTTTATACATTTTAGTATACTCGCCGCACACTGCCAATCAAACTAAGTAAGATTGAGCAAAAATTCCTGGGAAATGATTTTTAGATGAATGATTTTTTTGGTGTAAAATTCTTTTTATTGAAGCGCGCCCAATAAAGCATGCAATATGGGTCGTAGACGTCTTTTAGAACTTTATTAATATCGATAATAAACTGAAATACATCTCGAATAGAGTTGAAAGTTGAATGCACGCATAGTCCTGCGGCATACCATGTGTTTTCCTACTTTGTAATTTAAAACTCATAGTTAGTATGTACAGTCACGAGCAGAAACATGTATACACTTGGCAAAAATGAAAAGTAATTTTCTCGTGAATTAACAATTGTAACGTTGAGATATGATCGATTTCATAGTAATATAGGATCCAGAATATGACATTCGTAACAACACTATATTTTAATCGATCCTTTGGGCAGAAACTGCTTTAGAATGTCGCTAAGTGTATACATGTTGATGCTCGTGACTGTACCTACTACACAACTATTTATAAATGTGAAAGTTTGTAAAGGCAGTTACATAGGCATACCTAAGCATATTAATTTTCCTGCGTTACATTGTGTTCCAGAAATAAACGTCGTTTTCCAGCAACAATTTTTCCTTAGTTTGGTGGGCAGTATGCATGGTTAACTATTTGATATGTCTATTTACACCCCATATATGAAAATGAAATGAAATGAAAAAAAAATGAAATGAAAAAAGGTTTATTGGAATCTACAAGTTTTCATCGTACATTAGTAGTGATTGGAACCTCCTTTTAAGCTAGGATGCCTGTATTAGGAGACTACGCTCATCCATGCGTTATTTATATTTATAACATACTATCAACTTACTTACTTACTTACTTATATATCAACTTTGACCAGCACAAAGTCGCAGACAGAAGCTAGTTACACAACAAATTAACTGAATCTTAACTTTGAAACCATTGCAATGTTTGTTTATTTAAGTAATTTGTTTGTTGTATGAGTTTAATAACTCTTTTACCCAAGGTTAGCAAAGGTTAAGTACGTTACTACTGTAACGTTTTTGTAGTCTTGCAAGAGTCACGTAGTACTTTGATGACCTTTCATTGAAATAATAAATGGTAACATGAAGAAGAAAATGGATGAAATATTTGCAGTGTTGAATACACTCACTGTATTTCAAAGTAGCGAACTGCTCGCGCTTTTTCACTTGCGTTAAGTTATGTCTTTGGTTATTGCTCCGCTCCCGTAGGTCATAGCGTGATGTTATATAGCCTATGTTAATCAGGAATAATTTAGTTATGTATTGTAGAAAAAAACGTTAAAATCGGTTAATTTTGGAGCCTATTCAGTACAAACAAACATAAAAACCTTATTTCTTTATAATATTATATTTTAAATTAATGAACGTGTTTTGTTTTTATTATTTTCTTTTTAGAGTAATTTATAATTATGATTTGTTTGACGAGTGTAATGAAGTCTGGTTTTTGTCTTGCGTCAAAAATTGTTTACAACAGTCAATTTTGTTTTGTATTTCGTTAAGAAATGAACAGCATGCTCATCTGATGCTTTTTCTTTAAGCCTGATACTCTGTGAGACATGTTATTATAGAAATTATCAATACATTGCACCCATCATCCAGAAATAAAATACCGACCCTAATAAACCAGTAAATTCTCTTTAAACATAACAAATCATTACATTTTATGATACTACGGTCTTAAACAAAACATTTTACAACATTCTAGGGCTTACTCCAATATTACATAAATTTTATTAAACAAAGCATATAAGTAATTGAATGTATACGTATAATAACGAAGTGAATATATCAAATCTCAGTCGCAATCCCGAGTGGTCCCAAAACATTAAAGATTAAATTACAGCCTAGCGCGTGTGTCTACAGTCGTAAAATATAATTTACGCTCCTTTGTTTAAGACCGCTTAGCAAACTTGTTTAAGAATAGTGTTAATGTAGTTCACAATGTAAAGTTTGTTTCAGATTTTATTAAGTCGGATTTAAAGTTAGAAATGTTTTTAAATTTAAAGACCTAGTACAAGTCATATGTATTATAATCAAGTACTTGGACCTTTTGCCCTCTTTCACACAACGGCAGCTGGTGACGGAGTACGCCTACTTCAGAAAATCGGTGGCTGATTTTTTTGTCAACGGGAATGGAACATATACATTCTAATATACCAGTATGCCCACGACCTACAAAAGTTGATCCCACGAAAATATGGATTTATAATTCCCAATATAATTGGATGCAATAGTGGAGAACATAATAATAATTGTTTTGTTAGTCATGCGTGGATCAAATGAATTTCAGACATTTATAAGCACTCATTATAGTAAGAGCAATTTTGTTCGGAGACGCTACCTTTCCATTCAAAATATTTACCCTTCTTTGGTATATAGGTATATGGCTTGAATAAAGATAATACCTCCAGAATACTCTGTAAAAAAGTAGTCAAGTCATATTTGATCAAAAGTAATTAAACTGGATGTCAATTTGGTTGGTAAAATAAAGTTAATTAATCGGTAAAAGTAGTTGGCCAGTTTCCCGTCAAAACTGATACTCGATATTGATTTGAGTACAATATCATTAACTACAAGTCGTATATCTTAGCTTCAATAGTTGATCGTTCGGAACTCAGCAATGATGATTTTTGGCAAAAAAATTATGAAGGTGGTACGAAAATTGTGTATTAAGTATACACAATTTTCTTACACTTCGAAAAATAAAAGATACCACATAAAAACTCTATAAATATAAACAGTCATTCTCTAGACTGTCTTCACTGATCAATTTCAGTACACATATAGACGGCGTCTCCACTAAAACTACACTATTATATTTCGGGATGTGCCTTGAATATTTCACGCCAATTCTACAGAACAATTTCGCCAGACTACAAGTTCAGAGTTCGTTGACCGGCATCGTCATACTCATGAATTCTGAATCTTTATAGCTACCCCTAGATTGTCATGACAGCCTAGTACTGCGTTATGAAAAGGATGGAATATTTGGGTCAGAGTCTGATGTGACGTAATTACCAAATGGATTTGTCATAGATTACATTACGTTGATTAGAGTTGCTCATTACGGGAAAGAGGATTATTTACGAAATGCCTTTGACTTTTATCCGTATTTGTAAAATGGGAGTGTAATTGGACTCGCTGGTTCACAATCTGAAGGATTCGATACTTCTGTAGTCCTGTCAGTTTTGGGGTTTTATCTAGGAGTAAAAGATTAGGCTATAAATTGGTATTATTTACTTTTGTTTTGGTATTTTTTTTAAATCGTTGAAAACTGCCGCGTTGTCGCCAATAGAAGTCGCGCTTACTTTGGTCGTGTTAGTTGTCTTGGATTTGATTCCCAGGTCAAGCAAAGTTTGAAATTCATAGTAGCAGCTCGGAGTTAGGATTTGTGCCCAGTTAATGGCAATAGGCTCGCCCCCTATTACGTAAGATCTAAACCCTGTTGGTGCACATTGGTACACCTCTGCCTAACCCTTCGAGGAATACAGGCGTGATAGTATGTATGTACAGAGGTAAAGTTCTAGTCAAAATAAAAACGGTTGAATAACCATATCTTAGACTAAACAAATACCACATAACCTTATTTCAAATTGTATTCGACACCAATATTCTAAGGTTAGTTGTGGCTATTTTCCTTGTTGTTACATGAAAATTGTGGCCAAAGTACATTTTTCTAGTAGGGTCAAAACAAAATAGAACCATTTTCTGTTACATTTGTTTTTTTTTGTATTTCGTATTATGCAAATCTATACTAACATAATAAAGGTAAAGAGCTTTTTGTTTGTTTGTTTAAATCACTGGAACTCTCTGTCAGAAAAAATAATAATTGTATATGATAGCCAGATTCATGAGGAGTAATAGGCTATATAACATCGCGCTACAAACCGTAGTAGGAGTGAGACAGTAGGTAACCAAAGACGTAACTTAACGCGCTATGTTCTTATTTTACTCTCGTACAATAATTTTCTTCTACCATTTTATCCCTACACCAACTTTGGTATACTACTGGTCGGAAATGCCTTAGCCCGTTGTAATTTTTGTTGCATAAAGTTTAAATAAATAAACATGCGTGAAAAAAAAAATACACAGATGAAATCGTGGGCACTAGCTAGTCTTAAATAATGTAACCTTGAACCGAAAACAACAATTTTGTTTGGATTTAACAAACATTGTCTGAACAAGAGTTTTAAGTAAAACCTTGTTTATGAAAAGATTTTCAGCCTTCGTACGGAACGAACAAGTTTGCAGCTTTGCATTATTATTGTATTTTATAAGTACATGTTAATGTACTTATTAGGTACTTATAAGACGTAAAGTACTTCGATATTCATACAGGTGTAACGTAATTATTATTCTTGGCAGCATTAGTTAAATTGCTTCCTATTTCGTCTGTGTAATCCAATATTATACAGACGAAAGTTTTGAATATATTCCTTTATTAAATTGCATTAGACTTTCTATCTTTCTCGTATACGAGCTTCAGACTTCATCTGCACGCTGAAGTCCAATATTATCCCACGGGTATACTGAAACGGGATATAAAATATCCTGTCTTTTTTGTCTTCTTATCGAATCAATAGTTAAAGTAAATCTCTATCGGTATAACTCAAAGGTGATTGACTGACTGACATAGTGATCTATCAACGCACAGCCCAAACCACTGTACGGATCCAGCTGAAATTTGGCATGCAGGTAGATGTTATGACGTAGGCATCCGCTAAGAAAAGATTTTGATCAATTCTACCCCCAAAGAAATAAAATAGGAGATGAAAGTTTGTATTAATCTTCTTAGATTTTTGACTGATTGAACTGAAATTAAAGATTAATAATAATACTTCTTAACGCGAGCGAAGCCGCGGGCAAAAGCTAGTTTCTTTATAAAGTAGTTGACCCTAGTATGTGGTAGGTAATGTTTATCGCAGCAACAACATCCTATGTTTTAAGCTAGAGTATCAAACAATCATCCATCCGTCCTAACAAACTTTTGCAGTTATAGGTAATAGTAGAAGGTAGTAAGTAGGATAGGATAGTGGGATTCTCCGAGAGCAATAATTCGGTGGAGATCCTAAAACATCCCACCACAACATAAGTTTAAATCCATTTTAATCATCGATTTGAGATGCCCCGGGTTAATGGAATTAAATAACACATAAGGTTGAGCGTGTTCATTTTGGAAGTTCACACACAATTTGCGTTTCCACACATTTCCCTCATAAAATATTTCTCCCTCATATTTAGGAAAGCTGTTATTTCACCAGTTTAACACCGTTCCATCAAAACCATTTGTGAATACATTTTTGTATAGGAAAAGCAAATTTTTATAACAAGAACAATCATAGTCCTTTACTTTATTTTTTACTTTTTGAACTGCCTCGTTAGCCTAGTGGTCCTAAGCGCGACTGCTACGTTAGAGATCTTGGTTCGATTCCCAGGTCGAGCAAAGTGTTATTGGGTTTTTCTACGAAATTCTCAGTAGCAGCTCGGAGTTAGGATTTGTGCCCGATTAGTAGCACTAGGCTCGCCCCCTATAACATGGGACCTAAAGATACCGGCGAACTATGGGTGTTGATTGGTACAGCTCTGCCTAACCCTACGGGGAATACAGGCGTGATGATATGTTATGTTACGTTTTTTTTATTGGGCAGGCCTATTACAGTCCTTGTAGTTTGGCGGGCTTGTAACTCCTGAAAGCTAGGATCAACACCAGAAACCACTAGAAAAGAGTCGAGACAAGAATCTCGACGTGTCCCGGAGGGCCTGTCTCGGACTCCGCAACGAAATTAATCAAAAAAGATAGCGGAGGAGTAAGAAAAAGGTATTACTAACATTTGCACGACCGAAAGGTTGAATATACAAACAAATTGCATAACATTTAAAGGCCAATTCTAATAATTTAAAACGTTCCACAACGAATGTCTAAAAAACGGTAATTTAAAAAACTAAAAAACCCGACTGCTATTCTTTAAAAATCCCTAAAACAAGATAAATTGTAGCAGTCGGGACCCATTCTAGAAATGGAGGATTAGTGAATTGAGAGCACATACCTATATTACATTGCAGATGGTCCCGAATGGGTCCCGACTGCTACAATTTATCTTGTTTTAGGGATTTTTAAAGAATAGCAGTCGGGTTTTTTAGTTTTTTAAATTACCGTTTTTTATTTGTTATTTTTTTAGTGTTTTAAAAAAGAAATTAATATACCCAGTATCACTCTTACAGTAAATACGAATCTACCGACACCTCTCAAGCTAAAATCCATCGAGCCGTTCAGCCTGCAGAGCGAGCCAAACATTTGAATTTGGCGCCAAAAATCCGCCATTTTGTTTTTTTTTTATATACCCAGTGTCACTCTCACAGTAAATACGAATCTAACGACACCTCTCAAGCTAAAATCCATCGAGCCGTTCAGCCTGCAGAGCGTGCCAAACAATTATACATACAAACAAACATACATACATACATACATACAAACATACCCTCGAAAAACATAACCCTCCTTCTGTCGCAGTCGGGTAAAAACTAGAGGCATTGTTAACAGATTGCAACTGTGATTAGATTACAATCGTTTCTGAAAGTCAGTAGAATTAGCCCCCCGAACAGTTAAACTATGCCAAACTATCAAATTTACCCAATTGAACATGAAACTTATACTCTTGTAATAAAGTTGAAACACTATCAAACAAATACAGTTTTTTTTTACCGATAGGAAGTCATCAAATTACTTCTCGGCGGCGCGGCGGGAGGGAGTGTTAGACTTTTACTGACTAAAACAAAGAAATCCAGATTGGACTAGCTTGATGTGCTGTGTACATACTATATTCATACAAATAAGGTCATAATTTACTCATTCATTCCCTCATGTCAAACACACAGAACAGAACTATGCCAATAGGTACAAACGGTAATCTATACAATTGTTTACTTCCCGATGTTGTTGCAGACAAGTCACGCTCAGCGAATACAAACATTGCCTGTTTTTGATCCCTCCGCCTAAATATTTACCGTCTGCCCTGAATATAAACCGGCCATTATTCTGTTATGTGCAAAGAGTTTTAATTGGCGAACTAAGGACCTTTTTAAACGGGTTTTGAATAACCTAATTTTATTTAAAATTGTTTTTTGGGCCTTTGTTCCGGTAGAGGTATTTTTAAATTATTTCGTTTATATAGATACTTTTAAGTGTTGTATTATAAATAATTCTATTTTTTATACTTCTATTTCAAGCTGATCATTTTTTTTGTAAAGTGGTAATATTATAAGCTAACATTTAAATCAATGGTCGTTTTTCAGGGAGTGAAAGTACTCATGAAATACGAACGACGTTTATTATGGGATCAATTCTGACTTATGAAATTATGATTCCTTGACAATTCAAAAGCCTGTAAATGGTCTTATTGACATAAATACTCTGACTTTGAATTTATGCATTCTTCTTCTTATCGTGTGGGCAGTAAGGTCTAACGACCCCACACACCCTAGTGTCAGAGTTTCTAAACCGCCTCAAGGGCCTCTGACATGGTTACTGATGTCAGTGAAGTCCAAGATAAACTTAGAAAGTACATATGAATTAGGAAAAGTCACATTGGTACTTGCCCGTGCCCGGTTGCGAACCCACAACCTCGTGCATGGGAGGCGGGCGCCTTAACCACTGGACACATGCATTAAGTAGAATGCTGTTATTTTGACGATATAAACAGATACTTTCATTTTATTTATCTTTATAGGTTTTACTTTTATGTGGAAATCGCAGGGAGAAGCTTGTATGAAATAAAAGCAATTATCACCCTCCCTGACTCACACATAACAAATTGATCTCTAGCACAATGATAAACTTCTTTATGAATATTTTTCCCTCTTAGAACTAACGTATTGTGAATGCATTTCCTTACAAACATCAATTCCCTTTGTTACATCCCTACCGCCCCCTCAATATATTTGCGTTGACCATTCAAAAGAATTCTGGCGTATTTTTGCTGGCAACGTTTCGGTGCCAAGTTGACTGCGCCTTAACACCGTTTTGACATCTAGGAGGAAGGAAGCTAAATGTGTTGACAGTAAGATATTTTCTCGGAGCTTTTTAAATCTTATGACATGGCAAGTATAATTATGTTGTCATGTTGGCCTAATACTGAAATTTTAGTAAAGTTTTAAATAAAAATTGTTGGTGTTTTTTGTTTGTAAGAGGTAATGTCTGGTAGTTAATAGAAGGTCTTTATTTCAGCTGTGTGAAAGTGTGACCTAAGTATGCTAAGGGCTATGATAAAAAAAAACTATCTTTGATTTGAATCTCATGTCTCTACCACGTTACTGGCACTAAAATATATACCAGCATATTATTGTCTCAATGCAGGTCAAAGGCTTTTCATACAATTCAAGTGCATTCTCATCGTTCAATGCTGGCTCAAAGCGAATTGCCGATGTCAGACTTATATTAAATAATAAGTCTAGGTTTCCTCCAGAAGTTTTACTTCACCTGCCTTAGCAACTGCTTGGTAGTTGCTCAGCATCGAACTTCGCAACCTCATGCACGAGAGGCGGGCGCCATAACCACTAAGCCATCACGACCACTATTTAGGTGACATTGTCTAAACTGTTGACTTAGTCCAAGTCTCTACAAACTATCCTCAAGACAAGGGTCTCCCTTTAATTGATCAGATAATATTGATGTAGTAACACGAAGATCCCATAAATTAATATTGGCTTGATGTCGAATCTCTGAAACACGAGTAGTTTATGAGATCGAACCACCAAATACAAACAGCTGGCCTTACTTAAACACCATTGGTAAATACCAAAGCAATTTGGTAAAATATTTCTGTAAGTGTACCGAATTTAATATTATCAAGAGGTAAGACTTTTTTTGTTTGTTTGTAACGAATAGGCTCCAAAACTACTGGACCGATTTTAACCATTTTTTTACCAATAAATAGCTACATTATTCCTGATTATATAACATATATATAACATCGCGCTATGACACACGGGAGCAGAGCATTAACCAAAGACGTAACTTATGGCGGTTGAAATAAACTACACGCACGAAGTCGCAAGTAGTTCGCTAGTATACGAGTATATTCTATACTAATATTATAAAGAGGTAAGATTTGTTTGTTTGTTTGTAACGTAAAGGCTCCGAAACTACTGGACCGATTTTTTTTTGTCACCAATAGGTGCCTTTTCCTGAGTAACATAAGCTATATAACATCACGCTACGACACAAAGGAGCGGAGGGTGAAATAAGCGATGCGAACGAAGTCGATGCCAGTTCGCTAGTAATATATAAATATTGTGTTAGTAAATGTTGCTCTTAAAGAAAGGTAGGCCCCCATGGCGAAGTCGTAACATTACACGCAACATTTAATCTTACTAACAGTGAAGAAAATATACCTATATACGCCACTTATCCCCATGACTCTCATTCAACTGTTTTTTGTAAGTAATCGAAAAAATATGTACAGTCAAACAAACTGTTTGGTATACAGGCAACTTACTAGCAGTTACCTTTATTGATTTATTTGTTTATTGCACAATGTACACACAGTTTCAGGTTTGCTTAAAACTATGAGTAGAAGACCCGGTTTAAGCGCAGCAAGATAACTTAAAAAACAGAATATACTAGAATATAAATATAAATTAATAGGGTGACAAGACTGACTGATGAGAAAATATGGGATGTGCAAGCGGGATTTAGAGAGGGAATGGGCTGCATGGATCAGATCTTCTCCTTAAGGTGCATAGCCGAAAAACATCTGGCAAAGCACAAGAAAGTCTACTGTGCTTTCGTAGACTTGGAGAAGGCCTATGACAGTGTGTGGAGGGAAGAACTGTGGTCGACTCTATCAATGTATGGTGTGAACGGGCGCTTGAGACGAGCACTGAAATCTTTGTACAAAGATTCCAGTGCTTGTGTTAGGATAAATGGGGCATACACTGACTGGTTTTGCATCTCAAGAGGTGTAAGGCAGGGTTGTGTAGCGTCTCCTTGGCTGTTCAACCTATACATGGATAGTTGCTTGGCGGATTTGAAAGAGAGTGAGTGTGGATTAAGAATGAATGAGTTACCTGTCAAATGCCTCTTATACGCAGACGATCAAGTTCTTCTTGCATCGTCGGCGGAACAGTTGCAAGACATGGTAACGTTAATGAATGAAGCGTTTAAAAGAAAAGGAATGAATATAAATGTGAACAAGACGAAAGTGATGGTTTTTGAAAGAGAAGAGGATGTATCGGTGTGTGATGTGAAAATAAATGATGTGAGTGTGGAGCAAGTGAATGAGTTTGTATACTTGGGCAGTATGTTTACAAGGGATGGAAAGATTGATGCTGATGTGGAAAGGAGAGTAAATGCGGGAAATAAAGTGAATGGTGCCATACATGCGGTTGTAACCAACCAGTCGATGTCCAAAAAGGCTCGACTGGCTGTGCATAATGGCGTGCTGGTGCCTACACTTATGTATGGAAGTGAATGTTGGGTATGGCAAACGAGGCATGAAAGTAGGATTAATGCTGTGGAGATGCGTTCCTTGCGAAGTATGTGTGGTGTAACTTTAAACGATAGAGTGAGGAATGAGATTATACGAGAACGTTGCGACTTAAAAGAGGATGTAGTGACAAAGGTTCAAAAGGGTATGCTTAGATGGTTCGGTCATATTGAGAGGATGAGTGAAAGGCGACTAACAAAAGGTATTTATGTGGCAGATGTGAGTGGCAACGCCGGGAGGGGACGCCCTAGAAAGACCTACCCTGACCTTATTGATGAAGTTCTTCAGAAAGGTCGGGTGTGCAGTACTCGTAACCGGCGTGCTTGTATGACCAGATGTATGAACGTGAACGAGGCGAAAGAAGTATGTAAGGATCGTAGCAGGTGGCGTTCTGTGGTTTCTGCCTACCCCCATGGGAAAAAGGCGTGAGTTTATGTATGTATGTATGTATGTATAAATATAAACTAGAATTATATAAATTTTCTACGAATACGTTCTAGTTTTTACGTGTGTTGGTATTTTGTCAGGAGTACCTAAACCGAAATAGCCTCTGTCAATTGTTTTTTTTTTTATTGGGATAAGCCCGCTACTCTTTTCCCAACCGCTGCAACTCTTGAAAGTCAGAATCAACAGTGGTGACCACCAAAAAAGCGCTTACGCAATGAAGCTCGACGAGTCCTGGAAACACCATTCTACTGTTGTGGATTCAGCAACAAAGTTGATCAGAAAAAAAAAGCGGAAGAGTAAGAAAAAAAGTTGTGTGTCTACTAACCTATAGGCAGCTACAATATAAAAAATAACTACAGCTTCCGCAAATACACATTGCGTAGTCTTTTTATCCGGTATGTCCGGTTAGGGGACGGGGCTCATACCAGATTTGTACCTACAGTACAGCGGTAAAAAATCGACTTCAAAAAGAAAGTCGAGCTTACATCTGACGTGTGACATGGGCATTGAACTATAAAGGTAAGGCAGTGTATTGAATAACTATGTAGTTACAGAATTATTTTCAGACTATTATATACATTGACTGTATTAAGTTGGAATAAAAATTGTTGCATTTTTTTTAATTACAATTAAAAGCTTTTTTTTAATTTGTGTTTGACGACGTTGTTGCCGCAGGGCCTGAGCGAATGGCTGCTATGCTGCGTGTCGCGGGTTTGATTCTTGCATGCAATAAATATTTATATGACCCACAATCAACATCTACATCAATGCTCATACAGATATTTCTTATCTGTATGAAAAGATACCTTTAACGTGCAATAAAACATAATATTATTATTATTCCCGATAATTGAACCAATGCAATGCTACTGGGAAAGTATAATTCTATCGCCTGTACAGTTATTTTTAGAAGACTAAACAAAAAAAAAGAACAGATACATAGTTCGCAAACTCTTCTATCATTCATAGGTAAGTTAGTAGCAACAAAGAATTTTACGTACTCTCATGCGCTATTTCTATATTCATAGTCAAGCAAACCAACCATTTATTTATCCGGGACTCAAGGAAGAAGCATTTATTCATAGTTACGGTCCTGAACTCGTGATTCGCGTGTAGTATGTCTCTTTATACGTAAAAGTAAGAATAAACAATACTCTTTGTTCTCTTTTTTAAAACTGCCTCGTTGGCCTAATGTTCCTGAGTGCGACTGCTACGCTAGAGGTCCTGGGTTCGATTCCCAGGTCGAGCAAAAAGTGTTAATAGGTTTTTCTATTAAATTCTCAGTAGCAGCTCGGAGTTTGGATTTGTGCCTGGTTAATGCCAATAGGCTCGCCCCCTATTACGTGGGACCTAAATATACCGGCGAACTGTAGGTGTACATTGGTACACCTCTGCCTAACACTTCGGGGAATACAGGCGTGATGGTATATATATATATATGTATATGTATATATATAAATATAATATAAACAATACACTCTTTGTTAAATTTTTTACTTAAGACGGTAATGAGGTAAACATTATTTACTTTACTTTACGCAGAAAAGAAAATAAGGTACTACTTTACGTGACTTAAAACATTTTCCTCAATTTGATATAATGAAACATCATACATTTTCTGTAATTTTGAAGACTTCATTAATTTTGTTTGACAATACGTAACATTATTACAATCCTGAAGTGACTCGGCAAACACGACCTTATTTGTATAAAAATAAGATTGCTGACCTATAATTTTATGTTTGCATAACACGACAAAATAACCCTACAGTGACCCTTTTCAGGTTTCTGATAAATACAAACTCAGACTGGCTATTGTACAGGTACCTACAGAAACTGCTACTTATCCAATATGATTATACAAGCTGTACTCCACGGTTTCATTCGCGTTAAGCTATGCCTTTTTTTTTAAACAAAGCATTCTTGATGTTTCTTCTGGATCTCTTGTTCATCATCATCATTCCTTTTGTCTTTAGTTACTGCTACGCTCCCATGAGTTGTAGTGTGATCTTATCCAGCACGGAACCTTCCTTGATAAACAGGCTATACCTACATATAACACATAATACATATAACTCTAACTAAAAAATAAAATAAAAAAAAGGATTTTTTCAAATTGGACTAGCAGTTTCTAAGATTAGCGTGTTCAAACAAAAAAACTCTTCAGCTGTATAATATTAAGTATAGATGAGGTACACGTTCTTGTTTGTCCTATACGAATCCTATCCGTTCCATTCCGCAAACATAAACCGATTTATCCACTCAAAATTCACAAAGCCATGGACACCATAGTAGAACGACATTGTCGTTGAGACAACGCTTCCTGTATTCCAGAATATTTCAGTCGCCCATTGTGTGGCGGATATTTTGGCGAAAATGCGTTTTCTAAAACATCCACCTTTACGTCACTCTTAGCGATAAGTTTTGGTACTGGTAAACGCTAAAGTGCGATGCAACGTTTTAGTGTTGTATTGTATTTTAGTGCAACAGTGTAGATACTTTTTATTTATTTTCCAGATATACATACAAATGATTTACTATCAACCAACAGTTTACTATCAATAGCATTTCAATGTAAATTGGAACTATCGATGGTAAAGTGAAATACCTATGTAGAAGCTCTTCACTTCTAAATGTAAGAAAAAATACCTGTCAGAACATGGCCTAACCGCCATTTTGAGTTCATTCGGCGGCCATTTTGTGTCTCAAGATGGCAACGTATTTCGTAGAATTACCGTTTAAAAGTCAGTGATCGATGTCAATGACGTGATTTGTCAATTGAGTGCTGTCATCCGGTGTGATGTCCTGCAAAGAGGTCACGAGCTCTCGCAAGAGGCGCTTGTAAATCACCAGGTGTACGTATGTACAGACGCCAGTACATTAAGCTATCCCATACTGTCAAATTTTCCCAATTAAATATGAACCTTATCTATTTGTCATGAAGTTGAATATCTATCAAAGTAATTTGACAGATTGGGGTAACCTGATGTGCTGGCCTCTATACATCTCTCAACATTAATAACGTGAATACAAAATACTAGCTTTTGCCCGCGACTTCGTCCGCGTGGATTAATAGTTCCCGTTCCCGAGTGATTTCCGGGATAAAAACTATCCTATGTCCTTTCTCGGGTCCCAGACTATATCTGTACCAAATTTCATTGAAATCGGTTCATTGGTTTAGGCGTGAAGAAGAGACAGACAGACAGACAGACAGACATGTATTTATTAGTTTAGACAATATTAGTACGGATAAGGAGGTATCTACTTATATTTGTTGGTATTATTAACGTTTTCGAGGTCCGATTAATGGTCTTCGTTCATTATAACACCACGTTTCCAACACAGCAACGCCTTCTGTTTAAATCGCCACAAAAAATCCAACCATAGTTTTAGCTACCAGGCGCACCGCTCGCGAGCCGTTACCTTTTCATCTTGTCATTGCAAAAAATATTTTAACGTACACAATTTAGAGCTCTCACTTGAATGGTAAAAAATTTCCTGTGTCTGAGCGTGCTGTTATAATGAGCGATGACATTTACTTTTAATGAATTTGATAAAGTAACTACTATATAACGGTAAATATATATACCATCACGCCTGTATTCCCCGAAGGGTTAGGCAGAGGTGTACCGCTGTGCACCCACAGTTCGCCGGTATATTTAGGTCCCATGTAATAACGGTAAAATTTTTCAGAAATCGTTTTATCAAGAATTATAGACAACTAGGTCATTTTTTGTATCCAGAATTTCATGTCTTGTAGGTAAGTCGTCAATTTCTAAGATCACGTTCGCAATTTCCTTCGGTACACAGCTTCTGTAGGTGACTGTACGAAATGATCAAAAAGTCGAGTCACCCGATGTCTTTGAGGTATCTAAGTGAAACTGCAACTTCCATTTTCGTTCATATTTTATACAGGAAGCGCGTTATAATGTTTTATACGTGTTCAGGTAAAAGGGTGTAGTATGGTTACCTAAAATGTATGGTTGTTTTTGTTTAGTGGTTGACAAAGGTGAACAATGACTAGGATAGAGTAATATTATAAAGAACCAAATAAACTGCTTCGTTAGCCTCATGAAGGAACATAGACGGGTTTTAGTCAGTAAAAGTCTGACACTCCCTCCCGCCCCGCCCAGGGCGGGGGAAGTTATTTGATGATTTCCCGTCTATAAAAAAAAAAAGAAAAGCCTAGTAGTCTTAAGCGAGATTGCTACGCTAGAGGTCCTGGGTTCGAATCCCAGGTCGAGAAAAAAGAGTTATTGGGCTTTTTAATAAAATTCTCAGTAGCAGCTCGGAGTTAAGATTTGTACCCGGTTAATGGCATTAGGCTCGACCCCTATTACATGGGACCTAAAAAAGCGCGCGAACTGTGGGTGTACATTGGTACACCTGTGTCTAAGCCTCTGGGGAATACAGCCATGGTGGTATGTTATGTTAAAGAGGTAAAGTTTGTGAGGTTTTAGGGGGGTAATCTCTGGATCTAATGACCCGATTTTGAAAACTCTTTTACCCATAGTATCATAGAGTATCATAGGCTATGTAACATCACGCTAAAACTCACGGGAACAGAGCAGTAACCAAAGACGTAACTCAAAGCTGGTGAAATAAGCGAAGTCGCGGTTAGTTCGCTAGTATTTCATACAGGAACCTCGTTATAATGTTTAATACATGTTCAGTTAAAAGGGTGTATGTGTCGCAGGTTTTTCACTAAATTAAGTTTTTGATCAAAAACCTAGGTTTTTGATGAAAAACCGGTAGATCATGACAAATTTTAAACTCAATTTCGTCATAAACCTGTTACAGTCCAGATTTTTGATCAAAAACCTGAACTAGTTTAGGTTTATGATGAAATTCTGGGCAAAATTGCTTTGTTTTATGACAAAATCAATTTAAATGAGATAAATAAAACAATCTATCATCATTTGCAATTTAGTAGAAAGAAAACAATTTTTTATTTATCAAAATTTTACATCCATGATCCAATCAATATTCTCGTTCTTCAATCTAATTGTGAAATATAATGTTTCAATTTTATCTGATTTTTAGTTAGTATTAAATACGACTTGAAACGACGAAAAAATTGTTTCTTTTCTTCTAAGTTGCAAATGATGATAGATTGTTTTATTTATTTCATTTAAATTGATTTTGTCATAAAACAAAGCAATTTTGCCCAGAACTTCATCATAAACCTACACTAGTTCAGGTTTTTGGAACATAAATCTGGACTGTAACAGGTTTATGATGAAATTGAGTTTAAAATTTGTCATCTTCCGGTTTTTCATCAAAAACCTAGGTTTTTGATCAAAAACCTAATTTTGTGAAAAACCTGCGACATATGTATGGTTACCTAAAATGTACGCTTGTTTTTGTTTAGAGGTTGGCAAAAGCAAACAATGTGCCTTCTCGAAAAGTGCTTTTAAAACCCGGCAAAGATTGCTGTAGGAAAAAATGTTCTGTGAAACCCATTAGCAAAGCCTAATCTCTTTGCTTTCGTATCTCCTTTTGTGATTGTAGCAACATATTAGATTATATATCTGATTGCCAAGCGAACATGGATCTTATGGCATGGAGAGATTTTTACCTAAATAGGACGAGACACACAAAGGGTGTACTTGCCTCTTCAGTGAAGACTAGGGTGTCGGAGCGCCTACTGCTTTCATAGAAGCAATTTTACTACCCATTGACTAATGATGCTACGCGCGAACATTAAGTTAATTAGCAGTTAAGTTTAACTGTACCTCTGTAACCTCTCACTCTGATTTTTGTCATTGTACGGATTAAACCATATAAATTCTACTCGACTGTTTTAAATTATTTCTACACCTTTGGAAACTTCTACATGGTCCTACGAACCGGATTAATAATAATTACATGAAGATCAGCGATAATTTCAAGAATTTACATAAATTATTGAAAAATTACGACGGGTGATAACAACGTGGACGAGTTCGAGAGGTGCTTGAAAAAGTGGCTTGGACATTAAATTCGTGTGTTTTAAGTTGTAATTAACCCAGTATTCTAAAGGTAGTATTTATAGTAATAATTTAAATTATTAAAAGGTTAGTACTGCACAAATTATTATTTTACTTAGCCAAAATCTCCTGTGTCATTGAGCGAATAAAGGTTAACTTTAACGTGTTAATCATTTTTATGATCTTATAGTTTAGAACTGAGTTCATTACTATTAATCGTTTACTGATTTGTTTAAAGTAACGTTTAAAATTAATTGTTTTAAAGTTTTTCCGTAATTGCTCATTTTATATTTCGACAAGTAGATTGAAGTAACATTGTGTTAAGTCATTATTATATAGACCTTGTTATTGCAGTAAGGAGTAGAATAAAATTCATTGTGATTTAGTTTATTTTCCAAACTGACACGCTCAATTTATAGGTAAATTATAAACTTAGACAGTATTTGATCCTATTGTTATAAATTCCAGGATTTATCAATCGTCTCCCACGATGTCCACAAAAAGTGACAAGGCCGATATGGAAGTAGCACGGGAAATTGCAGAACTTACTAAGAAACGCAGTAGCTACAAAGGTCGTATCACAATTTTTTCTGGATTTTTAAAGTCACTAGATAGTTCATCGATTACATCAAAGGACATTAGCGAAATTGAAATGCGTATAGGTAAGCTCGAATTATTGTATGCTAGTTATGACGAGACGCAAACGAGGCTCGAATGCATCTCAGACTGTGAAACCCAATTGTTAGAGAGGGACGAATTTGAGTCTAGATACTATAAAATCCTCTGTCAGGCACAGGAAATAATAGCTAGTCATAAAAAACCTCCAGTGCCTAGTGAATGCTGTTCTCATAGTGGTACCAATAGTAACAACAAGCCCGTCAAATTACCTACCATACAGCTGCCTAAGTTCGATGGCTCGTATGAAAATTGGCTCGAGTTTCGTGACACGTTTGATAGTCTAATACATTCAAATCAAAGTATAGATATTATCAATAAATATCATTACCTGAGAGCGTCTTTGGAAGGTTCCGCTGCTGTGGTAATTAATTCCATTCAGTTCTGTGCGACAAACTATGACATAGCTTGGCAATTGTTGTGTGACCGCTACGATAATAAACGGTTATTAGTCCATAATCACGTTTCGGCGTTGTTTAACATCGAGCCAGTAACACGAGAATCGTCAAGTCACTTGAAACGCTTAATGGACCAGTTTAACAAGAATTTCCGTGCATTGGAGTCCTTAGGAGAGCCTGTGAAAAACTGGGATACGCTTCTCATTCACATCATGTCACACAAGTTAGACACCAAGACACTACGTGAATGGGAAGAGTACAAAGGTCGGATCACCAAGGATCATACCATTTCACTTCAACATTTCATTGATTTCATGAAGATTCGCACTGATCTTATTGAATCCATAGAATGTCATACGTCACAGAACACCACACAACGTAACACAAACACTAAATCGTCCAAACATAAAACTATGGTTTCATTAGACAACAGTTCTAATAACAATGCAGCCAGCTCGAATTCAGGGAAGTGTCCTAAATGCAGCGAAGATCACAAACTGAATAACTGTCCGCAGTTTTTAGCTTTAAGCAATGAAGCACGACTTCAGTTATTACCTAGTTTTAAAGTTTGTTTTAATTGTTTTTGCAGTGGACACTACGCGAATCATTGCAAGAAGCCCGGTTGCAAATTATGCAAACGACGCCATAACACTCTAATTCATGTAGCAGATACTACTAAGACAAAACCGGTTGTGCCTAGCGGGCGAACTGATAACATTGTTTGCAGCACGCCCCCCGCCACTTCTACCGATGTGAATCCTAGCTTGACACTATCGGCGAGCGTCGCGGCTTCCAGTCATCAAGGACACGGTCATCGCGTTGACGTTCTGTTATCGACGGTACTAATTAAGCTTTATGATTCAAATAATCGCGAGCACTTAGCTCGCGCAATTCTTGATAGTGGTAGCACTTCCTGTCTTATGACGAATAAAATGTATCGACAATTAAATCTGCCCTTTACACCCATAAATAAATCAATTATGGGTATTAACAGTGTTGCGTCGCAAATAAATAAAATGTGTTTGGTGCCTTTAAAATCATTAGATGAAACTTTTGTGACTAATTTAAGATGTTTCGTTTTACCGTCGATAACAAACAACGTCCCGTGTCATTCACTCGACATAAGTACTCTTAATATACCTAGTGACGTATGTTTAGCCGATCCTAACTTTCACACACCTGCGTCAGTTGATTTGATAATAGGCGCTGACATTTTCTGGGATGTTCTAGGATCACAAAGGATAGATTTAGGCACAGGCAAACCTACACTTTACGAAACTAGGTTAGGGTGGATAGTTTCTGGCCCTTTAGTAAATAGTAATGTCACTAGTTTACCTAACCCTGTTTGTAATTTTGTGCAGCTTGATGCGGCTGCCAGTAATAGTGCTCATGCGCAAATTCAGCATCAGCTCGAGCGGTTTTGGAGTTTGGAGGATGTAACTGAATGTTCCGCTACCTCACCCGAACACAAATTGTGTGAGGATCATTTTGTGACCAACACTTCGCGTTTGCCTAATGGACGCTTTTGTGTAAGAATTCCGTTAAAGAATGATCCGTCCGTGTTAGGCAATTCATTGCATCGTGCGAAGCAATGTTTTTATTCTTTAGAGCGTAGGTTGTCAACCCAGGCGAACGTTTATAAAATGTACTCTGAATTTATGTCAGAATACATTTCGTTAGGTCATATGACGGAATGTAAACTGACTACGGATCGGCACTACATTCCTCATCACGGCGTTATTCGGGACAGCAGCACGACCACCAAACTGAGGGCCGTGTTTAATGCGAGTAGCCCAACCTCTAATGGTGTTACCCTAAACAGCATCCAAATGGTTGGACCCACGGTTCAGGATGACCTTTTATCTATTCTTCTGCGATTTCGACAGCATAAATATATTTTAATGGCTGACGTCGAAAAAATGTATCGGCAGATAGCGGTACATCCTGATGATAGGGATTTGCAGAGGATAGTTTGGCGTTGCAACCCTAAAGATGCACTAAAAGCATATCAGCTCAACACGGTAACCTATGGGACCGCAAGTGCCCCCTTTCTCGCTACCAGGTGCCTTAAGCAGCTCGGTCTTGAGTGTGACGACGAAAGAATCGCAGAAGTCATTACACATGATTTTTATGTCGATGATCTTTTAAGTGGAGGGGATGATCTTACTGACGTTAAAGACATGCGTAGTAAACTTACGTCAGTTCTCGCCTCAGCTTGCTTTCCACTTAGAAAGTGGCAGTCTAATGAACCTCAATTAGTCTCTGAACTGGCTCAATCTTCCCTAAATTTAAACATCGGTGGGAATGAGCCCAGCAAAACCTTAGGTTTAGGATGGCAAGCTGTTGCTGACGAACTATGTTTTCCCATAGGTCACTCGACCGCCAAGACAGAGCTGTGTACGAAACGTAGTATGCTTTCCATAATTTCACAAATATTCGACCCTTTAGGTCTCGTTTCTCCTGTTGTCATTAGTCTGAAAATGCTCTTACAGAAATTATGGTTGCATAAACTGTCCTGGGATGAGCCGTTATCGCCGGAAATTGAAAACGTATGGTCTGACGTAATTAAAAGGTTGCATCACCTTAATAATATTCGCGTTCCACGACGTGTAATAATCGATTCATTCAAACGTCTCGAGTTTCACATTTTTTCTGATGCGTCTGAAAGAGCATACGGCGCATGTCTGTATGTTCGTAGCATTGATGAATCTGGCAAAATTCTTGTCAGATTATTAGTTTCTAAGAGTCGAGTAGCTCCGATTAAGGCTACTACGATTCCCAGACTTGAGCTCTGTGGAGCTTTAGTCGGTGCTCGTCTTTATAATAAGGTAGTGAAGTCATTACGAGTTAAGGCGGCATGTACTACGTTCTGGACTGATTCAACTATCTTACTGGGCTGGTTAAAAATGTTGCCGTGTAAATTGCACACATTTGTCCGTAATCGCATTGGTGAGATTTTAGATTTGACCGGCGATTGTGTGTGGCGACACGTTCCTACTGAACATAACCCAGCGGATTATATTTCGCGTGGTGTTAGCGTTGAGTCAATTCAGTCACTAGACGTTTGGTGGTCAGGGCCTACTTTTTTAATGGAGCCTGAAGTAAGCTGGCCTTTAAATTCAGTTTATATGAACACGAAATCACTACCAGAAACGCGCACCGAATTATCATGTGTTGCACAAATGGATGAACTCCATAACGTTAATAATTTTATTCAATTTAATCGTTTTTCTAAATTTAATCGTCTTAGGCGTGCGGTAGCGTACATGCTACGATTTATTGATGCATGTAGACGACGGCCACTTGTAAGCAATTATCTTTCCGAAGTTGAGTTATGTAACGCATTGAACGTCATTATTAGAGTGTCTCAGATGGAGTCGTTCAGTGAATATAGTATTTTAGTTAAAAATAAAGGTCTTTCAAAAAAGAGTAATTTGCTTAAATTTAATGTATTTTTAGATGAATTTAAAATTATGCGAGTTGGCGGTCGTCTTGAAAATTCTACATTTACATATTCAAAAAAGCATCCAATTCTCTTACAGTCCACTCATCCTTTTACAATTTTGCTTTTTGAATTTGAACATGAGAAGCTCATGCACGCTGGGCCACAATTATTATTAGCGTCAATTAGAGAGGTATATTGGCCAATAGGGGGACGTAATTTGGCTAAGGCATGTTATCGTCGCTGCATTAGGTGTTCTCGTATGAAGGGAAAGGTTATAGCACCAATAATGGGTAATTTACCACAGCAGCGCCTATCACCGGGAGGTTTTCCCTTTCAAACTGTTGGCGTAGACTACGCGGGTCCTATTTCTTCCGCTAGTCGTCAAGGACGAGGTTGTCGTATAGTGAAGGTTTACATTGTTTTATTCATCTGTTTCACTACCAAGGCAATACATTTAGAACTGGTAGGTGATATGACGAGCTCCGGTTATTTATCAGCCTTACGTAGGTTTATTGCACGTAGAGGTAAACCGGCACAGATGTTCTCTGATAATGGGACAACATTTGTCGGAGCATACAATGATTTGGCAAGGTTTTTAAAGAATAACTCGGATGGATTATCTAGTGACTTAGCGAATGAAGGAATACAATTTCATTTCATTCCTGCCTATTCACCACATTTTGGTGGCATCTGGGAGGCGGGGGTTAAATCAACAAAATTTCATTTGCTTAGAGTGCTGGGAAATTGTAACCTCACTTACGAGGAATTAAATTCAACTTTGGTTCAAATCGAAGCCATTTTAAACTCACGGCCACTCACGCCTTTGTCTTCGCACCCCGACGATATGACGCCGTTAACCCCGGGACATTTTTTGATCGGACGCCCTCTTACTTCGCTGCCAACAAAGGATCTTCAAGATCATAATGCTGCCCATCTCACCCGCTTCCATCGTATCGAGCAATTGCGACAGCATTTTTGGACAAGGTGGAGCAAAGAATATGTGTCGGAACTCCAACAACGGACAAAGTGGCAGACTTCCAACCATCCTTTGAAGATCGATTCCCTTGTTTTGTTGAAGGAAGATCATTTGCCTCCCCTCAAGTGGAAGCTGGGCAGAATTATGAGGTTGTACCCTGGTGCTGACCAAGTTGCGCGCGTGGCGGAGATCAAAACCTCGACTGGAGTGGTCAGAAGATCTTTCAGCAAGATTTGTCCCCTTCCGATCATTAGTAATTAATAAGGGGTTGAAAGGAAGGCTTTCAACGCCCGGGGGCATGTCGGAGCGCCTACTGCTTTCATAGAAGCAATTTTACTACCCATTGACTAATGATGCTACGCGCGAACATTAAGTTAATTAGCAGTTAAGTTTAACTGTACCTCTGTAACCTCTCACTCTGATTTTTGTCATTGTACGGATTAAACCATATAAATTCTACTCGACTGTTTTAAATTATTTCTACACCTTTGGAAACTTCTACACTAGGGTGATGTTATTATTTATTTGTTTGTTTGGACGTAGACATACAATAATTTCAAAATGATGTAAACATAAACTTATCAATTTTTTACGGTGCATTATATTCAAAACAATAAAACATAACATCGTAAATTCATATGCGTTATATGTATACGACTAGCTTTTGCTGGCGACTTCGTCCATGTAAATGTCGGCTACAGCGGGCGCAGGTAAAGTTGCGGTATAAAAAGTAGCCTATATGCTTTCATGGGGTTCAAACTTGCCCCGTATCAAATTTTATAAAAATCGGTCCAGTCAGTCTAACAGACAAAATTATTTTCGTATTTATAACATTCAGTATGAATTATAAATGCGAAAGTTTGGATGTGTAGATATTTGTCACTCAATAACGCCAGAACGGCTAAACCGATCTGGATGAAATTTGGCACCGAGATAGATCATCGTCTGGAATAACACCTAGTCTAAACATGGAAATATGCTCGGTTTCCGTGGGATAATATAGGTATACATATTAACGCGGGCGAAGTCGCAGCCAGAAGCCAGTAGTACCAAAATCCAGTAACCTATATTTATTCCCACCCCAAATAGAGGTATTTCGATACAATTGCTGTCAAAGGAATTGGCCCACAGCCTTCACCAGAAAAAAAAAAAGTCATAAAGTCGATTTTATTTCAGCCGACCTGTATTAATAGTATCATAAATTTTATATTTACAGCGTTATCTTAACGTAAATGAAACTTCACCTATCTCTGTTCCCTTGGTGACCGTTACTGTTATGCTAGGCCTGAAATACTGAATTTCGGGGTATTATTCATATTATTATTGAGTAGCTATATAATATCCCACGGTTTCACCCGCGTTCAGTTCCGTCTTTAGATAGTTTTTTTTTCCGATAACTGCCCCGTTGGTCTCGTGGTCGCAAGTGCGACTGCTGTGCAAGGGGTCCCGGGTGCGATTGCCAAGTCGAGCAAAGTGTTATTGGGTTTTTCTATGAAATTCTCAGTAGCAGCTCGGAGTTTGGATTTGTGCCCGGTTAATGGCAATAGGCTCGCCCCCTATTACATGGGACCCAAATATACCGGCGAACTGTGGGTGTACATTGATACACCTCTGCCTAACCCTTCGGGGAATACAGGCGTGATGGTAATTTTTTTTTTTCCGATTTGAAACCATCCAATAACTTTTCCTGCTCTGGGAGGGGTGGCAGGGAGTGTCAGACCTTTACTAACTAAAGCCCATCCATGTTCCTTCGTGTGCCCTTTGCGTTCTGGGGACGCGGTATCTCTTTCGAACAACCCGCAGCCCCGGTAAAGACCGGATCTAAAGAGATATCTAAAGAGATAGGTTGATAAATCATTTATTCGGTGCACACATAAGACATAGCACAACACAAAAACGCAATTAAAAGATAAAACCTAACATAATAAATACGAGGTGCTATCATAAAAAATAAACAAAGATCAAAGAAAATAATGAAAAAAGTGCGGTCTGCGTCTTTGGTTAGTTACTGGTTCGCTCTAGTAGGTCGTAGCGTGATGACATGCAGTCAAATTATACCTCGCTAGCTTCTGCCCCCGAATTCGTCCGCGATGCTTATTTTACTCGCGTTAAGTTACGTATGTGGTTACTGCTCCGCGCCGTCTCGTCGTCGTGGCGTGATGTTGAATAGCCTGTGTTATTCAAGAATAATGTAGCTATCTATTGGTGAAAAGTTGGTAAAAGTCGGTTCAGTAATTTCAGAGCTTACTCAGTACAAACAAATACACAAAAAAGCTCTTCCACATTATCATATTAGTATAGATATGCCATACAGTATAGTATAGATAAATATTATTTTTCCCTGAAATATAATAATATAATGGTTGGACGTAAAATCCGTTGGGACGCGATAAAATGGTAGTTTGAATAGGGGTAATTATTTTTTTTATGGCTTTTTGATCGTGTTTGTTGTACTTACTTGTTTGTGTTACCTTTTTATGAGCCGAACTTTAGAATTGGTTAACATAATTCTTTTATATCATCCACCATGTAAAATATATATGAAGTAGATGCGTTTCATTGTTATGATTAGATAGGTAGTAAAAATGTAAGTAAGAATAACACTTGATTTTAAGTACATGCTAACATAAAAAAGATTGAATAAAAATACAAGGGCAAAGGCCTCTTCTTACACAAAGAAGGCACGAGAATTGATCACCACGTATATTAGTACAGCCCTCTATTAATTACCTATAGTTAATCGTTCCCTGATTCCCTCATGATATTTTCCTTCCCCGATGTCATTGATGTCCAAGATAAACTTAGAAAATGAAATGAGAACATGTGAAACAGACAGGTTGCGAACCCTCAACCTCGTGCATGAGAGGAGGGTTCCTCAACCACTGGGCCATGCTGACATCTTAATTTATTTTTCTTTCTTTATAGCATCTTTATCAAATTACATAAATAGCATGATAATTATCTTTACAAAAATTTAAAATTACATTCATCATCATCTAATGATGCTGCTGTGATGATGGTAATCCATCATCACAGCAGCCGCAACCCCACAGATTTCCAAAAATACCGGTTGGAAGTGGCCTGCATCCAACATTATCTTACATTAAACTAACCAAACGCATATAAATAATTGTTTGCATTTGACAGACGAATCTGTGTGGTTTACCTATTCCTATAGGCCATTTTAATTAGTTCATAGATGTAATGGAACCATACTGGGTTGCAAACAGTATTCGCCTATGCAAGGACTTATGAAGTCGGTTAGGTAAGCCCGATGGCTTTCCTCCAGTTAGCAAACTAATCTTGGTGTCCAAAGAAATCCCAATTCAATCACATTACGTGGACACATAATCACTGATAGCTGACCTACCTTCCTTCCTCAATTTCATCTTCTTCCCCAATTACAACCTTCCCCGAAAACAATTGAAGAACGGCAGGTAAGATACACAGTCCAATATTATTCCTTAGCATCCAAGAAAATGGGGCAAATGAATTACTGTTCAATCATAATTTCTTTCGCAAAAGAAAAATTATTTATTCGAATCAATGGTAGCGGAAACATTTTTCGTATTTTCTTTAGTAAAAACGAAGCTTATTTTATAAGAAAATTGATTGTCGAAACATTTGGGCCAAGGTTGGTGTTGTTACCGAGTCGACAGCGCGTTCGTGTTCCACGCGCGCCTCAAAGAGATGTCAGCAAACTTGGATGGGGCCACTGAGGGCCGATGCCTGCCGGGGCTGCGGGTTGTTCGAAAGAGATACCGCGCCCCCGGAACGCAAAGGGCACATGAAAGGAACATAGACGGGTTTTAGTCAGTAAAAGTCTGACACTCCCTCCCGCCCCGCCCAGGGCGGGGGAAGTTATATGATGATTTCCCGTCTTTAAAAAAAAAAAAAACGTTGGTGTTGTTCAAACGGGTATTGGCTGCAAATATTGGCCGAGATGCCACAACATTGTGCTGTTCCGATATTTGCAAGTGCATCAACAGAATTGAATGCTCATACACGTGCAGTAGGTACACCGTACACGGAAAGGTTTCTTGGAAATATTACCTATCTATTAAATAGGTATATTCTACATATTAAGTCTGCCCCGTTGGACGCATACACGACTACTGAGCGTGAGATCCTAGTTGTGAATCTCAGGTCGGGCAAAGTGATATTGGGGTTTTCTCAGAAGCAGGCCCGAGTTTGGAAGTTAGTGGTGTGCAAACCCTAAACGCCCTAAACCTCAGTAAGCACTTAAAGTCCTACGCCTGTTTTCTCCCAGGTCGTATAGAATTGCCGTCCTATTGGACTATGAAAGTGACGAAAGAGGGAGAGCACTTGTGTCTACGCATAAAATTGTGCACTATAATATTGGCTAGTCTCCACTGAGTTTGGCCACCATGACTAATATTCGTTCGGGAGAAAATTATTTATGTATATTGTTTAGATGCCATAAAATAAAATAAAACCTTATACAAGAGACGTATATCATGAACTACGTAACGTTATTATATGCAGTGTCAACAAAAACGAGCTAAATTACCTAATAGCAATTCGAATTTATCGGCTTTTTTATCTTACTAGGTACTATTATAAACGCCAAAGTTTCTGAGAATAGATAGATGTATATCTGTCTGTCTTTCACGCTTAAACAGCTAAATTATCTGAAATTTGGCACACATGTTAATATCGATCTCGCTTAATAGAAAGCATTTATCCTGTTTATATATTACCGTTGGATAATCTAGAACTTTCACTTAATTTGGAAGTCTAGGCAGACGAAGTCGCGAACAGAAGCTTGTGTAAAAGAAAGAATATAAAAATAAATATAAATATACCATCACGCTTGTATTCCCCGAAGGGTTAGGCAGAGGCGTGCAGAGGCTAGCAGGTTTAGCAGAGGTTGTGTTAAATGTACACCCACAGTTCCACGGTATATTTAGGTCCCATGTAATAGGGGGCGAGCCTATTTCCATTAACCGGGCACAAATCCAAACTCCGAGCTGCTACTGAGACCTGACCCCAATAACATTTTTTGCTCGGCCTGGGAATCGAACCCAGACCCTCTAGCGTAGCAGCCGTGCACAGGACCACTAGGCTAACGAGGCAGTCAAAAGAAAGAAACCGACATTAATGTTCAATTCCTATTTTATATTGCAACAAAAGCTTTTGTTATCGTAAAGCAATTAAGATTCAATCGTTCCACGTTCCACGGTAATAATAGGTTGATATAAAAAAGGTAAATAATATTATTGTATATTGCTTACCCGTGTCTTTATTCTTTTTTAGCATGATTATTTGTGCACTTCGTACTAATTCTCTTTCTGAAATAGAAGTTAATCCGTATAACACCAGCTATCTGCTATTAACAGTCCCGTCAAAATCGGTCTAGCTGTTTAAGAGTTAATACGGATCAAATAGATTAAATCTCGGAGCTCGTGGCTAAATAATTACAGCCGCATAGACCGATCTTCCGGGTTAAGCCACGCTTGCCGAGGTTGGTCTGTGGATGGGTGACCATTTACCATAGCGAGTTTCCTCCGTACCTCGGAAAGCACGTAAAGCCGTTGGTCCCGGCTGTCATTTGTAGATCTTTGACAGTCGTTACGGATAGTCAGAAGCCAAGAAGTCTGAAAACCAGTCTAACCAAGGGGTATCGTGTTGCCCAGTTACTGGGTTGTGGAGGTCAGATAGGCAGTCGCTCCATGTAAAACACTGGTATTCAGCTGCATCCGGTTAGACTGGAAAGCCGACCCCAACATAGTTGGGACAAGGTTAAGCAGATGATGAAATAGATTTAGTCTAGTATAGATTTTTTTGTATTTAATTTTATATGTATATAAAATTTTGTATTAAGCTGTTATTTTGACAACACAAACGGACTTTTAAATTGTATTTATTTGTGTAGATTTTGTTCTTTTCTACTTTATTCTAATACAAAGGATTTTTGTTATAATAGTCTGTTTTGTGTCGGAACTAGAAATTGGTTCGTTTAGAGATATTTATCGGATTCGATCAGTCAGTGCCAATTGTTGTCTGCCCGATTTCGGATGTTTGTTAATCAATCTGATAGATTACAATATGTATGTCAGTAGTGGATAGGTACTGTGACGGCCGTTCGATATGGCTGAGCTGGGTAGTTCAGCCTTATTGAACCTTATTTGATATCTTTATTACTATGAGAAAAACTATATCTAAAATAAGAAAGACTTGATAGATAGGTATTAAAATATATAATAATATTAATTTTTTTTGTTGGTAGAACGAAATTGGTTCTACCAACAAAAAAAATGTAGAAAAAAAGAGATTGAATCTCTTGTATTGCATTGTCGTGCAATGTGCATAAGTATTCAAAATTATAACTCAGTTGCACGCTGGGAAGTGGTAATATAATGCAACATGGCTAAAAGTTTTATATGTTTAATCCAAAGACTCAGTGAATTCCAGAAGGGATTCAAAATAAAATAACAAACCATTTTTTTGTTTACATTGGAGCAATTATCTGCTCCGGTTAGTGCAGTGAGCATGTTATTTTAAATATCGGGTGTAAGGAACATCTTATTTTTTACCTTTGTGAACCCATTCATCCATACAATGTTTAGCAAAAAATATTTTGACAGAATCTGTATAGCTTGACATAACAGTGTAACCGCTCAAGCTCGTTGTGTTTAACGTGATTTGAATTTAACGACACAATTATAGGAATTGGGTAAGAAAATACGAGTAAAACATAATTTATCTACCTTTGATGATTTTAGACAATTTTCTCATAAAAGGTAATCTTTACTCTCTTTCCTATATTGATGCTCTCGTGATTTCCCTAAGGGCCAGCCTTATTAGATAAGACGTGAAATTGAACGTATAAAACAAAACCGATAAGGTATAGTCAGCTGTAGTCCTAAAACACAGATATTTTTTGTACCGAATTTTTATCCAACATAAAAGTCTGGAGTAAACTTGGAATTTTAATGCGAAAAATGTCCAAAATAATCCATACTTAGGAACTAATATTATAAATACGAAAGCAACTCTGTCTGTCTGTCTGTTACACTTTTACGACTCAATTCCTGAACCGATTTTAATATAATTTAGAACTGGTGTAAGATTGAATCCCAAGAAAAGACATAGGTTACTTTTTATTCCGCGACTTTGTCTGCGTCAACGACTGCCGACATTCATGCGGAGGAAGTCGCAGTTTGATCCGCGACTTCGCGTGTTGACTTCGTAGCGATTTTTAAATATAATTTATTAATACTACTACCTACTACCTACAACTTTTATTTACTTGCCAAGAAGAATTTTGATGATTGATGGATAATAGATGATGCCCATGTATAAGTATAAAGGAGTTCTGAAATAAACAAGTCCTACAATTTACTATTCAGTATTGTGGTGTTTTAAAAATAATCACTAGGTCAACTAATAAATTGACGATTCATTGGTCGACTTAAATGATCTTTTCCTTAAAAAGGACCCAAGATGATCAAAATTATATCAGCTACTGCTGGACATAGGCCTCGCTCATGGATTTCAAGCGGCCTGCGTCCAGCGTTTTAATGCGGTCTTTATCGGGTAAGTACCCTTAAAAATATATTAAAATGAATATTTTTTCTTCACTCAGAACATTGTCACAATACCCAAGGCCCTAACTAATCCGAGAACAAAAGAAAAACACCCTACAGAAATCTGGTAGATTCTAGATTTTCTTCGCGTAAAAGTCGTAAACGTGGACCGAGGGAAACGAATTATTACGTCGCTTTAAGCGCTTAAAGCCGACGCGACAGACGTGAAATAGCCGCTTATCGGGGCAGTACATTTTTTGAGCTGTGTTATGGTTCGTATTAACTCTGAGAGCAGTTTTACTTATGATGTTTTCTGTCAACGCCTGTCAAGATAAGCTTGGAAAGAAACAAAGTTGGTGTAGGTCCTTTCCCGGGATCCCCGTCCGGTGTAGTTATGGGAAGGGAACACAGGGGTGGTTTTTGGTCAGTTAGAGAGACCCCTCCCCGGCTCTGGGCTGTGGCAGATCCATGAGGACTTTCGACACTGGAACAATAAAAATAGTCCCTGTAGAGCTCTTTAGGCAGGAGCTTGACTGAGAAAGTACTTCAATGTTTCTATAATTTTCTACCGCCAAGCAGTTGATGTGTTCGGAATACAAGCTTGGTCGCAGAAAATTTGGAGGGCATAAGTGTGGTCTATTTATTGCAGGTACATGACGCAACTTTGCCTCTGTCATGGCAACGACTTATTCTGGTATTGCTGATGATTATACACATGACAGTGACAACTTATCACCACATAGGCCGTCAGTTTCTTTGCTATTAAATTATTTAGAGAAAATTAAAAGTTCACAAATGTCAAAAGGGCAAGAAATTCCACAAGCATTCCTTAAAACCAAATTGTACAATAATTTTTAGGTATGATTCTTTAAGAGCGAGTCCTAACCTGTGGACCATGATTGACGTATTTACTATAGTTATTTCAAGGTAACCCTTAACAGCAGGGAGTGCGCGGACTGATAAGTAGCTTACCTAGGTACTAACCATCCTGATTTAATGACAGAATAATACCGGCAAATGGCCGCCACGTAAAGTTTTAATGGACCATTTAAATCGCGGCGGTTTTATGGTTTTAGACTAATAGCTTTAACAGCGTGGTTGGTTTTGTACCTGGTGAAATAATAGAATGTTTTGTTGACAATACATAAATATATACCATCACGCTTGTGTTCCCCGAAGGGTTAGGTAGAGATGTGCTAATTAATGTACACCCACAGTTCACGGGTATGTTTTATCATCATCATCATCATATCAGCCGTAGGACGTCCACTGCTGGATATAGGCCTTCCCCATAGATTTCCAAAAGGACCGGTTGGAAGCAGCGTGGTCGTAAGCGTGACTGTACGACGGTGTTACGGTGTGACGGTGCAGGTGTTGGGTTCGATTCCCAGGTCGAGCAAAGTGTTGTTGGGTTTTTCTATAAAATTTTCAGAAGCAGCTCGGAATTAGGATTTGTGCTCGCCCTCTATTACATGGGACCTAAAACATACTGGCAAACTGTGGGTGTAAGTTGCTACACCTCTGCCTAACCCTTCGGATAATACAGGCGTGATGGAATGCTATATAACATTATACTATAAAGGCAGTGTACCACAGTGTGTTGTGTAAGTGACAAGGTCACGTTAATATTAATCTAAGTCTTTAACAATCAATGTAGGTGTGTATGTATGGATTTGTGACTTTGTTGTTGCAGTGCCATAATCTATACAAATATATTAACTTGAAGTGTCAGAGTGTAGTGTCACATTAACAGTTTTTAAAATTATTGTCTGTTTGTCTGTTTATTCAGCCTAATCTTTTAAAGTAAACTAGATTTAAGCAGGACTTTCACTGGCAGATATAAACTGGTGTTATAAGAAATAGGTAACTTAGGCTAGGCTACATTAATTTGAAAAATAAAAACAGTGTCCGCGCAAAAAACAAAAACGCCGTAATAACCAACAATCACGCGAATCTACCTTTAGAACTTTTATCGAATAAGAACATAAAATAATAAGTTTTCTTATTATTTACTCATCCATATTGTTATTTTATCTTTTAATTTGTTAAAGGAAAAAATTAAATTACAAAAATAATGAGTGTCATATTTTGTACATGGTTTCCTACTATCAGATGTATCATCATTAAAACGTAAAATATTTTCTGCATTACCGACCGTTTTAATTATTAATCCATCATTTTTCAGCTCGCCTTTCAATAAAAGCGTAGGTAATTATTATTTCTCGCTAGTTTCTCCATTCGATTTTGTCTGCGTATAATTCAAATGAAACCGGAATGAAAAATTGAATTTCGTTATTAAGAACTGTTTTTAATTAACCAACGGGAATATCCAAAAATAATATACTACCTATATCAAACTTTGTGGCAGATTTCAGCTAATTTCATTCAGTTGTTAAAGCCGGACTGAGTAGCAAACATACAAACAACTATATATTAACTTTCACATTTATAAGCAACCAGCGACTTTCTTCCCGTTAATGTCGAAATCAATCTAACAGTACATTTTTTCGGGATAAAAAGTAGCCTGTGCTAGATCCGTTCAGCCGTTCTAGCTTGATGGAGTAACACACATCCATCCATTCATCCAAACTTTTGCATTCGCAATAGTACATAGTAAAATTAGTAAAAGTACGATCAATCATAATACCTATCAAAAAGTAAAGCAACCACACACGTGTACCATCACGGATGTATTCCCGAAGGGTTAGGCAGAGGTGTACCAATATACACCCACAGTTCACCGGTTTGTTTAGGCAGTATCCTAATCTAACCTAAACTTTATTATCAGATTCAATATTGATTCATAAGAAAATTAACACGGATGAGGTCGCAGGGCAAAACTAGTTATAAAATAAAATAATTTTCTAGCCTGAATGAAATAAAACACTTAAAATAATTATACTCTTATTTATTTATTTACTCGACACTTCAAATAGGGGTGACATTCACTATAAAAATATATTTGTTACACCTAAGTACTATTAAGGGCACACTTAAATTAATGGACCTAACTTTAAATATTATGTGTAAACAAAATTCTTAATCAAATAATATTCAAAGAGATCATCTGAATTCTAAACTAGATTTACATTCAAACAATTTAAGAAATTCGTTTTTATCTATTTGTTCAGCTCAACAAATATTTGCTTTATATGTATACTAGCTGTACCCAGCGGTTTTACCTGCGTTTTGTCTTTGATTATTTATTTATTTAACACTTTATGAACACAAAATGTACAGCGGCGGACTTAATGCCAATGGCATTCTCTACCAGTCAACCTTAGAGTGATGCAGAGACAAATTGTGGTAGGTGCAAATAAGAAAAATGACTTTAAAATTAATCAATATTAAGATAAAAAAATATAAAAAATAAAACTGAAATTAGCATTATTATTGATTATTAGTTATTGGATTATAGCCTTTGGGCTATATAACATCACGCTATTCCTCATAAATCTGGCTATCATATACAACAACATATTTTTCATCCGACTGCTCGTTCCAGAGATTACCGCATTTAAACAAACAAAAAACCTCTTCAGCTTTAGTATAGTATAGATTTTCCCCAGTCGAATGTCTGATTTGGATTCAAAGTCACGTGACAACTCTTTGGTGTGCCATTACGCGAACGTCGGTTACAGAGGTACCCAAGCCTAAGGGTTGCTTGTATTAACGGAACTCGATTGAAAATTTGTGGTCGCCTTCAAATATTATTCCCAGTACTCGTTTGACTGAAATGTCAAGACTTTGACACGCAAAAGGTTAAGGTGTGAACAATCAAAATGTCAATAGTGTCAATTTTCGGAGGTAATTTTCTAAAGGTATAAGTGATATCCGAGAGATTTTGGAACCCGCTTTTCATGCATGAGATTGTGAATTCGATTCTGAGCAAATACGTTATTTGTTTTTTTTTTTAAATTCATATATTATGTTCTTTCTACGTTTATCTTGGACATCATTGGCATTGGTAAAGGGAAAATATTGCGATGAAACCTAGATTTGACAGTAGATAGGTACTGTACTTACATTATATTACAAACTAGCTGGTACCCGCGACTTCTTTCGTACTAAAACTGAAGTAGCCTAAATTACTCATTATAACATTCGCTATCTGCGAGGTGAAAGTCCCGTCAAAATCGGTGCAGCCGTTTCAGAGATTAGTGAAAATAAACAGACAGAGTAATTGATGTTTTTGATGTAAGAAATTATAAACAGACACTTCAATGTTATTTATTTTTATTGTATAGATCGTACACAGCACGTGTAACGTCAAAAAATATTTATAACAGCCTTCAGAATTTTATTAAACCACAAAAAAATTCTTCCTCAAGAAGGTTACGCATAATACAACAAAATTAAGAGGAAAATATAAATATCAGCAGCCATTAAGTAAGGTGAGACGTAACTTGATAAAAAAATCACGTGACGTAGTCCTAACTCCCCATAAATACGAAAAGCTGATCCGTAAAGTAGATTGTTAAATATTTTTACAAGCTTGTTAACCAATTTCTTGGTACGCTTTTTTTCCTGGTGTCCTGCTATGGAAAATTTCACGTTGAAGCAATTTGCGATCACAAAACGGTTAGGGCAGTTTTTATAACTATCTCATTGAGGAAAAAAGTTTGAGCTGTTATAAGTTAGGTGTAAATGTTTTGGATTCGGTGGTTTGAAATCCTGATAATGTCAATGGACTTAAAAACTAGTCGGGGTTATTACGAGATTAGTAGTGGCTAGATAGACGGAGGGACAGATAGTTTTTATTTTTGTAAAAATTGCTTATTCGGGTATAAGTACCGTGTTAACATTCAATGTATTTAGCAAAAAGCTATTTTTTGGTTATTACAAACAGAAAGTTTAGGTTTATTTATTTGAAAACCATTTCGTTTGATAATTATTAATTGGTATTAGCTTCTTCTGCCTTAGGCTGTCTGCGTGGAAATCAAATATATTAAAAAACATACCCTAGGAACTTGTCAATAGTGTAGCCTTCTATGTGTGTAGGTTAGGTATGTGTGTTTTATTTCTGTATTCAACTTGGCCTCATTATAATATTAAGAGTAAAGAATAGGTATAGGTATATCAAAATTGTATCGGTAATTCTGTACTTAGTTATTAATTAGTGCACTCAGCCCAAGGTAGTAGGCAATTGATTGAGTTCTATTCGATCAAGCACACAATTGATGTTTACGCAATCGTGATACGGGCAATGGGCGCAAATCACTTCTATTCCATTTTGAGCTCTATTTTGTTTGCTGTTAAACTTCTTTTACGCTTTGTTGTTTTAAATACAAAATAATATTCTTTTACATTTGAAAAAAAAAATAAGTAGAAATTACCTACTCTTATTAATTAAGTACAGATATGTAGTTAAAATGAAATTCCACAAACAAAAACATTCAGAACTTCAGATTAAGCAGTTCTAAGAAAGAAAGGTCCTTAAGAAAATCTTTACTGTTTATTAAAAGAAAATAAGGCTGTTACGCCCAAGGATTTGATTCCATTAAAACAATCTCGCGATAAGACCACCGCCAGACATGTCTGGTTTATTTTTAAAAACCCATTTGCTTGACACCGTTGTATCTTCGGAGTAAAATTACGACCGCACTCCCATACAGGCAGCAATATCGGCAACAAATTACATTGTCTTCATGAATATTTCATCGTGGAAGGCCTGGGCGATATTTATCTGAAAATTAAACGTTACTATGCCCTTTTGTCATTAATTTTCTTAGTATTTGCTTAACAATTAGTATGTACAAAAGTATTTAGGGGATGAATAATAAATCTTCAGTTCTTAAATCTAAATTATGTGAATATATATTTTACTGCTGTGCAAGGGGTCCCGGGTTCGATTCCCAGGTCGAGCAAAAAGTGTTATTGGGATTTTCTATGAAATTCTCAGTAGCAGCTCGGAGTATGGATTTGTGCCCGGTTAATGGCAATAGGCTCGCCCCCTATTACATGGGACCTAAATATACCGGCGAACTGTGGGTGTACATTGGTACACCTCTGCCTAACCCTTCGGGGAATGCAGGCGTGATGGTATATATTTTATGAATCAACGATAGGTTGGGACCTAGGATTTTCGACAAAATTAGTATGCTGAGGTCTATCTTCGTTAGTGCAAAATAAACTTGAAATTAAATTGAAAGCTAAATCCAAATCGTGGGAATGAATAAAAAATGAGATAAGTGCCGCCGTTTGCGCTAGTTCCATGTTTCAATGAATTTATATGAAACGGTGCTCCACACTAAAAATGTCTCTTGTTTAAATTGTGGATGCGTTTGCAAACATAATATACTTATACTCACATATACACCCAGCAATGTTGTTTTACCCAAAACGAAGTTTTTTTTCCATCTACTGGACATAGGCCTCCACCAAAGATAGCCACAATGACTGGACCTGTGCTGCCAGCATCCAGCTGTGTCCCGCCATCAGCTAGTTTGTCCACGTAGTCGCCACTCGAGAGCCTTACTACTCGGCACTACAAGCTGTGTGCCCTATCCATTGCCACTTAAGTTTCACAATTTTGAGAGCTATTTCGGTTATTCTTCTGCGTTCATGTATTTTCTTAGTAATAGTTTCTATTGTTACTTCCTTTTTTTCCTCGGCAAGTTTTAGCCCGCCATCACCACAATGCGCACCGGCCGCAGTGACTCCAGAAAGACTTCACGGTGCCGGAGATTGTCTTCTGCGGGTGGGATGGGAGTAAGTAGTTTCTCTTCCATTCCTCTGTCTCCTTTGCCGCCATCAACTCCTCGCAGAAGGAGCGGACGACTAAATGTTACTTAGTTTAATACTCACTATGCGTAGTTAACTGGAATGTCATGTATCCTTTTAGACCCCAGATTTATAGCTTCGGTCCAAATCAACAAATCCATTACGTACTATCGATATGTTCAGTCACAGACACTAAAGTCATTAGGCGGTACTTCGTCCGCAGATGTAGGACACCGCACCGTCGCAGTACCAAACGTTCCAGATGAGATTATACTGATGTAGTGCCAACCTGATTAATGCGCTTTGAATTGTGCTAACGAGACACGGTAATTGTTCGGTTTGGATTACCAATTGCCTATTATATATGAGCTGTATCTGGTTTCATGGAGACGGTTAACCGTCTGTTCGGAAGCTTAGCTTTAGTTTTAACTAGCTTAGCCTTCGACGTCGTCCGACGTCAATGTTACTTTTTAATCCTACGGGAACCGTATATTAAAAGTATCGTGTGTGTTTTTCCATACTACAATCTATCTCAGTACTCAATCCCATCCCGATCCATTCAGCCGTTTAAGCGTAAAAAAGTAACAAACATTCATCCATTCATCCTCACATATTATAGTGTACTTTTAATTCCGAAGAAATGAACGGTACATATCTCCGGCATCAGAAGTACACTACGTGCTGAATCCAGACTTTAGATCTCTTATAGATCTATCTCTGTGCCAAATTTTGTACAGATCTGTTTAGCCGTTAAAAAAACATTTGAAATAATTATAGCCAGATACATGAGAAATAGTGTAGGTTTTATAACATCAGGCTAAGGCACACGAGAGCGGACCAGCAACCAAAGACGTAACTTAACACGAGTGAAACTGCGGGGTGTAGTCAGTATTGTATATACTCGTATTTGTATTTTATTTACAAAATCCAAGGCTAACCTCAGAAATTACATTTCAAATACACAATAGCAACCAGAAGCGTTACCTACGTATACCAAAGCAATATTCATCCTTATTACTATTGGTACATCAAAAGCGAGCCGCCTACACTTATGGGCATCACTTTATTATTGTACCGAAGGAAATAACACATTCATATCCATCCTATATAGCTTGTATGCCATAAGGAAAAATGTGCTAAGCCAACATATATCACATGTCTATATAAATACATACAAATAAATAAAATTGAAGTATCTGTTTGTGATTTCAAATTAACAGCTTTTCACTAAATGCGTATAAAAGAATATACGGTAGGTACTTAAATATTCTTTTTTTCTTTTTTGGCTGTCTGTTTGTTCCATCTAATCTCCGAAACGGCTGAACCGATTTTGATGAGACTAACAGCTAATGTTATAAAGGAGTAATTTAGGCTACTTTTATTTTAGAAATGGCATTTACTTTTATTCTCTCTTCGACCCCCACACCCTTTTTTTTAAAAAAAGACGGGAAATCATCTATTAACTTCCACACCCTAATGTCAGAGTTTCTAAACCGCCTCAAGGGCTTTTTATTAAAAAAGAAGTATGTTTTCTATCGAACGAATTTGCGGGCAATTTAAAACCTCAACGCGAATGAAGTCGCAACAACAGCTAGTTTCTACTATTATTAGACAGATAATGTTTTTCGCGCAAAAATCCAGTTATAAAGAAAAAGTTTGAAAAGTGGTATTTATATGACGCGTCGTGATTCCGACAACGGTTTTTTATAGTCATTTTTTATGACGGCTATTAAAGCAACGTCTATTGATCGATTCCCTATCTTATTACTAAGTAGCATACAGATTAGTTTTGAGTAACATGATACCATTGAACAAGGGTTGTTTTAAACTTGTCATAGTTTTCTTGTTTTTACTAGTTAACATTTTATTAACTTGCTTTAAACGTACACCTAAAAAGTCTTACATTGTTGTGTTCATACACGCTTCCCGTCAAATTCAGCAGTTTTAACTTTTATAACCATTTTGTAACTAAATATTCCACCACACAGTCTACTTTAAAGCTTTATTTTAATAAACTAGAATTCTAAGGATATTGAAATATTAAAATGTCGTATGAACGTTGTCTAGATTAGATTTTTAATTACCCGACTACGGCGAAGCAAAAAGGAGGGTTATGAGGTTGACCGGTATGTATGTATGTATGTATGTATGTATGTATGTATGTATGTATGTATGTATGTATGTATGTATGTATGTATGTATGGATGTTCATCTGTTCCCTCATAACTTCTAAACCGTCTAACGTAAATTGACAAATGAGGTGTCATTAGAAGCGTCTTGATCGTCCGCTGGTTATAGGCTACATTATGTTGCAATAAATTGTATGTGGCGCCCTCTGGGGCTCAAGAAGATGTGAAAAAAAAATTTTTTTCTTTCAAATATGGTCGTGTTGCATATCAAACTAAAGGGCTTAATTAGCACATTTCAAATATATATATATATATATATTATATAAGTAAATTGTACATAGCACCCTTTAGAACGCATCATAAACCTATCTAACTAACCAATATTTCGTTTGGGAGACTTAATAGATTATTATTTCATATATTGTGTATATATGTTGCAGTTCCAATAATATTACGCATATAAATGTCTAAATTTAAACCCCAAAATATTTTAAATAAAAAAGAAGTTTAAAAAACTAAAACCCGACTACAAAAAATTCACGTTCTAAAAAGTACGAAACAAGAAAACATTCTCATCTGAAAGCCGTGGTCGTATGCCACCTAATTCAGGTAAAACTGTATGTATGTAGTTATAGAACATGAATCTTTAGCACTAAAGTTTAGGGTAAAGTGGCATACGACCACGGCTTTCAGATGAGAATGTTTTCTTGTTTCATACTTTTTAGAACGTGAATTTTTTGTAGTCGGGTTTTAGTTTTTTAAACTTCTTTTTTTAGACTAAAATGGCAATCGAATCAAATATCAACTAGAAACTAATTTAAATGAGATCATTATGGTTAATAATTTGATTTAAAAATTCAAAGACGCAAAGTAAATCCTCACAAATTTTTGTTATTCACTTTAAAAAAGTCTGGTTCATGATTTTAAATATTTTAGAGATATTCATATTTAAAGATTAATGCTTTGAACGCTAAGGAGTAATACGCGCATTTCACCAATGTAGAAACGATTTAAGAAAGATAAATACATAAGGAGGAACTGCCTCGTTAGCTTAGTGGTCCTAAGCGCGACTGCTACGCTGGAGGTCATGGGTTCGATTCCCAGGTCCAGCAAAATATGTTATTGGTTTTTTCCATGAAATTCTCAGCAGCAGCTCGGAGTTAGGATTTTTGCTAGGTTAATAGCAATAGGGTCGCCCCCTATTACCTAAACATACCAACAAATAGTGGTTGTACATTAGTACACCTCTGCCTACAATGCCTGTATTCGGGGAAAACAGGCGTGATGGTATCCGTGTACATAAGGAAGCGATTTTAATACTGACCTCTCTTACTCGTCTCGTTACCGTGTCGTCGTAATTAAAAGTACATTTTTATCTCTCACTGTACGTATTAGTTCAGATCTGATAATCTTCACGACTAGCAGAAAGCCGTATTACAACTAAGTTTTGCTCTATTTTCACAATTTGACCTATATAGAAAAGTTTCCATCGTTTGTTTTGACGATGGCGCAAAATAAAAATATAAAAAAGTATATAGTATTGCAATCAAGCCGAAGAAATACGGAAACCCATTGGGAAATGAAGGGAAGGGTCCCTTTTCTCATTTTTTGGGGTGTATACTAAAAATTTTATACGATCCATCAATTTGATGAATTTATTGTATAATGTGTAGACGTAAAAAAGGAATAAAAGAGATAAACGTTTTTGTAATTTGTTTTTTATTTTTCTAAAATATGTTTTCAAACGTTCTTGGTAATCTCTAAATAGAAATATTTACGCCTTTGTGAACATAAATGACTATCGATGAAATATTAAATGGTTATCGATTTGATGACACGATTCCTGGTAGTTGCTTAGCAGGCGGCTGTCGCGAGTTCAATTTTCGCACGGAATATAAATATTGGCGAACTGTGGGTGTACATTGGTACACCTCTGCCTAACCCTTCGGGGAATACAGGCGTGATGGTATATTTATTTATATATAAATATTAATATGCCCTATAATTAGTTGTTCTTAATATGGTTCTTTCTATTTGTAAACGCACCCACGATACAGAAGTAATCTCTAGTGTGAGGCAACGTTTTTTTTAAAGAGAAATGTTCGGTGATTTTATAGATCGTAAGTGAGTATAAATTTCAGTATATAGAAAATACAACTACCTATAAATAATATATAATAATATATTTCATGATATCACTTACGGTATTAAACATTATTCCCATGTGAAACTAAATCACGTAGTTGCATTAGTTAAGACTAGTTGCTATTATGATAGGCTACGTTGTGTCAGTCGCATTGTTCATAAGCCGAATGCATGGGACGCACGTAGGAGGCATTACAAGTCAGTTCTATTGCGTATTGTACTAGAACTGGCTGCTGTAGCAATATATTAAGGCTCTGGAGTTTAGGATAACTGACTAAAGGTGGGTCCACACGACACAGACTTAACACAGACTTCTATAGAATTTTGTCTGTACAACAAATCAGTACAGACAAATGTCGGTGTATCAGAAAAGTCGGAAATCTGCGTACATGTCTGTACGATGTTCGGAGCAAAACTCATGATTAATGAATTACTTAATTTATTCATTAAAATCGAAGTCGGAACTGATGAAAAGTCTGCACAGACATTTGGTAAAGACCTCTGATTAAAAATTTTTCCTCAGACTTTATAGTCTGTGCAGATGTCTGTACAGACAAAAGTCTGTGTCGTGTGGACCCACCATAAGGGTCAAGTCACACCGAGACGCGATGCACTACGCGCACATTTGAATAGAGCGACTCAAATTAATCTTGATTTACTACACGAAAAGATAAATTGGTGTAGAGGTCTTGGGTTCGATTCCCAGGTCGTACAAAAAGTGTTATTGGGTTTTTCTACGAAATTTTTAGTAGCAGCTTGGAGTTAGGAATTGTGCCCGGTTAATAACAACAAGCTCGCCCTCTATTACATGCGACCTAAACACATACCGGCGAACTGTGGGTGTACATTGGTACATTTCTGCCTAACCCTTAGGGGAATATAGGCGTGTATGTGCTATACAGTAAAAACAGTTCAATGTACTACATCACATACTTGTCTTATGTTTAAAATAGCTTTAAAATTAATCAGCCTTCAACATTCAAAATTAATTACTTCGACAGATATTTTGACGTGCCTTGTTTTTGGCACTATCGCAGAACTAAATCCAATTTAAATACTTTTTGTATTTGTATTCCGGACATTAAAGTAATTTAAAATGATTTTAAAACACAACACACTCGTAACTAGCTCTTAATGCACCGGTTTAGGGTCACTACTGTGGTGCTACATTGTCAGTGTGTAATGGTGCGTTAGTGGTAATGGGATGTGGCGAGGTTTTGGTATTTGTTTTTTTCTTTTTGAACAAAGAAATTTCAGTACACTTTAAAAATAAAATTTAGCTTATATTTTACCGATAATACGAGTACTATAAACAAGAAAACGTGATGTTAAACTAGTTAAGGAGACTAGGGCTTAATCTAAAATGTCAGATTTTTGGGTAACGTAAAATATAACAAAGACAGACTTAAGCTTAAGTGTTCTGTGATAGATCTAATCTTTGATTCAATTATGTCAACAATTTCGAAGCTAAAACCACAAGGACTAAATCAGACATGGACATTTTTTCATTAAAAATATATATATATATATATAAGTACCATCACGCCTGTATTCCCCGAAGGGTTAGGCAGAGGTGTAACAATGTACACCCACAGTTCGCCGGTATATTTAGGTCCGGTGTAATAGGGGGCGAGCCTATTGCCATTAACCGGGCGCAAATCCAAACTCCGAGCTGCTACTGAGAATTTCATAGAAAAACCCAATAACACTTTTTGCTCGACCTGGGAATCGAACCCGGGACCCCTTGCACAGCAGTCGCACTTGCAACCGAAAGACCAACGGGGCAGTTCCATTAAAAAAATATGTAATTATAAAACATGTCATAGTAGGTACCTAATTCATATTTCGCGTTCAAACGATGATTCCCTGGAGTTATTCTTGTACAGTTTTAGTCTACATTTGCCATCCATCTCATTACTTAGTCAGACGTCGTTCGTAATTCATCTCAGTCTGTTTCTCGTCCTAAAATTAATGCCGGAGGACCCCTCGTGAGATTTTCTTTTATTAAAGAACTAGCTCTTACCCACGACTTCATTCGCGTGAATGTCTGATTTCTGTAGGGTTTTAGTTATTTTTGGGAGGAGCGTCAGTTTTCTGCATGATTTTAGTATTTTTTGCGAGGGTCAATAATTTTTTTCAACAATAGAAGTAGCCTAAATTACTTCTTAAAATATCAGCTGTCTGCTAGTGAAAATCGGTTCAGCCGTTTCGGACATTAGCAGGAACAAACAGACGGACAAAAACTTCGTTCGTGAATGTCAGTTATCGCGGATGCAAACGGAGTTGTGGATTGAAAAGCACCCTATGTCCATGTCTTGGGGTTCAAGCTTAGGCTGAGCAAAATTTCAACAAACAAACTCACTTTTAATTTTTTTATATTAGTGTGGAATTTCTGTACTTTTTGGTTCTGCGGTATATTTAAAAAATATAATCCGTTTAAGTTTCCTTTAAAACGCTCTAACATCAACATAAGCTACTCAGCATATATTTGCAGCGTTTAGTATGGTAAGTACCACATCCTTATAGGGCAGAATCAGTAATAGCTTACTTTGTAAACTTTCCATTTAGGTCATGTCACTTCTTCCAATTATGACAGGAAGAAGTGACATGACCTAAATGGAAAGTTTACAAAGTAAGCTATTACTGATTCTGCCCTATAAGGATGTGGTACTTGCCATACTAAACGCTGCAAATATATGCTGAGTAGCTTATGTTGATGTTAGAGCGTTTTAAAGGAAACTTAAACGGATTTAACTTTTAACTATAATAATAAATAAATAATAAAAGCAACCTATTATTTTTCCACCGCAAGGCAAAGGCCTCTTCTCAAAAAGAGAATGCACGAGGATTGATCAACACGCTTGCTCAAGGCGGATCGGCGATTTCAGACATGTTAATTATAATTTCAGGTATTCCTGTTTTCATGTTTTCTGTGTAAATCTCATCACAGAGCACTTTTGCTATAATTATTAACCAAGGTACAGACACCAATGAAAGTAGATTAACATTGCAGATTTTTAAACCGTTATTGTTAACCACATTATCACAGGAACCACGAAATGGATTCAAAATTAAGATAAAATTAACTCTTATATTGTGAATTATGTTATTTTCTGTCTATTTGAATGAAATGTAAAAGTAACATAGTTAACAGACTTTTGTTGCTGACCGTACTATTATGTATTTGCTATCAACTGACCACCACAGCTCTCCAATTTTAAACTAAGAAGCTGGAATTTTAAAAACTTTTAAATTAACATTGTTTTCTACCATTAAGAACTAACATTTTATCTTCCCAATGTTTTCAAGACTGGCTATAAATCTCTTCGTACGAACACATGGTTTGTTTCAAACTACCTAGACTTCAGATAAATGACCACTAGGTATACCAGATAAGAATGGCTGAGCTCAGAATGTCTGTTAATTGTAGCTCCTTCCTTATCCACAGTTTTTATTTTATTATCTTTAGTTGGAGAACTGAACAAAGGAACAGTAAGTATATTTTATCAATATTTCGTAGGAATAAACGATAGAGTGAGGAATGAAATTATACGAGAATCTTGCGGATTAAAAGAGGATGTAGTGACGAAGGTTGAAAAGAGTATGCTTAGATGGTAAAACACAGGTATTCAGCTGCATCCGGTTAGACTGGAAGCCGATCCCAACATAGTTGGGAAAGGGCTAAGTAGAATATATACCATCACGCCTGTATTCCCCGAAGGGTTAGTCAGAGGTGTACCAATATACACCCACAGTTCGCCGGTATATTTAGGTCCCATGTAATATGGGGCGAGCCTATTGCCATTAACCGGGCACAAATCCAAACTCCGAGCTGCTACTGAGAATTTCATAGAAAAACTCAATAACACTTTTTGCTCGACCCGGGAATCGAACCCAGGACCTCTAGTGTAGCAGTCGCGCTCAGGACCACTAGGCCAACGAGGCAGTTAGAGGCTAAGTAGATGATGATGGAAATCATCAAATAATTTCTCCCGCCGTGGGTGGGCCGGGAGGGTGGTGTGTTAGTTGCGTCTATCATATTATATTCAGTAAAATAATGTCAAAACTGTCAAGAGACCGCTACCGCCTCTGTCTGAACGACGCTTACTTTAGGAGAATAGATAATTTATCAAAGTAGAAAAGAAAATATGAGTTGAGTTGTCGCATCATATTACATAAAAGGTTGCGTTTTTTAAGGCAAACATACTGTTGGATACAAGCCAGATAGGTCGACGACCTCAAGAAATAAACTAGGGTTAATGTTCGACGACGACAAAATGTTCTAGGCGTCTTAAATGCAAATAGATGTTAGAGAGATACTTATTATTCAAGGATTCATTATTTTTTACTAGCAATATACACCGTCGTGTCATCCGCGTTTAGTTACGTCTTCAGTTACTGCTCCGCTCCCGTCGCTCCGATCATAGCGTGATGTTCTATCTAAACATTTAATTTTTGTTCCACGCTCATCCGTCCGACACCCCCGTCTCCTGCTCTAGCGAGCCGGCGAGCTGAGCTGTAGCTTTAAAATCGTCCGTAAATAATAATAATTCGATCCAGCCTGTCCCCTTGCTCGCCTTCATCAATCATTGCGTGCGCTGCGTAAACGGATAAAGTTACGCAAAAATAATGTATGAGAGAATTGTTTTTCTTAAAATATACTAAAAAAAAGTCCGTGGCAGTACATGCCTAACTTTTAAGGTTGACAAGTATACACACTATAAGCATTTTTATGGCCAGAAAATTTGTTTTAAAATAATGCATTATTTGCGAAGATGTTTTTATGTATATAGTATTAATCCTTATCAACATAAATGCGTTATTCAGCACAAGTGTTTAATTTTGATCAAAATTGCCCTTTACATCATTTCATTTCAATGAATATCTTAGGAGATATCACAGTTTTAAAATAACTTCGCAGCAAAATAATGACTGCGAGACATTCCGTAGCTTATACCTCAGAATAACAGATTCTGCGGGTTGTTCGAAAGAGATACCGCGCCCCCGGAACGCAAAGGGCACATGAAGGAACATAGATGGGTTTTAGTCAGTAAAAGTCTGACACTCCTTCCCGTCCCGCCCAGGGCGGGGGAAGTTATTTGCTGATTTCCCAATTATAAAAAAAAAATGAATAAAAGATTAAAGGCTTTATAACATCGCGCTATGAGCCACGGGAACGGATCAGTAACCAAAAACCTAACGTAACGCGGGTGAAACCGCGGGGCACAGCTAGTGTATAATATAAATCAGTAATAAGTAACGACACAATTATTAATCAAACCGAGGCATTAAAACATTTAAAAAAAAGACACCTACACCAAGATAAAAACAAATGAAACTAACATTTATATTAGAATTTGTCCCTAAGAAGGAAACCATTGCAACATACTCTCGTGAACATATTTCATGAAATTATTAATACACTGACTCTGTTTGGTGAAACCACAGTGTGACCTCGCAACACCTGCGACCTCTGCCAACCGATATACATGGTGTACCTGTTTATATGAATTAATTTTCTATTGTTTCTGCAGTTTATTTAGTCGGTAGAATAGCCAGAGTTGCAGAATTCGTTCTAAAGAGTTACCGCGGCCCTGGAAAGCAAAGGGCACGAGCAGAAACACGCATGGGTTTTAGTCAGTAAGAGTCTGACACTCCTTTCCGCTCCGCCCAGAGAGAGAAAAGTCATTTGATCCTTTCCCATGCATAAAAAAGGTAGTGAGAACAAATAAAAATATACAAAGGAAACGGGTGCAAAGAAAACAGTTAACGAAGCCGTTAGTTACGTGTTGTTCCCATTTATTGATACGATTTTTTTTAGTCTGGGCCATACCTTGGTACCCTCTTGATATGGAAATATTAAAGGTTACATTCTCAAGATTTTATGTTTTTTTTTTTACGTAAACCCGTTTTAATTGTTTAACTAGACTTAAAACATGCCTACGACTCGTACACGGTTTATTGCAAGCACAACGTTATGGGTTCCCTAACGCCCTTCTAATAACAGTGATTTTTTACATTGACATTCACAGTGGCATTTCTACTTTGTATTGCAGAAGTCTATAGACAAAGGTGACTACTTAACATTAAATAAGCCGTCGGTTTGCTTGCCATCCAACGAAGTTAAACAAAAAAAAAACCCCACCAAAACTATACTAAAAAGCTCCAACCTGTATCTTACATTTTTTATAGCAAGAATACGGAAAACAAAGCTTTGGCGTATGTAAGGCTATCTTGTGAACGTTGTTTGTCTGCGGTTATGTCTGTGTGTAACGCGAAACTAGATAGATTGGGCTGATAGGCGCTTTGGGAATAACATGCGAGGTCTCCTTAGTACGGCTCTATTTCAGAAGTCTTTCACAATTTTTTCACAAAATAAATTTAGGAAAAGTCGTGATAGCTCTGCGTTTATGGCGTCTGCCTCTTATAAATGAGGCTGTGAGGTCAAATCCGGGTAAGTACTAAGTACTAATATAACTTTTTTTAATTCATAAACAGGACAGAGAGGTTTGGAAAGAGAAAGAGGAGGTCTTTGCCCAGCAGTGGGAAACTTGATAGGCTACTAAAAAAAAACAACATAATAATATCGTATAATGTACTTTTTAGGTTTGTCTAGGATATCACTGACAATCGGTGAAGGAAAACATCATGAGGAAAAATGGATTTGTATTTAATTAAATGCTCGAGCTTTCGCTATATGCAAGAGGCATTTTCCCTTGGGACAATAACAGGCTGTTATTATTATTGATAAAAAAAAGTAAATGGTTTTCAGGAAAGCAAGTTTCTCCTTCATAACAATTCTTAAGCACCTATAATAGTTGGCATCTTACGCGATATACGTATATTAAAAAAAACATGTCATGTACCTCTTTCTGTAGGTATGATCTACATTTACAACAAATATATTACAAAACCACTGTCAGCCATTTAACTATTAATTGGCCAATCACTCAACCACAAAATCAATAGGGCTAACAACGTAACTCAAACAACCACACAGTTCAAAGTTGAATGAATGTTTGTATGAGGAAGGCAAGACTTCCATACATTTAAACATACTATGTTACACCAGACACAAAACTTATAGTACAGAATATTCTCGGGTCCCACACAATATGAATAATTGATATGTGCTTCCGTAAGATTTATGTGTCTTCGGTCAAGCGGGTAAGAATCATATTAGACTAACATATAACTACATAAATATGGTCCTGGGAAAATTGAAATGTATTTCTTTAGATTTTTTCTAAAGTTTCAGATGCTGAGATGTGAATCTCCCCTGGAGACCGATTTTGACGGGACTTTACCTGACGGATAACTGATTTAATAAGGAGTAACTTGGGCTACTTTTATTAAAAACTAGCTTCGGCCAGCGACTTCCTCTGCTTGGATATTTTTAACCGTGTTAAGTAACGACTTTGGTTACTGCTCCGCTCCCGTGTGTCGTAGCGTGATGTTATTTAGCCTATGACACTCACAAATAACCTGGCTTTCTATGGGTAAAAGAATGTACAAAATCGGTTTAACAGATCCAGAGATAACAAACCTACTACAACCTCACAAACTTTAGCTCTTTATAATATTAATATAGATTTTTCGTCCGCCTCTCCGTTTGTTTCGGCTTATCTCTTTGTTACAAGGAGTAACTAAGGCTACTTTTATTTTAGCAAATAATTAGGGTACCGCGCAAAAAAGAACAAACCCGAATAACCATCATGCACGCGTACGAAATCACGTGAATATGCTAGTATAACAATGCCTTCCGCCTTCCCCACAAAATCTTGTAGATACATACTAACGTCCAAAAGAGGACTACAAACATTTCATTCGCCAAGTTAAGTCAAGTGGGGCATTGCATCTCTTTGTGGACTTAGCCGGTCCCAAGTACCAAGCGAATCTCGTAAGTGTATCAATTTTGGTGGACTTTTAGTGCAAACCATGCAAATACGTCGACGGGGATCCGCATCGTTTGTTTTCTCCGAAACGGTTACTGCATTGCTAGGGTTAAATCTAAAATGGATTCAAGGGGTTATTTATGTTGTTCCTGTTTGTAGGATCGTATAACTGGTTTATTGAAGATTGATTGGTTTAGTTCTTTGGATTTATCAATGTGTGCAATTTTTTAACACCTAATACGCTGCGAGAATAATTTGGGGAAATGGTGTGTTATAGACTCGTTGGCTATCCAGTGCAAGTGTGGAGTAACTGATCAGACTTTGTTTCATTTGCTGGAATGTCCCAAATGTCAGATGCACCTTTAATGATGTGAACTATGCCTATGTGTCAGCAATAAACGTGGTCAGCTATTGGTCTTAAATCCCACTTCCTACTGCAAATTAGAATGATTTTGATGGATGGATGGATGGATTTTTCACGCTTTAACGTCTGAACGAAAATAAGTTGATATTTGACAGATTAATCTAGCTTTGTAAGGCTTTCTATCTCATTTTTAAGGACTTTAACTTAATTCTAAAATCTACAAAGATGAAATTGAGGGCAGCATCTAATAGTATAAAGATTAGAATAGATGTATCGTCGACAAGAAAACAAGAAGACCTATTAATTTCTCTAAGAGTCATTCTAATACACTCAGCGAACCAGAGTACATCACAACACTATTAATTCCAACCAACTTTTCCCCAGAAACACATTCCTTTACTAAGTCCTGTAACAAAATCTTGCGCGAGACAGTCCTATCATTTTCTTCGAAGCTTTAATAAAGTAAACTCGATACGACAATAATTACATCTTTGTCTGGAGCCTTAGGAAGCGTTGACACGCCCATTACGAGACTGCCAACTTGTTATAGAACATTGATCATAGAAAGATATAGGACACCTGCCTTTGTTTCAAATAGTCCTCTGTAAGACTGTCCGCCTACGTCAGAAAATCGGTGACCGATTTTTTTTATCGGAGAGATGGAACATATGAATCATATTCATATTTCATATTTATTTATTTGCATACTATAATGTGTTTGTTTTAAGTACCATCCGAGGACGTGCGTATGAATACACAAGGCACGACCGAGGACCTTTTCAAACCGAGGACTTTTTCGAGGGTCCTCGGTTTGACTTGACCAAAGATTCGTATTCTGCGAGCGATTTTGAGTCTTTCTGTATACTTAATAAGAAAAAGTTGTCTGAACCTCGGTTTGATCAAAAAAATTCATAATCTTACACTCGATTTGTGTATCCACCTAGTGGCGCCACTGTCGCCTCACACACAGCCTCTTTACACTCATTTCACGTTTGTTGTATTATACGAGGACCTATGTGTTAACTTTAACACAAAAGTCCTCGGTTAGGCAGCTTTTCCGCACAATGTGTATTTTAGTCCTCGGTTGGGCAGCTTTTCCACGCAATGTGTATTTAAGACCTCGGTTTGCTAGATTTTCCAAACAGTGTGTATTTTAGTCCTCGCTTTAACAGTTTCCCTCGTGTGTAGTGTGCTATCACTAGGAACTCCTCAACAGTTTATAGCATCGTCTTCAAATTTAGCATACGCGTTAGGTTTACATAGTATAACAAATATAATAACCAAATTGTGCTGAAGCTGCAGCCGGGGTGGTTTCTTCATAAGGGAACTCTTCAACAGATAGTAGCACCGTCTTCAAATTTGGCATACGCGTTAGGATTACATAGTATAACAAATATAATAACCAAATTGTGCTGAAGCTGCAACCAGGGTGGTTTCTTCATGAGGGAACTCCTCAACAGTTGGTAGCACTGTCTTCAAATTTAGCATACGCGTTAGGTTTACATAGTACAACAAATATAATAACCAAATTGTGCTGAAGCTGCAACCAGGGTGGTTTCTTCATGAGGGAACTCCTCAACAGTTGGTAGCACTGTCTTCAAATTTAGCATACGCGTTAGGTTTACATAGTACAACAAATATAATAACCAAATTGTGCTGAACCTGCAGCCAGGGTGGTTTTTTCATGAGGGAACTCCTCAACAGTTTATAGCATCGTCTTCAAATTTAGCATACGCGTTAGGTTTACATAGTATAACAAATATAATAACCAAATTGTGCTGAAGCTGCAACCAGGGTGGTTTCTTCATGAGGGAACTCCTCAACAGTTGGTAGCACCGTCTTCAAATTTAGCATTCGCCTTAAGTTAACATAGTTTAATAAATATAATAACCAAATTGTGCTGAAGCTGCAGCCAAGGTGGTTTCTTCATGAGGGAACTCCTCAACAGTTTATAGCATCGTCTTCAAATTTTGCATACGCGTTAGGTTTACATAGTATAACAAATATAATAATCAAGTTGTGCTGAAGCTGCAGCCAGAGTGGTTTCTTCATGAGGGAACTCCTCAACAGTTGATAGCGTCGTTCTCAAGTTTGTCATTTAATATTATCTGTTATGTATTTTTCATTGTAATTTTTGATTGTTTCAAATTTTGCTGCCGTCATTTCACCTAGGAAGACATTTCTAATTTTGATTCTTCATAAAGAGCACACGGATTAAGCACCCATGACAATACAACAATTTATGGTGAAAAGCTAATCATAATGTTGTGTAATCTAAGCAGGCGTGTACATAGGAGTAGCTTCTAAAGATTTGTTTAAGGATTCAGTCAACCTTTCACTTTCTCTCTTTCTGAAGAAACCTCCCTGGTTGCAGCTTCAGCACAATTTGGTTATTATATTTATAATACGATGTAAACCTAACGCGTATGCTAAATTTGAAGACGATGCTATAAACTGTTGAGGAGTTCCCTCATAAAGAAACCACCCTGGCTGCAGGTTCAGCACAATTTGGTTATTATATTTGTTGTACTATGTAAACCTAACGCGTATGCTAAATTTGAAGACGATGCTATAAACTGTTGAGGAGTTCCCTCATGAAAAAACCAGCCTGGCTGCAGCTTCAGCACAATTTGGTTATTATATTTATTGTACTATGTAAACCTAACGCGTATGCTAAATTTGAAGACGATGCTATAAACTGTTGAGGAGTTCCCTCATAAAGAAACCACCCTGGCTGCAGGTTCAGCACAATTTGGTTATTATATTTGTTGTACTATGTAAACCTAACGCGTATGCTAAATTTGAAGATGATGCTATAAACTGTTGAGGAGTTCCCTCATGAAGAAACCAGCCTGGCTGCAGCTTCAGCACAATTTGGTTATTATATTTATTGTACTATGTAAACCTAACGCGTATGCTAAATTTGAAGACGATGCTATTAACTGTTGAGGGGTTCCCTCATGAAGAAACCACCCTGGCTGCAGCTTCAGCACAATTTGGTTATTATATTTATTGTACTATGTAAACCTAACGCGTATGCTAAATTTGAAGACGATGCTATAAACTGTTGAGGAGTTTCCTCATAAAGAAACCACCCTGGCTGCAGCTTCAGCACCATTTTGTTATTATATTTATTAAATTATGTTAACTTAACGCATATGCCAAATTTGAAGACGGTGCTACCAACTGTTGAGGAGTTCCCTCATGAAGAAACCACCCTGGCTGCAGGTTCAGCACAATTTGGTTATTATATTGGTTGTACTATGTAAACCTAATGCGTATGCTAAATTTGAAGACGGTGCTACCAACTGTTGAGGAGTTCCCTCATGAAGAAACCACCCTGGCTGCAGGTTCAGCACAATTTGGTTATTATATTTGTTGTACTATGTAAACCTAACGCGTATGCTAAATTTGAAGACGATGCTATAAACTGTTGAGGAGTTCCCTCATGAAGAAACCACCCTGGCTGCAGCTTCAGCACAATTTGGTTATTATATTTATTGTACTATGTAAACCTAACGCGTATGCTAAATTTGAAGACGATGCTATAAACTGTTGAGGAGTTCCCTCATAAAGAAACCACCCTGGCTGCAGCTTCAGCACCATTTCGTTATTATATTTATTAAACTATGTTAACTTAACGTATATGCCAAATTTGAAGACGGTGCTACCAACTGTTGAGGAGTTCCCTCATGAAGAAACCACCCTGGCTGCAGGTTCAGCACAATTTGGTTATTATATTGGTTGTACTATGTAAACATAATGCGTATGCTAAATTTAAAGACGATGCTATAAACTGTTGAGGAGTTCCTTCATGAAGAAACCACCCTGGCTGCAGCTTCAGCACAATTTGGTCATTATATTTGTTATACTATGTAAACCTAATGCGTATGTTTAACTTGAAGACGATGCTATGAACTGTTGAGGAGTTCCCTCATGAAGAAACCACCCTGGCTGCAGCTTCAGCACAATTTGGCTATTATATTGGTTGTACTATGTAAACCTAATGCGTATGCTAAATTTAAAGACGATGCTATAAACTGTTGAGGAGTTCCCTCATGATGAAACCACCCTGGCTGCAGGTTCAGCACAATTTGGTTATTATATTGGTTGTACTATGTAAACCTAATGCGTATGTTTAACTTGAAGACGATGCTATGAACTGTTGAGGAGTTCCCTCATGAAGAAACCACCCTGGCTGCAGCTTCAGCACAATTTTGTTATTATATTTATTATACTATGTAAACCTAACGCATATACCAAATATCAAGACGACCCTATCAACTTTTGAAGAGTTCCTTCATGAAGAAACCAACCTGGCTGCAGCTTCAGCACAATTTGATTATAATATTTGTTATACTATGTAAACCTAACGCGTATGCTAAATTTGAAGACGATGCTATAAACTGTTGAGGAGTTTCCTCATGAAGAAACCACCCTGGCTGCAGCATCAGCACAATTTGGTTATTATATTTGTTAGGCTATGTAATCCTAACGCGTATGCCAAATTTGAAGACGGTGCTACCAACTGTTGAGGAGTTCCCTCATGAAGAAACGACTTTGGCTGCAGCATCAGCAAAATTTCGTTATTATATTTGTTATACTATGTAAACCTAACGCATATGCCAAATATCAAGACGACCCTATCAACCAATTTTGAAGAGTTCCCTCATGAAGAAACGACCTGGCTGCAGCATCAGCTCAAACTGGTCGAGACTGACTGGTGACTGGATCACTAGATAATCCTTATGCGTATGGCATATTTGTTAGCGCGGAAAGAGCTTGTACGAAGACTCTCTTTCTATAAGTAATTATTTTAAGCCTCTCTTTGGGAAGCACCGAAAAACGTAAAGACATAAACTCGTCCTCGCTTGGTACTTCGTTTTAGAAAATGTGTGTTAGAAATAAATCGGAACATTCTACATAAGTTATTAAATTATCTTAAACGTAAAAATTGGTTTAGGTATGTAGATTTTCCAAGTCCTCGGTTTATACAAGTTCTACACGAAAACTGTCCTCGGTAAGGTGAAATAAAGTTTAACACAGCGTCCGCGCTTCGTACAAGAAATAAGAAATATTGTGTGAAAGTACGTCCTCGGAAGGGCGTCCCAGGGCTTACGTAAGAGGTCCTCGGTTAACTTACACAAAGTCCTCGTATGTGCATCGCTGGTCACATTTAGCTGTGTATTTCAGGTCCTCGGTACGATAGCCGTAATTCATATAGAATTTTTTTGAGATAGCACTATCTCGATGCGCTCATTACAATAGATTTACTCACCTCTCCCTTTCTATCTTATTGAAAAAGGCCTGCGACGTATTTAAACCAGTTTTTTGGAGGGTCCTCGGTTCGTACAAGTACATACAAGGTCCTCGTAAGGGTGTCTGTACAAACAAGGGTGTGTATAAAGGTGTAAATGTGTGTAAATTAATAAAGTAGTGTAAATTTATTTTAACATACCAACGCACACAAAGTTTGGATCTATTGAACGCTTCGATAATCGGTAGGTCAGACATGGGCGAGAGCCCTAATAAAAAATTTGGTGGCATAAATTGGTCAAGTTGGTACAATTGTGGGAAAAGGCATTGAAACTACTTTTTACCCTTACGCCTTAAGTAATAAGACTGAAAATTGAGCAGCCGCTATTGTTGTTACCTACACTTGTTGAGTACAATAAATCCAATTGTTTACAAAGATCATATAGGAAAACCTGAATCTAACTACACGATATTGAAACTCATGTTTCCATGGACCTAAGAAACAAGCTCAATATAGTACCTATAATTGCCTAACTTTTACCCAAATATTTTGGGGTCGGCTTCCAGACTAACTACAAGCAACTGAATACCGGTAGTTTACATGCAGTGCCTGCCTATCTGACCTGTCCACTACCCAGTAACTGGGTAACACGACACCCCTTGCTAAGACTGGCTGTCAGATTTTCGGCCTTCTGCCTACCGTAATTACTGCCGCAGATCTATGCACGACAACCGAGACCAATAGGATTACGAGCTCTCTGAGACACAGGAATCATTATCATCTTGCCAGCTGCAGGACGTCCACTACCTGACATAGGCCTCCACCACAGGTTTCCAAAAGGACGGAAAAAATAATACCCAACTTGTAAACAATAATTGGGTATTATTATTTCCGTTCTTTAAATCTTTGTCTATGAACTTGAATATTTATTGTAGAAGGCATTGCTTCGATAGCAAAACATAAGTACCACTAACTTGTCACATTGTCACGTCCCTTATTTCTAAGGTCCAAGTTACAGAAGTTAGTCAATCGTGTCCATTAATTCTGTGAAAGCATTTGGACTTCACTGTCCAATTCGGGTTCGAGAACAATGCGAACACGTCACTTTGTGTTTAGGGTCCCTCATGTTTCGGTTGATAGATTCGTTTATTAGAGGTAGGTATGGCAGAGATAGTGGGGTAGTTTGCACCTGTGCCTATTATTAGGGCGATAACCTTTGGTACCTTTCGCTTGTTTGGTTAGATACCTAAGACACTTTGGAGGATAGATGATTTTCATTAAAGATGTTTACAGATGAAACGCCAGTGACCAGAATTTTTGATATTGAGTGAGTGCTGTTTTATCTCCTATTAAAATAATTATGTGAAATGTCTACTGAAAACCTTAAGAAATAAATAATTGAAACAAATGAATAAAAACTTTTAGTAGTTATCGGGCTGCATATATTGTTGAAAAATCAAGACAAATAATGAACTATAATTAAACTTATTGATGTTTATAATTTAGCTTGATTCTGCCAAAACTAGCCAACCCTCATTAAATTATACCAAACGGTTTACGTTGGTATCCAGCAATAGTAGTTTCATATACCTCCAACATTAATACCAAGAATACTTAACAATTGGGTTAATGACACCACTAATCAATTAACGTACTGTTTAAGAGCTGTCAAAACGCGATTCCCCCATAGATTTTGTATCGGAATAAACTATGACGTCACTTTTATGTCATCTTAATTCACATTTATTGATTTCAAAGTAACTAAAATTGAATTTTATAGTTATTTAAAAGTTCATCGGGTTTTCAGGCCTAATATAAACTGTTGTTTTTGTGAAGTTTGCGTCTTTGAATTTTTGTTTAACGGTGTCAGGTACCTAATTGCAATTATTAAATAAAAAAGTGAGAATTCTTGTCGTCGTATTTTATATTAAGAAATGTGATCATTTGTTTGGCATAAAAAACAATCTAAACTGCGTCGAACAATAACGTGAAACTATATGCGGTATTTGTGCAGTTAAAGTTTGAAAACTAATCTTGTGCATTGCCATAGATAGTTTAAACTTAATCCACAATGATCACTCTCTGCAACCACAGTTTTCCCTATTAGTTTAACTTCTAGAAGTTTATTCTGTGCATTTTATAGTAATCCCACTAGCTTGTTGTTCCACTGCAGAGCAAAGGCCTCTTCTGATATTGAAAAGGCACGAAAATTGATCACTTAAGCTTGCAGAAGATAGATTGGCGATTACAGACTTAAATCTATACTTAATATTATAAAGCTGAAGAGTTGGTTTGTTTGGATGAACACGCCAATCTCAGGAATTAGTGGTTCGAATTGATAAAATCTTTTTGTTTTGGATAGTCCATTTATCGAGGCAGGCTATAGGCTAAATATCATCACGCCACGAGCCATAGGAGCGGAGCAGTAAGCAAAGACGTAACTTAACGCGGCTGAAATAAGCCACGTGGACGAAGTCGCGGATAATTCGCTATTTAATTATAAGTCTAGGTTTCCTCACGATGTTTTCCTTCACCGTCGTCAGTGATGTCTAAGATAAATTTAGAATCTTAGCGTACTTTTTATATAGCTTAATTTCGTTTGACAATATTCAAATTCACTTCCATGATACAACATGGAAGTGAATTTGATTATTTTAGAAATTTAATCTAACCAACAATGGACACAATTTGGTGGATAGCAGTTAAAATTCATGATGTTTGGGCGTTCCCATAACTCGTGGTTTCGACAGGATTACGGTCGTTTTGCTTAAAAAAGATTTCCAAACGTTTCTTGTACTTTGTTTATTTTTCTTTACGCTTTGTAGGGGACAGACAAAAGACGCTTCCTTATGTAGATTGTTTTAGGTTATTAATCTTTTATTCTGTTGTTGAGCTCCATTCTTAAAACGTTACTTAGTTAAGACAATAAGAAAATGTATGGATAAGCAGACGTTAATTTATAAGTAAGAGGGTGAAAGTCGTGGATTTGGAATAATTATTTATTTGGTTATTTCATTTTGTTTCTTGACTTTTTAGGAATATGTACTCTATTCAATTATAATATAATTAAAAAAATAACGATAAATATAAAGCAATGTCGAAAATAAGCCATTTAAAAAAATATCAAACTGTAGTCAATTTAACATTCTTCCGCGTCAAAATTAATATATAATTTCACGGAAACCGTACATTTCACCGGTATAAAAAGTATCCTATGTGCTATTCTAGACAATAATCTATCTCTGTGTCAAATTTCATTTAGATCAGTTCAGGCGTCCTGGAGTAATTGAGTAACAAACATCCATTCATCTAAACTTTTGCATTTATAATAATAGATAAGATAACTGCACTTATTCGAATGCTATAGCCACTAAATGTAGTATAGGTACCTATTTGTGTTCTGTTAATCTTTTGTTTTCACTTCTTCCGACCTCATAAACATTTCGGTCAACCCAAACTACCGTCGCAAACGGCAAAACTAAAATCTCCCTTGACCTAGTTAGACGAAACTTTTTTTTTACACCAGTCGAAGGCTTTACTAGATCCAAGAGTTGGTTAAAATTTTCAAGACACGTGTCTTCAATTTGCTGGCTCAAATGACTTGATGATCGAGGCCTATTTGCTCCATAGTACTGTTTTCTTAAGAAATTAGGTTTTGGAGGAAAATTTTCCGAACTTGAAATAGGCAATAAGATCGAATGGTGTCGGAAAGTAAAGTTTGTTAATTTTTTTGTTGGTTGGCAAATATCAGGTGATATTAGCCAATATCGAAAAAACCAATATTTATAAAAATATATATTTACAAGTAAATAGGTAGGTACCTGTTTGCGTTTAAATATTTTTTGTCCCTATAGAAGCGGATAACAATGGAATAAAGTACATTCTTTTTTTCGTGAGGGCTTTCTCATGGGCACTAGGCTCACCCCCTATTACATAAGCCCTAAACATATCAGCGAACTGTGGGTGTATATTGACGCACCTCTGCCAAACCTTTTGGTAAATACAGGCGTGTTGGTATGTATGTTATGACTTCCTCATCATTATCCTTCGTCTATGGAGAACATAGGGTTATGTCGGACTCTTAAAGACTAAAACCTCACGGTTCATCCCACTACCATGAGTCGGGAGCCCGGTATCCACTAGACTCACGATCCGGGCCACTGACTGGAACATATACATACCTAATATCAAGTTTTCTCTTGTAAGTTTCAAAGAATTTCCATTAAATTTACAGTTTCAGTGCTGTTGTGAATTCCATAGTACAAACTGGTTTATGTAATCTATTCAATATTGGATATGAATACCCTGTTAGATTCTAGTGGTCTTAAGCGCAACTACTGATCGTGGGGTTCTTTTTTATGGATGGGATGAAAATGTCTTCTTCCGTTCTGGGCGGAGTGGAGGGGAGTGTCAGACTCTTACTGACTAAAACCCATCCATGTACCTCCCAATGCCCTTTGCGTTCCAGGGCCGCAGTGATTGTTTCGAACAAATTCCGTAACCCTGGCAGGCCCTGTCTATTATGCTGACATGTCATCTCTTTGAAGTGTGCATGGAACACGACGCGCCGCCGACCCAGAGCGTGGGGTCCTGATTTGATTCCTTGGTCAGGCAGACTTATATTGGGTTTTTCCTTTAGGAAATTCTTATTAGCGGCCAGCAGTCCCAAGTAGTCTTAGCTAGTTTCCAAGAGTCCAAATTATTGGATATGATTTAGAAACATTTTCATAGCTAGCTAGTTTTTGGAACCTGCCATCAATTTCGACTTTTTCGACTTGCGACCTTCATTTGGTTTATTTCTGTTCCTAACTTTTAGTTATAACCAAGCTCATTACAGAAACATCATTAATTCATATTTCTAAAGTTACAGCTCAGAAATTACACTTTATAGTTGTCTTTATAGTTCTATTAATAACTGCCGTATTACCCATTAATAAAGTCACAAGCGTGAAGTTTTAGTTCCTTTTACAAAAACATAAAAGTTGGTATAACTCCTAAAGTGCTGTTTCACCAACATTTAACGATTATGTTTATAAAACGTTCTATATTTCAAACCAGAGGAAAATTTATATTATAGAATAAAATAGAATTATTTATTTTAATAATTTGGTATCGCGCTAAGTTTTGCCGTTATTTTTTTCCAAACAACACATATAAGATTATTATATAGAGCTAGCTAGCTTCTACCAGTGACTTTATCCGCTTGAATTTTCTTACGAATCCCTAATTTTATTGGACATTAAAATATCCTACGTTCCTCAAGTTGATACTTTCTCATGATCTCTATAGAAATGCAGACAGACACCATACATGTATACACATTGTTTACCTAACTGTGTAGGTATGTTATTACGTTTATGATCGTCTGTTACCCAGGATTAGCTAGAGCCACATCAAAGGTCGACGTCCAAACTTCAATACTCTTGAAAATTAATACCAAGGGTCCTCAAACGTTTATTTAATTTCTTTTGTGAGAGATAATCTTGGATCAAAGCTCGCCATTGAACAGATAATTTCGTCGCATGAATATTCCTATTTTTAGGGCTCCGAAGAGTCCAAACGGCGCCCTATCGCTCTCGCTATTCCGTCAGTTTGTTTGCCATTCTGTCACGGGGCTGTATCTTTTAAATTGTAATAAGTAAACACATTAAAATCTTCACAGTGCTTTTTAGAGTCTACGGCTACTAATATAAGAAATAAGTTAAAGTGGCAGTAGGCAGGGCACATGACACGCAGAGCTCAAGGCCGATAGGGTCGCAAAGTTCTCGAATGAAGACCATGCACCGGCAAGCGCAGCTTAGGATGTCCGCAGGGTGACTCTGGATGTAGGCCGCTTCCAACCGGTCCCTTTTTGGAGATCTTTGTCCAGCAGTGGGCGTCCTGCTGCTGATATCAGGACACACACAAACTCATTTCTTGTTTCATCATCATCATCATCGTAGGATGATGATGGAACAAGAAATGTGTTTTTTGGCGTTTTTTTTTTTTTAATTTATTTTAACATTTGTCGATGGTACGGAACATTTTTTCTCACGTGGCCTGTTTATTATCACTATACCAAACTTAATTTTCGTTTCAATAAAGGTGAAAAATACATTTAAAAAAAACTTGTCCTTTTCGGCATAATACAATAAAAGAATGTTGTTTGCAATGAAATATTTTGTTCTGGATTCGAAAGTTTACTATGAATACCGAATCATTGATTAAAGAGCCGTTAGCAAGGAATGTAAGAACCGTATAATAAAGACGGGGAGGTATGCTCGAGTTTGGGCCCCGATTGAGTCGTGGGGAGTAGCTGACCCGTGAAATTGAACCACCTGCTGTTATTCAATAGTGTTTTAACATTTCACTTACCTAACAAAGTAGTCGCTATCGGATTGTAGGTAAATCTCAGATAGTGTTGCAAAATCTTTTTATTTTTCATTTGAAAATAATAAGGCCTCTGTAGGATTTTGTGCAAATAACAAGAAGAATTGAGTTTTATTTACTTAAGTTACTTGGCTTACGTACAAGTACACAAGTTTGACAAGAAGGGAGGAATGTCACCGTTAAGGAAGTTTAACATTTCCATTTCCATCAGTGCCCCTGAACGCAATCCCAGTTTCAATACACAGAATCAGTGCTTATCTACAGTTACTACTCTGTAGATAAGCATTTATTCTTTCTAAGCAAAATTTGAATCATTCATTCGAATAACCACTTTAATATCTATACTAATATTATAAAGCTGAAGAGTTTGTTTGTTTGTTCGCGCTAATCTCAGGAACTACCGGTCCGATTAGAAAAATTCTTTTTTGTTGGATAACCCATTTATCGAGGAAGGTTATAGGCTATATAACATCACGCTACGACTTACGGGAGCGAAGCAGTATTCAAAAACGTAACTCAACGTAACGCGGATGAATAAAGCCACGCGAACGAAGTCGCGGGCAGAAGCTAGTTTTATATATAAAACAAAGTTTGAATCAAATTGAAAAGCTGCAACATGTTTTGTGTAAGAGTTAGAAACTTAAAAGGTTTTGAAAACTTAGCTCAAGAGTAGATGCGCGATTTAATAAAAAATGAGCTTGTGACAGTAACTGACGCGTAGTTAATAAGATAATCCTGATTGACGCAAGCTAGTAAATAATAAACCTCTTTCTTTTCAATCTATATTTTTTTTAAATATTTTTATGTCACCTCGGTAAACAGCTAACTTTTTGAATTTAGAACAACGTTTTAGTATGTGCTTGTACCTACTTCTGTTATGAATATTTGTCTCATTAAACTTGTGTTTTTGTTAGCCGTTTGTCCCACTCGTGGCAAAGGCCTCCATCCACTCCTTCCATCCTTCACGTTTCTTTGCTTCATCCCTCCAGATAAACTAAAAGGACTAAATCGTTGGAGTACCTTTACGGCCTCCGTCCACGACCGATTTTTTGTGACCGTTTTTGAAGTGAAATCTTCTTTAGCGGCGTTGTACACTTTTTTTGTAATGGGTAAAAAATTTAAACTTGCGTCAGGACACGTGACCTGATCGAAAATCTTACGAATTTATCGTACACAAATAAATATTGTATTATACCTACCACATAAATGATAGTACTTTTATACTGATAATTAAAGCAATTATTTATAAATTATTCCCTAACCATTCCAAAATATCAAAAATGCACAACGTTAATATTCAAGTTTTCACTTCTGCCGGCACTCCCGGAGTGCAACCCGTCGTTTTTTTGCCAGATTTTTCTTTCGGTGAGGTCAAAAAATCCGTTTCAAAATCTATCGTGGGCAGAGAGTCTTAAATAAAAATAAAAAAAATATCTACGCTCTTTTAATCCTTTTTTATTCCAATTTCAAACATGAAAAGTCGTTTTTCTCTCTACGTTAATATAAATAGCAAAGATAATCTCTAAGCTTCTTATCTCTCGTGTATAGCCCGCCTTTAGACCTTAATCGTGAGTGACAGCTAACCACTCAAATTGAATTGACTGTACAAGCGGCAGATGGGATTTTCTTCCAACATGTCTAAGTTCTTAAATTCAGATAGAAAAGTTTAAGTCTGGTATCTTGAAACCTTGTGTGTTGTAAACGAGTCATGACATTGAATAATAAGGCTAGGGCCCTGTTTACATTGGAAGTCAGTTGATATCATTCAAGAATATTCCCGTAAAAATAAAATATTTTTCTTTTACAAAGTCAAAGCAAGCAATGTGATAATAGTTTTCTCTAACTCTAGCTTGTAATAAAAATCTCAAATCGCCAAATCGCCTTGAGCGAGTATATTGATCAGTACCTTATCTGTTTGAGAAGAGGTCTTTGTCCTCTAGTGGGACAGTAACTATAATAGTCTGGTAGTAATAAACAGGCCGACGACGGCCCACCTGATGTTAAGTGGTTGCCGCTGCCTACAGAGACATTTTCAGTACCAGGGGTCTTGCAAATGCGCTGCCATCCCTGAGACAAAGTTGAAATGTCTCTTGTGTCTGTAATTATACCCTACAAACCGGAACATAGCAACGCTGCTTTGCCGCAGAAATAGGTATGGTGGTAGTACTTTCGCAGACGAGCTCATTCACAAAGTACTCTACTACAACTACAAAAAATCTGAAAAAAAATATCTGTACGCACCTGACGGGAAATAAAACTTCTTTCATTGACTCTAAAACTCCCATTATACCTACTCGTAGAACAGGTGTAAGTACAAACTTTCTTTGGTTTGACCCAAGTGTTACTCAAACCAAGTTAATCTGTTTCTTGCATGTCCATGTCTAATTACTTCCGAAGCCTACATAAATAAGTATTAATCATGCAAGCCTCCCATTTGGGAAGGCTTCTTATAGATGAATGAGTATTTTTATCTTCTAACATGTTTATTTTTAGAAAAGGCAAAACTAATATAGGTCAACTAACTAGGTTTAAAAATATAACAAAAACATTTCAAAACATCGGCCTTCGGTGAGTCGGACTCATGCACTGGTAGTAGTTAACCTCCCTTTAAAAAATCCCATGATAGAACATACGTTATACACAACATATTCTGTAAAAAAATTACCCGAATACATTTTAAAACTTTTGACAGACAGACAGACAGACAGACGGATGGACAGACAGCGGCAGCAAAGCTACTCTCATATTCCTCTATGTTGTATTTTATATAGAAAAAAAATTGTAAGTATTATTTAGAGTTTAATTATTTTGTACCTACTTTTATGTAACTTTTTTTAATGCATCTAATTTTGTTGTTTTACTTTAGTATAATAATTTGCACCTATCATGTTATCTCTTCTGAATCTAACTCTGAACGCTTCAGTGTTCAAATCACAAGCGCCTGAAAATATTATACATACCATCACGCTTGTGGTTCCCTAAAGGTTAGGCACAGGTGTACCAATGTACACTTACAGTCAGCCAGTCTGTTTTAGGTCCCATGTTATACGGGGCGAGCCTATTGCCATTAACCGGGCTCAAATTCTAACACAGATACTGCTACTGAGAATTTCACAGAAATACCCAATAACATTCACTCGACCTGGGAATCGAGCCCAAGACCTCAAGCGTAACAGTCGCGCTTAGGACCACTAAGCTAACGAGGCTGTTCAAGCACACGAAAAAACGAAACGTACATAATAATTTATGCCAATATCAACACAGTCAATGTTCTGTGAACATTTTCATTTTCCCCGTGCATTACAGAAGCGGGTAAGTAAATATTAATATATGCCGATTTCGTTCGAGATTTGTGTGTAATATCCATATTACCGAGTCAATATGGGATAGAATCAGCCCTCGTGTGCACACATACTTAGTTACTTATTCTGTGTTATTTAAAATCAAGGTTCGTTTCATTCGATCTTAATACGATTTTATTTTTCTCACCTGTTGCAGTTACGTAGGTACGTGTTTTCTTATATATTTATCTTGATATTTTGAAAAGTAAGTGAATACCTGTATTTGTAGTGAATATAAATTGCTAACTGGTATGTCAATCCATCTTGTACATTTCTATTTGTCTGTCAAAATGTAGTTGTAATAAATTGCAAAAGCGTTTAAACAAACTTGGAGTAACATTTGTAAAATTGAATAATATGTGAATTGTTTATTATGGAAGGCGCTAACGGCTTTAGCACATTTTGAACTGTAGCTTTTAATGAACACATATCTGTAAAGCTGTCATTTATAAAAAATAAATGAATTCCAAAATTTAAACCTTCGATCCAGAACGTTTCTTAGCGCAAATAGTTATTTTTATCAAAATAGTTGTTCCATACACGTAGATCGTGCTATAGTGTATTTGTGTCGATACCACTTGGTTTTCGAACAGCTGATGTGCAAACAATTTTTACAACCGCGCATCTTTCGATGGTTAAAATGGTACTACACATTGTCGCGTTGTGAAATAAAACTCAGCTTGTATTTTTACGTTACTCTTGTATGTTACATCCCGAAATAAAGCGGGAATGTACGCGTAAACCAAGTTCCGTTCCAACATATTCAGCTTTTAATCGACCCCCCGCAACTTGTTTACAGTGCTTGCTATCAAACAAGTCAGCGTCGGACGCGCTAGAACGGTACCCACTAAAAGTGGCTAGTGGAGTCAGTTTGTTAGGAAATTGACAGTAGGATCACTTCGTACAGAGTAAGGATTCCATTCTAACGGATCGAATGGCAAAGGTCTTTATGGCTGTTAAAAGTAAAATGAGGTAACGTAAGACACTTTTAATCAAATCACCCAACAAACAAACCATATATCAAAGAAATTTGGCTAAGCATGACGTGGAAATTCATTGCTGTGTACATATGCAGTCTTTAGTTATTACAGGCTAAATGTTAATTCACTGTGTGGGTCGGGATGTGGAATAAAATTATGCTTTTATCTACAAATGAAAAATCAACTACAATATTTGAAAAGCCGATACTTACTATTTATTAAACACGTTTATCTAGCTGCAATCGCGTTTCAGTGACATTCATTATCAAAACATGTAGGTAAATTAGAGGCATTTTTGACAGATCGACTCAGAGATTATAATTATCGCGATTGTTTCTAAGATATTTTCACTTATTATTTATTTACATCCTTACATCCTTCAGTTAATAGAATGACTTCCCAGCATAATTCAATATTCATTTCTTTACTGTGTTTACAAATGTTTTTTTTTTGCGTGATACTTCTGACATACTTTTACTGTGTAGAGTTTCCGAGAAGCATTGTTTTATCGAGGCTTTACGGTTGCTTTTTATTACCACTGTCTATTATAGTTGGTGGGGTAAAACATAAAATCTTTGTATTGTCCTAGTTATAACTTATCATGGTTACTGTAAAATGCAATACCTATGTATAGTTTAGAATTTAGAAGCTTTGTGTCATGTAATTTTGTGCTATACTTACTTGTCCAGTTTGTGGGCAACTGATTGTCCAAGTAGATATAATATGTTATTCTTCTTTATATTTAGTTTTTGATTGTCTAATTTATTTTAATTAAGTACTTATTTTTGTTTACACTTACGTGTACTTTGTTGGTTTGTACACATAGGGATCAGTTCTTGAAGCCTTTTGAAAGAAATAAAGGTTTGGTTTATAAAATTATTATTTACAAGGTTTTGCCTGCGACTTCATCGGCGTCGTATTTGATATATTAGGCTAAGGGAACCGTCCATGTTTCTGGGACAAAAAGTATCCACACTACATTCTATCTCAGTGCCAAATTTCATCTAGATTCGTTCAGCCGTTTAAGCGTAAAAGAGTGACAAACATCCATCTATCCATCTATTCATCCTCACAACCTTTAACTGAAACTAACTAACTTTTTTATGATATTAATAGAAGTAGGATATTATGAGACATGAGCAATTCCCATAATTATCCGCTTAGAAGTCATAGTCCCTCTTAATTCGGCCATGTTGCCAAATCCGTTCTTAACTGACTGCTCCTTACTATAAATAACCTTCCTTATTTAATTACCTCAGCTAGGTCTATTTAGATCGTTTTGCTCTTTTATACAAAAAGTGTTTATATGTTTAATCACTCACAGCTTCAACCTTAGAGAGTTGTAGTGCTGCGAGTGGTCCTACCTAAAAAAAAAAATATGATCACGATTGGAAAACTTTTGTAAAACTAAAGTGGTTTTGCTTCAATTAAAGCCTGACTGCCTCATTGGCATTGCCTCATTGGCGTCTGCTACGCTAGAGGTCTTGGGTCCGATTCCCAGGTCGAGCAAAGTGTAGTGTGTTTTCAGAAATTCTCTAGCGTTAGGATTTATGCCCGGTTAAAGGCTCGCGCGGGACCTAAAATATACCGACGTACTGTGGGTGTACATTGGTACACCTCTGCCTAACCCTTCGGGGAATACAGGCGTAATAGGTATGAAAGCATAAAATTTCATAGAGTAAGGTCTTTTATTAATAAAAGGCACAGACACTTTGAATACTAAACTATTATAATTTTTATTGAACAGCTGTCGCAAAACTTCGCCATGCGGGCCCAAATTAGATTTCAAACAAAGAAAATATAAACCGAATTGCGAAAGTCTTGAAATTATAATAATATTCAAACGGGCCTACGTCTTTGTTAATTTCTCAGTGGTTTGAATATTGCGGATCTTCAAAAGCTTTTGAACATTACTGCTCGTTTTCAGTGGCCTAGTAAACACCTGCAAATGAACTTGCAATATTTCAGTTCTGAACATTTGTACTTAATATAACGCATAAAATAACATTGGTAAATTGCCATGCAATGTGGCAATACTTTTGGATACTTGCTCCATTGATAGCGCTGCGTACGTGTTTTTTTATGCCCTATGAGTTTGTAATTTTATTTAGTTAGTATTCTGTTAGGCTAGTTATCCTAACAAAAAACTAAGATACCCGAACTTTGACCGGGAATCCTAATAAACAGAGATCGTTGCTAACTCCCACACTTCGCCGGTATGTTTAGGTCCCATGTAACAGGGGGCGAGCCTATTGCCATTAACCGGGCTAACGTTAGATCAGTTAACTCGAACAAAGCTAAAGTCAACATTTTAAATACTTACATTAGAAGGCAATTTTAACTCTAAAGACGTGTAATAAAAAAATATTGAACCTAGTTGCATTTTCCCAAATGTCCGTATGAAAAAAATTAGGCAAGAAACTCTATATTACTCTTGTCACAAGTAATCACGTTGCGTAGTCGTCAAGTTTAATCTTTATTCTTGGCTAAACTAATATGACAAGACTCTTCATTCCAAGTTCCAACAAAGCTTAACTAGACGAACTCAGGGTTGACAACAATAAAAACAAATGCACACCGCACAATTTACAACAGGGATATAAAACAAGTGAAGAGTTGCAGAGATTTTATTGTCGTGTGCCGCAACCCTATACCAAAAGTTCTTACGAACTCTAAAACGGGGCTCTCAAGTTCTACTCAAAAACTTCAGCTGTTAAGTAAACCAGCGAACGTGTTTATGTACTGTTCAAATTGTTTTTGTTGTCATTCCGACGTGTTCTTAGGTACCTATATGATCTGACTCGGTTTTATGAGGGACTAGCGAATTGCTCGCGACTTCGTCCGCGTAGCTTCACCAACCATAAGTTACGTCTTTGGTTAATGCTCCGCTCCTGTGTGTCGTAGCGTGATGGTAAATATTCTATGTTACTCAAAAATAATGTAGCTATCTATTGGTGAAAAAATGGTAATAATCGGTCCAGTAGTTGCGGAGCCTATTCGTTACAAACAAACAAACAAATATTACTTCTTTATAATATTAGAGTAGATGAACACGTTTGAGCTCCTAAGTAGGCCGTTGCAAACATAACTTAGCAAAATGGAGGATTATAACAATAATCTTGCGAAGGAAGTATTTCAGTAAAGTGCTGGTAAGGATCTTGAGCTCGTACTTCCGTGATTGTCCTCTGAAATACCTCTCCACTCCTCAAGCACCTCAGTTTGTGTTGCCTCCTTGTCGCTACGTAACTACGTGCTAACGGCCATTTCCGAAGCCCCATTTATGGAGTATGCAAGTGACCCCCTGCCATTTTATCCGTGTCATAAAACATTGATTATACAGGGGCCATAGTCCTTCCATAGTACCAGGAAAGTAGTCCATTTAAGCCACACAAACCCATAGTCTCATTCTTTGTTTTCAAATCATGCAATAGTTTTGCGCCAGCCGGGGATTGTCCTAGGGTGTATTTGCATAGTGCATACAAGTATAATTGGCGGTTGGTGTTTCATTTCATTTTAAAGCCGTCTAAGGGTCCATTGCGAGTTGACTTTGGCACCTCGTACGCCTTTCAAAGGTCCGGGACCTTATGGTCCGGAGATACGTTAAGGAATAAAAAAAATAAATCATTTTATTTTTAGGCAACTGAGGTCTTTAGATAAACTATATAATCTTATACAATAATAAACGAATGCATATTAAAAACTTTATTAAACTGTACTGGTAATAAATCCCACCTACGCCCAGCGTGAGTTAGATGCTCCTGGCCAAACGATGGTACATTTACCACAGTGCCCAAAGTCACCGTAGGGTAACTTTGGGCACTGTAGTGTTGCTGTAGTGTTGTGCCACTGTAGTGGCTTTTTAATGTCCTCTTAAGTGCAGGTGTACTTAGCATGCACTTTAGAGGATATTATAAACGCCACTAATGCCGCTAAATAATTTAACAAAAAGAAAAAGGTTCACCTAACTCAAACCATCAACTTGAAAAGAAGAAAACTGTTGGGACATTCTGCAGTGTTATTCTGTAATCTAACTCGAAGAATTTAAGTTAAGTGAGCTCGAGGTCAGCTGTTATCCTAACCGATTGAAAGCTTTAAAAGAGATTGAAAGCACTTCAAACTCACTTCACCTAAATTCAACGAGGACGATTCATACAGAATAGTACTACTATCCTCGATTTATTTAACGACAATGTGATTCACGTACCAATTTACACACGAAATGTTGTTAGGAGACTTACTGCTATAACGTGTCAGATTTAAGAGGACATTAGTGTACTAATAGAGATAGTTTAAACCTTATAATTGCCTTTGTTTACCTGTTACGTGAATAATAAACAGCTTGTACCCGGAATATTTCTTGGAAGTTTAATTTAGGAGGTGTGCGATGTCGTTTTGTTTTGTTTTGTTTCTTGTAGTGTGAAACTACCTATGTGCGCGGTTTTGCTTACGCGTACTTTAGTAATCTAAGGAATGGGAAATTTGCTGTTCTTTAAACAATGGCTGACCTACACCGTAAGAAGATCAAGTTATTTAGTGTATTATACAAGTCAAAGGAATATAGAAAGTATATAATAATGGCAGCCTATTACCTATTATCCCACTGTAGAGCAAAGCTCTCCTTTCACACAGAGAAGGTGATCAATGCTCATGCATTGATCACCTGCATTGACGGGCCTGTTGGTCTAGTGGTTAGTGGCCCTGACTGCTAAGCCGGAGGTCGTGGGTTCGATTCCCACCCAGGACAAACTTTGTGTGATGAGCATGATTGTTTGTTCTGTGTCTGGGTGTGATTTATCTATAATATGTATGTATTTATAAATTATATAAGTATGTATATCAGTTGTCTGGTTACCATAACACAAGCTCTGCTTAGCTTGGGATCAGATAGCCGTGTGTGAGTTGTCCCAAGATATAGATATAGATATAGATTGATCACCAGGCGGATTTGAGAATTTAGACTTAAATTCATTAAAAGTTCAGATTTCCTTACGATTTTTTCCTTCGCCGATGTTAGTGACGTCTAAGATAAACTAAGAAAGTACATATGATTTAAATAAGGCAGGTTGGTAGGTAGTTACCCCATACATTAAATGTATGTTAACTGCGGGCCATCCCATCATAACGAACCATGGCAAAATTCAAACAACATAAAAAAAATGGGACCCTTTTAAAGAAATAGAATCCTATTAAAACAAAGTTGTACTGACAAGCAGAGGTCGGATATTTATTTATTTAAACTTCATGCACAAAAAAAGTACAAAGGCGGACTTAATGCCTTAGGCATTCTCTACCAGTCAACCAAAGGTGGTAACACGGCAGGTGCAAATTATTGTACAAGAGTAATAGTAATAGGATAGGTTTTAGGTACATGTGTACGCTTCATTATGTACTCGGTGGAGAAAAAATTGGTTAAAAATACCCTAAAAGCAATCCCTGTTTTTAATTCAAACAAGGATGTTATTTAACGGGTAAAGGATCAGTCATTAATTTCAATGTAAATGTTTTTCTCTTCGTTTGATGTAACCTAAATTATTATGGGCGTAGATAACAATTTTTCCAAGAATAACACGCCTTCATGAAAAAATTAAATTTGAACGGTTTTTTTTTTCATTTCAGGAAAATGTTTTCCTATATTGGTCAGGCTCGTGATTCCAATCAAATGGGTTGGGTTAATTAGTTGGTTGTGGGTTCAGTTCGCACATCGGTTATTCAATTCGTAAATTTAAAAAGTTTGGAAATTTATAGCATGACAGCCCCGTACCTCGAAAGGCATGTAAAGCCTTGAGTTCGGGACTGCATTGATCTTAGACAATCGTACGCGTAGTCAGTTTCGAGACTTTCGAGTAGTGGTTGTGTTACCCAGCAACTGGGTTGTGGAGGTCAGAAAGGCAGTCGCTCCAAGTAACACACTGATATTCAGCTGCATCCTGTTAAACTGGAAGCCGACCCCAAAATTTGGAAAATGACTAGGCAGATGAGATCGATAACATAATCTACATATTAAACTACACAAAAAAAACCATCAGATGGTACTTGCAATATTCTTTTACTCTCCCAATATACTTTCACATCATAGGTGTATATCAAAGCCTTATAAAGAAACCAATAAGTCTTGTAAGCGAGTACTGCGGCGCTCCAAAGAGAAAATAACGTCAAAGTAAGAGGCATAAAAGTCACTTTTATGTGTGTTCCCGAACATAATTAATTCTTTAACCTTCATTGGCAAGAAATCAAGCCAAGGAGATGAGAATTTGACACTGGAAATACGTAAATCCGTTTAATAATACGACTCGTTTCTGTCCGTGACTTCGGCTGCGTGACTTCAAAATTAAGCATTAATAATATTGTACCCAGGATTTTGTAAAAACATTATTGAAAAAAATGACATTGGAGTTTCTTGCTCGTTCTTCCCCCACCTACGTTTTGGAAGAAACAACTAGATTCAACGGTCTGGCTAACTGACCAACTCTTTGACAATTCGAAAGTGCCTGTAAAATGTAATTGAAATTCTAGTCTAATTGAAATAAATGCTTTGACTTTGATTTTGAGCACAAACACGGAATAAATTGGTCGTAATTATGTGTTAAGTTGGATATGTATGCTCAATTTTAACTTATTCCGTTTAGCGGATAATACGTGAATCAGTAGCAAATAATCCATCCATCCATCCTTAAAATCTTTTGCGTTTATAATAGCAGTAGGATGTACTATATGATAGCTGGAAGTAGGATATACGTAGCTTTAGTGCTTGGCAGGGAATTTAATGTTTAGGCTATATTTTTTAAATCTTTATACATTCATTATACATTCACTAGCTTTTGCTCGCGACTTCGTTCGCGTGGACTTCAGGTTCGTCCCGTCTAGTCAAAAATTGTAGCCTATGTGTTATTCTGATGTATAAGCTATAGCCTATGTGTTATTCTGATGTATAAGCTATAGCCTATGTGTTATTCTGATGTATAAGCTATATTGTGGTAAAGTTTCATTCAAATCCATTCAGTAGTTTTTACGTGAAAGAGTAACAAACATCCATACATCCATACTTACAAACTTTCGCCTTTATAATAGTAGTAGGATAATTCAGGACCGGTCATTGTGGCTATCTTTAGCGGAGGCCTTATACTAGGCTTTTTACAAGGCATTCAAATGAAAATAGATACAAGTCATTTTTTTCAGACTTTTGTTAGGTTCGTGTTCACAAGCGTGAACAGTTCGTATATACTTTCGTAAAACAATTTTCTTAGAAATATACATATTTAGGCAAATAATAAGAAGCTTATAACGACTTCGCAACATCGCTAATAATAGGTAGGTATCTATGTCACTTTCTATACACGAATACTTTATAATAATAAAGAAAACAGCCATTGTACCGTTTTCAATTATATTTTTCCTCGTATTTATTTGTGTAGGAGTCTAATATCTATACAAATAAATGAAATTGAAATATCTGTTTGTAATATCAAAATAACTGTTTTTTACTAAATGCGTAACAAACGTTTACACGGATTGTATAGCAAACAACCAAATTAAATTTTGTCTGTCTGTTCTGGCAATAGGCTCGCCCCCTATTACATGGGACCCAAAACATACCGGCGAACTGTGGATGTACATTGGTACACCTCTGCCTAACCCTTCGGGGAATGCAGACGTGATGGTATGTTGTCTGTCTGTCTATTTTAGTTCCAGCTAATCTCCAAAATGGCTTGACCTATTTTGGCAGAATTATAACTGGCAGATGCTGATGTTATAAAAAGTAACACAGGCTACTTTTGTTTTAGAAGAATAATAAGGGATCCGCGCGAAAAAAATCTCGTAGGTAAAGCGGTCTAAGTTGCGGGCAGAAGCTAGTTTGGAAATAAAAATAATGGATTTTTGATAATTTTCCGTTAGTCCTTGGCTTACTGAAATAAATAAATACCCACAAGACATGAATATTAAAACGAAGACAGAGTCTTAAAAGCCCCATTATTGACTCGACTAGGAGATAAACAAATGGATGGAAATTCCTTTATTATTTATGTGACATTAATTCTTCCCGCGACTTCGTTCGAGTCAACTTCAATATTTCAACCACGGGAGTTAATATTTCAACGGAAACCGTACAATTTTTTTTCGGATAAAAAATATCCTATGTGCTTTTCCGGACTATAATCTATCTCTGTACAAAATTCCATTCAGATCCATTCAACCATTCTGGTGTGGTTGAGTAACAAACATCCATTCATCCAAACTTTTGTATTTGTAACAGTACTAGCTTCTGCCCGCGACTTACTCCGCGTAAGCATACCATCACGCCTGTATTCCCCGAAGGGTTAGCTAGAGGTGTACTAATGTACACCCACAGTTCGCCGGTATAATTAAGTCCCATGCAATAGGAGGCGAGCCTTGCCATTAACAGAGCACATTTCCTAACTCGCGCTGCTACTGAGAATTTCATAGAAAAACCCAATAACACTATTTGCTCGACCTGGGAATTGAATCCAAGACCTCTAGCATAGCAGTCACGCTTTGGACCACTAGGCTACCGAGGCAGTTAAATGTCCGCGTAAGTGTCGGTTATATTTCAAATTAAATCATGATTCGAAAGACAAGTGGCGCCACCTATTATCATAAGAACGTTATTGTTGTTTTCCTCGGCTACATTACTTTTTTTCGGGATGAAAGGTACCCTATGTCCGTTTCTGTTCCCTTGACAACGTATATGCAAAATTTCAGGATGATCGGTTCTGTGGTTTAGTTGTGAAAAGGTAACAAACAAACTTACTTTCGGATTTATAATATTAGTATTAGTTAGGATACTAAGATTTACTTTTCTATTTATATTGGCTATGTTCCTATTTCCATCACATTTCAAGATACATTTTTCGTCAAATCTGTAGGCAGTCTGATTATTGTCTACATTGGAAGACAGCCAATACATTATGCTTATATTAGTAGAAAAAATATTGGAATTATCTGTCTAGTGAAATACCGGCTAAGTGCTAGTCGAACTCGCAAAGGAAGGGTTTCGTACCACAGTACAATATTAAACACAACATCTATACTAATATTATAAAGAGATAAGATTTGTTTGTTTGTAACGAGCAGGCTCCGAAACTACTGGACCGATTTTAACCATTTCTTCACCAATAGATAGGCTACATTATTCCCGAGTAACATAGGATAACATCACGCTACGACACACGGGAGCGGAGCATTAACCAAAGACGTAACTAATGGCGGGTGAAATAAGAATATCCGTACTATCCGTACTTCCGTACTTAATATTATAAATGCGAAAGTAACTCTGTCTGTCTGTCTGTCTGTCTCTTCTTCACGCCTAAACCTAACCTAACGCCTGAACCGATATCAATGAAAGGAGATTGCTCTGCGCCCATACATTGTTCGCCCTGGAACCAAGAGCATCGGAAAATTATATTTTGTGTTGCCGATCATTAGTAAACAACTATAATGATCTTATTTTTATAGCGGACTAGCTGAAGAATAGATATATTCCAAAAAAAGAATCAGATTTTGAGGTTATAATCGAACCATAACAACGAATATTAGCCTATAGTTTTTCATAGCTTAGTGATTTTTAAGAAACTGAAAAGCAATATCATAATGTATTTAGTTATTTTAAGCACCTCCCTAGATAATTGGGTAGGTACCTATGCAGTTTTTTTCTAAAGCCTAAGTGTATGTAAGTTCAATGTTTAAATGCATAGAATCTATTACCTGTATTCTTAAAATTCGTTTAGGAATGAGAAAAAATTGTAAAAATAGAAACGACGCATGCTTGAACAGCGCAAACGTGTGACTGTTAACCAGCCGAGAAGAACGCAAACAGAATAATAAACACGAAGGAACCCAAAATACTCGTATGCAGACAAAGTAGAAATATAATTACCAAAAGAGGTGCAGTCCATTGTTGTACACTAATACACATGCAATAATAGTCCCAAAAGTCACCAAAACACACCGATACAAACAATAAAATTACAAACAGCAAGCGACGCTATTGTAATCATCAGTTCATCAGTAAACTGACAGTGACAAGTGACTAGGGATGACCATCTGAGATCAATTAATCGAAGAATTAATTTTTCAGGTCAAATAGATCAATTTTTTTTTTGATCGAAACAAATCTGATTTTACTGATAAGAGATCATTTATTATCTTTCTTGTTTTTCAAAAATTGGATAATATTTACATTATAAATGTATGTATATGTGTGTAAAAACCCTAATAACTTTTTGCTCGACCCGGGGAATCGAACCCGGGACCTCTAGCTTAGCAGTCGCGCTCAGGACCACTAGGCCAACGAGGCAGTAAATATATAATTATAAATGTACACTTGAAAAATAAAATCGATCTATTAGACCACGATTTTTTTGTAAGTCGATACAAGGCTTACGATTCGAATCAATTTCAAATCGATTTAAATTATACTTTTAGGAAATTAAAAATTCAGTCGATCGATTACAATCAATTGGCCATCCCTATTCTTTATCGACACGACATGACGTTTTGTGAAGATGGCGGCGATTAATGTTATTAGTCGCGTAAAATACTTTTTATTGTTCATTTTTGCATATAGCTAGTCCATGTTACAAAAGTATTTGCATTTAATATAAAAAAATAGACAGTTAATTATCGTGTATTCCAATACATTTTGTTGCAAAGGGCCATTCCGGGCATTGTCCTTTGGTACAGATATAGTCTAGGACCCGAGAAAGGACATAGGATAGTTTTCATCCCGGAAATCCTTCGGGAACGGGAACTATTAATCCACGCGGACGAAGTCTCGGGCAAAAGCTAGTAGTATATAAGAACATGTTTCTTGTATGGGGACCACCATTCACTTTGCTATGCTTTTGTAATTTTTTGGTGTACTGGCCATAGTTGGTAATACGCACTCTGGAAATTTCAAGTGTCTACCTATAACGGTTCAGAAGATACAGTCTTGCAGCAGACGAATGAATGGAGAACACCGACAGCGGAGTCTTAGATCTACCCTTTGGGTACGGAATCCTAAATAACAAAACTCCCACGGGTTTTTTTCTTTTCAAGGAAAATTGTATGAAGCTGAAGGAAATCTAAAAAGATGGAAGATGATATGAGAGCGAATGACGTGATTTGGGAGTGAAAACATAAGTGTGTTGTAACTTACAGATAAGGCTAAGAAGGTTACATACTTTACTTTCATAAAGGAAATATTTAAAACAATGTGTTACTAATAAGTATTTATGTTTTATTTTTTTTATATTCGTAACCTATCTAAATAAAAAATGGCGATTTCAATGCCTCAGCTTACGTTGAGCTTAGAGGATTAATAATTTAAATCAAAAATATTAGCAGCAACATTTTTCTGGTTTAGTCTAGGCTAAAATTATTATAATCCTTCAAAATAGAAAATAAAACCAAAAAAATATAAAGAGAGAGCTTAAAAATATTTTCTTTAAGTAGCAAATAAAAACATTTTAATGTTTTATGTAAATAAAACAAAATACAAAATTAAACTGAAAGTTTTAATTTATCACTTCATTTCACACTTCTGACATTTAGACATTTCAGAAACCGACGACCTTTTATTAATAACGGTAACCTTTTCCTGAAATTAATATACTACTCCTTTAAGAATATAAAAGGACCACTTTTATATTTTTTTATAACTTTTTGTCGTTGTAAATGACACGTAAAACCTTTGTACTGTGTGAAAGTCCTCTACAATAGTATTTCTTGCCCCGAATTGCCCTCAGAGGGCTTCGTCCGTTTCGGCTGGGCAACAACTCGAGCAATTTATTCTCGTGGAGACAGTGATGTCTCAACTTTGAAGCGGTTTGCGGATAGATTTGTTAATTCGTTGAATCCGTAACAAAATAGTTGAAAATGAACCTTGAGTTTATTTAACGTAGTTTATAGTTTGATTAAACGTGAAAATTTGTCGTTGTTTGTAACTTTGATGAGAGTAAATAAAAGCAGATTATGATGTTGTATTTACAACAAAAAATCAGGGATAAGCTAAAACATGTTTATAAAAAACAGGGAAAAGTGAAATATACCAGCCCATTATTGTCCCACTGCAGGGCAAAGGCCTCTTCTAATACAGAGAATGCACAAGCATTGATCACAGCACTTGTTTAAGGTGTGTTAGCGATTTCAGACTTATATTTGTTAATTCTAGGACTCCCCACGATCTTTTTCCTTCACCGATAAACAAAAAAAAAAGACAAACTTAGTTTAGCTTAACATATGAATTGAAAAAGTTACATCAGTATTTGCGTTCCTTTTTTAACCTAACGTTAAAGTACAAAGGTTCAGTTTTGAATGAAGAAGGCCCAAAACTTTACTGTTCCTCAAGCTTACTTAACATTAGACACAAATATAGCAACAAACATGAACAATGTCTCAAAACATAAAGTCAATCTTGTAAACATTCAATGTACACACGAATAAAAAAGAAATAAAAAAACGTATTTCGCGATAATCGTCGTCATAAACATTATTGCACAGACTTGCCTACCTGGTTCTTTATCTATACACATAAATAAAAGTGTCTGTTTGTATTTGGACATTTCAAAAGAACAGCTTTTTACTAATCCGTATAAGAATATTGACACAGTACTTGTATCACACAATTTTTAGATTGTTTTGGTCTGCCTGTCTGTCTTTTTGTTCTGGCTAATCTCCTAAATGGCTCGACCGATTTTGACGAAACTGTCACTGGCATATAGCTGATATTATATCCTCTCAACTGCCGGACAGACTTCTAAAGGGCGAATTTAATTGTCTAATGTTTGACACTTAACCGCAAAACTAGGGACTTACGCTACTTTAATTTAAGAAAAATAAATAGCCCTGAAAAAATTACCCCGCAAAAAGAAAACCCCGCTGGAAACCGACATCTTTACAGACGAACTCGCGGGCTATAAGCTAGTAAAAATACATATAACATCTCCCCATTTAATATACCTTCGCGCCCCCTTTTGCTGTACCTCAGAGTAATTTCCCCCATGCAAAAGGAAGCCAGCGGGCGAAACAGGGTTATTATAAAGCCATAAAGGACAATCTGACATTAAAAGCGGTAATGGAGAGTTAGCATTCGAATGTTTCAAATTCATTACAAAGATAACTGGATTATTAATGGGTTTATTCTGTCAAAACGAGCCAAAGTCGTAGTCGTCGGAGGCAGTCGTCAAAGTTAACTGCCTTGTTAGCCTAGTAGTACTAAGCGCGACAGCTTTGCTAGAGGTTCCATTTCTCGGTCGAGCAAAGTAATATTAAGTTTTTCTATGAATTTTCAGCTCGGAGTTAAAATTTTAGTTCGGTTAATAGCAATAGGCTCGCTCCCTATTTCATGGGAATTATGTTTTTATATTTGCCTCCTTGAATTTGACGAGGATGCTAATCTGCTCATTGTATACTTAATAAACATTATAGCATATAACGGTATGTCATATCATTTCATTTTCTATTTCATCATTGAATTTTATACCTTTCCATTTCAACTTCACCTTTCTCAAATACAAATGATGAAAGCTCCCAATCCTCCCCTTTTATTGTAAGACAACGTTTTCCATAAATGGAACAGGGAGCCCACTAAAGTGGTCTAAATGGCCAAAATTTGTCAAGAAGTTAAGATGTAAGTTATGGTATCCATTGTTATAAGACCCGAGGGGCGTAAGGCGCACTTATCAAAGCCTAACGAAGATTTATATTGTGACGTTCCGGATTTTTATCCCTATGATACTCGTATTTTTTATGGAGACACGAAATGTTGAAAATATTTTTTTTTATTCCCCGGAAATGTGCGGTTGGATGAGTAATATGTTTGTTTGCTTGCAGTTTCAGGAGAGATTTCCATATGATTGCGGAGGAAGTTAAAATATGTGTGTGGCTGAGTTTGTAATTTAAGACACGTACTTTGTTCTGTTATCTTTTGTTTAAGTCGTTTAACTGGGGAACGGGAACAGTTCGTCGTGTTACAATTAAACGGGGCTCTTATAATTGGGCTCAGTTCTACCAAAATGAACCAACCCATAATTTCTCAATAATTTAATTAACTACGTCAATTCAATTTAAGATACCAAATGACAGCTAAACCACAAATTTACGTTTAGAATAGATATAAATTAATTAGTGTTAAATTTCCAAAGGGATACGGCAGCGTAGGACTTAAACCCACAAGGGCGACCTGATGAAGACCCTGGATTCAGGCCGCTTCCAACTGGTCCTTTTGGAAATGTATGGAGGAGGCCTATGTCCAGAAGTGGACCACCTGCGGCTGATATGATGATGATGAATTTCCAAAGGAAAGTGGAAGGAATGGAGAGAGGCCCAGGAGTGGAAAAGTAATGGCTATCAAAAAATATGCATATATCCACGATTATTAGATACCTACAATAACTTCGAAAAATGAGAGAAATTATAACGTTACAATAATAATTTTGGCAGAACTAAAATCAATTAAGAAACATTGTGATCTTACAATACAACAAAGTTGTTCTAAAGAGTTCACGATACCTATAATTGAAACCACTTGAGACTTCAGCTTCTCTTTGCTAATTAAGAATTAAAGTTTTCAAACTATAAAGTTATGAGACGAGAAAACTGAAAGAAAAACAAACTCAAATTTCGATTTTGAAATTGGAAATACACGTTCCGCACACAATATTTATTGATTTGAAGGCTATCACATCAATAGATGATACTAATTTATTGTAGTTTTCGTATAAAAATAAACCAAAATTCTTTATATTGCTAATAAGGAAATGTATTCTGATCGAACTCTTTTAAATAACAAAGCTAAGATGTTTTTTATTAATTACTTAAAGGTTCTCCAACTACGTAACGACTTATTCACTAATAGATAGCATAAGTGTAAGGAGACGAACATTCATTAGGATGCCACTTATAGAAGTACACTACACTTTAATAGGTACTTAAACGTTATTCTACATTCAAATATTTCGAACAGATTCGTATGTACGTACACGTAGTAACAAAACAAATGATTTAAAAAAAGAAGGCTTAAAAATATAGAAAAATAAATAAGAGTTGTGAATAAATGGAGTGATATAATAATATCGAAATAGAGAAAATTTATAATTTATCACAATTTTATTCGAAAATGGAAAAATGTATTAGAGAAGACATCGAAATTTTTTTTACAATTTTTTTTAGGCCCTTGAATTCGTCTGCCATTCACAGATTGAATTTTATACGAAAATGGGAAAATGTACATTTATCGATTTGTTTTTTAAAAAATATTTTTTTGGCCCCTGTTTATCTGTCATTCACAGATTAAAACACAAAAATGCACTAACTTCCCACCGAAACGCATAATTAGATCACTGAATACTTAAACCTTAACCAAAGGAAATTTAAAAGGAAATTAGTGGTGTCTTATAAATTTTCTACTCGACATAATTAAGTTTTCGCTTTCCGTAGTGTCGGCGTGAACTTTTAATGGGAAGCCTTGCGTTCTTAGCTTGTGACATTATTCTTGGCTGGCTAAGTCATCGAGATAATAGGCGTCGCTCTGAAACTGTACAAGTTGTGTTGTTACACGAAGTAACTTACGGACTTGCGTGAGGCCTTTGTTGTAAACTAGTGTTGGTATTGTCTTGAGTAGTTTTTTTTTTTGGATTCTGTATCAAAATGGTGCTGGAAACCGAAAGACGGAGGGAAGACGAATAGCGGAGTCTAATTAACAATACTAGGACTCCGCTTTCCGTCTGTCCGTCTGTTACAGGGCTGTATCTTATGAACCGTAAATGGTAGACAGTAGTTTTTATAGAGCGTGTATAATTATACCTGTATAGATAAAATAAAGGTAAATATGTCATCATCTGCTTAGTCTTTTTCCCAACTGCGTTGGGGTCGGCTTCCAGTCTAACCGGATGCAGCTATAATACCAGTATTTTACATGGAGCGACTGCCTATCTGAAAATAAAGGTGAATATGTATGTAATATTAAATATGGTTTTACAAAACTCTTCGTGTGCGAACTGGCCAGTTTCTTTTAACGACCGCAAACACTGGGTTTATTCGTAATATTGTAGTTTTTTTAATAGGTATGAATACTACTTTTATGTCTTAATGGGTTTTAAAATAAAATTTTGTACAACCGTACAATAATTAACAGTATACAGGATGACTTTGAATAAATGCGACAAAATGAAATGGGAGCTTCAGTTACAGTAACATAGTAATTATTTAATGTTTTTTCTACAATCTAAATTGTTAAAAAAAATTAAGTTATTATCGTTTTAAAATGGCCCATTGATGTTGTTATCTTCATTTAAATACAAATTATCGGCATTCCAGAAAAAAAAATATGCAAAATAAATAAGAAAAATTAAAGTATCAAGAAATCTCGTCCGACTCATAGCAGTCCTCAGTAATCGTCGTGGAGTACTACAATGTTATTAAACGTTGCCGTTCATAGCGGTCATTTACCTAATTTATTTGCTAGTGTAAGATAAGTATCGCGCGACGTTGCCAAACCTCGAGTGTGCGCCAGCGCAATGACATCCCTTCCCGGCGACCGCCCCGCCGCCCACCCTTCCTTCGTTAATTAGTCGCCCTAAAACATTTGTAGGTCATGGTCGCGCGCCTTCCGCAAATCCTACTTTACGTATCGCGAATAATTCGTATTGTTGTCTTGTGTTTGTGTAACAATGCCTAGGACGAGACGAAATAGTCGTGAACCGTTGACCAACGTACAGTATCTCGGTATTGTCGTGTGGTACAACACAGTAAGATATTTACAAAGTGAATACGGTGATAGGTAGATAGGTCGCGGCGGCCGCGGCCCCATAGCATGGCCGGCACGATCACCTGACCTAACACCGTTAGACTTTTATTTGCGGGAAGAAGAGTCCGAAACTTTAGACGAGCTAAGAGACAAAATCATAAGTGCATTTGAAACTGTGAAATCACAAACATTAGTGCTATTAAAACTTAAGGACAATTTGCGGCGCCCGCCGTGCTCGATTGTGTTTACAAAACGGTGGTGGACATTTTGAACAATTATTAAAATACACGTAAGTTTATCTATTTAATTTATTGTAAATACTTAATAATTGTTGTAAATACCGTGATTCCAACTTTTTAAATACGCCAAAAATACAATACCTACCTAATTGATTTGTTATTGTACAAACATTATTCAGATTATACCTAATACGTTATCGTTGTTTTACTATTTACTTTTATTGTATTTTTGATCGTTTTAAGCCGACGAAAGTATGAAGGGAAATTTAGTCTCACAAAATTTTTCTTTAATCATGCGCGCGATTGAATCCCGCTGCGCGGGCGCGGCGGCCGAGCTGACGGGAGGCGGAGCGATTCATTCATAGCGAGAATGTACTTCAACTCGTATCGTGGCCGCTACACGAAAACGGTAGTGCGCGAAATTCTTTGATACTTGAAATTTTTTAACGTTTTTCGTAACACTAATAAAAGTTTATTAATTTTTCTTTTGGTATGTTCAAAATTTTCTTAATAACACGTAATATTGTATAGTTAAATTTGTCGCATCTATTCAATGTCATCCTGTATACAAAAAACACGTTTCTCGTATTTTTTACTTCATTTTATTTTTATTAGTTGTTACTTAAAGATTAGTTTGACGTACTATTGTACATACATTATTGTATCTATGGTAAAATAAAAACATTTAATGACAGCAGTATAAGGAAACATAAAAAGCCAATACAAAATATACAGTAGATAACACACAGTATTCAGAGCAATATCGCAAAGTAATAATTAATGGTTTATTTAAGTTAGCTAAATCACCGATACTGTGGAACTTCGACGATTTACTTACAAAAACACAATTTAAACAGCTAATTGATTACTATTTAATGTTAATTTTCGTGGAAAAAGTGAAGATAAACGCTGAGGGCGAGATTTAGTGTTTAATAAATGAAGAAGTTTAGAAATCTGTTTGTAATAATAATATATTTCTGCTGCAAAGCGGAATTGCTGTGTTCCGGTTTGAAGGGTTTGGGTGTCGGTGTAATTATAGTAAGACATTTCTATTTCGTCTCTGGGATAGCAACGCATTTGCAAGGCCACTGGTGTTGTAACCACGGGCCTATTTAATAAAGCTGACAGGTGACATTTGACAAAATAACGGTGACAGTTCCAGGTTTTGTCAATTTTCTGTTTAATAAAGCCCAAAATACATAGAAAATCGTGACATATTTCTGGTTGACAGTAGATTGACGTTTATTTGAATACATCACGTGATAACATGAAATTGCGAATTGTCACTGGAATTTGACCGGCAACTAAGCCGTATGTTGAGAATTTTAAATTTCTTTTTTCTTGCTGAAATGGTTAAAAATATATTACGTCGAATAGGGACAACGAATACTTATTAGAAAATTATCACTTCGCTATTGTTTTTGTCGGTGTAGACTATGTATTTCTCATAGAAGCTTTCACTCTTCACCCACTTCCTCTTTTACTCCTTTTTGATAGAATTCTCAAATCTTTTTCTTTTATGGAGTTTGGATTTATGCCCGGTTAATGGCGATAGGCTTGCTCCCTATTACATGGAACCTAAACATACCGGCGAACTGTGGGTGTACATTGGTACACCTCTGCCTAACCCTTCAGGGAATACAGGCGTGATGATATGTATGTGTTTTCTTTTATAATATTACTATATAGATGGAAACTAATTGTGTTTCTAAGGTGCGAGCGATTTTATAAGTAAAACGATTGAATCGATTTTGTCAGATCAAGCTTTAATATCAGTGTAACATTAAACAAATTACAAAATTAAGTTATAGTGAGCTGAACACGTTGCATCATGTGATAAGATATAGCTGAACATTTCTGAAATGATGCCTGCGCACTGTTAGCTCGAACGCAAAGGCCAGTGGTTCTTCGCCTTTAGTAGATTTTAAGCTGAAAACATAAAAACATAGGTTTATCAACGAATATAAATTATTGACGGCGGCGTCGGCGTGCTTGTATGACCAGATGTATGAACGTGAACGAGGCGAAAGTAGTATGTCAGGATCGTAGCAGGTGGCGTTCTGTGGTTTCTGCCTACCCCCATGGGAAAAAGGCGTGAGTTTATGTATGTATGTATGTATGTATAAATTATTCTTGTGGTGGTAGGTCATTTGACATCACGAAAGTTGCACCTAAAATTTTACTACAGCAAAATAGTTCTATTCTCCTGAAATTTTTGTTCTATTTCTCCTGAAAGGGATGAAGTGTCCGGTGGTTGTGGAAGTCGGTCGGCTGATATGATTATGATAATAAATAATATTAACAGAATTAGTGTAGAAGAAAATCTGCAAATAAACACGTAATAATCTGTAATACATATAGCATACTTACTTGAGGTACTGATGTGTTCATTGGACTTTCTTTAAATCCGTTACGAGATTTTAGTTTCTTAAAGAGTCAGGAATACACACTTCTTCATAAATCAAATAGCTTTTTACTTAGAAATAATACGATAAACCACAAAAAAAATTGACATGTAACAAAAACATGAATTTAAATCACAATGATAAAAAATAAACGACAGAATTTAAAATTCACTAAAATGGCATCATTGTATGGTCATTTTACTTTATATCAAATTTGGTAGGATTATAAAAAGCTCCAAAGACAGATGGCGAAAGGATTTGACAAAAGAGGGCAGCGCGCGCAGCGTAGTTGTTCTATTAGACAAATGCGGCCAAACCAACGAGGCAGTCATATTACGTTTTTGGTTGTAACCTCTTTTATTCCCTATAGTTTTAATTATCTGATATGGTATTCTATATTGTGTTGACAGTGTCTGACTCAGTTACGTCAAACTGAAAAATCATCATAGTCCGACAGCTGCAGTTGCGGCTTTTCGCGTTGAAAACTCAGCGATACATTATTTCGTTTGTTGTACATAATTTTACGAACTAGGGTAACTTCAGAGCAAGCTACTGGCGTATTCATACGAAAAAATAGTCTACGATACCTACATTGTTACATTTTTTTTTGTCCTTGAACAAGTGTGGTGGTGTTTCACGTTTCTTGCCTTTTCTGTATAAGAGGAGGCCTTTGCTCTGCGGTGATATAGTAAAAGCGGAGTATTTTCGAGTGCACATTATTTAAAAAAAGAAAAAGAGTAGAAATTCTGTATTTACGTGTCAGATCAATGTACCGTACTATGTACGTACTGTATTTACGCACAAATAATGGCAATAATAATGGCACAAAATTTTTTATTCCAAAAAAAATTCAACTCTATTTTTAATGTTTAACTCATAAACATTAAAAATAAAGTTGAAAATTGTTTTTCAAATCAAATTACTAATTTATAAAAGACAAAGTGCTCAAACATATAGCTACTCTGTTTATACTGCCCCTTTGATGGTGGTCGAGAACCATCTTGTTGGACTATAGTATAGTTGAAATATATGAGTTTTTGACGTTCGAATACTTGGAGTGATTTCTCGTGTATACTTTTTAAAATGTTAAATTAATTTACAATCGCTGTGATTTTGTATAATATGCATAAACGTCTATTGTTCCGAAAATGTATCGATGTGCATTCATTATACAAGAAGATAGATCATTGTTGACCGATTCGCAATTTCAAGAAGAGCTGTCATGTTGTTGCATGTGATTTTCACAACACGGATCACATTTATCATGATTACGGGAATTCTATTACTAATACTATGCCCGGATAAGAAAGAAGGCGATCAAACTGGCTAAGGTGGCCTGGGCTGTTTCTATCATGGATTATGGTCAAATAATAATAATTGTGTTATCAAATACTTAATTCGGTGAATTTCGGTGAGTCGAATGACGTGCAAAGGCTGGTTCAAATCAGTGGCCGGGAAACATATATTAGTAATTATATCAACTGATTATTTCAAATGTAATTGAGTAAATAAATACAATAATAACTGTACTGTGCTGTTTCATTTCTTTTTACTCGATAAGTTTTTGTTTGATGTGTATTTACAGGGAACTGTCATTCAAATTCAATAAAAATTATCAACCACTACTCAAATAAAAACTCGCTAGTTAGGAATACTAATGATGTACTCCAAAAAGATATGATAATTCCTAAATATTTTGGTTGAAATAAGTAAATGTAACTCAGTATGAGTACGTATTTATGCGTCCAAGGATGTTGGCATGTTGGCTGTGACACATGCCAGAATGGCAAATACTAGGGCAGTGACATTTTGCAAATCAATTTTATTAATATCGATTGTAAGTCGTTAAAATCTCATTCTCTTTATTAATATTTTAAAAATGCTTTATTATTTTGAAATTTGTTTTTAAATATTTATTTAATACAATGTTTTTAAATATTTATTTAATACAAAATATAAAAAATACATTCAAAACACAATCGATATTAATCAAAACAAAAAATTCTTTGTACGTACCCTTTTGTCGCGTTGCAAAATGGTCGCCTACGTACCGGACACATTTAAATGTAAAAAATTATATTTTAAAATACATGCCGTAAACTTCGTTTTCTATAAAAAATATCGATAATCCATCATATAAAAACATCCCATCACTAAACACATTACGTTACACACATATCACTATGCTTGAATTTTCTTTAAATTTGGTTTTCTTTATAGACAGTAATATTTTGGCAGTATTTAATTTAATTAGTAGTTATTTAGTTAATTCCGTATTTTACGACTATAATTTTAGGTCGCAGCAAAAACATTAAATCATAATTTGTAAATCGCGGTAAAGTTCAAGAGTGAAAAGGAACAGAAAAATTGTCACAGGCATATTTATCTTGCATGACCTATGTCATACATGTCGGTTTTATTAAACAGCACTTGTCAAGACAATTTGCCGATTTTGACAAAAAAGTCAGCTTGTCAGCTTTATTAAATAGGGCCCTGGTGGGCCGTCGCCTTGTTAGCCAACTTTGCTACGATTTGTTACCTATGCATCGTCTACATCTAATGTCAATTTGATATTAGTAAGTTAATTATTTTCAAAGATTGTGCCTGTGAGTAATATTAATATAATTGTTCCAGTACAGGGAAAAGGACTTTTCTCCTGCATAGAAGGCATGATTATTGATCATCATGCTCGCTCATGGATTGGCAATTTAAACTTTAATTGTCAACATAAGTCCAGGCTTCCTCACGATGTGTTCCTTTATCAATATCAATGATGGTCAAGGTAAACTTTAAAAATATCCAATATAATGCTTTATTAATATGTAATGGCATTATAACAATTTACAGAATTAATCATATACTTACACGTAAGTATTACAAAGTTTTAATAAAAGCGTAATGTTACAACTTAATACAACACCCATGATTTATGCAATTTAAAAAGTTACAGAACATTTAACCGCTGTACCGTGTTGTTGTCTTATAAAAATAATAACAAGCTTAATTAAAATGAACTTTATTTAATGGTAAGTAAGTTAACGTTTCATTTGTATTCTTATATTAAAACTAGCTTTTGCCCGCGACTTCGTCCGCGTGGATTAATAGTTCCCGTTCCCGGGGGATTTCCGGGATGAAAACTATCCTATGTTCTTTCTCGGGTCCCAGACTATATCTGTACCGAATTTCATTGAAATCGGTTCAGTGGTTTAGGCGTGTAGAAGAGACAGACAGACAGACAGACAGAGTTACTTTCGCATTTATAATATTAGTACGGATAATATTTTCAGAAAAATGTTACAGCAGTTGACAATGAATCACATCAATTCTTCATTAGATGACCGCGGGTTTATGACACATATTTGAATTACAAAAAGCAGTTACTTCGTGGAAAAATCTATACTAGGTTGTAATCTAGTTAGACTGAAAGTCGTTCTCAACATTAGGGCTTACGTGGCTCACTTTTTGAACCATTTTCACCGAAAAATTAATTGTGTAGATATTTTACTTGTCAAAACGTCTTTGGTTACAATTAATGAGTAGTATTAACACCACAATGGGGTGATAATTTATGAAAGAATACAAGCTTTTAGTTTTTTTAAAAGTACCGTTTTTTTTAACCATTTTGCTATTACCATTTTCTTTGTTTGGATATGAATAGACAGGATTATTTATTTTTTGTTCTTACGTTAATTATTTAGGAAAATAAGTTGTGTACTTAACCTACTTTGTAGTTTTGTGTTTATATGTGGGGTAGTTCTCTATTATTTATTTTGATGGATATGTCACCGGAAAATAACAAGATCCGTAAGTTTATCAATTTACTAGGAAGTTTATAAACTTTCGTAAGATTCTAAACGGGAGATAAATTGTAATATTTTACGTCCACATTTTCGTAAATTGATAAACTTACTGAACTCACTCGTAAAATAATAAGTAAGCAGTAACCAAACGCTACGCGCGATCTGATTGGTTGGCTGTCACGTGTCACTTCTCCTTCCTCGCGGCCGCCAGCTGGACACAAGCATTGCCACTATGAACATTGACCAATCAGAGAGCAGTGTGTTATTTTACGTATTTCAAAGATCGTATATTTAAAAGAGTTTCTGTGATTGGTCGAACCATATAAAATCTTACGAATAGATATTCGTTAGTTTATAAATTTACCGTATGACGTCGGAAATTGATAAATTTACGAAAATGTGGACGTAAAATATTACAATTTATCTCCCGTTTAGAATCTTACGAAAGTTTATAAACTTCCTAGTAAATTGATAAACTTACGGATCTTGTTATTTTCCGGTGACAGATATATAATAAAGGTGATGATCCATTCCATGATTTTTATAATAATTGTCAAACATGAAGTACCTACAATTTTTTTTTTAATAATTTTAATCTGGTAAAATTTTATATAGCATATAAAAAGGCTTACTCTATTCAATCGCGGTTCTTTTATTACAGGACAATACAATACCTACAATATGATATGACAATACCTATTTTATCATTCATCATTGCTTGCTAGGAAGTCGGATGCAATAAGTTGATAGTTATAGTGGTTGGTTGTTATATTTTATGATATTTTCCAAAGTGGATTACCTACTTACATTGGAAGTTTGAAAATAAGTCAATTGTTTAGACAAGTTTGTAAGTAGGTTAATAGATAAAGTTATTGGTTATTATTTGTTTTTGTCAAGCTGTGTGCCGGAATTTTGCCAGAGCGGATTAAAAAAAAAGTTACTCTCGTATTAAGTAAGTTCCCGACGCCGGTGGGCTACTATATTTGTAAATGTTTTTATATTTTTTACTAATATTTAAAAATGTAATTTATGTTTGATTTATTGAATAAATGGTATAATAATATACCATCACGCCTGTATTCCCCGAAGGGTTAGGCAGAGGTGTACCAATGTACACCCACAGTTCGCCGGTATATTTAGGTCCCATGTAACAGGGGGCGAGTCTATTGCCATTAACCGGGCACAAATCCAAACTCCGAGCTGCTACTGAGAAGTTCATAGAAAACGCCAATAACACTTTTTGCTCGACCTGGGAATCGAACCCGGGACCCCTTGCACAGCAGTCGCACTTGCGACCACGAGACCAACGGGGCAGTCCACTCTCGTATTACTGAGTATTAATAACACACTAATAGTTTAATATGTCTTAAAATTACGTCACATACAATCGTCGTGAATATTCATTACAAAAATATTATAATATGTAGTAATGAAAATTTTCGTCGATAATTTAAAAATTACTGTGGAATAATACATAGGGTAAAAAAATACAATATAATACATTTTGACGTGAACGAAATCGCGGGCAGAAGCTAGTTAACTCTAAGTTACAAAACAAATTAGTGATACTAAGTAATATAAACTTGAGCATTATCTATACTAATATTATAAAGCTAAAGAGTTTGTTTGAACGCGCTAATCTCAGGGACTACTGGTTGGAATTGGAAAATTCTTTTAGTGTTGGATAGTCCATTTCTTGAGGAAGGCTATAGGCTATGTAACATCACGCTACGACCAACAGGTGCTGAGCAGCGAGGGTGAAACTGCGGGGAACAGCTAAATTAATTTAAATTCTTGACTATTTTAGTGTAACTAAGTAATTATTTACGATACAAGTCCAAACCATTAGGTACAACACTGACATTTTAACATTTAAAACTTTTAAATAATTAAATATACATTTCGAAAGTTTTACTAATAAATAATATTATTTAATTATTTTTAGACAAGTTTGAAAGTTTGTTTTGTATTAATAATACCTAGTAAAATTATGTCTAGTCAGACATAATTAATTCTTTAAATAAGCTGACTATAAGCTTGCTTCAAATTAAAGTCACTAGTTTCATAATGAAATAAGAAAATTGATGTCGTTTTTTTCTAGCTTGTAATATCCCACAGCTGTGCAACAGCCTCTTCTCATACAGAGAAGGCAGAAGGATTCATCACTACTAACATCACTGCCCCGTTGGTCTCGTGGTTGCAAGCGCGACTGCTGAGCAAGGGGTCCCGGGTTCGATTCCCAGGTCGGGCAAAAAGTGTTATCGGGTTTTTCCATTAGGAATTTCTCAGTAGCAGCCCGGAGTTTGGAAGTTGGTGGTGTGTCACACCCCCGTGCCTCGGAAAGCACGTAAAGCCGTTGGTCCTGCGCCTGATCTCTCTCCGGTCGTGTCGGATTGCCGCCCCATCGGGCTATGAGAGTTAGGGAAGAGGGAGTGCACCTGTGTTTGCGCACACACTTGTGCACTATAATATCTCCTGCGTACGTGGCTAGTCTGCATTAGGATTAGCCGCCGTGGCCGGAATCGGTCCGAAGAATTACATTTTACAGTAGGAGAATAGACCGGGAGTTATTACAACTGTTTATTTAACGACCAACCACAAATACGCTTTCTTAGGTTATTTCAGAAATATATATTTTACAAATGGGTCTTTTGCGCATTGTAATTAATTATGCCCTTTTAGTTTTAACATCGTTAACGAACCGTGACCCATTTTAGCGAAGAAAGTTCCTTCTGTAATTTAAATATGAATTATTTGAAAAGTTTTTTTAATAGTTCTATTAATAATTTTGAATAATTAATATTAGTTAATCTTGACTAGTTTTGAGTCTTTGTAAAAATATTACGGAGTAAAAAATTGGATTATAAACTTAACTTGCTTTTGGATTATGAATCTAATTTTGGATCGAAACGCTTCATCGTGCGAAAATTAATAGAAACTTTATTTTTTTAATATTTTATAACTCCTTCTTTGTATGAGAAGAGACCTTTACCCTGCAGTGACACAATAATAGGCTAGTAATATTATTATTAACATTATTTTATATTTGAATTTACAAAAATGGTAAATTTTAATTTACCATCACGCTTATATTCCCCGAAGGGTTAGGCAGAGGTATACCAATGTACAGTTGTACACACATAACAGTAATTTAATTTATTTTCGCCAACACAAATGCCACGTTTAACACTTCCTTTTTTTGTGTTTTGGATTTTAAAATCTAATCTTAGCATACAGTTTGAATATACAGTATCCAATTTATTAGATAGAAATGTGACATATTTGGCATACATATTGAATTAGTTTCATAGGAGAAGTTTGATAAAAGAAAGAAACAGATAACTGTTATACTTTCACCTACAAAGTCGGGACGATAATAAAGTCGAACAAAATAAACACTCGTATAAAAATAAATCAGTCCACAGTGATCTCGGAGACGAGAATAAAACGAATAAAAGAGTCAAGCTGACATTTGATAAATTGCAAGAAATAAATATTTTCTCTGCAGTTTTCCTCAAAAGGCCGCGTTTAATCGCGGACATGCAATTTCCTCGCAACACCATACATTTTTCTAGCAGTGCGGCATTTTTCTCAGGCGACATTTTTTTTCCAACTTTTAAAATTAACACCACTGTGGCCTGTACTACATGTCGGAAACTTTGTACACCCTGTGTACCACTACCAAACTTCATTTCGTTAACAGAAAAGTATTTGTTACAACCTTGTATTTAACAAAATAAGGTTGAAAATCGAATGAGTATTTTTTAGGGACACTTTCGGAGTTGCTATTTTGCAAATCCTTTTTCCTGAAGCTATTTACAGCTTGGACTGCTTTTTACCGGTTTACTTAACAACATGACTGCGTTGTAAGAAAAATTTAATTTTTGAACCTGAACACTGGGTCGCTATCACGGTTACCCATTTCACACGAAAAAGATTCCGTGTTTGCGGAAATATCCTGTGTTCCTACGTTATAAACGTCCATGTAGTGAATTTAAATTGTGTTTTAAGCATCGCATTTGAATTCTTTAGCAAAAGTTTTGGGGTTCCCGCGGTATTATCTTTGTGACCTTGTTTTTTATGCTTGTCTTTGTGATTGTATCTCGGGACTTGAGATACTGGATGTTAAGTGTTAGAGTTTACATAAACAAATTTTATTATTTTTCATTTGTTTTCTTTTTGGAAGTAGGTACTAGGTTTTAGGGATAGACTAGATCAGTCTTTTTTTTTTTTTATAGACGGGAAATCATCAAATAACTTCCCCCGCCCTGGGCGGGGCGGGAGGGAGTGTCAGACTTTTACTGACTAAAACCCGTCTATGTTCCTTCATGTGCCCTTTGCGTTCCGGGGGCGCGGTATCTCTTTCGAACAACCCGCAGCCCTGGCAGGCATCGGCCCTCAGTGGCCCCATCCAAGTTTGCTGACATCTCTTTGAGGCGCGCGTGGAACACGAACGCGCCGAGACTAGATCAGTCTGGGGCGCGAATCATACGTCAAGTGTATACGGGGATTCCGACTCATGGTAGTAGAAGGAACGGTGGGGTTTTAATCAGTAAGAGTCTGACATATGTTCAGTTTTTCCCAGAGACAGAGTATCCATGAGGATTTCCCCACGAAAAAAAAAGAGACAGATTAGATCACTCGTTCCGAATAATTTAAATGAGAAGGGAGTTACAGTCAAATCATTTACATCAAATTAGACCATTAAAAGGCACATTTGAACATTTATAAGAAAGAAAATTAATCTAGTTCTAGTTGACATTTGAGATATGCTAATTAGACATTTTATTAAGGGCTTACGCTTTTCAAATTTATGAATTCACACTTTTTATGATTATGACCTAGATAGCTACAAATATTTTTACCAAAAAATTGGGACGATTAAAAAACTAAGCTGTTTTTTTAAAGATATTTTTGAGTATTTTTATTCTGATTCCTTTAATGAAACCTCTCATTTTGTATTCAAAGTACTTTACATTTTTAAAAGGTCCCGGTTTTGCCTCATTATTTTCTACAAACGATAATAATTATGCTGGAAGTATAACCAAGGTAAAGTCTTGCTCGGTTTTAATTTGGCTACGTAACTATAGACAACTAGTTATTTGTCTGCTTATTTGAAAGAAGGAAAAGGTTCAAAAACCTTTGGTTTTACGGGAGTTAGTATATTCAACAGTCTACCTAATTCTTAAAAGAGTTACTTATAGTGTGACATTATGGGGTTTCATGAAATTACCAATTTTAAAATCCGGTCACATGATCATGACCAGTGATAACGAAATTTAATTTAATTTAATTTTATTTTATTTTATTTAATCTAGTTATTTTAGGCAGTTGCCGGCTTAGGACGGTTACAATTTTAAAATAACTTAATATCTTGATGGGCCAGCGGTTGTTGTTACATTTCTTGAAATACTTGAGCACTAATTCATGAAATGATCAATTGGGTAGAAGACGCCACTAATCAATTGACATACTTCGTCACGTCAATCATACGACCTGTCAAAACGCGATGCCCCCCCGTACATTATGTATAACAATTCCAAACTTTGAAGTAAGTTTTTTGACATCTCAATTCACTAACAATTTTTTGATTACAAAGCAAATAAAAATCTAGTTTTATAGTTATTTAAAAATTGATCTGGTTGTCAGTGGTAAAATAAAGTGTTTTTTTAGAGACGTTGTGTCTTGGTATTACTTTTTAATGGTGTGGGGACGCCTTAGAAACGCCTACCCTAGTGAGGTTCTTCAGAAAGGTCGGGTGTGCAGTTCTCGTAACCGGCGTGCCTGTATAACCAGATGTATGAATGTACATGACATGGATAGTGGCCTTCTGTGGTTTCTACCTACCCCCATGGGAAAAACGCGTAAGTTTATGTATGTATGTATGGTGTCTACTAGCCAATTATTAGACCCGGCCATGATATTAACACAGGTAACCGGAAAACTTAATACTTCAGGTTTCATCGTGCGTTCAAACGTCTTAGTTTAAGTTCAGTGGCATGTTTACACGCATTTGGCGTGTCGCGAATAAATTGAGCCCGCAAATATTTGTACACAGTTATTCCGGGATCGAGTGTTTGTGCTAACAAAGGTGTGTTGTGCTAAATGGAGACACGTTTATTAAAAAAGGGGACACTATTGTATGAAATTGATTGCGAAGACATGTTTTAGGGGTTAAGATTCACATTTTGTGTACTTAATTTATTTCCAAAAACATTTTTTTTGTGTATAAAATGTGTACCAATGTCATCATCATCTACCTAGCCTTTTCCCAACTGTGTTGGGGTCGGCTTCCAGTCGAACCGGATGCAGCTGAATATCAGTATTTTACATGCAGCGACTGCCTATCAGACCAAAAATAAAATGTGTACCAATGTGAATCAACTAAATTATTTTAAGATAGTGATTTGACAACAGCATGTATTATTAAACTAAGTTAAAAATCAGTAATTACATTAATTTATTAACACCTTCCTAATACAAATAAGTACTAAAATCAGGGTCTGTCAGTTTCCGGGTCTGACTTTCGATACAGACCAGTAGTAATTGAGAGAATTGATTTAAATAAAGAATTGATTATGGGTGATTCTTTATGCGCGTACGCAGTTTATGGCATTCTTTCCAGTACAGAGTAAGTACAAGTAGACAGTCTGCTTCATTATAAAAGGAGCTAATATTATCTTTTAAACATAGATGCTGTGAATACTTTCTAGTTTAAAGAAAAACAGCTTACTTACTTACTTACTTACTTACTTACTTACTTAGAAACACTTAAATTTTCAAAAGCCGGCGATGCAAACGCCTTAAGGGACTTAAAAGTCTAGAAAGCTAAACTCTTTTTCTGAAAAAACACCTGGTCTCGAATATTGTCTTAATAAACGGATAAAATATGGTAAGTAACTAGGATCTAGAATATAAGTGTTTATCGTTCTCGAAAGTACTTTAATACTTTTAAAATAAAGTTTGAATTTCAACGTGTTTTTTTTCAATAAAGTGGTTGTCTTTATTAAGCCGCTATGAAAGAGCTGATGTGGAGTTTCGCTGTCCAACAATCTAGTCTACTTCAGGAAGACTTTCAAGGTACAAGTTCAGGAAGTAAAATAATTTACCTGCGACATTTTGTTAATTATAAAACAACAATCATTACCGAACAGTGGCTTTTTAACCAGTTAATACACCAATCTACTATTGGTGTTTTAAGGTGCAAGATCACAAGGCAATTGGGTAGATTACACCACTTACCAATAATTTCAAGAAACAACTTCACAAAAAAACATTTAATTTTAGCACTAAAAACCCGATGATTTTTTAAATAACTATAAAAATCGATTTTTAGTTGCTTTGAAATCAATAAATAGTTAGTGAATTGAGATGACAAAAAAGTGACGTCATAGTTGAGTATTGTCATAGAAAATCTATGGGGGAATGGCGTTTTGACACCTCATAAAAAGTACGTCAATTGATTAGTGGTGTCATCTACCCAATTAAACGATGAAACCTTCCTGCATTTACATACTCATAAATAAATAATGCGTATAATGGATTGGATTTTTCAATAAAAATACTATGTGATTAACTGAAATTTTAATATGATTTGAATGTAAAGAACAGCTCTTTTTTTGTTATTTCAAAGTTGGTTCCAAAGCAAAATGTTGTTCAAGTGATGATGATATGATTAAGATCTATAATAATATGTTTGTTTGGAAGCTGGCGGTGTGACAGATTTCTGACCCATAGGATTATGAGAATGAGGTAAGATGGAGTGCACCTGTGTTTAAGCGTAAGTACATCGTGCGTAGGTACATGGTTAGCTTCCATTGCGATTGGCCATCATGACCGAAATTTGGCCAGGAGAATATTAAAGGGGATTGAAGAGATAAAAGTACCTTTATTCTTCTGAAGTTTGAGCAAACGAAATGTACATCTGCAGATTCATAAATATTTTATCATGTTTGAGAGCTAACGTTTTGATGATTGAAAAAGTTATATTTAAACTTTGCCCACTTTGTGCCTTTTTAATGGAGTTTCTTTTTTTCCGGGATCGTATTTACTTAAGTGTGTCGGAAAAAAGGACTTGATAATGTTTCGACTTATGGACGTAATGTTATTAAAGGTGGTAGAAGTTGCCCTTATATTTTTTTTACTCTTTGGTGTTTTGACGTCATTTTTTTCTCCTATTTTGTGGGTGCGTTTACAAACAGTCAGACCCGGAACAACTATTTGTAGGCCATATAAGTATTTGTCCCGTGCGGTAATCGGACGTAGGACACGCAGCGCATCATTCAATCGCTCAGCCATTGCTCCAACTGTGCCGACAATTTTTTTTTTTTTTTGAGTGTACTAATTTATGTACACCTAAATGAAATATATGTCTCTGTCACTATAACTGCCACGTTTGCCTACTGGTCCTAAGCGCGAATGCTACGCTAGAGGTCTATGGTTCGATTCCCAGGTAGAGGAAAGTGTTATGGGTTTTTCTATGAAATTCTCAGTAACAACATGGAGTTAGAAATAGTTCCCGGTTAATGGCAATAGTCTCGCTCCCTTTTACATGGGACCTAAAATATATCGGCGAACTGTGGGTGTACATCGATGCACCTTTGTCTAACCTTTCGGGGAATACAGGTGTGATGATATAGCGTGTTGACAACCCGACTTTCCGTTAATGCATTGATGATCATGAACAATCCTTCTTCAAAGCTTAGTGTTTCTCATTTTCATTACACTCTAAAACCTCACCACATCAAATGTTTGTGAAACTTGTCATTTCAAACATGATATAGGTTAAAACAGATAAACTAACAGAGAACTAATTACACTTGGATTGCTACATCACGGGTTTGACTCCAATATACGGTACAACAAACTTGAAGGGCCTCAAATATTTGATCAGGAGAATCGAAGTAAACTGTCGAGCAAATAAACTGGCTTAGAATATCTGTGTGGTAATAATACCAGTGTATTATTGTTACACTGTCGTGTAAAGACCTATTGTCTCAAAGGGAAGACACGAGGATCGATCGCCAAATTTGCTTAAAGTACTCGTAGATAGGCAATTTAAAAGTTAGGCATATTAATCGTAACTCCAAGTTTCCTTACGACCTTTTTCCTAGACCGATATCAGTGACATCCATGATAAACTTAGAACGCATAAATTAATTGAAAGATCAGGAATTGCCTGGTATCCTGCAATCCTCATGCATGAGGGCAGGTGGCTTTACCGCTAGGCCATCACGAATGTGTATACTAATCTAATTATAATTGACCAGCTGCTGCCCGCGACTTCATTCCTGGATTTTTTTTGGGGCCAAGCAACTTACCCCTTGGTCTTGAAGTAGCCTTTTTTTGACCTCCGAATAAAAAGAGGGGTGTCATGCTATGTCGTTAAGTGTCTGTGTGTCTGTTTGTGGCACCGCAGCTCTTAAACAGATGAAGATTTGAGTGCGGTTTTTTTTAATTTGGAAGCAGGTGTCCTAGCGATAATTATTAGATAATATCTTTTATCAAAATCGGTTCAGCAGTTTCAAGGTTATCAGCCCTTTTGTTAGCTGTGGTAGGGACCTTTATTCGTCTATCGGGGTTCATTAAATTTCTTACCGTAAACAGTATTTTGGTAGACTTCATTGTTGTGTAAATAAATTACCTCAAACCATTGGCCACTCTTCGAGTTTTTTACACACATAAAAAACAAAGATAAATATAAAACTAAATTATTTACTAAACAAGATTCTTAACAGATTACGTTCAAGACTGTACGCAAGAGTTCAGTTCAGTGCCGCACCCGGTCTCTGGGCCGCAACAATGACTAGAATAGTTTCCATTGTATAACTTTGACCACCAAGTTTGTGGACCACTTGTGTTTACACGAAATGCTAACAAATTGACTTGTAAGTTTACGTCGCTGTTGTATTGTGGTTGATTTCCTTGTAATTGAACACAAGTAATTAGGAAAGGGGTTTTGTGGATCAGTTGCTTTGATTTATATTGTCTTCTTCCCTCTCTTCTCATATTATCTAGCTTTTGCCCGCGACTTCGTTCAAATTTGTTTGTTCTCTCTTGGGGATCTTCGTACGTACCGAATTTTATCAAAATCGGTTCAGTGGTTTAGTCGTGACTACGTTACAGACAGACAGACAGACAAAGCAACTCTTTTATACTTATAATATTGAAATCATGGAAGTATGGAATTAGAAGAATTAGAAATTCGACTCAGTTAGGGTCGAAGTAAAAAACTGGGCAAGTATTTAAATAATAAAAAGTGGCAGTAGTCGGCTAAGCAATTGGCCGCAGCGCTGCGTGACTCGGGTTCGATTACCGCACGGAACAAATATTTGTATACCCTACAGATAGTTGTTCTGGGTCTGGGTCTGTTTGTGTATTTGTAAGAGTTTATATGTTTGTAAAGGCATCCACGATACAGAAGACAATCCTAGACAGGGGCAGTAACGTTTTATTTTAAACAAATAAAATCTTGCGTAGCCAATTTTGCAAAAACGAAAATAAATATTGTTTCAAACGATAACTTACTTCATGACAATGTAGTATTCAAACCTTTTCTATAGTTTTTATTGTAAACAAATTTGTCATCGCAGTAAGGTATCACTTGACGGGGTCCGGTAGGGCCAGACCCTGCCAGGGTTGCGGATTTTGTTCGAAGAGTCACCATGGCAAAGGCAAAGGGCATTAGGAGGAACACGAGTGGGTTTTACTCAGTAAAAGTCTGACACTTCCTTTCGCTCAGAGTGAAAGAAGTCATTTGATGATTTCCCATCCTTAAAAAAAAATAAGTTATCACTTTTGAAACACATACCTTTTATCACATTCCAACAGAAAAAGGCGAGCAAAAACTCGGAATTTAAACAGGAAATCACACAGCATATTTCAAAAAGAAAAATTGCACTGTAAATAATTTTAACACCTGCTGCTTCCAGTACAACCGGACTGGTAACGCAAGGGACTGGAAACAGGACGCATTAAAATGAAAAATAGACCAGCTTATCTAGAAACACTGGACCGCTTGATGAGGAAGGAATGCAAATGAATCACCTTGCTCTGAAGTTAGTACTTTGTCATTGTGATAAAAAAAAACAGACAACGTGCGTTTTGGATTTGTACATGAAGGGTTCTGTACCAGAGAGTATATAATCACTACGTTTATTCTTTACTATTGTACAATATGATACATACATACATACCATCACGCCTGTATTCCCCGAAAGGTTAGGCAGAGGTGTAACTAATGTACACCCACAGATCACCGGTATGTTTAGGTCCCATGTTATAGGGGGCAAGGGGGGGGGGGACAATATGAAAAGGATCACTTCTTTTTGCAATAAAACAACTTTCTTGGAAGAAAACCTCTTATATGGAGTTTCTAGCCCATTCTTCTACAACTGCCTTTTGGAATGGGCAACTAAATTAAATGTACTTATTTATTTTTCTTTCTTTATTTCTTGTAAATGATGTTTAAAACTGCCTTATAATTGTCCAATTGAAATATTTGATTTGACTTCAATGTTTTACTTTTTTTTTCTATTACTTGTTGCTATAGCGGCTTTAGTAATACACATTTTGTGAAAATTTACCTAAGTTTCAAAGATGAAAACTCGGACAGACAGACAGTGAAGTCTTAGTAATAGAGTCCTGTTTGTGCACTCTTTATGTACGGAATCCTGAAAAGAACATTCCGTTTTTCACAGCCTTTTTGTATCAAGTGTCACTAAGATAAAAGAGCTAAGTCAGGAAAAAGTAAGTAAAGTAAAAAAACACGTGTGATTGATGTCGCTTACGAAACTAAAAAGGTAATGGTTCTCACATTGTTTTAGTTTAGCAAAAGCGTTGGACATCTTGTAAGGGTCCATTCTAGATTTTAGACTTTATATGTAATAGACTTTATGGTCCAAAATCGCCAGATCAACGCCACTTTCTGAGAATAGATAGAGGAATATGTAGTTAAGAAGGTATTCGGGTACCTTCGATGTTAGGCCTTTTTTAAGGTACAAAATGTGTCTTTTTCACTTACTTTTTATTTTATATTCCTTTTAACAACTGTGCTGGTAATTTTCGTAAATGGAACGAAAGGGATAAGAATTTACAAAAAGGGATCTCACGACGCAAGGAATCCTAGTGTGTAGGTAATCTTGAGCTTCAACCTAAATATGTAACCTTTAACGATATTTTTTTTATTCGTATTATTTCACGCTCAAATGCGACTTCTAAGAAACTACCTTTTGAAATGGGCAGCTAGATTCAATTTTTTCTTCTTCTTCTTCTAAATGACGTTCAAAAGTGCCTGTTCATGGTGTAATTGAAATAAATGATTTGACTTTGTCTTTGACTTTGACGGCTGTTGACAGACACTTTCTGTAGGCCATAATTTCAGCAGAACACTTTTCAGGTCAGAACTTTTACTAAACTAGATAACTACCAAACTTATAATATCATGACACTTCGTAAAGAATAAATTCCTTTTGTTCATTCTATTGTAGAAAATTCAATTGGATGGAGAGAGGTCAAGTTCTCCCTCTCCTTTTCCGCAGCCTCTTTCTGCGAGATGACCGTTTCGCGAAAGGCTTTTGCTAAGATAGAAAATTACTTATAATATCATAACATTACGTAAACAATGGTTTCCTGTGCCAACATAAAACTCAAAGTAATAAGCTATGAACAAATATTTTTAAATCTTAACCTAGAAAACGATTTCCTAAGCATCAGAATGGAGGCCAAGTCACGGGGTTTATACCGTAGGTAAGGAGTAGTGAGTGAATGGACTTTGACGGCTGTTGACAGACACTTTCTGTAGGCCATAATTTCAGCAGAACACTTTTCAGGTCAGAACTTTTACTAAACTAGATAACTACCAAACTTATAATATCATGACACTTCGTAAAGAATAAATTCCTTTTGTTCATTCTATTGTAGAAAATTCAATTGGATGGAGAGAGGTCAAGTTCTCCCTCTCCTTTTCCGCAGCCTCTTTCTGCGAGATGACCGTTTCGCGGAAGGCTTTTGCTAAGATAGAAAATTACTTATAATATCATAACATTACGTAAACAATGGTTTCCTGTGCCAACATAAAACTCAAAGTAATAAGCTATGAACAAATATTTTTAAATCTTAACCTAGAAAACGATTTCCTAAGCATCAGAATGGAGGCCAAGTCACGGGGTTTATACCGTAGGTAAGGAGTAGTGAGTGAATGGAGTGTCAAACCTCAGTGCATTAATTATCTTTTCTTCTTGTTTTTAATAATGTACAGTATGTACTTTTGTTTTTACTTTTAACCGTACTTATGTTGTGTGATTAAGCTTAATAAACACAAACAGTCATGCCTAATAGTACGCACGGTACATCTAAGGTAGTCAGATCCACTACAACATTGCCAATTTTTACAATGGCGCTCTCAATGGTTAATGAGAGTCGCTTATTAAGTATGAAAGTCATGCATGCAAAAGAAGTATGCGCCGATACTAGAGAAAAATACCTTTATTGCAGACAAACATATTCTTTTTTCGTCCTTAGTTACTTGGCGCTAAAGGAGCAGAAATGTACAGAATTTGTACTAATGCCCATTACTGTCTCTAATCACAGCAACATTTTGTGCTTATATAATGTTGATATTTATTGTGTGTGGGAGAGATTAACTCTGAAATTTCGCGGAGTATCCATTCGGTGTTTACTCTGTGCACTGAGCCAACGCCAAGATCTTGTCCTAACAAACTTGTTGACGATACATAGCCCCCGAGATATCTTAGTTCTCTATTTATTTTATTTATTTTCAGCTGCACATTGGAATTGGAAAAGAAAATATGGGAATTGTGTCCCTTGTTTGTGATTTTTCCAGTGTGTGTGTTCGTATTTCATCTTTGAAAGAACTGATTGCGACTTTGTTCTCCTATATTACGGTTATCACGCCTGTATCCTTATTCAGATCTTAAGGTATCTATTTGCTGCGGGTTGTTCGAAAGAGATACCGCGCCCCCGGAACGCAAAGGGCACATGAAGGAACATAGACGGGTTTTAGTCAGTAAAAGTCAGACACTCCCTTATTATTGACAGTTATTTGATGATTTCCCGTCTATAAAAAAAAGGTATCTTTGATAATTTAATTACGATCGGTGCCAGTGGTTTTGTCGTGATGAGGTAAAAAAACACACGTACATATTGACTTATCTTTTGAACTTATAATATTAGTTTAGATAGTTTTTTGATTGAGTGTTACGGGTGTTAATTTCTAGGATACTGACGAAATTTTTGTAACTTTCTTAGCAGTAAATAAGCGGTTTATGTGAGAACCTTTTATCCCTTTATTAATAAACCCGGAGTAACGCTAGTACACTATAACGATGTCTAGTTAAACTTAAGTTAATACTGGTGTAATTTGAATCTACGTTCATTTAGATATCAAATCATACCAGGTATTACTTAGTCCTTTAAAAGCAAAAGTTGATACTTCAAAACATAAATTAGAAAAAGAAAAGAGAAGTGCTTACTACGTAAGTAAGTTCTCGTATTTAAGAAGAAAATCTATCATTAATTAAGTTGCTAGTGTAACCAAAATAGCAAATGGGTGTTGAATTCTTGGAACAGAGCAAGGATTAAGACTGGAAGCTGTAAGCGTAAGATTCGGATCAGACGTTGATTGATGAGCTGCGTGTTTTTCTTGATAAACTCTCCCTTTAAAATAAAATATCGAAGTCAATGCTTTCGATTATAGGGAAAATTTTGTACTTCTTCGTATGTTTGGAGCAGGAAAAGATCTATAATATACAGCGTCAGTATATTTCTGAGTTAGAAATGAAATTGCTGGTCAAAACAAGTTATATGTTTCTAGAATACGTTTTACCATAATACAGTATATGTATACTACTCCTATTATAAGTAATCTTGTGATTGTACTATGGCGGAATATCTGTAGGTTCATTTTCTCTGTCAATTTAAATTAGTTTCAATATTTTTTATGTCATACTTAGGTATGTACCTAATAGATAAAAAGATATCAAAGTGATTAATGAAATAGATTGATTGATTCCATGTTTTATTTTCTTGTAAATGCCCACTAAGATTCTGTGTTTCTGATTGTTTTTTACCTAAAGTAATAAATTCTTTAGAAGACGAACAGAGACCCTGGACAACAAAGTCAATATCAATAAAATAGGAATAAGAACAAGCCTTAAATAACGTAGTATTAACAAAACTCAAACCAGTATCTCAAAGCACACTCAACAAATGTGTATCTCAATCAAGATCTAAACATACGTTCCCCAAAATCTTAAATGAGACATCTACTAACACAATAACACCGTTTCTAGGACATTGTTTACTAGAAGTCCCGCTAGTATTGTGTTTGTTAACACAAACCAAGTTTCTGTGGGACGTTTGAATGCTAAATTTGCTCTACAACGTGGTACAGAGTCTTGAGATTGTAGAGACGAGAACGATACGCCTGTTTACTGAATGACGGATTGAAATTCGTTTGTTTTATCTAGTTCTACTCGTACTTAGGTGTATTTCAGAACTGCGTGTACTTGCTTTTTTCTTTGAAAGTGTGTCATCATAGCCGAGCTTATGGTTTGATACAAATCAAATTAACCTTAAAATTTGTCTATTCAAACAATGAATTTTTTACTCTCTCACGCGGTTGTTCGTTCGCAACCAGATACGTGCAAGTATCAATATGATTCTTTCTATTTCATAATTATGTATTTTCTAATGTGACCTTGGTCATCAGCGACATCGGTGAAGGAAAACATATAAATGAAACTTGAGCTTATAGCTAATGTACCTCCTAGTGAATACCCCAATACATCTTGAATAAGCGTGGAGTTCAATGCTCGAGCCTGCTCTTTAAGATAGGAGGCCTTTCTCCTGCAATGAGACAATGATAGGCTAGTATAATTATTCTCAGTCATTTATGTTCTATCATATTGATTGCATTTTTAAATATTTGTATAAAAATAAAAACAATTTTTAAATAGAATAAACAACACACAATACACAATTAATTTGCAACATATCTCCACTATGTATTTTTACCTCTCTCTACTTTGTATATTTTGTTTGTATGTATGTATGTATGTAGTATACAGGGTGTTTGGCAGAACGTTGAACATACGAAAATGGTAGATAGGTGGGGTCATCTGCTACTTACTCAGCCTTAATTTATTTGGCCCTGGCACCCTGGATATTTTTTGTTTAATTTTTGCTTTCATCTAGTTTCACGACTTTTTTAACTTTTTTTTTAATCTTTAATGTTGGCAGATTCTCATAAAATGATTGTTTTATTCAGATGTTAGCTTCAAAAAGAGTTATGAGTCCTCAAACTTACAGAAAGATGTAAAAAATACTTAAAATAAATATTTAAAAAAAAATATCCAGGGGCCCAGGGCCAAATAAATTAGGGCTGAGTAAGTAGCAGATGACCCCACCTATCCACCATTTTCGTATGTTCAACGTTCTGCCAAACACCCTGTATACAGGATAAGTTTTTAACCAGTGCGTAAATTTTTTTTGGTAGTTCAGTGTCAGTAATAGAACACATTTCCGTGATTAGTTAAAAAAAAAAAAAAAAAAAAATGTCATCCTTATCCGAGTTTGAAATAAGCAAAACATCCAGGACATAATCTATTCGCCATACTATCAATGAAAACTCGCGGCCGCCGCCGCCGCCCGGGCGCATGGCTGGGGTGAGGGGGTGGGGAATGCGCTAGCGCCGAGTGACAATGAAATTTGGTTTTTAAGTAAACATGTTTCGTAAGCGATAACTTTTTTTTTTAGTACTAAGACATATCAAAATAAAATATACGTGTTTAATAAAACGTGTTGAAGTTTATTATGGCAAAATTTACGCACAGGTTAAAAATTTTTCCTGTATGTATTTATTATTATAATTTATCTTGGAAATTTTCTGTTTCTCTTCCTTTTTCTTGAACCAACTATGTTTTGTCTCTGCATCACCCTAAGGTAGACTGGTAGAAAATGTCCAACTTTGTACGGTGTATTTTTACATTTGTGCATAAAGTTTTAATAAATAAATAAATATAAAAAATAGTAGCCCGCCGGCATCGGGAACAGGGTTCAAGCCACCGGTAATAAAAAGACGTACTAAGTCTGGTAATTCTGGAAACTCTGTCCAATTACAGAAAACGCTGCCCAGAGCGAGCTACAATTATTCTGGAGGTGTGAAACAGAAGCTAGCACGTACACCGCCTTCCTCAATCAACTCACCACAACTTCAAGAAATATTTATTACAATTCCGCTGTAGTTCTAAACTGCAATTTATAAATGTTGCACGTACCCACATAAGTCTAACATTGGCATTGTTTGAAAGTTTAATTCAAGCGTTGGTAACACCAACTGATAGCTTGGCTAGAGAAATAGAAAATTCTAGCATCTGCCCGGGAGATTTTAAACGTCTTTGGTTATTGCTCAGCTCCCGTCTGTCGCATCGTGATGTTAAATAGCCTTTTTTTTTTTTTTTTTTTTTTTTTTTTTTTTTATAGACGGGAAATCATCAAATAACTTCCCCCGCCCTGGGCGGGGCGGGAGGGAGTGTCAGACTTTTACTGACTAAAACCCGTCTATGTTCCTTCATGTGCCCTTTGCGTTCCGGGGGCGCGGTATCTCTTTCGAACAACCCGCAGCCCCGGCAGGCATCGGCCCTCAGTGGCCCCATCCAATTTTGCTGACATCTCTTTGAGGCGCGCGTGGAACACGAACGCGCCGTCGACACGGTCTGTCGCTAGTGAACGTACGGACGGTGAGCTACCCATTGCTCACCGTCCACAGACCCGCGTCTACGGTGGCCGGGAGTCGTCACGTGGCTCCCGACGCCCGGATCGTCTACCGCGGCGGCCGCTGGGACGGGGGACCCTCCTTTCCCTCTCCCGTCCCGCCGCCTCCTTCTCCAGCATTACAGCTTCGCAGAAGGAGGCGACTGCTTCCCATTCCCCCTCGCTCCGGACCATGGCCTGGACCAGTGCCGGACGCGAGAGGGCGCCGCCGCCGATGGCCGCCTCGAGGACTCGGCGGTGCTCAGCCCAAGCAGGGCACACCGCCAAAGTATGCTCCACCGTGTCCTCGGGGCGATCCTCACAATGGTGACACCCGGGCGATTCCTCCCGCCCGATGAGGTGCAGGAACCTCCCGAAACATCCGTGTCCGGTGAGGACCTGCGTCAGGCGGTAGGTGAGGGCGCCGTGGCGCCGCTCCAGCCACTCCTCAAAGAGGGGTCTTACCGCCTCAATGGAGGCGAGCCCTGCACGAGGTTGCGACAGTCGTTCCCTCCATGTCGCCATGAGATCGAGCCGGAGTTCCGTCCGCAGGGCGGCAATTTGCCGCGGCAGCGGAGTTTCGCCCCGGCCCAGTGCCTCCGCGCGCCACTCGTGTAGGCGCGCGAGGACCAGCGCCTCCAGATCCCATGGCGGCAATCCGGCAAGGAGGCTCGCTGCCTCGCCGGAGATCGTGCGGTATCCGCGGATGACCCTTATGGCGATCACCCGCTGGGACGCGTTTAGGTAATGGGCGGCAAGCCGCCTCAAGCCCCGCGCCCACACCGGGGCCCCGTAAAGGGCCATCGAACGCACGACCCCGGCGTAGAGCCTCCGGCAGGAGGCGTTTGGCCCCCTCAAATTGGGCAAGAGCCGCTTAAGAGCGGCTGACGCCCGTGCCAACTTGGGAGCCAAACGTCGGAAATGTTCCACGAAGTTCCATCGGCTGTCGAGGACAAGTCCCAGGTACTTCATCGTCGACCCGACGCCGACGGAAACCCCTCCTACCGTGATTTGGGATCCCGACGGTGGCGCGTTCCGAGGCCCATGAAAACACAGGACCTCGGACTTGTGCAAGGCCACCTCGAGACCCAATTGCCGGATCCTCTCGACGACTATCGCAACCCCGCGTGTCATAAGGTCGGCCGCCGCCTCGTGCGACCACCCCTGCGCCAGGACCAACGTGTCATCAGCGTAGCACACTACGCTGGCGCCCTCGGGGAGGTCAGCACGTAGCACCCAGTCGTAGCCGATGTTCCACAGGAGCGGCCCCAGCACCGATCCCTGCGGAACACCGCACGACATCTCTCGCCGGTTCCATTCACCATTTCGACCAGGGTAGATCACGGCTCTATCACACAGATAGGCCCCGACCACCCGACGGAGGTAGTTCGGCACCCGGTGGTACCGGAGTGCCTCCCTAATGCAGGACCAGGGCAGGGAGTTGAACGCATTGGCGATGTCCAGCGACACCGCCAGCACAACCCTGCCCCGGGACACAGCATCCCCCGCCGAGAGAGCTCTGACGCGCATGATGGCATCCACCGTAGAGCGCCCCCTGCGGAAGCCGAACTGGCAGTCCGCAAGGTCCGGCCCCATCCCAGACAGGTGCCCGACGAGGCGGCCCGCAATCACTCTTTCAAAGAGCTTGCCCACCTCGTCGAGCAGCACGATGGGCCGGTATGCGGACGGTGAGTCCGCAGGGCGCCCAGGCTTCCGAATGAGGACCAGCTTCCCCGTCTTCCAACGAAGTGGGAACTGGCCCCTCTCCAAACATGCGCTTAGGAGCCCCTCCAATCGGGGCCCTAGAGCCTCTGAGGCCAGGACCCAGGCTTTTCCAGGCAAGCCGTCGGGTCCCGGGGCGGTATTTTTGCCTTTCAGCTTACGTACCGCCACCCTCAGGTCTACCCCAGTCACCTCTGGTGTGTCGTCGTCGGTGTGGTCCGCTTCCGGCATCGCAGGCGGCGGAGCCATGGGCGGGGGAGGATGTTCTCCCCGCGAGGGGAACAGAGCGCTCACCACGTCCTCAACGAGCTCCGGCCGGAGACTCTGCGTCAGCGGGGGGGCCCAGGTGCGGATCTTATCCCGCACCGTCTTGTAAGGGCGCCCCCACGGATCCGCGTTCAGAGTCCCCAGCAACTCCTCGCGGGCCTGAGCTTTGGCCCGCGAAATGGCCTCGCCGAGGGCGGTCTTCGCCTCTCTGTACCCCTCGTACAGCTCCGCCTCAATGGCCGCCGCATTCGGTGGCCGAATGCGGAGCCTGCGATGATGGGCGTACGGGTGTCGCGCAGCGACGCATGCCTCCCGCAGCGCCGAAATCTCTTGCGACCACCAGTACACCTGCCGGCGGGCGCCGCCTTGCGGGACTCGGGGCATTGCCACGTCACAAATCTCGGACATGGCCCCCTGGAACCACTCCACCTCACTGTCTATGTCGGCAGGCCTGTCCGGTGATGACACCCAGGCCTGCACGATCGAGGCTTCCAGGAGGAGCTCCCGGTCCAACTGCTTCAGCGCCCAACGCGGACCACTCGGGGCCTGCACGACCGGCGCGCTGGAGTCCGGGGCGGAGACGTCAAACCGGATGTACCGGTGATCGGAGTAGGTCTCCACCCCCTCCACAACGCGCCAGTCAAGAACCCGCGGCGACAGAGCGGGGCTGGCGAACGAGATGTCCACCACCGATTCGCCCCGCATCCGCACGCACGTGGGTACAGAACCCCGATTCAGGATGACTAGACCCTTCTCCAGGGTCCAGTCCTCCAGCATCCTCCCCCGCACATCCGTGCAGCGAGAACCCCAAGCCAAGTTTTTGGCATTGAAGTCCCCGAGCACTAGCACGGGGAGGGAATGGCTTCCGACGACGACACTCAACTCCATGAGGGAGTTGTGGAACTCAGCGAGAGTTCGGTTCGGGGAGAAGTAGCAACCAACTACAACGATCCCCCCGAACCGGGCTGCTACGCACCCCTGTCCTTTCTTGATTCCCTCAAGGGACGGGGTGCCGGCGGCGGCCGACGCAATTATGGCCACTGAGCCGCTAAGGTCCTCCACCCAGGTTTCTCTGGGCGGGACAAAGTACGGCTCAGCGACCACGGCGATGTGTATCGACCACTGCGCCATGCTCTGGAGCAACAGATCCTGAGCGGCGACGCAGTGGTTGATGTTCGCCTGAAGGAGGCGCAATGGTGCCGTTATTGGCAGTCCATTGCACCCCCCTGAATAGCCGTTGCGGCGACGGCTGGCGCGGACTCAGCGGCGGCTGCGGTTGCGGCCACGGCGACAGCAGCGGTGGCGGCGGTGACAGCGGCGGCGGCGCGGGGCCTTCCCCCGGCTTTGGCGGGCACGGCGCAGGCCTTGCCCCCAGCCCGGTGATCGGCCGGCTTGCTAGCCCCCGCACATGCGTCGCAGTGCGGCGGGGCATCGCAAGTCGCGGCCTTGTGACCGGGCTTGCCGCAGCGGAAGCACAAGCCGCTGCGGTCGACCTCTGAGGCGCATCGGCATGCCACGTGGTTTCCCACGTGGCAGCGGAAGCACCTCATGGGCCTGGGCTCCAGCAGTCTGACCTGCGCCGATACCCAGCCCACCAACAGCCTACGGCCCCCAACAATAGCCTTGGCCGCCGCCACAGGGCAGCTGACTGTCACAGCCCGCATGCCCGAGTGCTCCGGACGGATGGTGCCTGCCCTGACCTGTTCGGCAGGGCATCCACCCGTCCTGGCGACGGCGGCCACCACCTCCTCTGCGGCGACGGAGTCGTCCAGGCCAAGGATGCGCAGATCTGCGCATTTAATGGGCCTGGACACTCGGGCCTCGTCCGCATCTAGGGACGCCCTGAGCTTTTCCGCTAGGGCGTCAGCGGACGAGCCGCTGGAGGCGCCGGGGATTTCAAGCATTCGGGCCCCCGTAGCGGTGACCCTAAGCCGTAGACCCCCAGCAATCCCGAGCTCGGTCAGATTCACCGCGGCTTTGGCCCTGGTGAGTACCTCTCCGTATGTGACGCCCCGCTTCTCCGCCTCCGGCTGCAGTGTTATCACCACAGCCGCGGATTTCGGGGCGCGGAGCTTAGCCGCGGCAGCTCGCTGTCTCCGTCGCCGCCGCTCCTCCGTCCTCCTGGTGGCCGCCCTGGCCGCTCTGGCCGCCTTCCGCCCCTTCTCCTTCGCTCCGGCCACTTGCCATTCGGCTTCTGCCGGAGGATTGGGATTAGAGGGCGGGGGGGGCGGGGGCGGCTGGGACGCCGCCTTAATGTTAAATAGCCTATACTAATACTCACGAATCTGCCTATCATTTGCCAATTTTTTTCAAATCTGATTGGCAGTTCCAGAGATTTAAACAAACAATCAAAAAATGTCTTAAGCTTTATTTGATTAGTACAATTTTAGCAATTCTACTAACTTTTAGAAACGATCACAATCTTACCTCGATCTTAATCTGTCAAATAATGTAATTTTTCGGAGATTTATTGTCGCTGAGATTAGATTGGGGACTAGATTTTGAACGGTTTTAATAAATAGATTTAGCTAGACCTACAGCGTGAGGTAATAACAATTCATTAAGCAGCACCACCATGGTGTTCCGTTGAGGTGCTGCCCCTAGTCCCAACGCGCGCCTCAAAGAGATGTCAGCAAACTTTCGGAGGGGCCACTCAGGGCCGATGCCTGTCGGGGCTGCGGGTTGTTCGAAAGAGATACCGCGCCCCCGGAACACAAAAAGGCACAAGAAGGAACATGGATGGGTTTTAGTGTAGTACAAGTCTAACACTCCCTTCAGCCCCGCCCAGGGCGGGGGAAATCATAGGATGATTACCCAACGGTAAAAAAACGCCTAGTCCCACGTAAGTAGGAGGGACAATTTTGAAATTGACTAGGCAAAAATTCCCAAAGGCTGCAACTGAGAGTTTCCTAACAAAAATTTCCAATAACACTGGATATTATAAATGTAAAAATATAAGGTAAGTTTCAGCACTAAAAGCTGGAAGCTTTCACTGCTAATTTGTGCACAACATTGTAAAAACTTTTGCCAAACGAAACTTGTTCGGAAACTGTGAACATCGGATTCGAAGTTATTAATATCACCTACATTAATTTTAGTTTTTGGAACTGTCGCAAATTCTACTACCTAATAAAAATTGGATATTGTTCACTATTCAATGTTAACTCTTTTGTTTATTTAATAAATGTCACAACAATTTGAAAATTTACAAAGAATTATATTTTTGAATTGCTAATTTGAAAATTTTGCAACATATACTTTTAGTAAATGCCACCAACGCAGATAAAGTTACGGAATAATCACGCCTATATTCCCCGAAGGTTTAGGCAGAAGTGTACCAATGTACAACCACAGTTCGACGGTATGTTTAGGTCCCATGTAATAGGGGGTGAGTCTGATGCCATTAACCGGCCACAAATCCTAACTCCGAGCTGCATTGAGAATTTCATAGAAAAATCCCATTACACATTGCTCGACCTGGGAATCGAAACCCAGACCACTGGCAGTCGCGCTTTGGTCGACTAGGCTAACGAGTCAGTTTTAAAATTAATAAATTGATTTTATCAAGGAACATAAATACCTAATCAGCAACTTGTTAAAGGGATTTAATGTTAAACTAAACTTTTACACTAAAACTAGAATCAATTCTCTAGTTTCATTGCGAAAGTTTTCCTCAACCTGTTTTATTAATACTAGACCTATATTAATCTCGGCTCGAACTCATTCATAACTCTCTTGGGATTCCTGCCACCCTCATAATTCATCCTTTTAAAGGCAATCTAAAACAATATCTTCCGAGAGCTTCTAACCAATAGAGGTCTGAATACGGACACATAGTTTCTCACTTCATTTATCTTTATAAAAACGTCTGCCCCGGTGGCCTCGTGGTTGTAAGCGTGACTGATGAGCATGGGGTTGGGGGTTCGATTTCTTGGTCAGGCAAAAAGTGTTATCAGGTTTTTCCATACGGATTTTTTCAGTAGCAGTTAGTTGGAATTTAATGGAGAGACCCCACCGTGCTTTGGTAAGCAGGTAAAGCCGTTGGTTCTAGCTGCCATTTGTAGATCTTTGACAGTCGTTACGGATAGTGAGAAGCCGGGAGCCTGACAACCAGTCTTACCAAGAGGTATCGTGTTGCCTAGTAACTGGGTTGTCAGGTTAGGTAGGCAGTCTCTCTATTTAAAACTCTGGTATTCAGATGCATCTGGTGAGGCTGAAAGCCAACCCCAACATAGGTGAGAAAAAGCTAACCAGATGAATATATTTATCTTTATAAAGGTGAGTCGAATATCCCAATCTTAACCTGCCATTAAAGCCAACCAAATGGCGCGTAAAAAAAGATCGGCAAAAAAATATGTTGTAAAACAAATGTGACAAAGTTTACGGTGAATAAAAACCCCATAGAAATGAAGGGTTATAAATTTTTCCTCATAAAAATAAGTACAACAAAGAAAGATACATAGGGTTAGGATATAAAATGTCAATATAAACGAGACTGTATTACGTGTATGGAATCAGCCGTTGCTTTGTCAAGTGTGAAAATAAGGGGAGATGTGGATAATACGGGTCAGTAGTTTGTATGTACCCTCTTCTAATAACTCTCTAACTTAAATATCTTGTACCTAAACACCTATACAAAAAAAAACATTTCCCGAGTTGCAAAACGAAATATGAACGTCGGCAAAATATTCTTTTTGACAAAATAATAGACGGGTACATTACTCTTTCTTCGGGACGTTACAGGATGCTTTTTAATAAATGCCAATTAATGTTTATCAGTAGGTACTTAGACCATTTTTTTTTATGATTGTCTGTCTGTTTATCTGTTTGTTTCAGATAATCTCCCAAATGGCTGGTCCAATTTTGAAGGGACTTCCGCTGGCACATAGCTGATGTTATGAGGAGTAACTAAGACTATTATTTTAGAAAAATAACAAGGTCTATGTGCAAATAAAAAAAATCCGCAGAAAACCGACTTTCAACTGAAATCAAGGCCATAAGATAGTTATTAATTAAGGTAAGCTTGGTTCTACATAAAAAGTGATTAATTGGCTTTAATTAACATAATTATATGAAAAAGCTCTGATTTCTTTTACCTAATTGATTCCATAAACCAAGCGTACCCGCTCGCAATTTCAACACCGTATGTTTCTAGCACAAAGGATATTTTCTAGAAGCGCCTTCAGGTGTATCCGTGACCGCATTGCCAAGGTGTGCTCATATGTTGCCCATTCTCTTCCCGTACGTGAGTAAAATAAACTTTTACACAAGTTTTACTTAAGAATTCTACTGCATACCTGTTCGGGGTTTACAAAACGAATAGATTGTTAACGGATTTGTGCCAATAGATTTCTTTTATAATTTCTTCTTTTTTTTATTTTGTTTGTGTTTTTTTGTTTTATAGATTTTAAAAACAAAGGGTATTGTATTATCTAGATGTTTTTTTTTTCAATGGTTGGGTCTTATTGTCGCTTTCATTACCTGCGAAGCGGATACAATTGTTAAACAATCACTCCGAACCATATATGGCTCATGGGACAGGGAAAGGATCAAAGTTGTACTCTAGTAGGATGACATTTTAGAGAAAAAAGCATACAATACGTGTCACAATGTATCAATGACAACATAAATATGTAATGCATTAGGTACCTACTTTAATTTTGATATACCTTTTTTAAATAAAAAATGTCACTGTGCCCCGAAGTCGTTTTCCTAAATCTCTCTGTTAAGATTTTCCGGCAGTCCGTGATCTCCCGCGGTAAAGACAAATAAATTGTATTGTTATGTTATAGTAAAATTTTGTTTCATTATTTGTATGGAAGATATTAGTGGTGAATTGTACAGTTAGATTGTCAACCTATTGATTGCCTATCAAATTCTATATTTAGAAAGAACTACTTACAGCAACCTCAAATATTTTATTTTGTGCATGTTACTATTTATGTAAACCGTCTCGTTTCTACCCGTGAAAACTTCCCAGCTAAAGGTAGTTTCTCATCGGCGAGGCCTGGAGTGGATGATTTTAAGTTGCGTGCAAATTAAAATCACGCTGACTTTCTCACCGACAGATGTATTGCACCAATTATCGCTGGCACATTCTGTGACGTAATAAATACTCTATGAATGCTGAAATATAGTTCAATATTATACGGAAGTACAAATATTTCACATCTCGCCTCTAACGTTTACGCAAATACCTTTTACACAAAAAAATGACGAGACGTGAATTGAATTTTTTGTTCGTACAGCATTGGTTTTGGTCTATAATGATCTCAATTATAAATATACTTACCACCTAAGAATACATATAAAAAAGCAATAAAGATATTAAGTATTAAGAATTGAACGACATTACTGCGTCAACAGAGTATTTATTACTTGTACATTTTTTTATTCCCGCCCATCCTATCCAGTTCTCGCCTCGCCAGTGTAATGTCACCTTTAGAGAAAACTTGCAACTTTTAACGATGCATCTGACGTGCGACTGGCTCCACCGACTTTTACCGTATTTTGCAATATCGACTAACAAGTTTTGATACTTTCGATATTAAGTTACTTGGCGTTTAGGTTATTAGTTCTAGTGAATAGAATAACACGCCTATGCTTTTAAAGTCAAAGTCAAAGTCTAACTATTTTTTTTAAAGCGTAAAAAGGCACTTTTGAACGTAATGTGCAAAAAATGCACTTTTGAACGTAACTTTCAAACAAGGCACTTTTGAACGTAATTTGCAAACGAGGCACTTCTGAACGTAATTTGCTAGAAAACAGAATTTAATCTGAAGTCTAGAAGTTGCCCCTTCCAAAAGGTAGTTTCATAAAGACTTTTTAAAACACCTAGTATCTTTTTTTAGCATAAGAGGCTGGTCGTTTAGATTCCACTATCAATCTTAACAAAAGAAGCGCAGGAGGAACCACAAGTGCCAACCAATTTTTTTACCAAACACACGTCTAAAGACATTAATAAAGTTCACATTCCTGTAACCTGAACTTAAAAAACTTTAATTGCCCACCGTCACAGTCGAGTCGTATCACGTACCAAAATAAGTGCCCTAACAACAGGTGTCTTAATCTCTTTATTAACCCTCACAAGGGTCTTATTGTTAAATTTTATTTCTATTGTCCAACTTTCCTCAATGTCACATGACGTCAGAATTCGAAAGTGACGTCGTTTGCGAGAAAATGGGAAGTTTAACCCCTTTTATGATGTCAAACGTCTTTGTGATAGAGATAATCCGGTTTCTATTGTCTTGGGTTATTTCTGTAAGTCTTTACTTGGTTTAAGCTAAGTTTAACTTAAGATTGGGTTTAAAAGTGGTAAGTGGTAGACAAAGAATTTTGATAACGAACTGCCCCGTTGGTCTCGTGGTCGCAAGTGCGACTGCTGTGCAAGGGGTCCCGGGTTCGATTCCCAGGTCGAGCAAAAAGTGTTATTGGGTTTTTCTATGAAATTCTCAGTAGCAGCTCGGAGTTTGGATTTGTGCCCGGTTAATGGCAATAGGCTCGCCCCCTATTACATGGGACCTAAATATACCGGCGAACTGTGGGTGTACATTGGTACACCTCTGCCTAACCCTTTGGGGGAATACAGGCGTGATGGTATATATAAAGAATTTTGATAACGAAATTTTTAGAAATCGGGTCGCTGTGTCTGTTCGCCCGTCTATGTCAGCAAGTCGCTTTTAGTGTTAAAAATTTAAAAAATTTAAATCATTTAGTTATTTGACGCTTTTCTGACTTGGTACCCGTATGTGATTTAAGATACGTTACTGGGTGTATCAAGTGTGCTATGTAAACTTAATTTGAACATTTGTACAATCACTAAAAGAAACAAGTAAGTAGGTGAAAAACTTCACCAATATCTATATGAGTATAACCTAAGCTCGCAACTTCCGTATGTTCGCGCGAATTTTGGTTATCAAGAGGTTTTGTTTTTGCATGGAACAGTACTTAATTCTTATAACAGAGTTACTCAAAATCGGTCTAGCTGAAGCAAAAAGATAAACAAACATTTTAAAAATTGGTTTAACTTTAGGCACTTCCACACAATTTGTTCCTTATTTAGGTTCACGAATGGAGTAAATAAGTCAATATTATCTAAAATTTACGAGCAAAAACATTAATTAAAATTCACAGATTATACGGTTATTATTTATTTTATTTTGTCTATCTCCGACCTTTTCAGCCCCTTTTACAAGCGTGGTCAAGGGTCTACCGAATGAATTATGTTTGCATAAATACTACACAGTTATAAACCTTGGATATTATACTTTTAACTTTGCTAGTTAACATTTTAAGTACCTACATAGGTACCTACCTTATCTTTGAATTTGTTTTTACATGTTCGTTGGACCTCGTATAATTTCCATATTCCATGTTTTATTCTTCCATGTTATTCTATGTTTCTGATTTTGGTACTTCCCAGTTTTTGCTCGCGACTCCGTCCGCGTGATTTTTTCATCCGTGTTAAGTTACGTCTTTCGTTACTGCTCCGCTCCCGTGGGTCATAGCGTAATGTTATTAGCCTATGTTAGTCAGAAATAATGGAGCTATCTATTGGTGAAAAAATATTTAAAATCAGTCTAGTAGTTTTCTAGCCTATTCGGTACAAACTAACAAACAAACAAAAAAAACTTTGCGATTTATAATATTAGTATAAACTCGGTTTTACTCGCAATTTTGTATGCGTGAATCAAGCCAAAGACCTAAATGATTCAACGGAAACACAAAAAAATAAAATATTTCTAATCAAGCATGATCTTACATGCTAAGATCAAATCTATAGATATTGATCTAGCTTAACGCGTAAGATAATATTACTGTTGTTGTTGTTTAGCCCAAATTTGGCACACATTTATCTATCTGCGTGCCAAATTTCAGCTAATTCCGTTCAGCCGTTTAAGCGTTATGAGTAATAAACAACCAGCCATCCATCCATCCTCACAAACTTTCTCGTTTTTGATAGTACTAGCTTCCTCCCGCGATTTTGTCCGCGAAATTAATATATTATTTTTCGAGATTAAAAGTAGCCTATGTGCTACTTCAGATAATCGATCTCTGTGGCAAATTTCCAGATTTGCCCAGCCGTCTGGTGTGATTGCATCGAATAAGAAACATCCATCCATGCAAACTTTTTCATTTATGATGGTAGTAAGATAGTATTATTAAATTAGAATTAGAAGGATATAATTTTTCCAAAATATCACAGCTCATTGGAAACCAAAAACTTAACTGCAATACCATCACGCCTGTATTTCCCGAAAGTTTAGGCAGAGGTGTAACCAAAGTACACCCACAGTTTGCCGGTTTATTTCGAATTCCAATGTCCAAAATTCTAAACTATAGTTCATACTATTACCATATCGCGACGCGCCAACGAAAAGATGAAAGAATTTCCTTTGTTCCAACTTTTAAGTCTTCTTGAAAGTGCGATTTGTCCAAACGTCCTTAGGTTATGAACAAATGGCTCACGTTTTATCTCCAGAAGCAGGCTTTTTCGCGATATTGAGTACCACAATCCGTCAAAGCTAACCGAGCCAAGGGGGCGCAATTAGTTTGTCTTTGTGAGTTATGTCATAACCAAGTTCAGGGCCGGTGTATCGAGCGGTTTAATGTTAATTTATTTACACAAACAATAATAATATCTTGACAGTGAACACTAAAGCTGTTAGAAAATGCCTAAGGCATTAAGTGCATAAAGTTTAATAAATAAATAAATAAAGCGATACTATACATATGTGACGTATTAAATACACACACAAACACTTTAAATATAACAAGTATAAAACTATTTTTGTTGTTTATTCGCAATACTTCGTTCGCGACTCAGTTGGTGCCGTGGCTGATTGGCTGCTATGCTGCAAGTCGTAAGTTCGATTCTACAACGAAACTATAACGTAAAAACTTATGCTAGGTAGTCTAAAATCATGTAGATACTAAATCCAATGGTAAATTGCAGAGAGATACCTTTTTTACGAAATTCAGGCTGTATTTAATTTATTTATCTCCGAAACCTTAATTGCAATATAATGCACCTATGTATCTAAGGTATTCAATTCCAAACACTTAACCTATTTACAGCAAACCTCAGCCGCAACCGAGCTCCCAATTCTTTTTTTTTATTTTCAAAAAAAGAAACAGTTCTCTATCGACGGCCATCATTCTCCTCGTCTCAGTAATAGCAGATTCTTTTTTTGCCGATTGTCTTATTACGAGCAATTTCCTTAAGTGGCAACCATCTTAGATCTTTGTGTTCGTATTTTCTCGCCTGGGCCCTTCGGAGAAATGGTATCGTCTGGTTCGAATGGATTAATACCCTCGTACATTAATTAACAATGTTTGTTTTTCATTGCTTTGCGTTTATCAAAATGCATGTTGTGTTTGTAACTGGATTTTGTTTTATTTTTGTATTTTCGTCCTTTGGATTTTGTTTGACCATAAGTGATGTTTGGATTGGTTTATGAGTATAAAAATAACTTAATTTTTTTATAAAACTTTGCCTAATCATTTCACATACACAAACAACCAGTCTCGGAACAACTGCTTATAGACTATACAAAATTTGTTCCGTCGGGGAATCGAATTCGAGACACTCATAGCGCATCCGCTAACAGCTGATCCAGCCGTGCCGCATATTAAAATGAATCCCAAAAACCCTTAAAGACTAAACATAAAATATTCTATCCACCTCCAAATATCTGTCTGAACGATCACAAAACAAATTTACACTGTCTCAGAAATATACGATATCTACTAAGACTCGAAGTTTAAAGTCATAAAAGTGGTGCATTTAATGCTTTCAGGCGTTCTAGATAAAGTGTTTCCTAGACTTGTTTTTAACGGTCCCCTCAAATGAACTGTGAGAAACGACAGGCTATTGGCTGAAACTCTACTAGGGATGAAGTTTTACGGAGCGGTAAAATGGAGTACTAAGTGACGTTGAAAGATTATAATTAAATGATAATTTTGTTTATTGTTGCGTGGCTAGATAAGAGGAAATTGATAGAATTTTCTTAGGAAGTCTGAGCTCTTGGAACATAAAGCTGAAGATCTTATTAACGTTATGGTTTGAGATCTAAGAAGCACCAAACCTACGTTATTTTTACATGGCGGAAATGAAGACTGCCTCGTTTGCCTAGTGGTCCTAAGCGCAACTGCTACGCTAGAGGTCTTGGCTTCCATTCCCAGGTCGAGCAAAGTGTTTTTGGGTTTTTTATGAAATTCTCAGCAGCAGCTCTGAGTTAAGATCATGCCCGGATAACGGCAATAGACTCGCCCCCTAGCACATGGAACCTAAACATACCTACTGGCAAACTATGGGTATACATTGGTACACCTTTGCCTAACCCTTCGGGGAATCAAATCAAATCAAATCAAAGCATTTATTTCAATTAGACCATTTACAGGCACTTTTGAATTGTCAAGAAGTTACAGTTTAAAATTGAAGCTAGTTGCTCGTTCCAAAACGTAGGTCTCTATGGAGAAGAACGAGCAAGAAACTCCATGGACACTCTTTTCCTTCCATTTGGTTTTTACGAAGTCTTGGTTACAATATTCTTGTTGCTTCTATATGTGAAAACAATGAAGGTGAATATAAAAAATAACAAAATTATAATAACGATGTAAGACATGGCAGTTAAGAGATGACCAATCCCAACTGACAGCACCCGTTCACGAATATGACGCGTGCATCAGCACCGTTTAGCTCAACCATCTTGAAGGGAACCAAACGATCCAACCCACGCGCCACCGTCAGCAAGACATTAAAGTACAGAATACAGATGTCATGGTATGTTATGTGAATTTTTTTAAGATGTATACCGGGCTATCGACTCATGGTATGGGTTCGACATAACCTTTCTTTTTTGGAAAATGAAAGGTGTCCATTATGATTTCATCAAGAGTGTGCGTAGTTGCTACCTTCAGCGCTGCGCCCCTTTTCAAATATCATGTATAAAAAGCTACCTTACTCACTTACGTTTAAGTGTGACATCTGGTTTTTATAAGTTTTTCAGGATATTGTTCCTCAAAATTTCATCCATGTTAAAATTACTTTGGGATTTCAGTTTATTAAAAGTCTAGCAGAACCCAATTTCGCTTTTGAGATTAGAAACTCAAATGGACCGTTTTTAAAGGTTTAAAAAACCCTATACTAAAAGGAGATAATAGGTAGGTAGGATATGGAGTTTCATGCCCGTTCTTCTCCATACGAAACTACCTTTTGGAATGGGCAAGTAGATTCAAAAGTTTTTAATTATTTATAAAATAAATACCATCACGCCTGTGTTCCCCGAAGGGTTAGGCAGAGGTGTACCAATGTACACCCACAGTTCGCCGGTATATTTAGGTCTCATGTAATAGGGGGCGAGCCTATTGCCATTAACCAGGCACATATCCAAACTCCGAGCTGCTACTGAGAATTTCATAGAAAAACCCAATAACACTTTTTGCTCGACCTGGGAATCGAACCCGGGACCCCTTGCACACCCCCCCCCCCCTTGTTTTTAATTATTTGACGTTCAAAAGTGCCTTTTAATAGTCCAATTGAAATAAATAATTTGACTTTGACTTTGATAGGTAGCAGTAGTACTAGTAGCTCAGTAGTTGTCATCGGCAGAAGTACTGCCACGATTTCTGCCGCAAAGCAGCGTTGGTATGTTTCGGGTTTAAAGGGTATAGGTGCCGGTGTAATTATAGGCACAAGTTACATTTCAACTTTGTTTCTGGGCTGGCAACGCATTTAAAAGGCCTCTGGTATTACATATGTCTTTAGGCAGCGATGACCACTTAACATCCGGTGGAATGTTGGTTTGTTTGCCATCCATGCATAGTAGTATTATAAAGCTGAAGGGTATGTTTGTTTGTTTGGTTGAACTCGCTAATCTCCGGAATAAATTATTCGAATTGAAAACATCTTTGTGTATTGGTTTGTCCTTTTTTATTTAAACTTTATGCAACAAAAAGTACAAAGGCGGTCTTAATGCCCTTTTGTCGGGGAAGGCTACAGGTCTATCACGCCATCACGCTACGACACTCGGGAGCAAAGCAGCAACTAAAGACACAATAACTTAACACGGGCGATTAAAAATACGCGAAGGAAAGCTAGTTGAAATATAGTACAATAAAAAAGTTGGTCAGAGTTAAACTTTTGATTTTGGAAATGTCAAAAAAAAATGACAGCTACAAAATGACGCAAGCTCGCGAAGTTTGACCACGTTTCAGTAATGTCAGCTGACATAATTTGGTATTCATGTGTCCTTTTCCCGACATCATGTAGAGGACAAAGGATTTCCTACAGTTCATCCCCATTAATATTTATAACATGAGCTTACCTTTGTACATACCTGTTTTGGTTCACTTACAAACAAATCATATTAAAAAGGTTGGTGCTCTATGATTCCAAAATTAAATTTGAATTTTTCTGTTACGCAAAGGTCAAAATGACCGTCACACTTCTGAAAATTATGAATTATTTCGTGCGTTATAATTTTCTTAGTAATAGTCCCTTTAGCTTTGCGTATTAAAAATACTGGTTATATTTAGAAAGGTTTGTAAGGGAATATCATTCTGTTTTAATTAATTACTTTGAAAATAACATAGTTCGGAGAAATCAGAACTTTAGTCTAAAAATACACTTAAAGGCTTTGCTTTTGTTCTAGATCATACGGAAGCCTTCTAGTTACATAAATAATGAAGGTAACTTTTATTTTATTTTCTGAGAAACAAAGGAGAAACAAATCTTTATTTTCAAATTTAGAACAGAGTTTTCTCATTATTCCTTTGAAGTAATAATCTATTAAAATAAGGTCGCATATGGGTCAACCAGCCAGAGTCTCTACAGTACCGACCAACATCCTAATAAACAGAAGCTAAATTGTCACGCTGAAAACCAAAATCATTGTCCAAAGATATCAATAGGTACCCTTCCAAAACCGATTGATCAATTTAAAAGTTCCCAGTCAAATACAACCCCGACATTGTCAATTTTAGACAAACACCCAAGTCGTTGTCTAGACAACAGTGACAACCCTATTAAAATTGTATTGTCATCGAACTTTGAGCAATTAGTCCTAAGAAACTTGTCTCGTACTACCTACCCAGGGTTGTCATAAACCAGTAATTGATGCTTCAATAATCATTATTTTGGGGCCGACGCTCTATGAATTTTCGGCATTCGAAATTTGAATTTACAAATGTCAATTTGAAATATCAACGTTTCAACGTTTATAGAATTCTAATCTTTGTTTTCATACAGCTTTGGGCGGGTAATGAGAAACAACCACGAAACATCCAATGTTGGTTGCTGTTGTTACGGCCATGTTTCAATACCAAACTTGTTGTTCAATTTTAATGAGAATTTTGATCATATACCCCTTATCGGAAAACCATACGCTTTCAAAGAGTTTGTACCGGCAGCGGGCCTCATACAAAACGTAGTCTAAGTTATATTATGGGGATCTTCAAGATAGGAGTGAATAGGTTCTTCAAGGGTCGGCAACGCGTGTGTGATGCCCCTGGTGTTGCAGGCGACCATAGGCTACGGTAACCGCTTACCATTAGGCTGACCGTATGCCTGCTTGCCAGCACAGCGGCATAGAAAAGTCATATTTTACTGTATCAATAATTATAATTAATTAAACTTGATATAATTTTACAGACAGAATAGGTTTCCCGTCTAATTAGTCTAATCATTTAATTTCAAAATGATTTTTATATTTCGAACGAAACTGAGTTATGTACCTAATCATTTCGAAATTAAGTTATTTGATGAACTGACTAACCACATGTCTAAATTAATATCTAGACTCAATGACATCGAAAATTCAATACATACGTTTTAATTAAGGCCAAAATCTAACTAGACCACCTTAATTTGTATTCAACATGGTTTCGGTCCAGTCTCTACTTAACGCTATTTAATAATATTAATAATGCGAGTTTATCATTGTCCTACTGCAAGAAAAGCCTCTTCCCATACAAAGAATGCACGATCATTGCTCACAGGCTAGCTCAAGGCGGATTGCCAATTTTGGATTTCATTTTAAGTCGATTCGGTCGGTTCGATTCCCAGGTCGAGCAAAAAGTGTTATTGGGTTTTACTATGAATTTCTCAGTAGCAGCTCGGAGTTTGGATTTGTGCCCTGTTAATGGCAATAGGCTCGCCCCCTATTACATGGGACATAAAAACATACCGGCGAACTTTGGGTGTGTACTACATTGGTACACCTCTGCCTAACCCTTCGGGGAATACAGGCGTAATGGTATGTATTCATTTTAAGTTCAGGTTTCCTCACGATTTTTTCCTTTACCGATATCAGAGATGTCCAAGATAAACTTAGAAAGTATATACATAACATGAATCGAAAATCTCACATTGGTGCCTTGTATCGAACCGGCAACCTCATGCATGAGAAGCGAACTTCAACCAAGGGCCATCACGACAGAAACACTACTGAATAAATGAAGTAATAAAAATAAACATAGGTAATGTAGAAGGTAAGCAAGTAAAGAGCACTAACCAGATTACACTGCACTTTAATTTTATCAACTAAGTGAGTAGGGGAAGACGGTTTTAACCTGTAAAAGCATTTGAAGACAGTAATAACCCGTAACGCTGGTCTTAAAACCAAATGACCAGGAAAACTAAGACTAACTTAGGATCAATTGTTCTGAATGGACTTTGTCTAAGTAACTTGATTCCCGTGGTAGCAATTCTCGTACTATTGCAAATTGCACTTGTGACTGTAGCGGATGCGTGCATTCAAATGCGCTCTAGTACCTAATTGTTGGAACTCCCAAGTGGTTCTTGGTCTATTTCATAATTACATTCTGTGAATTTGAATTTGTATGTGTTCATTTTCATTCGCTTCCCGTGTAAGGTCGGGCAAGTACCAATTTGCCTTTTTAATATGTAAGTAGCGAACTACCCGCGACTTTGTCCGTAAATGTCGGTTATATTTAAAATCCAACCATAATTCGAAAGACACGTGACGCCATCTATTATCGTAAGAATGTTATTGTGGTTTTACTCGGGAACAGTACTGTTTTTTAGGATAAAAGGTACCTTATGTCCGTTTCTATACATCTGAAAACGTATATGCAATTTCAGGATGATTGGTCTAGTGGTTTAGGCGTGAATAGGAGGTAACAAACAGACTTTTTTTTATTCGAGAGTGGTAAGCTCTTGACTCTAGTCTTAGTCAAAGGTGGACAAAGTCTACGATGGAGTGAGCTTACCCAGAAGAAGCCTGTTCACTCTAACTTTGTAGAGATTAGGGTTGGGTATTACAGACCGTGTCGACGGCGCGTTCGTGTTCCACGCGCGCCTCAAAGAGATGTCAGCAAACTTGGATGGGGCCACTGAGGGCCGATGCCTGCCGAGGCTGCGGGTTGTTCGAAAGAGATACTGCGCCCCCGGAACGCAAAGGGCACATGAAGGAACATAGACGGGTTTTAGTCAGTAAAAGTCTGACACTCCCTCCCGCCCCGCCCAGGGCGGGGGAAGTTATTTGATGATTTCCCGTCTATAAAAAAATAAAAATAAAAAAAGGGTTGAATGCGTTCGGAAATACAGACGAACCTTTCTTTCGCATTTATAATACTAGTTAGGATACTTTCTACTAAGTTTATCTTGGACATCACTAACATCGTTGTGTGCAATGCTCGTGCCTTCTCTGTATGTCTCTCCGCCCACGACCGACTTTTTGACCGATTTTTATGTCGGCGAAAATGGAACTTAAGAATTATAATATACCAACGCACACAGTGGGCAAAAATCGGTCAAAAACGGTAGTACTCATAGGCAGAAAGGCTTTGAGAAGAGGACTTTTCTCTACTGTGGGACACATAATATTAAGCTGGTATTTTATGTGTTCGTTTTAGTTTATGTTGACGTAGTTGGCACACATTCAGTAATAAGGTTTTCATTGTGACCCCTATATTATTTTTTACGGTTTAGCATACGGGTCTGCCGCCGACACGCTTATCGACTGAACTTCTTTAATAGTTCAAATGTATACCTATTACTGTTATTCAAGTTTTTTTTACAATTACTTAAAAATATTAGACACATTTTCACTTGTGTCACGGATACTTTCGGCAAAACTAAATCCAATTTTATTAAAACTGTTAGTGAGCGCCATCTATTGTTCTTAAACCCTACTAACTATCAGTTAAGCTTCCACAGCAGAAGTATTTTAGTAAAATTATATCTTGTCCTCAAGGCTAGCAGAGGAGGCTGTTAGGTACCTACTCTATGTAGTAATAGAGGGCGCTATTTTAAATGTTACTATTTCATGAAAATAACGGTAGATGTGTGGAACAAAGGTTGTCCCTGTCCTGTCCAAAACATACTTTCATCTGGGGAAGAATGGGCAAGAAACTAAACACTTACTCTTAAAAATACCTATATGTTTTACAATATTTTGCATGCAGGATAACAAGTGGAATAATAAAAATATTATAGTTTTTCAAACAGTGAAATGTCCGCTAAATACAGATCATAAACGGATTATTTTTACAGCTTGTTTATACTATGACTAATTTTCAAAACGTCATGTCATCAGCGCCACCTAGTATTTTAAACATGAAGTTATCCCGCTACCACTGCTATCCAACTTCGGTTAGCTAAAGAAGAGTTTCTTATATTGAAAACGCTGCCATCTATCTTCAGCTTGATAAACTATTGTCACTATTTGCGCGCGTATCAACAACATACCCTTTTTTTTATAGATGGGAAGTCATCAAATAACTTCCCCCGCCCTGAGCGGCACGGGAGGGAGTGTCAGACTTTTACTGACTAAAACCCATATATGTTCCTTTATGTGCCCTTTGCGTTCCGGGGGCGCGGTATCTCTTTAGAACAACCCGCAGCAGGATGGATAGATGGATGGATGGATGTTTGTAAGTCTTTCACGCTCAAACAGCTGAACGGATCTTTATGAAATTTGGCACTGATAGTCTGGAGTAACACATATAGGAAAACTTTTTATCCAGGAAAAATGTGCGGTTCACGTGGGTTAATATATCAAAATAAACGTGCACGAAGTCGCGGGCAGAAACTAGTAAGATTATATATATATAACAATCGTATTTACTTTAAAAATAGATTATACAAGGAAAACCTATGTCAATGAATTAGAATAATTATTTCCCAATTTATTTCAGTCTGGTTTTAACGTTTCCAGAAATGGACGGTAAAATGTTCCCATTCCTTGTATTTTTTATTTGTGTACATCTTGGATTTCAATATACATCAGGTAACGACTAAATGGTTTACTAATGTTTGCCATAATTTAAAATGTATTAATTTTATATACCATATTTGTATAGTTGTATTTGCCATAATTTCATTTGAAATAATTTACAAAATATCCAGGGTCATCATCATCTGCTTAACCTTTTCCCAACTGTGTTGGGGTCGACTTCCAGTCTAACCGGATTCAGCTGAATACCAATATTTTACATGCAGCGATTGCCTATCTGACCTCCACAGCCCAGTAACTGGGCAACACGATACCCCTTGGTTAGACTGGTTGTCAGACTTCTTGGCCTCTGACTGTCAGTAACGACTGAAAAAAAAAATGTTCAGTATCCAGGGTGCCAGGGCCAAATAAATTAAGGCTGAGTAAGTAGCAGGTGACCCCACCTATCCACCATTTTCGTATGTTCAACGTTCTGCCAAACACCTTGTGTAGAAAAAGAAAAACATAAAACTAAGGATTTAAAATTTGTATAAAGGTGCTCCCTCACCGGGAGCATTCGCGTGTAATATATGTAACGTTACAGATTTGAGCATTACATCAGTGAAGGAGGAGAACCGAGCATTATCATAGGTATTATTGTAATGTAATGCTCAAAGTCGAATCTATAATGTTACAATACACGTGAATGCTCCCGGTGAGGGAGCACCTTAATACCTGCGGCGGTAACCAACTTTTGCTTACCGTATAAAAAACCTGGAATACTAATTTATTACGTTTTTTTTTTGTTTCAGCTACAATACCAGAAGTTAAACTAGTAAGTAAAATGCTATAATATTTAAACAATGTAAAAGTTTAATTTTCAATAAAAAATTCGAAGTGTTTTAAAATGCACTCTTGTCGTTATGAAGTGTGTATGAGTTTTAATCTGCAATGATTTGTTACCTTTATTATCAGAATAGTTGTACTAATAGCCACTTAATCCTGCTAACCGCCCCGTTAGTCTTGTGGTGGCAAGCGCGGTGGTTAAATGTGGGGTCCTGGGTTCGATTCCCAGGTCGGGCAAAATTGTCATAATGTATTTCTCAGGTAGCAGCACGAAGTTTGATAGGTGTTGTGACACTCCCATGCCTTGGAAAGCACTTAAAGCTGTTGGATCTGCGCCTGATCTCTTCCCTGTCGTGTTCCATTTGGTGTTGGAGTTGCACTTATAATCTGATGGCACGGCCCCATCAGATTATAAGGCAAGGTGGCACTCGTTCAATATGATATCTCCTGCGTACTTGGCTAATCTCCATTGAGATTAGCCGCTGTGAGGATATTATACTAATAGCCAAATCTACCGTAGTAATTTTACCTACTTTTTCTTTTAGGCCACAGACGATGGTGATAAAAAATGTGAAAGAAAGTATAGTAAGTATAAGCAATTGATACTTATTTCTAAGTCATGATTGTAAAAATAAACTTGTTTTCGGACCATACCTAGAAATACGACTTTTTTACATAAATGAAAATTAAGTTAAACATTATTTTAAAACTTGGACACAGAAAAATCGCGATCGAATAATTATGTAATAAGATAATTATTGTCATATTAATAATAGTATAATTAATCAAAGTTTAGAAGTAATGGAACAGATGAACATATAAACAAATCCCCATACATACCTACCCACATAAATACATACGTAACATACCGGTCAAAATCATAACCCTCCTTTTTGTTTCGCCGTAGTCGGGTAAAAACTAGTTTTAAATCAATAACCCAAAAAAACTAACTACATAGGCAGGAGATATGTGAATTGCTTGCATAAACAGGAAGTCACAAGTAAGATCGCGTGTAATGCAAGCCAAAAATATATTAATTAGGTACTTCTAATTTTCCTTATTTTTGTGTATTTTTGCCAAGGAAATCAGATATTATAAAATTAATCCACAGGAAAAAAATATCCTTTGTTTTAATTATGTTATAAATATGATAGGTATTTGGTTTTAATTATGTTACAAATAAGATTCAAACATTAGGGGGTAATTGTACTAATTAAAAACATTCAAAATTTTGTTGCAATCTTATCTCAGCGAAATTAGAGGCTGATTAGAGGCTAATTTCGCTGAGAGAATGGAGAGAAAGGATATGTAACCAAAAGAGTTATACATATATATGGGACCCAAGACAATATGGATGGATTGTGTGAAGAATGATAATATGAAAGAGAGCCAGTGATATCAGTGAGTGTCAGTGATGAGAGTGAGTGTGGTGTTAGTGGTATTGAGAAGCTCGTGGCTAAATAATTACAGCCGCATAGACCGATCTTCCGGGTTAAGCCACGCTTGCCGAGGTTGGTCTGTGGATGGGTGACCATTTACCATAGCGAGTTTCCTCCGTGCCTCGGAAAGCACGTAAAGCCGTTGGTCCCGGCTGTCATTTGTAGATCTTTGACAGTCGTTACGGATAGTCAGAAGGCAAGAAGTCTGACAACCAGTCTAACCAAGGGGTATCGTGTTGCCCAGTTACTGGGTTGTGGAGGTCAGATAGGCAGTCGCTCCATGTAAAACACTGGTATTCAGCTGCATCCGGTTAGACTGGAAAGCCGACCCCAACATAGTTGGGAAAAGGTTAAGCAGATGATGAGTCAGTGACATCATGCCGGCTGACAGGACGGAATGGAAGAAAACGTATTGTGCCGACCCCAAGTAACATGTAAGGGCAGGAAGATGATGATGAGACTAAGATTCGATTGCAATCGTTCTTAAAAATTAGTAGAATTGCCTCCTGATGTAAAAGACGAGAGAAACATTTTACAAGCTTTTATTTCACTAGCGCTGTTCGTATGTGTGTAAGTTGTCACTTTAAAATTTGCAACCCATTTTTCTACCATTTGTTGGTATCCGATTGAGCTAAAATTTTGCATACATTTTTAGTTATGGAGACAATTTAATATTTTTTCTTGTATCAAAAGAAAGTACTACAATTACAATTTTTCTTTTGTACTAAACCATTTACAAACCACACCACTGAATCCTATTATATTGAAGCAATTAAAAATACCCTGTGCTGTTATTATTATCCTTATACAATCAAACACTTTAATTAACCAAAATATTATTCTTATTTCAGCTACCTGCAGTTTGAGCATCGTAAGTACCTAAATCATTAATTTAGTTTGCTAAATAGCTACCTCTTTTAAATATTATTTAGTTTCATGTAATAAGGATAAATAACTTGTTATCGTCAATTAGGTTCACATTATTTAGCCATCCAATTTGCTAATAATGTACTAATATAAAGTAGGTACCTATTAGCAAATTGGCTGGCACGTTTTCAATAATAATCTCAACTCCGTTTTTATTTATTTACCTTCTAACTTCTGCCCACGACTTCATCCGCATCAAATTTGATATATTATCCTTCGGGAATTTATTTATTTAAACTTTATGCACAAAAAAAATGCCGGTTTATCCCGGTTAATGGCAATAGGCTCGCCCCCTATTACATGGGACCTAAATATACCGGCGAACTGTGGGTGTACATTGGTACACCTCTGCCTAACCCTTCGGGGAATACAGGCGTGATGGTATATGGTTTATGCACAAAAAAAAGTACAAAGGCGGACTTAATGCCTTAGGCATTCTCTACCAGTCAACCAAAGGTGGTGAAGAGATAACACAGCAGGTGTAAATTATTGTACGAGAGTAAACAAAATTAAATTACACAAGTACAAAATAATTTTATTACTCTAAACTTGAAAAGAACTATAACAATGAGTTAATAATTTATATTATTCCTAATACCTAATATAAAATGGAAATGGTACCTTTTTCTGGGATGAAACCTGTTTTTTTTTGACTAACTATGTCTTATTTTTTAGGATGGTGTACCAGTTACGTGGCATGGTGAGAAAGGAGAACCGGGAGCTCCCGTGAGTACAATCGAAAATAAAAAATAACAACCTCTTTTAATTTATTTGTTTATTAAAATCAGGCATCAAGGCCCATAGAAAATACATATTTCAGTATATACAAATGTTGTTGTTGTTAATGTTTATACAGATCCAGAAGGCCCCGCTTTGGAAAGACACACAGTAGTTCCTATAGCATTAAACGGCAGACAGTCTAAGATGAATCTTGCGCAAGATTGCAGGCGCCCTCTTGGGTAGATGACACCACTAGTCAATTGACGTTTTTTTTATGAGCTGTCAAAACTCAATTTCCCCATAGACTTTGTTTGACAATACTAGACTATGACGTCACTTTTTTGTTATGTTAAGTGGAGACCATTAACTAATAATTCCAAGAACAACTTAAAAAAATACAGTTTGTTTTAGTCCTGACAACCTAAGGAATTTTTAAATAACTATAACATATTTTTTTTTATTATTATGACATTCGATTTTTAGCTGGTTTGAAATCAATAAATAGTTAGCGAAAAAAGAAAAAAAAATGTGTCTTCGAATTATTGTTTAATGGTATCTCCTACCCAATTACTATGACCAAATAAATATGTGAAGATCGCGGGAAATCGCTTGATGCGGGCAGCACAGGACCGATGACTGTAGCTATCTTTAGGGAAGGCCTATGTCCAGCTGTGGACGTCTATCGGCTGAAATAATGATGATAATTTAATTCTACAAAATTCTGACAAATTGTTATATTTCAGGGGCGCGTCGGACTCAATGGTATGCCTGGATTCCCCGGTTTAAAGGGAGAGCGAGTGAGTAATTTAAGTCAGAATTTATAACTGTTTTTTTTTTTATCTTTCATAAATTTGACCTAATACAAGTAAAGCTCTAACTAAACCTTAGACACTATTAGGACTGTAACACCTTACTCACTATTTTATTTTATTTATAGAGAGGCTCCGATAAAGTACTTTGAATGAAGCCTCTCTCCAACGCAGCTATCTTTATTTATTAAATCTTTAGTTATTTAAAACTGTACTAAGGAGTTTTTAAACATTAAAAAAGTGATAAGAGTAATGCGGATGGTCTTTTCTCCACAGAAACGCTCTCGTCTGTTTTTTTTTTGTGGTTTATGACTTCATTACGATGTTTTTTTTTGTGAAGTAAAAGAAATCATACAAACAGCTGATTGTTTGTATCTTTTTTTTTTAATGATACATTATTTTTTTATGCACTAGAACCGATAAGTTGCTCAAAATTGCCTGTTTGTACCCCTGCCAACAGAGGCCTAGTATACACATTTTAAAACTGTAAATTAAAAAAAAGGTTTTTTAACGGATGGGATTTCATCAAATTAACTATAAAATTATTACATTTTAGGGGCTCGACGGATTCATTGGAATTCCTGGAAATGACGGTTTAAAGGGAGATAAAGGAGATGCAGTGAGTAGCGTTTAAAGTGTTCTTACTTATAAATTTTGCCACTCGTGTGATGCCTCTTAGGGACTAATTACATTTATTCAGTCAATTACAACACTTATTCAACTCAATTCAGCTTTTGTCATTAAAAAAACGCCAGTTTTGTATCGCATCCCTTTAGACGCAGAAAGCTGAAAGCATGCATCCGCATCTCCATCCTAGACTGGTGTTTTCTATCGACAAAAGCTGAAGTCAGCTGAGTAAGTGTATTTAGACCCACCTTCACCAAAATCACTAAATACATTTAGTGCCTAAATGTATTTAGAACATCATTGCATCCCTGTCACATTGTTAGAAAGTGACAGCGATAGAATGATAATTTAAAGACATTTAGCGCTAAATGTGTTTAAATTAAATGTGTTTATTAGGTATTCTGTCTTTGTCACCTTCTAAGGGTCACTTTCATTAAAATCACTAAACATATTTAGCGCTAAATGTGTTTAAATTACCATTCTGTCACTGTCACGTTGTTAGAAGGTGACAGTGACAGAATGATAATTTCATTGACACAGTCGTGTAATATGTCTCGCAAAAAATAAATAAAAAATGTTTATGACGGGCCTGTTGGTCTAGTGGTTAGCGGCCCTGACTGCTAAGCCGGAGGTCGTTCGATTCGATTCCCACCCAGGACAAACTTTGTGTGATGAGCATGATTGTTTGTTCTGTGTTTGGGTGTAATTTATCTATAATATGTATGTATTTATAAATTATATAAGTATGTATATCAGTTGTCTGGTTACCATAACACAAGCTCTGCTTAGCTTGGGATCAGATAGCCGTGTGTGAGTTGTCCCAAGATATTTATTTATTTATTTTATTTTAAATATTTATTTAATTATTAAGGTAAATTTTGTTCAAAAATGTGTATGTATGAATTATTTTACTGGTCGTTTTTTAGCTAGTTGTAAAATTTATTGTGCAAGCTATGGTTTTTTATAAGACAAGTGAACTACGTATTAGTTTTTGTTGATCAATATTTGATAATAATAATTTAAAAATTAAAAATCGGTATTTAACTATTTACCTGTACTTATAATATATTATTTAAGCGTATGCCCCGCTGGTCGCATGTTCGCAAAGCGCAACTGACAAGAGTGGGGTCTTGGGTTCGATTCCTAGGTCGGGTCCATTCGAAATTTCTCAGTAATAGCCCGGAGTTTGGAAGTTAGTAGTGTGTCACCCCCGGGCAGTCGTTACGGGTACTCAGAAGCCAGGAAAGACAACCAGTCTTACCAGATATCGTGTTACCCAGTAACTACAGGGTTGTGGGGGTCAGAAAGGCAGTCGCTTTATGTAAAATACTGGTATTCACCTGCACCCGGTTAGACTGGAAACCTGTATAATAAATATGTTTTATAATATTGCTTGTTATTTTAAGGGACGAGCAGGCTATCCCGGCCTTCCAGGGCGGCCAGGTGAAGATGTAAGTTTTACCAAAAAAAAAAAAATATATTGTAAGCTATGAGTGTCTAGCATGCCGAGATAGATGACCAAAATTAAGGACACCATCAATTAATTGACATACTTTTTATGAGCTATCAAAACACGACTCACTATTTGGTGAAATGTGCCTACCCTTAGGTAAGATTGAGAAAAGATGAGATGCTTTTCTTTATTTAGTTTCATTAGAAAAAAAAAATGAAACAAAAAACAACGAGGCTTTTTGCTTTTGCTTCTACATATACCTTAAATCTACCAAACAGGGGTGTTTTTTTCGTGCATGGCAATAATCAGATATACCTAAGTAATACACAATGTAATTTTATTTTTAATTTTGTAGTCCAGTATGTTAAAAAAATGCGTTTTTTTTTGTAGGGCATGAAGGGTGCAAAAGGCGAACCGGTAAGAAAAATTACGTATTTAATAAAAACAGTGATTTGGCTCTAAGTTATAACTGTATACGGCTCTCAAATAATATCATTGATGTTCCAACTTCTTCATTAGTCTTGCGGGTTGTTCGAAAGAGATACCGCGCCCCCGGAACGCAAAGGGCACATGAAGGAACATAGACGGGTTTTAGTCAGTAAAAGTCTGACACTCCCTCTCGCCCCGCCCAGGGCGGGGAAAGTTATTTGATGATTTCCCGTTTTTAAAAAAAAAAAAAAGCCTTATTAGGCTAACGAGGTAGATGGAACCCAAGACCTTTAACATGGCAGTCGCGCCACTCTAGAGGTCTTGGGTTGGATTCCCAGGCCAAGCAAAGTATTATTGGGTTTTTCTATGAAATTCTCAGTAACAGCTCGGAGTTAAGATTTGTGCCAGGTTAATGGCAATAGGCTCGCCCCTTATCACATGACCTAAACATACGGCAAACTGTTGGTGTACATCGGAATACTTCTGCCTAACTCTTCGTGTAATACAGGCGCGATGGTATGTTATCATTGATGTTATTAGATCGCTGAGATAGCTATCTAGTGGTAAAGAAGTGAAATGTCTAAATATTTGTTAATCTGTGATAAAGTAAAATGCCTAATTTAATATTTTTTGACTTTTAGGGGTTTTACGGTCTACCCGGTAGAGAAGGACGACAAGGAAAACCAGGTTTAGATGTAAGTCTTGCACAATAATTAAAAATAGATTGAATGAGAGTATTGCACTTTATCAGAAAATGATGAGGCTATGTAACTTATGGCGGGTTAAATAAGCCACGATGACGAAATCGCTAGCTATAGAATAAAAAAATAATACAGTTACCGCCTTATTTGCACCTACATGTTTGACACTGTGTCTCTTGTTTAGGGACCTAAGGGGTCTAATACTAAGGGTCTGCCCCCACGACCGATAATCGGCCAGATCATCGGGCCGATTTTTGACAGATTTAAATAATTTAATAAAATTAATAATTTAATTTCTATTTGACAGAAGAAACGACCAAAAAACGGACCGCTTCTCGGTCGTGCGGGGAGACGCTTACAGTTACCGCCTTATGTGCACCTACCATGTTTGACACTGTGTATCTTGTTTAGGGTCCTAAGGGGTCGATGGGGATGCCAGGTCCAGTGGGGCCCCCTGGGATTCCTGGAATGCCTGGAATTAGCGGTTGCAGTTTACCTCCAAATTGTAAGTTTTTTTTTATAGTCTAATAGGCTTGCATTTGACCGCAACTCACCTGATCTTGAGTGATGATGACGGCCTAAGGTGGAACACGCTTGCCTAGGATAAACCAACTCACTCGTGCCTTGAAGATACCCAGGTCATACTTATCAGGGAACAAAGAGGCAGGCAGTGAATTCCACAGTCTTGCAGTTCGCACAATTAATGTGGAATCAAAGCGTTTGGTTATAGATCGCGGTACTTCAATAGTATAGCAATGATGCTTCGCCGTATCTCTTTCCCAACACAAGTATCATTTGATTACTTTCTGGGATGCCCCGGCAACTTATTTGTAAAGATTTACTGAAATAAATACATTTTTATTATTCTCATTTATTCATTGTATATACATATTTAATACATTTTTAAATATTAATATAAAAAAAAAACATTTAAAAATATAAAAAATAGTAGCCCACCGGCGTCGGGAACAGGGTCCAAGCCACCGGCGGTCAGGGCTCCTGAGAAAGGAATCTCCTAACAATACGCGCCGTGTCTAGGAGTACCGCTTTCTGAATCAAGCCCTTGATCCAACTGCCCAACGAGAGCCTCCTCAGGTGTTGGTCGAGGCTCTTGGCTATTAAGCCATTGGCCGTCACGACTATCGGCACAATGATTGCCGTATTCACATCCCACATGTCGACAACCTCGCGAGCCAGATCAAGATACTTAATTTGTTTATCTTTCTCAGCTTTCACGAGGTTCTCGTCATGCGGGACAGTAATATCAACGATCATTGCGCGACGCTCTAATCGATCTACCACCACTATGTCAGGCTTATTGGCAACAATAGTCCTGTCAGTGATGATAGATCGGTCCCAATATAACGTGATATGACCATTTTCAAGAACTGGGTCGGGCACATATCTATAGTATGGTACTTCCGATTCCACAAGACTGTATTTCAGAGCAAGTTGCTGATGGATAATCCTGGCTACAAGGTTGTGTCTATGCAAGTAGTCTCCGTTAGCCAGACGAGAACAACCAGATATAATGTGACGGATTGATTCCCCGGGACGATGGCATGCCCGACAAATGTCAACCGTACCGTCCTTCACAATATATCTCCGGTAATTGTTCGTCATCATAACTTCGTCCATAATAGCACAGACAAAACCTTCGGTTTCCCCAAAGAGGTCACCAACGCGCAGCCAGGATACGGACGCCTTGAAGTCTACATCCGGCCCATGTAGGGCCCGGTAGTAGCGCCCGTGAAGCTCCTTGCTCTTCCATACCTCCATGCGATCTTTAGTATCTAATACTATAGGTTTGCGCCAGTTCTCGTTCGCTAAAGAGAGCGGGGTGAGGCCCTTGTCCACTGAGACCACATCTCGGTGCATCCCCACATCAGCTTCCAGGAAGTATTCCCTGAGACTGCATATCTCACAGTTGTGCAGGGTCTTAGCATTTAAGAAGCCTCGACCACCACACTTCCGCGGGATATACAGTCTCATTACTGACGACCTTGGGTGATGCATCCGATTTGCGGTCAACAGTGAGCGAACCCTTCTATCCAGTGCGTCAAGCTCTGTCTGAGTCCATTTGAGTATGCCGAAAGAGTACATCAAAACCGGCATGACCCAACCGTTGAAGGCGCGCACCTTATTTCCGCCTGATAAAAGACTGTTTAAAACTTTATTCAGGCGGCCAAAGAAGCGCTCCTTCAACGATTGCTTCATGTCAGTAGCATTGATGCCCAACGCTTCCGACATACCCAAATATTTGTAGTTTTCAGTTGAGGAAAGGGATCTAAGGTTTATGGAATCCGAGAGTTGGGTTCCCACAGATTCCATAATCTCTCCTCGCTTCACATGCATGACTGCACATTTGTCCACACCAAATTCCATCCTGATGGCACTACTGAAAGTTTTTGTTACCTTCAGTAGCTCCATCAGTCGCAAATTGCTGGGGGCAAAGAGTTTCAGATCATCCATGTAAAGGAGGTGAGATATGACCTGACCACCTCTTCTCAACCGATAACCCAGCCCCGAACCCTCCAGCAGTGTACTTAGAGGGTTCAAGGCTAAACAAAACCACAGTGGACTCAGACTATCGCCCTGAAATATACCACGCTCGATCTTTATTGGTTCACTGTTCTCTCGGATTTGCCGACATTCTGGATAGCGTAAGACCGTCCTCCATTGCCCCATACACGACATCAAGAAGGTGCGCAGAGTTGTATCTACTTTATACAATTCCAGCACCCTCATGAGCCATGTATGTGGCACCGAGTCATACGCCTTTTTATAGTCTATCCAACATATAGACAGATCCTTTCGAGAACGGCGAACCTGCTGGTTAATGGCCATATCAATGAGGAGTAGCTCCTTAGTACCACGGGACCCATTCCTACATCCATTCTGAGAGACAGACATGATAGCATTGTTATCAATATGATCATTGATTTTAGCTCTCAAAATAGATGTAAGAACTTTATAGACCGTCGGTAAACATGTGATCGGTCTATAATTTTTGGGTTCCGTAGTACTACCCGATTTATGGAGCAGGTGGGTTATACCAGTTGTTAAGAACTGGGGCAACGATCCAGACTCTAAGGCTGACTGGAACTGGGATGCCAAGCGAACGTGTGATCTTTGGAACCACTTGATCCAAAAGTTGTGCAGTCCGTCCGGCCCTGGAGATTTCCAGTTAGGCAACGGACGAACTGCACGAGCTACGTCCTGGGGGCTAATTGTAATTTCCCCCATCTGTGGTATTGGATCACACATTCGTTCAACCTCCCGAGTCCAATCGCCCTCAGCGTGGCTGACAGGCACCGACCAGATGCTGCGCCAAAACGAACTCATGGCATCATCATCCGGCAGGCGCGCATCAGTCACACCTTGGTCTGGCCGCTCCCAAGCCCTGTAAACCCACCTTTCATCTCTCTGGAATGTGCGATTCAGGGTGTATCGCTCCACTCGCCGCTTGTACCGACGAATACGGTTTGCCCATGCACTTATCTTCTGCTTCAGGAAGTCAATACGTTCAATACATTTTTATTTATTATTATTATTATTTATCTCTGCTCGTTATTAACCAGGCAGGTGTTGTGTCTTATGGACTACTACCTGACGGTTTTTATATATAAATATGCTCACGCCGCGGAGAACTTTCATAGCGCGATGTAGGAATCGTCAGTTGTAGTTCGTATGTTGCGCGAAAGATGTCGCTAGGTATTTTTTTTGTTGTACCGTCTGCAGTAAACCTTTTTTGGCAATCAGTCCTCATCATCATCTGCCTAGCCTTTTCCCAACTATGTTGGGGTCGGCTTCCAGTCGAACCGGATGCAGCTGAATATCAGTATTTTACATGGAGCGACTGCCTATCAGACCTCCACAACCCAGTAATGGGTAATACGATACTCTTGGTAAGACTGGTTGTCAGACTTTCTGGCTTCTGACTAACAGTAACGACTGTCAAAGATCTACAAATGACAGCCGGGACCAACGGCTTTACGTGCTTTCCGAGGCACGGTTGGCAAGCAGTCCTGTTGCTAATAATAATATTTTAATTGCAGATGATGGGAGTATCGGGGATTCGACCGATATTTTCGGGGCAAAAGACAATCCTGCGGAAGCTCCTTGTAAATCTGCATCACCCGAAATGCCAAGCGGTGAGAATAAAGTTTTGAGTATTGCAATTGAATTGAAAAAAAATATTTTCCTTTTCTATTTTTCCGCTTGTAACCAATTAACATCAGGCGGGCCGTTAGTTAGTTTGCCACCTTAAGTAGTACAAAAAAAACGGTCCTTTTGGAAATCTATAAGGGAGGCCTATCTCTAGCAGTGGACTTCCTACAGCTGATGTGATGATGATTATGATGAATGTTTAAAGAAATAAAGTTTACCTTCGGTGGTTATTCATATGTCATGGTAATGTAAATGAAATCTGTTTCAGGTATTTATCATTTGGGGCCTTATTCGAAAGATATGGAAGTGTACTGCAATATGACAACGCTAGAGACCTGTATTAGGAGTACTAAAACCACCCCTGAGTGCAATTATAGTTCCCGTGCAGAACCGTTCTGGCTTAACGCAATGAAAGTGCATGTGAAAGAGTTATATAATGATGTAAGTTACATACATACATAAACTCACGCCTTTTTCCCATGGGGGTAGACAGAAACCAGAGACCGCCACACGCTATGGTCCTTACACACTCCTTTCGCCTCGTCCACATTCATACATCTGGTCATACAAGCACGCCGGCTACGAGTACTGCGCACCTGACCTTTCTGAAGAACCTCACCAATAAGGTCAAGGTAGGTCTTTCTAGGGCGTCCCCTCCCGGCATTGCCACTCACATCTGCCATATAAATCCCTTTTGTTAGTCATATTTCACTCAGCCTCTCAACATGACCGAACCATCTATGCATACCCTTTTCAACCTTTGTCACTACATCCTCTTTTAAACTGCAACATTGTCGTATAATTTCATTCCTCACTCTATCGTTATGTAAGTTACATTCAGATTTTAAGATTTTTTTCAATTAAAACACTTTCGTTCAATTTGACTTGATACTTGGAATGAATCGTAGCAAAAATTAACTGAAAATCGCACTTCAAAAACAAATACAATAAGCTATTATTTTTCCGGCTGATTTTGGTTACTGTGGCTAGTACAAAAGACATTATAGTGCACAAGCGTGTGTGCAAACACAGATGCTTATAGGTCCTGCGCCTGATCTCCCATCAGTAGTGTCAGAATCCATACAATTAGACGAAATTAGTGTACCAGCCGGTCCTTTTGGAAATCTATGGGGGAGGCCTATGTCCAGCAGTGGACGTCCTGCGCCCATCGCCCAATATGATGATGATGATAGATGATGCTCCGTGTCTGGCTGTTGTGTGTTGGTTTATTCGTTTGATTCCTAGTGTGAGACAACTTAAAATAAATACTTTTACATGATTGCTTTTTCTCTTCCAGACGTCTGAAGAACAATTAATGTGGTTGCGTGCTCGATCAAATTATGTTCGTCAAACTCTTAAATACAACTGCCTGAACTCAGTTCCTTACCCTAAACATAATGTGTCTGCGTCAGTGAAGTTGTGGACTGCGAACGATCTTGTGATTGGACCATACCCATCTCACGAATCTCCCGTCTTTTATTCTATACCAGAAGCTACCGATAAATGCAAGGCAAGATTAAATATTCAATGTGACTTTTTCTCATTTATAATTATATCCTTTTTAAGTTTATCTTGAGGATCGCTGACATCGGTGAAGGAAAACATATTGAGAATAAATTGACAGCTACATATGTATACTAATGTAAAAAAGCTGTATAGTTTGTTTCGCATTAATTTCAGTGTTTAAAACTAAAAAAAAAATATACCACTGGAGGTGGCAAACAAGCTAACGGCCCGCCTGATGTTAAGCGGTCACCGCTGCCTATGGACACTTGCAACACCAGAGGCATTACTCGTGCGCTGCCGATCCCGTAAAAACCTCAAAACTCCTTTCCTGAAGAACCCCATGCTGTAGATACTACGCTTTTTCTAATTTTCATTTTAAATATTTATGTTTCAGGAAGGAAGTACTGAATGGCAAAGTACGATTATAGAAGTACAAAGTTCCAACGTCTACAGACTACCGATAGCTGATTTGTGGATCGGAGATGTTCGTAATACTGCTCAAAAGATGAGCCTGCAAAGTGTTGAGTTGTGTTTTCGATAAATGGTTTACCCTTTAAACAATATGTAACTGGAATAACGCACACCCTCTAACACCCAATTAGAAAATTAAGTTACAATCATAATTAGTAGTAGTAGAGCTTTTTGAGAACGATCTCTTTGGAGGAAGTACTAACACTGTACCTATTACTGCCGCAAAGCAGGATTGCAGTGTTTAAATGTAGTGCCGGTGTTATTTCAGGAACGTGAGACATTGCAAGGCCTCTGGTATTGCCGTTATCCATAGGCAGCGGTGACCACACAACATCAGGTGGGCCGTAGGCTTGTTTGCTATCCAATGGCATAAAATAAATCTTTGCTGAAGACATGTTCGCTAGCCAAAGATAGGTACTACAAAAAAAAAACTTTTATGTGCATAAATATTGTTTTTAAAATTACATTATTTTTCCCATTTGGTTGGTTGACTCTTCCAGTGAGCCAAGGGCTGGCTTTTACCTTCTCCAGAGAATTACCATTGCCATCTTACGTGGCAATAATTATCATGTCAGCCGTATGACGTCCACTGCTGGACATAGGCCTCCCCCATTAATTTCCAAAGGGACTGGTTCTAAGCGATTACTTTCTTTTTTTATTTTAGTTTTTTGTTTGGTTAGTTTTTCTAACTTAAGGTAGATAGTATAGGCATAGATGCAATATTTTATGAATATCGATAGATTTTATTTACAATTGCGTTTTTAAAAAGCTCTATGTTTTTTAAATTAGCTATAAATTTCGCTTTTTTTATTATTTTCTTATTCAAGGCACTAATGCCTTGACTTAATTTTAACTTTTGTTTGATTGTCCTGTTCAAAGGAAGTTAGGATAATTTTAGGTTAAAAAATTAGGTATAGGAGAAATCGATTCACGATTCTGAGCAAACTGCTTTCAGGGTCTGCGTTCAACATGTTACACGTTGTATTACAGTGTTTATTTCATGCAAGATTGTTTACCATATATATTTTTTGTCAACCACCGCTTATTTTAGCTTTTTTTTTTATTTTGAGATTAAATGCTTCTACTTGCTTAAGTTTCGTATTTCATTTTAAATATACCCCAAGTAATATACGTAAGTTAGAATGAGATGTCAGCAAACATTCGGAGGGGCCACTAAGGACCGGTGCCTGACGGGGTTGCGGGTTGTTCGAAAGAGAAACAAATATAGAAATCACCAATCTGCTTAGAGCAAAGCGTGGTAATCAGTGCTCGTATCTTCTCTGTATGGGAAAAGGTTTTTGTCCTGCTGTGGTAACAATAACAGCCTGGTATTATTATTAAAGGCTGTCTAGCTGCCTTATTTACTCATTCCTTAAGATTTTTGTGTCAATTTTTGTAATCAGCCTTATCCTACTTTCCTACTTCCTACTATCCTGCTATACAACCACATACCATCACGCCTGTATTCCCCGTAAGGTTTAGCAGATATGTACCAATGTACATCCACAGTTCGCAAGTATGTTTAGATTAGGTCCGGGGCTGCGGGTTATTCGAAAGAGATACCGCGCCCGCGGTTTGCAAAGGGCACAATGAAGGAACATAGATGGGTTTTAGTCAGTAAAAGTCTGACACTCCCTCCCGCCCCGCCCAGGGCGGGGGAAGTCATTGGATGATTTCCCATCTCTAAAAAAAAGTATGTTTAGGTCCCATGTAAGAGGGGACGAGCCTATTGCCATTAACCGATTCCCGTTGGGTAATGTCTTAAAATGAACGCGGACGTAGTCGCAGGCAGAAGCTAGTAAGATTATAGGTATATGGCCCAGCCAACCTACGTATTTATACCAAAATAGAAGTAGGTAATAATGGTACCTACTATAAATAGATTTTATAAGGAAAACCCGTGTCAATGAGTTAGAATACTTATTTCCCTATTTATTTCAGTCTGGTTTCAGTGTTTCCAGAAATGGACGGTAAAATATTCCCATTCCTTGTATTTTTTATTTGTGTACATCTTGGATTTCAATACACATCAGGTAACTACTAAATAACTGCTTTTAGCTCTATTTACATGATGTTTATTTACCATTAATTATCATTTTATATTAAGCTAGCTATATTCGTTAATGAGATTTAAAATCTATGTTTTTTTTACTGGCTCGCTAGCCTAGTGGCCTTTTAAGCGTGACTGCTATGCTAGAGATCTTTGGTACGATTCCCAGGTTGAGTAAATTGAAATTCAAAGTACCATCGGCGTTAAGAGGACGAATTGGAAATTTTGCCATCAGTGATCTCTATTTTTGTCAGTAATTACGAAACGTATAAAAATGAGAGTTGGTGTTCTGAATAGTTCATGATGAAAGCCTTATTTTGTTAGTTTTCATTACATGATTAAGTAACTTTAGTACCAGAGAAAAAAATATCAAACATACCTCTTTTTAAATAGAGATTCACATCTTATGGGCAAACGGGACCGATTTTAGCCCCTCAACTTGCTCTGTAGACAAGTCTATAAATACTCTTTAAAATTGTAGAAGGATTTTCTCAAGTTATCATTTCCGACTAAATAAAATAACAAAAAGCTTACTTACCGGGGTGTGTGCGGGGCGCTAGTCTAGAATTATTGTTAAACAATTCGTCGCCTTAACCAACTTTTGCTGACCGTATAAAAAAACTGGAATACTAATTTATTACGTTTTTTTTTTGTTTCAGCAACAACACAAGATGTTACACTAGTAAGTAAAATTCTGTAATAATCAAATTACGTAACATTTTAGTTTTCAAACAAAAAATTGAAGTGTTTTAAAATGCACTTAAGTTTCAATCTGCAATGATTGTCATCTTTTTTTATCAAAATAGTTGTACTAAAAGCCACTAAGCTATGCTAAGAGAAGAGTTGACTGCCTGGGTGATCTCGAGGTCGCGAGTGCGACTGCTAAGTATAGGGTCATGGGTTTTTGGATGGGGCCACTGAGGGCCGATGCCTGCCGGGGCTGCGGGTTGTTGGAAAGAGATACCGCGCCCCCGGAACGCAAAGAGCACATGAAGGAACATAGACGGGTTTTAGTCAGTAAAAGTCTGACACTCCCTCCCGCCCCGCCCAGGGCGGGGGAAGTTATTTGATGATTTCCCGTCTATAAAAAAAAAAGGGTCATGGGTTCGATTCCCAAGTCGGGAAAAAAGTGTCAATAGGTTTTTCCATTAGGAATTTCTTAATAGCAGCCCGAAGTTTGAAAGTTTTTGTGACACTCCCATGCCTTTGAACGTACGTAAAGCCGTTGGTTCTGCTCCCGATCCCGCCCCTGTCGTGTTGAATTGCCGTTCCGATTATAAAAAAGAGTGCGCACACACTCATGCAGTTTACTGCAGTATATGCATGAGTGTGTGCCCAGACACAGGTGCGCAGAAGATATTATAATATCTCTTGCGTACTTGCCCCTATCCATTGATATTAGCCGCTGTGAGGATATCATACTAATAGCCAAACCTACTCTTGTAATCTTACTTTTTCTTTTAGGCTACTGACGATGGCGAAAAAAAATGTGCCAGGAAGTTTAGTAAGTATAATCATTGCATGCATACACCTTTTAATTCAGGAGACAACACAAAAGCCAATACAATATTGTAATAAATTCAATATGGCCGCCGTTCCAAGATGGCGGATTACATATTTTTTCTCAACCACCATAGTATGGGTATCAAATGATAGGGCTCGCAATTATGATTTTTCTTTTGTACTGAACCATTTATAAAACACACCACTGAATCCTATAATATTAAAGCAATTAAAAATGGTTGCCTACCCTGTGCTCTTATTAATAATTATCCTACACATACAATCAAACATTATCATCATCATCATCTGCCTAGCCTTTTCCCAACTATGTTGGGGTCGGCTTCTAGTCGAATCGGATGCAGCTGAATATCAGTATTTTACATGGAGCGACTGCCTATCAGACCTCCACAACCCAGTAATGGGTAATACGATATTCTTGGTAAGACTGGTTGTCAGACTTTCTGGCTTCTGACTAACAGTAACGACTGACAAAGATCTACAAATGACAGCCGGGACCAACGGCTTTACGTGCTTTCAGAGGCCACGAGCTCCTCAATAATTAAATTAAAATCAAACATTATAATTAATCAAAATATTATTCTTATTTTAGCTACCTGCAGTTTGAGCATAGTAAGTACCTAAATCATTAATTTAGTTTGCTAAATATTTCTACCTCTTTTAAATATTATTTAGTTTCCAGTAATAAGGATAAATAACTTATTATCGTCAAGTTGGTTTACATTGTTTAGTCTGCTAGTATATACGTTCTTTATATTAAATACATAATTAGCAAATTTATTTACCTACTAACTTTTGTCTGCGACTTCATCCACGTCAAATTTGATATATTGTCCCACGGGAATCGTACATTTTTCTGGGATAAAAAGTACCACACTACAATCTATCTCAGTGCCAAATTTCATCCAGATCCGTTCAGCCGTTTAAGCGTGAAAGAGTAATAAACATTAACCTATCCATTCACCAATAATAACAAAGCAATAATGCGAAAGTTTTTGAGGTTGGATGGATGTTTGTAACTATTTCATGCTTAAACGGCTGAACGCATCTTAATGAAATTTGACACCGAAATAGATTGTATTAAAACAACACATAGGATACTTTTCATCCTGAAAAATGTTTGATTCCCGTGGGATGATGTATCAATTTTGACGCGGACGGAGGTGAGGGCAGAAGCCAGTATTTTATATAAATAAACAATATTAATAGTGATGTCATACCTACACTCGAAGCTATGACTGGCAGAATGCACAAGTAGGTACCTAGTTTATAGATATTTCTGGACAACAACATGGCGAATATTGCGACAAATGCTAAAATAAATCAAAGCTAACCACTATAGGTATAATCTGAGAAAAATCTTTATAAAATCTGGAAAAAGAACTATGAAAACTATTTATAGTACGGAACCCGTGTGGGCCGGTCTGTGGGCGAGTCCGACTCGCACTTTCCAGGTTTTTTTTGGCGAACGATGTCTTATTTTTTAGGACGGTGCACCAATTTCGTGGCATGGTGAGAAAGGAGAGCCTGGACCTCCTGTGAGTATACTATCGAAAATAGAAAACTATCTATTTTTAACTACCCGGCGAACTTCGTAATTTATTTTATTTATTTATTTATTTATTCAACATACAATTTACATTGTGTCTGAATGTTTCATTACACCAAGAAAAAATAATAAAAATAATCAGTATAATATCACAATAGAGAAATTAATTAAATATCACATACCATTATAATTATAACCAAAAAAAAATATAAAAAAAAGAAATGACAAAAGAAATGATGATGATGAAATAGACGAATATCTGAACGCACCGCAAATATTTGACAATCAAGTGACAATTTTTTATTTCTAAAAATACAAAAGACGTCAAATGTTTCACAGCTAGGAACAGTTTGTATTGGAAAAATGGATTGACATTTTTAGTATTTTGCTTTACTTAATATTTATGTATCTCACCGCTAAAATCTTCCTAGAACTTCCACAAATATTTCAAGACCAAAATTAGCCGAATCGGTCCAGCCATTCTTGAGTTTTAGCGAGACAAACGGACAGCAATTCATTTACATATATGGGTAGATAGCTAGATGTTTATAGCCAAATCTAGAAGGCACCACTTTGTAATGAAACACAATTTTACTACAACATTACACAGACTAAGGTGAATCTTACTTAGATTGCAGGCGCTCACACAACTACTACGAGCAAATAAATAGGCGACAACGAATCTCTAGTGATATTCCCTATGAGGAAAGCATCATCTGCCTAGCCTTTTTCCCAACTTTGTTGGGGTCGGCTTCCAGTCGAACCGGATGCAGCTGAATATCAGTATTTTACATGGAGCCACTGCCTATCAGACCTCCACAACCCAGTAATGGGTAATACGATATTCTTGGTAAGACTGGTTGTCAGACTTTCGGGCTTCTGACTAACAGTAACGACTGTCAAAGATCTACAATAATGACAGCCGGGACCAACGGCTTTACGTGCTTTCCGAGGCACGGAGGAAACTCGCTATAGTAAATGGTCACCCATCCACAGACCAACCTCGGCAAGCGTGGCTTAACCCGGAAGATCGGTCTATGCGGCTGTAATTATTTGGCCACGAGCTCCTCCCTTGCGAGCTATTCCCTTTGAGGAAAGCACACAATGGGAAGTCCCCCCACGACGTGGACCGACTACCTAGTGAAGGTCGCGGGAAATCGCTAGATGTGGGCAGCATAAGACCCATCACTGTAGCTATCTTGAGGGAAGGTCTATGCCCAGCTGTGGACGTCTATCGCCTGAAATGATGATGATAACTTAATTCTATAAAATTCTGACAAATTATTTTTATTTTAGGGGCGCGACGGATTCGTCGGAATTCCTGGACGGCCCGGTTCAAAGGGAGAGCCGGTGAGTAATTTAAGTCAGAATTTAAAACTTCCTTAGACCAGTTTTTTAAACATTTAAAAAGTGATAAGAGGAAATGCGGGTGGTCTTTTCACTATATGGGATATAAATCATCAGATTATTCTAATAGAATCATTAAACGTAGGAATTGGGAAGAAATAGTAGTTTTTTTTTGTGAAGCTGGTGATTCCGAGGAGAAAAAAAACTTTAGATAAGTAAATATGCACGTTAAATCGTCGACTTTCTCTTCGTTTACTACGTTTCCATCGACGGTATGCAAGCCACAACACAACCGCTGTATCTGAGTCCATGTTTATAGCTGGCCAAATCCGTTTCATCTGGAGAGGAGCGACATGATAGTTTTTTCTAATATCTAATTGTCCTATCGCGTATATCCTGTTAACTATTAAATTATTATATTTTAGGGGCGCGACGGATTCCCCGGAATTCCTGGAAGAGACGGTTTAAAGGGAGATAAAGGAAATATGGTGAGTAGTTTCAGTCATTTAGTGCCTAAACGTATTTAGCACATCATCGCATCCCTGTCACATCCTGCCGGGGCTGCGGGTTGTTCGAAAGACATACCGTGACCCGGGAACGCAAAGGGCACAACACAAGAAGGAACATGGATGGGTTTTAATCAGTAAAAGTCTGACATTCCTCTCACTCACCATTATTTGTCATGATTTCTGTTTTTTTTTTTTGGAGAACTGGACCTTAGAAACCTGTGTAATAAATATTTTTATAATATTGCTTGTTATTTTAAGGGACCACCAGGCCTACCAGGGCGACCAGGTTTTGATGTAAGTTTTGACAGTTTTAAATATATTGTAAGCTATGAGATATATATGACCAAAATTAGGTACGTCAAGTACCTAATTTTATTAATTGACATGCTTTTTATGACCTATCAAAACGCGACTCACTATGGATAAACAAAACTATTACTCGTACGTCGCGTCAGCTATTTGCCAACTCAATTGTTCAACTAATTATTGTTTTCAATCGAGTTTTCAGGGTTAAAATAAAGTTTTTTTTTTAAGTAGTTGTGTCTTAGTTAGTGATGTCAACTGGTGAAATGTACCTACCCTTAAATAAAATAGAGAAAAGGGGAAAGACATATATATCACTTGACGAAACGATTTTCTTTATTTAGTTTCAAATAAAAAATAAATGAAACAACACAACGAGGCTGGTTTCTCTCGCGTCTACCTTTATTCTACTAAACAGGGGTGTTTTTTTTATTACAATACTGTTGTTTTTCATGCATGGCAGAAATCAAATGTACCGAATTAAAAGACAATATATATATTTTATAAATTTGGTTTCCAGTATTTAAAATAATCCTTTATTTTGTAGGGTATGATGGGTGCAAAAGGCGAATCGGTAAGAAATATTACATATATTTATATATATACATACATACATACATACATACATAAACTCACGCGGTGGCGGTCCGTGGTTTCTGCCTACCCCCATGGGAAAAAGGCGTGAGTTTATGTATGTATATATTTATATACATAAAAAAAAACAGTAATTTGCCTCTAAGTTAGAACTGTATATAGCTATCTAAAAGGTAACATCATTGATGGTATTAGATCGCTGAGATGGCATAGTGATAAAGTGAAACGCCTATCTATTTGTTAATAATTTTCGACTTTTAGGGATATGACGGCCTACCCGGTAGAGCAGGACCAGAAGGAAGACCAGGTTTGGATGTAAGTCTTGCACAGTAATTTAAAATGGATATCTTATTCAAAAGAGATCTAAGAAAAAAAATCACAAAGGGTGTTTAAACACTTGTTACGTAGACCCCTAGACATGGGACACCCTAAAAGGGGGACAATAAAGGCAAAAAAAAAACTACCTACTTCAAGTTGAAAATACCAAAAATCTTTTTTATATTAAAATAATGCATTATTTGCAATCATGGTATTAATCCTTATCCAAATAAACCATACGCATAAATTGCGGGCAGAATCTAGTATAGAATAAAAATAATACTAACAGTTACCGCCTTATTTGCGCCTACACTTGACACTGTGTATCTTGTTTAGGGAGCTAAGGGGTCGATGGGGATGCCAGGTCCAGTGGGACCCCCTG